>OX376154.1:17563741-19037455 GCA_947363495.1 Euzophera pinguis
TGACAAGACGAAAAAGTATTTGATATTATTAGTCCGTGTCAAAAGTTTACTTATAAAAAACTAGCATTTTTCCGCAGCTCCGCCTGCGTGAAAAAGTAGCCTATGTTTGACCCCGTGTCTTTAACTATATTCATACCAAATTTCATTAAAATCCGTTCAGCGGTTTGGCCTTGAAAGCGTAACAGACAGACAGAAAAACAGACAGACAAACAAACTTGCGCATTTATAGTATTAGTATGGATATACATAGGTAATTCGATGGAGATCGCTCTGAGCGTTGAGAAAGGAACTACTTATGAGACTCTGTTTTTAATTAATCTTATCTAAATAATAAAAAATCTGGATTAGAATCGTCGCATGGATATTATTTCTGCAATTCTTAACAGGGTTGTTTTTGTATCGAATGGAGTGTGTAAAATTACTTGCGCTGTGGACAAAGGTAGATTTTACATCTTTAGTAGGTACAATACAAAAGTCTTATTCTGGTCGTTAAAGGAACCCCTCTCTCTCTCTCTCTCTCTCTCTGAGGCCAGGGTGTTCAGTGTCGATTGGCTATGTAACCTTCTCAAAATGCATAAATAAATGAAGTTAGGATATCCACTAAAAAAGGATTTTAAAAATTTGGACTAGTGCAGGACCCGGGCGGTCGCTTGAAAAAAAAAAGGTTTTCACAGAATATTAACTCTCGTCAGTCTCGAATCGTCTAGTCATGACTACTCGATACACAAAGCCCTCAAATCGATTCAAAATAACTGCTAAATCGAGGGTTACGAGGGCGAGGCGCGATCTAATCGACTCGATTATGATAAATGACTCAGGGGAAGGACTTGTCATGAGAAAAAGGATTTTTTTTTATTTTTTAGTCTCTGGGGTCGATGTTGACGATGTCTTTTATCCTATCCTAAAGTAGCCTGGAAGATATTGCATGCCTGTTGTACATTTTTGTTACAGACAACATATTGTAGAGTCGTGGATTTTTATTCATCAACACATACATAAATTATTCAATTTTTTTTTCATTGTTCTAAGAGAGAAGGAATAACCTTCTATACCTACGTTCTTCTTCGTCTTTCCTTATTTCCCACTCAGGTAAGTTTCCTGGGTTGTCCGAAGCGGTAAGTTTACCGCCGCGCACAGAGTCATTAGCCTATTCTTCAAACTCAAATAAAAACTTCTCCTATAGAAAGAGAATTTATAAATCTGTACTGGGGAGTGCAAATCTCAGCAGTGAGTAAAATTTAAAAAAAAAAAACCTTAAACGATGATTGAAAAATTTGTTTTAATGATCAACTTAAAAATTCATATTTCGTCTTAAGACAAAACGTTGAAAAGCGGATTTCATCAAATATCACCGATATTAATAACCAATGAAATATAACACCGAATTTCGTAATTCGAAGTTTGCATTTGAACCTCACAAAAGCGCCCCCTAGCTGAGTGGCAGGTACCATACGGACAGATGATAGAAATTATTATATTTACTTATATCCATACTATCCATATCCATACTATTGTTATAAATGTAAAAGTCTGTCTGTCTGTTTGTCTGATAGGCTTTTACGGTCAAACCGCTGAACGGATTTTGATGAAATTTGGTATGAATATATTTGAAGACCCGGAGTCAATCATAGGCTACTTTTTGATGCGGGCGAAGCTACGAGAAAAATCTATTTATAAATATACGGAGTGCTAATCTGTTTGACGCTCAATAAAATTTATCAAACTGAAAATAATATACTAGTTGAGATAAATAAATTTTAAATCTATAGGAGTGTAAATCTATTTGATCATTACCGACTTTAAATGCGGCCGTTAATCTTAATCATAAAATTTAACATTTTGTCTTAAGACAAAACGTTTCGAAGCGAATTTCATCGAATAATAAGACATCGAATTCAAAATTCGAAATTCGCATTTGAATATCACAAAACCGCCCCCTAGCTAACAGGCAGCATACACATGAATGATTGAAATGATTATATTTATAAAAGTATGCGGAGTGCTAATCTGAGTGACGCTCCAACGGACACTCTCAATGTCTATCCCATTGGCTCCCGTTTCAGGGAATGCTGTTGTGTTTTCTATTAAATTCTGGAGCGATTTAAGGCACAGATTAAATTATTGGTCCCATTTGAAAGCTGGTTAGAGTACTGAGGATACAATATAATAAATCAATAAACAAACCTTCGGAGCGCTATTTTTGAGCAGTGCGAATCTGCGTGTCGAATGAGACGAATAATTTTTTATTTATTTATTTAACACTTCATTGCGCACAGTTAAATAAAATGTAGTATGTTACATAAAACATGAACACAGTATGTATACAAAAGGCGGCCGTATCGCTCAAGCAATTTTTTCCAGGCAACCTTAGGGTAGTTTGAAATATAAAAGTAAGTAGATACGGATTTTTGTTCGATATCGAAGAACTTTTTTCGATATTGCACAATTTCATTCGACATGTATGTCATACATCACAAAAATAGGGTTCCTTATCTTTATGAGCTCATAAGAAATCAAATCAAAATTATTTATAGTGAAACACTGGTGAAAAGTTGTAAAGATATATTGTGATTTGTCCAAAGGGGACGTACAATAGTTTTAATTTTAAAACATGCAAGCTTATCAAAATTGTCACGGGACATACAGCGTCGAAGTATCTTAACCTAACGTCACTGTAAAAATTGTAAGTAAATATAGTACTTTATAAATCAACTTCAGACAAGTTTACAAAAATAAAACTTCTCTTCCAGAATCTCACCTCAAAATAACTTTATTTTAACCTAAATGTCGATTCAACGAAAGACAACAGCATTCATCTCCCGCTGAGTCGGATACACATCGGATCAAAAACGAAGTTATGTCTTCAACGGCAAATACAATCCAAACTGATTACGTTTTCGATTTGGACCCAAATTGGTGGGACGTACGTTTGAGCCTGACAATATTGTCGCTTTTGGGACAAAATGAAAATAATACAGAATTGCAACTTCGGATTAATGGAGGTCGCAAGCGCTGGATGCAGGCCGCTTTTAATCGGTAATTTTGGATTTTTTTGCGGGAGGCCTATGTCTAGCAGTGGACTGACTGAGGCTAAAATGATGATGATTAACGGAGGGATAACGTACCTAAGTAGAAGGCGCTGTTCACTGCAGATATTAGAATTTGACTTCTGTGTTAGTCTTGAGCATATTTGACAAAAAAATAAGAATTTAAAAGTAATTCTTGTTAAGTTTTACGTCAGTGTTTTCAAGTCTAATACCTACAGATCCATCTCTGTCCCGAATCCATTGATCCAGCACACCTTGCTGTCAGAACTCATTAAAATAGCAGAGAATATTTGTGTATCATTTGATGGAGATGGACGCGATAAGGTTACTTCTGTGTTTGTCTCATTTTAAGCTATGAAATAGGATTCGATGTGTCCACCGAAATAAGAAAAACAACATTTCGATTGAGAAATAAACGTATAAGCTAACTTATCTTACAGCCGCACTCAAAGGTGGTAATTACATTAATGACTATCAAAACAAATTCTTCAAACTCAAATAAAAATTCTCCTTCTCAAAAGGAGGAGTTATATTTATACTCATTACTTAGTATTGATTTACATAAGCCACTTCTAAATATAGGTTAAAAAATCTCTCTCTCAGTGTTTTGTTTAAATTAGAATTTGCTAAAGCAATCATTAACGTCAAGCCCATAATTATTGATAGTTAAAATACCGATCACCTTTACTAATAATGCTACAGACAAACAAACGGATAAATCTTCCAAACTTGAAACACTACTAGAGATGGGCAACGGGAAGAAATTCAAGAGGGAAAAACTGAAATGCAAGGGAAAGAAGAGGGAACATAATTAATTTCCATTTATTCCGGCGATTTTTTTTTTAATTCCGGGAGTATATGGGAATTTTCCCGGGAAGGCGCCCATATTGCACTGAATGTTACTATTTTATTGTTAATTAATTCGCACACTAACTCTGCAGTGCGCTAATTGCCCTAAATATAGTTGTTCAAGAAAACATAATAACTAAATTATGTTTAAAAGGAAACGCTCGCAAAAATCCAGGTAAACGAATATATTTGTTGAAATGCAAACAGTCTCGTTGAATCCGAAGTTGAGGTAATTTTGTGTAATTTGAACTTTCCGCTTGAAGTATACAAACATATTCATACATGAACGGAAATACCTTTTCTATAGACTTATGAAAACTGAGGAGCTCGATAGTCGAGCGTGGCCCGCGTATCCGTAGCGATTGCGCGTGTCAAGCAACGACGAGACGCGACCATTATTGGATTGGTCGCCATTTAGTGGAATTTTCTACCTCGACCTCCTTCGGAAGGCACGTGAATCCGTTGGTCCCGGTTGTTGTCGATGGATAGCAGTCCCTAGGCCGTGTCAGATGCATTTAGGCAGCCTGAAAAATTCTGACTGTGTTGGCCACTAACACACCTAGGGTCATGTTCCTGTTGGTCTGGTTTCCCTGTAAATAGGGTTACGGGGGTCAGACGGCAGTCGCTCCATTGTAATAACCAGTTCCGCCACATCTAGGACCATGACTTACAGCGTACCCTAGGCTCCGAAGCGTAAACTGACGACGCAACTAGGAAACACGCTACGATGATGAATTAATATTTTTTATTCTCAGTGACAACATAAGTTTTGTTTCAGTGTACTAAACTTACAAAAAGTCGAGGTAATCCTAGAAATCATCTTGAGGTAGTATGCCCAGAAGACGAACGACAATGCTATATAAATGCTTCTAGATTTCTATTGTTAAATTAAATTTGCAACTGTATTATTTCTCATAAACTGTTCAAATTTATTCCATTCAAAAGTAAAGCAGGGTTCTCAAAATAGGGGTCAAAATTCGTCACAGGCAGTTGTAAAATCTAAAGTATCATTAAAACACTACTTTATAACATTAACAAAAGAGCTGGGGGCCCTTTTGTTTCAATATGAATGTACAAATTATTACTTCTATTTGCATACCCACCTACCATGTGGAATTTATGCAGGTTTTTATGGTCAAAACGAGCAGGGAACAAGATTTAACGAGTTTTGGATTTTTTAACAATATCCAAGAGATACTTTGATATTTATTAGTTTTAATACTATTAAATTAAACTATTTTAATACGGTTTTATCGCGTTTATTACTTATGACATCAAAGACAAATGTTAACTTAGTCTGCCTGCGACCATGAACGCTGTAAAGTGTTTGAAACGTCAGGTGTAAATAAATAAGTAATAAACGCGATAAAACCGTATTAAAATAGTTTAATTTAATGAATAACAATCGCGGAAACATAAGAAATCATTAAGTTTTAATACTATTTTTCTTTGAAGAGATTGATTTGATAAAATTATTTCGTCGGTCGCAGAATATTTGGCTCTAGAAAAAATTAAATTTCCCCCATAATAGTTGGTAGTGCCAAAGGGAATTGCAGTGTGGAACTATTGCTATGGCAATGATACACGGTTGTAATACGGGTAAGTCACTAATTAAAAGTTAATTATTTGGATATTTTCGCAATACTGCACCAAAATTGCACTTCGTTTTTACGGTATCAAAGAAAATATATAACCGCCTATGGTAGGTAGCCAATATAAATTACAATAGTTATGACCTTCTCCAGTAAACAATTTCTGGAACCAAAAACCCTATTTTTGAAAACACTCACGCGATTTCGGCGCGAGTCGACTAATGATTTTTGTTAATTATCGAAAGATGGATATCGATCGATTTTCATTCGTCATAAATGTCACACTTTTCGAAAATAGCACTCCAGTTTCATATCACTGATAATTATTAGGAATAGTGGAAATAGGCGAGTGTTTGCGACAAGGAGATGATAGAGCGAGGCAGGGTTATAAGGATCGTACCGTCTTTACCTATTTCCGAGGGAAACTGGTGAAGCCAGATGGAGATAGGTAGAGATTTTCCACCAATAATAAGTGTTTCTGTGGTGCCAAACAATCAATGGCTTACCGTCCATACTCTCATTGTCCCGTCTCTTGTAATATAGAAGACTACAATAAGGCGAATCATTAGGCTAGATGTGGCTAGGAATTGGGTAAAAATATGGAGTAGTCGATAGCCAAAGACATGTATTACAAAGACATGAAAATGTATGAATATCTTGGGCACGTTGCCTCCGTTCCTTGTTTACTTCCTCAAATGTATAAGTTCATCATAAATATATCTCCGTTTGGAAAATTTGGAGTGAAAACGTTGGGTTTCCCGAAGTTGCTCCTGGTTGATGGGTTATTATACTTTTTTTTGGTAATATTAGCTTTTTTAACCCACAAAGAGATCTATACAGCGGTTCTCGACATGCAGTAGGCTATCTATGTAAATTTCGCGTTGCAGTCCCCTGTTCTAATTATACCTGCTTGAAATGCAATCTATGCAGTGTATCAGTTTTTTCGACCTGTTGGTACCCCGTCTCTATGGTAACGGCTATCTTTTACGATGGTAGTTATCTAAGATCGAATAAGCAAGAATGTTCTGGAATGCCGAAAGATAATTGTAACTTATAGAATTGATAAGGTTCCAAAAAAATATACACAACGATCTTATAACTTTTAGACACTAACCCCCGTGTTCTTAAACATAACCTTAAGGACTTCCTTCACTCAAACTCATTGGAGAGCTAAAGAAGGCCTCGAACTTTCCTTGAAAATGACATTCTTAATTTGTGGTTTGAGCAAACTTCAATGGGGAAATACTAACACAGGTTATAATAACAATCCGAAGCACAAAAATTTGAAAAAATACAAAAAAATATAGTAAAATATAAACAAATTATGTAGTTAAAGTGGCAAAAAACTGATTTAAAACCACTTCCGAGGCCGCCTCAAGGTAATTCTCGACCAACCTTATATTTGACAGTTCGATACTCACCTCCAATGAGGAATCTCCTTAAATAAGGAAGCTAGTGACGACTAATCATACCAATGAGTTGGAGTGAGGTTGAGTCGAGTTTGAGAACATGAGTGTAAAACTGAGTGTTTACGTCGCCCAGTTTTTTTTTTCTCTCTCTTCTGGAAGAGATTTTTTTGAAAATAAGCTGTACTAATGATCTGTTCTATTTCGTATCCTTTTCGATTTACTAAGTATACGAATTTGGTTAGTAAATATATTCATACCCTGTTCTCGAATTTATTTAAACGTACAGACCAAGATCAACCACCTTTTGTATTCACCAAAGCAAATGACTTGACTGAGGAAATGTAATACTAAACATGATTTACATACCCCTTTTAGCTTCTAAATTGTACGACAATAAAAATGCCTTTTTCTTCTACCTGTTATCGAGTCAAAATGGTAATTGACTACACCATACTAAACTAGCTGTTTCCCGCTGCTTCAACTATATCCATACCAAATTTCATCAAAATCCGTTCAGCGGTTTGGCCGTGAAAGCTGAACAGACAGACAGATAGACATACAGACAGACTTTCGCACTTATGATATTAGTATGGATTGCTCATGAATTAGCCCCATCTAGCACAATTCTTCTGAAATCTTCCAATAGCAGTCCGAAGTCTGTTGAGTGGCTTCAAGACTGTCCAGAGTAGGTCATTACCTAGAGGAAGTATTTCAGCCGGTGGCAAAGTAGTTGAGATGAATCGTCTCCTATCTTTAAATATTCCCCATCATTTCCCCTTTTGGAGCTCGTGTTTACATCCTAGGCAGCACCTCGCGCGACCAGCAACTCCAAAAGTGACCAGGAGGGCTTGAGTTGTTTGACTCATAAGTCTAATGAAAATCATTCGACTCACCTCAAACTCACTCTGAAAAATCCTTTCACGCCTTTTTGATAGGATGTGAAGGTCTTTACGTATTTGTTCGAGTAATAACTTGCAATATTATTGTTTTTTTTATGTGTATAATGTATATTATTTCCGTAAAATACTGTGTCATAATAAAAAATAGTAAACAAATTTAATTCTTTTGTTTCAGATCCATATCAAATGTTTGGACCGACGAGCAGTCGTTTAGCTAACTCAGGTAAATTATTTAATAACATTGCAAAAAAGTGTTGCCAAAATAATATAAAAACTTGTCCTTGGACACGGCTATTCAAGAAAAACTGACACGCAAGGTTCAATGAACTTTTCCACAATCCTATCGATATTCTCACAGGTGAAAGTGGTCAGGGGTGGTAGGTGACCCCCTGAGGAAGTAGGGTGACCAAGACGCGCGTGACTGGCACGCGAGATCACGATAAAAACCTTACAATATTATTACCTATGCCTCAGGCTGATTTTAAAAAAGAACGCTCAATAAATTTGATTCTTGAGTCTCGTTTAAAAATCGAACGCGTATCCAAAGTCTCCGTGTAAATACAGTCTAATCTTTCAACTTTGCACGCAGGGTTGTCAATCTCGACTATAAATTGTTGCACGGCAACACGCAAGATGGCGTTGATAACACGTCACTTACTCGTGTGGGAACACTACTACGTCACGAACCTATGTATATTACGCATTTTATCTGTCTGTTATCGGCCCTTATGAAAATCAAAATGTTAATGCCCTAACTACTTTACATCGAAGGAGGGCACGCCACTCACTTATCACGCTGCTAAATTTATGTAGATTGCTGATATTATATCGTTATTAGTATTAGTATGTATTGAATACGTATCGTTCATCAATGTTTGTAATCAAGAATAATGGGGGCGTTGCTGTCATCATCATCATCCTAACGGTATAGTTGCGTCGTCAGCTTACGCTTCGGAGCCTAGGGTACGCTGTAAGTCATGGTTCAAAATTTGGCGGAACTGGTTATTACAATGGAGCGACTACTGTCTGACCTCCATAATCCTTTTTACAGAAAGCTAGACCAACAGGAACATGACCCGAGGTGTGTTAGTGGCCAAAACTGTTCAGGCTGCCCTAAGGCATCTGATACAGCCTCACGACTGCTATCTACCGATAACAACCGGGACCAACGGCTTAACGTGCCTTCCGAAGCACGGAGGAGCTTAAGATAAAATGCCACTAAATGGCGACCAAACCAATAGTGGTCGCGTCACGTCGTCGCTTGACACGCGCATTCGCTACGAATACGCGGGTCGCTCTCGACTAACGTGTTCCTCCCTGGGCGTGGGGCGTTGCTGTATTAATAAGTTATTTTTATCAATTTTTTGAGTACTTTCATTTTTGTTTTGATATTCAATATATTTTTTTTTTTTGGAACGGACCTACAATTTTAGCTCCTGTGAGCTTTTAAATTTACAGCGGGACAGTTTGAGGCGAGGGCTATTAACCACTCAGCCTTTTCGGCAAATGCCGATTGTGCCTGAAGGACCTACTGAGAACCTATCGGTGGCGTGAAGCACCCTGGTACATTCCGGATAAGTGTCTGCAATGTTATGACAAATTTTAATTGGTAAAATTATAGTAGAAATATTATACGATAAAGATTAAAATATTATACCCTAAATCTTGACTAAAAAGAATTTAAATTTTATCTGTTCCATTAAGGATTGAAACCTTTTATTTATGATCAATACTTAACAAAAGTTTACTTACCTTTCTTAATTTCCAAATAACAATTATTCAGTTTACTGAACGCTTTATTAAATGTAAGTAACAAATTCACTACGAAATTAAATCATCACTCCCCAAAAACAGGTTCGCTTTAGTAAAATGAATATAAAAAAATCATCAACCTCAATCAACGCTTGACCCCCACCTCCGAATTAAAACGTGTAATTTTGCGTCGATAAATCTTTGCTTTGACGCCGCCGCCGTTCAGTCGTACAAAGACAATTACTGGCACGTGCCAGCCCTGGCCGTATAATTATAAAGAATGGTTCTCACGGGTGTATCACGAAATTACCTGACTTTTTGACTTGTGTCATTTTTATTAGCAGCACAATTTTCTGTTTTGATTGTCACAAAGCGAAAAATATTAGTGTAGTCAGGAGTGATATTTTTGAAAAGTATGACTCATGAAAATTCGGCGAGTCGAGCGATTTTCATTCAACATGTGAATAATACATTGCAAAAATAGGTCTTCTGACTGCTTCAAATAGGTGTGCATTAAAATAGTCATCCGTCTACATTTACAATCTTATACAGATCTTCCTCAATAAATAATTATGGTAATAATTAGCTAAATTGCCCAATTACTTATTTGTTTACAACTTGAAGTTTTGTTTTAGCACAATAAATATTAATGTTTCCCCCTATACGGTGATATCAAATCAAAATCAAGTCAAATCAAAATTTATTTATTAAAAAGAAAACATGGTCCATTCGTGTTAGTACAATATGATATGATGATATGCAATTAAAGACTTTTTTGGTGACTTGTAAGTAGTAACACCCAGCGGGAACTCTCGTTGTTATAATTATTTTAACTTTATTGCACTTTAAAGGAAAAACAAAATGTGGACTGTGGAAAGATCTGCCAGTCAAATACTTTGTAATTGTTAGGAACTGAAAATGAGCCATCGCCAAAGTTGCATAAAAATACCACAAATAAAAGTTACCAAACAACAAAGCAGTTAATAACGCCTATTTCTTGCAACAAAAATCACATCATTTCCCCGAATCCTAATGCCTCAGGGCACAATATTTTGGCGATCGGAGCATTAATTGCGAGTCAGAGTCGATGAGGCATACGGACAATAGATCAGATGAGGCGAGATGTGCCATAGCAAACGTTGTGACGTGAAACAGTGGAAACGTATAAATCACTGCGCGACACGCTCGTGTGCACTCGCCTTAGAGGTAGGGTCAGCAGTAGGGTTTTATTTCAATTGCAATTTATACTTACTATTTTAATTTGTTATTACTTTTAATGCCTAAGGGTGATACTACTATAAAATGATACCAAGCGGTCGCACTTAAAAATTGGAATTAAAAAAAAAAAGGTTTATTTAAAGAGTTTGCTGTTTCCCGCAGCTCCGCATGCGTCAAAAAGTAGCTTATGTTTGACTCCGGCTCTTCAACTATATTTATACCAAATTTCATTAAAATCGGTCAGCGGTTTGGCCGTGAAATGGTGACAGACAGACATACTTTCGCATTTATAATATTAGTATGAAAGTGTGAAATATGATATGAAAAGTATGAATATGAATAGTATGAAAGTATGATATGATATAGTAGAATATGAAGTATGATAGTATGAAGTATGATTCACGAATGTCCATGAGTGCTATTTTTGAAATCTATTATTCATATGTAGAATGAAAATGACTCACCGACTAAGTATGTCGAACGCAAATCATTCGACTCGCCGATTGTACGGAGTCATATATTTAAAAAATAACACTTCACAACATATTTTGCTATCCGTACAGTACAGTCACACACGACTACGTTTCGCTCGTGCGCGTAGAAACATAGCCGCCAATAACGACCCCACATTACCTAAACTATGTGATACCCGACTTTGTAGGGGATAGGTTAACGCGAAGTCAACTGTGAGGGTAAGACGAAAACATTTGACGTGTGAACTTGTCATTATAATTTTCTTTTTATAATTCTAAATGGTTTTTTCGGCGTCATCAGAAAGTTAGTATGTGAACGTCAATTTATAATTCTCTGGTCGTGTCGTGACTGATCCATCTTTGTCTTTCGGTTTTCAGGTTGCATCCGCAACTGCTCTCATACTAGATATCTAAGCTACGGAACCCTGATTTTTACTAATGAGAGATTACTCTCAAATTAAACAGAAATCAGTAGTATATTTAATAGTAGTTTATGAAACTGTTGCATACTAAAGGTTTTTACAATACGAGTTTAAGTTAATTACAAGAGTTTGTAAGACCTAATTATGTGCAGTTCATACACTATTTTATCTCATCTCATAAAATTAGATAAATAATAAAAAATGGTGTAAAATTTTCTTCAACATCGCTACATTTTAAGACATTTTTAAAAAATAGAAACATATTTGATAATGGAATTCTTTGCTGATTCTGATCGCGCAAGCTTGTTAGCCGAGTTCACAGATTATGAAAGATCAAGGTGGTTGCAGTGTAGAAAAACTGCATCACAACCTCCTTCGTCCAGTCCAAGCTGTACTTTGATGGGAAAAAAGTTATATTATGATATAGTTGTCCATACAAGAGCTGTATCATAATTTAATTTATTAATTTTATTTTGATGGCATGTGTATAATGACTGACATTTAAATTTGTTTTTTTTGTGTAAATATATGGAATGATTTGAGAGAACAATCTCAGCTCATGACTGACCTACCCTTACACCATTGGCTAGGCGCCAGTTAGTAAGAAGACATTAAAAAAATTTTAAATCTGCGATAACCGCTTTCCATCCGTGCTTGTTTACCAACAAAATAAAAATAAATTAAAAAAAATTGACAACCCTATCGCATCGATCCGTCTCACGTCCGTGCAACCTCCCAGTATCTCCCTAGATGCTTGTATTCCTCAAGGACCAGAAAATAGGCGAATTTCTCCGTAATGGTATAATTATTCGCTTTGTGACAGCCCTAATAGCATAACGAGAGCTGAAAACTCTTACGAATCTTCAGAGTCAATTAAATGTGTTGGATATTGCTTTTTTTGCTTATCTTATGATATTGCTTATCTTAGCCACCTCTTTCGCTTCATTTTTATGTATCTCTGCGGATGACCAGTAGATATTTAGTAAACCTAAGGAATTTAGATGTTCCGTTCCACCCGACCCAAAAAAACCAAGAAAAAAACAACTGACTGTATTTATCATCATCATCATTTCGGGTAGGTTACATTGTCAATCGACCATGTACACCCTGGTGTTAGAGTTGACTGACTGTATTGACTAACACGGATCATGTCTCTGTTAATCTGGTTTCCCTATAAAAAGGGTAACGGAGGTCAGAAGGCAGTTGCTGCATTGTAATAACCAGTACCGCCAAATCTAGTATCACGATGAAAGCGTACCCTGGAGCCCTCTTTTTTCGATTTTCATTTGACTCATCGATTATGTGGAATAAAAATCATTTGCCTCACCGATTTTGTGTGAGTGATACATTTTTAATGTAATAGTCCTTCTGAACTCTGAATTGTAAGATGAGGACGTAACTGGGAAACACGCTCGGGGAAAGAAAATCATTATACCATTAAAACTATATTTTCGTGCAACTGCAATCAGCCGCCATTTAGTAATAATTCAAGTAGAGGCGATAAAAAAACGTGATCGTTTCAGTGACCCTTTAATGGGCGCGGTCTTAACGCACCTTAATGATAGGGTTGCCACAATACTAATTTAAATAAGTAATTTTTATACAATTTGGACACGACCTTTATTTTATTCTTTACAGTACTTGTTTTATAAACTAGTATTTTAGAACGTCTTATAAAAACAAGTACAAAGAGGTTCAATTCGTAACACTCAACCCATAACGAAAACAACAAAATATTTTATTTGGCTATGAGAGCCTATTTTGTAATACTGGTAACAAGCCTACTAAAGCTAATATAAAGCTTTTTCAAGTTTTCTTATTGATGATTATTTTGTGTTCCATGTTTCCTAAACAGTTACTAAAACCCTTTTGCAGGTTCGGGCCAAATCCAATTATGGCAGTTCCTCTTGGAACTCCTAAGTGACTCCAGTAACGCTGGCTGCATCACATGGGAGGGAACGAATGGAGAATTCAAGCTCACAGACCCTGACGAAGTGGCCAGACGATGGGGAGAAAGAAAATCCAAGCCAAATATGAACTATGACAAGCTAAGCCGGGCGTTGAGGTAACAAAAAATATGGTAGAAATTAAAAAAAAATTGTTGCAATGCGATTGACGGGTACCCGATTTTCTGCCTCGCGATTGTACTCAATTCTGCTATTTCTTTATTTGAATTTATTCGTGTGTTATTTTTGATAAGTCTGTTTCAGAATATATTTTTGCTCTCTATGGTTTTGTTCCAAAAGAAATTTAGAACTTCATCATTCGATTTTTTTATTTATTTAATAATCTTATTTTTATGTTTGAGGGACTAGATTTCAATTTATAGAGCATCCTCGTTGACTCTTTTTGTGTCAAGAAAGATGCTAATATAGACGATTTAGAATTTCTTTTAATTGCATAATACTCTGAAACAGGCTATTTATTTTTGAAATCCCAAAATAACGTTGTAACTCTTTGCACAGATATTACTACGACAAAAACATAATGACCAAAGTCCATGGGAAAAGATATGCGTACAAGTTCGATTTCCAAGGATTGGCTGCGGCCACGCAACCGGCGGCAAGCGACCCCGCTTACAAATACCAGAGCGATCTCTTCATGAGCTCGTATCATCACTCGGCGAAACTATCGTCTTTCATGGCCCCACACGCCGCGATGCCAACGTCCACAGGTAAATAAATTTTAAAATATATATCTAAGCTGATGCGCTCTTGCGAGTTTTCGTATGTCAAAATTATTTTCATTACTTCTTAATTCATAGAGTTAAGAAAATTGAAATGAATTGTACGAATTTCTTTCTTTTTCGTTAATATTATACTAACCAATTTTACCGAACAGTTTAACATTTGATAACATACCTATTTAGGTAGATTGTAGGTACTAATACACAGGGGTGAAACTAGGGCAATGGCTTAGATATCTCACTACTTTCTTAATTATGCAGGTAAATTAGGATTTTCAAAACCCTAATTTTATGACTCATATTTCGAATAGATCAAAAATCATAACTCGCCGATTTTGTGGCCAGTATATTTAAAATGCAACTGGCCACATATTTTTCTAAATAATGAAGCTATTGCCAAACTAGCTAGAAAAACAACTTATTAGCTTACAAGTTGACATTAAAGTTGAATTCCAACAATACTTGTCGTCGCAAATGGTCGTATAATGGTATGCACCCTTCAATGGCAGTGCATTTCGATTTCGGGTGCACTAACTCATTCGTGTAAATATTAGCATGCTACTTCAGTTGGGATGTAGCGGGAGTGGCTAGGAGCTTGACTTAATGGAGTAAATGTTGCCTTTTCACACTAGAAGAGTTATGACGGCTTTCGTTGAAAAGTTTTTGTAACCGATTTTCGCATCTTCAGTGATCGACGTCGTGATTTATCGAATAAAGATGAAGGTTTAAACAGAAAACCATTTACGTTCGAATTGTTATCTAAAAACGCGATAATGGACACCAGTTTAAAAAAAAACCTTTTTTTACACATATTTGGAAATAGTTTTGACATAATATGTATTTTTGCATTATTCTTTCTGCGACGCGATTGTTGCTTGCATATATGTACTTTAGTATAGTTTTAATTTTTAACGTTAAACTTTTGTCTTATTTTGTTGTGTATTGTATTTTGTTTTTGTTTTTGATTATGTAAAGTATTATTGATAGCTAAGAACATTTAACTACACTTGAAGTTTATTTTTGACCATAACTTTGATAAAAATTACTAAAATATTACCTCCCTACTTAGAAGGGCTTACTGAGGCACAATATGTCACATAATAATATTCAGTACCGCAAAACTTACATGCGTTTTTAATTTTTTTTCAATTAAACTAATTCAGAATGTCCGGCACACATTTCTTTTAATACTTACAAAATATTATTTTCTAATAATAAAAATTGCCGAAAAATACCCAATTCGTCTCTTTTCCATAATAGCTTGTTAATAGTAAGAATGAGCACGTAAAATTGGGTATCTAGAATGAATGGCGCAAATCGAATAAAATTATCAAACTGATAGGAAAACTGGATATAATAAGAATTTCTTGTAGTCTATTTAACGTAAAAAAAAACATATTACTAGAAACAAACAATTTATGTCGATTGTCCGAGTTCTGAATCAGTTTTACAATCCATTCCTAAATACGAAAAAGAAATCTTCCAGCTCTTGTTCGGAAAAATATTCTTTTCTACATCTTGTAAATTATGTTTTAATAATAAGTGCCTCTGTGAGCTCAGGCTTCGTTCCCTGAAGCCAGCTAATTATTGTTTCAGCGTCAATATTTCCATCTGCTTCGTGGGGGAATTGGGGAGGAGGGGGCAGCAATCTGTACTCCCCCCACTCCATGGCGCCCCCCCATGTGACATCACATCTGGGATCCTACCCACACTACGCATGACCAGCCATTTAAGCTAAACGAAAATTTAATTTATTTTCCAATGATCATTTTGTGAAAATGGTGTCCCCATCCCCGACAAAATTGTCGACAGAATATTAACTTTTGTTTCGTGTTGCAATGTCGGTATAGTCTTTCATATGTAAATTCTAGCGCACACTACAGTTATTTCACGATTTTTAATAACTACTTACGTAAATATTCCTATTCGAAAACACTGATTTCGGACACAAGTGCGTAAAATGAAGATTCCGAACAAAA
The DNA here is from genome assembly GCA_947363495.1 of Euzophera pinguis. Taxonomy (NCBI): domain Eukaryota; kingdom Metazoa; phylum Arthropoda; class Insecta; order Lepidoptera; family Pyralidae; genus Euzophera; species Euzophera pinguis. Next base: position 17,580,068 of record OX376154.1, read on the forward strand.
ATTTGCATTTTAATTGTAGTGTGCGTTAGAATCTTTTTATATCAAAATGTGACGAGAAAATTGAAAAAAAAAAACATGTTGTGATTGTATTTAATTTTAAAGGTGAACCTGTGAAAGACTAAAAGACTATTTTGTTTATTAAATTGAGCTATTTTTTAAAACGTGAGTTAAAATTGGAGGAAAGTGAACTGCGAGACTAGTCCTTATCAGAGAATGGTGTAAATAGTAGATACTCATTAAATACGTAGAACTATTTATTTAGGATACCAAAATAATAAAAATTTATTGGTCGTATGATGTAAATGTGGATAATATTCCCAATCGCGTGTGTAAAGTATTTTTGAAATAACTGTATGTATCATTTAATTTTGTTTTCTTATGATATTCTCTAAAACCGACCCAAATAATGTCTCTTTTAAAAAACTATACTTAATAATAGGTTTCAGATTTTAATTTGAAAGAAAGGGTAGGATTACGAAATGCAAATCAGTCAATGTCAATGGTATATTTCCAATCAGATATATCTTCTCGATTTTATTATAAAATACCAGTATAAAATATTTTTTCGATTAGTTAGAGTTATTTCAAAAACACTATAACGAGATTTTTCGATAATAAAAAAAACTCGGTCGCCATAATTAACTAAAGATTGGTGATATTTTACTCAGTATTAATAATCTGTAAAATAAATTTTAATTAAATTAAGTTCTAGTTAAATATTTATAAATATATATAAATGGAAATCATGAAAATAAACATCTTACAAAAAACGCTCAAGTTTTTTACGTGAATGTGACGTTATAATGGAATTGCATTAGTTTTTCAAACTTTTATTTTATCAAAAAAATTATAAATTTATGTAGAATTCAGAAAGTAAGTCAAATTCGTTATTTGTCGATGACGGATTAGTCATGCGCCATTTTTTTCGACAAATCTCGAATTCGGCTTTATCTCTCTCTATACTCTAAAGCCGCCAGAATCGGCCACCAGTGGTGCTTGTGGATTTGCAACTAACGTGCACGTTAAGCAACCCAAGAAATGTGTTGGGATTGAAAGGCTGGTTGGTTATGATAAAGTGGTTTTTATTCGTGGTTTAGTGAAAAATAGATACAACCTTGTTTTTATTACGTGAGCCGTCGTAAAAGTACTGTGTATATTTTCAATTCCAAGATCTAGAAATACACCGATACTTGTGAACGATAGCGTATGCGTGTGCACTTCGTCAGAGTTTAATGTGCACTGTACTGAGTTCTTGGCTCGTCTCCAGCGAGCGCACGCGGCTGAGGTATGGGGGACGCGGAGTCGATATGCGCGCAGCCAATCAGCCTGAAACATTCTAAGCATTGCCTTATAAGGTGGCGAAATTCGGCGACACCGCGTCACCACAGACTAAACATGCCCAAGCCTGCATGCAAAAATAGCATTCCTGGTGATTCTTCTTTATTGTACTGTTTTCAGGAATATACATCAAGTAGCTCAGAGACTATTGACGGTGATCAATCAAACTTTCGACCATGTTGTTACCGAGACATGAAGTCTCAAAGAGCATTGTCTGTAGTTTTGCTACTCTGTGTATTGACTTCTTGTATGTCAAAAATAGCACTCCAGTTTGCCGTTTCATCAAAATTCAACCCTTTCGCTGTCGGCTACATCATTCGTCGTACCTAATACGTCGCTTTTCTTGTGAACACAATGTATTTTAAAAGAACATATCGCAAGGTTCAATTTAGCTTGGATGTCGAAGCTGTCACATTAATTAAAAGACTCTGGAGTGGACTCTATATTATTGAAATCATGTATATGATTTTCATTCGTGGAAAAATCGTTCGAGATATGAAAACAAATGAAAGGACACTTCAATTTGGAGCGAGTCATTAATTTAAAGAATAGATCTTGGTACTCTTTGTACCCTTCTGTGTACACCTCATGTAAATATATTAGTTAACCTGTAACCGTTCATTAAAACAATCCTGTAAGTTTATGTATCTACGGTATTTTTATAAATCTCTGAAAAATATCTTTTTAAATTAAACAATAATCATATTTTTGTTTATCTTTTGGAGTATAATTTACAAACTTTTGGATGCGATGTAAATGTTTAATTATTTTAAACGGAGATATCTTAAAATGAATGAGGAAAACAGAAAGACATGTGTCCCTACCCTTCACGGTGTAACTGATGAAAATTATGAGAATTTGGCAGTTTTGAGACAAACGATAAATAAAATCCTAATTACAATCGCATTGAAAAAAACTAAATTATTTTGTTATAAATTTCGCCGATCATTTACATCGCATGTTTCTTCTAATAAGCAGAATAATTTAAAAATAATTCATTGTTTTGTAAAAACTTTGATAACTATTTAATAAAAAAAATATGACAGACGTTAAACTTTGCAATAATAGGAATAAAATTTTGGAAGGTTCTTACTAAAGAACTTTCCATATAGGTAGCTCTCATTCAATTTCAAAACTGGCCACATTTTTACTATACCTAAATTTTATCATGTATTGAAAATAAAAGTTTTCTTTTCAGTTAAGAAAACAGTAAATATCTTTGAAAAAAAAAACAAAGAAGGCGTAATACAATTTTAAGTATAACATGCGTACTATTATCTATTCTGTGGTACCACGATAATACGTATTACCTAATTTTTCTGTGTAATTAAAAAAATATATACTACAATACATTATTTTTTTCGTAAACTAATTTAACTGAAACTGGGCGCTGATTCAAAGAAGCGAAATTTTTTTTAATTTTTTTTTTTTACTGGCCACTTAACTAAATAGTTCATATTTTAATTGTGACTAAAAGGGAATTAACTAACTGTATATAAATAGATTATTGAAAAGTGCAATCGTACTAGTACCTAATTTATAACTTTTAGTGTAGTTTATAAATATAAATTCTAAATTATTTTTATTAAGAATGAATTGTTTAATAAGTATTTTTAATTGCATACCTTAATTTAATATTTATTCAAACTCATTCAATATTGTTTGAAAATAGTGAACTAAAAAAGTGGTTTAATTAAAAAATAGCAAATGGTTATTAAGTTTTTTAATTTTTCAATTTTAATAGTGGTATTTAGTTAGAATGTATTATAAAATATCAATAGTTACCTCTTTGTGATCAATGAAATTACCAAAGTCATTTTATTTTGTTTTATTTTCTTTATAATGCATGTGTAATGAAATCATTTAGTCGTAGAGTATCATTGTATAGATGTTATTGTAATTGAAACGAATAAAAAAAAATGAAATGTCTATTAATTATTTATTATTACATTATTTATTGACCTTTGGATGAATGCTAAAACCTATGAGATTGATCTAATAGGTTTATCGATTCCTCTCAACCTAGAAGTAGGGTCAATTGATGCTGTTTGCCCCATTATACTTTTTTCAAAATCGCCAAGCTACTTTTGTAGCCGTTAATCTTGAGTCGGTGAGGCTTTATGACTTATAGAAGATACAGACAGCAGATACTATTCAGCTAGAAGGTAAATTGACCTAGACGCTTTAGTGTGAAACCTTTCGCGTATAGATAATATTAAAGTTGTCCCCAGGAAACAAACGGAAGTTGGTTTTTAGTTTTTCATCTTCAGCTCAGTCTTCCAAAATTAAAAAAAATAATAGTTGTTGTACGTGCTTATAGAAGGCATACAATAAGCGACTATTTCTATTATCTATAGGAGCCCTATTTTTGAAAAGTGTGACTGCAAAATCGGCGAGTTTATTTTTGTTCGTTAACGAAGGATTTTTGTTTGGTATCAAACGATTTTTATACAACATATATAACATGTCATACATTTCAAAAACCAAGGCTCTAGATCTCGCTAATTTTTGACAAAAAAATCTGAATATTTGACACAATTATTTGGTTTACATTCCGATTCCGACAGTACAGATCCCTCTACGGCTATAGTTGATAATAGTTATATAATTAGGTTAAACTTAAGAAAAACAATGTCTCCTGTTTTCGGCAGATTGCGTAACAATGATTTTGTATGAGAATGCCCAAGGAGTACTCGTAACCAAGAAAGTTCGCGAGTTTCAAATAATTTCAATGTATGGCTGGCGATTGAACATCTTTAAAGCATTTAGCCCATTAGCTGTGATAGGTACTGCTAGTGACATCTGCTGGACGAAATATGAAAGTTAGTTTCCCTTTAACCTCTATAGATGGCACTGTTTTATTAGTTCTTAAGCTCCTCAAAAAATGGCGTGTGATATTTTATTTCTTAGTTCTTGACAATTTTGGTAGATGTCACTAATTAACTTCGTAATCTCTCAAAAGATGACACTATAATCAGAATTGTTTTCAACAAAATGGCCTACCACGCCATTGTTCAAGGCAGTTCTCACACGGCGCTAAGCGATTCTTGAGACGCGATTGCGACGGGACTGCGATACAACTTGAGTGGCGAACGAAGTATGACAGGGTAGCGTCCATGGAGTAATTATAAAGAGGAGATGCCTTAATAAGCGTTTTGTAAGAAAGCGTTTGTGAGGCTACACGGGGCGGAAGGCAGACGTGCGGGGTGCTTGGTTTCGGCCGTGGCTCCAATCATAGAGCACGAGCAACGACAAGCTCCGCCCACTGCAGTGTCGGCGAGGCGCCAATGAGTACGTCACTGCGCCATTTCAAACGGCATCTCCCCTTTATAATTACTCCATGGTAGCGTCGCACGAGTCGCGTCATCTGCTGACATAGCTGATTTTCTATGAAAGATACTCTTGTGAGACTAGTAGTATACTAAAGTTTCGTTTGAATAGTGCCGTGTGCGAACTAAGAACTGCCTAAATTACCAAAAATTCAAGTCTTAGTAGAGTCAAATGGCGCTTCAACTTTTTAAATATTAGACGACGAGAAATATACACAACACTTCCTTTTACATTCTATAATAGTTTTATTTGTTTAATTCAAATTAATTACAAACAGACATGCTTTTTAGGATCACCGAAACAAAAGACAAAGACAATTTCTTACACATTGAATCATAGACCTATTTAATATCTATTTAACCTTCTTGGTTGTAATATAAATGTAAAAATATACCTACCTAAAATATTCAACACGCCTCCTTACATTTATATTACAACAAATCACAATATCTAAACAATTATATAACATTTAAAATATCTCTAAACTTAACAAAACTTAATACTTCCTAGAGCTTTGGTTAATATATCTGCTACATTATTCTCAGACTCTATTTTAATAATTTCAATAACATTACTCTTGACATTTTCATGTATATAATGATAATGTACTTCAATATGTTTGGAATTCTTTGTAAAATTTCCATATTTAGCTATGGCTACTGCACCAGAGTTATCTTCATACATTTTAACAGGTTTACAATCTATGTTAAATACCTCATTAAGCAAGTTCATTAGATAAATTATTTCTGTTACAGCTTCAGATAAAGCAATATATTCAGCAAAAGTAGAAGACTTTGTTACACAATTCTGTTTCTTTGACTTCCATAGGATAACATTTCCAAACAATCTTATTACATAACCAGTAGTAGACTTTCTATCAATTTCATCTCCGGCCCAATCGGCATCAACAAAACAATCCAAAATGTCAAAATTATTATTTTTAAAATATTTCAATTTACGTCCTTTCGTCAAATATAAATACTTTAACACTCGCAATGCATATCTAAAATACGTTTCATTACTACAGTTCTGAAAACGACTCAAATAATTAACAGAGAAAGATATGTCAGGTCTAGTACCTGAACTTATATACAAAAGTGCACCTATCAAATTTCTGTACTTGTCCTCCTCGTTTAATTCAGATGATTCCAGTTTTAAATTGATTTCCATCGGTGTTTTAAATAATTTTGAGTTCTCGATATTATAACGTTTTGCTAACGATTCAATATAACGTTCTTGACTCAAAGTTAATACGTTATCATGTTCATAATTGTATTCAATGTCTATACCAAGATAAGTCTTAATTTTTCCTAAGTCTTTCATTCTAAATTTATTACATAATTCATTTTTAGTATTGTTAATAATATTTTTATCTATACTGCAAATTAACAGATCATCAACAAATAATAAAATATAAACAACTAAATTATTCTCCACTTTAAAATATAAACAAATAACATATTTACATCTTTGAAATCCTAACGTAATCAAAAATCCGTTAAAACATTCATACCATGCGCGAGGACTTTCTTTTAAACCATATAAAGATTTGTTCAATAAATAAACTTTATCAGAATCAACTTCATAACCCATTGGCTGTTTTACATAAACTTCAGATATAACCTTACCATTTAAGAAAGCTGTTTCTACATCCATTTGATGAATTTCTAAAGATTTTTGACAACAATACGATAATAACAACTTAAGAGTTGGCATTCTAGCCACAGGAGAATAAATATCATCTACACAATCTGTTTGTTGAAAGCCCCTAACTACTAAACGGGCTTTATACTCACTTTCACTTTTCTTCTTGTAGACCCATTTTACATCAATAACCTTTTTGTTCTTAGGTGGCCTGTCAACAAGTATCCATGTCTCATTTTTTACTAAACTTGCCATCTCACGGTCCATAGCTGCTTTCCATTCTTTAGCTTCCTTACAAGAAATCGCCTCCTGAAAATTCACAGGTGTCATAGCATCAGAGTGATTAACAGTAATACAATAATAACCAAATTCTTCATCAAATCGTACTGGTGGTTTAACATTTCTCTTCGATTTTCTATCAATCTTATGTTCATCATTTTTCATTTTATCATCATAATCAACTTTATCTGTGTTTTCTTGCACTTGTTCTATACTACATTGTTTTTCTTTCGGTTCCTTATCACTTTCATCTTTCTCGTCATCAAAACCACACAATTTCACATCTTCTTCTATAACATCACAATGTCTAGCTATTATTATTTTGTTGTTAATCAATACTCTATATCCAGTATCAGAATATCCTAGTAAGATTCCCATTTCCGCTTTTTTATCCCATTTGGACTTACGTCTTTGTTCCGGAATACGTACAAATATTTTGCTTCCATACATTTTTACATACTTCACTGAAGGTTTCTTTCCAAAAAATATTTCATACGGAGTTTTCCTTTCTATAGTTTTACATAATGTTCTATTTTTAAGATATGCCGCTGATTTTATTATTTCTGGCCAATATTTTCTTTCGACTTTAGCTTCTGATAAAAGACATCTCCCTATATCCATCAAAATTCGATTATATCTCTCAGCAGTTCCATTAAGCTCAAGTACGTACGCTGGACAAGGCTTTATAAATATTCCCTTTTCTTTGACAAATCTAAAAACTCTCGCATTAATATATTCTGTACCGTTATCGCATCTCAGTTCTTTTATCATTCTTCCAGTTAAATTATGAACTTCGTTTACATATTGTACTAAGCAGTCATATACTTCGTCTTTTGTCCGAATTGCATAAACTTTCACCAACTTACTAAAATCATCTATGAAAGTTAAAAAATATTTCTCGCCTAAGTTACCTGTAGTCTGATGAGGGCCATTTAAATCGGTATGTACAATTTCTAGAATTTCCTTGGCTCTCCTCCGGTTATTTTCGAATGGTAAATTATGCATTTTGTTTTGTATACATGTAGCGCATTTTAAATATTATTTTCCTATTTCTTTAGGTAATCCGTCCAATAATTCATATTTGCACATCATTTCTAAATTATTAAAATTAATATGGCCCAATGTTCGGTGTAATTTCTCCTTAATCGTCATATTACTACTTACAATGTTAGCTTCCATTTCTTCATCAATATAGCTTCTCATTTTGTACAATCTTTCGTCTTTAACAGCAATAGCTATCAGCTCTCCATACGGATTAAATATTTTAGACAATCTTCCTCTCGATGTAATATAATTTCTATCAGTAATTTTCGAATAGCTTAGTAAATTTGCTTTCATTTCTTTGACATAAAAGACATTTGTCAATCTTACATTAGACTTTCTACCATAAACTGTAAAAGAAGTATTGATATCTCCGACCTTCGTTGCTTCCAATATTCTTCCATCTCCAACTTTAACTTTTATAGGTTTCGTTAATATTTCGCATGTTTCAAAATATTTATCGGAATTAATTATATGATCCGTACATCCACTATCAAGTAGCCAATCTATGTGACCTATCATTTTTACATTTTCATTCATCTCAGAATTATAAGCAATAGTAGTATGATAACTATTACCTTGTTGATAGTAATTTCCTCGTCCTTGGTTATTAAATCTAGTATTATAAAATCCACGTCCTCTATAAACATTATTTCCACGACGAGTATTTACATAGTTTCCATGTTCTCTATTTACATAAGTTCCGTGCCCTCTATTTGCATAAGTTCCGTGCCCTCTAGTTGCATAAGTTCCGTGTTCTCTATTTACATCATATCCACGTCCTTGACCTCTAAACTTGTAATCATTAAGATATCGACAATCTTTTTTAAAATGACCATGTTTTCCACAATTAAAACAATTTAAATTTTTCATTGGCGATGCTTTGGCTTCTGCTCGAAAGGCATTTGAATTATCATTTAATGACTCACACGAATTTTCTTGCATACATCTTAGTTTAATTTTACTTTTAAGATAGTCAACTGTTCTCTCACTTTCTGGTATAACATCTATTAAATCACCAAGATGACTAAACTTGGATGGTAGTGATTTCAACATATAATTCAACTTTTCTTGCTCATTTAAAATTGCTCCTGCCTGTTTCAATTCATTTATTCCCTTTTCAAAATCATCAAAATACAACGATATATCTGAATAATTTTCAAATTTTATATTCTCCAATTTATTTCTGCATACAATTTGTAATGCTGTTGACTTTTTTAAATACATTTCATCAAATTTCATCATAATATCATACGCCGTCTCCAATTCGTAAATATATTCCAACTGTTTATTTGTTATTGCGCTATAAATATAGTTCGTCGCCTGAACATCTCTCTCATCCCACTGTTCATCATCATTCTTGTTTTTAGATCTAATAACCACATCTTTGCATTTTTTAAATTGTAAGTATTTAAACATACGTATTTTCCAATTATTATAATCCGCTCCATCAAATATAGGTATGACAATCTCACAATTTTTCATCGTCGCCATTTCTACTTTTTTCAAAATTCTTTTCTATAAATAATTACTTACTATATTTTTCTTTCTTGCTCTGCTACCATTTTAAATATTAGACGACGAGAAATATACACAACACTTCCTTTTACATTCTATAATAGTTTTATTTGTTTAATTCAAATTAATTACAAACAGACATGCTTTTTAGGATCACCGAAACAAAAGACAAAGACAATTTCTTACACATTGAATCATAGACCTATTTAATATCTATTTAACCTTCTTGGTTGTAATATAAATGTACAAATATACCTACCTAAAATATTCAACACAACTTCACATTTAACTGAAATTCAAAAAAACCACACTTTAACCTCCGATAAAAAAAAAAGATGGATTAATGTTTTATTAGTTTGACATTAGATCTCATTTCTGTGTTTGGTTTGGACGTACCAGTCTGTATCTTCGTAGCGTCTAAATGTGCTTTGGAATGCTATTTTTAAAAGTGCGACTCACGCAAAATCGGCGAGTCGAATAGTTTTTGTTCGATATCGAATGATTTTCAAAGGATTTTTGTTCTATATCGCACGATTTTTCATTATATTTCAAGATAGGGCTCTTGTGGTCTAAAGGGATGAGTAGATTTTGATGCGGTTTTCATTTTTGTTTGAAAGAACATAGGTACCTACTTACTTACATGGTTCGAAGCTATAGTTTTTAGATATAGGTGCCCTATATTTGAAACGCAAAACCGGTTAGTCGAATAATTTACGTTCGATGAGTCGAATGACAAAACCCGTCAAAAACCCATTACTAAAATAGGGCTCCTATATTCCCGATTATGTTAAAAGAATCATTTAACTAACCAACCAAAGTTTTCAAGAAACAAATAACTTTCTAGGTTATATTTGCACTCATAATGTAAAACCTGGAAAGAAATTTGGAAGGAACTGGCGAGTTAAAGGGATTCGTGGAAATAGAGAGGCGGAGGCTTTTGCCCAGCAGTGGGGTATGTAATTAGAGGAAGAAAAAATATTAAAACCTCGGTGGTTAAATAAAAGTGAAACCTTCGTTCCAAAGAAAAAATCACATAATTTATTTCATAAATTGTCAAACTTGTGTCAATGACTGTGTCGAAAAAAATTAAAGCCTTCAAAACTTTTCTATCAAGATAATAAACAATTAATTTCAAAGATATAAGAGTATTTTAGTGGTACATAACATGTTAGGCTTTAGGCACGTTGTCAATGGATTCACTAAGACCAGGGGGGTTCTGTCAAAGATACAGCCGCCGATGAAAACCCAGATCCGACATCATGACGACCACGGGCCACCAGCTCCATTTGACAACCTACCATTCAGGGTCACAAACAGGTAACTTGTTCTGCAGGGCAAAAAACTTACATAAAAAAATATATTTTGTTGTCGATTAATGTCGAAGGAAAATCATTCGACTCTGTTTTGAGTGATCAGTACTTCTCAGAAATAACATTCCTGAAATTTCTACTTGACGCGAATCTGACCTTGGTTTATCGATAAATTATTGTAAAAGATTTAAAAACAAAAACTACCAGGTGATTCTAGGACACAAAAGGATACCTCTATTCTGTGGAGATCTAAATAAATAAATAGATCTTGTTATTTTTAATAGATATTATTTAGCTGTAATTTTCTATTTTCTAGATATGTATGCACGATGGTATTTGCTGTGGTATGCGGCCTCGGCCTGTGGGCTCCGTACCTTATAGTTTTATACTCCATGGCGAAGAGAACCTTATAATTCAAAGAGTTTTAATGAATAAATAATTATTAATTACCTACCTGTTTTTTTTTATAATCACTTCATGTGTTTTAGTATAGAACAATATTAATAAACATTTTACTATACCAAGAAAATACTATTTTAAAACACAGACATATTAAAAGAATGATGTGCAAAGGCAGCCTATAAAATCTAAGAAAGACATTCTATTAAACACCCCTAATACTTAAAAAAATTAACAGATAGGTTATTCAATCTTGTAATGTCCTTTTTTCTCTATATCCCCCACTGGTGAAAAAACTAGCAACTTTTTTTCTGATGACCACCAGTGATGGACAAATAGTGTGGGACATCGGGAATAAAGATTCATTCATTCATATCACACTTGATTACCTTGTTCAACCTGATGTCGTGAGTTTCGTATACGGAACCGCCTCTAGACCTCTGAAGTGGTTCATGACCACCAAATGGCAGCCAGGACCAACAGCCTATCATGCTTTCCGATCACAGAAAAGCACAGAATCAACCTTATCATCAGACAATCAGGTGAATCGGTAATACAAGCCTGCAACTTCCATACCATTTCAATGGATTGGAGTGGAATACTCTAACCCGCATTTACACCATCAAGAAATGGAAAATTAATTAAAATTGCCAGTTGCTGTCTGACGGAACTTGCAAATGTATCCATAAAACTAATGGGAAACAATGAGACATGCTTAGCAGAAGCTTTCTTGCAGGGACATATGCAGCCTAAGAAGGAATCCTAACCCAAAATCCGCAAACAACACAGATACTTGAGTAAAACAAATCCTTTGACTAACATATTTATTACCAATCCATTAAATAAACTACACTAAACACCTCAAGGCCATGAGGGTGGCTGGCCTTCTTTGACCCTTCCTCCATACAGGCACGACTTATCCCTGAAGTTGGTCATACGAAGGGTCTCCTGGTCATCCAAGAACTTCCCAATGAAGAACCCGGTCAGAGGCACAGCTAGCCAGATGTATTGGGGGGTGATTCCGAACAGTCCCATTTTAGTTTTGTCTCTGCTTCTTCCACTGCTGGGTATGGCTCCAATCCAGGTAGATGGCAGCAAGGGACAGTATTGGGAACGATATGCTCACCAGATTGCGTTTGAGGAATTGCCCAATCGCCATAAAACTGTAACAATGATTTTAGATATTTTTAGGCTATTTTTACCATCCTGTTCCATACAACCTTAATCAGCTTCTAACCTGTCCATATGTGTGTCTCAGCCCTATGGTTGTATTGTAAAGAAAAATGTACCACTGTCTTTATGGCCGATGGGTCAGAAGGGTACTCATCTATCCCCTGGTATCTATCATCTATCACTGGTAGTGAAAACGGTGTTTTTTTTCATGTCTGTTTTCTATAATTTGTTCTCATATATGAATGTACCCACAGGTAAGGTCTGTTCATTTTGACTGTGCAACTGAATAGAGCTAGGTTGAGCTGTAGATATCAAATATGTATAGAAAAATAATCTCTTTTTGGATTTCACAAGACAGTGTTTTATTTATTTTATTCAGAGTATAATAATGAGATCTCAAAATGTTCAGCAATAAGTCCTGTCAAGTAGCACAAGTAGTCACATAAAAATTGACCAATCCAATCCTTATTTCTTGGGAGATATTTTATAAAAAAAATATTGTATTATCTACTCATCAAATCTGAATAAGTACAATTGTAATTTTATTATTTCATACAAATAAAATGACCTAATGCCTTGGCATCCATTGTACATATTAGGTAATAAAATTTAAATTATATAAATAATGAAACACTGTGGCGCCTCAAATCCTTCATGGGTTTGTAGAATTTAGTAATTTGCATCAAGTTTACTTCATATAGGAGCATAATTATTGATACAGACTAGTTAATACACATTATTACAGGGAAAAAAGAGAGAGATTAGGATTACCCATAATCAACGAGCGTGTATAACGAGAGTGATGAGCGCAGAGGAAGCGAGGGAAGTCTGTAAGGATCATAAATTATCTAACTAAGTATAACATCCACTTGTTTGCGATAGCTATTGTCATGAGGAGCACACTCTGCCAAGTCACAATATATGTAATAATTCTTATATCATAAAATCAGATCCCTAGCAAGAAAAGAGGAATGTGCACTGCATCATGACATGTTAGACAGAGACAGACAGATTGTGCAATTACATAACACACAATTTGGATAGTTATTCTTTAATAAATATAAACATATGGGTGCAATTTTAATAAGAGTACAATTACCGAGAACAAAACACAATTTTCAATAGTATTTGGTACAAAACTAAAATTGGACGGATGCAAAATCGATTGCAATATTATATTGCAAATTTAACGAAGTTGGTGATCACGAATTGACAAAATGATTCTGGTACAGATTACAGTAACTGTATATTATTAAATTTATCATGTATTATGTGGAATTTGCTATTTTAATTTAAAAAATACTAACCTATTTTTTTTCTGCGATGGTTGATAATTTTTTCACAATTGTCATAATTTTCCTGAATGTCTGACAGTAGGTACTGACATTGACAATGGCATGACATTATTACGATATTTTTTTACAAAACACTGGTACGGTTGTAAGTACAAGTTACTTTACAATGCCATTGTGCGTAGCCACTTAGACTATGGTAGCTTTCTTTTGGAACCCTGTAGCAAATTAGCTCTTACCAAACTAGACAAAATTCAGTACAAATGTCTCCGTATAATAACAGGAGCCATGAAATCATCCCCATCCCACGCTCTCCAAGTGGAATGTTTGGATCCGCCTCTGTTTCTAAGAAGACAATCTCTAGCTGATAGATTTCTTTATAAAACTGCTCAAGTTTTTTCTCATCCATTTCTGGACCTTACGGCTTTTATCTAACGCTTGTTCTTTATCTCCTTACTGGACCAACAAAGACCTTCCTCTTCTAGTCAAAAGTTATAATAATTTGCAGAATCTTCCCTGTCCCATTAAACAAACTTCCATAAACCCCATTTTCGAAATAGATTTCGACTCCTTGATTTTTTATCCTCAAATTCTTCTCTTCTTTGGTATATATAAAGACACCCCTGGATCTGATAAGCTCTTCAACGAGATTATTGACGAGAAATGGCCGGACTGGAATCTCTGTTCAGGACCCTTCGATCCGTCCTGAAACGCGTCGAGGGGGTTCAGCAGCTCCAGTGGACTGTAGTAGGGTGAAGGTGACGGGATCGCGAAGAAAACACGTAGTAATTGAAGCCAAACGATGAGGAGAGGGAGGCCAGCCACCAGAGATTATCTTCGTGTTGTTCTCAGAGAGCCGCGTGTCGAACTAAAACATGGCCGCCGGGCGGCCGCCTATATATTTGGAATCTCTGGCGCCTTGAGCCCCCCCTTCCCCTCTATTCTTTATTTCCGTATTTACTTATTCTATTTACATGTTTTATTGCTCCTTTGTACATAATTCGCTTAACACTAAGTTAGATCACCCATCTGCACCCGTTCGTTCGAGGTAGGTCGCCCCGTGTTCAACATATGACCATTTTTCCTACTTCGTATGTGGGCTGACCCCGCCCCGCCGGCCCGACCCCGCGGAGCCGTTATAACGGTCTCCTGTCGCCGGTACTAACGGTCGGCCGTTTTGGCGGTTGCTAACCGTTATGCAGATGAGTATCTACTTATGGTACTTATGTCTAACGACTTAATCTAACTTAGTCTAACTTATTCTAATTAAAAGACAGGGAGAATATCGTTTTATTTACAAGTTTTGTGACTTAATCCTAGTTCGTCGTGAACATTCTCCCGCCGTCGCCGGAAGGCGATACTTCTGGTAACACGACGATCTTTCTTGTTGGCCTTCGAAGCACGTTGCCGCTGCCCGTTTGGATGTCCACGACGCGCACCTCTCTGTCGCCGCCTGGGTGTACTTGCACGATGCGTCCTCTTGGCCAGGTGTTCCGCGGTGAGTTCGGGTCGCAGATGATCACGAAGTCTCCGACCTTCGGTGGAACGTCAGCATTGTAGTTCTCCCGCCGGCTTTGGAGTATCGGCAAGTACTCTCGTGTCCATCTCTTCCAGAATGCGTCGGCCATGGCTTGTGCGCGCCTCCAGTGTTGTCTCGCTGTCAGGTCCTCTGCTTCGAAGTGACCCGGTGGTGGAACATGGCAGTTCGGCCCAATCAGGATGTGGTTCGGCGTAAGTGCTTCTGGCTCGTCCGGGGTGACCGCGACATGAGTGAGCGGTCGCGAGTTCACGGTGTTCTCCACCTCTGTCAGTAAGGTGGCCAGCGTCTCGTCCGAAGGATAGCGCTCGTGCAGTGTTGTCTTCAGTGCTTCTTTGACTGCGCGTACCATGCGCTCCCAGCTGCCTCCCATGAACGGGGACGCCGGAGGTATGTACCTCCAGGTGATGTGGTGAGCGGTGACCTCGTGCTGCAGTCCCGCCAGTGCCGCTTCCGCCAGTTCTTTGTCCGCAGCCTTGAAACACGTTGCGTTGTCGCTCCATAGCTCCTTCGGGCAGCCTCAGCACTTAGCGAGTGAGCGATTTCGATATGTATCGCCCGCGACGTCATACACGTGAATAGCGCCCCGTACCTCTTCTCTCTGTGCCTGGCGACTGTGACTTCTATGGGACCGAAGTAGTCCAGGCCGGTGAATGTGAAGGGTCGTTGATGGTGTGCGAGCCGGGCTGATGGTAAGTCCCCGGTCACCGGGATTGATGGCTTCTTTCTTGCTATTCGACATCGTAGACATGACTTGATGACGTCGCGTACCGCCGGTCGTATCTTGAGTATCCATACGCGCTGCCTTAGTTCGTTGACGACTGTTTCTACGCCGCCGTGATGGAGCTTCTCGTGTACGTGTTGAATGTATAGGCGCGTGTAGCGGTGTCTTCCATTTAGTACCGCCGGGTTGATTTGTTCCTCTTGTACCCCGGATGCGGCCGCCACTCGTCCTCGTAACCTCATAACGTTCTCCTCGTCGATGTAGGTGCTCAGCTGGGCCAGTCGGTCGTTATTTTCCGGTTTCCCGCCTTTCCTTACTCGCGTTATTTCTCGCGCGAAGCTATCTTGCTGACTCGACGTAATCCATAATTTTTCTGCATATATAAGTAGGTCAGCTGACATCTCGACATAGATAGCCCGCGGTTGTGCCGGACCGGTAGTGTGGCGCCGTGCTTATTCTTGTTTCTTCGTAGCGCGCGACCAACTGGGATCTTTTCCTTCGTTTTTCTTAGTGCTTTTCCGTGTTGCCATCGTAGACTCGGTGTTTTTTGCTCTTCTTGTTAGGCGTATAAATTGCAATACGCGAGCCGTAGTCCGTATGAGTCTCGTCCATTTTGAAAACTTCTCGATGCGGGGAAGATGTGGATGACTTTGCTCTTCTTTCTTCCGCTCCACGTGACATTTTTCGGTTCTTCTTTCTTCCTCGCCCGTCGAGTCTTCTTTCTTCGGCTCTTCTCGCCGTAGGTTTTCTTCGTCTTCCATGTTTACGTGTTTGGTCTCCATCGCGATCCAAACTCTTCTTAGCGGAATGCCGTCTCTTATCCGCTTGTGTGCCGTCGTTGGGAACTTGAGCGTCTTCTGTCTTCCGGAGTGCAGTCGTCTTCCGTCCTCTTCCTGACCGCCGCCGACTCTTCTTGTGGCGAAAGGGCAGAGCTTCACTTTTTTCTTTACGCTTTTCCGGCCCGGTGCGTAGAGGTGACTTGCGTACGACGTCATTGTTGTGCTCTCCCATGTTCCTTTCTTTCTTCACAAAATGCTTCATACTTCCACAGAAGGCGGTGGTGGCGGTGTGAGACTTCTGAACTCCATGAAGTACCCATCCTAGCTGTGTATACGACGCTACAGGCTGATTTTTCCGTCCGATGCGCAGTTGTCTTGAAACGATAAGTTCCCAAGCGTCTTGCCCCAGTAGTATTTTCGGCGACGCGCGTTCGTACACTATTGCGTGCAAAATGTCTGCCAGGTGATTACACGCAGATAAGTCCTCTTTTCTTACTGATTCGGGCGCGAAATCTAAACGTTCGATGGTGCGCGCTGACTCCAACGTGTATTCTTCCTTGCCATATTTTCCTCGTATCTTCGGGCAGACAATTTTGCTATTTTCCTGACGTGTTTCGCTGCTTATTCCTTGTAGCCACATCGTCTTCGTAGGGCCGTCCAGACCGATGACGTCCGCGACCGATGCGTCTATGAGGGTCACCGTGCTGCCTTCGTCCAAAAGAGCGTATGTCTCGATACTTGATAGTGGGCCCGTTAACACAACAGGAACAATCTTCAAGTAGGCCCGTCGACTATTATCGAGACCCGCTGCGACCGTTGTTGACGTGACGGCTTCGTGCTTCTCTTGTTGTTGTGGTGGCGCGGTGGTATGTGACTCTCGTTGATCCATATGCAGCAACTTGTTGTGTGACATTCTGCATCCATGTTGACCACACGGTGGGGCTCGGCAGGACATTCTCTTGTGGCGACTCTTCAAACACCGGAAACAAATACCATTCTTCTTAGCGGTTTCCCATCGTTCTTGAATGCTTGACCCGATAAATTGTTCACAGTCGGGAAGCTTATGTTGCCTCTTGCACATTGGACACTGATATTGATAATCCGCTCCTTCTTTCTTCAGTGTGAAGGTACGCTCCCTGCTCTTGAACCCTCTTCGTTCTTGAAAGCTTCTGTCTTCTTTGATCACTTCCGGCAAGGCGTATGAGCTGCACTTGTCGGCCTCTTCATTTAAAAATGTGGATATTTTCTTAATGTCCGGAATTTCTTCTTTCTTTCCGGCCGCGTAATCGTACCACTTGTTCTTCAAAATCGGCGTTAATTTATCCACGACGATCCGTGCCATTTCGGGATTGTAGAGATAGTGCGGCTTCTTCAATGCTTCAATAGTTCCGACGGCGTTGGCCACACTTCCCGCAAAAATACACAAGTCCCTTGGATTATCGCTTAACTTGTGTAATGCCTTCATTTTTTCCATCTCGACGTGTATGAGTGCTTCTGGTCTTCCAAATCTTCGTTCCAGAGCCTCCATGATGACTTTTGGGTCGGGCTGGCTGAGTAGTAGACACCCGACGGCTTCTCTTGCAATTCCCCGTAGACTCTTCCTTATACGGGCGACGTTTTCTACAGACGTGAAGTAGCGAAACGAACTGTCGTATGCCGCTCGGAACCCCAACCATTCTTGACAATTTCCATTGAAGTAAGGCAGCTCTTGCATGTACTTCGGCGCCTCCCGAGTGCTCCTTGTGGCGTTCATCAACGCAGCGGCCAGATCCGCGACGCCCACGACCGGGTTGTGAGGTTGACAGGTCGTTCCACCAGTTCCATGTTCATCCTGGCCCCGTCTGGTTCCCTCCCGCAAGTCGTCCGTATTCAACGGGTGACGCGATCCTTTGGCGGCTTCCATTTTCCCATCTTCTTTCTTCTTTTCCTCGGGCAGCGGCTGTTGTGTGGGTTCGTTCTCCCTTAGCGGCGTGCGGTCGATCCAACCTTGTATCCGCACGGACTCTAAATCATCTTCTTGTTCGTCGCTCGATCCATTTTCTTCTTCTTCTTCGATCTGTAGCCGTTGAAGACGTAGCTCCTGAATTTCCTCTTCCGCCTGGGCTTTTTTCAGCCTTAACTCGGCCAGCCTCTCCTTGGCCTCCAACTCCGCGAGGAGTCTCTTGCGGGAGGCCGTAGATCGGACAGACCGAGTGCCACCAGGCCGCAGCGTTCTCGACGTTACGGATCCCTCCCTCCGTGCGCTTGATCCATGATGTTCCGAATCCGTCGTAGTCTCCTTTGATCCGGACGATCCAGCGAGCGGTGAGGGACGAGCGGCGTTCTTCAGAAATTCGTCCAAAACAGGCGGTGGGCGCGTAACATCTTCCTCCATGTGAGCTCGGGCACGTGGGACTCTCTCCGTGGGCTCAGATGTCCCTGCGACTGCCCTTTCCTCCCCTTCTCCAACTTGACTGCGTGTGACGACCATTCTTCTTCAGTTCCTTCGATAATCCCGCGCTGACAATCCGGCGACGCAAGGACCAATGTTCAGGACCCTTCGATCCGTCCTGAAACGCGTCGAGGGGGTTCAGCAGCTCCAGTGGACTGTAGTAGGGTGAAGGTGACGGGATCGCGAAGAAAACACGTAGTAATTGAAGCCAAACGATGAGGAGAGGGAGGCCAGCCACCAGAGATTATCTTCGTGTTGTTCTCAGAGAGCCGCGTGTCGAACTAAAACATGGCCGCCGGGCGGCCGCCTATATATTTGGAATCTCTGGCGCCTTGAGCCCCCCCTTCCCCTCTATTCTTTATTTCCGTATTTACTTATTCTATTTACATGTTTTATTGCTCCTTTGTACATAATTCGCTTAACACTAAGTTAGATCACCCATCTGCACCCGTTCGTTCGAGGTAGGTCGCCCCGTGTTCAACATATGACCATTTTTCCTACTTCGTATGTGGGCTGACCCCGCCCCGCCGGCCCGACCCCGCGGAGCCGTTATAACGGTCTCCTGTCGCCGGTACTAACGGTCGGCCGTTTTGGCGGTTGCTAACCGTTATGCAGATGAGTATCTACTTATGGTACTTATGTCTAACGACTTAATCTAACTTAGTCTAACTTATTCTAATTAAAAGACAGGGAGAATATCGTTTTATTTACAAGTTTTGTGACTTAATCCTAGTTCGTCGTGAACAATCTCATTTATACAGATGCCTCTAAATTATCCCAAAACTCTAATGTTGGAGCTGCGGTATGGATTCCCATATTTAATTTACTTCTAAGTTTTAAATGTCCACCTCAAGCTTCAGTCTTTACGGGCGAAGCTATTGCTCTTCTTGAAGCTATCTTATTTGTACAATTCTCTTATCTTGTCTGACTCCCTGAGCTGTCTTCAAGACATATTAAAACGTCCGTTTCACTCTAGAGACAATTTCTCCATTACCCTCAAGATAAGAGACCTTTTATATAAATGTCATATTACAGGACTTAATGTTGTTTTAGCCTGGATTCCTGGTCACTCGAGTATCAGAGGAAATGAAACTGTCGACATGTGGGCAAAGCAAGCGTGTAATTTGGGTTCCGAGGTTCATTATGACCTCCATCCTAGGGATCTTCGCCTTCTCGCAAAACCAGCAATGTCTCAGAAATGGTCAAATCTATGGCAAACAACCAGACAACATAAAGGCGTTTAGTACGGTAACCTTCAACCGAACATTCCCAACTGTCCTTGGTTTTCTCGCCATCGTAATTTGGATAAATGGATCACGTCTGTTATTATTCGCATTCGTCTAGGACACGCATATACACCTGTCTTCCTCGCCAAACTCCGAATACGAGATAGTTCAATATGCGAATGTGGCCTTGATGAGGGCTCTTTAAATCACATCTTTTTCAATTGCCCTAAGCTTTCCATTAATCTTCGCAATATACTTCCTTCCACTCTACTTCAAAACAAAATTGATGTTCCATTCCTCCTTAACTTAGTTCATAGTCGATATTATTACATCCTTGCAAAATTTTTGATAAAGAATTCACTCAGGTTCTGATCTCAAGTTCGTTTATGTTTTTCCAAATTTTTTTTTAAAACACCTGCATTATCGTTACTATTTTTTATTTTTTACTAACACTTTTCCTTTTTACTATACTTAAATGTTGCGTTGTGACATTGTTTTCCCCTTCCCTTCCAGCTCGTCCGCCCCGTAACTTGAATATCAACAGCAGATCGTGTCTCTTCAAACCTTGACATTGGCAGAATCACCGAAATATCGGTGGAAGCCATAATTTAAAATAAGAAAGAAAGAAAGTACAAGTTCTATGGTCCATCTTAATAGGCTACTTGACTGTATTCATACTTGGTTAATATTGTTAAACTAAACAAAATATACACTAAAAAGTAACCGATTCTGAAAACAATAATAATAATATAACTCTTTATTGCACCAAGAAATTAAAATTACAAAATTACATAAGAGATTTGCAATGTACAATGGCGGCCTTATCGCTATAGAAATTTCTTACAGGCAACCAACGGATAGGATTTAATAAAATAACATGGGTAAGGCGCAGACATAATACACAGACACAAAAATAAAGAATATATACGTTAATTTACACTTAAAAAAGTAATTTAAAAGTTAATCCATACTTAACAATTATGCGTTCTATATACATTCAAAGTACATATGTAGACACAAGTATTGCACAATACATATTGCAAACAAGACACAGGTTTATCAAGCGGTTCCAATGGTGATGTAAATAAGTTGTTAACATAATCATATAGATAGGAAATGGGCTTTAACAAGTGACTTAAAAACGGGAAGAGTTTGAGCGCGTCGAATGGTAACCGGAAGATAATTCCATTCAGTAAATTGGACAGGTGTTACTAACCGTAGGTTACACGAGCTGCGTGTTCTATTTTGTTCTTCACTACAGAACACAAAACGATCTTTTAGATATTGAGGAAAAGAGGGATTAAAAAGAATAGAGTAAAGCAATGAAAGGGTATGCCAGTCGCGGCGACGTCGAATTGGGAGCCACTCGAGTTCATTGCGGAACTGTGAGACATGATCATATTTACGAAGGCCGTAAATGAATCTGATGCAGAAATTTTGAAGACGCTCGAGCTTATTAAGTTGTTCCTCAGTCAGATCTAGGTAACAGGTATCCGCGTAATCAAGGATGGGAAACAGGAGAGACTGGGCAAGCATAACTTTGGTCCGAAAAGAAAGAAATTTTTTTAAGCCGTCTTAGTGATCCAACAGCAGCAAACATTTTTCTACTGACTTCAGCCAACTGAGGAGACCAGGTGAGCGTATTGTCGATGAGTACTCCCAGATTTCTCACAGACGCACTCAGCTGTATAACAGTATCGTCAAAAGTGAGTTTGGGTAAGTCAGCATACTTTTACTTGCATGTCATCCTTGAGCTGCCAATGACAATCGCCTGCGTTTTCTGAGGGTTAACAACGAGACCATGACTTCTGCTCCAAGCCGATATAGCACTGAGATCAGCATTTGTGATATTAATAGCCGAAGAAAAATTTTCAACCTCAGCTTGTGTATAAATTTGAAGATGGTCGGCGTATAGGCGAACATTGAAGGTTTACGGTAATGGAGTTTATAAAAATAACAAAAAGGATAGGTGAAAGCACGCCGCCCTGAAGTACACCCGCAGTAGTGTCACACCACGAAGAGTATGTCTCTTCAATATGGACCCGCTGCCGGCGTCCGTACAGGTACGAATTAAACCAACCGATTGCCGTCGGAGATATGTTGAGAGAACTCATTGTAGCCAGCAAAATATCATGATCAACGGAATTAAAGGCATTACTGAAATCTAATAAAGTAAGCATTGTTATTAAATGCTTATCCATACCAGAACGTATATCTTCTGTAATGTTTATTAGTGCACTACAGCACTACGTGCTATGACCCTGACGGAAACCAGATTGTAAAGGGTTGAGTAAGCCATTTTTAGATAGGAAAAGTTGAAGTTGATATTGGACAATGCGTTCAAGGATTTTGGATAAAAAGGGAAGGATGGAGATTAACAACAACAAAATTGGTTGTTAATTAGGGCAGTAATTCGATTTTAAAGTTTTCTCTAGAAGGAAAGTGTGAGCGTGGTGGGGACGACTTGCTATCCTTTTGTACGCACGAAAAAGAGTGGCAGTGACGTCACAGCTCACACAGTGCATCCTTTTCAGTTGCATCGTTTTTTGACAGTTTTCCCTTCCACCGTATTTCAAAGGCTTACAACTTATTTATTTTTGAAAGGATTACAAAAATTCTTTCATAATTCTGTTTCTGGAAATACAAATATTGATATAAAAGAAAAAATAAAAATTAGTAGAACACCCAATTTTGAAATCTTCAAGGGCCTTACCTCTAAAAGCAGGGCCTCTAATGCGACATCTCGGATACTCACTCATTTTTGCCCTGCTATTAGAAGCGATAGTAAGGCACTAGTAAAGTCCACAGAACTGAGATCAGATATTCCTAGTTGCGTCATCAGCTTACGCTTCGGAGCTTAGACTATGGATCCAATAGACGGGAAATGCGAAAGAGAAATATATAGGATATGCGTATGTTAGAATGAGATTTTTCCATTCATTTTTGACCATTTCATATACACAATAATGTCCCATAGCAGCCTTACGGACCTTTTGTCAAAAACAAATATTTAAATTATAAACAAAGTATCTAGTCGTAAGTGTTAAAAAAGTGTTCAGTAGAAGCATGGTAGACGCGCGTAATTATGGTTTCAAGTGCAGTGCCTAAATTTAACTCAAGTAACAAATAAAACTCACATAATTTCACATTTTACACATAAATATCACCAAAGTTTATCATTGTATAAATCTAATATATAATAAATACGTGAATTTTAACAATTTTCAACCTAATTCTTGAAGTTTAGAGATTGACATCGATGCTGTCAAACATATATATAATAGTATTGCACCCAATATCAAACCTATTGTATTGTACAATTCAACCCCTGAATGGGGGGTGGGGGGCTGGGCATGTGTGTTATTTGTATAGTTAATCGGGTTGCTGACTACGAAATTAACAGTGATATTAATCCCTATTGGGATCCGCTAGGGCAGTAATCTTCTAAATACATAAAAATAAAATCCTGAGAGACCTGCCATAGATAATCTATGTAATTCAAATGTCATTGGAAATACCTCTTGATCAGGCGGGCGAAGCCGCGGGCAACCGCTAGTGAATAATGAAAAATAAAGAGTCCCAAATTCTTGCTTACCATAACGCAAGTACTATACCAGCTACGAATAACAAAATACCAACCATTTTACATAAGTGGGAGTTAATATTGTGATAACACATCGTGACAGCTACCAGGTGCGTACGTGGCGTACTTTCTGATTCTACTAGCAGTGGGTCATCGTCGGTTTTTTCAACGACGAGACGCAACCGGTTTTTCGAGAACGGAAACAAGTCCTCGAAACAGTTTTGGGGACGGCAAACGACGATGGCGCGCGGCGAAGCGACGGTCTGACTAACGTAACGAATCTATAGTCTCTTAATCGAACGAAATCTCGTTGAGTTAACGTCCGTTCGTCTCTGCGATGATTGCGAACTTGCAGTTATAATAAAGGTAATATACATTTTTCAAATTGCAATTTAAAATTATTTATTTGATTCAAACATGGTTGTTCGGTGATGGTAACGTTATGTTGTTGTTTGGTGTACATTTTGCTTTTGTTTATTATCCATACTAATATTATACTAGTAAGTAAATGAATTTCTCTTCATATTTTCCCAGGCTTAGTACTGGCTGATATGGTATCGGTTGAAATTTTTTAATAATTAATACGCGCGCATACTCAATAAATGCAAACTAAAAAAATGTAAGTAAAGAAACAAACGCGACTAACGAACGGCGTCTTCGCCTCGCTACCGTATCGTACCTAGTTTTATTGCTTCGCGACTTTGCACTCTATTTCAATCCCTATAGGATACGCCGCAATGACCACCGCGTTGCGAACGAGACAAAACGTCATGGACTCAAAGTTCAAATTCACGTGAAACATTTCGAGGACTGGTTTTGCGATGAGGACTGCTTTGAAACGAAACTTAAAACGGTTCTATCGTCGCGGAACATAAAACTGTTTTTAAAAACGGGTTGTCTTTGGAACGCCCATCTCTAGCCAGATGGCGTTTTTATTATATGGGTAAAAAAGATTTTCAGAAGAATAATTAAAGAAATAAAAAATATAGACTAAAACCGATTAAAAACACCATTGCAGTAAGTTCTTAGTACTGCTATTGTTTTGCGCTCCTAAACAAACCATCGAGTTTTAGCGAGAGAATTTAGTGAAATGTGTGCAGCAATAGATTGTCCATCGTTGTCTCAAGCCAATTACTCTAAGGTTCAAAATGAGGTATATAATGATTGGCGAAATACAGCTGTAACAGTTATGGAGGAAGCTGCTGAGCGGGAGCGGAATGCTGCTATTGCGGAAGGTCGCGTAAAGAACGGCTTTGCTTGTATAGACGTCATTGCAGATGGCGTTTGGTCAAAGCGATCTTTCAATACCAATTTTTCCGCTTTATCTGGAGCTGCTGCTATAATTGGGAAAAGGTTTGGCGAAGTTTTATTCATTGGGGTAAAGAATAAGTATTGTTGCTTATGCGCTCGAGCTGAGAACAAGGGTAGCAGTCCGCCAGAACATGTGTGCTATAAAAATTATAGCGGTTCTTCAACGGGCATGGAGTCTGATATATTATTAGAAGGATTCAAGCAGTCGATTCCAATGTATAATATTATTTATGAGCGTATGGTAGCAGATGGTGATTCAAGCACCTATAAAAAAATTTTGGAAGGTCGTCCATATCCTGATTGTACCGTCGAAAAAGTAGAGTGCAAAAATCACATTTTTAGAAACATGTGCAAAAAACTGAAAAATATTACTACAGAGACTAAATATCCCTCGAATTTAAGAAAAAAAATTACTACTCAGAGAATCCTAGCAATCCGAAAAGTTATTACCTTAGCCATAAATGAGCATTATAATAAAGACACAAGCTTCGACTCCAAAGTAAATAGCCTCCACAGCGATATCACAAATGCTTACAATCATGCATTTGGCAACCATGAACATTGCCAACCATATTATTGTTCAAGCCAAAAAAACAGCGAAGATCTTACTTTACTCCTAAAAACGAATTCTGTATGGCACAGAGTCAAGTTTATAGTGAATACTGTAGCGGCAAAAGCTCGAAGTCTTATGTACAATAGTGATAGCAATAAAGTGGAGTCGTTTAACAACATTATTGCCAAATTCGTCGGTGGTAAACGTATAAACTTTTCTTTGCGTCAGGGATATGAAGCACGATGCAATGCCGCTGTTGTATCGTTCAATACAAAGCGCCCTCTTACCACGCTACATCGGTCTGTTTCGGGAAAAAGTCCTAGACGACTAGTAAAAAGGTTAGAACAAAAGCGAATTAATCGACAAGAAACTAAATGTTGTAAGAGGACAAAGCGCAGAAAACTTTTTTCAAAACCTATAGAAGGAGATAAAGATTATGGAGAAAGTTGCCAAAAGCCTGATATGACGGATTTAGAGTATAGTCTTTGCAAAGAAGAGTTTTTGAAAAACTTGCCACGTTCAGAGAAAGATCGTAGACAAGTAGAAAGATCCACTATTCTCCAAAGAGATTCAAGTGAGTGGCTAGAATTAAGAAGAAAGCTTCTAACAGCGTCTAATTTCGCTAAAGTGGTGAATAGGCGAGAAAATACGAGTGTGAGAAATTTAGTGAAGACTATTATATACCCAAAAAAATTGAGTCATGTGCCATCTTTGAAACATGACATAGAACATGAAGCAATTGCTACGGAACAACTAGCATTGCAATTAAACATTACGATAGAGCCTTGTGGTCTCTTCATCGATAAAGAATTCCCCTTTCTAGGTGCGACTCCAGATGGTGTTGTAGGGGAAGATACAATAATTGAAATTAAATGTCCGATAACGGCGTTTAAAACATCGTTGGAAGAAGCCATAGAGAAGAAAAAAGTAAACTTTTGGAAAAAATCTAAAGACGCACTTACAATAAATAAAAAACATCCTTGGTTCATCCAAGTGCAGGGCCAATTGCATATAACCGATAGATGTAAATGTATTTTTGGAGTATGGTCTGGATGCGATAAACAGATGAAAGTTGAGATTATACACAGAGACGATCAATATTGGAAAGAATATATGGAACAGAAACTTGTCAAATTCTATGAAATGTTTATGTTGCCTGAACTTTGTGATCCTAGACTTACGCGTAATATGCCAATTAGAGATTTAGGGGAATGTCAATAAAATGTGCTACTGTTGTCCTTGAATTTTTTTTGTAACCGTTTACCAGCATTTACTACTAAGCTTATAATAATCTTCTACTGAACCCTCATGTTCATAATCGCTACTCACACTTATCTATAGTATTCCTTATATTGATAAAGCAGACAATTTACTACTAAGCTTATTATAATCTACGGAACCCTCATGTTCATAATCGCCACTCACACTATAGTATTTCTTATATTGATAAAGCAGACAATTTACTACTAAGCTTATTATAATCTTCTACAGAACCCTCATGTTCATAATCGCCACTCACACATAACTATAGAATTCTTTATCTTGATAAAGCAGACAATTTACTACTAAGCTTATTATAATCTTCTACGGAACTCTCATGTTCATAATCGCGACTCACACTTATCTATAGTACTTTATGTACTATAATATTTTTGCATTTTTTTTATCAAAAGTATACTGTTCTAGACGGTACCTACTTACAATTTCATACTGAAAAACTGTATTTAGGTAGGTACCTACTTCTATTCAAAAGTGGTTTATATTATAATAATGCGTAAGTAGATAGGTGGGTCAATGACTCATTTTGATAACTTTTTAGGTATTCTTTATAATCTTGAGAATAAGTCCATCTCTAATAAAAAATACCCCGGAAGATACTCTGTAAATAGAATACTGCTTGTATCCTTCCTTTGTAGTTTGTAGGTTGCGTGACCTTGAGTAAAATCTGCATGCAAATTATTCCGCGCCCGCGTTTATTGCGCGGGTGATGCATGCGGGCGGGGTAGCGGGGGCAAATCTTAAATTTTCGTTGGCCTAGAGCGGGCCCTTAATAGTTTTGGGAAATATCGTACTGGGGCGAGTACGAGTGAGTAAACGAGATGTCGCCTTACAGCTTGTATTGCGCCATCTCGTTCACTCAGTCGTGTCCGCCGTGCTATTAGAGGTGATAACTGGTGACAACAAGGGAATAACTGAGCAAAGTTAAGATTCTAAGTGAGGCTTAATCAGGTAACGCCCTTTTAAGCTATTTCTTCTAGTATTAATATTTCTGTGGTCAGGCAGGATCCCTGCTTTACTTCACTGCCGATCGGAACCACCCACGATCGCAATGTGAGTGGTCGCAACACCCAGTCTGGGTACATGTACTTACAAAAATTGTCCTAACTCCATCTATTCATAAAATGTTCATGTAAGCGAGAAATAAATAAATGTTGGCTGGTCGGCACTTTTTGAAAATGTGCAAGTGTCCAGTTAACACGAAATTGCAGACTGGACTGCTTATCATGAGATTCCATTCATCATGTATCATCAGATTAAAGAAGTATCTTCTTGTTAAACTAGAATATACATTCTAGTTTAACAACAAGATATTTCTTGTATGTTCATTGTATAATAATAATAAATAATTCTTTAATGCACCAAATTGTAGAAAGTACATGAATATTATTATTATCTATGGTACAAAGGCGACCTTATCGCTAGAGCAATTCTTCCAGGCAACCAACAGGTTTCATGATATGAAACAGGAAGGTAGGCGCATATTAACAATTGGAAAAAGGGAAACATAAAACATAAAAGCATAACATACCTATGCAGCATATACAAAAAAATATACCTATGTGAATATAAGTGGTGCACATATACGCATGCATTACACAACGTAAATAAATATACATACTTATTTTTAAGCGTATCAGAGAATAAATAAACAATTTAATAAGTGAAAATTACAACTATGGCGGGTAATATTCGAACAGCAGACAAAAAGATTTTCTCGGGAAGAGGATTAGGTGATAGAACGAAAGCTGTCCACGACTTTTTTTGCAAAACTTTGATATGGCAACACATTTTGTCTGTCAGAGTCGTGACATTGACGTTTGAGCTCAACTCATTTTCTGAATTTATTTTACCTTATTTACATCGTGTTTGTTTTAAATAATGCCGAAAACCGTAAAAAGCGCTACGAGGAAGCTTCTTTTCACTATGATTAAGAAATTTAAAGATGTGCAAAGTGAAATAAATCGGACTAACGCAGAAAAAATACGACAATTGGATTCCATCATATCAATTTTAGGTTAGTATCTCAGAGTTTTATGAAAACTTCTTGATACTTTTGTATTATTTCCGACGAATTTGCGATAATTCTTACAATTAATTAATTGTTTTTGTTGTTAATTCTTTTCAGAAAGTATTGACAATGTGGAAACAAAACTCCAAGTGGCGGAAATTGTAGATTCTCTGAAAGCTCTGGAAAAAGACGAAATGCTAACAAGTGAAACACGTTACTTGGAAAAGATATCGTCAATGACAGGTATTTTACCTCATGAAATATTTTCCCTTCAACTATTTAATGAAAAATCCCAAGTTGCCTGTTTATTTTCTGATAACCATCATAAATTGCATTGAGTACCTAGTGTACATATCTACAATATTATTGATGAATGAAAACAAATACATTTTGTTTGTTTACAAATAAATCTGGCAAATCTGGAGTCTTAATGGTTTCTTTTGATTGTTCAATGATTATAATTAAGCTGTAGAGAGTAAAAAGTATGTATATTGAATATATTTGAAAATAATTGTCTGATGGATTTTGGTCTATTGTATTGTTATTAATAAAAATACTTAAAGTTGTTTTATTTTTTTATTTCAGAAATATGTGTTAAAACATTAAGAAGAATAAAAAATGAAGGTTCTATCAACCAGGGACAGTGGAACACTCCCGGAAAAAAGCGATCACACCCAGCCAATATATCTAACTTGGATGATTTTGATATAACAGCCATTAGAGCTAAAATAAACGAATTTTATTGTGTAAAAAAACAAGTCCCGACACTGCGAACTTTGCACACTGAGTTGAAAGACTCAATTGGATTTAGAGGATGCCGGGAAACACTGAGAAAATTTTTGCACAATATTGGGTTTGAATTCAAAAACAATAAAAACGAACGAGCTTTGCTTATAGAAAGATTCGAGATTGCTGCATGGAGACACAGGTACTTGAGAACGATATATCGAAAGAGACTTGAAGGTAAACAAATAATTTACATTGATGAAACATATGTGCATCGGAATTATAAAGTTAAAAAGTCATGGCAAGGCCCTTCTACGAGTGGTGTTATCAGTAACATATCCTCTGGAAAAAGACATATAATTGTGCATGCAGGGTCTGAAGAAGGTTTTGTACCGGGTGCGTTATTGGTATTCAGCACAAAATCTAAATCGGCTGACTACCATGATGATATGAATGCATCCAACTTCATGAAATGGCTAGAGAAAATGCTGATACCAAATCTGGCAAAACCGAGTGTACTTGTGATGGATAATGCAAGCTACCATGTGAAACAAATAAATAAACCACCTACTATGGCTGCCAATAAAGCTACTATCCAAAAATGGCTTCAAGAGAATGACATTCATTTTGAAGACTATCATACAAAAGATGAATTAATGTGTCTTGTAAGAGACAATAAACCTGCACCTATATATGAAGCAGAAGAAATACTCAAAAAATATAGCCATATCCATCATCATGAAATTTTACTACTACCTCCGTATCATTGCGATCTTAATGCAATTGAAATGGTATGGAGTCAGGCAAAAAGAATAATCGCAAGTAAAAATATAGGAAGACCAGGGACCGAAATGCAAAATTTAATAAAAGAAAGCTTTTTGTCCGTGACTGCTACGGACTGGAAGAAATATACAGATCATGTAATACACGTTGAAGATCAATACAAAGAGAGGGATTGCATTATTGACACTGAACGTGATAGCTTTATTATAAATGTTGGCAATAGTAGCAGCAGCAGTGAAGAAAACAGTGACGCTGAATCAGTCATTTCAGGTGTAGAGTACTTGGAATCCGATTTCGACTATGAATCATCCTAAGTTACGAACATACAAAATATAATAATTATATATGTTTGTGTCTCATCATATATTTTTAATAACCTTTGTTTAATTCATCTGCCTTCCTAACAACCTCAACAAAACATGAGATATCAGTTGCAGTTTAGCTTTACAGCAAGACAGCGCCTTGTACAGCCTGATTGGTAATTATAATTACCCTTTTTGACCGAAGATTGTCGAGTTCGATATTTATGCATAGAAATAACTTTTGCTTAGGAAAACAGGGCTGAATAAAATCTTAAGAAAAATTAGGGATTCACTCCATGTTTAATAGTAAAAGTTGATTTTATTCATGAGTACAAGCACGCTTCGCTGCTTAAAAATATGTCATAAACATTTTAGGTATGAATATAAAAATAAAAAATAGCATAGTATCAACTCTCTTAATTCTGTGTATAGTCAGTGTTGCAACATGTAGATATTTTAAATTTGCCGCCTTTTCTTTTGGACTTCTTTCCCTGGCCAAACTATAGAAAGATAATGGATAATAATGGGGAACAAAAGTCAAATATTTTATGAGTATCTTTCCATAGGGAAAAATTGTAAGTGTTCCAAATTTGTCACAGTATTCAGTAAAGGGTTCAGGTTTTAAGAAATAAGAACCGTTAGAAGTACCGTAGTCTATGCCAAAGTTAACTGGCCCGCTAATGGCACTTCTATATATTCTTATTTCTGTGGGCGTTCGGCCAGTCGCGTGTGATTCGCGTCAGTTTGAATGGACCTTTATGCTCCAGGTTCGTGTGTCTTACCCGGACACGGAATAGGCTACTTGACTGTATTCATACTTGGGCAATATTTGCATACGAAACAATATGTAGACTAAACAGTAACCGATTCTAAAGAACAACAACAAAATTGGTTGTTAATTAAGGCAGTAATAAGATTTTAAAGATTTTTCAAGAAGACATGTCGCTCCCAGCGTGGTGGGGACCTCTTGCTATCTATTTTGTACGCACGAAACCAAGCGGCAGTGACGTCACTGTACACACAGTGCATCCTTTTCTTGTTTTTTGTCAGTTTTCCCTTCCACCGAATTTCAGAGGCTTATAACTGGCCTATAACGGATAAAAAAAATCTTTCTGTTTTGTTAAAAATTCAAATAAATTTAGTAGGATACCCATTTTCGATAGCACTTGGACGCACCGGAAAGTAAAGAGGTGAGGCAGAACTCCAGCCAAAAGGTCGCCAGGGCATACCATTAATAATCCTGTAGCCAGGCGAAATTAGCCTGACGACGACTAGCAAAGCTGATATCCGACTCTGTGCTTTTCCGCTCCGCTCTAATGGCTGCGGTTTCATGGAAAACTAGCTGTTTTCCGCAGCTACGCCTGCGTCAAAAAGTAGCCTACGTTTGACCCCGGGTCTTCAACTATATCATACCAAATTTCACCAAAATCCGTTCAGCTATTTGGCCTTGAAAGCGTAACAGACAGACAGACTTTCGCATTTATAATATTAGTATGGATGTTCGGATATATTGACTTTTTGAAATTCGAGTCAGCTCAACAAGGGACACGCGCTAAAAAAATTAAATCCTTTGTGGTTTTTTACATTCCATTTGGATTGAATTAAGAGACCATGGTACGCCCTTGTGATGGTAGTTTTTGAATGGAAATGCTTACGTGAAGTTAAAATCTACTATAGGTAAGTGTCGATAATACTGGCAACACTGACACTGATGATTCGTGGTTGCGCGGAGTGGTGGCTAGGCGAAGTGGGAGGAAAGCAATGGCATGGAGCGAGCGAGCGAGCGATCGAGTGCCTTCGTCATCTTGTCTTGTGGAGATTTTATAGTGTGGGGTGATAAAATTATGTTGAATTTATTGAAGTGAACAATATTATTGGTGATGTTGGCCTTAGGCTTATCGTTATTTCGTAAAAAAACTGTTAAAGAACACACATTCACTGTAGTAATCCGTCAAAAATCGAGAAAGCTTCAAACGTGTTTGAAGCTTTCGTTTTCGCTTTAATGGAACTATGAACCTGGACCCTTTAACGTTTAGCTTATCGCAAATTAATTATCTCGTCGTAAATTTAAGCAAGAAAAACTTCAAGCAGACTAGTCAGGAGCTGTCTCAGGTGAGAAAATGGCCCGTCTTTGTTTTCTGTTGTCGCCATATTGTGTGATGTACGGAAAGCCACGAGCATTTTGTCATAGTTTTTTGATGATTGGATCGTTATTTTTATTGTAGTTTATTGATTGTAAAGTGTGTAATTTCATGCCAAATGGTTGGTTATTATGAATTGTAATCGCTAAATGATATGACGTCGCGTCACCGTGCTGCCTCATGTCATGACTCGTAAGTACCTACGTATTAACGATATTTTTTGCACCAACTACCGTTACAGGTAAAAAAGAACGCTACACTCGTCTTTTTATTACATATAGCCTAGCAGATTAATATTATTTCCTTGGAATATATGAAATTTGTTGTGAACTGATGACCCTTCAATGCATAGATAAACATGTTTGCACAGTTGCTTTTGTCACTGACCTTAATAAATTAGAATTTAGAAGAGCTGTTTTTGGGGCCATTTACTACATGAATCTTGTTGTATTTCTATTATATGAAAATAGTTTGTACCTAACCTAAATTACAAGCAGAACAGTTAATTTCTTTGTTATAAAATAATTGAGGGTAATCATTCTCTATTATAGGTCACAGGATATTTCTATCAAATCAATCATATTAATGTTAATATGTAGGTAGGATAGTATTTGTAATGGTTAAAATTGCTAGGCTCATATTCACTGTCTGAAATTCACTCATTTATATCATGCCAATTTAATTCTTTAGACATTACTGATACCCTCCTTTCAAGTTATTTGAAATCAAAATGGAAGTACATTTTCAAAGACATAAAATCACTTTTTATATAGTATTATTTTGTAAATACCACATGGATACCTTTGTACTCTCAAGACAATTTTCAATTTATCGTTAGTTACCAGTACTTTAAAGTACCAAATCACAAATTTTTCTTGCAATCATTTCATTGGTAAATGGGTGGAAATATAACAGTTAATTTAAAGTAGCCTGAAATATAACAGACACTTTAAAGTAGCTTAGAGGAGATTGTACTAGCAATAAGGCCAGATACATCTTCTCACAGACAATATTTATAAACATTTAACTATTTTATTGCATTTTTTACTTATTATACACTTAATGTTTCAAAAACTTTGCATTCATGGTCGCAGGTAGGGTAGTTATTTGTCTGTGATGTCATAAGAATATAAAACTACCACCTTTAATTTTATTAAAAACTCCTGATTCACACCGTATTAGTTCACAGAATTAAAAAAACTGTATTAAAATAGTTAAATATGTATAATGTGTAACAATCATTACAATATTTCTTTTTGGGTAATTTTCCTTGCTGCAAAACTTACAGTAAACACTTTAGTAAAAACTTGTGTATTTGTGAGGTAAGAACAGTAGGAATAGTAGTCTTCCATAAAAATTAAAAAACTGTAATCAGTATTCTTGAAATCTTGGATATTTAGATTTGTTTCTGATATTCAAAAAAGCAAAAACAATAAATAAATAAAATACAAATCAGTGTTGATACAAGAAATTCAATTTTTGATCAAAAGATTTTGCCACATGTTAACACCATTAAAATTCATATGCGGAATTTTTGCCATTTTATTTGTAAAACATGTGTAATTATTTATTTTTGTATCCTGAAATTAGCCCATTGTTTTGTTAGATTGTTAAGAATTTTGTTTGAAATAAACCCAACTCTTTTGAAGAAAGGTTAACTGAAAAAGTTTAATTAAAGATATGTGTTAACAGGATAAAAGTAGGAACAGCACTTACCTAAGACTTACAAGGTGTTAATGTAACAAAAAGTTTGACAGATGAAGCCAATTGTATTTTGAGAATAAGATATTAATAGAAAGGAAATAGCAAGTGGTATTTATTTATTAAGTTTATACAGCATTTGTTACATCTTCATTATACAATAACAAAGCATGTAAATATAATGCAAAAGTATAACAGACACAAAAGTACAATGGTGGACTTATCCCTTATTAATATTTTACATGATATAATTTCGAAAATCACAAATTGAAATAATCTACACGTACACACAATAAATACATTAAAACATTTTTTTTGGCACGAAATACAAAATTAACATTTCCAACATGTGACTGTAAATACATGGACCAACCTTTGTTACATAAAACAAGTTTGGTTTGTTTTGTATGAAAGGTTATGGCAACTTTCCAAAATATTGCTTCTGTTGGTTATTTTATTATCTTTCTTTAGTTTTTGGACATATTTACACGAGCGACAGTTTGTCAACTACTGTTGGCAATAATAATCAAGCCTGAAGTGCTATTTTTGATGTGATTCACATAAACCCTTGAGTTGAATAATTTTTGTTCGATATGGATTGATTTCCATTCAGCAAATGCACTCGTTGCGACAATGACATGTATCACAAGCTAAGCATGCTGTTATGTGTGGCTTATTTCGCCTATCAGAGTACTGTGATAATTGGTCAAGCCATCAAATCATTGTCTTGATTTTTACTAAATTAGTCGAGCATTTTAAAATTGTATACTCCATCTGTACATTCTCACAAAACCATTCTCGTAAGCAGTCGCCGTAAATCGAATATTTCTTCTGTATGAGCCCTTAATTTATTAATAGGTTTATTGTAGCAAATTTCTGATCACATAATGTTAATATTATTATTACAAACACTACACATATTCACAAAAAAAAAAAAACAATCCCTCCACAAGTTCATATGTCAAAGTCAATTAAAAATTTTAACCATTTGCTTGGGCCTTTACCCAAGACCCAAAAAATTGGTTAAAATAATTAAATAGCTCATTTTATATATATATATTATATACATATTTTTCACCAGTATTAATCTAAAAATTACAGTTTTAATTTTTCTGTCTATTTTTTACAAGTTTCATGTTGAGAAACATTTAACTACAATGTTGAGAAGATTTACTGCATTATTTATAAATGTTAAAAAAAAATTGTTATGCCCACTTCAACTAAGATGTTGTTTGTCTCGTTCTCATTTTTTATGAAATTGTTAAAGTAAGAATATTCATTAAAATGGACTTAAGAAATGCTTCTTAGCTTTTATGAAATAGTCTAAAAGACAATATATTATTTATTTAGTAATTTGAAATGAATAAAAGATACAATTTAAGGACTTAATTTTAAGCAAACTGGCAATGCGTATTTCATTTACCATAGAATATAAGTATTTTAGCTTTGCTTCTGCTATTTCTTGCGAATGTATTATTTTGTGTAATCTAAAGGTAATAAAAGTATTCACCAGGGCTTGTTAATCTTAAATCATACCAGGTTACTATAACATTTAATTGTTAATTTGTTGGAAATTTAATGTTATAATTAACTTTATTATAACCACATTTTTTTTTATGATACCCTCATTACAATAACAGGTATAGTTAATGAGAGTATCATTAACTATACCTGTATGTGCCTGTACTAATAGGTCTGTCTACCAATATAGTTATTTACTGCTACTTTTCTAATGGTAATAAAACTCTGATAGTTGAGTATATGGTCATACACTTTAAAATTCATACTTCCATACTAATCCATATCTGTACTTCCATACTCAATATTATAAGTGCAAAAGTCTGTGTGTGGCGCTTTCACAGCCAAACCGCTGAACAAATTTTGATGAAGTTTGGTATGAATACAATAGTTGAAGACCCGGGGTCAAACATAGGCTACTTTTTGACGCAGGCAGGCATAGCTGCGGGATACAGCTAGATTCAAAAAAATTATAATAATTTGAAGAAGCACCGACAACGGTCCAACTCTTAAATTTATAGTGATATGATAATGATATTAAAATTTTTCTTTTTTCCTGTTCTTCATATCCTTTACATTGTCCCACTTTGTTATGTGTGGTCTGATACAATCCCTTCATCTCTTTTTTTTTTTCTGTATTGTTCATTAAAACAGGCTACCTAAAGGAATTTTTGTTTTTTAAAGGTTCTCTTGCACCTTTTGTTTATTGTGATAAAATTTTATTCATTCATTCATAAAAAAAAATACTACAACAAGGGTCGGAATCCTAGTATAGCATTCTGTAATTTATGGTAATATGCTCTTAGGTTTCTTCTTTCAAATAAGCATTTGACCAAGCTTAGCGATTGTTATATTTATTGGTGAATGACGTGAGTGGACGCAGTGACAGTTGTGGTGTGTGCATTGTCGAGCCAGTGATATTAATATCTAGCCAGTGATAGTAAGGCTTATAGCAAATCCTACAAGTGGCGACGACGACTGTTATATTTATGCTTTAATGCAATAGTTTACATAACATAATAAAATATGAGTTTATATTTTTAAATGTTACAACAACCAGAGTAGTGACCTCTAGTGTTAAGAGATTTTGACAATTATTATTTTTTATTTATATTTGTAACATGTTGGTTGACTGAAAATTAAATCATGGGATAAATCCACCATTAAATTGTATCTTATGTTCTTATCTAATGTAAATCTTGGTAGTATTTTATTTTCTGTGGTAAACAAACTCTTAATCATCTAGTTTTACATCTAGTAATCTATAACTATTCATGTAGAGTTTATTTGTATTAATAAAAATGATTAAAGTTTAAGTTTATAACTTTGTTATAACAAAATTTCGTTCCAATTCAAGTTAATTAATTTTTTTTATATAACATGGAGTATGTTTCCAATTACCCTCAATTAATTTTTTTTATATAACATGGAGTATGTTTCCAATTACCCTCTGTTTTGACTACATGTTGTATTTTAGTAGTTGTAAAATTATGATATTTTCTGTATTCTTTTTAATTGGCAGTCTATAGACTGTATACTAAATAATATATACATTTAACTAGTATTTTTAGCCAATAAATAGCTTCAATATGTAAGACCAATGTTAGGATGTCAAGTTCATATCTACTGTGAGGATGTGGCAAATAATTTATAGAAAATTGACAAATTGTATACTTATTGAAAAGTATGTATGTAGAATACAATTCACTTTAATGCTTAACTTATGAGAAAACGGTCAACTTATTAGCATCTGCCCTCCGATTAGAGATGAAAGCCAGTAGTGTAGTACACAAAAACATATAGATAACCCACTAGGATTCACTGTGTTGTGAAATCCAGTATCCAATCTACACTTTTTAAGGCTGATTTATTTAGACTGACAGTACTGGCAATCCTTGTAGTCATACTGTGCTACAAGTGCTTTGCATGGAGAAGTATACCACCATAGATGTAAAGGTATGATGCTTTCTAGGCTTTTCTGTATACCTTGTGTTTGCAACTATGCAGACACATAGCTATATATGTGGGAGCTTGACAAAGTTTTTTGGGTTTGTAAATTTTTAGTTTATCCTCATTGAAAAATACTGGAAAAATTACACTAGCGAAATGACACATTTTGAATGATAAAATTTTTCTTTTTAACTTAAAATTTGTCGCTTGAATAAAATGAGAATGCATTCTCATCTCCATCAGATTGTCAGTCTATATGGACTTGAAGCAGAAAACCAGCTCCTGAGGTGTCTGCTCACCGAAGCAGCGAAGTCGTCCTGGGACACCGATCGCCAGGGGTCTTCGCCGAATACCAGTCTCCACGCTTCGCTCCTCTCTCAGCAGTTGGCAGCACTGCTGAACCATCCAGCCAAAGCCACAGTACTCTGCCGCGCAGTTGACAACCCCACAAGGGCGTTTCAGAAGGTACGTGCCCGTTCTGTTTGTGACACACAAATCATCTTTTTAGTTGCTCATTATTTGGTGATGGTGGTTTTGTAAAGCTTTTGCTTGAAATATCGTAACAACGTCAGGAAATTTATAATTTTTAAAACTGTCTGGTCACGTGGTCTTCATTTCCACGCATTACTGGATCTATGTGAATTTGAAAGGACACTGCATATGTGGTAATCCCTAACTAAATCGGACAAAGTCACCGGCTCGTCTGAGAGTTCTCCTACAATGCATTTTTTTCTCTAGCTAGATATGTATTAGAAGTAAGAGTCTATTAACCAATATAACTACGAGTTGTTTTTTTTTTTTAATTTTCATAACTCCATTTAGTAGTGTCGGTCAAGTGTAATTGTTTTGAAAAGAAATTGCACAACCACCAGGCATCATCAACATCACCGATGTTGTCTGTTTGTCCCGTTTTCTTTGATTTAAACCATTTTCAATGTTTCATGTATGTTGACGTTCATGTTATTATCATAATTTTTCCTATTCAATTGCAAAGACATAATTTATATGATTGTACTAGAATTATTTTGATGTTAATATGAGATATAAAAATATTTTGTTAACCGCAGCTGGCCGGGGGGCCATGGAGATTTTCTAAACACGCGGACATAACAGACATCATACAGATGTAGGTACTGTAGTTTTAATACGTCAACGTTTATGTGTTCAAACAATAGGCAAGATTCATCTGTGATTGGCAAAATTGTAGATTTTTATTTGGTTAAATTTAATTCTCATCTTAGTATGAATATTTCAACTCATCATGCGGCTACCTACAATACCAGCGAATGTTCTATTATATGTTGCAATATTCTTTATATTCGGAAACGCACAGTCAGACTCCGAAGCGCTGAGGCAGTTATGTAATGTAAAATAATTTGAGTTTCAAAATTGGTATAATAATTCTCTTACTAGTTACAAAACACAAAATATATCTTCTCTTCCATCTGGTTACATAAACTTAGCTACAAAGTGGAATAAATAATTGTTCTCCCACAACTAGTGAAAATATATTTTTTCAGTAACGAATATGTATCACAAATTTTTCTGACAATAAATTTATTACAATTCATATTCATATATTCATACTAATATTATAAATGCGAAAGTCTGTCTGTCTGTCTGTTACGCTTTCACGGCCAAACGGATTTTGATGAAATTTGATATGAATATAGTCTAAGACCCGGGGTCAAACATAGGCTACTTTTTGACTCAGGCGGAGCTGCGGGAAACAGCTAGTGAATGAATAAATATAATTGAAATAAAACATGGTACATTCTTTTCACGACAATCACGAGGTGACAAATATTCTTTTTTCGATTTCGATTATAAATAAAGTAAGTGTGAAAGAAGTGGGAACTTTTACACATTACATTAGTATTTTACATCTACAAAAAGATATAGAAACAATATCCAGTTCTGCCTGATGTTAATTTAATGACATTTCATTGTGCAGTGTTGCAATATGTTTGTTCAGTTCGTAAACTCTCAATGGCTGAGCAAATGCTTTAGGAAGTTAATTGACGTCAAAATTAAGAACTATATTCTAGTTTCGATGAAATGTCGTCAACGATGCCATGTCTGGTAATGGTGACAGTAATTCTACTAATCTAATGCTGTTATGTTTTCGTTATTGTGTCACGTAGAATTTAACAACTCAATACGGTTTTGTCATGTTTATTCCCTAAATAAACGCATAAACCTTATCATTATTTAATTCTCTATTGTTCTAACCTCTTGTTCGAGTGTGTATAGAAACAGTAGCATAATATTTGTAATTGATAGAACATTTTAATGATCTTACTAATTGTTCACATTTCGAAGGTAGTATGTGTTATTTTATAATTTTTTACTTTATGTACATATCTCTTGCAAGAATGATACTTTGTTTAATGTTTTTTTTTTTAAACAGTGCAATAAATATGTATATGTAATGTTATAACCAAAATGTAACCATGCATCATTGTCGTCATAAATTCAAGAGCTAGCCTCTGTTTACGATTCCGAGAAATAGAATTAAATACTAGAAATTGTTTGAAGTGAACATTTTTAGACATTCTAGAAATTATGTTATTGGGTACATTTATTAATTATTATAGTATGTAGTATTATTTGCATATCGAGTATGATGATGACAGGGATTTTGTTAATCCCATTTAAACCGCCAAATGATGAGTTGAAATATCTATAAAATACAGGGTGTTTTGTCAAAATCAAAAGGATGATTCTACTAAGTATTGCCAAGATGTACATTTAGTTTCAAATCTGAAAATTGTTTCAATTCGTCAAGCTAATTTTTATCACCATTTTTTATGAAACCCAATCACGCATATTATTCAGAAATTAACATTAACAACTGTAACGATGCGCATGCATTGTTCCTCATATATTCATACTTTTCGTTTCATAACCATCCTTCAACACATTTTCATTTAAAAATCATTTCATATTTCGAATCATCTTTTTTTTTTATCCAAATTGTTTTCACGTCATATCATCACTTTCTATATTCATCTCGTTCATAAACCAACATTACCCTCAATCAAAAATTGTCATACAGTGAAATTTGTCAAATTAATTTACAGCTAGAATCGGCCTTTAGGTTAACAGTTATTCTCATGCACTTTGTACAAATCTTCATGTGCTTCCCATCACCAGCTAATTCGTGCACGCTACTGCCGGCAGGCATTCAACTTCACCCCGAAATGAGGCAAAGGAGTTTTATCTCTCTCCCTCTTCTCTCCCTCTTCTCTCTATCTGGTTGCTTCCTCCCCTGGTTGCTTCAGACCTCAACGGTATATGAAATGATGGTAATGCTCTGACCACGTAGTGATTGGAAATCGACCAGCTAGAACTAGCCGGTGGTGGAAGCATAAAAATTAAAATAGTACAATGTGCATGTAACTTTAATATTTCGCAAAGCATAACTTGTAAGTATTTTGACTTTACACTCATATTTCCAATACCGCTTTCAGATATTAAAACCAACAAATACATTACTCAATCGATTGTCAAGACTTTTGAAATTAACCACTGCCGAGGAAGTTGCCTTTTCTCTGGTTTTGAGGAAGAACTCTTCGAAGCCTGAGATCGTTTCGTTAGCGAAGCAACATCTCAAGAAAAGATTCTTAGATCTCGTACAGTGCTATCTAGACGCTGGTAAGTTGGTATAATATTGATAATTACTTGATGATATAAATGTATATGCTTAGTTTTTCACCATATTCTTTTCTCAAATTTTCTCAAATGTTCTGTCAATTCAAAGAAATTGTAATACTGAAGAGTTACTTTAATTAATGTGTTACGTATTCTTATATCAATTTAGTGTGTTATGTACAGTCTGATGCCTAACAAGCTCATCTACCTATGGTCCCTTGCGTCGACACATAATCGGGTCCATAGGTAATTTCAATTACCAAGCCTATTCATCTACATTATAGTGATTATTAATATTAACATAATTTATTACATTGACAGAACGCGGTCATCAGGTGGAGCGTGCAGGTCTTCAGGAATGCAGCCCTGAAGTTTTGCAAACTCTCCTCACAAACCTCGCTCACGAGACTCTTGCTACTGTGACCAAAGACTTATTCCTGTTACGGCTTAGGGTAGACTTCCCGCGAGAAGTAGTGCCTATAGTGCTTGCCCCACTCCTGTATCCGGACGACACACAGACTCCGCTCGAGGAAATGACCACAGCTGACGACATGACAGCAGCAATGATGGACAATTCACTCGCGGAGATCATCCGAGACATCGGCTACTCGTTTACTTCATCAATCGAAGAATGCAAGAACAACATGCTCAATTTCGGCGCCAGAGAGCCGACGGCCATGGACGTCGCAAGAATGATATCGATGATGGTGAGGTATCACGCGACCATCCCAGAAGGACCGCAGATACAAACTCCAGGAAACTTCTGGATGAGTCACGAGACCAAAAAAGATCCCATCACACACGGACACGGCGAAACGTGGAATGCCGAAGTTTTTGTACAGACCCTCAAAGAATTAGCTTCCAATCTCAACTGGAAAGAGGTGATCTTACAACTCGATCATCCAGAATTCGTAGTGCCCGACAGACAAGGGCTGAGTTTATTATTTACCATATTGAGACTAGGCTTGCAGAGCGCAGGCTACCCAGCAAACATTTTTCCCGTAGACTATCTATGCCGACGCTGGACCAACCTTGAAGGACAAATGAGTTTGATCAGCAACATCATAAAGTATTCTGACATCTTCTGCTTTGCTGATCACCCGTTTCATCCGGTGTCAATAGACTTGTTGAAGTCTCCCCCCGAAACTGACAATAAAGAGATAGCCACCTGGCGCTGTCTATATTTAGTAGAACTTCTGTTGTATGCAGCGGAACGCGGTTTCTACATGCAAGTTCATGAGCTGTTCAAGTTTCCACTGCAACATTGCCCTGATATCTTACTCATCGTATTACTACAGATACCGCCGCCCGTGACAGTCTTCAGACAAGAATTATTGACAATGCTCATACCAATTTTCCTGGGCAACCATCCTAACTCGGGTATAATTCTCCACCACGCGTGGCACACACAGAACCCCAACATCAAGCCTGTCATCATGCACGCTATGGCCGAATGGTACATTCGCGGCGAAAGCGACCAGTCCAAACTATCCAGGATATTGGACGTAGCTCAAGATTTGAAAGCGTTGTCTTTGCTACTGAACGTACAATCTTTCCCGTTCGTTATCGACTTGGCCTGCTTGGCGTCGCGACGGGAATACCTCAAACTAGACAAATGGCTAACAGATAAGATCAGAGATCACGGAGAGACGTTCGTTTCGGCAATGGTGAAGTTCTTGCAGCGGAGATGCCCGCAGGTGCTTGGTAAGCCTGATGAACAGCTTCCCAAGGCTGCGCAGCTCCCCAACGAGACCATTGCCACAATGTCGGCATGCCTTCAGCTCTGCATACAAAATGTCCAGCCCGAATTACAAGAAGCCATCTACAACGTGATCGCCAACTGCCAGACGCTTTTGCTGAGCAAGCGACAAAGTATTGCCGGTATAACGCGCCCTCACACTCGGGTCATCGAAACACCTTTCAACCCGGCAGGTATAGGCGGGCAGTTATTCACTCCGCATGTTGAGTCGATTACTAATTTGACCACCAACGTGGCGAACATGAACTTGGCGGCGCCGGCGAATACCACATTCGCCATGCCCGGGACTTTAGGCCCTCTGGTTACCACTCCTGGATCCCCATCGCGTTTGATGGGCGCGGGGCCGAATAGTCCTTTCACGATGATGCCGTTACAACACACGAACGTAGCCAACATGAGCACTTTGGCCAGAATGGCTCCAGCGCCAGCCATGGACAAGCCTCGTATGCCGGACCCTCTACATTTCCCAGAAATAATGCACAGTGTGACGAAGGAAATAGAGGACGAAGCCAACGGATATTTCCAGCGGATTTACAACCACCCTCCGCACCCGACGCTTTCCATCGACGAGGTGTTGGATATGCTCAAGAAGTTCCAGGATTCGCCGAACAAACGCGAGCGTGAAGTGTTCTCGTGCATGCTGCGTAATCTCTTCGAGGAATACAAGTTCTTCCCGCAGTATCCGGATAAAGAGTTGCATATAACAGCACAACTTTTCGGTGGCATTATTGAGAAGGGTTTAGTTCCGACGTACGTTTCGCTAGGTTTAGCCTTGCGGTTCGTGCTTGACGCCCTTCGGAAACCAGAGGGATCTAAGATGTATTATTTCGGTATCGCCGCTTTGGACCGTTTCAAATCGCGTCTGAAGGACTATCACAAGTATTGTGAGCATGTCCGTGCGATTCCCCACTTTAGCGAGTTCCCACCACATCTGATTGAGTACATCGAGTATGGCTTGCAGAATCAAGAACCGCCTACCAAGCCTCAAGGGCCAGTTCTGCCTAGCAGCTTAGCGGCAGTTTTAAACCAGAGTGCTGTCGTCACTGTGTCAGCACCTTACAGGTTAGTTTTGTGTTTAATCAAATGCATCATTCACAGCCTTCTCATACTACATTACTATATCAAAATTTCATTAGTACGTTGCTAATAGGTTAATAGCCTAGGTTTTCTAATACATTAGCTCATTGACAGTTGTAAGTGGTGTCTGCATTCAGTGTTTAACACTGTTGTTTGTGCTAAAAATTTTCAATTTCATAAAACTTTGTTGCCAACAGCTTCGCCCGAAACATCACCCGAATGTAACCTATAAAAATCCGTCATCAAGAACTATTTATCCTCATACCAAGTTTCATCAAATTGTTTCATCGATAAGGGCGTCCAAAAGTAAGAAGCGGACAAATACATCCCCATTTAGACATAGTGATTTCACAGAGCGACATCCTGTGAACAATTTTTTTTTATTTCTTGTAGCTCAGGGCATAAGTTTCGCGGTTTTCTTCATTTCACTTAATAACTTTAGCAAACATAGTCCTAATCATTGTAAAAATAAATAAACGAGTTTCTCCACATAATATTGTTTATTTGTAGGGCCGTCGTATGTGCGCACTCTTCCATATCAGCTATATCGAAAGTAACGAACGCCGCTGGAGGCATGG
Organism: Euzophera pinguis; assembly: GCA_947363495.1. Lineage (NCBI taxonomy): Eukaryota > Metazoa > Arthropoda > Insecta > Lepidoptera > Pyralidae > Euzophera > Euzophera pinguis. The sequence goes on from OX376154.1 coordinate 17,625,014, forward strand.
GTAGTCGACCTTCTATTGCGAATGCCACCAACATCGACACCCTGCTTACTGCCACTGACAGGGAAGAAAAGATCAGTTCCCCTCCAGAGGCTATCCAGGACAAAACAGCTTTCATTTTCAATAACCTCAGCCAGCTAAACCTTCAAACCAAATGCGAAGAGCTCAAGGAAATAATCACCGATGAATACTACCCGTGGCTCTCACAATACCTCGTCATGAAGAGAGCGTCCATAGAACTCAACTTCCACGCTCTGTATTCCAATTTCCTTGATGTTCTCAAAATAAGAGAAATAAACAAGATGGTAACAAAAGAAACATACCGCAACATCAAAGTTCTATTGCGCTCAGATAAAGGCATTGCCAATTTTTCTGATCGTTCTTTGTTGAAGAATTTAGGTCACTGGCTCGGCATGCTGACTTTAGCTCGCAACTTGCCAATTTTACACGTTGACATCGATCTCAAAGCGTTGGTGTTGGAGGCTTACCACAAAGGACAACAAGAACTCCTTTATGTAGTTCCCTTTGTCGCCAAGGTTTTGGAATCCTGCGCCAAGAGCGTAGTTTTTAAACCCCCTAATCCGTGGACAATGGCCTTGATGAACGTTCTGGCGGAATTACACCAGGAGCCGGACTTGAAGTTAAATTTGAAGTTCGAAATCGAAGTGTTGTGCAAAAATCTCAGCTTGGACATTTCGGATCTGAAGCCTGCTATTTACTTGAAAGATCCGGAGAAGGTGCGTCTGATCGAGTTCCAGCTGTCGCAGCCGAAGCAGAACAAGGAAGCCGCGGCCGCGATGCCGGTGACCCAGACGGCATTGGTGGCCACTCCTCAGATCCAGTACAGCATGCCGCCGCAGCCTGCCGCGCTGCCCGCTGACGAACTAGCTGCCACCGCGCCAACTCCTACCGCCGGCCTTGTCGCCAATGATCCCAATCTCATGGGAATCTCTATAGGACTTCCTGAACCACGTTTCAGTTACCTAGACGTGAACGTGTCATCAACCTCCGCATTCGGCCAGAAGATTTGCTTCAATCACCACATCATACTATTTCAAAACTACCCTCACTTGAAACAATTCGTGAAGCCGGCAATCGAGAGATCGATACAGGAATGGATTCACCCAGTTGTGGACCGATCGATTAAATACGCGTTGACAACTTGCGAGCAGATTATTCGGAAAGACTTTGCCCTAGATCCTGATGAGGTGAGAATGCGGACTTGCGCTCATCACATGATGAGGAATTTGACAGCCGGCATGGCGATGATCACTTGCAGAGAGCAGATCATAAGCACGATCAGTACCAACCTGAAGACTGCTTTCGTCACTGCTCTGCTGCCATCGACCCCACAACAGGTAATGTGTTTTGTTAATTTTTCATTTTATTCTTCTGTATTGATTTAGACATGCAATGTAACGAACACCAAACAAATATTTTAACAATTGATTGAATTGAATGATGTTCATGTTGCTTAAAACGTGTGTTTTGATATAGCCAATGAACGTTTTAGGAAATCGTCGAAAGCGCCGCAGCGGTTCTCGCAACCGAAAACATGGAGCTAGCGTGCGCTTTCATCCAAAAGACTGCCGTCGAAAAGGCATTACCAGAGCTCGACAAACGACTACTGAACGACTATGAGTTGAGAAAACTCGCACGCCAAGAAGGCAGACGATACTTCGATCCAGTGGTACTGACGTACCAGACCGAACGCATTCCAGAACGTGTACGATTACGCGTCAGCGGACCATCGGAGATGCAAATAGCAGTTTACGAGGAATTCGCATGTAACATCCCTGGATTCATGCCCGTCCGAGACCCTACTATGTTCTTACCTAAGCAGCAGACAGCAACTCAACAACAACAACAACAACAACAACAACAACAAGATCAACAACAGTTGCCGCAACTAACGTTTAGCCAAGTAATAAACCCCACTCAGGTGTACGGAGCGGATGAGATGACAGCCCTTATAAACGCAGCGGAGATGTTTCTAGCGAATTCGGTTGGGATTGCTACTTTGACGGTCCAGGCGGCTAATATGCACTCGCTCTTGGAATGCTTGTTTTTGGCCAGGAGGAACAGGGATATCGTCTCTGGATGCACTTTGCTGCAGAAGGTAATTTTTTTTTTACTATCGCCAAATATCTGTTTTGTCTTGTAAATCGATCTTGGAATTTGTAGAGCGCTATCTCTGTCGCACACCACCTAGAATATACCTTCTTGCGAAGATTATCATATTTACCGTTGGGTCAGTACCCAACTGTAAATATGTATTGTAGTTATTTGCCACTATAGATAGTGACAACTCTCAACTTCTACACTTAACTATAGATATTTTTAAATCTTACTGCGATGGCTCAGCGACCCAAAGAGGATTTTGGCCTCCGACACAAGATATCTTCATTGTTTCTTGTATATTTTAGTTATAAATCTATAAATAGTTTTTTATCATCTTTTGGTCGGATTTGACAGGCCACAGTTTCATGCACATTACACTTATGTTTACATGTTTAACAAACACGAAATTTAATCAAATCTACGCAGGCGGTTGAAGGTCTACTTGACGGTCACATCGTTCAACCCGGTGCTAGTAGCGATCATGTCGAAATGATGACACGTTACCGAGACATCCACCTTCGAGTCCTCAAGTTGCTCGAAGACGCCAGGGTTTATGGACATTTGTGGACGACAAAACAGATCACATGTTGCCTGACAGAGTGCAGGGAGGATCTCCGATACAATATCGAGGCAATCGATTGCCTGATCCGGAATCATCTTATAAATCTTCACCAGGTATGTTTTGTAGATTTATGAAATTGAAATTTTAGATTATTGATGAAAATAAATGTCTTGTAGATGACTATTTTCTTTCATGCATTTACTTCACATGCAAATATAAATGATATATGTCAGAAAAAAAACGAAACTTGTAGAAGGGAATTCCAGTACGTGTTCGCCATTCAAGAACCTCTCCATTCAGATGATGTCCGCGTTATGTAAAGCGGCCTGCATCCAACGTCTTTTTGCGACCTTAACTAGGTGGTCTGACTTTTTACTGGCTCTTGCTAAATTAATCCTAGTCTAAAGAGGTCTCTATCTCTTTAAGCTATCGCGTCAGGGGCTCGAAACTTAACTGACTGTTTTGGAAGTAAAATCATTTTTAGATAGATAAATTATTTGCATTAACAACACACACAAATTCCACACAACAGTCCAATCATTAAATATTAGCATGAGTAAGTATATATAGCCGTAAATACCTGAGGCCTCATTTACACTGTTTCTGTATATAAGTCGCCGTCACGAGAAGGTATAAATTTAGTAAACAAACTAATCTCTACTAAGGTGGTTTCTAGTGGGTGGTTATCTAGCGCCAATGTTATGAGTTTACCAAATACAATTGACTTAAATTACTGTACGGGTAATATGAACTAACAACTAATTCTAATTAGTCGGGTTATATTTTGAAGATATGTCAATGATGCATGGTACAGAAACGAGTCCGACTCAGTGAATGTAAACATTTGGTCCGCCATTTTATTTTTGTTGACGGTTTATCTTTTCGCTTTTGAAACAAATAAATGAGAGAAAAATAATACAACTAATCGATTATGAATACAAAAAGGCCAGTGGTAATATTGCCCTGATTCTCACACTGATTTTCCTTCCTCCAACAGTACGACATCGCACTGGCTCACATGATGGAAACTGGCAACAACTACATGGCGGTGGCTTTCGCCATGCAGCTCGTGCAGTTGTATTTAGTCGATGACCGAAACAATATGTACGTGAACGAGTCAGATCTGTACCATACTACGGAAATGCTTGTAAGGATTATGACACATTCGAGACAACCGCCGCCTGAAGGGCTCGGCACTCTTATTGAGATGTTGAGGGTTAATCAAGACCCGAGCGCTTACCTTGGTGAAAGATCACCCCTGGGACCAACGGCGCACATTCACTCTGGAATAATGTCCGTTCGGGTAAGTCCGTTTTGTTAAATTTATTTATTAAAGACAACTGCGTGGCCCATTTGTGTTAGTAAAAATACAGAATTTTTTTTATTGTAGTATTATCTAAAATATTAAGAAAACACACATTTAAATGCATCTATTTATACATAATTAAAAAGTACATAAGTTCGTTTCACATCTAAATGCATCTATAGTTCGTCTTTGTTACACACATATCTTTGTATGTAATTTTTTGTGGTGCAATAATCATTTTACTTACTATACATAATAAAAATTTATGTAAATGTCTTCTATCTGTACCCAGTAAACATTAAAACTACCTAAAGGATTTTCTTGCGATACTAATAGTGATTCTCGGGTATGGTTTTGGTATATAACAAAACCAACATAAAATAAAAATACTATGCGGTTTAAAATAAATTGGTTAAAATATTATAATTTTAATTAAAGAAGTCTGAAAATACGTATAGGTTGGAAAGCATCCTTGTAGAAGCTGAATCTTATGGTCGGCTGGTTTACATCCGTGTCGAAGGACCAATGAAAATAATCGAAAATGACTAAGGGGCTGATAAATAAAGGAGGTCCGGAGGTTTTAAACGTTATATTCACTATTAGTTACGTAGCAACACAGATAACATCTTAAATGTAGGTGTTACCAACAGGCGGACTGCTAGTCTAAATGCCCTCACTGAAAATGTATAAACTAAATTGTTTTATTTGCAACAGGCACGCGATTACGACGATCCACCAGGTCTCCAGGAGAAAACTGAAAATCTTCTAAGGGAGTGGCGCAATGTCCTTCTTTCGCCACTGACAGAAATCGAAATAGCACAGAATTTTAACCTCTATGTTCATAGAATGAACATGAACGGGATCCTGAAGTCCGATGACATGATCACTCGATTCTTCAGAATCGCAACTCAGAAGTGCATTGAAAATGTCTATCAACTTTTGAACGAGGACAGGGTCAATCCACCTCCGACTCCCGTGAAGAAAGAAAAGTATTATTCTGTGTGCGATTCATTCATCAAATTGGTGTCGTTGCTTATCAAAAATACGGCGGACAGTGGCAACCCTACACCGAAGTTGAATCTGTTAAATAAGGTAAGATTTTTATGCATTCGTTATTTTGTTATTAATACAGATAAATTTTTCCCGCTTTCTTTTAGAATTGATACTTATAAAGTTCTTATAAATAGTTCTATTGCACAAGTTATTTTTACGCTAATATGTATGTTAAAAAAAGAACTGGGCTGTCGGTGGACTTCTTTCCATTCTGTCCTATCCCCTGACAGTTCTTTAATTTTCACGCTTAATACTATGAAAACCATTTTTATTGCCCACTTGGAAAACCACAATGTTTCCAACCTTTTCAAATTGCCAAAATTTTCTTATTTTTGGTAGTAAATTACCAATTCTTAAGAGCCGCAGAAAACCATCTCCACAAACTCCACTCCGGCGGTATATTTCCTTAACATTTGAGCCTTATCCTAATGAAAATGATTCTCCATCAGATTCTTGGCATAATAGCAGGGTGGCTACTGACCGATCACGAGAATGGCATAGGCGCTATATTGTCTCAACATTTAGCCTTGTCGTAATTAAAATTAAGTTGTTTCTCCATCAGATTCTTGGCATAATTGCGGGCTGGCTACTGACCGATCATGAGGACCACGGCAGCAACTTTCAACAGCTTCCGTATCACCGACTTCTGTTGGTGCTGTTTCTCGACATGAACATGGCTGAGCCCGTCCTGGAATCTATGAATTATCAGGTATGTGTATAGTTTACATTAACGACCTTCTAGCAGAAAAGCCTTTTTTCATAGGCATAGTTAGCCCTATTGTCTTTCAACCAATAATTGGCGAAGTAGCCTTAAAACACGAGTTTAGCGACTGGTTTAAGGTCAATCGACCCTGTACTGTACACCGTGGTGTCAAGAGTTTTTCAGAACCACTTTTCGGCCTCCGACTTGGTTGAAAAATAATCCATACTTATATAATCAATGCGAAAGTGTATATTAAGATTTAAATCCTCTACCAATCTAATCCATTTTATGTCATACTAGCTGTTTCCCGCTGCTCCGTGTGTGTCAAAAGTAGCCTATGTTTGACCCCGGGTCTTCAACTATATTCCTACCAAGTAACATATAATATTAGTATGAATTAACTACGACACGATTAAAACTTACTTTAGGGCTAGCTCAATCCTTATTGGCCATGTCTAAAGGCTTGAAAGTGGAAATTCGACGATTTATTTCCTATTTGTTTAGGTTCTAACTGCTTTCTGCCACACACTACGTATAGTCAGACCGAGCAACGCCAGCGGTTTCTGTTACGCATGGCTGGAACTCGTCGCACATCGCGCCTTCATCAATCGAGTGTTGGCCGTCACGCCGCAGCAAAAGGTAATCATGGTACGGGGTTATGGTTTGGCTAATATAGTTTTGATGCTTGTTATATACTAACTTATAGAACGGACACTCACACCCTCCCTCCCGAAACAGATACCGCACCGAGCCAAGCAGATTTAGGGTTAGAATCGAGATCGAATCAATTAAATGAAATCGTTTATTATCAATATAAGATATAAATATCACTTATTGACGTCAATTTATTTATATTAAGTTTACTATAGCTTCCAAAGCGCAAGTGGAGAAGAAGTGGCGCCAAGAACTCCACTGCAGCATTTTCTTCAAAACGTCAATTTGCAAATGAGAAAAAATACTTTCCTTAATAAACTAGGTAAATAAACAATGCAAGGATGTTGCTTTTACCGCGCGGCCGATGTGAAGACTATGCCGCAGATACGGTAAATAATCAACACGATTGACGCGTGTGCGTACGCGACCGAATCGTAATAGTAGTAATAGGTATCAGCCTCGCCACTATTGTATGGAGTGTCCGATGTGTGATTAAGATCTATATCATTACTTCAGATAGTCTTTACTCATATAACACAATATATTTTTAATTCATTCATATCTGGTTTACATGGTCAATCGGCCCTGTACACCCTGGTGTCAGAGGTTTTTCGGAACCGGGCTTCTGACGTGGTTTCTTTAACGACCTTATGCCAGCCGGGGCTAACGGCTTAACGTGCCTTCCGAAGCACTAATTCATCATTGTTTTGCCATTTTGGAGATATATGGTGCAGGCTTTGTATCAAGCTATAGGCTAGTTGATGCATGTTTAACCTTGTTTTGTGTTGGGTATTTTAATGGAATACTTTATTGAAAACTAATAATCGTCCTTTATCTCACAGCCTCATTTGAACGGACGATCTTATTGTGTTTTATAAGGGAACTTACCATCGCATTAAAAATAATGTGTTAACCACATGTTAGCTAAAACATGTTTCGTCTCTTTCTCTTCTATTACATATTTAGCGTGAAAAAGAAGACGCAAAATATTTAAGCTAACAACAGCTTAACAAATTATTTTTAATACGAGGCTAAATATTTACTTAGTAATTATAAAAGGGAGCGTTTATGAAGTAACATAATATAGAACATTTAAAGGTCAATTCTAGATAGAAAATTATCTTTTTCTGATTGTCCTGAGTATTGGACGGTTACCTATCTTATTTGTTATAAAATATTGTATCGGTGAGTTTATCCTTTTCTGATTGTCCTGAGTATTGGACGGTTACCTATCTTATTTGTTATAAAATATTGTATCGGTGAGTTTATCCTTTTCTGATTGTCCTGAGTATTGGATGGTTACCTATCTTATTTGTTATAAAATATTGTATCTGTGAGTTTATCCTTTTCTGATTGTCCTGAGTATTGGATGGTTACCTATCTTATTTGTTATAAAATATTGTATCGGTGAGTTTATCTTTTTCTGATTGTCCTGAGTATTGGACGGTTACCTATCTTATTTGTTATAAAATATTGTATCGGTGAGTTTATCTTTTTCTGATTGTCCTGAGTATTGGACGGTTACCTATCTTATTTGTTATAAAATATTGTATCGGTGAGTTTATCTTTTTCTGATTGTCCTGAGTATTGGACGGTTACCTATCTTATTTGTTATAAAATATTGTATCGGTGAGTTAGTATCTCATAACACATGTCCAGGAGTGCTATTTTTGATAAGTGCGAGTCGCGAAAAATTGGCGAGTCGAATTTTTGTTCGACATATATATCTTACATTTCAAAAATAGAGCGCCTGAACTTTAGCGGCTAACTTAATCTGTGTGATTTGTCCCTTTACACAGCAATTAAATATACTTCGTACTTATTTATTAATCTTTGTTCCAGGGCTGGGGAATGTATTCCACGCTACTAATCGACCTGTTCAAATACCTCGATCCGTTCCTACGGAACACGGAACTGGCCGCCCCTGTCATGATGCTGTACAAGGGCACCTTGAAAGTTCTACTTGTATTACTGCACGATTTCCCCGAGTTCCTTTGCGATTACCATTACGGCTTTTGCGATGAAATACCACCGAATTGCATTCAAATGAGAAACTTAATCCTCTCAGCTTTTCCTAGGAACATGAGACTGCCTGATCCTTTCACGCCCAATTTGAAGGTTGATTTGCTTGCGGAAATAACACTGCCGCCGCGCGCTGTGATTAATTATGCTACTATTTTGCCGTCATCTCAGTTTAAGAAGGATTTGGACGCGTATTTGAAGGCAAGAGCGCCGGTCACATTCTTGTCGGAGTTGAGGAGTAACATGCAGGTATTTGGGTTATTTTTTTGTCTGTGTTTTGAGATCTTTACTGATTTTAGGGTAATCATTTAAAGAGTTAATCCGCAATCAGATGCGTTTATTGCCATTAACACATTTCACAATTCTTCAAACTCCAGAAAATAATTTTCGTTAAAGAAAGAATTAGAAGAGTTTGCTTAAGTTGGTATACACATTACAGAGTCCGGCAGTTAGTTAAAAGTTGGTTCACTGCCCGTCATTTGTGTCTATCCATCATTGCAATAAACCTCCTTAATCATTGCCAAACTATCAAAAATCTGACAACAATAAAAAAATACATTATTTCAAGTATGTCGTAATATTTCAATACCAAAAATAAGTAGACATTTGAAATTATTCATTATTTAATAAATTTTTCCAGTGTTATGTATACTATTTTACTATATATGACAATTCCCTTGACAGGTGCTAAACGAGCCCGGACGTCGTTACAACAGCCAACTCATGAACGCAGTTGTTTTGTACGTCGGCACACAAGCAATAGCACACATCAGATCAAAGGGACAAACACCAAACATGTCCACGATAGCACATTCAGCTCACATGGACATCTTCCAGAATTTCACCGTTGATTTCGACTTTGAGGGACGGTGAGTGACAATCGCAAATTTAGAGATGGGCAGCTGCAAGAAATTCAAGAGGGTAAAATAGAAATGCAAGGGGAAGAAAAGGAAAAACTAGTTAATTCCCACTTATTCGCGGGAGTAAATGAGTAATTTTTCGGGAAAGCCCCCCATCTCTACACAGCATACTAAAGTCCGTTTTTAAAGCCTTGTCTCAGTGGAAAAAGACAATAACGTAAACAAATATGGCCGTCTGACAGATTTGTCAATGGTGTTTTTGTGATAATGGTTGTTGGTTTCATTGAGATATGAATGTGATGAGCATTAAAGTAAATGATTGTTGAGTAATTTTAATAGATTGCCATTGTTTTAATCATTGTATTTTTCTATTGAAACCTGACTTTATTTTATATAGCTGTCGAATCAAATCAAATTCATTTTTTTGTTAGTCTTTCATTGGCCTTAAATATCATCATTTAAAATTTGACAGGCTATTTTAAATAGTAGTATTTTTGTTGCCCTTTAGTTAACTGATACACTGAAAACCTTTCAGAAATAGCCGCACTCAGATTCGTTTATGACCAAAATTCTTCAAACTCAATTAAAACATTCTACCTTAGAGATAATTATTGAAGATATACCGAGGAGTTGCTTAAGTAAATCTATACTAATAAAAATAAGTAATTTGAAATAAATAGGTAGCATCCTTGTACTAAATTTATTGTATAATGTTTCTGTGTTATATTATATGCACATGAATAAATAAAATTTATTTTACTCGTTGAGTGTGGCTGTAAGTTTTGATCCGAAAAGGAATAAATTAATCAAAGCCAGGCGCATTTTGAAATATGTTTAGTACGATTTGCCTGTGGTTAGGAATGAGTTAGTCCGCAGTTTCAAATTCTTTTATTTTTCACAGCTACCTGTTCCTGAACGCGATCGCGAATCAACTCCGCTATCCGAACAGCCACACGCACTATTTCTCATGCTGCCTCCTTTATTTATTCGCCGAAGCGAATTCCGAAGCGGTACAGGAGCAAATAACACGAATGCTGCTCGAGAGATTGATTGTGAATCGTCCACATCCTTGGGGATTGCTGATTACGTTCATAGAACTCATCAAGAACCCGATTTACAAGTTCTGGACGCATGAGTTCGTGCATTGCGCGCCTGAGATCAAGAAGTGAGTAGATTTTTATTGATTTGATAATTCCAGTGAGATTTTTTCTTAGTAGCCTTGATTATTTATTGTATCTTTGTGACGTCGACGAGGCGTATTTATTAGGTACAGGAGCGCTATTTTTGAAATCTATGTGTACTAAGTAGCTCAAAATCGTGAGTATATTGTGATTTCTATAGATAATTGATTGATTTTGACTGATTGATTAGTTCCAGTGAGATTTTTTAGCAGTTCAGTTGATTTCCTAATCCCTTTGCGACTCTGACGAGGCGAATGTAGAAACAGGGATGCTATTTTTGAAATCTATTAGTAGCTGAAAATCATGTCTTAGCAAATGGTTCATAAAATGAAAATATCTATTCAGTTAGGGTCAAAGATTTAAAAAATAGAGACCACTAGGAGCAAATAACACGAATGCTGCTCGAAAGATTGTTTGTGGATCGTCCACATCCTTGGGGATTGCTGATCACGTTCATAGAACTCATTAAGAACCCGATTTACAATCTGGACGCATGAGTTTTTGGATTGCGCGCCTCAAGAAGTGAATAATTTTCAAAAGAAAATTCTGAAAATTTTAAAGAAATTAAAATTATTAGTCAATTCTAGGATGTGGGATTTATGTAGTCGTCTTGCGTAGTTAGCCGCAATCTACGTCTTTTTATTATCCCGGACTAGTCCCGAAAATGTGGAAACAAACGTTGAAAAATTTTCGGATTTTACACATCGAAGCTTGTTAACCAAAAATGAATGAAAAGAATGATTTAAAAGCTTCGTTCAAACTGTCAACGATTTGAAAGCGCACTTGCGAAACCAGGCAGTTAATTATTATCAATTCTCAGTTATTTTAAGATTATTTCGACATATTTAATGTTAATCTATGTAGTTACACCTTGTAAATGTATCATGATTGTCGGAAGGTTGTTGGAATCTGTCGCGCGCTCGTGTATCGTGGATAAAACGGGCGCCGGCGGCGGAGAGAGGGAGATAGTAGAGTAGCGCCGCGCTAACTGGAAGTCGGTCCCAAATAATAATCCATCATCTTTATTATACTCAAACAACCACAAATTTTGAAATTAAATAAAAATAATGCAGTCCTAAAGCTTGTTTCAAACTAAAGCTATTCAAGAGCGAGACGTAAAATTTGTGCGAAAGAGACACTGATGCAAAATTATTAGCAACGTCGCGCAACGATCTGTGCAAGCGTGCTTATACGGGCGTTAGCGAAACCATGATTGGCAGCTTATTATTATCAATTCTCAGTCGTTTCAATATTACTTTATCATATTAGATGTTAATCTATGATATAATTTAGTCGAGTAAGGTGTAATTCCATAGTAATTGTCGGAAGGTTGTTCGAATCTGTCGCACGTTCGTGCATCGTGGACAAGACGGGCGCCGGCGGCGGAGAGAGGGAGATAGGCGAGTAGCGCCGCGCTAATTGGGAGTCGGTCCGATTCAAGCATTTGTTCACGTGCTTCGTCGAGAAAGGTCAGTATACACCTTCACCAATTTAAATAAAAAAAACTAAATATAGACGAAAAAAATCACCATTCATTCATTCAATTGAGTGGGTTACATGTTCAATCGACCCTATGTACACACCCTAGTTTCAGAGTTATTCGGAAACGCCTCTCGGCCTCTGACGTGTTTCTTTATCTAGTAGGCAGGCTTTTGATAATATAAAATTTAAGGGTTGTGCTTCTGTCGGTGGAATCCCTTGCATCTGTTTTCTATCATCTGGTTGTTCATATACTTATCGCATAGGACATCCAATTATAACATTTGTTTAATGTATCTCGTTCCTGCCTTTTGTTTTCATAAATATTTCCTTGCCTTTATGTTATTACTAGTCGATTCATTAGTTCGACCGTAGAAGTAACTATTATTTTCTCATTTTTATTGATCTTCGACCGTTTTAGTCAGAAACAGAAACGGCCTATATTTTTTTCTGACGAAAAAGGAATCTGAAGTATGTCCTTTTTCTATCTACCGTCAAACTGGTAAGAATTTATGTTTCTTTGATACAACATGACGGTGAATAGTCTCAATCGAACCGACTACAATATGCTTTCACACACATCAAACAATTACTCACAATTTTTTTTTTTATGTATTCTAAATTTGCAATCAGTCACTTCAGACTGTAAGCAAATGTGGTGTGTGTGCTTCTTGGCATGATTGGCGCTGCTTCCATCGGAGCCGGCCCACTATTTTTCAACACTATTCATCACAGGTCCTGGTCGAAAATATACCGGCTCCGTTTTAGCCGACGGATGGTTTCAGGGATTGTGAGCTGGCCCGCCAGGAGATTTGGATGTCTTTCTGTATGTATCTCCATGACCAGCTATTTCCTTCTTTACCGTAGGCATACATAGATTTTCACGGACCTCTGTATATCTGATAAACCATGGTGCGCTTGATATCTGTTTCAATCACAACTAATGATATTATTTTTTCACATCAGGCTTCCAAACCGAGGTGCGGAGGAGGCCAGTGCCTCAACCCTCCACATCATACCCGCCAGAACCGTCATCCCTTGTTCTACAATGGAACAAACTGTTTAAGAAATAAGTGCCGGTGCTAATGCATACCTAACCGTTTACTTTGGACATATTATACTTTGCACGTCATACTTTGATTTCGACTGATTTTGCGTAAAACAGATTCCGTATCGGACGGATTCCACATAAGACTTGATTCTATAATGAACAGATTCGGCATACGGCTGATTCTATATTGGATATATTTAGAAAGAAGTAAGCGTAAGTTCAAGAAAATAAATCTGTCTTATGTAGAAATAAATTATAATCTGTCCAATATAGAATCTGTCTTTATGTAGAATGGAATATAATGTGTCCGATAAATGATCTGTCTTATGAAGAATCGTGTCAAATGTAGAATCTGTCCAATGTTGCCTAAACGCACGTGCCATTACGTACGTTGTAAATACGACCATGCGCGAAATAAGTGTGAAAATAAACGCGCGCGGACGGTTTTTAAGTGTTATTGGGTGCTCCTAATCTGGACATAGCAATATCTTCAATAGACAATATTTTGTCAGTTTTTTAACAAATATATCCATGGACCCCCCCCCATGTTACAGATCTGAATTACTAGTGTATTACGGTTTTTTTCGTGTAATAGTTATATTGTTGTAATTTGTGAAACGATTTGAATATAGTTGCAATTGTTTTGATTAACATCGTGTACGAATAACAATTTTTTTCAGATATTACCGAATCTTTTACCTTTGTCTTATTTCCCAAAACGTAGCAATTTTATCATCATTTTTTCAATTTGATAAATTTACATAGCAATATCTTGTGTAGTAAATAATGCAACATTTTCTGTCCATTGTGATCTGTATACTTTTAATTCTATTGAGAATTTGTATTACGGGGGTCACTCCCAAGGTTCAAGGGCAAAATGTATTCGCAAATTGTCTAAAATTTACTCTATTATGGATGTTACTCGATTCTCAAAACGTGAGATTGTATACGGCCTTTGTAATGATTTGGAAATTATACATTTTGCTCTTGAATCCTTTTTAAATTTATATTTATTATAATTGTTCGTTTCATCAAATACACTGTAAACATGTACAAATCAACGCCCTGTTTGTAAATTTCATGAAACAATTAGCTTACATGTCAATGTGCAGTCAGTTTAGAATATTTTTGTTACATTACGGCCAATAGAACACCATCTGATCCATACAATATTGCAATTTCTTTTTGCCTCACAATATTGCCGCCTTTATATTTAAAACATAAATTGAATACCACATATTCATGCTAAAATTCAATCAATTAACGCTAGTCCGCTAAATCGTATTTCCCCAACGAAATTTACAGACTCGGTTCTGTCTTAGCTATCTAAATATCTTTACCCTTGACTTGTGTCCCGATGACATGTAAACGTTTTATATAAATTGCTTAGCTTGACATCGGCGCTCATTGCGAACGGTTGAGTTGGATTGTCCTAATTAGATCTCTCGCTTAGTCAGTAAGGTTGTTTCAAGGCATATGGCCTGTTGAGAGCGAAGGCTATTTGAGCTAAAGACGATACGCACAGTCAGACCTTCGCATTCGATGTTATTGGTAAAGATTTATTGTTTAATATCCTATGTCAGATGTGGTCAGGTATAGAGAAATCACATTTTTACGAATGCGCGCTCTGACCGTCTGTACAAATTTTATCGCTCTCATCAGTCCAAAATATCGGATCTTTACGCTGGTTCCATAATGATGTTTAGCTGCATTAAACCAACTATTGAACTGGTGTTAAGACACGATACGTAGCCGAACACCGTGGTACAATAATTTAGCGTAGATCTAGGAAACTTGTTTTTAACCAATATCGGAAAAAGACGATTCCCGTTTGAAATTTTGACGGATCCTCAGCCAATAAGAAGTGGGGATTTGAATTCGAAACTTTGCCGAATCAAGAACCCGTGTCGAGGTTCCACTATCTATGTTATTGTACCATGCATTTACCGATGTTAATACTAAATTCGACTGATTAAAATAATACCCACGTGGAGGGAACTACGCGCGTGCACATCATTTCATAGTAATAATGTTAGCGCCACGCAAACGCAACGGCGATTTAATCAAAGACATTTAATTAATAATTGTAATAATTGGTAATAAATAATTATTGATGTAATAATGTAATTTTAAGTTTCGAAATGCAATGCAAATATTGCCCTTGTAAAGTTTTCTAGATGTGATTTTCGAATGTAATTTTAGGAAGTTTAGTTCTAATGTTTATGCTACAAATTTGTCATTAAGCGTGTACTCCCATTTTTATTAACAATTGTGTTGTAATAAAATATTTTTCCATTAATTTTCAGCTTTGTTTCACTCGAACCTGTTATTGTATTGAATAATTTAATTGGAATCATGTAAATGTGTGATGCAATAAAACGTTTAGAACTAGTCGCATGCCGTTTACGTTTTAATATTGTTTACGAAGCTCACCAGGGGCCTATTTTTGAAATTTATGACTTATATGTCGAATGAAAATCGTTCGACAAAGAAATTTTGCGTGAGTCATACTTTTCAAAAATAGCACTCCAATCTTTCCTAATTAGAGGCTTCAGAACGGCGACTCAAAATTGGTCCTAAAAGCCCTTGCACCTAATGTTTACCCCGTATTAAAGCAAAATGTTCTTACGTTGGTAGTCTGCAAATAACAGTGTTTAGTATATTTGACCCAGTGTTTGTTTCTCTTTTCTGTAGCCCTCACAAGTTTGTTTCTAACCTAACACTTCACTTTACACTTTCGTATCTCACTTTGATTCTCAAAAATACAATACAATAAAAATAGGATATATTAGGTAAAATAAGTGGTCAAGTGCGGTGTCAAGCCACGCGCAATGTAGGGTTCCGTAGCAGTCCCAATAAAAGGAATTTAAACTTAAAGCACACCTACTATTGTCCTTTAGCAGATATAACAACAAGAAGCTCGAGAACTGCGAACGCGGCGCGCGTATCCGAAGTACGAGTACCTTAGCTATTGCGCGTGTCAAACGACTCGCGACGGCAAGACGCCACTCGCGACCCGTATTGGATTGGTCACCATTAGTGGTATATTCTATCTCGACCGTGCTCAGAAGGCACGTTAAGTCATTTGGTGTTGTCGATAGATGACAATCATTAAGCTGTGTCAGAAGCCTTTAGGCAGTCTGAAAACATCTGATAGTTTTGGACGTCTCGTGTCATGTTCCTGTTTTCCGAGTAAAAAACATTACAGAGGACACACAGCAGTCGCTCCATTGTAAGTAACCAACACCAAAATCAAGGTCAGTTTCGAGTCAAAATGTAAGCTGAGGACGCAATTGGAAAACAAACACGGTTGGAGGAAGACTACTAAGAATTTCATAATGAATTAATCTATTAATAGGAGAATATTTTGAGGCGAGGGCTTTCGTCACTCTGCCTTATTGAACAAAGGTAACCAAGGATGCGAAATATTTTTTGTCTACCTATATAGTATGATAAAAATGTTATAAAATTTATGTAAATTTTTTAACTTTGCCCTCAGAAATTGTACTTCCACAAAACTTTTCGTATATTAAACATACTTAGGTACAAATTTTGATCAATTAGAGCAATGCTAACTAGTTCAGTGGTACCAAACGCTATATGCCATAGGGCCGACACTATGGTGCCTGAAGAAACGCTAAAGTGTGAATGATCTTGGTCATAAAATTCACTTTATAATTTTCTTTTGATGTTAAAACAAATCAGAAACGAAATCACGGCACGTTTCATCAATAGCGCCATCTTGATATCGGAAATGTCAAATCTGCTTACGCGAGATATTACATGTTTCATTACTCGTAAACTAATAATAAGCTTTACGGCAGTGATAATTGTAAGGTGAATAAATAAATAATCCTTTGAAATTATTTATATTTACTACTGTTATGAATTTTTTCTGGTGTCCAAATGCAACGGTTTTCCCACAAGCAGCTGGAGACACTCCTCTCTGTTAAAATAGACAGCTTTAAAGCTAGATATCTCGTAAACGAAACTAAATCGAAAAAGTTTAATACTAAACTTTTGTTTTTTTTTTCATGCTGTTGTATGTTACCTAATGGGGTATGTATTCTAGTCAATTTATGTTTAGCATTAATATGAAACATTTCTCAATCAATAACTGAAATAAGAATATATAGGTTTCATTAGCAGTCAGTTTGGAACTTTAGATGGACCATAAGGTTGTCGCACATTTTAACCTTTATCCTTAATAATATACTCCTCTTATAACAGAATAGATATATGATGACTGATAAATTATTAATTTCTGTGATTTTAGTTACGATTTTACATGATAAAAACCCAATCGCACAGAATAAATAATTAATTTGTGCCAATAGGCTAATAATTATTTTCGGTGGTCACACTCGGTGGTGTGTGTGTGACCAAGGACAAAAAAATCATACGAAGTCACACTAATCGGATCGGTTGGGAATTTTAATTAATTTATAATAATAAAGATACTTACCAGAAAAAAAACAGAAAAACTACCAAACAGCCGAAGCTGAATAAGAAAAAAAAACAAAGAAAAATACTACAAAACAGCGAGCCGAATAGCATCAGGATTGCATTTTTTGAAAGTGTGACTCACGCAAAATCGGCGAGCCGGATAATTTTCGTTCGATATCGAATGATTTTTTATTGATATCGAACGATTTATATTTGTCATAATGAGTCATACATTTTAAAAATAAGTGTCCGGGTTACTCTAAACAGGGATGTGGACGACATGGAAACCAAGATCCTATTGGGGTCGCCCGTCGCTAAGCAATCGCATATATATATATCATCACGCCTTTTTCCCGTAGGGGTAGGCAGAGACTACGGATTTCCATTTGCTACGATCTTTACAGACTTCCCTCGCTGAGCAATCGCAGTAAATATAATATCCAGAGAAAAGGAGAACTGTCAAAAACTTATAAGATTAAATAATAACGTAATTGAAAGCCCCCGATTTCTTTGACCCAGACTTTTTCCCCCAAATAATAAAATTCCACGTTCGGCTTTAAAAATATAGTTCTGCCCTGAACAAAATTTTTATGACTTTCCCGGTTTGGCCTATTTCATATTTATATTATATTTTTTTGTATGGACTGAACTTGCCTTTTTGTACAATCAGCAAAAAAGCTTAGTGTCGTGAATGACAGAGGATAACTTGAGGAAATGGACTGTAGATTTTATAGGTATTTGGCACTTTGAAATTAAAGATTTTATATAGTTACAAACTGGGAGTGACTATTCCGAGGGTCGCGCACTTGTCTTGTCCATTACTTGCTTGCTGTTGTTAGAATGAATTTTAGGACCGAATTAGTGCCCTTTTATACACTAAATGAACTATACGACGCATGCGCAACCCTGTGAGCAGGTATTCTCCCTCATTTACTCTTTATCCAGTTGTGATACAGACATTTAAAATACGAGGTCAACCTTAGGTTACACGTGTCGTATAATACAAGGACGACACGTGGAGGCATAATATTAGCGACGTGACTGAAAACACTACTCACCTTGATTTGTATAGAGTTAATTAGTATAGTATATAGTTAAGTTGCTATGTATATCAAGGTAGATAAGGTAATTTTTAAGGTCAAATAAATGAAGGGATTATTATTAGAATAGGGTAATAAGTGTAAATATAGCATAGGGTTTCTTATTTTTAGCATTAAGGTATTTTATAAGAATTAATTTTGTAATTTAGCACTATTTGATTTTCGAAGAGCGTTACCATAACGAGAACCAAGGTCTTTTTTAAGTAAATATGGTAAAACTCACATTCCGAGAATCAAAAAGCGTTACCGTAACGAGAGCCGAACACAAGATTCCACGACTGCCGATAGATGGCGCAGTTACGAAATAGAACTGGCTATGCAGATTTTTACTCGCGAGGTAATAAGGTTCGACGCGATTTTGAGTCGGCAGTACTGGAATCAATTCGGCTCTCGGAACACTTGGAATGGAAGAAAAAACTAAGGAAGACGAAATAAAGGAAGTGAATACAAGTGATCTTTAATTTCGGACCCGGATCCCTGCTCCAGTGCTCAAGTGAAGTGTTAGTGAATATCGTCGGTCGGATCGGAAGCTAGGACCCCTGTGCTCGGAATCGGACCCCTGGATCTCAGGAATAGGACCCCTGCTACTCGGAGTCGTCGAGATCGGACCTCTGCTCGGATTGTCGGCGGATTAGAAGATAGGCCCCTCGCTCATCCTGCTGGCCCGCCCCCCCCCTCATACAGTCCACTCATCGACGTCGTCCTCGGCAGCCGGAGCGAAGCTAAGCAGCCCGAAGCCACGCCGCATCGCCGCCCGCAGCCACGCCGCCTCAAGCTGCGCCGCCTCGAGCCAAGCCGCCTGAAGCTGAGCCGCCTTGTGCCGAGCCGCCTGAAGCTGAGCCGCCCGAAGCTGCGCCGCCATAAGCTACGCCGCCTGGAGCTGTGCCGCCTGAACCTGAGCTGCCTACGCTGTCGCTCGTCCGCACCTGCCTTCGCCCTTTACTACTATAACGTGTTAAGGACAGATTGGGACGACTGTGCGCCACCAACAGCGCGCGCAACGCCAACCATAGTTGGTCCTTCGAGCCGGATCAAGGAAGAGGGATGCCTACAACCAGGTCGACAACCGCCACAGCTGGAAAGTCCGCCTCGACTGATTGGAGCATGAACACGCCAGCCGACACAGAAACCACCGGGACAGGGATCTCGACCCGATCGACGATAACAAGAAGAACGCCGCCGCCATCCCGCGCCGCCGAGTCGTCTCCCTCCCGCACCGCTATGGGGGATCGTGCCGCGTCGGTCATGTTTGTGGAGGGAGAACTCGCCGCGCCCGTTGCGCCTCCAGTACCCCCCGCACCCGTCAATAGTTGGTACCACGCGCCGCGTTCCGGTACCATTGGCGAACCGCTCACGCCTCTAACTACGCGCGCTATGATTCAGCAACACGACGAGTTGTTGAGTCGCATCTCCGAATCCCAGAAGCGCCGCCAAGGACAGCCTGCAGTTCCTGATGTCATGGAATCCGGAACGAGTGCGAGGCCCACAGGAGCGCGCCCAAGAAGACCGAACATAGAAACACAGTCGGTGCGTTCATCGAAACGAGCTGCATTAGAAGCCAAGATGCAACTCGCCCGCAGGGAACTAGAAGTAGCAGAAGCCAGATCTAAGGTGGCTCAAGCTGAACTGGAGCTGCTACAACTGGATTCTGAGGAAGAAGAAGACTTCGTGCATGAAGAGCAGACACAGATGCATGTGCAGCAATGGTTGGATCATGCAAACACTGTGAAGGTTACTCCACCTAAGGAAAAGAAGAGTGACATTGAAGAACTGGCTCAAGTCATCAAGAAGATGTCAGAGAAGTCATCGGAGCACAGCCTATCAAAACAAATGATAGAGCTTCCAAACTTCAACGGTGCAAGTGAAGAGTGGTTAGCGTTCAAGCGATCCTTCGAAGACACCATGAACGCCTTCACCGACGTGCAGAATTTGGCGCGTCTGAGAAGGTCTCTTCAAGGGAGAGCAAGGGAAGCAGTGAAGAGTCTCCTATTCACTGCCAAGACACCGCAAGAAGTAATGAAGGGATTGGAAGCGCGCTTTGGACGACCAGGAGCCATAGCCTTAGCGGAGCTGGATAAATTAAAGAGTACGCCGAAGATGCAAGAGACGCCGAATGATGTGTGCACATTTGCTAGCCACGTCAGAAATTCTGTGGCAACAATCAGTGCACTTGGAAAGGAACAGTACCTGAGTTCGCCAGAAACAATGAAGGCGTTAGTGGACAAGATGCCAGCAAACATCAAGTACAGATGGTTTATGTATCATCACAGCCATCGAGATGAAGAGAAGCCGGAGCTCATATTAATAAGGGATTTTCTGGACATAGAAGCTGACATGTGTGGTGACTTCGCCCCTCCTGAAGTATCGTGGGATGCCAAGAAGAGCGCAATAAGGAAGAGTGTCCATACAGTTCAGGAGAAAGAACACAATCAGCAGCCAAGCAAGAAGACAGAGTGTCCAGAATGTCAAGCAGAGCATTGGATCTACGAGTGCAGAAGATTTAAAGAAGCAGATATGGACAAGAAATGGGAAATAGTGAAGAAATTCAGACTATGCTTCAAGTGTCTTCGTTTTCGGCACTCAAGACAAGGATGCAGGGCTCCGGTATGCAAGAAATGTTCGAGATGGCATCATGTTAGTCTCCACTCAGACACACCTCCAGCAATTAAGAAGCCAGAAAGGGACGAAGCCAGTTGCAACGTGGTACATAAGGAAGAGCCCACAGGTTAAGTCATCACATCGGTGCACACTACAAGCGATGGAAGAGCATACTTGAAGATGATTCCAGTGGACGTCTACGGGCCAAAGGGAACAGCACGTGTGCTGGCCTTGCTGGATGAAGGGTCCACCATTTCACTCATAGACTCTGCTATAGCCAAGAAGATTGGTGCGGAAGGAACAGCTGAGTCTATAACAATAGAAACCGTCGGTGGAAGAGGCTTCAAGAAGACGGATTCTCGAAAGGTGGAAATAAGGATTAAGGGAGCTCATCGCAAGTATAAGCAGTCGATGAGAGTAAGGACAATCGATGGCTTGAAATTATCGAAGCAAGAAATAAATGAAGAAGTCCTGAGAAGATGCGATCATCTCCAAAGTTTAGGAAGTCAGCTAGTCTACAAGAAAGAAGAGCCAAGACTACTAATTGGGCAAGACAATTGGGAGCTCATCGTAACAAGAAGAATCGTCAAAGGGAAGAAGTCTGAACCAGTTGCTTCGTTCACTAGCTTGGGTTGGGTGCTTCATGGATGCGACACTGGAGCGAACACACCTGTCCAGTTCGTCAACCACAGCCGCCTAGCAGAGGACAAGACAGAAGCCTTGGTACGAGCATACTTTGATATCGAGGCTCTTGGGGTGAAACCAAACCGCCCTAGCAACGACTCTGACAGGAGAGCATTGGAAGTTTTGGAGAAAACGACACGAAGATTGCCAGATGGGAAATTTGAAACAGGACTTCTATGGAAGAGCGAGCAAGAAACATTGCCGAAAAATTACGGTCAAGCACATCGACGATTAAACAACATCGAAAGGAAGTTGGACAGAAGTCAAGAATTGAAGATAGCCTACGAAGAGCAAATTAACAACTGGGTGAAGAATGAATATGCGGAAAAGGCTCCATCTACATCGACGCCCGGCAGAACGTTCTACCTGCCGCATTTTGTGGTGGAACATCCTGTCAAAAAGAAGCCAAGAATAGTACTGGATGCAGCTGCAAAATTCGAAGGGAAAAGTCTCAACGATGTCTTGCTGCCGGGGCCCGATCTTCTTCAATCTCTCTTTGGAGTTCTCGTAAGATTCAGAGAGGGGCCCGTCGCTGTTGTTGCTGACATCAAAGAAATGTTCCTGCGCATCCAGATACGTGAAGAAGACAGGGACTGCCTACGATTCCTGTGGCGAGGAAGTCAACGGGCTGGAAAACCAGAAGAATACAGAATGAAGTCTGTAATTTTCGGAGCGACGTCATCACCCTCAACAGCTATCTTCGTGATGAATAAGAATGCGGAAGACTTTAAAGAAGAGTGTCCAGCTGCAGTGAAAGCTATCAAGAGAAATCACTACATGGATGATTACCTCCAGAGCTTTCAAACTATCGAGGAAGCCAAAAGAACATCAAAGGAGGTGCAGTACGTGCATGCAAAAGCGGGTTTCCATTTAAGGGGATGGGGTAGTAACGAAGCTGAAGTGTTGAAGAGCCTGCAAGATCAACCGCAAGAGGGAATAAAAGAACTCTCCTCAGAAGAGAAGACACTCGGACTACGATGGATAATTGGCGAAGACGCACTAGCATTCAACGTCGGATTTCGCAACACACCTCGCGAAATTCTGACTGGAGGAAAGATACCAACGAAGAGACAAATAGCCAGCGCCGTCATGTCTACGTTCGACCCGATGGGCTTCGCCGCACCTGTTTTAATCCAAGGGAAGAAACTCATCCAGGACATATGGCGAACGAAGATCGACTGGGACGACGCGATCTTACCTGAGCAAGAAGTAATGTGGCTCAAGTACATCAAAGAGGTTGCAGTTCTCGAAAAATTGAGGATACCCAGATGTTTATCTCCGTATCAGAGGAAAGGGCAACTCCATACTTTCACCGACGCGAGTGAAGAGGCCTATGCTGCTGTCGTCTTTTGGAGAACAGAAGAACCAAGTGTCCGCGTTACGTTGATCGCAGGGAAAGCGCAAGTTACTCCCACGAAGCCAGTCTCGATACCGCGACTGGAGCTCCAGGCTGCGTTACTAGGAAGCAGACTGGCAGCTACAATCGAGAAAGAAACGGACTTAGAAATCACAAAGAAGATATTCTGGACAGACTCAAGCACTGTTCTTCAGTGGCTGAAAGCAGATCCGCGAAAATTCAAGACGTTCGTGGCTCATCGACTTGCGGAGATTGAAGAGTTAACTAGCCCGCGAGACTGGCGATGGGTGCCTACTAAAGAGAATCCAGCGGACGACGCAACTCGTGGGACGCCAACTGAATTTGACAGGAACGCGAGGTGGTTCAAGGGGCCTACATTTCTTTACGAAGAGGAGCAGCAGTGGCCCGCCAACCGCTTCGAAGGGAAGATCATCGACACGGGGGAGGAAAAGAATATTCAGACAATAGCATTAGTCTCCACAACTCCTCGTCGTATACCAGATCCAGAACGCTTCTCCAGCTGGACGCGACTCCTAAGAAGTACGGCGCGCGTGTTCCAGTTCATCGATCTACTTAAGAAGAACAAGTCCAAGGAAATCGTCAACGCAGCTAAAGACAAGGCATGGAAACAAAATAAACCTGCAGTAAAGAGGAAACAACTCGTAAAGCTTCCTCCTATGAAACCAGGGAGAAATTTCAAAATCATTGAAGAAGAACACTTCAATAAAGCCAGAGAAGAGTTAATTAAGGAAAGTCAGCAAGAAAGTTTTCGGAGAGAAATAGAAAAATTGAGTAATAGGAAGCCAATGGAAAACTCAAGCCGACTCAAGAAAATCGACGTGTATGTCGACGAACAAGGCATCTTGAAGTTAAGAACGCGAACAAGGAAAATCATGATTGAGAACCAAGAGCAGAATCCAGTGGTGTTAGACGGCAAGAACAGGATATGCCGCCTAATCATTGAACACTATCACCAGAAATTTTATCATGGCAATACAGAAACGGTGATAAATGAAGTCAGGCAAAAATATTGGATCCTGGGCCTACGGATAACAGCAAGGGCACTCATACACCGCTGTCAATGGTGCAGAGTGCATAAGAGCATACCGCAAGTGCCACCGTTGGGAGATCACCCCGTTGAACGCCTGCAGCATCATCAGCACCCCTTCACCTGCTCAGCTGTGGACTACTTTGGGCCGATGCAGGTGACCATTGGGAGAAGAACTGAAAAACGCTGGGGAGCTCTCTTCACATGCCTAACCACAAGGGCTATTCACCTCGAGCTATCAAGTTCCCTTAGTACGAGCTCGATGATCATGGCCTTACGAAGAATGGCGGCCAGAAGAGGAACACCGAAGGTTATCTACAGCGACAATGGGACTAACTTCGTCGGGGCCAACAAAGAACTGGAAGAAGCAGCAGCTCAAGAGGGAATCCGGTGGAAATTTATACCAGCTGGAAGTCCGAGTATGGGAGGCGCCTGGGAGAGAATGGTCCGTACGGTGAAGACGGCACTGATGGTCGTACTACAATCGCGATCACCACCAGAAGAAGTACTCCACACGCTACTGGTTGAAGTGGAACATGTCGTCAATTCCCGTCCACTCACTCACATAAGCATAGACCCCAACGATGAAGAGAGCCTGACACCAAACCATTTCCTGCTCGGGAGATCCTGCGGAGCGACGTCGCCGGGCGAGTTTGAAGATGGGAACCTCATTGGCAGAGCAAACTGGAGGACCGCGCAACGCCTGACCGACCACTTCTGGCAGAGGTGGCTAAAGGAGTATCTGCCCACTTTGAAGCCGAGGAAAATAGATGGCAGACAGACTACGGATCCTCAAGTCGGAGACGTCGTCTTGATTATGGACGCCTCGCTGCCCCGCAACACATGGCCGCGAGGAGAAGTCCAAAAGGTATATCCAGGCCCAGACGGAAGGGTCAGAATTCTGGACGTGCGGACACCGGGAGGAACGCTACGACGGTCAACGCAGCGAGTCGTCATCCTGGTGCCAGCAGCCACGCCGCAACCTCGAGACGGAGCGCTATGCACGGCGGGGGAGAACTATTAGCGACGTGACTGAAAACACTACTCACCTTGATTTGTATAGAGTTAATTAGTATAGTATATAGTTAAGTTGCTATGTATATCAAGGTAGATAAGGTAATTTTTAAGGTCAAATAAATGAAGGGATTATTATTAGAATAGGGTAATAAGTGTAAATATAGCATAGGGTTTCTTATTTTTAGCATTAAGGTATTTTATAAGAATTAATTTTGTAATTTAGCACTATTTGATTTTCGAAGAGCGTTACCATAACGAGAACCAAGGTCTTTTTTAAGTAAATATGGTAAAACTCACATTCCGAGAATCAAAAAGCGTTACCGTAACGAGAGCCGAACACAAGATTCCACGACTGCCGATAGATGGCGCAGTTACGAAATAGAACTGGCTATGCAGATTTTTACTCGCGAGGTAATAAGGTTCGACGCGATTTTGAGTCGGCAGTACTGGAATCAATTCGGCTCTCGGAACACTTGGAATGGAAGAAAAAACTAAGGAAGACGAAATAAAGGAAGTGAATACAAGTGATCTTTAATTTCGGACCCGGATCCCTGCTCCAGTGCTCAAGTGAAGTGTTAGTGAATATCGTCGGTCGGATCGGAAGCTAGGACCCCTGTGCTCGGAATCGGACCCCTGGATCTCAGGAATAGGACCCCTGCTACTCGGAGTCGTCGAGATCGGACCTCTGCTCGGATTGTCGGCGGATTAGAAGATAGGCCCCTCGCTCATCCTGCTGGCCCGCCCCCCCCCTCATACAGTCCACTCATCGACGTCGTCCTCGGCAGCCGGAGCGAAGCTAAGCAGCCCGAAGCCACGCCGCATCGCCGCCCGCAGCCACGCCGCCTCAAGCTGCGCCGCCTCGAGCCAAGCCGCCTGAAGCTGAGCCGCCTTGTGCCGAGCCGCCTGAAGCTGAGCCGCCCGAAGCTGCGCCGCCATAAGCTACGCCGCCTGGAGCTGTGCCGCCTGAACCTGAGCTGCCTACGCTGTCGCTCGTCCGCACCTGCCTTCGCCCTTTACTACTATAACGTGTTAAGGACAGATTGGGACGACTGTGCGCCACCAACAGCGCGCGCAACGCCAACCATACATAAGTACAAACAATATACAACTTTAATGTGTATGCATAAGGTTCTCTTTAGTTTAACAAGAATTGGTAACCTTCTATATGCATTTACTGTTACATAGTTGTATCTTACATGACAATAATAATACTTATAACGCTAAGATTGATAACAAATGATGTATAACTAAAAGACATGAAAGATAATGAGCTTAAGGAGAATTACAATCTTAACCTACTTACAAAATAAAGGAGTACAAAAAGGAACGACGTTATATTTATATTATTTACAGCTTATATGCGACAATTATTTACAGCTATATGCGACAGTCTCCCCCACGTGCGCTAGCACCACTTAAAGCGGAGCATATGACTATTAAACGGGAGGCTGGACGGCGTAGGGAGCCGGCAGCGGTTTTGACTTCCACGACTCTTACTCGTCCATCCGGACCGGCATGTGTTTTGGTGATAATGCCTCTTGGCCATACTCCTCGTGGCATAGTGTTATCGGCTATAATCACGACGTCGCCTTTTTGTAGCTGATGTGTTTCCTTCTTGGCCGTTCGGAGGGCCAGCTGTGGGCGGTATTCCCGCATCCATCGTTTCCAGAAGTTGTCGGCCAGTAGTTGAGTGGCTTGCCAGGATTTAGTGGAAAGTTGGTGGTCAGTAAAACGACCAAAAGGATGTAAGGCGGATGACCGCCCAATCAGAAGGTGATTGGGTGTCAGGGCTTCTATGCCCAAGTCTGGGTTGACAGGAGTGAGAGGGCGCGAGTTCACAATATGCTCGGCCTCTAGAAGAAGCGTGTGGAGTACTTCCTCACTGGGTGCCTTCTCTTTGGGGGTGATTTTGAGGGCGGATTTGACGCTGCCCACTAATCTCTCCCAGGCACCTCCAGCGGCTGGGTTTCCTGCTGGTATTTTCTTCCAGATGATGCCTCTCACTGAGGTGAATGCTTTGGTGTCCTCAGGGAGGGTTTGAAGGGCACTTCTGATTTCTTTTTCTGCGCCGATGAAGTTAGTCCCGTTATCGGAATACAGGACGGTAGGTGTGCCTCGTCGCGACGCCATGCGTCGTAAGGCCATTATCATGGATGCTGAAGATAACGAGGCGGCTAGTTCCAGATGAACCGCTCGTGTGGTGAGACAGGTGAATAGTACTCCCCATCTTTTTTCATGCCGTCGGCCTATGGTGATGGTCATAGGTCCGAACAAGTCGACGCCGGTAGCTGTGAAGGGTGGTTGATACGCCTGAAGTCGTTCAGCTGGTAAGTCGCCTACTGGAACTTGAAGAGTTGTTCCTTTGTAGGTCCGACACCATTGACATCGGTTACATATGTATCGCAGGCTACTTCGTAAGCCGATCATGAAATACAGCTGTTTCAACTCGTTGATTACTGTGGCATGGTTCCCGTGATTAAACTTTTCATGAAAATGTTGTACCAGCAGTCTGGAGAACTCCTCTTTGGCGTGTAAGATTGGAGTGTATGCCGTACCTCTATCTATTCGTGAGTCTAAAACCAAAATGCCGTTTTTGTCCAATACAACTGCAATCTTGAAAAGTGGTGATTTCTTGTGAATTCGCCGTCCAGCCTCTAAGTCCTTTATTTCTTCAAGAAAGGATACATGTTGACTACGCCTAATTAATAAAAGCTCTGCTAACTTAACATGCCCTGTGTTCATTTCCGTTTCTGTTTTCTTTATTAGCAATTTAGCTTTGAATGCCTCCGCCGCGACCAAGACGCAAGCCGCAGCCCTAATTAGCCGTATGTACTTAGAGAACCTATTTACTGGCGGGAGAAAATCTTGCTTATTTTGAGCGCTATGTACTATGGCCGTAACCTTATTACTAGTTCGCTCTTCGCCCGTTGGCGCTACTGTCGCGTCGGACTTGTCAGTAGGCCAGTGCTCTTTTGAGCTCCTAATAAAGTCGGGACCGTGAAACCAGCGGTGGTTTTTATCAAAGTTGTTCGGGACGCCCTTAGTCGCGTCATCCGCTACGTTCTGTGCGCTAGGTACCCAGCGCCAGTCAGCTGGTGTAGTACTTTCCTCTATTTCCGCTAAACGATGGGCTACGAAACTTTTGAACGTTCGCGGGTCTGCCTTAATCCACGCTAATACGGTGCGTGAATCCGACCAGAAGTGTTTACCCGTGATGACGTAATCCGTCTCCCTAATTACGGTGTTAGCGAGGCGTGTACCTAATACGCAACTTTGTAATTCAAGTCTCGGGATGGAAATCGTTTTTAACGGTGCGACACGCGCCTTTGCCGAGATTAAGGTTGATGTCCTCTTAGCGTTTTTGTCGGTCGCTTTGGGAAATTCGATCGCGAAAGCCTGCGCGTTTTTGTTTTTTACGTACAACGCGGTAGTAGGCGAGGAGGCGGCGCCGAAAATTAATCGCCTCATTCTATACTCCGTTGGCGGGGACGAGCGGTCCTCCCCCCTCCACAAAAAACGTAAGCTATCACGATCGCTTTCGATAACTTCGACTTGTAGAAACATTTCCGCTACGTCGGCTATTACGGTGATTTTACCTTCCCGAAATCTTATGAGTACTCCGAAAAGGGATTCTAATAAGTCCGGACCGGCTAGGAGCGCGTCGTTCAGGCTCTTTCCACAGTATTTAGCCGCGGCGTCGAAAACGAGACGCATCTTCTTTTTTTGCGGATGTGTGGTTGGAAAGTGCGGTAAGTACCAATTACGAGGCGATTCTACCGGTGGGCTAGACGACATTTTTTCCGCGTAACCTTTATTCAACAAATTATCTACCTGAGCTGTGTACTGAGATTTAAGTTGCGCGTCTTTGTCGAGCCGTTTTTCCAAACTATACAACCGACGGAGAGCCATGTCTTTATTGTGAGGCAATGCCTCTGAATCGCTACGCCATAGGAGGCCCGCCTGATACCTATCTTCGGACGGCAGTTTTTTGCATGTATTTTCCAGCACGGTTATTGCCCGTTGCTCTGGATCTGCCTTGGGTACTTTGCGTTCCACTCCTAACGATTCTATACTAAAATGTTGTTTCATCAAATCCAGCATCTCGTCTTCCGGGGTGACCGGTTTAACGTGACTTATGAATGCCGTGTTGACGCTTGAGGAGAGGTACTGCCCGTGCAGCACCCAACCTAGGGATGTGAGCGACGCTACAGGTTGGTTTTTACTTCCACTTCTAATCTGTCGCGACACGATAAGATGCCAGTTGTCTTGGCCTATGAGAACAGTAGGGGTAGCCGATTCGTACGACAATTCGTCCGCGATGTCATATAAGTGGTCGCATTCCTCCACCATAGTACGGGGCACCGCCTGAGGGGCGATGTTTAAACAGGTGATGGTACGCGCCTTCATCGTTTCAAAATTACGGCTACAGTGACCACGAATCGATACATTTATTTCGCAGGATTCGATATCGTTTATTATATTTCCCCCGATACCCGTTATTGTGAGCGGATCTCCCCTTTTTCTGGGACAAACTTGATCAGAGATTTCTCTTTCGACCAAAGTCATAGTGGACCCGCCGTCCAAAAGGGCGTATGTGCTTACGACGCCTAGGGGACCCGTCATTTCGATGGGAACGACTTTTAAAAATGTACTCGATTTGCTTACGTGGTTAATACTACTAACGTTAGCTCGTGACGTAGTTGCCTGTGATGACAACCCGTGCAATAATTTGTGGTGCCCTGCTTCACACTGGTTTACACCACACGGTACATATTTGCACCTCATGGGTCGCTTATGGGATGAATTTAAACACCGGTAACAAAACTTATTATTTTTTGCAATTTCCCAACGCTGCTGAACGGAGGATTTCAAAAATTCTGAACATTTTGATAACATATGTTCTTTTCCACATAATACACACTTTTGCACTGAGGGTGCAGACTTAGGTTTATTATCATTATTACTGTGTGAATTTTTGAAGTCCTTCGCTTTGTTGGTATTGACTTTAGCCGACGCTCGTGACGGTCGTTTGGCCGCGCGCTCGCGTTCGTATTCAGTGTCACTGCTTGAATCGACTGATGGTGGGGATGGTCGGTGCGCGTGCTGATAGTAAGGCGACTGAGGGCGTCCCGACGCTTGCTCACGTCGACTATTGTTCGTAATGTTGACGTGAGCCCGTGATTTATTTTGACGCGAGTGCATTTTTCGCGCGGTACTACTGATATTATTTAAAAATTCAGCCATAGCGACTAAGTCCGGTGTACTGGAGTTTAACGTTCTGTATTTACTCCATTCGTACCGAACAATTAAACTAAGTTTGTCAACAATTTTATTAACTAACTCGGGGGCATATAAATACTTATCCTGCCTGAGAGCTCTAATGGTCGCTACAACATTAGCGACATGACCGGCGAAAGTTACGATGTTACTGTTATCTTCAAACAATCGCGGCATACGTTTAACGTTATTAATTTCCGTGAGGACTATTTCTTCGGGGTCTCCGAAGTGCCTCTCCAGGGCCTCCATGATCTCAAATGGGTCCTGAACGGTATACATGATGGCTTTAACGGCCGTACGGGCCTCGCCTCTGAGGGCTCGGCGGATTCGGCTTACGTTATTTACGGCACTAAACATGGGAGCACTATCTTCAAACTCAGCCCGGAATGCAATCCACTCGGAAATATTTCCGTCAAAGGTAGGTAGCTCGGGTACCGTCCGCTGCATAACGGGTACGACACGATCCCGAGGTGTAGTGATAACGTTGTTTAACGTGCGGACTCTATTATTGTCTCGCGACGTATTAGGACCCGGGTCCTGATAAGCGTCCTGAATAGCAGGCCTCGAACTCGTATGTTGTGCGACCCAGTCGGACACCCTGTGCTCTTCACTAAACCCGTGCTGCGTTCCGCCGTCGGTAGACTGCGCGACTTTCAAGCGCGCGATCTCCAACCTACAATTGGCGGATTCCGCAACCCGTTGAGCCAGTTCCAACTTAGCCTTATGCACTTCGAGCTCTGCCATCAATACACTTATCTCACTGCTTTCCCGGGGCGAGCGCGGCGCTTGAACTACCGTGCCCGGGGCACTCCTATTTGGCAACGTATCCTCAACAACACCGCTCCGCGCTTCCGGTCGCGGAGACGGTGGCACGACTGCATCTTCTACTCTTTTTTGACTTGCGTCAGTGGTCGGGCTGGTGCTTTTGCTCCATGTGTTGGTTTCACCAGGAGTGGTGTCACCTGAGGGCGGTGTTTTTTCCCTTTCCTCTTGTGAGGAGGGAGTGGGCGGAGGGCCCCTAGACCTTAATGACCTATCGGTGCGCGTGGGGGACCTCATCATTTTACCCTAATTTTACACACTTAAATCCCTATATAAATGATCCTAACAACGAACAAAATACGCGAAATAATGAAAAAAATAAAGACAAGAAAAATAAAATAAAAAATATGCGAAATTACGACTATCACTTTCACTGCACTTATTGTTTGGCTAAAATGTCACTCACTGAGTTTGGTGAAAGGACGCGAGGCTCTCGCCCCCACAGTCCTTTTGTTGCACGACGGATAAGATGACACGGAGAAGCCAGGGGGTACGTGACCTCCCGACCGACGCACAACTACACTGCCAACGTGAGGTCTGAGTGACCTGAACTAAAACCCAAGGGTCGGCGAGCCTGTGCTTCGAGCCACACACCTTGGGGTACCGCAGGGAGCAGGCTAAAAAGCCGATCACCTTTGGTGGATGTTTATACAGCTAAAGCTGTCGAGCCGAGCGAGTTCAGCTCACCTAACACCGTGTCACTTGGTACTTGAATCCGGCTGCCGAATGACCACTTTCTGTCGTGAATGACAGAGGATAACTTGAGGAAATGGACTGTAGATTTTATAGGTATTTGGCACTTTGAAATTAAAGATTTTATATAGTTACAAACTGGGAGTGACTATTCCGAGGGTCGCGCACTTGTCTTGTCCATTACTTGCTTGCTGTTGTTAGAATGAATTTTAGGACCGAATTAGTGCCCTTTTATACACTAAATGAACTATACGACGCATGCGCAACCCTGTGAGCAGGTATTCTCCCTCATTTACTCTTTATCCAGTTGTGATACAGACATTTAAAATACGAGGTCAACCTTAGGTTACACGTGTCGTATAATACAAGGACGACACGTGGAGGCATAAGTACAAACAATATACAACTTTAATGTGTATGCATAAGGTTCTCTTTAGTTTAACAAGAATTGGTAACCTTCTATATGCATTTACTGTTACATAGTTGTATCTTACATGACAATAATAATACTTATAACGCTAAGATTGATAACAAATGATGTATAACTAAAAGACATGAAAGATAATGAGCTTAAGGAGAATTACAATCTTAACCTACTTACAAAATAAAGGAGTACAAAAAGGAACGACGTTATATTTATATTATTTACAGCTTATATGCGACAATTATTTACAGCTATATGCGACACTTAGGTAAATTAATATTTTCAAATTTATACTTAAAAATATTAAATGCTAATTTGTTGGCTTTGATTGATTTTGTTATTCTTTCTTATAACTCTGTAAATAATTTCATACGCTTTGTTTTGAAAAGTGCTTGTCATTCAAACCGAAACTGGACTTCAAAGATGACTAGGGACGAAACAATATTTTAATGTAATGCGGTCCGAAATTCAAGGCCGATAGTGCGAAACAAGTACTACTGTAATTTTGAAAAGTACGACTTACACAATCGGTGAGTCGAATAATTTTTATTTATTCGATATCGAATGATTTTGTAGAATTAGGTACTCTTTGTATTTTGTGCAACCACAAACCGGCCACCTGCCCATGCTAACTCTGGGAATCAAATCTGCCACCACACTGCAAACTTTACTTTACGCTTCTTTCGCCTTTTATGACACCCAGTAGAAAACAGGAAGACTATCCATGGTACGGTCCATGGTGTATCTCAGCATTTATTATTAATTCTCGCAGTCAGTGTAGGTGGCACAAAGTAAATAGGAGGAGGTAGCTATAATACTCGTATATGAAAACCACAAGTAATTAAGTAACTAAAAAAGCCTCGTTGCATGACTAACTTCTTTGAGTGCGCAGCGCAGATCTACAAGAAAGTATTGCGCTTGCCCATAATTGTATGCAGTATGCATGCAGCCATAAGAATAAAGATCCCAGGGCGCAGGCTTTTATGCAGCGGAGCGCGGGGGCAGGCGTCGTCGCCCTCTCCCGCCGCTTCGCAGGGTCGCCGCAGCGCGCCGCGGCGCCACCGTCGCGTCGACCGACGACGCCGGCACCGTTATTTGCCCCTGCGCCGACAACGCCTGCAACACACTCCTGCGCATTAAACAACAAAATAGGACATCAAGGACAACAGCCTGCCAAATACGAGTCAATATTTATCAGGTAAGTTCACATTTTTACCCTCCTATCATGTGTTCTTAGCGCGCGTACTTTTGACATTCACTGCGAGTTTGTTTACGTTTTTTCGAATGTTGTTTTCGCTGTTTTGCGTTTGCGAATTTATTTTGTTCCTGATTATATTCAACCAGTGAATTTGCTCGATAAAAGCATTGAATCTATACTTTATTTACCAATTTGAAAGCGTAAAGTCGTAATTTAAGTAAAAATTCCTTGAAGTCTCGTCGACTGGCCGGCACGCATGTGTCAAAAAAAGTTCGCCAACTGGCTTGGAAGTTTTGCACTTGCTCGTGGTGGAGTTTAAGGTTGATTTTTGAGTGGCAAGACACATAGCCTTGAGGGAAAGGGACGCAGACGCCGCGCCGTCGCCGCCGAGACGCGTCCAGGTAGTCGTTTACAGGGACAGAGTAATGATAACAGAGTGGACACGTTTTTTGTTTCTACCTACCGAAAGATATGTTAAATGCGTAAGAGGAATAAGCTACTGACGAATCCAGAACCCTATCCTATTTCTTTTAAAGTAAGCTTTCTACCAATTAAGAACTTTATCATTTTGCTCCAATTCGGTGACCTAATATATTCGGTGTGTATACGGAAGTGTGTTTTATTTGTAGATATCTAAGGGTATCTTGTCGTAAAATTTGTTGTAATAATATGTTTAGACATATCCACTCAATAGGATCTTTTCAGTAAATTTGTGAGGTATATTAAACAAACTAAGCATTGCTACTAGGTTTTTTCATCTAAGTCACGTGTCCTAGACCGAAACACATTTAGTAAAGTATTTTTTAATAAAAGTACCTACCTCCTATTACAGATGTGTATCAATACTGTTAGTAAAATATTTTCTTACAAAAGTCCACATATTAATTTTATTACGTTGAACTAGCATGGTATTATATAATTTGGGAGGGTTTTTGTCAAATATATGTAGAAGTACTTACCTTAAGTACTACTAGAATACTACTAGAAGCTTATGCTTAAGTCCTTAGCTGTACTTACGTGATAGCTTTCTCAATAAAGATATATTCTATTCTATTCTAACTACTCTTGATCAATATCTATAACCAGACTAAGTACTTAAATGTTAAATGTTGCGCAACATGAAGGTACTTACATAAAACATTATATTGATCGATATTTTATGGAATATTTGTTTCATTTTTTTTCATGTTGCAAAGTCCATTCTGGATTATTCTTTAATCTTTGAACCTTTTGTAATTGTGTTCGACAAGCTAAGGGACAAATTAAGGTCTAAATGAATGCAGTCCACGAAGTGCGATGTAATCAAAATATTATTAAAAAAATCAAGAAAATCAATGAATCAATAAATCCATACTAATATTATAAATGCGAAAGTCTGTCTGTCTGTCTGTTACGCTTTCACGGCCAAACCGCTGAACGGAATTTGATGAAATTTGGTATGAATATAGAAGACCCGGGGTCAATCATAGCCTACTTTTTGACGCAGGCGGAGCTGCGGGTAAAAGCTCGTCGGAATATAAAAGCAAAAGTGCATCTGTATATTTGTTTGTTACCTCTTCACGTATCATCTACTGAAATAATCTTTCACATACCTACACATAGGAAGGAGCACAGGCGTCCTATTTTTGAAAGTAGGGTAGGTATGACTCATCGCCGATAATGACGATAGAAAATCATTAGATATTGAACAAACATTCGACTCATCGATTTATCGTGAGTCACCCTTTTAAAAAATAGCAGTCCTGTACCTGTGCATTTCATACATTTATAAAATGCGGTCCATAGTACTTCCGATCGCTCTAACTGGATAAACATTTGTGGACGCGATCCTCAGCATTGAGGGACCGATGAGAACTTTCGTACTGGAAAAAAGTACGGTTCTCTAGGGATAAGTAAAGGTGTTCTCACACAGCAGATAAATAACGTTATACAACATTGTGTTAAACGATAACATCCTATAACAATGAAGACAATTTATACGTATAAAATGTTAGAAAACAAAGTTATGCAACATTCTCTAACATTTTATAACTGCTGTGTGGGAGCACCTTAAGACGCGTTCGAAGACAAGCAACAGTCAGTGTAGATACACACATATATGAAAATCGTTCAATATTGATCAAAGCTCATTCGATATAAAAAAAAAATCAACATAAATTATTCGACTTGCCGATTTTGAGTCACAAAAGTCAAAAATAGCACACTTGATGTCTGTTCGTACAGTCACGGTCACGAGCATTAACATATATACAACTAGCTGTTTCCCGCAGCTCCGCCTGCGTCAAAAAGTAGCCTATGTTTGACCCCGGGTCTTTAACTATATTCATACCAAATTTCATCAAAATCCGTTCAGCGGTTTGACCGTGAAAGCGTAACAGACAGGCAGACTTTCGCATTTATAATATTAGTATGGATTGTATTCAATTTTAGGTCTTGTTTCAATGCCTTAAGAACCAAAGCGTTATACATGTTAATTCACGTGACTGTACCGCCTTATTCCATCATTTATTGTGTCGATTTAAGCCCCGTGATCCTTTCCAATATTACTTGCAATATATTTATACTCGATTCGCGTTAATACGGCAAAGATTACACGTTTGGTTTCCAGCTTCGCCTTTTGACCCGGTTCACATTGGGCGAGTAGATAGGCGAGTTTATTTTTTAAGCCTAACTGGATCAGCTGGTGTCTTATCAGCCTTTAAGCCTTGTAACAGATCCAGAGAGATTTATTAGAAGCATTTGGCATATTTATTGCATAAGATACAGTCAATAGCGTTCCTAAAGAGAGTTGATTGTCAGGTAGGTAACCATAAAAATTTGCCTTTGTACTCATTTCTCTTAATGTTAATTAGATTATATGCTGTATTTTTTCTTCTATGTAGGTAAATGTTGCAATAAAGTGTTAATTCATTCATAAAAATAATATGATTTTATAATATCTTAAGTACCTTCCATATAGTGGGAAAATTTTATAATCCATTTCAAATAATAAAAAAAAAGACATCTTGTAAGAAATTCGTTACAATAACTATTCCCGCAACCGCAAGAATTATGGGGATACAAAGTATACTACCCATGTACCGTTACCCATTATTACCGCAGCTCCGCCTGCGTCAAAAAGTAGCCTATGTTTGACCCCGGGTCTTCAACTATATTAATACCAAGTTTCATCAAAACCCGTTCAGTGGTTTGGCCGTGAAAGCGTAACAGACAGACAGACTTTCGTATTTATAATATTAGTATGGATGTACTAAACCCAGCAATTTTTATTAATACAACATAATGTTTTATTTTTAAATCATCATCATTTCGTGTAGGTTACATTGTCAATCGACCATGTACACCCTGGTGTCAGAGTTATTTATAAACTAATGTATGTGATATAAGTTAATAATAAATTAATATTAAACTGCGTACGAGCTTATATGTGCCTATTATGGCCATAACCAAAGAGCGAGTTCACTCGCACAATGTGAATCTTCTCTTACAATAAATAAACCGACTGACGTCGAAATTATTATATATTTTCTGTTTATAAATACTGTAAGCTAATGAAGGGTTCGTAGAAAGACGGGATTGTTAAGTTTATACATGAATTCTGCTGGAGATAAAATAAATTAAATTTTTGTTGCTTGTGAAAGAAAGCTATCATATAATACGTTAAAATTCTTTAATTCTCATAGATATAATAATTTCAAAAGAGTTGTTTTCAATAAGAGAAATCATGTAGACTGGCAGCATAATCTGCAGGTCATTCGGGAAATACTTGGAGTAGGCCTGTGTCCAGCTGTGGACTAACTGTGGCTGAAATGATGATGACCTCCACATTTAGTTTTCTAATATTCTCATATAGTTTCAGTCATTCTTATCAAGTGGGTTACAGGTAGCTTTTCCAGGCGTCCGGATAAAGCCGGACATAGTTAGGCTTTTTGATTGCGTGTCCGGCCAAAATAAACGGTGTCCACCTTGTCCGGCTTTTGTTAGGCTTTTTACATTTTATTAAATTTAACACGATTTATGGTAATAATCAGAAAAGCTTTAAATACTGAGACACAAAATCTTCAATAATGTAGGGTCTCCGGCCGTTTTAGACAAATGTCCGGCCAAACTGGCTGATCTGTCCGGCTATTAGGTTTGGCGACCTGGCAACTCTAGTTACAGGGATACCCTGAATACCCTCGTGTCAGAGTTTCTCGGTACAGCTTTTCGATCTTTGACGTGGTCCCTTTCACGACCACCAAATGGCAACCGGGACATGGCAAATAGAAAACCAACAGCTGAACGTGCCTTTCGAAGCACGGAATCATCATATCAGACAATCAGGTGATTCAAGCCTGCAATGTCCTAACCGAATTGGAAACAACTAAGCGAAGTATGCTTCCCGTGGGAATCGAAACCACCTCCGGGTCTTAAGCAAACGCCCTAACTACTGGACTACGGCGGCAGTATAGTTTACCCAATAATAGGCTAGTTTCCAGGGTCAAAAGACTAACATTAAAATTAGTCCGTCTGGGAATGAAAATATATTAGTGACGTATTTTTTTTATTTGTCAATTGAGCGATAAATTATAAAGATATAACGCATCAAAGTTTAGGAGTTGGGGCTCGTGACGTCACATATTGCGAAAAAGTGTAGCACACTGTGAAGTCACTTTAACGCGCCATATCTTTACCCTTGTTTGTTTAATTTTCAAAAGAAAAAATACGTCTCCAATACTTTTTGATTATCTAACTGACGGACTAATTATATTTTTTTAGGAAACTAGCCTAATGGAAAATTCATTAACGTTTTCTTGGGGTGAGTGAAACCAGATATACGAGAATTGCAAAATGTATATTGCAATCCAAAACACGAAAACAACCAAAGCTAAGCTTATCAAAGCAATTTTAAGTTAACATTTTCCCACCATTAAGCCAGGTCAAAATGTTGTTAAATCTTTCAAATATTGCTCGAGGGTTTATATGACAGAAATGCAGTAATCTGGACTTAGGTTCCCATAGTCATTGAATATTTTGTAACATCTATTAAATGTTTACTTCAAGAAATATCTAGGTGTGCTATATCGGCGAGTCGAAATTTTTTATTATAGGATAACAAAGAATTTTTTTGTTCGACAAATCCATTCTAATATTGATTATTAATGCGAAAGTCTGTCTGTTACGCTTTCACGGTCAAACCGCTGAACGGATTTTGATGAATTTTGGTATGAATATAGTTGAAGATCCGGGTTCAAACATAGGTTACTTTTAAACGCAGGCGGAGCTGCGGGAAACAGCTAGTACTAAAACAAAAACAACTAATTATTAATTTTTAAATAATTATACCTATGAGGCCTTACAAATAGTTTACTACTTGCAATTGGGTATTCTACTCAATTAAATTTTGTCATTCATATTAAACATTTCACTACCAGAAACTGAAACAGAAACATTTTTAAAAGCCGTCCTTAAATAATTATTTTATAAGCCTTTGAAATGCAATGGAAAGGGAAAACTGCCAAAAACTGGAAAGGGATGCACTGTGTGTGCAGTGACGTCGCTGCCACTTGGTTTCGTGCGTACAAAAGAGATAGCAAGACGTCCCCACCACGCTCCCACTTTTCTTCTTGAGAAAACTTTAAAATCCAATTACTGCCTCAATTAACAACCAATTTTGTTGTTGTTTTCGGAATCGGTTAATTTTTAGTGTACTTATTGTTTCATATGCAAATATTGCCCAAGTATGAATACAGTCAAGTAGCCTATTGGAGGCAACGTGCCCATCCCATAATCCTAATTCACATTTATGTTCTTAACTCTATTCTTGTACTAGGTAAGTAGCATTTTTAGTGTAACAATGTGTTACATAATTTTTTAATCTACTTCATCCAGTTCTTCAGGCCAAGATCTCCTCCACGGGTTGAAACCACTTTCATCACCTTTTCAGCCGCAATCAGTCACTCTGCTGGACGTAGGCCTCTCCTAATGATTTTCAATAAGACCATTTGAAAGTGGCCTTCATCCAGGCTCTGCCCGCTTTAATAGTGCTATTTTTGAAAAGTGTGATTGTGTGTGATATTGTGAAAAAACGGCGAGACGATGTTATGACATATATGTCGAATGGAAATCCTTCGTTAACGAACGAAAATCATTCGATATCGAACAATTTATCGACTAGCGTATTTGCGTGAGTGACACTTTACAAAAATTGGGATCCATATTCAGATCCATCTGACCATCTGGTCGGTGGATGTCCAACACTGCGCTTACGGGTTCGTGGTCGCCATTCGAGAACCTTCGGCCATCGTTTCTCCGTGCTATGTGCCCACTTCACAGAACTAATTCGATAATGTCGGTAAATTTCGTTCTCATTTCTGATTCGATTTCGCAGGGAAACACCGATCATCGCCCTCTCCAAACACTTTATTATATTATTTTTAACTATTTTAAACCTTATACGCGATACGAAAATTGTGCATGGTTGCGATCAATCAGATGTTAGCTTGGGATATTATTATTTCTGTCTGAAATTTATGAGTTAGAATTACACGGTGCGGTCCGATCGGCCGGAGAACGACTACACACCAAAGTGTAAATGACAATAATATATTGCTCATAATAATATAGCGATTTTAGTACATACTGTTGTACATTTCTTGGCTATGAAACTGAGGATGTGACCGATTGAAATCGCAAAGATGTTCGAGAATGAACATTAGTAAAAAAGTAGATAGAATTATAGAATTGTGTATAACCCCCGGTTACATAATTATACTTGTGTGTCGAATTAAGTACTTAAACAATGGACATCTCAAATAATAAAAAAGACAATATTAAAGAATTATTATTGCAGTTGCATGGATGGAGTCACTGGACGATGGGTCCAAAACGACTAAAATTTCATATATAAAAATTTCATAGACATAAGAAACTAGATTTCAGAATTTTGAAGCAAGTATTTATGACAAAAATAAACATTGATCAGTAGACGCCTAAAAGAGGCAACGGGTGACCCTCGCGCGGGCAGCTTTCTCGCTCAGCGAATAGCCATAACTATTCAACGCGGGTATGCTGCCTGCGTGATGGGAACTCTGCCCAGGGGACCCAATTCAGATTACATTTAGTGTTTTGTATTTATTATTTTTAGATAGGATAGTTAGTTTTAATTTTTATATGTTTACTTGTGATATACCAATAAATGTCTTTCAATAAAAAATAAACAAAATGTTAGATAGCTGTGTGACGTCACAGGCTCTAGGACGTTAAGACTTCTTTCCGTTGATTAAAATAAGGTTCCGATGAGATAAATTTCAAGCATTCATTCGATATATCCTCCTAAAAATGTGCTCATTATGCGGATTAACTAGTTAATAAAAATTCTCTAAATTCTATATCAAATCCCTACGTAAATAAAAATCTAAACCGGACTTGTAAAACATTTCTCCAGCCATTCCTTCGAACGAAATAAAAACATAAAAATCCTTCAAAACAAGTCGACACGTGAAAAAATTGAAAATCTGCATTAGGAATTTGCAGCGAGGAATTTCCCTAACGCATTCCTTCCGTCTAAAAACCATAGCACGCGATGTAACGTATAATAATATTCGCGAAAGCTATAGCTTCGAATAACAAGCTGTAATGAATCACTGAGATAGGGCCGATGAAGGAAGGAAGCGAGGAGCGTTTATATTTTGTGTGACAAAATACCCAGCGGTTTTGATCTGGACGTAAAAACTCGAACGGCGAGCGGTAGGGATGCGTTTCGTTGTTGCTAATGTATCGATAGGTGCATGGTTATCGATAGCGTTCGACGCCATAATATATTAACAGTTGCATTCTCAGAGTATGCTTCATAGTTCAACGTTATCGATAGCGTTCTTATTTCATACTAAGAAATTATTAAAATATTGTTAAAAATGTTTGAAATTTTACAACAAGAGCTGGCGCCTATTTTGGCTAACGCATCAGCCTTGCCATACAACGAGGGAACGTCGCCAACCTGCAGCGATAATAATTTAGACTCAACATTTCAGCGGTTCTCAAACTTTTTTTAGTAATGCAACCCCTTTAAAAACAAAATATTTGGCAGAACCCCAAGAGAATATAAAACGGTCAATCGAGTTGGTCTCGCTTTGGAAAATTAACAATAATAAATTGATATTTAATTCAGGTGTTATTAACATTGAATAACTCGTTAATTATTTTGTGCACCAACACAAATTATTATTATCTGTAATTTTAAACGATGTGTACATTTTTGTAAGTTACTTATAAAACTTGAAAATTATTCATTTAAAAAAAAAAGTACATCTGGTGTCCTCGTAACAAGCCTTTTCAATAGATTTGTCACGCAGTGCAGGTTATTTTTTTCCAATTACCTATTACATTTCATTCATGCATCTAATTTTTATTAAAATATTAACTCTTAATATTATTTTGTGCGATGTTCTCAATATTATGTTGTTAAGTAAGTCGTGAAGATTTCTACGGCATAATGCCGCAAATTATTTAATAGATATGAATAAGCCGTTTCATTTAATGTATATAGTTTGGTAAACTTTTAACCC
Organism: Euzophera pinguis; assembly: GCA_947363495.1. NCBI lineage: Eukaryota > Metazoa > Arthropoda > Insecta > Lepidoptera > Pyralidae > Euzophera > Euzophera pinguis. The sequence continues at coordinate 17,667,213 of OX376154.1, forward strand.
TTTTAAACTGGTAAACTTTTAATGCTAAAATTAACCAAACGACTTGACTCGAGAAGACATCAGTGATAGACGGACGTAGAGGCGACATGAGTAATCCTGGGTTTACTTTTTTCATTTTAATATAAGGAACTCTAAAAATGTAGTGTAACTTTACACTAGTGAAATAGTGTCCTACGGTAGATATTTTGGCCGCTAGATATTTTTTTTCTTAATAATACAAGTTCTCCTTCAAGAAACTCCTGCAGAGGCCTTGCGGAACCCCAGGGCACCTCGGAGCATACTTTGAGAACAGCTGCAATATTTTATTGATTTAAAAAAAGGTTTTATGCCTTTTTTTCTTTTTGTTATTTAATTAAGTAATATGTTTTGTTCATTTGTAAATAAAAATTGTTCTCAAAAATTCAAATATTGTAAATTTTAAAAATACATTTCAGTAAGTAATCAACTCTACCAATATAATTTATTTATATAGTGTTTTAGGCAGATTTACAGCTATTTTGTAAATAACATAATAAACATCGGCCTAATTGCCATTAACAAAGCTCCAAACACAAATCATTTTTGTGACAACATTACTATCGATATCGATAACTGACCTGGTACACGGCCATCACTAGGCTCTACGATGTCGCTTATCGGCGCGTTTTACATTTTTATTGCAAGCGGATACGGGTGGCGCTACGGTTATTATTTCTGCACAATTATTGTTTAGCAAATAGCAAGTAGCTTGAGGGTTGCTTGTAGCACGAACTGTCGAAGGAATATTCAACTACACGTGTTTTTATAACGTTGCAGTTACACTTAGTTGACATTTCTTGCGCTTTGGAAGTGGTTGGAAACTTAAATTATGTAAAACTAATATATGTAACAAACATCCATACTAATATTGTAAATGCGAAAGTCTGCCTGTCTTTCTGTCTGTTAGCTTTAACGGCCAAACCGCTGAACGGATTTTGATGAAATTAGGTATGAATATAGTTGAAGACCCAGGGTCAAACATAGGCTACTTTTTGTCGCGGGCGGAGCTGCGGGATACAGCTAGTTAAATATAAAAATAATCTTCCAACGAACCCCATCGAGGCAACGTACCAAAACTTGACGTCAATAAGTGATATACATTTCCTTAAAAGAATATAAACGGTTTCATTGCAAGCAGTTTTGACCGCAAGATTTCGACATCGACAATTTTTTTGTATTAATCACACTCGTAGTCAGCTTTTTTAAGTAGACGGCTACAACCAAATTACTTTAAACATTTTTATTGACATATGTACTTATAGTTATTTTTAACTGGAATAGGAATGCTCAGTAAATTTATTATTATAACATGGCAACATTCAAGATGGGCGTGAAAAAATCCGCCAAAAAAAGTGGTAATTTTTTTGGGAATTAAAACTACCAGTTAGTTTTACCGATGAAAAATATCTAACTAATTATTCCTCCCAACAAAAATATGATGTGTTTTTGAAATTGTCATATATCCGTATTCATTTTGATAGCAGGCGGTACTTCGTATCATTGTGGTCTATTGTGTAAGTTTTTTGAAACGTTTTTTTTTTTCAGTTCAATACGTACATATCCTCTACAGATATTTTCGGGTTTATGCCCAATCGTTCTCATATGAAATATTTATAATATGGGCGGTTTCTCAAGGTCTTTTATAAATTTGTTTGTTTCGTACTCAACTTGATTAGGAACTCCCTGGGGTCGTACTTGTTAGTGTATTTTTACTATTGTATATAGGTTTATAAAAAAATTCATTTAAAAGTCCCATCGCTGTCGTTGCGGGGAAGACGTTGTCCCCCTGGGACACCACGGCCTGGCTTGTCGCCGCAGCGCAGGCCGCATTTCACGTCATGCCGCTCTTAATGACGTCATTCGCCGGGCCCTTGCAAGTGCTGTGTGCCAGGCCAGCAGTGCTCGAGCCTGCTGGCATTACTCGAGATGCCGGCAAGAGGCCCGACGGTATGCCGCTCATACCATGGCGAAACGAGCTGTCGCTTGTATGGGATGCAACTTGTGTTGACACAGTAGCGCCATCTCACATACGAGATCGATATGAGTCGTATATATTTACGCTAAAACTTTTATATAAAGAGATATTCGCACGCCTAGTTGACGTCTCTGGAGACCCAAGAGCTGGCGCTTATTTTGGCCAGCGCATCAGCCTGGCCATACAACGAGGGAACGTCGCCAGCCTCTTGGGTACTTTGCCATCATGCGACGAAAGCGATCTGTGCTCAATATTTTATTTTATTTAATCATTTTTTATAGTTAATTTATACTTATTATTGGTATTTCATATGTGAATAAATAAATTCGATTAAATTTAAAAATATTCATTAATTAGTATTAATATAAAAATTTATTATAGTGTAGGTTAATTTATTTACTCGTAAGCACATTTTTATCCCTTATTTTTCCTATCTACGGTTGGCTGGAAGAAATTGCAAAAACCATTCGTCCTTTTTTAATCACTTTTTTTTAGGGATTGGTACATTAAAGTGTACCTATCATCCACAGTTGTTTGCTTTAGAAGTTCAGACTCCATGTTTATTTAAATAACCTTCAACAAATTACGAACTGTAAAGCACAATAGTCGGTCTTAATGCTAAAAGCATTTACTAACAGTCAACCTTTGGGTAAAGCAGACTTAAATGTGCATGTTATTTAAAATCGAGCAACATTTTCACACAATCTTAGCATCCGTCTCCCGCACATCAACAAAATATGTAAATACGTTTGCAAAATCCTGCATCTAATTCAGAAAACAAAAAGAGTTTAATATAAGACGTAGCTACCGGGGCCCTTATTACGGACACAATCAAATTGTAAGTAATTTCAATAAGTGCCGTCATGGCCGAGCTCTGGAGCAGTTATGGAAGGTCTACAGACCTTAATGAACAGGTCTGCTGCACGAGAAAGCTATCCGTGGCCAAATTGATATGTTTATTTCTTACTTACGTGAGAACACGATTCTGTGAGGAGAGATTTTTTAGAAACATTCGCGATTCTTCTAGGTCTTGATGGGGGTTTAGATCTGTGGTCCAGTAGTTAAGGCGTTTGCCTGAAGACCTATGGAGCTAAGTAGTGGGTTCCAGTCCTACATGAAGCAGTCTTTATTTAGCTAGATTGCAATGACACCTGATTGTCAAATAGTATTGATGATACCGGCTGTCATTAAAGTAGGCATGTCATTATCTTACTGGTCTAATTTCCCCGTAAAAGGGTTACTGAGGTCAGAAGGCAGTCGCTTCATTGTCATAACGAGTACCTGAAGTGGATCTCGGACTCCTACGAGAGAGCGCCAGCTTGTTCTATTCTGCGCGATGGCTGCCAGTTGTCAGCTCCCATCTCTCGCAGATCAGCCCGCACCGTACCTATCGCTCCAGCGGTATCTGGGACGGTCGACTGGTCTTCTCCCTGATATCTTACCCAGATAGGCTTTGGTGCAACGGTCCTCTCTCATTATCTCAAATACAATACAATTTATCTTTATTGACCATAATACAAACCATACAATGAACGAACATTATATTGATGATACTTAAAATCTATAGAGCCAAGGCGGCCTAAATGCCCAAAATATTTGGCTCCTTGACATGCTCCTCTATCCGTTTTTCCGGATTCTACAGCTTCCGTTGGGACCCAGAGTCTGACCGGATTCCTGGTATATTATTTTATATTATTCTCGGTTGAACGAGTATCCTGTCTTCCCCGTTAGGGATTAAGATGTGAAAATATGCATCAAATAACCCTTTATATGTCAAATAAATATACAGTCTGTGGACAAATAAAACTGATAACTTACTTGCATAATCCGGTTGGCAGGTGTCGATTTCCTCAGTCCAAAACGGGTATCACAAGTTCACAACATTCTTAAAACAGTATTTACAAGTATTTAAGTACGCATACTATATATGCTGGCAGTTTAAGATTAAAATTATTCAATATAGATGCGCTTCGATGAAAAAAAAATGTAATAACACGTGTATGGTAGCAACAAAGCTGGGCGTTTACCGAAAGGTGTGGTTGTAGTGTGGGCGAGTATTATAATAAACCTTGCATATTCTTCTTAAATACATAAAATATCAGAATTAAGTGCGTATTAATTACCTTTATACCATGTAGGATGCAAGCCATGGTGCTGATAAGTTGATTGTTGTAAACTGGTTTATTGTTCTTGATAAATGTCACATCTTGATACTTGGGTGTAACGGGTCCTTTTTCGACGGCTGCTCGATAGTATCTCAATTTGTATTGATAATTGATTTAAAATGAAAAGTAAAAACAGCTGACACTCGACCTGCATGTATGCGGCCTTACCTCGTACATATCATCTTCTTCTTCTAGTAAGAAGAGTCCAGGCATTTGCGGCACACCAGCAGATCTTTCTTTACTTATATCTTAATCGGTAATTGCAAAACACTTTAACGTATTTACCAAAACCAAACCCAGCATTTTATTGAGGCTAAGCATGGCATATCAATAAAATACCTACACTATCGGTATTACATCCAAACATTACCATAGATCAGATAGATCAAGACTTGAAATAATTTGACCTAAAAAAACAGAGCAATATTACTGATTCATAAAAAATAATATACGTTCGTCGTCTTATTCTTTCACTACCCATATATATTTATTTGAGAATATCTAGAACAAAGAGCATCGATACCGCAAATAAACGTTCCTTTCTCAATGATCTAGAAGGATATTTTAATCATTACAATTATGTAATAATGTTTAAATCAATAAATATTTTAAGCATATAACCTAGAAAAGCAAAGCATAGAGCAACGCGAATTTTCATAAATCTGAAATCGGAAAATGTCATACTTTGACAGGTCTCATAACGGAAAGTGAACAGCGTAAACGTACATTATTTCAGAAAATATGGATATTATAATTATGTGACTGAATTAAGACATTAATCCCATCCGCTCCGCTTCCGCGCCCGCTGCAAGTCAGCCCGCGCCTTGCGAACGTTAATTTGTGCCCACTCGGTAGCTACCGTAGAAACTCAAGTAAGTACAGATTATTATATTTTTATAATACCTAATGAGGGGCCAATGTAGCTTCGAGCATGCACGATCAGAACTAATATAAGGTTTCTTCTCGGCTCTATCATATTTTATCCAATAAATATGTGTATTGATGTCTGGAATTTGCGTTTTGATAGCAAAAATATTAATGTCTTCTCACCGCTTTGTTTTTTTTTTATACAACTAAGTAGGCTTACAGGCGCACGGCCCACCTGATGGTAAGTGGTTACCGTAGCCTATGAACGCCTGCAACACCGGAGATGTCACGAGCGCGTTGCCGATCTGTCCGCTGGAGCCTGGCGACCCTACTCATCAGCAGGAACACAACACTGCATCACAGTGTTATTTGGCTGCGCGGTCTTCTGTAGGGTGGAGGTACTTCCCCAGACGGTCTACTCCTTACAAAATGTCCTACCTCTCTTATAAAGGTTGGGTTTATTAAGGAATATATCTGTTTCTTTCACTCGTATAGCGCTTCCGGTCACATCCTCATGTATCTCGTCCTTTAAAGGATTTTAGTTTCTTTTCAAATAGACATCATTTATTTTTGAATAGCGTGACTCACGTAACATCGGCGAGTCGAATAAACTTTATTCGATATCGAATGATTTTCATTCGATCGAAGGATGTTTTTTAGACATATATATCAAAAATAGGGGTCCAGGAATATTTTTTTCGTGTAGGTTTTCAAATTGTGTATTTGGTGATAAAAAATCATTTACTCTTCTTTTAATGATAGTATCACCGCGAGTAACAGCCAGTTTTCAACTTATTATTCCAAAACCAGGAGTTATGTAGAACTAAAAACGTAAAAAGTGTAAAGTTTCGTACCCATTTTTGTGATTTATTTACAGTTTAATTTTTATAATCATATACTGGAGCACGGAATCATGGTTTAATATAGTATGAATGCAGTAAAAGTCTCTTAACCTTTCAACCCTCAAGTTCCTATTAGAAAAAAAACACTAAAATTTTTCTATTACTACCCTGTGGGATGCCAATTGATTTGGAAAGTTAAAAATAACATTTTAGGGGCCCGCAGAAACGCCTTGCGGTCGCGTAGGGCGTGAGTGGTGCAAACTCTTGATGTCATTTAATTCGCCGCGGGGCCCCGTATAAACGAATTTTTATTAAGTATAAAAATTTATTCCGCGCGGTGGCCGGGTGGGCCCTAGAAATTGTGTGCAATGGGCTGTGTAATGCGATTTTCTATTTTATTTTTTGTTACCTATATTTGCGAGTAAATATTACCGGCAATATTCGGAAAGTTGCCAAAATTGCCGGGAACAGCACACCACTAATTGGCCCACATGTTTCCTGCCAGAATCGATCCTGCGTTCCCTTAATCTTCAGGCAAAATCATAACTACTTGGACCATAGAGGCAAATAAACTATACGTAAATATCATGAACTCTAGCAAGCATTCCCTACGCAGATTCTCAATTACGCGACAGGAATGATTATGAAATGAACACGTGTGCATAAACGCCGGTTTTCCGTCCGGGTATGCTCTCAATTCGCTCATTATTCGCGAATCGCAACTATTTTAACCACTCGATAGATGGAAACGTTTTGGAATTAACCAATAGGTATTTATTGTGTTACTACAATTGAATATTACGGATTTTTTATACAAATTTATTTTATTCGTTTAATTCAGTATTGGTAAGAATAAGGGAGAGATTTGAACTTCAAGCTCGAAGTTCTATTACTACTGCAGTATTGACATTTTGGAAAAAAGGGTTGAACTCTCCATAAATCTTTAAAATGTTGTATGTACGAGCGAGACAATTGCAAAGTGTGAAATGGCTCTTAAGTAGTTGTTAAAATATTTAAATAGAGCATTCCCTCTTTTGTCATTGATCGTAAAATAGATTCATGGATGAAATCTGTCGATGCAACTGAAAGAGCGCTGTGATGATCATTCGAAATTTGATCGAAATACCCTAAAAAAACCCTTTAAGATACCCTAGATCTTTCCCAGAAGATATAATTTCTGGGGCGCTATTTTTAAAAGTGTGACTCGCCCATAATCGGCTAGTCGAATAATTTTTGATCGATATTTGGAAAATTTTAATTCGACATGCATGTCATGTCATACATTTCAAAAATAGGGCTCTGGTGTTGCAATGTCCATAGGTCGCATTAGATGGGCTGCATGCCGTTTGCTTACTAAATAAGTAGTATATGTATCTTTCGCCTCCGCTGTTAGTCTGTCTGTTAAAAAAGTCCCTGTATCTCGTGAATCACAATAGGTAGAGCCTTAAATTATATGTTTCTCATAGCAATAATAATAAAACAATAAATTATACTCAAAAATAAAGATCTAATGAAAGGGGTTCGCCATATAAACTAAGAGATTTTCCATTAAAAAGATTTGCTATACTAATACAGATTGCTCTAAGTGGCAGCGGGCGGGGTACGTTGCGTGGTCACCATCACCCACCGACCAGGTCAGATGACCTGGAAAGGTTCGTAGGCAAACGCTGGATGCAGGCTGTTTCCAACCGGCCATTTTGGAAATCATTACGAGAGCCCTATGTTCAGCAGTGGACTGACTGCGGCTGAAATGATGATGATAAAGATATACATAATATGGAATTCTTTGTATCCCGCAGCTACACCTGCGTCAAAATGTAGCTTATGTTTGACCCCAGGACTTCAACTAAGTATTATATATTCATACCAAGTTTCAGCAAAATCCGTTCAGCGGTTTGGCCGTGAAAACGTAACAGACAAACAGACAGACATAGAATAGAATGGTATATCTTTATTGAGAAAGCTATCAAGTAAGTACAGCAAAGGACTTAAGCATAAGGTACATGTTTATAATGTACATACAGACTATCGCACTTATAATGTTAGTACATGGAAGTATTTTCTACTGTCAAAAACTATTTGGCGCAGTAAAAAGTATTGCGCTGCATTGTATTGTATTGTTAGTTTCCACTAGCTGCTAGGTCTACCTCTAGAACCTGGTACACACCACGTACACACAAATAACACTGGCAACAGAAATGCTTTCAATGCAGTCATTGTTTAATATCGACTGGTCCAGAGTCCAGGGGCTCGATTCTAGATCATTTCACATTTGTGAAAAATTTGTCGATCTGGTTAAAAAAAAAATATATAATTCAATTTGCACATGGGTGACCCTGCATATGCGAATGCATTTAGGATCTATGAAACTAATTTTTTGACAAATGCTGTATTGAGCCTATTATTTTTGTATTTTTTTTTCCTTTTTTTGTACGCCACTTTGCCTCTTTCTTTCGTAGTTCCTGTCGCGGGTTTGCTGAAAAAAAATACTTTAGAAATAAGTAGAACCCTTGTACACAGTTTTCCTAATGTTACGTTTTCAATGTATATTTACAGCGTATACATGAAATAAATAAATAACCACGGCCAATTTTTTTTAAAAATCTGAACGAAGGACCAAAACTGAATGAGACACTAAAACTATTTTACCACGTAGAAAAGGTTTGAAAAGTATTTTTCAATTTAAAGCAAAATTAATCTCAAATCATACGGTGTATAAATCTATGAAAATATAAATATCTGACTTTAAAAAAGTCGATTTCCATAATGCCAATAGTTGAGTTCTAGCGAATTAAAACACATCTATTTTTTAATTTGTTGAAATGATTAGATAACACAGATGGGGGTGAGCTAACGATCATTATAAGTAAAATATTCTTCTATATTTGCTCTGTAATTAATAATGATGGTGCTACTGTGATAGACTACTAAGTAATCTTCTTTTTAGCGAGTCACTCGGCTATTATTAAACTTCTATGGACCAAAACTCCGCCACCGACAATGCATTGTCGTAGGGGGTCTCTGAACGTGCAGGTGGCTGGGCACGCAGGACAGGACAGGAGATGCGTCATGGTTTGGGGAGAGACACCGCAATGGCAAGATTAAGTAATAATATATGTAAAAGTACATGTGTTTCACGTGAGGACACGGAAAGTCGTGAACGTAACCGCTCGAAAATTATTTCATGCGGATCTTAACTTGCGGATTTCAAACCGGCGGATTCGAATACAAAGATAGAACCCCAGACTAATCACTAATCGCAACGGTCTCTACACAAAGACTGGACTCTCATTGCGATGTATAACCAATAGCTATCGATGTTAATAGTTTACGTTGTTTGAACCATCGCATAAAAATTAACTGGCTAAGTGTGAGTTGGACTCGTAAGCAAAGACCAAATGTCCATCAGAATAGCCATACAAATAGACTCTAGTGACCTGTGATTCTTGAGATACACTCTAGAGACTATTAAGAAATGAAAGTTCATTTGTGGGTTTCTTTTCTAGTAACAGGTAGACAAATAGTCTAGGACGTTTTCCTTTGCTTACGGAACCCTGAATAATGACGCGACATAGTTTTATACTTGCCATAAATTGATATTTAAATGAAATGGAAAGCCAAAAATGTGCAGTTTGATAAGAAAATGCGTGTGGCATACCTAATATCTATCACTATCAAGGATGCCGAAGACCAGGCAAAGTGGAAGAGAAAATGAGACCCAAAGAAGTCTTGGGTACAAAGATGAACTACCAGTTCGTCACAGTGGATATTTTGACGTAGGTAGCTGGGATTGAAACAGAAATTGAGAAATATAAAGGTTTATTTAAACTGGTAAAAAATTTAGTTCGATTTTAGGATATTGAATACCCGTTTGAGAGCATTATTTTATTACATTAAACTATTTACATACGGTTTTATCGCGTTTATTACTTATTTATTTACACCTGACGTTTCAAACACTTTACAGCGTTCATGGTCGCAGGCAGACTAAGTTAACATTTGTCTTTGATGTCATAAGATTACAAACTACCGCCTGAAATTGTATAATTTGTAATCTTATGACATCAAAGACAAATGTTAACTTAGTCTGCCTGCGACCATGAACGCTGTAAAGTGTTTGAAACGTCAGGTGTAAATAAATAAGTAATCTACGCGATAAAACCGTATTAAAATAGTTTAATAACAATCGCGAAAACATAAGAAATCATTAGCATTATTTTAGTTTTGAGCTATTGACAGACGGACGTCTGGTGTCCGTACACCGAAGGCTACGTAATAATCCCGTATACCCATAAAAAAACTTACTGCGATCACTCACAACCCAAAAAGGAACTTTGCCTCCGATGCTGAGCTCTCTACTGCTCTGGTGCCCCTGGAGAGACGAAGAAAGAGATCGGCAGCCGCCGAAAAAGCCGACCAATAAAAAATACTCTTATTTTTTTTATATATTCCTGTTCAGTAGTGGTACAGTAGTGGTAAACACAATAGGATATATAGAGGGCTCCGTTTAAATATTTTCTTAATCATTCTTTGTAACGCGAATTTTTCGTTTCTCAATAGTTCATCAGCGGATATTATGATCATAATGGAATCCAAATGTTTCTATTAGGATCTATCGATGCAAAATTTACGCCGCACGTAAGGCATAGTGTACACTGCCGACTTGGGCAAACGTGCAGTATTTGAACACGCATAATCCTAAAGCTATCCATTAAGTCCACGTTTGGATTCGCCTGCAATTCGCCAAAGCTTGTGTAAGGGTATACACACATAATTGCAATCAGACCCGCACTTACTCGCTAAGGCAGACTAACGAAGCGAAAATCTACATTTCGAGGTTGTAATCGAAAATTTGAGTAATTATTTGTATCGGTAGTCACATTGCCTTGTTGAGGTTTTATGTACTGTTACGTGTCTCTCTTTGTAGGAGGTTATTTCTTCAAAAACCTTCCTTAGCTGGATATTTCTTTTTTTGTTTGAGCTTGTAGTACAAGTAATCATTAACGTTCTGATTGCAGCAATATGTGTAATAGCTCCCTGTCTATTTCAGATGACTATTTACACGATTCGCAGCAGCCGGACATCCAAAAATGTCATATGGTGGATAAATGAAAATTAAAGACATTTTTTCCATTTCAATGTATTTTATCCAGTGTTCCTTTCACGGGGAAATTGAATCCTTTGAAATTTGTGTAGTCATCAGAGGTTTGCTAAGAAATATAATTACACTTACACATCTCACGTTCTCTAAATGTATAATACATTCTTCAACTGGCAAGGACAAACGTTGTCTATTATAACCAGGAAATAATATTTATCATCAAATATTTAAATTATCACCCGAAATCGTTTTTAACTAACACGCATCCAGATTACCAGGGTGCCGAAATTAAATAACGTCCCTAACAAATTGACGCGCGCGTGGAGGTGACAATATTTAAGATAAATCAGGTTAAGTCAGCCAATGCGGGCCCGGCAGAGGTTGGCGGCCGCCAATGGCGCGTCGCGTTCGAAATTTGAAAATTACTTGGTTGCGCGTCGATGCGTTCGATTTTAGGGAATCGAATAATCGGAATATTTAGGAAACGGTTATAGAACACATATGTATATAGCTTTTTAATTTTTCTGGCTGAACAAGGCTAATGTCATACACCTCACGGTTGTACTGATCGGGTTTATTTTAAGTCAACCATAAATCAGACATCGCTTTTGCGGACTTAAGGGATGCCCCTTGTGCTTGAGATGCAACTGGAGACATGTGGAGATGATTATGATAGTTCTTGGACTCGGCCGTCTATCTCCAACTCCACAGAATATATAGGGTAATACCAAACATTTTTAGGGTTCTGTACCTCGAAAGGAAAAAACGGAACCTTTTTCTCAGGAACGCGTGGAGATATCAAGCTGGAATGTATATCAAATACTTAGGTCTATTGTCCCTTGGAGCTGTAAAAAAATCAAACTTTTAAGCCAACGCAATCAAAGATACAGCCGTTTATGCCGCAAATTTTCGACACTTGCAATTGAATCAAAACCTACAGGGTATTTCCCGTGAACTCAGAATCTTGAAATTTGGTACGAAGCAACGTCTTATAGATGAAAAAAAATTGCGTAAACCGTAAATTTTTAATTACATCAAATAATAAAGATATTTTTAATAATTTTAAACGTACTACCCCTTTCCTCGTGAACATATTTACAGATTTGTACGGAACCCTCAATGCACGAGTCCGACTAGCACTTGGCCGGTTTTTTTTTTTACAATCTGTTTAGTACGTAAAAGTAAACAACTTTTAATAAGTATATGAAATAAGTGAAAACAGAAAATATAATTTAGACCCCCCCAAACAAAATCATGTCAACCGATTCTAGATTGGTATGGTAGGTCAAGTCAGTAAATTAACTAAAATACTCGTATGATTCGTAGCATTCTTTCACGTCAAATATAAGTAAGAAGGGACTAAACATATTTTAGTTAATGTAAGCTTAACGAACATTTGTTATTTTTTTAAATAAGGAGTAAACCTAAGTTATTTAGGAGTAGCGGTTTCCCGCGGCTCTGCCCGCTCCAAAGTGTAGCCTATGTTTGACCTAAAGTCTTTAACTATGTCCATACCATGCAGGCAGACAGATTTGATATAAGCGGGTACGCGCGCACATTTATATATATAGGTAAATATTTAAAATGAAACAGTGTCTGTGTATGTTTTATGTATGTTTACATAGTGTATGAACTTAAGCTTTTGATAAAATTTGCTCTATAAGTAGTAATACATTTTTCCCCCTTAACTTTTTTGCGCCAAACTATCATTCCGTTTCTCTTCCTATTGTTGACTGGTAGAGAATGCTCTTAGCATTAAGTCCGCCAATTGTTATAAGTATATGTGTACTTTGTGGAACAATAAAGTTTTAATAAATAAATATGAGTGTGTTATCTAACTTTAAGAAGTGTCCTCAGAATATCAGGTCCCTTTAAGTTTATGAGTTCATATAAAGTACAAAAAATCTTAAAAGGTACAAGATTTCATTTAATTATTTGTTATTTTTTCAGATCTAGCAGTTTCGTGAGGCAAGCGTTGCATTCTTCTTGTGTTGAGGTGAGTTTTGTTCAATTTAACGAGAAAATGATAACAGTTCTGTCCATAATGATTTCTTATGTTTTCGAGATTGTTATTCATTAAATTAACCTATTTTAATACGGTTTTTATCGCGTTTATTACTTATTTATTTACACCTGACGTTTCAAACACTTTACAGCGTTCATGGTCGCAGGCAGACTAAGTTAACATTTGGCTGTAAAGTGTTTGAAACATCAGGTATAAATAAATAAGTAATAAACGCGATAAAAACCGATTAAAATAGTTTAATTTAATGAGTTCTGTCCATTTTTTTATAGTAATGGGTTTTACGTCAATTATAGCCCTTCTTAATTTTTCTATCTTCTTCAGTCCTACAGTGTCGTTTCGTCAAGTCCTAGTCAAGTCTAAAAGTCTAGTCGGTAGTCAAGTCTAGTTAGAAGAATCAGGCTAAGTGAAGTGGTAGAAAAACTGCACTTAGCGATTACTAGGAGCTTTTGGCAACAAGCATGAAAATCACAAAATTCATACACTGTATCACTTCCCAACACTTACGCTTGTTATCGAACACTGTGCGAATAATAATCCACCATTATTATGCACAAACACAAAAAAATAACACAAATTTTGGAAAATAAAATACAGCACCTATACTGCTCTTAACAGCTTCCCGCCAAAAGTCCTGTCTATTTTGATTGGGTCCCATAGACAATTGTGGTCGTGGGTTCGATTCCCACGGGACATTGACATACTTTGTATAGTGGCTTCCACTTTGGTTAGGACATTGTTGGCGTGAGTCACCTGATTATCTGATAAAAAAATGATTACGTGTTTCTGAAGTTAAGTCGTTGGTCCTGGATGCCATCTGGTGGTTGTTACAAAAATCAAACTGTATGAGTTTTATAAAAACGTGTTTTATGATATCACTGCTTTTTTAATTAAATTATTTACACAAAACATGGATTATGTAGGAGGACTTTACATCGTTTTTTGATACACATGTCCGTAGGGCTTATGCTGCTGTAAAAAATCGATCTGGTTATCTTAATTAAAACACTATCAGTTTATTATACACCGTGAATTTTTTGTCGTTTTGGACCCATCGTCCATTGACGGAAATTTCTTCGGTTGCATGAATGGAGTCACTGAACGATGGGTCCAAAACGACTTAAATTTCACGTTGTATAAGCTGATGCGATCTTCTCAATGTAAATAAGGTTATGTACTTAATCGTAGGTAAAGCCTTGGTACCTCCGTCGAACAAGCCGCGCCGACAAGCATTTCCCATTTCCTTTGAACCCCCTCTTATAATATTGGTTTGCCGTTCGCCGGTCCCACTTCCGCAAATCTTCGGGTCGTCTCTGTTCTATCTGTCTTTGTCTTACAACACAGAGATAGACAAGGAAAGACAATTGTGGCTAATTGATGGAAAATTAAACATCTTTCTTGTCCTTTTGGAATCAAAGGTTGAATGTGCTGCTGCGGAGAAAGCAGGTTTATTTTTTTGTTAGTGGCCAGTTTTATTTCCGATTCGAATTGTAATGACAGGGGAATATTTATGTTCTTAATAAAAATTATGTAATTTCTGGAGTAAAAAATAAAAATTACTTTACCTTACTTAGTACCTACAGTTATAAAATAAATGGCTCCCTCCCATATATGAAGAACTGGAATTATATTGGCTAGGATATGAAAAACACACTCACCGCACAAAAGTTTTTTTTTTGTTACTTTGATTCATAGTTCTCAAAATAAGGGGCTTCTCTACGTATACGCAAACAATGAGTTAGCAACCCTGTCTATCATTGAATCTGTTGTACTTCATTGCATGTTTTAGGTTGATTTTTTTTTTCATTACAAGAATTCTAAAGTTAATAAGAAAGTGTCTGGATGAAAAATATATCTAATTCATGGAAATTACTAAGACCTCACAAGAATAAACTAAAATCGATTTTTAATTGGGTTCAGAACTTCCATAGTAAGTTTCACGGCCAAATCGCTGAACGGATTTTGATGAAATTTGGTATGAATATAGTTGAAAACCCGGGGTCAAACATAGGCTACTTTTTGACGCAGGCGGAGCTGCGGGAAACAGCTAGTTGTAATATATAAGTAGATTATATAACTCTAAGACGATATATATATGCTCAATCAACTAATAGCTCAGTAATGGAAATTTAAGAAATTCTAGTCTCGGTGAAATAGCTTTAAAGCTTGCCTTCCACTCCCACAAAAGCTAGCCCTGTATTCCGACTAATTTTCCGGTAATTAGCCAATTAATCATTCCGTAGCATGATAGTTGACATATGACGGATATATTATTCTCTAACAAAAAAGAATACTTAAGGTTGTAAGCAGGTATTACGGTTTAGAATATTTCGACAGTTTACAATATTGCTAGAGAGATTATAACGATAGTAGGGAGGCAGCGTGGCGGCGGCGGTGGCACTCGCGGCCATCGTAGCAGTTATCCATAGTACGCTTCCATAATATAAAAAAATATACCTTTTTTTAATTTATTACCAAAAAAATTAAATGGGTTACACTGACAATAAAATAAGTATCGCCCAAACAGCATCATTTCGTGTAGGTTACATTGTCAATCGACCATGTACACCGTGGTGTCAAAGTTGTGCGGAACCACTCACTCTCACTTAGTACCTAATTTTAAATTAACCCACCGCCATGAAGTTGAAAACATTTCCACCAGTGCTATGCTATGTGGCTCAATGAATATGATTGGTGGATATCATACGCGTATATAGCGGCATAGCATAGCATGTCTCTAGTGGAAAGTCACCCTGGCAGGCGCGGCACTGACGCACGCTTGGACAAACATGTAATAAAGTATAACTTTATTATTGTGCCACCGCCTTTAGCAATCGAACAAAACGGCTGCTTTACCATATTTACGCAGGGTACAGTGGGCCGCGACCTTTATTTATAAACAAACGAAAAAATATTTATTGCCGCAAATACCGCTCTTTATGGTTACATTTATAAGTGAATAAATTGATTTTGCACCTCCAGTACTACCTAGTATTAATTCTATGCCTCTTCGTCCATGCTTTCCTAGTTGAGTCTTCGGCTTACGCTTCGGACCCTAGAGTAGGCTGTAAGTAATTGTTCTTGATTTGGCGGACGTGGTTATTACAATGGAGCAGCTGCTGTCTGACCTCCGTAAGTTCCGTAACCCCTTTTACAGGGAAACTATACCAACATGAACATGACCAGAGGTGTGTTAGTAGCCAATACTGTCAGATTTTTTCAGGCTGCCTAAAGAAAACAGCAGAGCGACTGCCAACTATCGATTACAACCGGGACGAAGTGCTTGACGTGCCTTCCGAAGCACGGAATCATCATTTTTTTCGGACAACTAGGTTATTCAAGCCTGCAATATCCTAACGAAAGTGTAATCAACTAAACGAAGTATGCTTCCCGTGGGAATCGTTCCCACGACAGGGGCAGTTAAACATATTTTGGAATGCACTGTACTTGCATGTTTACAATTTCCAGTTAGGTCATAGAGGTTATTCCAGGTTCTAAAATTATTGATTTCCATTCTATATCTTATAAGGGTTGGTTTGTGCATTTCTAGTGTTAAAATCTAATGAGATAAATAGAATATAGACGAAGCAGTGACGAATTTATTGCCTTTTCTAATTTCGCTGCAATATTGTTTGTTCGCTAGGAAAAGCTTTACGAAAATAAGTATTAGGGCAAAAGCTGACGTCTACGATCCAGCAATAGCTTGACATTATCCAAGACGTTATTTTATCATGGCTCTTATAATTTTTCATTTATGTTTTCTTCAAATATGCCATTAAAGTTATTTTTCTAAAGTTATTTCTTAAGTCTATTTGCGAATATCTAAACCTAAAGATTAACTTCAAAATAGGGGAAAAGCGTTCTTAAAATTCAGTAGTCTGTGTTCTTTAACAAATTCCTAATTTCGCACTTACAAAAATTTACACAGTCCAAGAGCTAGACGCAACAAAAGGTTATTAAAACATTCACACAAGTCGCACTGCAAGGATGTAGGTTGCAAGGTTGCCTAGGTATCAGGAGCAAGACATTCAAAACCCAAGTCAATTACTTAGGCTGTATGCAGGCATGTTACAAATTTAAACAGTCTCCGTGGGTGTGCGATACCTTAATTGTTAATGGCTCTACTGTAGACTGCCTATTCTCGGAGCGAAACTGCTCAATTGTATTCAATGTGCCACTAGAGGGCGCTTGACCTTCGATTTTCAAATCATGTATATATATATATATATATATATATATATATATATATAATAATCTCTGAAAATTATTGCCGTCCGACTAGACACTAGCTTGTATTCCTAGTTGCGCCGTCAGCTTGCTCTTTGGAGCCTAGAGTACGCTGTAAGTCATGGTCCTAGATTTGGCAGAACTGGTTATTACAATGGAGCGACTGCCATCTGACCTCCGTAACACTTTTTACAGGGAAACCAGACCAACAGGAACATGACCCGAGGTGTGTTAGTGGCCAACACTGTCAGAATTTTTCAGGCTGCCCCAATGCATCATAAACAAGTATAAAATCAAGTCAGTAGTTAAGTCAAGTCAAGTCATAATCAAGTCGAGTCAGAAGAGTCGGGCTAAGTGAAGTGGTAGAAAAACTGAACTTAGCGATTTCCAGGAGCTTTTGGCAACAAGGAAGGAAATGATATAAATCGAACACTGTATCACTTCCCAACACTTACGCTTTTTATCGAACACTTTGAGAATAATAATCCACCATTATTATGCATTCAAACAAACCCAAATTTTGGAAATTAAAATACAGCGCCGATACAGCTTTTCACAGCTTCCCGCCAAAAAGTCCCTGTTTTGATTTACTCAAAAAGGAACGTCATTTGTAGGAGGGGAGTACACACAGCGTATCAACCCCCTCTATCGTCATGTGTCCTATGTGTGGTGTACATTAATGGGCATATCCAAGTATAAAGACTAGTTTGACTCGGATTTACAACTAGACTGAGTCCACCGTTGCTCAGTTAGATGTTGTAGTAAGAGGTCTGGGACTTCAAACAAATTAAAAGATGGAATTACATTTCACATCTAACTAAATTCATAGCAATATTATTGTATTTTAATTTCATTTAGAAACTAAATATTATTTTTTATAGTAACGTAATTTGTTGGATTTGTTTACCAATTTACAATATATTTTTTAGTTCAAATGTCATTTCAGCTGAGAGACAAATCCGTCTACTGTACTGTCAATAAAAACCATAAATACAACCTAGTGATGTTAACTCTAGATATGTAAATGTCGATAAAATTTCTGCTGTTGAAAGAAGTGTAACTGAGGTACTTATTACTACGTGGGGTAGATAGATATTTATGTAACCTCAATTTGTATATAGAAAAAAGTTTTTCTGTACTGTCTTTACTGACACCTTTGTTCTTTTGTTACGGACCTTACATACAACATGGTAGCAGCGGATGCTAGTAAAATAAAAATTAAATAAACCGAAATAAAATATGAATCGTGGTGGTGCAGTTGGATATGCTGCGCCGCACACCACATCTGGACCAAGTTATGGGAATTTGATGCAAAGCGTGGAAAATCTAGACCGCGCTTCAAATTATGCAACTTGGAAGTACAGATTGAGTTATATTTTAACTCGTAATGGAAGACTTATGGGATTATATACAAGAGCCACCATCGACTCCCGAACGATTAAAAATAATACAAAAAAAACATTACAATAATAAAAAACTAAAAAACAAATGCAACTTCGTGTACTTATTAGAAATATATATCTGTTTTTCTATAATTTCTTTTATCGAATTTTCTCACTTTTATTCCTTATACCTCAAAGCAAACCTCTATTCGAATTTTATCGATGACTATTGCTATATCGATATATATCTCGATAGTTGAGAGTCAATCACTTTGACGTATTAATGGTATCAGATGTGAGATGTAGTAACATATGCATACATTGTATTGAAGTGTGCAAGTTTTAAGAATGTGACATATTTTTTTGATGTGTTTGTTTCGTCGTTACAATTTTTATTTGTATTTGTACAATTTTTATTCCATGTGTGCAGGTTTCCCTGCCCCCCCCCCCCTGACCCCCGAAAAAAACGGATGATTATTTTGTATGACGGGTCTAGTTGAAGGCGTCTCCTCTCCTACAAATGACGTTCCTTTCTCAATGGATTTACTTCATTGTCACATTAGAATTTCCCGCCTTTCTTTTTTTTATTGTATTTTTCTGAATATATATTTTATTTTATAATTTTTTATGGTAATTTATACAAGATGTTTGATGCCATACGCAATGATGATGTTTCATGTAGTTATCTATTGTAAAGCTAGGATCCACACAATATAATAACCAACTAATTGATTGTCGTAATTAATTTGCACCTAATAAATGAAACCAGTATACAGATTAATATGTAAATTCAAAACTGGACTTTAGCGTCCAACACTTTAGGTTTAATATGTAGTATTTAATAAAATTGTGACATTGACGGTAATGCGGGTCGAAGCTTCAGTGCTCACGATAGCAGCTTCAGGACATTGAGTGATGAAGCATGGAGAAGACAACATATAAAACATATACATACTAATATTATAGGTGCGAAAGTCAATCTACCTGTTACGCTTTCACGGCACAATCGCTAAACGGATTTTGATGAAATTTAGTATAGTCTAACCATGGAGCAATTACAAAGAGGAGATACCGCTTAAAATGGCGCAGTGATGTGATCATTGGCGCCTCGCCGACACAAAAGTGGGCGAAGCTTGTCATTGGTCGTGGTTGGAGCCACGGCCGAAACCAAGCACCCTGCACACTGCCTTCCGCCCCGTGTAGCCTCACAAATACTTTCTTACAAAACGCTTATTACTGCATCTACTCGTTGTAATTGCTCCATGGGTCAAACATAGGCTACTTTTTGACGCAGGCGAAGCTGCGAGCAACAGTACCTTAAAATTGTTCAACATCTAGAGGCTAATGTGGCTTACGTAACGGTTTTGTCTCAAGCTCTATTATTAACAGATGAATGAATGAATGACCGTTTTTGATACTTTTTTGATAAATTAATCCTTAAAACCGTACTGACTCACTAGGTATAAGTTAACGAGTAAAATTGTATAATGGCCGATATTTCCGTAAACGTAACCGTGACACTTTTTGCTTATTTTTTTTAAATTGTATCTTTTGTATGTGTTTATAATATTTCGGCACAATTACATGGCGTCCGTATCACAATATCAATTCCTGTCATAAACCTCACCGATTCAGCTTCTAAATTGGTTGTCGCGTACCAGGAATCGCAATACCTTCATTCGATGGTCTCGATTACCTGACGAACGGCATGTCCTTAACACAGCACAATCGATTGCGCTCTCGATCGAATGTGTTATTTCGTTTGTTCTTTGTAAAGGACATCAAAACGTTGCCCTGACTGAAAACTGATTGGTTTCTGCACTAGGAGATGTGATGTGCCCTTTTGTAGAAGTTTTGTGGCACAAAGGGCACCTTTACAGTTCACATGGAAGCCATTACATGCCCAAAGCTGATGAACGGTATGATGGAACTGTATTCAGAGTTTGTTGTCAATTTCGTTTAGCCTTTGAACGATTCGGGGGATAGCTGGAGAGCAATAGTGGTGACGTTGACGTATTTTCCAAAACCAAACCACGATCGCTAGGACTATTTTTGAGAAAGCTAAACCGATAGAAAACATTTTCCATTCAATTTCGAATGATTCTCGGTCGACTTATTATGTCGAATGATTTCAAACGACTCACCGATTTACTTGCTCAAACATTGTACTCGCGGTCGTAGTTTGGTTTTGGTAAATACGTTAACGACACCGCGATTGCCCTTCAGGTCTTATACAATCCTAATTTAGATTTTGGCGGCATTTATTATTCGTGACGCCCGCTCTACACTTCACGCGTGAACCCTTTTGAGAAAGGCGAGAGTGTAGTGAACATTCAAATAATATGTAGTCACTTTCCATTTTGAAAATTGATTATTATTTTCTTCGAGTCAATTTTAAAAAAAAAATAATGGATTCAATAAGTTGTCCTTCCTCTGCCGTTCCTATTTAATATTTGCCCCAGAAAGACTCGCAATAAAACTATGAATGGGATTTATTTTCTATGCGTATGCTGCAGCTAGTTTCGAGAAATTGGGTAATTCGCATTTTTCCCAGGAAGGTTAATTATCATTTGTTTTTCGAAGTAGTATTCTACGTATCATACAAATCATGCCTGGAACCCGTAGGGGTAGGCATGAGTTGAAGTGACTATGGATTTTCATTTGCTAATACAATCCTTACACACACTTCCCTCTCTTCTAAGCCGCGAAGGCTTTACAGCCGCACTCGGACTTGTTAATGACCTAAAGCAAATTCTTCAAACACAAATAAAAAATTCTCCCTTAGAGAGGGAGAGAGAGAAGTTTTAAATATGTACTAAAGACCTTCTTATGTAAATCCATACAAATGATTCCTCTAACGAAGAATTATTTATTTGAGTTTGAAGAATTTGCTTTAATGTTTCTTACAACTCTGAGTGCGGCTGTTCGTGCCTGGGGTCTAAAAGCTGGGTCTAAAAGCTACAATGATGACGACATTAGATTAGTGATCGTGATTGGACGCGATTAGTGTGAATCGCGGGATTTAGCGCGTTTTATGTCAATACCATGTATAATTTTATTTTCGATTGTCGAATCTCCCCTAAGGCACAATACGAAGAGAACTAGACAAACTTTTATATTCACTAGAACTTTGACCTGAAGTAATTCTAAGCTTTGAATATGTTTTGTAAAATTTAAAAAATAATTAGTATAAACATTTAAAACGTGTTAAGAAATTATTTGTATCTAAAAATGATTTTTCTTCCATATCTCTATGAATATAAATGTGGGAAAATATATTTGTATTGTGATCCTGAAGGTTTTTAGAAGCCTTTTTCATTTTCCATTTTTTTAGATATATTATTTTTTTTAAAATTGTTTTTATTACAAAACTTAGTAATTTTGCTTATGTCAAATGTATGGGAAATGGTATTTGCTTCGTAATGGGCCTTAACAAACATAACTTCAACTTATTGCATTAAACATAACCGACGACATTTGCACAACATTTACATTGATTAATCGCCTTACGCATAGTTCATCGACAAATGCTTTCGCAAATCGGCAAAACACTACTTTTGTGACCATTTAAGGATCATTCTACTATAAGTAAGCGGCCATATTGGTACAACGCGAAATATCAGATAAATTTTATATTGACAATGAAATATAGGTTTAGTAGGAAATTATGGTGTGAAGGAGTTTCGCTACTTTTTGGTAAAGTTTTATCGTTCATTAATTTATATCGATTGGGTTATAATATGATCAATCGACCTTGTATACCATAGCATCAGAGTTTTTCAGAATTGCCTTTCGGTTTTGTTTTTAATTATTATGTATCTCCGCTTGGGATTCACGGGTTACCCCGGTCCTTTGAGAGGCTTGCGCGGGGATATGGATCCAACACGTAGAGGCCCTTTGGAGAAGTTGATGTCATATTGTGCTCCTGCCAAAACCCGTTCTCGGCTATATCAATAGTTGACATTTCCATGAACAGCTCTCGGCAGGAGGAGGAACTATTTCTAATAGGTGAAAAGAATAAATGGGTTATGGTGATGAAGTTTGGATGGATTTAAACTGGGCTATTGCAATAGAAATCGGACGCCTGCCATAATCATGATTACTGACTATTAGTGGCAGGCGGTGACTCGCCACCCAGTGAATGGGCCCCCCAAATAGTCGCCGCATTTGGCAACAGAGGGGCAACATTGGGATGAGCGGCTAAGGGTGCCGAGAGGTGCGTCTCCGGTTTCGCCATCGCGAGTTGCCTCGTGAGCGGGTTTCCCCGTTATTACGCCATTACGTGCAATACACTTCCACCCTCGAGCATATAGCTCTTGCGACTCCACTCTGGCCGGCCGGCTAAGGCAAGCCAGAGGTAGGGGTCCTGTCCCTCATCGGCGTCCACTCCGACCTTGGCGAAGGAAGGTCGGAGGTGAGGGACGGAGGCCTCCCCTGGGAGCACTCAGGTCCGCGGTGTCGCCACTCACCAACAGCTAGCCACAAGCTGCCCTGCGGAGACTGACTGCACTGGGAAGAGAACCCAGTGGGCCATGGGGTCGTCACATCCCTACGCCTAATTATTATTATTATTTTAATAATCTTATCGTAACTAATAATGTTATAATGCGAAATCACTTTCGTTTGTTTATTTTTTCGTTGGTAACATCTTCTCTTTTATTTATTGAACCAATCTTCTTGATATTTCACGTACTGAAAAGGACATGGAGTACCTTTCATCCAGCGAAACAAAAACTTTTCCGTAAGCGTACGACACGTAGCCGTGGTAAAAAGCCAGTCAATAATGGTCATTTCTGATAAAATCCTATTTTGAAAATATACTGCAACACGTACAATGATATTGTGACTGGGTTTCCTGTAGGTCTGTAGGGCCCTCCGGACCCCTCCTTAGTAGGCCACATCGCCTACTGAGCGCCATTTTATTAAATTACTCGCTCAACCGGCGTTTCAACCACGTGAGTAGACAACGATACAGAGAAAAAATACAAACTTAGAACTATAAAAAGTCATGTCGTGTCGAAATGCCTATTGACTGCACTATATTATAGTTGCCCAATATTTGGCCAACACTTGTGCCTGGCAGTTCGCCAATATTTACGTCCGTCATTGAGAATGTTTTTGCTGAACAACACCAGTGCAGAATGCTATAATGAGTTTCACACTATCAGCAGCCTTTTCAGATCCCAAGCTGGGCTACAACAAAGCTGCGCCGGCTCTTCAGGCGTCCAGATGAGTCATGCATGGCCTTGGATTAGTTGGATGTGCTTATATCCTTTTCTTTTACTAAACATTAGGATTGCACTCATGTCCCAGAAAAGGGAACACAGTACGTAAACGAAAGTGTCTCCATTCTTCGGGCCCTGGCTGTAACCACATCCCAGTACGACTATATCCTTAGGTGCCCGATCAACAGACCGAGTAACACACGCAACATGCAAATCTAGGCCCAGTTGTACGAAGATTTTTCTCTGTTCCGTTACATACTCGTGTGGTTCAACTATCACAGTTCCAAGGGCTTGGAGTTTTTAAGATAGAGCATGTAATTTGATTTGATTTTTATTTTTAGTGGTTATCACAATTCAGTGGTATTAATTTGAAATTTATTTATTTTATTAAATAACAAGCCTTTTCGTCTCGGTTAGTTACGTCTGCGTGAAGGGTTAAAAAGGGTAAAACAAAAACATTATGTGACGAGATTCATACAAATGTCTATTTTACTATCTGGTCGTGTCGTTTTCAGCTTTCGGGGGATGACGTCAAACTGCTTATTAAACTATAATCGTATTCACTTTTATACTCAGCCATTCATTTTTCAACATCCGTGGTTAAACTTTAAATGATTCTCAAACAAGGGGCAGCAAAAGTATTCTCCGAAGTGCGGAACCTTCGGTGCGCGAACTCTAGCTCTTTAACTCAAGATTTTACTTTGCCTACCCCGAGTAAAAGTTCTGTGCACGTCAGTACAGAAAACGCTTAGATTAATGAATCATGTCAGCTGTGGCCGTAGCGCTCTGTCACACAGATCCCGCACCGGGCTGCCGACTCTGCCATACAATTACACAGGCTAATCGAATTCTCGTGTCGTCCTCAAGACGTCTCCGACATGCCACGGTGCGTTTCGTAACTCATTGAAAACGTAGTGTTACGTGTATCTTCATCCTAGCGTGTATTCCTAGTTTAGTCTAGCTTACGCTTCGGAGCCTAGGGTACACTGTAAATCATGGTCCTAGATTTGGCGGCGCTGGTTATTACAAAGGAGCGACTGCCGTCTGACCTCCGTAACCATTTTTACAGGGAAATCAGACCAGCAGGATCATGATCCGAGTTATGTTAATGGCCAACACTGTCAGAATTTTTCAGGCAACCCAAAGGCATGTGACACAGCCTCACGACTGCTATCTATCGATAACAACAGGGACCAACGGCTTAACTTGTCTTTCTAAGCACAAAGGAGCTCGAGATAGAAAATGCCACTAAATGGCGACCAATCCAATTGTGGTCGCGTCTCGCCGTCGCTTGACACGCGCATTCACTACGGACACGCGGGTCGCGCTAGACTATCTTGCACCTCTGTAACAGACCTACTGTGCGTTAAGTTATAAATAATAAAAAAATATTTAATTTCGGACCATAAGTTCTTATAGTAAGTAAATATTTAGCATAAAACTATGTTAGGTAAGCTACATTTTAAATTATTTTATTAGGTTCTTTAGGTATATTGGTTGTATATCTCTATATGTATTAGTTATAAAATATAGGGTTATACGAAACTACTAACAATTCAATTCAAATTCGTTTATTGTCTCCATGGTATTACAATTGGTATAATAATTAATATACAGAAAATCATGAACCCTGGCAGGGCACTACTATTTTACGATATCATGACCTCAAGTCCCTTTAAAATTATTAAGCAAAAAATATTTTTTTTTGCATGCTCTTTTTTGAATGAATGAATGAACACTTTATTGCACCATTTACAAACAAAAGAAACACACGGTTAAATCCAATACAACTAAATGGGTACAAAGGCGGACTTCGCTAATGCAATTTCTTCCAGCCAACCTTAGAGTAGAAATGAGCTGCGGTAAAATAACACTTGCGTGAGCGGTCCAGAAAGCTTTGCATTATTAATTTATATATTACTAGCTGATTCCCAATATTTTTACCGAATCATGCTTATAATTTGTATTTGACTTACTGTATTCATAATTTCCGCAGCTCCGCCTGCGTCAAAAAGGCCCCGGGTCTTCAACTATATTCGTACCAAATTTCATCAAAATCCGTTCAGCGGTTTGGCCGTGAAAGCGTAACAGACAGACAGACTTTCGCATTTATTATATTAGTATGGATATGGATATTATTATTGTGTACAGCATGCATGTCAATAAATCATGAATCATATCCAAATGTTAACAGTATATTTGGAATGTGAAAATAAATTTCTTTCAATAAAAAATTATGTGAAAATCTACAAAAATAATTCCGGCCTCCAATACAAATTCCTATCAGCTGATGTGTAAACCTAGTTTAGTTTCATGTAGTAAATACGCTGACTATTTGACCAGTGGTTTCAAAATTACCCTGGATGTACCCTTACCGGTACACACCAAGCAATTTCGGTACTACGGTAGTATTTGGCTAATAATGATACGATAAATATGCTAATATCATTACATTTAAAAATATGTATCTAATACGTTAATAATTTATATTTAGAATCGATTAATTTACTCGGAATCGTGTCTCACGCAAAACAAGTATGTGATAATTGAGTATCGCAGACTTTTTGTATGAAATTACTTTTTATTAAGTATTACTCGTACGATAAACGACGCCATGTTAGTAAGTCGATGGAAACGACTACATTGTAACGTTAGGCGCGGCACTCGTTGAGCGCGAATATAAAAAAATAAAAATATGTTTCATAAATATAATATCGAACGCTTTTTTCGTATCTGTACAATAAAACATTTTTCAAATACAAACAATTTTAATGTTAGTTAAAAAAATTTACATTAAAATTAGTCCGTCATTTAGGAAATCGAAATATAGTAGTTACGTATTTTTTCTTTTGTCAATTGAGCGCTAAATTATAAAGATATAACGAATCAAAGTTTAGGAGTAGGGGCTCGTGACGTCACTTATTGCGAAAAAGTGTAGCACACTGTGACGTCACACGGATTTTAAACCCGTCATATCTTTACCATTCTTTGTTTAATTTTCAAAAGAAAAAATACGTCTCCAATATTTTTTGATTATCTAACTGACTGACTATTTATATATTTTTTAGGAAACTAGCCTGTGGCAAAAGGCTATATCGCAATATCAATATCTTTCAGGCAACCTTCCGGAAAATCATACATTTTTCAATGGAATTTGATTAAATATTCAATTGGTAAACTCATCTCTGAATTAATAAGTTAGTAAGAGCAGTCAGCTGATCAGAGCTTGTATGAAATGAAGGGTTTTATAGAATCTCTTCCAATATATCAGTTCTCAACAACCTGAAAGGATTTTGATAAAATTTGGTATGAATATAGTTAAAGACCCGGGGCCAAACTAGGCTACTTTTTGACGCAGGCGGAGCTGCGGAAAAAAGATAGTTTATAATATATCATAATTCTTTTATTAAATTTATGAATACAGTAAGTCAAATACAAATTATAAGCATGATTCGGTAAAAATATTGGTATTATGTAAGTAAGAGATACTAATTAATTTTTTTTCATTGACTTGTGACCTCAAGATGAAATAGCGTGTTCTAGTTAGTTTATAAAAAACCTACTTAAATAGCAAAATAAATGATTCTGATATTCATCGACTAAACTCGTGTGTTATTTATCTGCGGGTACTACGCGAAAATAAATAAATAAAATGAAAAACAAATCGTTTTAATAAATAAACTCACACCCATATTCTCAAACTCCACTCAACTTTACTCCAACTCATTGGTATGATTAGTCGACACTAGCTTCCTTGACTTGAGATGATTTCCCATTGGAGGTGAGTATCGAACTCTCAAAATATAAGGTTGGTCGAGAGGTACCTTGAGGCGTCCTCGAAATGAAATAGAGTGGTTATAAATCAGTTTTTTGCCACTTTTTGCCTAGGTATTCATTACTTTATTTTATTTTTTAATCTATTCTTTTGTAATTTTCAATTTTTGTGCTTAGAATTTTTATTATAACCTGTGACGTTCCTC
The DNA here is from genome assembly GCA_947363495.1 of Euzophera pinguis. Classification (NCBI taxonomy): domain Eukaryota; kingdom Metazoa; phylum Arthropoda; class Insecta; order Lepidoptera; family Pyralidae; genus Euzophera; species Euzophera pinguis. Next base: position 17,695,018 of record OX376154.1, read on the forward strand.
ACTGGAGTTTGCTCAAGCAACCAATTAAGAATGACATTTGAGGCGCCCTCCAATGAGTTTGAGTGAAGAACGTCCTTATGGTTATGTTTAAGAATACGGTGGGCAGTGTAACAACACCCTTACTTGCTTTAGATGTCCATGTTACTTTGATAGAAACGGCTCGCAGAATAAACAAATAATTATATAGCCACTTACCGTACGAAGTTGAGAAAAAAACTAGTTTACTTGCAATATCAATATTACACATTACAAGTACTTACGTGAATAAATGAACGATCCAAAAAAGTTTTTCTATATGTATAAGAATGAATATGAATTTTTGCATTCAAAATTATTTGCCTTTTAAATAAAGACTAGCAGCCCGTCCCGACTTCGCCCAGGCCCACAACCTTCCTCGAGAAATAGACTATCCAATACTGAAAGAATTTTTCAATGTAGATAAAATACAGAATCCAGCTTATCTCCACGAGGCAGGGTATCCAGAAGACTGGCAGCATTGTTCCTTCGCACAGCGATAACTATTCGCTGTGCGAATTAACTGCCAGCTTTCGTATCCCCCGTAGGCTCGCGGAGATAAGCTGGAATTCTAAATTAATGTAAAAAAAGGCAGATTATTAAAATATTTGTTAGGTACCTTTTTCTGCGCGGATTTCGAAAATTCCCTTTTCATCTGTACATTTGCAGAAAAACATTGATTACCGCCTTATTTATATAATCCAAGCGACAGCTGGCTTCCGCCGTAATGTTACAATTACATCATTTTTACAGATTACCAGTGAATCGAAACAGCTAGGCAACTTCACGGTGACAAAAAGGGTTTAAAATTAGTCGTGGTGGCAAATTGAGAGACAAAGGACAGCAGAAGACTGCGGTGCTAGCGATCGACCTACGGAGCGAGCGGAACGAGCGGAGCCAGCGGGACGAGCGACGGAGGCGAGCGGATCGGCCTACGAAGCGATCGGATCGAGCTACGCTGCGAGCGCGACGAGCGACGAGTAAGAAGTTACTACAGTCGTCACCACGGCACCCACCTCTGTTTGGGAACCACCTTTATTCAGGTGAGATTAAATATTAATTTTTAATACTAATTTTGTTACCTGACTTGAAAGTCTTGATCATAATGTAACATTATGAACGCCGTAAGGGTGGCTTAGTTTGGGCAAATGGTTTAGTCAGATGTTGTAAATTCATCAAATAATGTGCAATCGTGTCAATGTTTTTAATCAAACAATGAAAATGTTTCCATGCATCTTAAAGAATCATACAGTTGACGTACCTAAGGTTTTATTTGAATACCAAACTAAATTGTGTCCAGGCCACGACTTAGAAAAACTTAAACTATCATCTGTGATCTAAGTATTTATTTTTATTTATCTTTTCGGGGTTATTACCGGTTGAGCGGGTAAAAAATGAGCTGGTTAAATATTTAAAACACGGGGGGCTATCTATATCCGGTATTGCACCATCTCGCATACTTACTCTCATTAGGATGGAATTAAAATAACACTCTGCCATCTGGAGGCAATGAACTCCGGACTTTTAAGTCATCAGGCAAGCGCCTAATCAACCGTTCCCAGAGGCATTCGCCTATCGCATCGACACAATGCATAGGTCTGCATATGTGACATTCTCCAATAATAATGTTCGGTGGGGTTATTACATTATTCTTCGTTGTATGGCGCGCTAAATTCGATGATTCCTGATTGGACGGCCCCACAGCGTAGTGCAAATATTACACGCGGTCAAGAAGCAGAAATTAGTGGATGAGGTTTGTCGGTATTATCTGCATACCACTGTCTTTCAGAGACACAGAAGCTTTATCATAGAACTATTTACTAATGTACAGAACAACCGCTCACGCTGCAGTCCCACTCGAAATAGATGCCGCACTTTAGCGCGCAGATTTACGGTAAAAAACGAGAGCAAAAAAATTTGGTATGAATATAGTTAAAGACCCGGGGTCAAACATAGGCTACTTTTTGACGCAGGCGGAGCTGCGGGAAAAAGCTAGTATATATTTTAAATGCGAAAGTCTGTCTGTCTGTCTGTCTATCTATCTGTCTGTCTGTCTGTTACGCTTTCACGGCCAAACCGCTGAACGGATTTTGATGAAATTTTGTATGGATATAGTTGAAGACCCGGGGTCAAACATAGGCTACTTTTTGACGTAGGCGGAGCTGCGGGAAACAGGTAGTACTATATAAAAACGAATAAAATAAGTATTTAAGAGGGACTTCCATACAACAAACGTTTTTTTTGGTCCTTTTTTGATAACGGCAATAGGTAGACGCTTGAAATATTCTAAGAATATTTAGTTATTTATTCACTTTAAAAATAAATCATCATCATTTCAGCCGCAGTCAGTCCACTGCTGGACATAGGCCCTTCCCAATGATTTCCAAAATGATCGGTTGGCAGCAGTCTGCATCCAGCGTTTGCCTGCGACCTTTTTCAGGTCCACTGACCATCTGGTAGGTGGATGTCCAACGCTGTTCTTACCGGTACGTGGTCGCCATTCGAGAACCTTTCTGCCCCATCGGCCATCGGTTCTCCGCGCTATGTGCCCCGCCCACTTCAAAGAACTAATCCGCTGGGCTATGTCAGTGACTTTTGTTCTCCTACGGATCTCTTCATTTCTGATTCGATCTCGTAGGGAAACACAGAGCATCGCCCTCTCCATAGCTCTCTGGGGCGACCTTGAGCTTTCTTATGAGGCCCATAGTCAAAGACCACATTTCGGACCCGTATGTCATCACTGGTAACACACACTGGTCGAAGACCTTAGTTTTAAGGGACTGAGGTATTTTGGACGAGAAGACGCTACGTAGCTTCCCGAACGCCGCCCAGCCGAGTTGGATTCGACGAAAGACCTCGTCCTCGAAGCTGGAGTTGCCAGCCTGGATCATCTGACCCAGGTAGACATACTGGTCTACAACTTCAAGGGTGTGGTTCCCGACAGAAACCGGTGATGGCGTAACATGGACATTACACATTGCCTTGGTTTTGTCCGTGTTCATTTTAAGGCCCACCTGGGAGACCACGTTGAGGTCTCTGAGCATGGTACTTAAGTCCTCCAGCGAATGACCACGAAGGTGAGTGATATACTCGCCATTGATGTTGATGCCAAGTTCTTCCCATTCCAGGAGTCTGTCTTACACCTCTCTGCAATGGAATAGCCCCCGTGCTCTGCTCCTGTACTCGGACTGACATAGTGGCGTTGCTGTACAAACACTTCAACACTTCGATGTACCGGTAGTCTATGCGGCACCGCTGGAGAGACTGAAGCACCGCCCACATTTCGATCGAATCAAAGGCCTTCTCATAGTCCACAAATGCTAGGCATAGTGGCCGGTTATACTCTTTGGTCTTCTGTATAACCTGCCGAAGCGTATGGATGTGGTATATGGTACTAAACCCTTTTCGGAAACCGGCTTGTTCGGGAGGCTGGAAGGCATCGAGCCTGTTCGCGAGACCGTTCGTGATTACCCTCGAAAATAGCTTATAGATGTGACTCAGGAGCGTGATGGGTCTATAGTTCTTCAATAGGGTATTGTCACCTTTTTTGAAGAACAAAACTACCACGCCCCTGTTCCACGCCTCTGGCGTCACGCCCTCGAACAAAACGGAATTAAAGAGCTTCTGAAGGATTTTCAGTACCGGCGTTCCGCCCGCTTTCAGAACCTCTGCTGTGATTCCGCCTTCGCCCGGCGCCTTGTTGTTCTTGAGCTGTTTGAGAGCAATCCTAATCGCAATCCTAATCTCGTACAGGCTGATGTCTGGGTTATCTTCCGTATAGTGTCGGGTAAGCTTGGCGCTTGGGTCTTTGGCCAAGCTTTCAACGGGTTTAGCTACTGAAGTGTAGAGTTGTCCGTAAAACCTCTCGATTTCCCTCAGCACCTCGGCTTTCGTCGATACCACGTTGCCGTCCTCCGTCTTCAGCTTGGTCAGTCGGCTCTGCCCAATAGACTTCACCTTTGCGAACACTTTGGAGCCTTTGTTTTGCTCTATCGTCTCCTTAATACGTTCTGTATTGAAGGAGCGAGTATCGTTCCGCGAAGATTTCCGGATTTGTCTATTGAGCTGCCGGTAGACGTCGGCGTCATCGGAGGTCTGCAGCATCATGGACCGTCGCTTAGCCATCAGATCTAGGGTCTGAGGTGAGAGTTTTTGTGGTTTATTTTTGGGGCGGGATTTAAAGATCTTCTTTCCCACCGCCTGGACAACTTCTTCAAATCCGTTATTAATCTCGTCCACAGAAACGCAATCCTTAAGGCATGCAAAGCGATTTGAGAGCCCTAGCTGGAAAGATTCTTGGCTTTGGATATAGGCTTGCGAAGGTCGGTGTATAGACCCCATCAAGCGAGTACTCTCTCGTCTGAGATCGATGTTCAAGATGCCCCTTACAATCCGGTGATCGCTACCGATTTTAATCTTGCTGATCACAGAGACATCGTTGAATATCTCTCTTCTCGTCGACAAGATGAAGTCTATCTCCTGTTTTATTGGAGCTTGGCTCTTCTTAGTGGGCCCTAGCCAGGTCCACTTTCTTTGCGGTGGCTTCTTGAAGAAAGAGTTCATCGCGAAGAGTCCCTCTTTCTCCAAAAGGCCAGCCGGCATATGGCCTCGCTCGTTTCGCTACCCATATCCAAATCGTCCCACCCTGAGCTCTCCACCGCCTCGACCGCCGAGTCTTGCGTTAAAAATAAATAATAAATTAAAATAAAACAAATATTTAAGGGGATCTTCCTTAGAACAAACGTGTTTTTTTTTGCAGTTTTTATAGATACGAATGCCTTCGTATGCGAGCCGGCTCGCACTTGACTGGTTTTATTTATACAAGAATTAGTTGACGCAGTCACTAGCGTCTACGTTATTACAATGTCATCGTAGTGGCACTGTTCGCGAGGTCTACTGTTCAACTACTAGTTATAAAATTACAAAGCCCTTCAGTTTTCCGAAGTTTACATTCAGCGGAATCGTCTTCCGTACCATCAGAAAACACACTAACTGTGTCCTTAGTACCGTTGTAACACTGTTGAAACATCGGAAGTTTGAAGGTACTCGCAGCTCGTCCCGACTTCGTTCAAGCCTATAACCTTCCTCAATAAAATAGGCTATCTAAAACTAAATGAATTTTTCAAATCGGACCAGTAGTTCCTGAGATTAACGCATTCAAATAAATGAACAAACTCTTCAACTTTATTATTAGTATGTTACGAAACCAAAAATAAATAAAAATAAAATTCGGCCCGCGGAAGTTTGAGTAGCGCTGTCCGCGGAAAATTCTCGTACAATCGTCGCGTGTTTCCATACGGGAATAATATCGCGAACAATCTAGTACATCGATTATCTCGCTCTGACATATTGCTTTGTCTCTCACACTTCTAATATGTACTAAGGGAACGAGACAAAGAGTATCCCTCTCTCTATTCCGGAGTAGTTGTGATCTTTCTAGAAACTTATGGAGCGGGTTTCCCGGGCCATATAAGTATCGGAAGGTGCCTCAGGAGGGCAGTTCTAATTTAACTGAGCTAAAAGTGCGATCAAGAAGCGATATCCGGAGCGAATAACAAACAAGTGATACAAGCGACCTCGGCAAGTTATAGTGACTGTGATTAGCAAGTGTTTTGGACATTGTTAGTGATATGTGAAGTGAAGTGACGACGGCGACCATCCTTGTGGGAATAAACGTTTTTAAGAGTCATCAGGTGTTTTTCTCCAAATTGCGAACCCCGAAGCTCGTAAAAAGTATATAGATTATACGCACTCAATCCTTTTATTTTATGATTTGAATATGCAGTGATTTACTTATTCTTACTCACCTTGTATTAAGTATTATGACACTTCCATCCATACTATATATTATAAGTGTGAAAGTCTGTCTGTGACGCATTCACCGCCAAACCGCTGAACGGATTTTGATGAAATTTTATATATTTGAAGATCCGGGGTCAAACATAGCCAACTTTTTGATGCAGGCGGGCTGTAGGAAAAAGGTAGTAGTTATAATATACGTCTAATCATTATTCTCGTAGAATTGTGCACTTAACTATAAAAACAATACCGCATCCATCCACATTTTCCTAGTTCTTAACAAGTACAGTCGGCCATCATTAATTCTGCCGGCGTGTCCCGCATATGAATCGGAGATTTCAGGTACTACCCATTTTATGACTAGCCATAATTGATCGCATTTCTAATACTAAACATTGATTTCACGATCAATGTTACAGATTGTCCAGTTATTACTAATGCAAATGTAGAATTGGACACCTACTGATCAGATGGTCAGATGTGCTTCTGAAGGCACGTTAAGCCGTTGGTCTCGGTTGTTATCGATAGATAGCAGTCGTGAGGCTGTGCTCTCACAGTGCCTAAAGGCATCTCTATGCCTTTAGGCAGCCTGAAAAATTCTGACAGTGTTGACCACTAACCAGTGTTGACCTCTGGTCATGACAGACAATTTAAAGACTAATTCAAAATTGTCTCTAATTTTGTCTACTATATGTAAGGGATATCATTTAAACATAAAATCGATATTAATGGGGATAGATGTCATGTCATCTCGTTTCTTCACACATCGTCGTCGTCGTTTCAGCCGCAATCAGTCCACTGCTGGACATAGGCCTCCCGGGTTGTTGTCATAGTCGTCACGCTTGGCAGGCGGGTTCGCGAGCGCAGTTTCAACAGCTTATTGTACTTCCGACACTGCTGCCCATCGGAAGTTTTCTTAAGCTAGGGAAGGGTGGGATGTGGTTGGGTTTGGGGAAAGGATGAAGTACTAGGATGCTACTGACTCGGATGGGCATGGGTTGACTCAGTAGCAGCTCGGGTAAATCGGGCTCGCGTACCCGTGTGTTATGTATCCAAGCCATCAGACAGATGTTTGGAAACAACACCCCTGACTTGCTTTTCTTCACACTTGCCTGCCAATTTCCGTCTGACACCATCCCCACTCTTTCATAATAGATTGTCCCAACAATTGTGAGGTTAGTAGAGCCCCTAAGCATTGCTCCGTCAACCCTACCTACTTCATTTCAATGATCAGTCGTAAATTCCATATTAGACATTAATGATATAAGTACCCAGACCTTGTAGCACGTGTAATACACTACAATTAACCACAAATTAAGTGTTACTTAGTGTTGTCAACTGTTGATAATTGTGAAGTGCTGCATGTATTTGATACCGGGATCTATGGGATAATGATATCCATAGATTCTATGTGTATTAGACGACTTACCTATGGTGTAGTAGGGTCATTATTACATAAATTTAAGAGCTAGGCTCTTGTCGGTGGTAATTTTTTTATACTTCTCTATCACTTTTATTTAATTTTTTGATACGACACGACGCTTACTTATAAATAATGAAGCAGTCGTTGGACTACCGTTATGCTTCGTAGGAGCTCAAGATGTATATAAATGTATAAAATACACAAAATAGATATATTGTATTGTACACACGAACGTATAACCTCCTCCGTTTTTGTAGTCGGTCAAAAATGTTTTCGAATCAAATCATGTTGCGCGACATTGCTCCTAATGGCGCACTAACATGTGTCGCCAGCAATTTTTGCTAAAAGAATGGGTGGCTGGGCCACCCTGGGCGTCAAAGGGTATATAATGTGAATGTCGACACGCTATGAAGAACAAGAAGAATGGAGCTTCTCAAAATAAGATGCCGGAGATGATATTGACCTTATACTGGGCACATAATTAGTACTTACAACTAGAGCGGAGTACAATGTAACTACTTAATTTATGAAGGATCCGCCATGATTGTCAACCAACAAGGTATGCACTAAAGAGAAATTACTACGTCTGTAATAATGTCATAACTAAGCGCTGACTTTAATTGCCGCACCCATTATTAGTAACTGACGTTTAATGCGGCAAAAGTGGATAGTCGAGCGCACATGTGTTTAGCGAACATTGTGTACGATCTGGAGTGCTATTTTTGAAAAGTGTGACTCGCGCGAAATCGTTGAGTCGAAGGATTTTGCTTCGATATCGAATAATTTTTGTAATAATTTTTCTCTGGCTAAGAATAGCGGTCGCTATCTAGCGCTGGAATTCTGCCGGAGTTCTTGGCACCATGCCGCAAGGACAAATTTTAGATTGTAATTAGTTTTTATTTTTATGTTAATTCTTATTAGGTTTTAGTTTTTGTTTAGATTTATTTAGTTTTTATTTTTTTTAATTAATTAATATGTTTTTATTGTTAACGAATATTGATTAAATGTACCTCCCTATTTTTTTCAATTTCAAAATTTCAAACGGTTTTGGTTGATATCGAACGATGTTCATTCGATATAATATGTCATACATTTCAAAAATTGCCTCCGTGGTCCAGTGGCTAAGGCGTTCGCCTTCGACTCGGGGGTCGAGGGTTCGATTAACCACGGGAAGCATACTTTGTTACTTAAGTTGTTTCCAGTTTGGTTAGGACATTGCAGGCCTGATTGAATCACCTGATTGTCTAATAATAAAGACGATTCCGTGCTTTGGAAGGCACGTTAAGTCGTTGGTCCCGGCTGCCATTAGGGTCAGAGGCCGAGAGGCGATTCCGAACAACTCTGACACCAGGGTGTACATGGTCAATTGACAATGTAACCTACACGAAATAATGATGATTTCAAAAATAGGGTGTCTATTAAAGATGATTCCGTACTTTTTAATCAGCTTTGGTCTAAAGCCACAGAATAGATCCCCTTTATCCCACTCATTTTAATTTCAAGCCTTTAAATTATCAGGAAAATTTTAATCAATTCCACGCAAAAACGAAGTCGCCGGCAAAGTCTAATCACATTTTTTTTTTTTTTTTGCAAAGACACTTCTGCAACTATTTGTCACTAACTGTTACTCGCATAATCACGCATACAATTATATACACAATTACTAGTATATAAAGAGTGTAATTTTTTTACAAATACCTCCGGAACGTTATATTACCCTCAATTAAAGTACCTATTCCTTGTTTTCGCGATAATTAATTCTGTAATTGCACTAATGAATTACTTAGTGCGTAATAAAGTCCATGATTAAAATGTAAGGCGTATGGACTTATGTTCGTTTAACGCGGCGCGTTTGGCGAATCATTATGAGTCATTAAAACGCACAGAAATATTTGTTTACATAAAACCAAATAGGTACCTAAATATTTTTCATAAAAATGTATTAGCTTACTGTATTTTATACTAATATTTTTTATAAAGATAGGTACACTTAATAAAACAAATTTTATATTTAATTGTTTGAACTGTTTATAGCCCAATGATGCCTTTAAATAAAATTCATTTTATACATTATTTCCGTGATTAAGTCTTAAATGTATTTCTTAGCTAAATTACGATGCTTCAATTTCATTACTTACACTATACGACTCATCGAATATAGATTGTTTTAAGCAGTCTTTTAAAAAAAGCGCAAGTTCTCAATTAGGCTATTACAAAAACCATTCAGTTTTAATGTACCTACTTTAATGTAGAATAATATTATACTTAACATAATTTTGAACTTTATTTATTCAACTTATTGTCACATAGTGTCTTACTTGTATTTTGTTTTATTTACTACCTTCCTGTGTATCTCTCCTTAAACTCAATAAAAATATAAATATTTAGATATAATGATAATATTTGACTGGTTTAATAATATTTAAAAAATTATTTTATTGTGAATTTAATTAATTTAAATGTAAATGTGTATGTAATGTAGATTGAATTGTTTTAATTTTCTTTGCATAACTTATAAGGTTGAGTGTGCATATTGTTATGTAACACCAGACTGTACCACTTTGATTGCAAATAAACTATTTCTTTCTTTCTTTCTCACCATTCGGATGGATGCAAATTAGTCAAAAAATATCCACTTCGTTCCACAATTAAGGGAATCGTTTTCATGCCATAAGGTTGTTATGTTAATTAACTTGATAACATAATGATATCGAAGAGTTCTAATACGGATTAGCGACATAATCGCGAGCGTTAATATCACCACTTTGTTCGCCGCTCAAGCGCCGCGTCAACACGACCGAGGTTTTACCGTTAGCTTCAGTAATAGTTAGTAGGTATTCTGTTAGTAATAGTCTGGTATCTGATGTAGCGGCATTTAACTTAGTATTTAATTCTAGTCTGTTTTTTCTCATGATTGTCAGATTTATTGTCGCATTGTTTTAATTGTCAATGTATTGTACGATTTCTTAGCTTTTACATCTGTAAGCAATTAAAGAGCCGTCCCGTTTTGTTTCCTAGTTATTACATAGAAATGAAATTGTTATATCAACGTTGAGAGAATTTTCTCACATGTTTTCACAGAGCCGAAGAAAACACGTTTGTTACGTACGATACGAGCGGACAATTTCGTGATTTTGATGTGGATGAATATTAGCTTAACATGATGTAGATAATGATTTTAGCATTGATCCAAAATATATTTTACGTCCATAATCATTAGTATAGATTCCGTGCTTCAGAAGGCACGTTGAGCCGTTGGTCCCGGCTGCCATTTAGGTGGTTGTTAACCACGTCAGAGGCTGAAAGGCGGTTCCAAAAAATTCTGAAACTAGGGTGCACATTATGTAGTCGTTTAAGGAACCACGTCAGAGGCCGAAAGGCGGTTCCGAAAAACTCTGACACCAGGATGCACAGAGTCGATAGAACATGTAACCCACTCGATATGATGATGAGTATAGATTAAATAAGCAATTCCTTAGTATAGATTAAAAAATTCTTTCTTTTTATTTGTGTTTGAAAAATCTCGTGTACCATAACCATAACCTTAAGGACGTTCTTCACTCAAACTCATTCGGCCTTAAGGAAGTCCTCGTACTTTCCTAGAAAACGGCATTCTTAGTTGGTTGCTTGAGCAAACTCCAATGAGGTTATAATAACAATTTTAAACACAAAAATTACAAAAGAATAGCGTAAAAAATAAAATGAGGTAAGTAAATACCTAGGCCAAAAGTGCCAAAAACCCGTAATTTATCTACTTTATTTCATTTCAAGGACGCCTGAAGGTACCTCTCGACCAACCTTATATTTGACAGTTCGATACTCACCTCCAATGAGAAATCATCTCAAGTCAGGGAAGCTTGTGAAGACTAATCATATCAATGAGGTGGAGTAAGGTTGAGTGAAGGTTTAAAAATACGGGTGTGAGTGTTGTAAATATTATAATGTTCAACTTAAGTTCACATCTTTAGTTTCCACCCCTATTACGAGATGCGTAAACACAAACTACAATACTAAATCAGTCATCCGAAAATAAATTCGTTTAATTATCGAGTAGCGTATTGCGTTGGAAAAAAAAAATCAGTTGCGTTGACTTTGCCAAATCAGCGCAATTAGAAATTAACTTAATAACTGGCAATACCACCCGGGTTAGGGTTGCCATGGTTTGGTTTGAAAATTTTGTAATTATATACATATCATCACGTGCTTTCCCCGTTGGGGTAGGCAGAGACTACGGATTTCCATTTGCTGCGATCCTTACAGACTTCTCTCGCTTCCTCTACGCTCATCACTCTCGTCATACACTCCTAATCCGATTAATTTCGCAACTCAGTACTAGATGGCGCCACCAACAAAGTAGAACGCACTACGGTTTCGATTTATATAATGTTCATAGTATTGAGATGTATTTGTTAAAATCAGTCTTTAATATAGATTACTCTTTCGTATATCATGTTTCTTTTCTGGACCCTAGTACGGCAGTGAATAGGTAGCCATTGGTCCTTCGGCGCGGATGTGTAAGGTAGAAAATCGAGTGACAAAGTGTGCAGTGCAGTGAAAAGTTAAAGTGACAGTTCGGGACTTAGCGGATTTCAGTGTGGATACGGACTTGTAAAAATCGTGAGTTATAAACAATCTTTAAAAAAAATACAAGTGCTAAAGACTTAGAATAATTCGATGTGATCATCAACATTAAAAATTTACAAGTGTAAAAGACTTAGAAAAATTCGCTAGTGAAGGAACTTTAAAAATTTGCAAGTGTTTCCAAAGACTTAGAAAAATCAGAGTGAAGTTAAACTTAAAATTTTACAAGTGCTGAACACTTAGAAAAATTTACTGGAATTAAATTAACTTACAAATAATCGTTATCTTAAACTATTTAATTTAACTTTCTGTAAACTTAGTGAAATTGCGTTGATAAATTAGTTGTGTTTGAACATTAGACTTTGTATATTCGCTTAATTTTGAACATAAACAATGGAGAAAATAAACCAATTACTTAGTCTTCAAGATGAAAGGATGGAGTCTATGAAAAAGGCTCAGACTAACTATGGCAAAGCTCCTAAAGCAAGAATTACACCTAGCTATTTAGATACTCGTTTGGAAAACTTAGAAGCAACATGGAAATTATTCAAATCTTCGCATGAGCACTTGGTTGCGAACATTTCTAAAGAAACAAGAAGCGGACTAAGTTATTTCTCGGAGGATATGTATGAGACGTGTGAGGAATTATATATTACATACAAAAGTGATCTGAGAACAAAAATTAGTGACTTAACTGCTGCTGCACAGACAACTATCTTACCTGAACCAAAGAAAACAACTACTGAAATAAAACTGCCGCAGATCCATCTACCACGTTTTTCTGGCAAATATACCGATTGGACATCTTTTCACGATCTGTTTAACTCAATTATACATACAAATGAATCACTAGACAATGTTCAGAAATTGCATTACTTAAAGTCAAGTCTGTCTGGTGAAGCTGAACAACTGCTGCGAGCTATACCTATTACAAATCAAAATTATAGTCAGGCATGGGAAATACTCAAAAATAGATACAATAACAAAAGATATATTTCAAATTGTATTTTCAAGAGATTATTTAGCATTAAAAATATAACAACGGAGTCAGCTTCTCTTCTAAAACAATTGCTGGATACTACAGTTGAATGCTTGAGCTCACTAACGAATCTAGGATTACCAACAAAAACTTGGGATGCAATCGTCATCTACTTGACTGTTTCTAAATTAGATCCTGAAAGTCATCGTCTGTGGGAACAAAATATTTCAGCTGAAAGAGAAGATTTCCCGTCGTTTGACAATCTTAAACAATTTATGGAGAATAGGTTTAGATCTCTTGAAATGATTGAACCAACAAACAAATCTACTAAATATAAAACATTTCATGCCACTGTAGAAACTGGTAACTGCTCGTTCTGTAAAGAAGATCATTACATTTATCAGTGTAAGCCATTCGCAAAATTACAATACAAGGAAAGACATGACTTCGTACAAAACAACAATTTATGCTTCAATTGCTTGATACCAAATCATTCTGCTAGCAAATGTATGAGGAAAACATCGTGTCGGATATGCCACAAGAAACACCACTCTCTATTACACCCAGAGAGGAAAGAAGAATCTGTAAGGGATGAATGTCATAAAGACTCAAGTCAAAACATAGTGTCACATTTTGTAAATCAACCTGGTCAAATACTATTAGCCACAGCACTCGTAGATGTGACATCGCGTCATGGTCAAACACACGTCTACCGTGCCCTCATTGACCAAGGCTCACAGGCCTCGTTCGTAACAGAAGATTTAGTTCAAACTATGGGTTTGAAGAAGACAAAAGTCAACGGCGTGGTCTCAGGATTGAATAATGGAAATCAGCTTCACACCAAATACATGGTTGAAGTACAACTACAGTCAAGATGCAATCCAAAGGTTACAATCCTGATTAAGGCTTATATTCTAAGGACTATCACAAACTACTTACCTTCACAATCAATCACAGTTTCTAATTGGCCCGAGCTGAAGGAAATAACACTTGCAGATCCTACATTCGATATACCCAACAGAATTCACATTCTGCTAGGAGCTGAAGTCTATAGCGAAATCATAGAAGCTGGATTGATAAAGAGTTCATCTGGTATCATAGCACAAAAAACACAACTGGGTTGGATTCTTTCTGGTGACTCTAGCAATACAAAACCTGCAAAACAAAAACAAATCATTAGTATGCATCTCTGCGTATGTGAAAATGAAATACTAAGGAAATTCTGGGAAGTAGAAAATGAAATACTTACCTGTGAAAGAAAATTAACAAAAGAAGAGAAAAGATGTGAAGAGATCTATAAGGAAACTACAATTAGAACAGAATCTGGAAGATACCAAGTAAATTTACCTTTTAAAGAAGACATACTTACACCAGTAGAAAAATGCGGAATGACAAAGGAAATAGCTACTTCAAGATTCTTACAACTTGAACGAAAATTTCAGCAAAATAGTAACCTAAAAGAAGAATACATAAAAGTTATCAAAGAATATGAAACATTAGGACACATGAAGTTAGCAAATGAAGAAGAAAAAGAAGTGATGTACTTACCTCATCACGCGGTTATTAGAAATGACAAAGACACCAGTAAATTGAGGGTTGTATTTGATGCCTCTGCAAAAGGATCTAGAGGATACTCGCTGAATGATACGCTGCTTACTGGGCCTGTAATTCAAAAAGATTTACGTACTTTGATAACAGAATGGAGAAAACACAAGATAGCTCTAGTAAGTGACATAATAAAAATGTATAGACAAGTTTTAGTTTCAGAAGATCACAGAAACTATCAGCGTATCATATGGCGAGATAACCCACATGAGGATTGCAAATCATACAACTTACTTACTGTTACTTTCGGTACTGCCTGTGCTCCCTTTTTAGCAGTTCGAACCTTATTTCAAGTGGCGGAAGACAAAAAGCATAAGTACCCAATTGGCGCTGAAATAGTAAAATCTTCCTTCTATATGGATGACTTAATGACAGGCGCTCATAATGAAGAGAAAGCTACTGAAATTTACAACCAGGTAAATGATCTGTTGACTAGTGCAGGATTTGTATTACAAAAGTGGTCTAGTAACTCTAATAACGTACTCAAAACAATAGAAGAAACTAAAGATAAACTACAACCATATGAAATTAAATTTGATAAAATTATTAAAATTCTAGGCATATCATGGGATCGCGATGATGATAAATTCAAAATATCGGTTAACTTACCTGAACCATCTTTACCAATCACAAAACGAAGTATATTGTCGGATGTGGCACGATTATTTGATCCATTTGGATGGCTTGCTCCAGTGATCATCAGAGCGAAGGTGCTGATACAAAAATTATGGCTTTCTAATGCTGAATGGGATGCACAGATACCAGACAATCTTCGAGAAGAGTGGCTTGTGTTTCGTAATCAATTAGTTACTTTAAAAAATATACATCTAGACAGATGGATTCACACTCATCCTGACAATGATCAAGTTGAGCTTGTTGGATTCGCAGACGCTTCAACATTAGCATACGCTGCAGTTTTATATGTAAGAGTAATTCAAGGAGAAGAAATCCATGTTACAATATTGGAAAGCAAAACAAGGGTGGCACCTCTGAAACAAATATCGGTGGCAAGACTGGAATTATGTGCTGCAGTTCTTCTGGCAAAACTTCTAGCTGAAGCCGCAAATATTTTGAAGATTCCTAAACATCAAGTTTATGCCTACACTGATTCGACAGTAGTATTAGCCTGGATACAATCACAACCTATACGTTGGCAAACATTTGTAGCCAATCGAATTACTGAAATTCAAACCAGATTAGACAATGATAGATGGAACCACGTAGCCTCAGAAGAAAACCCAGCTGATATTGCGTCTCGTGGAATCGAGCCTTCGGAATTAAAAAACAGTCAGTTGTGGTGGAAGGGGCCTCTGTGGATGAAAAGGAAAACATTAAACACAAATAAAAAATATATACCAGAAACTAAACTAGAAGAAAGAAAAATAAATGCTAAAGTATTTTATAACAAAATAGAAGAAAAGTCAATTTTAGAAAATTTCTCTACACTAAATAGAATGATTAGAGTACTTACCTATTGCCGAAGATTCTTGAAGGTGAAAACATCAAAAGAAATAAACAAACTCCCTACTTACCTCACTGCAGATGAAATGAAAACAACTTTAGATAATTGTATCAGAGGTATACAGGAAACAGAATTTAGTGAAGAAATTGAAGACCTGAAACAGAAAGGAATGGTTAAAAAACGTAGTAAATTGCTATCATTGACACCATACATAGATGAAAATGGATTGGTACGCGTGGGTGGTCGGTTGCAAGCAGCAGTTATATCACATGATCAAAAACACCCAATTATCATACCAAATAATACTCACCTTGGAGAGCTGTTAATCAAAGATGCTCACGAGAGATTGATGCACGGTGGAACAGCTGCTACCATGAATTATTTGAGATCAAGATATTGGATCATCGGTTTAAAACCTTCGGTTAAGAAGCATCTTCGCAAATGCATACGGTGCATAAGGTACAATGCTAAACCAAAACAACCACTTATGGGCGAGCTGCCGAGTGTACGAATTAACCCTGGAAGAGCTTTTGAGACATGCGGTGTTGATTTCGCCGGTCCTATTCAGATGCGAGTATCCAAAGGAAGAGGACAAAAATCATTTAAAGGATATATCTCATTGTTTGTCTGCATGAAAACGAAGGCAATACACTTGGAAGCTGTCAGCGATCTTACTACTCCCGGATTTATTGCCGCATTTCGTAGATTTGTGTCACGCCGAGGACACTGCTCAGACATGTGGAGTGACAACGGCCTGAACTTCGTTGGAACAGCCAATGAACTGACACAAATGTTAGGTCAAAGTATGTCTGGTGTGATTAGAGAGATAGAGGAGCTACTAGCGAATGACGGCACAAGATGGCACTTTATTCCTCCAAAAAGCCCAAATTTTGGAGGCCTCTGGGAGACAGGAGTCAAAGCAGTTAAGACACACTTACTAAAAACAATCGGGGATTCCACACTCACATTTGAGGAAATGACAACAGTTCTGTGTCAAATCGAGGCGTGTCTCAACTCGAGACCCATTTGTGAACTAAGTGATCATCCGGAAGATGTCAACCCATTAACCCCTGCACATTTCCTCGTAGGAGAACCGCTGATACTGATACCAGACAGAAAGTACGATGCAAACGAAGTGATCAGCCCTTTACAAAGATGGAAGCTCCTACAAAGAATGACAAATGATTTCTGGAACAGATGGTCAAAGGATTATTTAAATAGTTTACAACAGAGACACAAATGGCAAACCAGAGCTGAAGCACCCAGAATGGGAGACTTGGTCATAATTAGAGAAGACGAATTACCCCCGGCAAAATGGATGTTGGGCCGAATAACAGCATTACACCCAGGACCTGATGGTGAAATTAGAGTTGCCACATTAAAAACTAAATCCACAGTGTTAAAACGTCCCACATCAAAACTCATTACACTCCTTCAAGTAGAAACTCCCCAACAAAAAATGTTGAATACAGCCTAGATAGAGTGTAATAGTAAAGAACAGAGTTCTTGGAGAGCGGGATGTCCGATTAATTTCGCAACTCAGTACTAGATGGCGCCACCAACAAAGTAGAACGCACTACGGTTTCGATTTATATAATGTTCATAGTATTGAGATGTATTTGTTAAAATGAGTCTTTAATATAGATTACTCTTTCGTATATCATGTTTCTTTTCTGGACCCTAGTACGGCAGTGAATAGGTAGCCACTAACATCTCCCTTTTTTAATAGGTCCTCGATTTGGTATTTCATACATCAAAGGGTAAAATTATTAAATAAAACTACCAAAAGTTAATAAAGTCACAGAGCAGCATTATTTATATTTGGTCTTCGCAAGTATGATCATGTTTCTCAATTTCAAAAACTAAAAATATTATGATACGTTAATTATCACATTAATTAATTAGGTACGTACTGTATCCAAGGGTCTTCCATTCTTCTGCTGAGTTTAAGATTTTATTTAATTCATAAATGGATCCCAAGTTTAATAAATCATAAGACATCATTAGTGTAATCAACTTGGATTATTTATAGAGTCTAGAAAACTGTAGATAACAAAAAAATCGATTCTAAAACTGATGGTCGTAAGTGTGAAAACGAAGAAATGCATCTACACACAAGAGCCGTAAAATAGAGAGATCTACATGAAACCATGTAGAATGGGCCATATTGCCTGAAACGGCTGATAATAATAAATAACTTGTTTATTGCAAAACATTGTAGAATATACATGAATATTGTATGTATGTATGTAAAAACTTTATTGTACAGAAAGAACATTGTTACAACAAAATAGAATACAACAAGAGGTGTACTTATCCCTGATAGGAATCTCTTCCAGTCAACCCGAAAACCATAGGAAAAAAAGAGTACATGGGCACCAAAGAGTGTACAATACAATAGATACGATAAATATAAATGTAAAACTAACTAACTTAACCTTAACCTAAGTCAAAGTATTCCCTAGCCCGGAATTTGAGTATTATAATTATCCATGGTACAAAGGCGGCCTTATCGCTAGAGCAATTTCTTCCAGACAACCAATAGGTAGGACTTCATCATATGAAACAGGAAGGTAGGCGCAAATTAGCAATTGGAAAAAGTGAAACGTAAAAGCAAACTGATAGTAAAGTTATTTACCCAAAACCTGTATTTTCTAAATTCATGCAATAAAATATTATTACCTGGAGATTTAACATTAGCGACTGCACATCCTACTTCAGGCACAATTAAAAAACTCCCCGAATATATTTTTCTAAACCGCCTCTCGACCTCTGACATTTGAATCGCGGAATATTGTTTTTGGTGGAATATGGTAGCCCTAAAAGAGCCTAGCCCCTCCCCACTCCCCAGACGTTAATATCGGTAATTGATACCATTCTGAACACGAGGATTAATTACGTTTTTAATGCTAATGTAGACGTACTGGCTGAATAAGTAATCGTGCAAGTGAGTGTAAAAAAAAGAAAAATATTTTACATCGATGTTAGTATAATGCTGATTTTACCAAAATTCGCTTCCAGATTTGAAAATTCAAAAGATTGCATTCTAGATTAGAATTTGTATAATATTTACCCAGTTCATGATTGATCTTTATGAATTCCCATATAATCACTTTTATTTCAAGCATTCCAAATTCAAACCTTTCAAAGTGTAGTAAATTTTAATTTAGTCTTGCAAGGGAACGGAAGTAAGCGTGATGCTGATATCTGAAACCTCAAACAAAAAATTACTAAACAAAATGCAGTATTCGCTGTATCGGTTGTTCATCATGACGTCATATAAGCTATATATGAACGTTTTCAGTAATTATAAAGAGGGTGGCGAGGTCAGGGGGTGTGTGAAGTGAAAGCGAAGCAATAGTGGTAGCTAGCGCCCTCAGCGATTTATTGTTTTTAATAATAACGTGAACGTCACAAAGAGAACAAAAGTCGGCAGTGAAACGGCGCGTCGACTTTGAGCCAAGAAACACTGGATAATTTGGATGCGGCGGTACATTCTATTTCTCACGTTCACTACACTATGGTACTGGCTGGAGCAAAATTAAATTACACCTTTGCTAAATACAGGGTGACACCATTGAAGGGAGAACTGTTAAATTTATACTAATTAGTACAGATTCGCTAAAGCAACTCCTGTGTACATTTAAAAATCTCTTTACGGGAGAATTTTACTTAATTTGAATTTCCTTATGTAGTCATAAACGTCTCCGTGTGTGTGTGTTTAAGAGTAATGGCAAGGCATCATTGATTTTCCTTCATGGCACTAAGGATACAAAGTTGTATTTTAGTACCATCATTGTTTACGAGGAACATCTTTACATTTCTTGAATGGTACTAAGGATACAATGTTGTTTTACTTGTACCATCAATGATACTAGTCAATGATACAACTGACCTAAAGGGGAATTGGCAGCACTAGCAACCATAGTTTAAACATGATATCTATTGTGGCAGTATAGTTGATAGCCGGGGTGGTCTTTTTAATCTGAGGAGTTTGGGTCGAATTCCACATTGTGTATCGTTAAACTACATTATCCGTGGGATATTGGCCACTGTCGGTGTTTCATCAATTTTGGAACCAAATGAAATCATCTGCACTGGAGGTTAGCGCCCGGACGGTTTGATTATGGTTCCATGGAAATTAGGCAAGTGTCTTGTTTGGGACGCTACATTGGATATCTTGGCGCCGCACTTGCCTTTCACTTCGAATCATGGTGCGGCTACTGCTTGTGCTGCCGAATTGAGCAAAACAGATATACACGGGGCTGGGCTAAAAAAATCATTTCAACGCGTCTCATCGAGGCAACTGGTGACCCAAGAGCGAGTATTTTCTTCGCTCAGATGATAAGTCTCGCGGTTCAGAGGGAAAATGCTGCTTGTGCTTTGAGCGCACAGCCTTGTTGCGGGGCGTTTTTAATTTTTGCCATAACCATTTACCACCAGGTGGTCCGTACGCCTGTTTGCCTACTTAATTGTATAAAAAATGATGATTGTGAAATAAAGATTCTTAATCCCATCATTATTAATTGCCACATCCAAACCACCTCGCAAATTCGTACTCCCAGCACCTTCGAAGTCCCACTGGAGCGGGCCGCGGTGGCCGCGATAT
Organism: Euzophera pinguis; assembly: GCA_947363495.1. Lineage (NCBI taxonomy): Eukaryota > Metazoa > Arthropoda > Insecta > Lepidoptera > Pyralidae > Euzophera > Euzophera pinguis. The sequence continues at coordinate 17,715,491 of OX376154.1, forward strand.
TAACATTCGTTCACACAACGACCCGACATTTCAACCTTATTTCCAAACTATAAGATCCAATTTCCCACGACAACAGACCCAGCGCACATTTCATTTCGTACTTTTTTGCTATTATACCCTAACTTTCAAACGCCTATTGTTTATACCATAATTTTATTAAAATTTTGTAACAATGATATATCTACTTGCCAGTACTCGTGTTCTGATGTTGTTTTACTAATACTAATTAAAGCCTGATGAATAAAATCCAAATTATTAAATTATTTATTTGAATACAAAATCGTACAACATTACAGATAAACCAAAGCATTGCACAGCTTAAAAACTGGGGCACAATTTCATCCATCACTTTCACAAAATAACATTAACTTTCTCGCAAACTGCTCAAAACTGTCAACAAATACATCACATTCAGCGCCTTGTACTGATGACAGAAACGCATTGAGTCCAGTAAGTCCACGAAGCACAGGAGACTGTGCTCGAGCAACAGTGTGTGATGAGTGGACAGCAAGTAATTTGTGTCGCCTACCACGCAAGTACTTACTTGGTACAAAAGGTCTACAAAGACGCGACACTAGCTCTAATAATATTACTTTGAAGACAAAACAAACGTATTTAACCCAAGACAGAATGTCCTGACGTACGAGACGTTTGCATCAGGACATAAGGCACGGAATATAGTATAGCTTATATGACGGCATGATGAATACTGCATTATGCTTAGCAATTTTTTGTTTAAGGTTTCAGATATACAGCATCTCGCTTACTTCCCTTCCCGTGCAAGACTAAATTAAAATTTAAAAGTAAGAAGAATCATTATTCTTTTTACTTTTAAATTTTACTTTTAAGGGTTTGAATTTGGAATGCTTGAAATGAAAGTGATTATTTGGGAATTCGTAAAGATCAATCATGAACTGAGTAAATATTATATAAATTCTAATTCTAGAATGCAATCTTTTGAATGTTCAAATCTGGAAGCGAATTTTGGTAAAATCAGCATTTTACTAACATCGATGTAAAATATTTTTCTTTTTTTTTACACTCACTTGCACGATTACTTATTCAATTAATTTTGAAGGCTAATAAATATGATAGGGAAATTAATATGGCATGTCGATTTTAGAAAACAGAAAAGATTTATATTGTTTCGAATCAGGATGTAAAGGCTTTCAGAGAGACTAAGGGACTCTACCAACAAGAAGAAGAGGTTCACTAGGTTGATACTAAATCAAAGCTATGTCTGGGCGGTTTCGAGCCACCCTTTCCTTTTGGATTATGTCTGGTCTGCAGAAATATGTATATGCTTATTTTGAAACCAATGGCAAAATATTACATGAAACCAAACTACTTCTTAGCGACTTTTTATAACTGCCACAGTCGACTCAGCCACTTTAAATAATAATAGTATGTGAAAACGGAAAAAATTTCGACCTCCCATATATATCCATTAAGATGAGATTTGATTAGATGGGTCGTCGAAATATTTTGTTGATTTTCACTTATTTTTAATTAAAAGTGGTTTATTTTAACGTACTACCCACTGTAAAAAATTGGCCATTTGCTTCAAAATAATCACTTAGCACGTTTAATAGTAAAATCTATTTATATAATACTAGCTATTTCCCGCAGCTCCGCCTGCATCAAAAAGTAGCCTATGTTTAAACCCCGGATCTTCAACTATATTCATAACAAATTTCAACAAGTCCGTTCAGCGGTTTGGCCGTGAAAGCGTAACAGACAGACAGACTTTTGCACTTATAATATTGAGTATGGAAGTATGGCTCTCAATTTCCTTGGTCATCGCATCCCGCATGAACAGATACGAGTAGAACAATTTAGCTAATACATTGCTATTTTGTAAGGAGTAGTCCGTCTGGGGAAGTACCTCCATCCTACAGAAGACCGCAGCCAAATAACACTGTGATGCAATGTTGTGTTCCTGCTGGTGAGTAGGGTCGCCAGGCTCCAGAGGGGTCGCTGTGCTGATAGCGGACAGGTCGGCAACGCGCTCGTAGCATCTCCGGTATTGCAGGCGTTCACGGCCTACGGTAACCACTTACCATCAGGTGGGCCGTACGCCTGTTTGCCTACTTAGTTGTATAAAAAAACATGTTTTGTAGTCTTTATTACCAGGAGTAAAAGTGTGAGTGAAAGTTTAAATTCACGCCCTAACTGCTAAGCACCCGCGTCTGTGATAAAAAAGGACATCTAACCTAATACCTACCTTATCTAAGGTATGCCGGAAGAAATTCTATTAGCGATAAGTCCGCCTTTGTAAGCATTTTGTTTAACTATTCAACTATTTGTATCTTTTATTTATTTATTAAACTTTATTAAATGGCGAACTTAAAGCCGAAGGCCATATCTCTTTTTTCTAAATGGTGGAATAAAGTATTCATACATTTATTAATTCTACTCTTATTCTATTCCACCTTATTTTAACCTATCTCATCCATTTAACCCTGAAATAACGGACTACCACACGATCAAAGCCGCAGGCAAAAACAAGTCAAAATGCTAATTTCAATAGTGCAAAACGGAGACAAACTGCGATGGCGGAATTACGAGGTAACCGCTTAACCTATTTAGCTAATGACTCGCAACAATCTGATTGCACCTCTTCTTTTGCCAACAACATTGTTTTTTTTTTCTTTTAAAAAATATAAAGCTAGACGCCCAGTTGTTCTTCCATTCCGTAATTGAATTATATCATTGATTTTCCATTAAAATGTTTTATGGAATGGATGTCTGGAGGGGCGGGGTGTAACTCGTACTGCACTTACAGAGCTGCGGTCAAAAGTGAGGGTTATGTGTTTGTGTATTTATTTACTTTTTATATGTATAAAACAACTGCGTATCGAAGATACCTACCTACGTACATTAAGTCACGCCTGTTTTCCGCATGAGTGTAGATATATCCAAAAGTACTAATTCTGTTTATTTTCGTAGCCGGGGATCGAATATCTGGTTAAAATAAATAATCAGTTAATTAATTATGTCTTAGATTATACCATAATTACGACAATAAAATAGTTCAAATTAACCGGCTAAATTTTTGTTCGTATATACAGCGATTTCGGTTTTGTTCATCCGGTTGAAGTATCTAAAAATAATAGTTTTGGCCTTAATTTGACCTCTATTTGTTACCAGTTACCCTTAGATTAATAATTGGTCCCCGCGGCCAATCTAAGCAAGTTACCGTCATTTTTCTTTCTTCCCGTAGGCGTACGCAAAGACTACGGATTTCATCACTGTCATCATACACGCTCGTCGATTAGGTACTGCTAACATCTCCCTTTTTTATTATGGGGCGTGGAAACATATAGGAATATGTAAGTATGTATGAAAAATGTACAGTTTCGTGACACGAAATTTGGCGAATCCAAATTAAAATAAACAAACGCGAATCGCGTCCGCGACTCTAGGCTTTGCCGTCGTCGAAGTAACAAAATTTTTTTTTTTTTGACATTTTTCCACGCGGGCACTCGAGCACTCTCCCGTCCCATGACAAGTTGGTAATTGGCGGTACGTGCGACACGTCCACGACGACCGAAACTTGCGGCTGGGTCCATTGACAAGCTATCTAAATAGACCATCCGAAATTCCATCATCATTTTTAAACCCACTTCTGTGAAAATGACTTTTCATACAATAAAAAAAAATTAAATCCTAGAAAAATGTTTCAACCTCTGATACATCCCCCCCCCCCCCCCCTCATTTTCCTATTCACCCTTACGATTCACTAATGATCCGACGAATATAGTAATCAGCTGACAGGATTTTGTGTGGGAAGGTAAAAAGAAATTCTCGGTTTTTACGCAGTTTTTATTGAAAGTGTTAACAGTTTCACGTACTAAGGACACTGTGAAAAATTGGCAGCTGTTTAAAAACTTACTGAACTAAAAGATGTTGGTGACATACTTAGGGAGGCGATATTTCTATTTTTAATAAGACTGTCCATGTATTTTCTACAGCTATGACTCTACCTACCTATTTAGCGAATCCAGGTTAAATTACTTAAAAGTTCTTAAGCGCCAATATGTTCAGTCCATGGAGCTTCTATTAAAGTATCGCAAACGCCCGGACTCCTGCACGTATACAAAAAGGATTTTTTAGCAACCATAGATAAAGCGGTGAGCGTGGTCCCTTATTGGTCTGGCCGAATTTAACAATACAAAAAATATTTGTTACTGTGTGTAACTAAACGTACATTTTTTAAAATTATTATTTACTTATTTATTCTCATAAAGAGTGACGTCACTGCCACTTGATTTCATGCGTACAAAAGAGATCAAGCAAGACGTCCCCACTACGCTCCCACTTTTCTTTATTAGAAAACTTGAAATGCATATTACTGCTTTAATTAATTACCAAATTTGTTGTTGTTTCCGGAATCGGTTACTTTTAAGGCGCTGTGCATCAGAGGAATACCGTAAAACGTTTATTTTTTCGTAATCGTAATAAATGATTACATCAAAATATATTCAAAAAAGTATTTAAAACATAGCAAAATAAAATAGCAAAAAAGCTATATCCAGAAAAAGTTTCGTCGCGAATTACTTCATATTTTCAGCGACAACTACCTTTTTTGCGTCTATAAAAAGTATAACTTAATGAGCAAGAGGGATACCTAAAAAAAATTAAATTATTTGAATATAATTATTAAATTAAAACTGAAAAATAAGAACCGAAATGGCAGACACAGGTTTTAACTGAGACTGGTGACAGGCCAACCGGTATTCAACCTTATTTCATCACGAGTACGTACAATATCAAATATCGCGATATCAAATACCGAAAGGTTGAGGGATACAGCGCCTTAAGTGTATATAATGTTCCGTATAAAAATCTTGTCATGTGAACAGTCAAGTAGCCTATTATTCAGGGCGTTATTCATCTAGGCTCGTATTTGCTCTATGTCGCAGCCCACTCATTAGCGTCACTATAAACTATAAATGTATTTTCTATTCGAATACAGGTCTGTAGTGAATTCAGTTTTTTTTAATAATCATTTTTCTATTTGCCTCGGATATTAATTGAAATTGCACGTTCGTCTGCAGTTGAAAAGTTGAATAACTAGGTTCCACTTGTCGATTTGTCAGCTTCGCGTTTTAAGATTGAAGTCTGGTGTGAATTTGAAAAATGTTTGATACATTTTTCATGCGTCCCACTGCTGGGCAGAAGCTTCCTTTCCTATATTCTATTAATTCCAATTATGTGTTAAGATTCCTCATCATTATCACACTCTTTATTTGTCTCATTTATTGGCTTTTTTTGATACATATTTTCTTATATTTCTTGCGCACGTATCTACCAGTATCTTCATTTCAATAACGTCTTTCGCATCGTAGCTATATTCTCAGCTTACTCTTCAGAACTTAGGGTTCGCTATTTAAAAATTAAAAAAAAAAAAAAATTATTTATTTAGGCATCATGGCCCATATTAGCAACAAAATTCAATGCCAATAAAATTCAGCACAATAGTTACTTAAAAATAATAAAATAAAATAATGAATGAATTAATATTAAAAATTACATTAAAATAAAAATTAATAAATTAACATTAAAATAAATAAATAAATGATTAGATTAATATAAATTACTATGTGGTCTAAAATAATAATAAATTAACAATATAATATAATCAGTCGTATTATAACTTTAATCATGGTCCTTGTACCGGTTGCCAACACTCATGTTAAACCAGAGATATATTTATTTTCGTCATTTTTCCTACAAAAAAGGTTGCCTGTAAGAGATTCCTATTGTCATAAGGCCGCCTTTGCACATTATACTCATATGTCTGTCTTTTAAAATGTATTTTCTCGGTGCAATATTATTTCGTCTAGTTTCATTTTACCCAATTAAAACTTGGTATTATTATTACTTTTTCTACGGTGGGTTATACACCGTTATTATGTAAAAATTCTCAAAAAGCACACTAAATAAAGCATCAACTTGACTTTCCCGCGGTTGGCGCCAAACTCGCGTCCAAATTCAAAATAGTTCGTAAAATTTTGAAAAGCAGATGATTTCACTAATTAACGTAAGACTTTATTGCGAATGTGGCTTTTTTTCAGACTTTCCCGCTTAAATTATTAAGCAAATTTAGAATTGGCGTATATAACTATTGATTGCCCGGTTCACTATTAAGATTTACTTCATTTTTCTTATTATTATATTAGTATCATAGATTTTAAATTTGCTTGATTTGAATGTACCTGCTATTTCTAAACAAACCTCAGTGGTTTTGTGAAATGCATCTTAAGTTAAATTTGTTTGTATCAATTTTTGGAAAATGTTAAATAAATAAACTGTGATCAGTACGTCATCCATGAGGTTATATTGCGAGTGTGTTAACTAGGTATTTAGTATGGCTAATTAGTACTGTACCGCGCCTTGGGCGTATAGTACCTAATAGACTAAGATATTCATTGATAGCGTCTGCGTTAGTAAAATCTCGTGGTAGATGAAGTGGGCGATGACTGATGACGCCGCGGGCTAAACAATGTACCTACTCGTAAGCTTTAGGAATTTTGTAATTAAATTAAAATGTTAACACCTAAATTTAGCAATTCTTTCTATAGAAAGCAAATCGCGTAATCATCTGTTCTGTAGACTTGATCGAACGAGAACAAATTAATTCAAATCAAACCAAATCATCTTTATTTGTGAAAACAGGTCAAATAAGTAGACATGCAATTTATAAATAAGTACCAACTCTGTTTCTGCCAGATTGGCGTACAAATTTACAAGAAATAACATTAATTCATTTGTAATAGAATTCATTCATAAAAATTCAGTCTTTCGAAAAATCGGCTATTCGTAATAACATTTCATTCAAATAATCGAAGTGTCAAACTAATCAGTTTGTGTATTTACCTCACCTATAGCTAAAACGATGTCGAAAACTGAAAACGACAGAAATTACTGTCGACAATTGACCCGCAAAACACTCTATTTAGCATTTAAACTACACTGTCGGAAAACGAATCGAGGTCACCCTCGTGCCCGCAAAATAGTGTTGGTAAATAGTGGATAGTGCGGTGTCAATTTTTGTACCCTAGATACATAGTATGTGGTGCGACTGGATACGGCATTCAAATAAAATATACTAATATTACAATGGACGAGCTCGATAGTCATGCGACGGTGACACATAAATATTTATTTTTTTTTTAATTTAAAATTATTGAAAAGGACTGTTGCAAACATAAGTGTTTTTGTTTTATTTTTTATAGTTCCCATTAAAAATAAATATAGCAAGCAACTAAACAGACAGAAATTTTGTCGTGTGTTTATCACTACACAGTGTTGATGGGGAACAAAGAGTAAATAAATATAAGGAACATATTACACAGATTGAGTTAGCCCCAAAGTAAGTTCGAGACTTGTGTTATGAGATACTAATTCAACGATACTATAATTTATTACAAATACATACCTAGACAAACATTTAAGACCCATGCCAGCTGTTTCCCGCAGCTCCGCCTGCGTCTAAGGTAGCCTATGTTTGACTCCGGCTCTTCAACTATATTCATACCAAATTTTATCAAAATCCGTTCAGCGGTTTGGCCGTGAAAGGGTAACAGACAGACAGACGGACAGACAGACTTTCGCATTTATAATATTAGTATGGATACTACTAAACGGATGTCCCATCCATGTAAAATTTAAATCCATGGTCGACTGACCGCCCCTACCACCTGTTGATGCTAAAAACGGTTTACTCAACGGCAACTATAAAATTCGATGCCTCTCATATCATTTGTTAGCTACTGTTCATCGAAAATCGCATCAATTTATACGAACCGTGTAATTCGCATCGGGTTCCGGCTGGAATGGGTGGAAACCATAGATTTGCACTTGTTTTGTTATGATTCTATCTTGTCCTCGGAGGACTTAGAGATTAGAAATGCTTAGGCGACCGAGCCTAGTCAACAAGCGATAGGAAACCTGGCTCATTTTTCGACCTATACATTTATATTCCAGACCATATCTCACGTGGTAAATGAATGCCCACTTGGCTGTATTCCCGATGAGATGTCAAAACTTGACCAACTCACACCTGCCGCTGAAAGCTGGTTAAAAAGCCTGGACATAGATGTTTGATCCATGCAGGATCAATGCCATACGCACTGGTCCTAACCCAAAAATAAGGTAGCATGCCATATAGAAATTTTCTTTATTCAGGTGCTCACCTGAATAAAGAAAATTTCTGCCTCCTTATAATTTCTGTTATCCTAGTTCCTCGGCTGATAGTTTCGTAATAACAGATATGTACCATGTTTTTTTTTGAAAAATGAATAATGTAGAGCTGCTAAAAATGTCACAACATTAGTACGTACTAATTCGTAGGCATTTGCGGCATAACTCAGATGCCATTTGCATGTCTTAGATACCTTTTTTTTTTTTTTTGTTAACGGAGGGGAATTGCATTTACGCACTGAGTGTGGGACTCCCAGGCCGAGTGCCTGGACTACCCACTAAAACCCCTCCGGCGTTTCCCCACCGGCTGTTGAGGGCGCCATGAGGTCGCGTTACCATTCTACCACGACGCCCTCCAGCCATGGCCTTTCGGCCCCGACCGCTGGCCTTTCGGCCACCCCCCCCCCCCCCCCCCAAATCGGACAGTGGCCCATAAATAAACCACGCCCGTCCCCCAGGCCCACATCCATTCGCCGTCTTATCATAGACGGCGGTGGAGTGGGCTGTTGGCAGAAATTGGCCGACAGTTAACAAGACCCCGACTACCAGGGAGTTATTAACTGTCACCCAGGGTGCACCGTCCCGAATCCCTTGTCAGCCCGCCCTCTCACCGGATCCGTGGGATCAAATGAGAACGCAAAGCTTTCAAAGGACCGGGCACTCGAGGAGGTTCCCTGCCCTGCACCCCATGTCTTAGATACCTTGACTCAACTGTTAAGTATAATAATTATAATAAAATGAACGTACCGTTAATGAAAAACTGTCGGTCCCTTTTGTTTCGCTTCTCCGAAACCTAAACTGCTAACAATGTAGATATACCTAATTAAACATGTTTTTACAGGGCAAACATTAGTTTTTAAACTTTGTATACAAAATGTTGGCTTTTACGGCATAATTTGGTATTTTTAATGTTTGGACGACTCAAAATAAGTGAGAGGTTAATTTATTTCTTTTTTGGATTCTCAATGTTTACGCGATTTAAAAGATACGTAATAAATTGAAATAGTTATGCTTTAGTGTTAACTTATTTGTCTGTTATTGCTATTTTCGGAAAATTCGTGATAATAGATTATGTCCTTAATAATTATAACTAAGTTTTTGCAACTTTCTTTTTCTCCCTTACTTCGTCCCACTCTGTAATATGGGATTTCCACAGTATGTTAGTTACTTCCACTTTCCTCTGTCTCAAGCTATTTCCTTTTTACTCGTAACACCTTTCCTACCTATGTTTTCCATGATACTCTCCAGCCATCTCTTTTTTTGGCCTTCCCCTATTTCTTGAGTAAAATATGATAATCTATACATATAATAAAACTGTAACCGGGCCGCATTTGTACATTGAATATTTTTTGAAAATTCTTAGTGTACAGGACATAGCTATGAATATAGATATGACAAATCATATTTTTTTTTGGAATTTTGGACTGTCTGTCTGTGCACGTATCACAGGAAAACTACCTGAACGGATAGACTTGAACTTTAGCATGAACATACCTTATAGCCCGAGTCAACATCTGAAGTACAATTTATCCAGGAAAAATATACGGATTCCGAGGGATAAGCAAAATTTGTTGTACGAGGCGGTTAATTGAAAAACTACTGCTCCGATTGACTTGAAATTTGGCATGGACCTATCTTATGTGCCGGATCAACATCTTAAGTATGTTGGATGATGGATAAGTAAAAATGACTATGATTTTTAAAATGTGTGGAACCAATGTATGGGAAAGCGTTTAAAATAAATTTCATCCAGAAAAAGTAATAGAATCCCGAGGAATAATACTCTGCAGTCATAGCCAACTTACACGACTTCACTCCCATCCGGCAAAAATCAAATTTTAATTTTTCCTTTTTTTTTACATTGACATTTAATTTTAACTTTTCTGTCAAATTGTTACTAGCGGTAACTGTGTCTGTTGAGACAAGGCTTGCTGCGCCTGTAAGTGTGTAAATCCTGAGTCGTTTCAGTTTTGGACGGTGTTGGGTAGGATCTGCTGTGTTGGAGCCGAGTCATGTAAGCGGGCATGACCTTTACTCTGAATTTCAATAAAACCATACATTTAGGAACGTTTTGACTACGTCAAATGAAACATTGGGACATTAACCGACCCCGAAACTATCGCTATGGCAACAAATATAGAAAGATATATTATGTTATGTTATAAAATTATTTGAGTACTAAACATTTTAAATGATATGAATCGGAATTTAATGGACTCTCGAAGGTATGAATTAACAACTTTTGATGTCTTTTCAATTCTTCAAGTAAGGTACTTAGGTTTTGGTTTAGCATTTGTATAGTAAACCTAGGACAGCAACTCACCTCATCGAGGCTACAGGAGATCCCAGGTCTGGCAGCTTTTTCGGCATAAGTTCAACGATACAGAGCAAACATTCTGTCAGTATTTTGGGTAGTTGCTGCGATGGGATTCGTTGGAAGATTGTTTTTTGTATTTAATGTCTGTTACATGATGCATAAGTACTTTTGTTAAATATATGAATTACACAAGAGAAAATGCTAAAATAAAGTTCTTCATTAACTTTTACGGCAAATCATTGTTAAATTCTACAATTCATATTATATAAAAGACTAGCTGTTTCCCGCAGCTCCGCCTGCGGTATATAGCCTATGTTACTCAGGGTGAATGTAGCTTTCCAATGGTGAAAGAATTTTTGAAATCGGCACAGTAGTTTTTGAGTTTATTCAATACAAACATACACACAAAAATACAAATCTTTCCTCTTTATAATATTAGTGTAGAAGTCTTATTCAATGCATTAACGAACATACAAGTTTATACAGTTTGTTTTAAGTAAGTAATACTTACAGAGTTTTGCGGACGTACCAGTTATGCATATTGTTTCCTTTAATATAGACCACCAGGCAGCCAGGATTTACTGCATAACGTATATGTGAAACTGAGTACTATTGTACACGTGAATCAAGTCTGCTATGCCCTAATTAAATAGGAAACAGTTATTGTTGTTTAGTTAGGAAACACTTTCCATGGGATTTGGGTTAACCACTGGACCATAGGCTTCCCTTATTTGATATCTAATGTAGTAAGTAGGTATCTATACTAATGAGTATGGATTTAAAATTTCTCCTTTTGAAGGAGAATTTTCTTTTAATATCTTAGTGTTTGCCAGGCGCGTCTTCAGCTTGCGCTTTAGGGCTCAGGTACGCTTTTTTTAATCATTATCTTTTATTTTATACTAGCTGTTTTCCGAAAAGTAAAAAGTAGCCTATGTCTTCAACTTACCATACATTTACATACTTACCATACATACCAAATTCAATCAAAATCCGTTTAGCGGTTTAGCCGTGAAAGCGTAACAGACAGACAGACAGACTTTCACATTTATAATATTAGTATGGATTATATTATCTATTATATTATATTAGACGGTACTTATTATTGCTGCGTCCCACTCAGCCAACGAGCTCGTTTTTTATTCTATCTGACTTATTTCAGTTAAGTTTAGTTTCTGTGATCTATGGCTTATCTTCTTCGTATTTTTTTCTAAGTTTAATTAGAGTATGTTTTGTGTTGTAATTTATTTTGATGTCAAAGATGATTGATTTATTTGATGTAAAAAGATGAAAGTGGGTTTTTGGGTTTTAAACAAAAATACTGACTTGACTTTTCTTTCATTCATTTTGGCTCTTACTTTCGTATTTAGCCAGTAACAAGTAAAATATTTTTTTTAAAGTTGTATAATCAAACAAGTATAAAGTAAAGTCAGTAGTTGAGTCAAGTCAAGTCATAATCAAGTCGAGTCAGAAGAGTCAGGCTAAGTGAAGTGGTAGAAAAACTGAACCTAGCGATTTCCAGGAGCTTTTGACAACAAGCGAGGAAATCACATAAATCGAACACTGTATCACTTCCCAACACTCACGCTTGTTCTTGAACACATTGCGAATAATAATCTACCATTATTACGCACAAACACTCAAAAAAACACAAATTTTGGAAAATAAAATACAGCGCCGATACTGCTCTTTACAGCTTCCCGCCAAAAGTCACTGACTTGACTTAACCATCGTTTTTAGGTCTTTAGTGTGCGTGTCAACAACAAAATAAATTGACAATGTCATTTAATGAAATAGAAATTAATCCTTCTTTTTTATTCACGTTAAATATGATATCTTCTATATATGTTTTTGCCATTTTGATATGCAATAAATCCTGGTAAATAATCACAAAATACGCAACTTCCGTATCTTTTTGACAGATGACGTTGAGATGACGGAATGTTGCATGAGCGCTTCGTTGCCAGTAAAAGAAATTAGTTTCAATATTTTTCCGCGATAATATGACGAAGGGGTTGATATTTTATTGGAGAACAACCAACATGTTTTCTTATTAACTTTTACAATCACAACCAACCTTGTCACACCAAATCTAACGACATTTAAAACGACACCGCTTGATACAATCCGGAGGCATTAACCGCGACAAGGTACCACACGCGCCCCCCCTTAATGAATTATAGATACATGGATAGATAAACAAACACACACGCCATTCAATTTATAAGTCACGACATTATGAGGTATTTGTAATGGCTTCATTAAAATTAGGTAGTTTTTATACTCGTACGGTGTACGGGAACCGAATAGCAATTAGATATTTTGTTAATAGGGGAGTTTCAATCTCTTGTTGTTGTACACTTCTTCGTCCAAGCGTGTTTACCAGTAGCGTCCTGAGCTTACGCCTCGGTGCCTGGGGTACGCTGCTAGTCAATGATACTTGATATGGCGGCACTGTTTTTACAATGGAGCGACTGCTGTCTGACTTCCGGGACCTGACGACTTAACCGATTTTGAGTGAGTCATAAAATTCAAAAATACTGGTGTCTGGGCATGCAGGGCAAGGCGAAAAGTGTCACGACTTACTGACAGGATTCTGAGCTGTAACCTCAACTGTTTTGAGTTTTAGTTTTAATTACACTTAAAAAGTAATAAACGATGTGATAAATATCTTAATCTTCTTAATCCACAAACGCCATCTATCCATTCCAATAAAACAACTCAAATAAAACTCCCGCACCACATAACAGATGGCGCTACCGGTCGCTACCGAACAGTGGCCATCGCAGTTTATTGACTCATAAATATGCTAATCAAGCCATGACTTTTTTATAACTTAATTAATATACCGTTACTACGTCAAGATTATGATTTAGACCATTTAATTGATGGACCTAGGTCGCGTGACCTCACAACTGTCATCGCATAGTTTTATGAACGATGTAAAATAATGAAAAATACCAGGTTTTTATGCGATTCCTTTGATTTAGTGGCTTTATGGTTGACGACGTGTTTTCATGTTTCCCATTTTGATTACACATGTGGTTATTAAAGACTCAGGATAGTGTCACCTACGTCTAGGGCTGCCAGGTCTAATAGCCGTACAGACCAGCCAGTTTGGCCGGACATTTGGCTAAAACGGCCGGACGCCCCACATTATTAAGGATTTTGTGTCTCAGTATTTAAGCTTTTCTGATTATCACCATAAATCTTGTTAAATTAAATAAAATGTAAAAAGCCCCGGACAAACTGGACACCGTTTATTTTGGCCGGACACGCAATCAAAAAGCCTAACTATGTCCGGCTTTATCCGGACGCCTGGTAACACTATCTACGTCACATAGGACCCACAGTTATTTCGGACTTTTATTCATTCCTATCATTACATGGTCAATCGAGCCTGTTAGTGTAGTGTCAGTGGTTTCGGAATCACCTTTCGGCCTCTGACGTGTTTCCTATAACGACCACCTAATGGCAGCCTTGACAACGGCTTAACGTGCCTTCTGAAGCACATATAATCATCATTATTGTCAGACAATTAGGTGATTCAAGCCTGCAATGTCCTTACCAAATTGGAACCAGTGAAGCCATTTAGTTGTATTTTGTACAAGCTGACCCGGCGAGCTTCGTTCCGCCTAACAGTCGATTCTTTAATTTTTTAGGTTTTTACTTTATTTTTCTCAAATAAATTATTTTTTCTAAAATAAACGTAGCCTAGGTTATTCCTTATTACATCAGCTACCTGCCAATAAAAGTCCCGTGAAAATCGGTCTAGCCATTTCAGAGATTAGCCGGAACCAACAGACAGACAGACAAAAATTGTAAAAAATGTTATATTGGTATATGTACCGTATATATATTCATATGCATGTAGTAAAAAACGGTTATTTCAATATTACAAACAGACACTCCAATTTTTTTTATATGTATAGATCTCGAGCTCTTACGTGCTTCGGAAGGCATGTTAAGCCGTTGATTCCGGTTGATATCTATAGATAGCGTCGTTAGACTGTGTCAGATGTCTTCAGGCAGCCTGAAAAAAATGTTGACAGTGTTGGCCACTAACTTACCTCGGGTCATGTTCCTTTTGGTCTGGTTTTCCTCTACTCAGACGGCAGTCGCTCCATTATAATTAGCAGTGCAATGTACGACTGTATGTCGAATCAAAATCGTTTGATATCGAACAAAAATCCTTCGATAACGAACGAAAATCATTAAATATTGAGTCGAACAAAAATTATTCGACTCGTCGATTTGGTGTGGGTCACACTTAAGAAAAATAGCGATCCATGACATGACATGATAGTGAAAAATAGGTAAAAATAAAGTGAAAACGTTCTTGACAATCCATACTAGTTCGTACTAATATTATAAATGCGTAAGTCTGTCTGTCTGTTACGCTTTCACGGCCAAACCGCTGAACGGATTTTGATGAAATTTGGTGTGAATATAGTTGAAGACCCGGGGTCAAACATAGGCTACTTTTTGACGCAGGCGGAGCTGCGGGAAACAGCTAGTAAATACTAAATGTGGACCGGATCTAAAAACTCTTGATAAGAGGATTAGTGTGGACGGTCTGCAATATTTTTTTAGTAGGATCTATTAAAATAGTGTTAGAGCGAAAGCTGAGGACGCAACTAGGAAAAGCTTGGAGAAGAATAGTGAATACAATAAAGAAAACTATTTCTCGTGTAACTCTAAAATAATTTAAGACCATCTATAAACAAAGTGGGGGAGACATGGGCCGTATGGCGGGTCGTGTTCTGCGAAGCCAGTTGTTCATGTTTAGTTTAGGACTTTAGGAGTGGAGTGGCGCAAACAAATACACATGGCCGGTGGTATTTTATTGTACTTGGTAGATTTTTTTATTGCTGGAGTAAATAAATCGAAAAAACAATCTAAACTTCCATACTAATATTATAAATGCGAAAGTCTATCTGTCTGTCTATTACGCTTTCACGGCCAAACCGCTTAATGCATTTTGATGAAATTTGGTATGAATATAGTTGAAGACACGGGGTCAAACATAGGCTACTTTTTGACGCAGGCGGAGCAACGGGAAAAAGCTAGTATGTAATAAGACTAAAGTAACCCTATTATTCAATAAAAAAAAGGAATGTTTCGATTAGTCCAAGTTAACTAGGTAAGATATGTGGATAAGAATGAAAGGTATAAACATATTTTAGTTAATATAGGCTTAAAGAACGTTCATATTTTGTTATGAATAAAGGGGTAGTATATTAAAAAAAGCTGTTTCTTGCGGCCCTGTGTGCACCTAAAAGTATATTTTATATCTCGGTATTTCATACAAAGTCATCCATCCCCCATTACAAACACTTTGGTTGGGAGGGTTGGTTTTAATAAAAAAAAGTTTGTACCCTGGTCTTAAACTATATTCATGCCAAATTTCATCAAAATCCGTTAAGCGGTTTGGCCGTAAAAGCGTAACAGACTGACAGACTTTTGCATTTATAATATTAGTACTATTTTTGAGTTTAGTTATTTTTTTTTTTATTTATTGTGTATCTCCGCTTGGGATTCACGGGTTGCCCCGGTCCTTTGAGAGGCTTGCGCGGGGATATGGATCCAACGCGTAGAGGTCCTTTGGAGAAGTTGATGTCATGTGGCGCTCCTGGCCAAACCCGTCCTATATCGATAGATGATTATTTATTATATTATTAGTTATACTATTTTTTATTATCTTTGAAAATCAAACATCCTTAAAATATCTTCAATTTCTTCAGATTTTGATTAGCAGTTTAGCCGTGAAAGCATGGCAGACAGAGAGCCAGCCAAACTTTCGCATTTACATATATTATTAGTATGAAAACGTGTGAATACATCTTTTTTAGTAGCCTTAGGTGTTCCACTGCTGGGCAAATGATTTAGCTTTAAACAAATCTACATTTAATTTGTTACTTAGTACATAAATATATTCAAGTACTTAGTATGTGAGATAATGGGAAAAAAATATTTATGGGATTTCAAATTTATGACAAACTCTACATTTTGTGATTTCATATTAGACATTTCGCTAAATTTAAAAAAAGACATAGCTTGTTTTTAGTTGATTTTGAGTTACGTCTCCATCTAACGGATATTTTTTTATTTTTTATTTAATGTTCATTATTGAATGAATGCGGCTGTTAAATACAGATAGCCTGAAATAATAGTAGATTCTGATACAAGCGTGCGAAGTTGGTCATTATTCACTAGGAGCGAATGCCTAAAGAAGCCGAGTACCTATATGACCAATTTCGCTCGCGAGTGTCATACGACGATTTTCAACACATTTGCGAGGAATAACACACTTATATCTAGTTATTAACTACTAGCTGACCCGCCAAACTTCGTACCGCCTCCGAATATATTCACCTTTTTAACCTTCCCTGGACTTCCACAAATAATTCAAAACCAAAAATAGCCAAATCGGTCCAGCCGTTCCCGTTTCTTAGCGAGACTAACTAACAGCAACAGCAATTGATTTATATATATATATATATATAGATAATTACACTTTGAACATTAAGAAACACCAGTAAAATTGGGCTTGTGTGTTTGTTCATGCATTTTTTAAGTATCTCCAAATACATATTGAAGTAGTCCTTGTTTGTGTCGTATTTCACAGTTTTGAAGCTTCG
Source organism: Euzophera pinguis (assembly GCA_947363495.1). NCBI lineage: Eukaryota > Metazoa > Arthropoda > Insecta > Lepidoptera > Pyralidae > Euzophera > Euzophera pinguis. The sequence continues at coordinate 17,732,654 of OX376154.1, forward strand.
TCCTTATTTCTTCCTTTGAAGATTTATGATAAGTAGCCTACTTAGTCATTTATCAACATTCGATCTTCGCCTGGGTTAGTTTATCTGGAGGAGTCTAATTTATGTATTCTTCCCTAAATTAAATCGACTTTTGTTATTAATAGTACTTAATTTGTTTTTTTCTTTTTCATTTGGCTCTTACTTTCGTATTTAGCCAGTAACAAGTAACAGTTTTTTAATAAAGCTGTTTAATTGTACAAATATAAAGTCAAGTCAGTAGTTAAGTCAAGTCAAGTCATAATCAAGTCGAGTCAGAAGAGTCGGGCTAAGTGAAGTGGTAGAAAAACTGCACTTAGCGATTTCTAGGAGCTTTTGGCAACAAGCAAGGAAATCACATAAATCTAACACTGTATCACTTCCGAACACTCACGCTTGTTCTTGAACACTTTGCGAATAATAATCCACCATTATTATGCACAAACACTCAAAAAAACACATATTTTGGAAAATAAAATGCAGCGCCGATACTGCATTTCACAGCTTCCCGCCAAAAGTCCCAGTACTTAAATTAAAACAAAAATAAATATATTTAGATAAAAATGGCGCCACTGATACAGATAGAGCAGACCATATCAGACCCTGATAGTAATTTTTTTTAGTAATGGATTTTACGGCCATGGATACAATTTTTTACACAAATTTATATTTGTAGTCTAACACGGCTAATGTTCAGTAAAATAAATAGAAATCCATACTAATATTATAAATGTGAAAGTCTGTCTGTCTTTCTGTCTGTCTGTTACGCTTTCATGGCAAAACCGCTGAACGGATTTTGATGAAATTTGGTATGAATATAGTTGAAGACCCGGGGTCAAACATAGGCTACTTTCTGACGCAGGCGGAGCTGCGGGAAATAGCTAGTATTTTATAAGTTTAGTGTTGATTTATCATTTGGAAGCTAAAATAGTTTATATTTTTTTAAAAAACAAAATTAGGTTGAGACTTAAAATCCTCTTGGCGTACATTGAAAACAAAATGTACTGTAACCATGGAAACTATTAATTTACAAGTGCGATTATAATATAAACAACGTGTTGTAAAAGACACTTAGTGAACAAATGTGTTGTAAAAGTTATAAAATAAGAAAAATCTAAAGGTAGAAATTTGTAAACGACTGTGTTTTAAGAACAGCAGCAAATCATACACATTTTTCAAGTCGATTTTTAGCTGTGTTTGTCCCATTCCCACTGCTGGGCAAATGCCTCTCAGCTTACCTTCCACATAAATCCACGTAAATCATAATTGAATGAACACTTATTGCAACATTTTAAAAGGGATATACCTACCTAATAAATCGGCCGAACAAAAAAATATTTTGCGACTTATTTAATCGTATTCTATGGCATGCAATTGAACTGCAACTGGAAAATTTTGCTAATAAAAAAATCTTCAAAATCATAAATTCTTTCAATAATCGGTACTCTGTTAATTATTATTTTTAATATTTTTCCACTATTAGCATTTAATAACGTTTTAGATGCAATTCAAAATTGTGTTAGCAGAATACCACAGTGTAGTAGGTATCCCTCAGAATCCTCTGGTAGAAGGTGAGCGCCCAAAAAGAGCTGGCTTGACGTCGCAAAGCAGGATTATGCGTGCCAGTGGACTCTACTCAGGATGCTGAAGACCGGGCGAAGTGGAGACGTAAATGCAGGAAAGCGGACGCTGGGCTACGAGGTGAACAGCTGAGGATGCAACCGGAAAGACGCTAGGATGATGATGTAGTATCCCGCATAATTCTTGCTGCATTATCAGTAGAATCATGTTGAAAATATCATCCAAGTGAGTACCTGCTTACGCCGAATTTCATATTATTCGGCAAAGGGAAAGTTTGTGAAATCAAATACCTAGTAAAAGAAATCAGGTCAATACCTGAATCTACCTAAATTATACCTAATGCTAATAGTAATAAGCTACCAAATGCGATAAAAATGCAATGCCTTAGGAAATTCAAAGAGCCTATTATTTTCATTTGAGTTGACAAAAGTTGTCAAAATCTGTGACAATCAGCAAAATCATAGGGATTTTGAATTGCTGCTCTTACACTAACACCTTTATGTACCTACTACCTATGTTTTCACAAAAAAATGATTTGATTGATTGATTGATTAAGAATAATCTATATTTCGTCATAGCTTTTATATAAGTACCTACCTTGAGTCTCCTTTGTACTTATTTGTCTAAATGTATTACTTTTTAATATTAATTTTGTTATTGGTACAATAAAGTGTATATTTATCTGTCTTGAGTCGTTACGTTAACCCTTCCTTTTCGTAGGGGGTTAATTTACCAGCATTGATGTACAAAAGAACCCAGAGGTTTCATGTGTTTCCCGAAAAGGTACCTATAGGACCCCATACGTAAGATACCAGTGATTTTAATCATTTACAAAACAATTACATTAATAGACGCAAATATTCTTTTAAAAAAACACAACACACATAGGTACCTACATTATTAAAAACATTACAATAGCAACAGACTAAAAACTAAACTAAAAACAATTCATAATATAAACTCATATAGGTAATAAACAACATAAAGTAATTCTCGAACAACTTATTTTGAATTCCATTTTTTTTAATCATTCGTCAATTCATCACATTAGGTAATAAAAGTGACAAGTTATATTCGTGTTTTTATAAAGCTAATAATGAAAGCAAATAAAATGTTTAAATAGACATGCAAAATGGTTTATCTGGCATGTCAAAATTGTACAAATATATTTTTAATTGTTTCATCTAAATAAATATTGTTAAATTTGAAATTAAAACTAAAACTATTTCCTGCTCATTGTGTTTTATCGCAGGCAATGAGACACAATGAGCAGTCGGTTACTTTAATGCAGATACTGTATTCATTATTAGTTACATAATATTTTAAAAAATGAATACCAAAGTAAATTGATAAACGCTTAAAAATATTATAACCACTCTTCAAATAAAAACCTACACCTCATTTACACACCACACAGGACAAACACTAATTGTAACTCATTTTATTTTCATCTAAATTTATTAATAAATTAATAGCGAGTTACATTAAGTGCAGTTTGCGCGATGCGTGATCGATGCGCGCTGCGCGGGCGCTGCGCGATCGATGGGGCGCGTGTCGCGGGGCGCGGGGCTGGGCGGGCTCGGGGGCGGCGCCCTCGGCCATTCGCGGGCGCTCGCCCCGCCCCGGCCGCTACCCCCGCCGCGCGTCGCGCCGCCGCTCAGTGACTCGCGAGTCGTCGCACGTAGCGCCCGTGTCGCGTATTACTCACCGCCTCCGCGTACGTTGCAGATGCGAGCCCGTTGCCGACGCTGCTAGAGCGATGCCCGCCGAGGGGGAACCCGCGGCGATGGAGAGCCGGGACGTTGACGGCGAGCCGCAACAGTTCTGCCTCCGGTGGAACAATTACCAGACCAACCTCACCAACTGCTTCGACCAACTCCTCAGGACCCAATCGTTCGTCGATGTCACCCTCTCCTGCGAGGGCCAGAGCCTCAAAGCGCACAAAGTGGTACTCTCCGCGTGCAGCCCCTACTTCCAATCCCTGTTGATGGACAACCCGTGCAACCACCCGATAATTATAATGCGGGACATTAAATTTAGCGATTTGAAGTCGCTAGTGGACTTTATGTATCGCGGCGAGATAAATGTGGCGCAGGACCAGATTCAGGCGTTGTTGAATGTGGCGGGGATTCTAAAGGTGCGCGGGTTGGCGGACGTGAGCGCGGACCACGCTGTGCTGAGGCCGCCGAAGAGGCCACCGAGCGGGTCCGAGCGCGGGGAGTCTCCTTCGAAGACGCGGCGCCGCGGGTCGAGCGAGCACAGCCCGCGACGGTCGCCGAGCACGCCGGGGCCCACGCTGGGAGTGCCGGGCCCCGCGGCTGAACCCGAGCGCGAGCGCGAGCACGCGGGCCCCGCCGCGCTGCCGCTGCACGCCGACGACGTCGACATCCGTCCCGGCATCGCCGAGATGATCCGCGAGGAGGAGAGGGTGAGTTAACTTTTCCCGCCTCCCCACCCTCGGAAACTTTCCGTATCGCATTACGTAATTAATTTATTTTAGAGCCGACTACTTTGTTAATGTGGAAGTTATGTGTATAAGTCTACTTATCGATCGACATTAGGCCGAAAGTTTGCCGGCACACGTGCGCTTGTTTGTGTTTTTCGAAGTAAGGCTAGGGTCGGCGGTCACGGGCGCGAGATGCTGTGCTGAGAACTCGATGTCCTCCCTCCCCCCTGCCCCCTTGAGGCAAGTGGGTTGGCACCTTTTCATTTCAGCAAATCCGATTTTCTCCTCTGCATTGTATTTATAATGGTATAATGTTATTTATATTATTTAGGAATTTTATTTCGGTAAAACCGAAAACGCCTGTGCCTCATAATGTTTATTAGAATGCAAATCAATATTGTATAATAATGAACTAAAATCAATAATTATGAGCGTATCGCCGGAACCCTTCGTGGGACATTAAAATAAAGTCGATATTCAGTTTTAGTTTGCAATACGTAATAATAATACCCCCCCTACAAATGTTAGTCCAAGGGCTAATGACCCCTATGGCTGCGTCAAAGCAACCAACGCAGTTAAATGGGAACAAACATTGGATTAAATTAAACACGCTATAATTAATTAAAAACCAAGATGGCTCGCGATCAAAAGTGCGGTTAATATTTGAAATTATTTTTCTAAAATTTGTATTTTAAAGGAACTCTCACGTTTTCTTAGCTCTATTTTATATTTGTTAATCAACAATAATGTTATTTTAATGTTAATTAAACATTATCAATTTTTAAATAATTTACTGACTCTGTCTAAATGATTCTATTAAATAATAGCTAGGTTGCCGAAAAGGAGTGAAGTTGTTTGTTGTTGATAACTAAATCAAGTAAGAAAAAATGTACATAATTACTTTATAACACAATGCTGAAAGAAATGAGCTGGCTCTATATTTAAAAATAAAAAATGCCGTAATTAATGATATCTTAAGTTTTCGCGATTGTTACACATTATATTAAATAAATTATTAAATTAAATGTTTACTTAGTCTACCTGCTACCGTAAACGCTGCAAAGTGTTTTAAAACTTAGTTGTAGAATAAGTAAGAAACTCGATAAAATAGTAAAGCCGTAATTAAAATTAAATCAAAAATGAGTAAATTATGAAGCTGTTTAAAGAAGTACCTAAGTGAAGTCTTAAACAAAATCGCTACATGTCTGTATGTCTGTCTGTCTGTCACCGCTAACGCGTCTCGGGACGTTGTACAAACGATTCCTGAGACGTGGGGTGGGTCGCGCCCCCCCCGGTGGGGAACGCGCCGCAGCGGTGCCCAGAATGTGGGGTGGCGACTGGCCCAATTGCGGAAAGTGCGATATTTTCCTAATTAAAATTTATTGAGCACAGTGCTAAGTTTACGTTAGTTAATGTTGAAATCGGAAAATGTGGGTAGTACGTGATATCTTTGCAGATTAGCTTCGATTAAAAAAAAAGATTATATCTTCTTAATTATTTTTGTATTTATCCATAGGGAATTCTATCAATAACTAATAGGTATTTTTAAACATACCTATGCTCATTGTGTCATGATTGTGGCATGGCAATGAGTTGATGGAATCTTTGATTAATATGAGTTACGAAACAGATGTGACGGTTGAATCTATTGATTAAAAGAATAAAATTTAAGAAAAAATGACAAATTTTGTAACATTCTTCTTCAAGGTCCTCTCCATAACTGATAAAGGTTGACTGTTAGATAAAGCCTTTAGCATTAAATTCGCCTATTGTGCTATACAACTGTATTATGCACAATAAAGTTTAAATAAATAAATCCCTACTAATATTATAAATGCGAAAGTCTGTCTGTCTGTCTGTCTGTTACGCTTTCACGGCCAAACCGCTGAACGGATTTTGATAAAATTTAGTATGAATATAGCTGAAGACCTGGGGTCAAACATAGGCTACTTTTTGACGCAGGCGGAGCTGCGGGAAACAGCTAGTAGCTTATAAATTAATAATAGTACTTACGCATATGCCAGCGATTGCATAAAGATTTTGTATGGAAGTTCTTAGTTACTATCTTACTACTACAATAAATACTACTAAAATTGTTAACACAGTCCTCAAATATCGTTCCATTAACTTAAAGCAATTTTTCGTTAACAATATGAATAAAATATTCTCATCTTTTATGTATATCAAGTGCGACTCGTTGGCGCCCAGATATACCCTATAAGGTTTACGTGATTTAGTCTCTATAGAGTCTGCGTTAATGAATCCGTGCTTCGGAAGGAACGTTAAGCCGTTGCTTCCGGCTGCAATTTGGTGGTCGTTAAAGGAACCACGTCAGAGGCCGAGGCGGTTCTGTAAAACACTCGCACCGGGGTGTGCAGGGTCGATTGGCCATGTAACCCACTCTATATGAATGAACAAATAAAATCTCGTGGCGGAGGAATTGCATAGCAAATTTTTAGATGGCAATCGCGAAAAAAAAAATTCTTTTACGCTGGCAATGCCTACCTAAGATCTTATTGTTTCTCCCAATGATTGACTGGTAGATAATGCTCTTAGCCATTAAATCCGGCAAATATAAGTATTTATACTTGTGAAACAATAAAGTTTTCATTAAATTAAACTATTTTAATACGGTTTTTATCGCGTTTATTACTTATTTATTTACACCTGACGTTTCAAACACTTTACAGCGTTCATGGTCGCAGGCAGACTAAACTGCGTGAATCGGAATAGTTCCCGATAAAAATTTCAGGCGGTAGTTTGTAATCTTATGACATCAAAGACAAATGTTAACTTAGTCTGCCTGCGACCATGAACGCTGTAAAGTGTTTGAAACGTCAGGTGTAAATAAATAAGTAATAAACGCGATAAAACCGTATTAAAATAGTTTAATTTAATGAATAACAATCGCGAAAACATAAGAAATAAAGTTTTTATTCTAGAATTAATACACAAACATGAGAATTTGTATTAAATCATCAATAATTTATATTTTTAAAATGTATTTATTACCCATGACATCTGAACATAACTATTTTTGTCGTGTTACTTCTACACTAATATTATAAAGAGGAAAGATTTGTATTTTTGTGTGTATGTTTGTAATGAATAAACTCAAAAACTACTGTGCCGATTTCAAAAATTCTTTCACCATTGGAAAGATACATTCACCCTGAGTAACATAGGCTATATACTGCAGGTGAAGCTGGGGGAAACAGCTAATCTATAATAAAATGCAAGAAGAATATTTAATACTATTATTCTTACATTTATATTTAACTAGACGTTTCCCGCAGCTTCGCCTGCTTTAAAAAGTACCCTGTGTTTGACCCCGGGTCTTCAACTATATTCATACCAAATTGCATTAAAATTCGTTTAGCGTTTTGGCCGTGAAAGCGTAACAGGCAGACGGACAGACAGACAGACTTTCGCATTTGTAATATTAGTATGGTTAATAGTTGGGTGAAGGTTTTTTCTCGAGAAAGTTAATTACTTCTCGTATATTTTTTTTAAATTCTGGGGGGCCGATTCTCGCTCAAATTGAGATAAATAAAATTACAGATTTCTTGTAAAAAAAATAAGCCTATAAACATACGCATTTTTACCGGCATGTCTCGCATTAGACTTTATCTCTAAAGGCGCGAGAATCGGCACCCTGTAGTATCTTATCAAGAAACTCTTTTAGGTTTGTCATATTCGTCTCTGTGTGGTCAGCACCAGTTATTATAAGCCAGTAAAATTATTTTTAGCAATTCTGGAGCCATGGTTATGCAAACTGCACACTTTTAGAATTTAACAAAGCGTTTATTAAATATCGCATTATTATACAAACATAGCATAAAATATCGAAATACGGTGAAAACACAGCTGAGGCCGGCCCAGCGATAAGGCCCATAAAACGCGGCAAATTATACTTAGTAAATTTTTTTCTTAACTCACCCGTAATGCAAACATTCACTTATCTACGAGTATGTTGAATGTTGTTGATACCATTGCTAATTGCACCGAAACAATATCCCTTTTGTTAACAAAGACCTACTTTTGGTCGAAATACAAAATTATACAACGCGCCACAATGGACTGGCTTGCCGACATTTTATTTTGTACTTATTTCAACAAACGCTTAGGCTAAGAGCAACGAGATATGATTTTTATTTGTTTTCAATCATGAGGAGCTCGTTAGTCGAGCGCGACCCGCGTATCCGTAGCGAATGCGCGTGTAAAGCGACGGCGTGACGTGACCACTATGGGATTGTTCGCCATTTAGTGGCATTTTCTATCTTGAGCTCCTCCGTGCTTCGGAAGGCACGTTAAGCCGTTGGTCCCGGTTGTTATCGATAGATGGCACTCGTTAGGCTGTGTCAGATGCCTTGAAAAATTCTGACAGTGTTGGCCACTAAGACACCTTAGGTCATGTTCCTTTTGGTCTGGTTTCCCTGTAAAAAGGGTTACGGAGGTCAGACGGCAGTAGCTCCATTGTAATAACCAGTTCCGCCAAATCTAGGACCATGACTTATAGCTTACCCTAGGCTCCGAAGCGTAAGCTGACGACGCAACTAGGAATACAGGCTAGGATGATTATGACAAATCAAATCAAATATCGTTTATTGATCGAAATGTTTCTCGCTCAAATTAGAGATATCTCGCAAAAACATGGCGGCTTACTACAAAAACAAATTACAGTCGAAGACAGATACACTTAACCCCCTTACCGTACCCACCGTAATGGCTGAGGGGTTAGGTTTATATGTCTTCGACTGTACACATTTAGCGACATCATAAACAGTCATTTTTATTTTTGGATACTACTGTTGGATATATATAATAATTATTATTAATTAGAGAATGGATGAGATAGCTAAAAAGTTAACAAAATTGGAAGAGATTCACTTAAGACCACTTGTATAGTAAACAAAATATTGTACCTAAGAAAGTGATGATGATATACATAGCTTACATTGAAGCCAAGATTATTAACAACTGGGCCCTTACCATCACCTCTAATAGCAGGGCAGAAACGAGTGAGTGAACGAGATGGCGCAATACAAGCTGTAAGGCGCCATCTCGTTTACTCGCTCGTTTCTGCCCTGCTATTTGAGTTGATAGTAAGGCCCCTGAACAACATTGAGTGTGGTGGTAAAATAATCTTAGAAAAATAGTTGTCGGCTCTCCGCCTAGTTCTAGTTAAAACTAGTGCATTTTACTCCGCTAGGTGGCGACCGCGTTAGTCAATTGTTCTGCTGCTCCGAAGTTTTTACTTTTTTTAACTCTTAATGTGATTAGTAGACGTAGAATTTTGCAAAATTAACCAAATACAAAATTAAGAGGGTAATGTGATATCATATTTTTTAGGTGTGTAACAATATTATGTTATCAATCTATTACTTATAGTCAATAGACCTACTTTTTCTAGATTCGTCTTGATAAGTAAAAGTTCTCACCCTTGTGGTATTTCTGTATTTAGATTCTTGGGTGTACTATAAACATTTTGTTTACCTACAGCTAATTTTTTATAGGAACAATAAAGTGTCATACATAACATGATGCACGTGCGAAATATAATATTTATGATATTTGTCTGATTTATCTTATTTTACGCTGCATCATGCTTCGTAGTACTTTTTCTTCATATGACTTAAATATGAAATTATTCGCCTCATCATCATCTTGTCTTATGAGGGTTTTCTAATTGGTTTAACAAGCCAGTCCGAGAAGGTGGGCGCCCAAAAAGAGCTGGCTTGACGTCGCAAAGCTGGATATGCGTGCTAACGGACAATCTGTCAGGGATGCCTAAGACCGGGCGATGTGGAGACGGAAAAGTAGGAAAGCGGACCCTGGGCTCCGAAGCAAACAGCTGAGGATGCATCCGGAAAGGCGCTAAGACGATGATGATGACAATCCAGTCAGTCGGCTCGTCTCATAGGCCTATGCCGGGAGGACTATTTTTGTAAAGTATGTGCCCAAAATCAGTGAGTGTAATGAATTGATTGTATTGAATTGAATATAATGATTTTCATTCGAACGAAAATCGACTTGGCGCGTGAATCATACTAATATAGTGGTTGAAAGACTAGCCTAGAAGTCGCTTAAACTAAACGTTGTTAAGTTATAAATTTGAAAAGATCACCATGTGTTAGCATATTTTGTTTTATGATAGCAATGATACTCGTAGTTTAGATGTTGACATCCTCGGTGGCAAGGTTAGCTCTCTAAAGAAAAGTTTAAACGATTTATTCTTTTCCAACATGAATTAGTGCACTCTTCTCTCAGCAATACATATCGCATCGTAACACTTATACTGTAACATGTACGTAGCTACAAGAATGTAGTCCTTGATTTGAGGTTATCATTTGGCCAAATTGTCGGTTCAAAATTAGATTAAGATAATTCTATCAGTGGAGATTTTTAAATGACTTTTTTGAACTCTATTGTAGCAACCATGTATAAATAGTCGATAGTCTTCCAAAAGTGAAAATAAATAAATAATTACAATATGTCTTTATTACGATCTTCCATACCAGATGAACTGGGAAGGTGGTAGGAGAATATTTTATACAGTTGCCGACATAAGTTTCTTGCCCATCTTACGGAAGAAATTATGACGGGAATTGAACTCGGAACGTATGTTTGATTCCATTTCGCAGGGAATATTGGGCGAGGGTTTTTGTTAATTACAACTTATTAATTGTGTGTCTAGTTGCATAATCTATAGTTTTGTAAAACGTCCGTTTATAAATTAAAAATGACTTCAAAAGTTATCAATTTAATTTCGCAAAATTAGATAACCTTTAACTACCTGAACAATTCAAAATATTTTATTCAAATTAATCTCCTTTACAATGAAGAGAAATGGAAAAAGTGATAAAATCTGTGTAGTAATAAATTCAATTTTAGTTTGAAAACAATACTCTAGAAAACTATTAACAGATATTAAAAAAATAAACTAAAAATGAACAAAAAAATAATTCACGCCGAGATCGAACGCGTACGCGGCAACACTGTTTAGATAAAAAAAAAAAAAAATGTGTGCAAACAGACTTACCCCGTGCATTTTCAATTAACGTAGGTAATTAAAAAGTGCAATGAGTGAAAAAAAATAATAAAGTATTAGCATCAAGATTAATTTATGTATTGAACGATAAGCATATTTATAGTATGTGTGTTCGATTAATTCAAAAGTCGCAATGATAAGGGGCCTTTATCGCTTTATTTAGTACCTCCAACTTTATAGGACTGTTTGATGTTATTCCAAATTAATTAAGATCTATAATCTTTATTGTTTCGAATAAATCTGATCATTGCGGTTTTTACGGGTTATTAAATGAAACAAATGAAGAAGTGGGCTTAGTTTTGTATTAGGCTGTGGAATTGGGCTTAGAATGTTGATATTCAACCGATAAGATGTTAGATGACGGTTTAATCAAATCTGTCAAATAGATGATCTCTTTTGGCTGGTATTGCTTGTTTGTTTGAACGCGCTAATCTCAGGAACTACTGGTCCGATTTTCTTCTTAAAAATTCTTTTAGTGTTGGATAGCCTATTTATCAAGGGAGGCCTGAGCGAAGTCGGGACGGGCTGCTAGTCCGTAAATAAAGTCGCTTTATAAGCAGCATAGAGAGCTGCGTATCAAAATAATAGAATAACAAATAAGGACTTAAGTCTCGGAGCGACTGCGTTAGGTTCCCAACTCGGTGTAACGTAATAATAACAATGAATAAAACATTATGTTGTGACTCAAAGTAACCAATCGTTTACAATTTCAGTTTCTTACTAGTATATCTATAAAAATCGAGATAATCTATTGTAGAATTTATTGGCGGTACAGAAGAACGGACACTCACTCCATCCCAACCGAAACGGACACCACACCACGCGCGGATTTAGGATAAAATCAAGAGCAAAACAATGCTAGGATCGGCGTGCGGCCGTGACGTGACAACTATGACGCAGACACGGTAAATAACCCTACGAGTAACACACACATTGACACGCGTGTGTACGCGACCGAATCGTAGTGGTAATAATCTGTATCGGGCTCGCCGCTGTTGTATGGAGTGTTCGGGGTTTGGTGGCGGGCTCTCTCCAAGCTCGGCCATCTCAGCATGACATTCAATGGAGCCCTGCCACATGAATGTGTGTTGGAGTAGTGGTAACTTCACAATAATTTTATTTTACTGGTATGGTGACTTTACAATAATTTTATTTACGTTTACGCAATAGTTTAGCACCGATTTATAAATTAATGTTCAAAAAGATGTTGCTTTTATCGATGAAATATAGAGAGTGGTGAGAAAAAAAAATTGATAAAAAGGATGATTCGAAAGATGAAATGATTTTAAAATGAAAAGTAAGGATAAACGAAGAATGATGCATGCGCATCGTTTCATAGATAGAGGAGCAAAGTTAGACGCAATTTACGTCTTAAAAGACCACAGTCACACATCTTCGTCGTAGTTCTTAGTAGGTCCTTCAGGCACAATAGTGTCGGCCCTTATGGCATTGAGCGTTTGCTACCGCTCGCGAGTTTTCATCGCTCGCTTGATAAAGGCAAAGCCCATGGCCGAGGTTCGTCCCAACTGGGAGCCCCTTGTGCATTTGCCGAAAAGGCTGAGGGTTAATAGCCCTCGCCTCAAACTGTGCCGCTGTAAATTTTAAAGCTCACAGGAGCTAAAATTGTAGGTCATTAACAAAAAAAAAACATCTTCGTCTTTCAAGCGACGTTGACCGCCATCTGGTGATCGTTAAAGGAACCGAAGTATAGAGTACCTATTTATACAATTTTAATCAGAAATCAGGAAATAAAAAAAGATTAAATTAATATATAGATTTTTAAATGAAAAATAGATTACAATATTCATTTCCATAGTAGGAATATTTGAATAGATGTTTACAACAATAAAAAGTTCATTCATTCGTTAAAAAAAAATAGAAAGGAAATGAACAATATACTCGTTCAGGTCGAAAAAAAACTTGAAGTAGGTAAACAAACGAAAGGGCTTGTCAAGTACCTATGGCGACCTTACGGTAGAATCCGGTGCCCAATTTTCTATTCTGTTTACCGTTATATGTAATGTCAATGAGGCGTAAGACTGGGGGCCGATTCTCGCGCCTTTAGAGATAAGTCGAATGCGAGATATGATATAATCGGATGCATCCATTCAAATCTAGTGGGTTACAGAGTTAATCGACCCTGTAAACCCAAAAGCTTAACCTCTATTCGGCATTTGACGTGGTTCGTTTAAATACCTCCTTAGACAGCCGGGACCAACGGCTTAACGTGCCTTTCGAAGCACGGAATCATCATTATTATCAGACAATCAGGTGATTCAAGTCCACACTGTACTAACAAAACTGAAAATTAAACGAAATATGTTTCCAGTGGAAATCAAATCACCTTACGGTTCCAAAAAAATCCGCAAGGTCTACAGGGTCGATTGACAATGTTACCCATACGTACGATACGAATAAATGGCGCTCACTTTTTAATGTAAAGATTCCGAGTCTTCTTCATCCGAGCGAGTTTTCCCAGTAACATCTTCAGTTTGCGCTTTATAGCCCAGGGTACGCTTTTATCACGGTCCTAGATACCTAAGGAGGCGTTGGTTATTACAATAGATTACTGGCGTGTACTCTTCGTAATCCTGTTAACGGGAAAACCGAGTAGGAAAAATTGGAAATATATGTTTCAACAAGTAATATATTTCCACCTTATCATAATCAAGGCTGCTGCATGAAAAACCACTCTTAAATTCTTAATAAAAACAAAGCGATACATCCAGGCAATAAATAGAAAATTTTAATTAAATTAGTTTTCCAGCGATATATTTTTTAATTTCACGCAGTTACAAAATATTAATTGCAGATTATAATAAAAACCGATTATATTATTATTAAAAAATTTCAACGATATATGTTTTATCGTCCATAATGTTTTCATAATTAATATGTGTAACGGTGTGCGGATTATATTAATAAACACGCATCGTATAAACTTTGTTTCGCGCTTGAGGGATTAGATAACTTTAACTATCAGTTTTTGCGAACTTAGGTCGATATTTTCTTGCACTATTTACGGGGTTTTGAAACTATTGGTAAAATTTTTATTCTGTGTTAAATAATGTAACTATAATAGATCACTCAATAATAAAATATTTAAAATCAATAAAAAGTTTCGATCTCTCGTTTAACTAGTGATCAGCTGATAGGATTTAATTAAAATCGTAGTTTTCACATTTTTTTTTTATTTGTTCAGGAGTCTCATTTTTAAAATTTATGACATAAATGTCTAATGAAAATCGTTCGATATCGGACAAAAATTATTTGAATGAATACATCGCACTTCTCAAAAATAGCACTCTGGAACACTGTGAACTAAAAATGGGGGTTAAAAAGGCTTACCCCTATAGTCAATAGACAAATAAATAATATGTCATAGTCTTCACATCCCTTCTTATACTGTTCGCTCAAGTTGTGCGTAGCATATCAAAATTATTTATTTCCTGAAAAAACTTTTTCTACTAAACGTTGTGACGGACCGATAGAATAAACGTATAGTGTACTAGCTGGTTCAAAAAGCCTATGTTTGACCCCGGGTCTTCAACTATATTTATACCAAATTACATCAAAATCCTTTCAGCGGTTTGCCCGTGAAAGCGTAACAGACAGACTTTCGCAAAGAACTCTGTGTTTTTACTCAACTGCGACAGAAGGAGATATATGTATGTATGTTTGGTATGTATAATTGTTTAGTACGCTCTGTAGCCTGAACGGCTCGATGGATTTTAGCTTGAGAGGTGTCGTTAGATTCGTATTTACTGTGGGAGTGACACTGGGTACATCAAAATAAAAACAAAATGGCGGATTTTTTGGGGACTTTTCATTCCCAAATCGCCCAGAAACGCTGTCGGGTGATTTAGTTTTATAAATTACCGTTATTTGTTTCATTTAGCCGTCGGCCTCGGCTGCCATTTGGTGGTCGCCAGAACCACGTCAGAGTCCGAAAGGCGGTTTCGAAAAACTCTGACACAAAGGTGTGCAAGGTCGACCACGTAACGTACTCGATGTGAATGAATGAATACAAAAATAAAGTTGCCGCGTTTTCTTTGTATGTACTTTTCATCATCTGTGGTCTAATTACCTGATGACTGGTTTTACGAGCGTTGAAATTTAAAAAAAAACATAAAAATGTTCAAAGTCAGGGCTGGCACACTTATAAATTTTTGACACTTATTTCTTTTGAGTTTAAAATATAACATTTGCATAAAATTTCATGCTTGTTTGCATTAGTATGTTTTTTACCTTTCTAAAGTAAAATGTCTTTGTCTTCGTCTAAGCGTTTCCCAGTTAGGATGCAGATTATACTTAGGAGGACGGTACACTATGACTGCTGTAAGTCATGATACCCGATTTGGCGGCACTTATTATTACAATGGAGCGACTGCCGTCTAACCTCCATAACCTTTTTACAGGGAAACCAGACGGAAACGTAACCCATGGTGAGTTACTGACCAACACTTTTAGATTTTTTTAGCCTATCTGAAGGCATCCGGCACAGCCTAGCGATTGCTATCTATTAACAACTAAGACCAACTGCTTGTTGTTATAAGATGAGCGATAAAACAATGTTGCCTACTCTCTCTCTCATCTCAGCGTCTTCCCGGTTGGGTTTGCCTCGGAGCCCAGGGTTTACTTTCCTACCTTTTACCCTCACTTCGCCCGGTCTTCGGCAGTAGAGTTGTCAGACCATTAACACACATATCCGTCCCTGTGACGTCAAGCCAGCCGGCATGGCTAAACACATGTTCCCCACGTAATTAGCTGGTTTCCGTAAGACGTGGCCAAAACAATGTTACCTACATCCACATGTTACAACCCTACTTAGTGCTTAGGTCATAAGCCTAGTTACGAATCGCTAAAGTTTAGTTTTAAACAAAGGTGGAATCGTCGGTGACTCATAGTACACTAATCGACTTTATCTTTACGACCAATGAAAGATTGTTACGCTCAAAATTCATTTTTTAACTGTGCTCTAGTAGATTTTAACGTTGCTCTTACTCATTTTCTTGTGGCACATTTTATAAACTTAATCCATACTTTATTATTATAAATGCGAAAGTCTGTCTGTTTGTTACGCTTTCACGACCAAACCTCTGAACGGATTTTAATGAAATTTGGTATGAATATAGTTGAAGACCGGGGTCAAACATAGGCTACTTTTTGACGCAGGCGGAGCTGCGGAAAACAGTACCACGATGTAGCCTGGGATAATACAAACTACATTTTTGAATCCCTACATTAAAAACTATTGCAGGCAGTAGATATTTATCCTATGTATCATGTAACATATAAATTCGTAAATCCGTTACAACTTATTACAAAATAGCGACATTTCGAATTCCAAATGAAGTCAACATAACCGTCTTCATGAATGAATGATGTAAATCTTTCATTCACATTCGAAATTTAAATTGTACGAAGTGTCATCCGCGGTCGGTGAACCAGCCAACTTGACTCTCAAAACGGCTCATGCATTTAACAGAGCAATTGCTTGACCTTTGTCTTTTTTTTAACTTGGTCTAACCAAGAATTTTTCTTTTCGTTTCTTTTTTCATATTTATGGCCAACGAGTATCAAATTCAAATAAAAGCATGGAATGTTTTGGTGAGAACAAAACGCTTATTTATATTATACTAGCTTTCCCTGCCTGCGTCAAAAAGTAGCCTATGTTTGACCCCGGATCTTCAACTATATTCATACCAAATTTCATCAAAATCCGTTCAGCGGTTTGGCCATGAAAGCGTAACAGACAAACAGACAGACTTTCGCATTTATAATAATGGAAGTATGGATTATGCTTCCTTTGGTATTTAAATTCAAATCTTTGGCACGTTATTAACTTGTAAGTGACGGAAATGTATTTAATGTGTCTATTCTTACGATCTATTGTATTCGAATTATCTAGGTACATAGTTACATTATGTTTTCCAATGGTATGATAAAATATTCTGCTTGATAATGACAGCAATTCACCATCGATTTTACAATTTGCCAACTAAAATATAGAATATTGCTGTTATTGTAAGTATAAACATGTAAATGGCGGTCTGTTATATTATTCTGTACCCAGAGTACCTATAGAGTTGGATTTTAAGATAGATAGATAAATATAGTTTATATTTATTTATGTCATCATCATCATCATCATTTCAGCCGCAGTCAGTCCACTGCGGGGCATAGGCCTCTCTCAATGATTTCCAAAATGATCGGTTGACAGCAGTCTGCATCCAGCGTTTGCCTGCGACCTTTTTCAGGTCATTTGACCATCTGGTCGGTGGATGGTGGTGGATTTTATTATGTATGTAAACTTTATTACAAAAAATGTACTAAAACGGCGGAAGCATTATGTTGAGTCTTTGACAAAAAGATATACATATCTGAATTTGAAAATATGATCATGGACTTATTGCTTTTGCAATTTCTTAAGCGGACTTAAATAATTAATAATTAACAACCAGAAAATTGATTTAAACTTTTTTTTCAAACTTTAATCTGAAGAGGTAGGTAATCTATTTTCTACGATTATAATTTACATAACAAAAACAAATCTCTGAAAGCAGTGTTATTACCAATCATATATTCATTCGATTTGAACGGTGGATTACACGGTCAATCGACCTTATACAACCTGGTTTCAACCGTGAAACCGTCTCTGAACGGTTGTAAGTGTACAGGAGTGTCGGAAATGCATACCTAGTAAAAAAAAAACAAATGTTTAGAAAAAAAATGGTTGTGTACCAAAGGTTTAAGCGAAGCCTCGCATCTGCTTGTTGATATTTTTTCCACTAAGGGGATAAATTGAGTAAGCATAAGCTAAGTTCGAAACTTGTGTTGTATTAGTTTTAATTAACAGAGTAAAACATACATTTATAAGGTTTAACAACTTCCTAATACTCGGAAACCATTTAAATAATTTCTTTGGAAGTTCAGCCGGACTTGTTGACGCACTGTCGGCGGTAAAAAGTAATGTAAAGCGCGCGAGTTCGTCTCTTGTTTAAATAAAAATAGGGGCTCACTGATTACACGCGTAAAATTATGTTTACTCTTGACAAATTTCGTTAACGCTATCAACCGCTATCTCCCATTGTGTAAGTGTTTGTATCAAATAATTCTTTAGGATACAATAAAAAGCTAGCGGCGTTTGTGTTCTTTCTTTTAGTTTGGTAATCCCACTTGTTTTAATGTAGCGCGTGTCTTTATTAGCCTATTGCATTGTTTGTCGTCCATTTTTGACCGAATAAAAATTTCATTCACTCGTTCGTTCGTGATGTCATCAAAACAAATTTGTCGCAGCGGTTAATACCATTTCTAGATTTTTTCCCTTGAGAGTTCGAGTAAATAGTTATAGAATTTTGAAAGTATCAATACTTCCATACTACTATTATAATAAATGCGAAAGTCTGTCTGTCTGTTAAGCTTCGACCCAGCATTGAGCTGATCGTGTACCGGATTTTATTTTTCATGATGTAGCTGCATTTTGTGTTTAAATAGGTATTTATTTGTGGGAAAGACCCCCTCCCCCCTCAAATAAAATATTACAAAAGCAAACAGCTGTTGGTTCTTAATCAAAATCCATACTATCCATACTAATATTATAAATGTGAAAGTCTGTCTGTCTGTTAGATTTCACCGCCAAACCGCTGAACGGATTTTGATGAAATTTGGTATGAATATAGTTGAAGACCCGGGGTCAAACATAGGCTACTTTTGACGCAGGCGGAGCTGCGGGTAAAAGCTAGTTGTAAATAAATCGGTAACAGCTAGTCTGAAATAAACGAGTAATTCGCTATTCAAAATACAAATGAAAAAAAAAACAGATTATTCTTTTTTATCGGGTTGTCAATTGGACAATCAGGTTATCAAAGCCAAAAAAATATCCAATGAAAACCAAGATCACGAGTCGAAATAAGTCGAAGTCTGAAGACTTTACAACCAAAAATCAGTTCAAGTTTGACAAAATTAAACGAATCACCTTAATAAAACGCCATGGGTTTGCCAGTTCCTTGATCGACTTCTACGATCACAAACTTGACGGTTTCGTAGCAAATGTAATCGTGGGGTCATCGTCCTCGCGACCTTTGCCACCCTAAACACACAGTAGAATCGTATATAGAGACAAAACTGTCTTCATCGCGAAATATATGGTTGCCCAAAATCTATGGGTGATGTGTTGCAATGATGATGTGTCTAGTGTAAGTTTGTTAGATGTTTATGTGTAGTAGGATTTTCTCGAAGTTGAAATGATGATGACATACTGTTAGAAGACTGATTATTGTTGTGAGATAGTAGTACTAACGAAGTTCTGTAACGATAGCGAGCAAACTATCATGCCAGAAACGTATTTTATTAAGACTGGCTACTTATTTATCCTCTACCATGGACAATCATATAGACTCTTCTCTAACTCTGTCTCCATCATTTTTTTTCTTAGAAATCAAAAATGCTTACTCCCCGTTTCATATAAAGTGGTCACAGTAGCCTCTCACTTATGAGTGGACACTCGCAACGCAACACCTGCTGAAGTTAAACTTTTATACGACCGCCTAATACTACTTATAACGAGCGCATGTTTAAATCTGTGGTCAGAAATCCTTAATCATGATTATGGGTTAAATTATGAAATGGCTTGACCCCTCTGGAGTGCTATTTATGAAAAGTATATCTCCCGCAAAATCGACAAGTTGAATGATTCTCGTTCGATGTCAAATGATTTTCTTTTGTCATAATTAGTGAATCAGACTATTTTCATTCGATATATGAGTTATAGGTACATTTCAAAAACGGGGTTCACTCGTAAATGTTTCGACTAAACCACAAGTCGCGTAGTTTCAAAATCACCCGCGCCCACATATCTTTGTCTCTGCACTTCTCTCCTACGTGCCCTAACTATCATTGATATTATTTGAAAGATAACGTATTGTCACTATACTTTTGATAATTGCAATTGCGACAAAATTACTTGCGACCACCATATGGAAATGGACATTCGACGAAACGACATATTCGATGTTTGGTTTGTAATTGCTGTCAACTTTGAAGTTATTAAAATGTAGTAGCCTGTACAGGATGATTTTTTATACGCCAGCGCCAACGCCATATGATAAATTAAAAAAAAAAAGCGTAAACCCAGAAAAATATTCCAGTAATGCATTTAAACACTAAACAATATTAACCAAATTAAATTTAAATTAAATTATTTAATTCATTATTATTTACTGTTTCTGTCGCGATGTACGGAAAGCTAATATTTAAAAATAGGGCTATTCAGATACTCGGACGAAGTTCGCAGGATCTCATTGTCAGAGTTTCTTAAACGATTCTAGAATGATGCGACTCGCGACCTAATTATCGCTAAAAAATTGTATCCGAAGCTGAATTCTTTAGAGATGATCTTATCTAAATACTACGTCACCTTTCCTGAAACCTGGGCCGCAAAGATTTTGACTTGACATTATTTTTCTGATACGCCTTCTGCCTAACGTCAATCATCTAATAGCATACGCCAACTGAAAAAGAATTTTGGACTGTATCCAATCCAAAACCAATTGTTTTTATTTTCATCCGTGTAAATTAAAAATTATTTTCCAACTAAGAAGAAGAATCATTCATTGATTTAATTGTTCATTCGGAACGAACGATTTACTGATATGATTTGAAAATAGAATAGTATTTTATTTGTCTTAGATTGTGTGAAGGCCTTTCTCAACAATAATTTCCCGCAAAACTGTCCAGTTAAACGTGTTTTTAGGGTTCAGTAATTACATACGAGATTATTCTATAAAAAAATCATTTACAAATATTAAAAGATCCTTGATGTTTTCTTATCGATATACTTTTTTAAAGTTTCAACACTTTCAACTTCTGTTTTCTTTGGTTCAAGCACGCGAATGCGGGGAGAGGGGAGAGGATAGCCACCAGTGAGAGTATACAGGCTAGTATATCAATCACTTTTCTGTAGTTTGATTTTAGCAGTATTAGTCCAAAATACGAACGATTCTTCATCCGGGTGTGTTTCTCGTATCTTCAGCTGACCACAGCCAGGGTCCGCTTAGCCCTGCTGCCATAAATTTTATAACAATTAATATTATATTGTCATTGAGACGAATCCGTGCCGAAGCGGTCGAAGGGTTATACAAGATGTATCATGTTTCTTTCTATCTTTCATTTGTCTATTTTTTTTCTATGAGTTTACTTAAAATATCAACTTAGTGTTGTTTATTAAAGTGCCTAACACCAGAACTTTTTGGGAATTGTGTTGGTAAAAACTACCACTTGAAACTTTGTTAATATTTAGCACACTAACCCCCATATTCTCAAACGATTGCTTACACTCGACTCAACCTTACTCCAACTCATTGGTATGATTAGTCGTCACTAGCTTCCTTGACTTAAGGAGATTCCTCATTGAACTGTCAAATATAAGGTTGGTCGAGAGGTACCTTGAGGCTGTCTTGAAAGTGGTTATAAATCAGTTTTTTTGCCACTTTTTGGTAAACTACTTAATTTGTTTATTTTTTACTCTATTCTTTTGTATTTTTCAATTTTTGTGCTTCGGATTGTTATTATAACCTGTGTCTTTCCTCATTGGAGTTTGCTCAAGTAACCAATTAAAAATTTCATTTTCAAGAAAAGCTCGAGGACTTTCTTTAGGTTGTTTATCCAATGAGTTTGAGTGAAAGACGTCCTTAAGGTTATGTTTAAGAATACGCGGGTAAGTCTAGAAGGACATACACCGGGTCCTGTTTTTAGCTCTTGTATACGGAACCTTAAAATTTTATTCATGATTTTCTATGAAGCTGGTAAATAAATCCACTAATGCCTCTACGCAAATAATACAGATAATGTTACTTTATTAAATCTACAAAATTAAGAGATTAACGCTTTATCTCCGTGTTTTGTTTTCAAGGAGACATGAATTTAACAATTTTAATAACTCTATTTTCCTTAAAGGTCGGAATAGCTGTAAATTTTGGATGAAAATTTCCCTGTATGTCAGAAGTATCATTGATATTGTCATCATA
The DNA here is from genome assembly GCA_947363495.1 of Euzophera pinguis. Classification (NCBI taxonomy): domain Eukaryota; kingdom Metazoa; phylum Arthropoda; class Insecta; order Lepidoptera; family Pyralidae; genus Euzophera; species Euzophera pinguis. The sequence goes on from OX376154.1 coordinate 17,754,774, forward strand.
GCGGATGCATCCAAATATGTTTCGAATCTCTCTTACAACAAAGTAAGATAAGGGTATTTTTTTTAACCTTTACATGTTTCGCGTTGCGCAAAACGCCTACTCTTGGAAATAGTCCGCCATTAATCGAATTCTATTAGACCCTGGCCTTTTACGACGTCCATATGAGCTAAAAGCTATATGCCAAACTAATGCTATTTGCGTTCTCCACAACGCAAGCAAATCTTTAAAAATTGAATACTAGAAGTGTCAAATAAAAAAAAATATCCTTCACTTGTTGAAATCATGAGCAACAAGGTCAATTGACACTGCTATTTCTAATATTTTTTTACAAAACCTCCACAAAGTTTGTGCTTGGTTAGATTATGTCCCAGACTTGACGAATTCATTCATTTGAAGGATTGAATGAATGATACACTAATAAGTTCAAATGAATGAATGAAAGTGTACACGAACGAATGGTTGTAAACTTGTTCATGTAGCTTAAATGAAAAATGGAAAAATGTAATACCATATTTTGTCATAATTATAATCTGCGATAGCACAAATCAGGATAAATATTAGTAAAAGGATGAAACGTAGTACGCAGTAGCCGTTTTTGTTTGTGTGTGTGACAAACATTAACATAGTGATATTGTGTTACATTACAGAATTTAATGTTTATATAGTTCTAATCACAGAGTAATAATCTCGCAGAGTGCACCTTCTTGATTTTTCTTCTGAAATAAAAGCGAGATACTATTGTTGGACTTAATGGCGGTGATGTGATGTGAAGTCATATCGAGTGGGCTACTTGATCAATCGACCCTGTGCACCCTGGTGTCAGAGTTTTTCAGAACCACCTTTCAGCCTCTGACGTGGGTCTAACGGTTTCACGTGCCTTCCGAAGCGCGGATTAAAATTTGGAACTTATTTTCGTTGGAATATCTGACCAATCCTGCCGGTATCCACTCGTCGGAACAGATACCAAAATACTGATTTCAAAACTATTTTCTAAGTTGAGAAGAAAAACTTAAAAGGGAGTTCGGAAGATATTCTTTAGTGTGATGCTATAACTGTCTATAGATCACTAGCTCATTAAAATCTATGTTTTTGAGTCATTATTAGATAAACAAAGACGAAAAAAAAAAGAATTTGATCCGTCTCGTCACCTTCCATCAGATACACATATTATTAAAATGTTTTGTCATCCATACTAATATTATAAATGCGTAAGTCTGTCTGTCTGTTACGCTTTCACGGCCAAACCGCTGAACGGATTTTGACGAAATTTGGTATGAATATAGTTGAAGACCCGGGGTCAAACATAGGCTACTTTTTGATGCAGGCGGAGCTGCGGGAAACAGCTAGTACAAAATAAAGTAAGTCAAAACTCTTTATTGCACCATACAGAAATAAAATATTGTTTGTGACAAGATGACCAATAGGCGGCCTTATTAAAATTTAAAATTAATTTAGTAAGAAACTACGTAATTTTAAAATACGCTGCAAGAGAGGTAGGACATTTTGTAAGTAGTAGTCCGTCTGGGGAAGTACCTCCACCCTACAGAAGACCGCAGCCAAACAACACTGTGATGCAGTGTTGTGTTCCTGCTGGTGAGTAGGGTCGCCAGGCTCCAGAGGGGTCGCTGTGCTGATAGTCGCCAACGCGCTCGTGACATCTCCGGTGTTGCAGGCGTTCATAGGCTACGGTAACCGCTTACCATCAGGTGGGCCGTACGCCTGTATGCCTACTTAGTTGTATAAAAAAGAAAAAAGTAGTAAACCAGAACTGATTCGAGTTTCACTAGCCGATTAAAAAATCCCTTCAACCTATAAATAAAAATTACCTTTCAACACATTTAAAATTCATAAACTGCAACGAAAATACAAGTTGACGTTTACAGCACTAGTGTAATAAGGGGATATAAAATATTTCGTTTTCCGCACTAGGGTCCGGACCGACGGCCACGGCGCGTGTCACGTCTAGCGTGTAGATTTAATCTGTACACGTGTTATGTCACGGCGGTTTCGCGCCACAAATGGACGAATGCCCAATTATTACACTAGTTGGTTATAATTTTTCTTAATTTCTTTTTTTTTTTTTTTTTACTTTTTGTTTTGTAGTCATGTTCTTTTGTGTGATTTGGTTAGAATTTGAGGATTACTTGCAAGTTTCCAAACGGACAGGGTCGTTTTGGTCCTACCTTGTGGTTTCTCTGTAAAAATGGTGGCGGAGATAAGACGGCAGTCGCTTCATTGTAATAGCCTTTACCGCCAAATATAGTACCATGATTAAAGTGTACTTGGCTCTGAAGCGCTAGCTTAAGATGCAACTGGGAAACATGATAATGATTATAGGGGTAAAAACATTTTTAAATAATCAAAGGAAAGATTCCTATACTATTGGTCCTAAAACATTTGTTTATGAACTAAGGTAAAATTTCTCGTGTCGTCACATTCCAAAATCTTATCTCAATCTCTTGTTGATCAAAAGATACAAATAAAACTGTTTTGTTTAGTAATATATTTTGTTTGCTAATGCCTCGGTCGGTATTTTCAATAAAATGTTGCATTTAATGCACAATTTATAATATTTCCGACCCTACCCGACCGGTGACATTACGATATGACGGAACGAGTAGCCATCTACCATTGACTTGTATTAGATTGATTTGCTAGATGGAATATCTGATTTGCTAGATAGAAAGCTAAAAGTAAATGTTTTGTAACAATGTTTAATTGAATTTATTTATTTATTCATTACCACACAAAACAGATTACAATCGAACTATTAACTAAATATAAGCATGATAGTAGGTTTGGTATTGATCTTAATGGAAATACACAAGATATGTGCCTAACAGCTTCAATAAACACAGACATCAATAATAAGAGAGCGCTGGAGTAACATCGTAATCATAGTACTGTACTGATACAATAATGATTGATAAAGAATTACACTCCTGACCCACCGCATCCCCGACAATACCCCCGGTGGTACGGTGGTTAATATTTTTTTCTTAGACTAACATCATCATCATCAATCCTAGCCTTTTCCCATTTCAATTGGGGTCTGCTCTCCGTATCTTCTTGTGCCAATCTCTGTAGCAGTAGGTAATAATTATTAATTTTCCTAGTACTGTTGAATTTTAGAGAAAAAAACTAAACCACGACCAATAGTGCTATTGTTTGGAGCACTGGAATTTAGATATTCTGTTTCCTTGTGATTATTTACTAATACAATAAATCTTAAACTAAGTATTAACTTAGATAATTATATAAATAAAAAGAAATATTACATTAATAGCATTCTTCGTCGTGATTTAGTTTTGATAATAACATTAAAATTAACTTGACATACAAATACACAGTTCAGTGCGTTGTTACAATTGAAGTCAACGTACCGAGTGCGCATACACATCGATGTAAATGTAAACGACGATTTAAAAAACTTAAAATGTTATCATGGCGACAGAATCGGTTAAAATATGCATATCGAATAATTATAAATGTTATAATCCTACTCGTTTGGATTAATCGAAAGTCGGCATGCGAATATTGTAAAAACGGATCCTCTCAGATGGGTGTAAAAATAAATAAGATATGATGATGATATGATGTTTTCCGCGGCTCTTCCTGTGCCAAAAAGTATATTATGTGTCCTTTCATACATAATTGCATCGCCCTTAACAACCCCTTAAGGGTTGATTTTTGATAAAAAAAAGTGGCATATGTTTGACTTCGGGTCGTATACTATATCCCTTCAAAGTTTCATTAAAATCAGTTTAAACTGTTAACCATTAAGACCATTATGAAGATAATTATTTAGCATAAATTTAGAACTTTTTAAGTCTAAGGTTTGATTTAGTAACCATTCAGACGACTATTGATAATTTTTCCGGGGTAAATTTTTTTTTTTTTCTTTATTCACAAAACTTAAATAATGTTAAGCTTATCTAGCGTTTTTTGAAATTTACGTCTATTCCTTATTAACTCTCTCTCTCTCTCTGAGTTGGGGATTAAAAATAGCCCAATAGCATATTTATAGAGGGTTTTGTCTGAATCCTCGGTTTATGTAATTAGGGTCGTCACACCCAACGGTAGAAAGCGGCTCGATATCGCCATTTATCTAGTAATTATCGAATAATAACAGCCTAGCTGCTTTCCCTAGCCAATTTCAAATAATGCACCGATGGATAGGTTCAATAAAAGTTCGAAACAATTTATATGTCGCAAAGTGGAACCTCGTATTTTTAGAAGTCGGTTAAATCTTCTTGTTGTGTCGATGCTTTTCCAACGTATCAGTTAATTATTTCTCGATAAGTGTAAAAAGATGTGTTTATAAAACATATCTTATTCTTCGTCCAAGCGTGTTTTTCTAGTTGCGGTGGGATGATCCTAGATTTGGCGGCACTAGTTAGAGCGACTGCCGTCTGACCTCCGTAACCCTTTTTACAGGAAAACCAGACCAAGAGCAACGTGACCTGAGGTGTGTTAGTGGCTAACACTGTCCGATTTTTTCAGGCTGCCTAAAGGCATCTATCATTTATTATTTGAACAAATAAATAAGTTTCATACTGCACTTGCTCGGAAAGTACACTCATACGTCATTCTTACCGCGAAAATTCGGAGGCGTAAAAGTTGTATGGAAATCTATTACTGACCTGCTATTTGTTTTTTTTTGTGTCACTTTAGACATTGACAGATTTGGAGATTTTCTCGGAATGAAGGCCAGAATTTAAAAAAAATTAAAATCTAGTTTCAAACAAAATGATTCTGAATGCTCGATTCCTTCGTATTTTTGCTTTTCCAAGTTTATTACTTATCAATTGTTGATTTTTTTTCGTACATTTTTATGGTAAATTAAAGTACCTAATATTAGTAAGTACCTACTGTTTCTGATTTGAGAAACGAACACTCATAATCAATCATTCTTTCGTTATTTATAGCGAATAAAGCATTAATTGACATACACTTTTTTCATACATTAATACTAGTGACCAATTCCACTAACAAACATTTACAGATATGGATTCCCATTATACATGTCTTATTTTTCTCGTAGAAAGTGCGATTCCTAACTCGGGCATAATAAGGCCCTCTGCGCACTTTCCGAGCGCTGCGCTTCGGGCCTTAAACTATGCCCTCGTTAGTAATCGATCATTTTCTTCCCTCGGTGAACAATGTACTATTTACGAGTATGTTTGGGTCTCTTGAAAATTATAAAAATATTTTAGACGTTCTCAAAATGTCCCAACACTAGTGTGTACCATTGTATATATATTATACTAGTATGTACGTAGGTGCCATTTGTGGAATAGTCATTTATTCGGGTGTCCAATGGTACGCTTCGAACAGATTACCCAAAATTCACACGGAAACGAAAGCAGAGCCACGTGCGGCTGCTAGTCTAAAATATATGTAACGAGCAGTATAATTTTAACTGATGTTAAATTAACAATTCTACGTTGAGAACATTAAAGTTATCAAATTACTGCCATTTGGATTCCATACCTACCATTAACCGGACCAAGAGCGGTGACAATAGAAAAAAAATAGCGTGGGCAAGAGAGAGTCGCGCACGCGATGCGGGTTCCGTCCTTGTGTAATAGAAATAAGGCTTATAACTAATAACCGTTTCCGGTGTTTCCGTTTCTATTATTATATTGGACTTTTCTCGCCTAGCCGTTTGTCTGATGTCGATCTTACTGAGGAATGAAGTTGCGGTATCTGTATCACAGCCTTTGTTTATCCTCAATTTCTTGTTTTTTTTTTTAAATAATATATTCATATAACTTATACCTGTATAAGTTATATGACTATATTAACCTAAATATATTATTTAAGTACTTGTATGCTTTGACTTTTTTTTTTTTGTGATGTGATATGGATACTCTTGTTGTCTGAAATAATAAATTATTTATTTATTATTTATTTGTTTATAAATACTACTTATTCCACGACAGTATAATACAACACAATTGGCGGACTTAGGTCGATTTAGACAAATCCTGTGCTGGCAAATTTTTTGTCTATGTAAACGCGTTCATAGCCACGAAATTATTTCTGTGTGTGTGGGTAATTTTCGTAACCGTGAAAGCAAGTTACTGGATTGCCAGCACTGGATCCATATAAATCGACTTTTAAGCCAAACGTTACAATACCGTATGTACGTCACGTAACCCTAACGTAATAAATAGCATCGTCAATTATCATACGACGTAAAATTAAAATAATTTTAGTAACTAGATATAATTTTGTTCAATGATGAAACGCTCTTTTAGTGCTGCCGTGTATTTAGGGTTGCCAGGTGCGAAAATTGAAAAATTAAAAAAAGAAAACATTGAAATTAAATTTATTTGTTTTACTATTGTTTTTGTTCAATTATTTACAGCGGGCCAAATAATATGGGACCTGTTTTTACTACACATTAGTGTACGATGAAATAATCAGAAATGAAAAAAATTGAGGAGCTCGTTAGTTAAGCGCGACTCGCGTATCCATAGCGAAAGCGCGTGTCAAGCGACGCCGTGACTCGACCACTATTGGATTGGTCGCCATTTAGTGGCATCTTGAGCTCCTCCGTGCTTTGGAAGGCACGTTAAGCCGTTGGTCCCGATTGTTGTCGATAGAAAGCAGTTGTTAGGCTGTGTCAGATGCCTTTAGCCTTTTTTTGAAATAGTTTATCATGTGGGAACTATTTTTAGTTTATTTTTAATTATTTCTGTTTTTAGTTATTGTTAATAGCTACAGAAACTCAAGCTTTGCAAAAATTAGAACATTTTGCGCGTTATTGTCAAATCGTGACGAAATGCGATTAATTGGCAACCCTAGATGTACTTAATTAACGGGACTGTATGATGGTATGGCAGCCACTGGTGCGAAGCATTACAAATGTCATTATATTCCATCTATAATGGGATGTACCGAGATGTTAGACACGTAAATATAACCTAAACTATCGATATTTAAATATATCGATAGATGAGGTACACGGATAGAACCTCTGTGTATCTGTGTGTGTTCTATCAAGCGGACCCTGGGCTCCGAAGCAAATAGCTGAGGATGCAACAGAAAAAAAAAAAAATATATCTGTGTAACCTTTCATTCATATAAAAAAAGGGGAATTTAAATAAATAAACTTAGTAGTGTTATGTATAGATGTGACCATAACGGTGCGACGGAATGCCACCTGTTTTTTGACTTTGACTCATATTTATATAGGGTCAGTTTAGGGCCAAAGTTACGCAGTCTTCTACTAAGCGCTGATTCAATTGTTTAGTTTTTAATTAGTCTAAACATAATGTAAGGCAAAGAATATGACACCCAAAATAATTTACGTACTTATATTAGAATTCATTTAAATATTTACAGGCTTCATCGATGAAAATACTTTTAGTATGAAACTTTTCTATACAGTGTTTCGGTTGGCTCAACATTAGATACAATCTAGCTAAAAGTTCGATGGGACCCAGAGGCTCGACGTGCTTCCTAAAAATAGGACAATAATGTAAGATAAGACAGTCTAGCTAAGAATCTATAAATTTATTTACACTTTTCCTGCTTTTACTTACATTTATATGAATTTTTAACATTTTAAAATTTCTTTGATTTCTACTATACAAACATCTCTTACCGAAATTAACACTTTATAACCTCGAAAAACCGGCTTCAACATTGCAAATTGAAGGAAACAGTTGTAATTTGTTATTACCTATACATATAATATTTATAATATTATAATTACGCTGTCAGATAATTATATACAAAATGTATTCACTCGACGCGTACCGGTTATTTTGCATATCAGCCTTTTCGATGTGATAAAGTATGCAAAATTGTAAGTTGTTTATGTTTAATAAGATTGTACGGCTAGCTGGTATTACAGGCGGCTCATCCTTCGATAACCGCTTTTACTGGTAAGTTTGTGGCGAATAGTCATGTTATATTTGTCCACTGCTGAGCAAATTTTTTTTAATTTCAATCTACAAAATGCGTACAAAATACTGGGCCCGAACCGCGATAACGAATTAACGTATTTACCAAAAGCATGGAACGATCGTTTGGACTATTTTCGAGTATGTAATATCGGTGAGTCGAATGATTCCCGTTCGACATTATTGGCGAGTCGAACTATTTTAAATCGTGGCCGTTTCCCAAATAGACATGTGTAATTCTATAAAAAATGTTTTTTTTTTTTAAACTTCAAGCTTATAATCTTTGTTACACCCAACATATCTTTGTATGTTTTTGTAACATTTCCATATTATCTATGGAGCAATACAGTGTTTTTACTTACTTACTTATTTATAATCTACTTGCTGTTTCCCGCAGCTCCGCCTGCGTCAAAAAGTAGCCTATGTTTGACCCCGGGTCTTCAACTATATTCATATCAAATTTCATCAAAATCCGTTCAGCGGTTTGGCCGTGAAAGCGTAACAGACAGACAGACAGACAGACAGACTTTCGCATTTATAATATTAGTATGGATTATATTATATTGCAGTAATACAAAATTGAAAAAAAAATATCGATACAAATTGAAGTAAAGCAAAATAATGAATTTTAACGAATTAAAATGAATTTTAACGAATTAAAATGAATTAAATAAAAAAAAAAACTAATCGATGTAAATGAAATTCAAGCATATTTGTCTGACTATCACACGAATGTCTAGGACATTTTGCCAAAAGTTCCCCGACAGTAGGTAACTTTTTTCCAAACGTTATTTTGGTAGTGGCCCGTACGTTCATTTTGTCAAAATAGTTTGTCAAAAAATAGCGTTGCAACACAGAAAGTTCGACCAAACATAATGCGGCCAGCAAAGTTCACGATTAAAATTATATTTTCTTTGTTTTTCTATTCTTTACTAGTCTTATTTAGCCTCCGAGGGCTATTTTTGAGTATGTAAAATTGTATTTGTCGATTGAAAATCGTTTGATTTCGAATTATTATTATTCGACATGATTGTTGAGTCAAAAATAGCCCTCGCGTTCGGAAATTGGTTTTAGTTTGAACTTTCGCGTCATTTAAAATATTGCGATTGCCTTCCTATATGACTGCATACTTGTCTCGTTTAGTAGCTAACCTGTTGTTTTGATCTCTATCAAGGTAATATGCTAGTTTGAATCTTTTTGAAAAGGTCACTGACTGATAGTCAAAAAGCTGAAATTTGCAGGTTTTTTTTATTTAGCAATAATCCAAAATTTCGTCAATTCATCGGAAATAGATAAACATACACTTTTTGCAAAGTAACGGGAAATTAACATTTAAAAAAAAACATTAAAAATGTGTACAAAAGCGGGCTTATCGTTACTGCAATTGCTCCTAGCCAATCTTAGGGTATGTATAACCTTATTACCTTGGGGAGATGTCCGCTAAGCTTTCCCGAAATTCCCATGAGAACGGGAAACCTAGCTTGCATTTACACGCATAAAAAACATCACATCTTACATTAATAATGGCCGCGGAGACCAATTATTAATCTAAGCATCACATGTTATAAAAATTGGTTATCTGAACAGTTCTTTGATAAAAAAAAAAACAAAATGTACCTTCGTTAAAATTAAAAGAAAGAAAATAGACAAAGCTCATACGTTTCACAATATGAAAACATTAGGTACATTAACATTCCCATTCAAATGTACAGAAACACTATTAAAACCAATCTAGAAGTGGGTTAAAAATGATTTAATAAGAAATACCAACAATATACAATAGATTCGGTGGAAAATATTTGTTATTGCGATGACGTGTACTGGTTGGGGCGTGGGCTCAGTGCGAGCGAGTTACCTTTTGACCCACAATGCCAGTAACGCAAGTTACCGTAAATTCAAACGACCATATTCAAATTCGCTACTTGCTAATCGTGCAAATGATTCGAAACACGAAAAAATAACAAAAGATTCGCACGCGGAATCCTTTACCGTACCTTTCGACTTAAAGTGGCTTCGTAAGTCCCTAAAATTAGTAAATTTTTTGAATGAATAACTGACTTTCTTAACAGAGTTTGAATCAACTGAATTACTGTCGACAGAGTTGGTGGATGTTTGTTAAAAAAATAAAATGACCACTTTTCGTGTCTAAGCCCTGATAATTAGAGTTTCTTTCCAATAAACCTCATTTGATAGAGGTATAGAGTTGAACCTTTGTATTCAGTCCAAAGTTTGTCAATAACGTAAGCAAGTAAAAATACTTTATTGCACCATGGATAATTACATACAAAGATATGTCGTTTGTAACAAAGATCTACAATAGGCGGCATTATTGCTAGTGCCATCTCTTCCAAGCTACCTTTAGAATTGGAAAAATGACTTTGATGGTGGTGCATAGGAATCCCAACAGACAACAAAAATAATCAGGAGCCCTATTTTTGAAATGTATGACATATAATACGTCGAACAAAAATCCTTCGTTACTAAATGAAAATGATTTGATATCGAACAACAATTATTCGACTCGCCTATTTTGCGTAAGTCACTGTAATATCATGTAGCGTAAGTTCAAAATCGCATTGATTGATAGACAGCCCGCTGTCAGTGGCGCCGCGCCCGCGCATGATTCACGATCGTAAACGCGTACGTCGTAATGTGCGTTAATTTCATCTAAAAATAACACTATTCTTTGTTCGCCGGTTCTTTACGAAATGCGTGCCCGATATTATTAAATGGTGAGTTATGAGTTGTCCATGTTAGATGCGAGTTAAAAGGTCTATTGACCCCGTACACCTAACCAAAACCATAAGCAATAATGAAAATAAAATATATTTTTTAATAAAGTAACTCTTTTATTTGAATACTAGCTGTCTTCCGCAGCTCCGCCTGCGTCAAAAAGTAGCCTATGTTTGACTTCGAGTCTTCAACTATATTCATACCAGATTTCATCAAAATCCGTTCAGCGGTTTGGCCGCGAAAGCGTAACAGACAGAAAGACTTTCGCATTTAAAATATAAGTATTTTGAATACTAATATACTTAATAGACACAACTAGTACAATATTTAATTTCGCTAGTGGCAGTAGCCCCAGGTTATCTTTTCTTCCAGAAAAACAGTTTATTTAAACAGAAAATACCAGTCATTATATAATTTGCGCCTTTATACAGTCTGAAAGTAATAAATGTTCAGTTTTTAATAAAATGGCAACACAGCCTAACTTTACCCATTTAAGTACACGACAACTTTAATGAGTTAAATTTAATTACAGTCAACATTAATAAATTTACTATATTTATACAAAATATATGACGGAACACTTACACGTTAATGACCTTTAAAATTTAATTATCTTTATGTAAAATAAGCAACTCCTTAGTAAAATGAAATGAAATATTTATTTTGCGAAAACATGGTAACAGTAATTTTATGTTAGACTAGCTGACCCGGCGAACTCCGTTCCGCCTAACAGTCGATTCTTTAATTTTTTAGTTTTTTTTTAGTTTATTTTTCTAAAATAAACGTAGCCTAAGTTACTCCTTATTACATCAGCTACCTGCCTATAAAAGTCCCGTCAAAATCGGTCCAGCCATTTCAGAGATTAGCCGGAACAAACAAACAGAAAGACATAAATTGAAAAAAAATGTTATTTTTGTGCATGTACCGTATATATATATTCATATGCATTTAGTGAAAAACGGTTATTTCAATATTACAAACAGACACTCCAATTTTATTTATATGTATAGAGTATAGATGTAATAAGTAGTGAAGGATCTAAGTATAGATTAAAAAATATACATTTTAAGGGAGGATTTTTTATGTACATGAATGAATTCGATTTACCTACATAAAGTTATGTCATTAAAAATAGTTTGTACTTTTAGTAAATAAATACTTAAGCAAATGCAATTTTTTCAATGAAGATGTCAAAAATGTACTTATTTTCATCATAATGTACTTATGATCCAAATATTTTTGTTTGTTCCAGGTATGTTATGTTAAATATTAAAACTGTTCATCACCATTTTGGAAAAGGAAGAAGGTAGGTGTATTTTACGTTTTATTATAAAGAGGAAATATTGTATGTACTAGATGTTTCCCGCAGCTCCGCCTGCGTCAAGAAGTAGCCTATGTTTGACCCCGGGTCTTCAACTATTAGTATGGATGCGAAAGTCTGTCTGTTACGCTTTCACGGCCAAACCGCTGAACGGATTTTGATGAAATTTGGTATGAATATAGTTGAAGACCCGGGGTCAAACATAGGCTACTTTTAGACGCAGGCGGAGCTGTGGGAAACATCTAGTTCATAATAATTAGTATGGATTTGTCGAACAAAAATTATTCCATTGCCATTTGGACTAAAAAATGATTGTCATTGCAAGATTTAACGTTCGCTCGCACAAAAAATGACATTTTACTTTTTATGGAATAGATGTCATCAGTTCATATAAATATACTTGTTTTTATTTGAACTGGCATTAATTATACCGTCAATCGTAATACGAATACTTCTAACTTTTATTTATTAAGTTTCTATTTTATTTAAAAGCTGGAATCCCGCGGCATTTGTCCCAAAATACATTTAATTACTAGGAGCCAATTTTTTGAAATTCACGACATAGATGTCGAATTAAAATCTTTCGATATATAGACTGCTTGAGTTACACTGTTCAAAAATAAGCACTGCTGTACAATACAACGTATATTATTTCATGCACTTTTGTTACTAACCAAACGGACTAAACGTCTGAATATGATTATTATGTATCTCCGCTTGAGATTCACGGGTTACCCCGGTCCTTTGAGAGGCTTGCGCGGGGATATGGATCCAACGCGTAGAGTCCCTTTGGAGAAGTAGATGTCATGTGGTGCTTCTGCCAAAACCCGTTCTCGGCTATATCAATAGTTGACATGTCCATGAACAGGTCTCGGCAGGAGGAGGAACTATTGCTAATGAGTGAAAAGAATGAAATGGGTTAAGGTTATGAATATTGGATGGATTTAAACTGGGCTATTGCAATATAATTAGTGAAGTCTGAAAGTCTCACTACCTTTCTAAGTTTCAATAGGCTTATCTCTTTTTTTTATATCACTACTCGTTTTATGTATTTTATTTATTTAAGTATTTTATTATCTGTTTTGTTGAGCTGGAAGAGATTGCATTAGCGATAAGTCCGCCTTTGTACTCATTTCTCTTAATGTTAATTTTATCTTTAAATCTTTTCTTATATGTATACGGCGCGTAAACGGCGCAATAAAGTGTTCATTCATTCATTCGTTCAACTGGCATAATCATGATGACTAACTAAAATATTATTATTATACGCACACCAATTTCTTAAAACAAAAGCTGATAGCAAATAAAAAAATGGGTCACAGAACAAACGAACTAAATCACTAAACTAATATAAACGGACGCCTTTGATCTATTCATTTTAATTTACAACAACTTAATACAAAAACCGTGTTTTATAACCGACGGGAGATGTAACATATTGTTTTCAGTACGTTACTAGTGTTTTGAGAAGTGGAGCGTTTTTATTATTTTACGCTAATTTAACTTATGTAATTAATTCGCGCGAATTTCTATTAATATATTCGTATAGGCGGCAGTTAAGTTTTATATTGCGCAAGTGTTAACAAAACAATGTAATCTTACAGATTACGGGTCGTTTCCTTGGGGAATTATTTAGCGGTGCGAATGGATTGTCAGCATGGTTTATACCAAAATGATAAAATACTCAATAAACAATCGTTTTCTCATTATCATCCCAGCGTGTATTCCTGGTTCCGTCGTCATCTTACGCTTCGTAGCCTAGAGTACGCTGTAAGTCTTGATCCTAGATGGCGGAACTGATAATTACAATGGACCGACTGCCGTCTGACCTCCGTAACCCTTTTCACAGGGAAGCCAGACCAACAGCAACATGACCTGAGGTGAGTTAGTGGCCAACACTGTCAGAATTTTTCAGGCTGCTCTAAGGCATCGGACACGCCTCACCACTGTTATCTATCAATAAAAACCACGGGACCAACGGCTTAACGTGCCTTCCGAAGCACGGAAGAGGTCAAGATAGAAAATGCCACTAAAATGGCGACCAATCCAATACGCGATACGCGGGTTGCCTTCGACTAACGAGCTCCACAATAAACAAACATTTTCTAAGAGACTAATACGAATTCAACACCAAAGAAAAAAAATCTATTAAAAATGAGGCGAATATTTGTTTTTCTGTGAGTAACAGTAAACAAGCGTAGTTAATGGTTAAACAAATTTTATAACCATTTTGGTTAATACCAAAGAATTCACTCACTGACCATCACTATTTAGCGCATACAATAGTTTTTTGATATCGTACCGCGTGAACTTTTTTAATATTTGGTTTTTGTTTTATATATCATACATATTATCAATATTATAAAGTGAGGTAGTGTACGTGGTTGTGTGTGTTGGTCGATATATTTATCTTAATGTAACATCCTCTTGAACACTAAGTCCGATAGCTTAGCATAACCTAGGATCGCGAATCCTAATGCAAAGTCGTTTAAAAAAGACTCCCGTTACGGTGTAACAGTCATCCGCGAGTAGCGACGCACGCTGTTGATATAGTCTTTCTATCGAGGGTCAAAACGTCACTTCGTTGTGAATCCGATTCGCATATAACCCTTTTATTCGTCTCCGTTGCATCCGGTAAAAATGACTTCCGCTATGGTGTAACAGTCATCCGCGAGCAGCGACACACGCTGTTGATACTAAATTCGTCTTTCTAACTTTCAAAACGTCACCTCATCATGAATCCGATTTGCATATAACCCTTTAATTCGTCTCCGCCGCATTTGGCTAAAAATGTCTCCTGCTACGGTGTAACAGTCATCCGCGAGCAGCGACCGTCGGCCGTCGTGAAAACTAACTACCAGTTTCCTCTTTAAGTTATTTTGTCCGTCTGTTTGTCCTCAATTATTGACTTTAATAAGACTTTGACGATTCACGGTACCTACTTCGTACGGTTGTACAAATTGTGCCTGTAATGTCGCCGACAAAAGTTTTTTGTTGTATTTTTATTTTGCTATTTTTCCATGTTTAGGTTTCTCTTGAGTTATTTATGGTAGTTTCCTCTATAAAGAACATTTCATAAGACTATCCCTCTGACGTTAGGCAGAAGTACGGTCTTAAAATTAATGTCTATCATAAAAATCTTCAGCCCCAAGTCAGGGCTTAGGTCTTTGATACTTGGGCCCGTAGTCATAATATTAGAATAATTTTGTTTATTTATTTTTATTTGGAAAACATAGACTTTTGCATTACAACCGGGTTTACGCTTATGATGATAAATGATAAAAGTTCAGTGTCGTCAACACAAAACAAAAAAAAAACAAATTCTTTGATTCGTCGATAAGCAGCTAGGCTAATAAATTGCAGGTTTACTACAATCTAACTTACGATACCGAAATTCTATTGATAATATGTCTATCCAAAACATGAAAAATATCTCTTAATCATTATGTTTAAATGCTCCAACTTTTTAACATTAAATTTTAAACATACACGAAACTGCAATCGCCGTCGAGACTGCTAAATTAAGTACTTTTATAAACATGAAACATTCCTTAATAAGAGTGTACCGCATGAAAATTATTATTCATGTACTTATGTACGAGTATAATTAGAATATTAAAAATAATACAGTTACTGCGTGCGTCGCGCCATATCGAATGAGAGCGACAAGTCGTATTATAAAACATAAAATTACAAGATTAAGCGCGTATAATACCTTTATACTTCCGACGTTTCAACCGTGTTACAACGGCCGTGGTCACTAAACGTCTGGCTCAGCATTTCTACATTTCATTCATGTTTTGTCGCGTTTGGTTGTAAAAGAGGTTCTTAATTTGAAGATTATTTCTCTAAAAAGGTATGCCGTGTTATTTATTGAAAATAGAAAATGTTCAGCTTCGCCCAAAAGGTATTAGGGTTAAGAAGGACCACAGTTATAAAGTTTTTTAGTGGAAAGTTATTAGGGAAGTTTCACTTATCTAACTCGAGTCTTAGTAAGTTAAACGTTGGGTCCTAAATTTAAAGATGCACGTCAAACCTTCATAATTACGCTTTTGTATTTTTGTTGGTGCAATACCTAAATAGTCTAAGCGCTACGATGAAGAAAACTTCATCGTAGCGCTTTCTCAGTCGCATTTCATCAGGTTCTTCGGAGCCCGAGGCCCGCAATAAATAAAATCGATCTGCCTGTCTCTTAATCCAAAACGACCAAACAGTTATGTCTCCACCTGTACCGGCTTTGACACGTTCTCAGTTCCTAATTTAGTTTGCTTAATAATTTATTACTTTAAGATATGTATGTAATTGTGTTTGTGCCGTGCGTATCTCATCTCGGAAAATTAATCATGTGACACTTGGCATCGCGCCCGGCCTTGCTCGCATTATCGACTAAACAATCGAAAACTATTTTAAAATCGCAGACTAAGTAAAGAGTTTAGACGCCGCGCTGAGGATAACAATTTGTGAAAGATCTGCTTTTACCCCGTCCTTTGAGTTAGCGTATCGCCAAACACCACGGCATTTTTTACCTTCCTTTACTGTCCCACTGCTGGGAAAAGGTCTCCCCAATTCCCTTTCACTCATCACGCTCTACAGCTATTGTCCCAGCCACTATTAAATTTCCTCATGTGTGTTTAGCGGCCTTGCGGCCCACATCGACAATCCCAGTCCTGCTTTTCGACAAATCTTGAGGAGATTCTCAGACACTACCTCAGCAATACTTTTGATTTTCTAGCAAAATATCCTAATAGAAAGAAACTGCTTTTCACCAAGTCTCCGACCATACTTGGTCTTACAGATGGTTCGTTGGTTGCACTGACGGGTTACTGAGATTGTTACAATTAATTTTGATGACATACTTCTACTTTTTTTTGATTCTCCGATTCGATGCATAATGTTTGGCCGGGGTCGGCTTACAACGCAGCTATAGCTTATCTATACATATAAAAATCAATGCCACTTTTTGTTGTAATTTTATAACTCAAGAACGGGCTCACCTATCCAAACCAAATGTTTAGGCTTTGTTCGGACTATTTAGTTGATGGTTTATGTGAAGTTTGCACAAAATCGGTCGAGCGGTTCTTCATTTATCACTTTATACGTAAGCGAGTACCGGGCCGCTAGTTTATTTATTTAAAAGTATTGTTGGGAAACTTGACAATATTTTTATTACCGGCTTGAAATTAAGGTTTCGCTTTGTCTACCCCGAACTTTCGTTGCTAAATCGTCAAAACTTGTTTTCATATTTAAATTTTAAATGTTAGTTACGATTTAAAAAGTATGCGGCTCATTTTTTTTTTTTGCTGATTTTTAAATATTCTATACGTTTATCAAGGACTTCATTTCTATTATAGTTTGAACAATACAATAACATATGTCTCGTCTTCGTTTTATTAGTTGTGTTATGTTTATTTTCATAACAATTTAGTCTACATTTTAAATAACTATTTCCAACGTTTTCTCTGTTTATTAGTTTAGTATAGTTTATTCCTTTGTCTAGTCGATGTAAGAGAGATTTTTAATATTTTATGTTTTCGCGAATGCTACAAATATAATTAAATTATCTTAACGCGTTTATTACTTACTAGCTGTTTCCCGCAGTTCCGCCTGCGCCAAAAAGTAGCCTGTGTTTGACCCCGGGTCCTCAATTATATACATACTAAATTTCATCGAAATCCTTTCAGCGGTTTGGCCGTGAAAGCGTAACAGACGGACAGACTTTCGCATTTATAATATTAGTATGGAATGTATGGAGTTATTTTACATGAAACGTTTCAAACACTTTGCAGCGTTCATGTTTGCAAGTAGACTAAGTTAACATTTATCTGTGATGTCATTAGAATAAAACTATCGCCTTCATTTTTTATTGGAAACGTTCACGTTACAATTTTTTTTTTGTTTAGATCACAAAACAACGAACTATTGCTAAATATTTGAAATTTTTGAAAGTTTGCAGGTAGATAGTGCTTATAGCACAAGCTTTCGCCTGAATAAAGTAAAATTAAATTAGTTTAAGAAAAGTAATAGAAATAACTATTTCATGGATGCATAAACAAACTTATAGACAAATGTTTCTTATACATTTTTTTAATGCTTGTTGACTCAGATGAGCTCTTTGTCTTGTCCGTGTGTCTGTGTGCATGTTTGTATAAGCTGGGCTGTGATAATGTCATAAGTTATGGTATTAAGGCGATTTTGTTTCATTTGGTATTTATTTCATAATAGGTAGCTCATAGACATTAAAAGAAATACGATCTTCGTTGAATCAACAGCAAAATCGCGTATGTGTAAGTGTCTCCGCGATCCGCAACTGTGATTGGTTTGTGTCACAGAGTTGGTATACTTGTGTGAGTATGTGACAAACGAACGGACCAGAGTTTGGATTCTTTTTTCGTTATTTATGTGAGACTACGTTTGTAGTTCTTTTAAGTCTGTGTAATATCTAGGCAGTCTTCTCTAGCGAATCGATTGTCTATTTATTTATTCTTAAGCGTAAAATTGGATCAAAATCGCCAAACATCTGATAGTGTTAGGCCAAGACACATCATGGACCATTTACTTTTGTAATAGAAGGATTATAGTCTGGTTTCTAGGTAAAAAGCTTTGCAGAGGTCAAACGGCAGTCGCTCTATAACGATCAGTGTCGCCCAATATTTATTTATTATTTATTTACTTACTTTATTGTACCACAAGTAAAAAAATAATTTTACAATTGGCGGACTTAATGCTAAAAGCATCCTCTCCTAGTCAACCATAGGAAAAACAGAAAAGAAATGTGCGGCGCGAATTATCTTAAAAATACAATGAGAGAAAAAAAACACTTACTGCAAAATAAACATACATAGATTTACATACAGTATTCATAACTATACATATACATACATAAAAAAAGAGATGAAAATGGAAAAAGATGACGATGGTTTAGGGTAATCCATACTTCCATACTAATATTATAAATGCGAAAGTCTGTCTGTCTTTCTGTCTGTCTGTCTGTCTGTTACGCTTTCAAGGCCAAACCGCTGAACGGATTTTGATGAAATTTGGTATGAATATAGTTGGAGACCCGGAGTCAAACATAGGCTACTTTTTGACGCAGGCGGAGCTGCGGGAAACAGCTAGTAGCTAATTAGCCCATATTAATACGTTCGAGGCCGAAAGGCGGTTTAGAAAAACTGTGACAACGAACATTATAAATTACTGCAATCGCTTATAACTCGGACCATACAGCTTTCCGCCTCATAGCTTCCAAAAGCTCGCTTATATTGTTTTCTTTTCAATGATATTGAGAGTTCGTCGCCTACCGCCTAATTGGTCACTGTGACCCGGCCCTGCCGGTTTTTCTCATATTATCCACTTAGTACAATTTTCCGAATCGCTAACTACTTATGTGGCGTCAAACCAGTTTTTATTTAGATTGTACTAACGCCCGTGACTTTCCTCGTGTGTAGTGTAGGAGTAGGTTAAGTTTTAGTATATCCATATTAATGTTATAAATGCAAAAGTGGAAAGTTGGGTTTACGAGTTTCTGAAGTAACAAAATTTAGAATATTTTTGAGCTTTCGACACGAAAAGAAGAATACAAAAGTCAGGACAAAGGGATTTTTTTTATACAACTAAGTAGGCAAACAGGCGTAAGCCTGTTGGTGCCGTAGTCTATGAACGCCTGCAACACCGGAGATGTCACAAGCGCGTTGCCGACCTGTCCGCTATCAGCATAGCAAGCAACCCCTCTGGAGCCTGGCGACCCTACTCACAAGCAGGAACACAACACTGCATCACAGTGTTATTTGGCTGCGGTCTTCTGTAAAATGTCCTACCTCTCTTAAATTTATTATAAGGATTAAAAAGGAAGCATACGAATAAACTTTCATTTCTCAATGAACTCTACGCTCCACTGCCTAAATAAAAAATAAAATAAAAAAGATGTCTTTGTTTTAAGACCGACAAATTGACAGCGATAATATTATTAATCTGTCCCGATCGATTCCATTTTTAAAACAAAAATACAGATTACAAAGGCAGATGTCAATACAATGCCACAATCATTTTTAATTCTTTCAAAAAAAGAACAAGTACAAATTACCAAAACGGCTTGATCCGTTTTGGATATGAGTAATAACGGAAGACAGATGCGTCCGCGTGTTGTAAGGGGTCACTTTTTATTGTTATTGTTCGGAATGAGCTGAGCGACGGTTGTTATATGCGTTTGTTTTTATTTTTGATCTGTTTTCTAGTGAAATGTTACCACTACTTTACATCTTTACTCGTAAGATTTTTTTTTAGTAATGCCATTTACGGTCATGGATACAAGTCCCTTATAGCTCTTCTTAATTATTCAATCTTTTTCAGTCCCACAGTGTGGTTTCGTCAAGTCCTAATCAAGTCTAAAAGTCTAGTCGGTAGTCAAGTCTAGTCAGAAGAATCAGGCTAAGTGAAGTGGTAGAAAAACTGCACTTAGCGATTACTAGGAGCTTTTGGCAACAAGCATTAAAATCACATAAATCAAACACTGTATCACTTCCCAACACTCACGCTTGTTATCGAACACTGCGAATAATAATCCACCATTATTATGCACAAACACTGAAAAAAATAATACAAATTTCGGAAAATAAAATACAGCGCCAATACTGCTCTTCACAGCTTCCCGCCAAAAGTCCTTACTCGTATGTAAGACTTTTCTAATATCTATTTTTATTCCTCTTAAAAGAGATTGACAGATGATTTTTATTCCCCTTTTATGAGATTTGATTGAATCTGTTTTTTTTTTCTTAGCAGCATCTCGGTAGCCGGTGTTAGCATACAAGTTGATAACAAGTCTTATTGCTGTATTATTGTTACTTAATTGTTATAAATATTTAAAACGGTATTAACTTATTAAATTAAACTATTTTAATACGGTTTTATCGCGTTTATTACTTATTTATTTACACCTGACGTTTCAAACACTTTACAGCGTTCATGGTCGCAGGCAGACTAAGTTAACATTTGTCTTTGATGTCATAAGATTACAAAACTACCGCCTGAAATTTTTAATTTAATTTAATGAATAACAATCGCGAAAACATAAGAAATCGGTATTAACTTAGTATATTCTATGTACAAGTCATAATTAAGCACTTAAATTGGAACGTAAAAAAGTACCGCATTGAGGAGCCTCGCCACACAGAGAAGTCTGCTGAAAATGAATCGGGGAGTATGTTTTTTTTTTACAAAATAAGTTTCTAAAACTAAAAGGTCAGGACCACCTCTTCGTCAGTTTCCAGAGTTATTTAAATAGTAAGTTATATCCAAATAATATGTCTGTTTGCATAAGAACCGGACGCATCGAACATGGTATACTGGGCATACTATTTAAATGTGTGGTCAAACAGAGGGCCCTAGACGTCGGTGTGAAAGGAGCCTTCTGCCACTACTATGTATGTGTGCCTAATTGAAGTTAGTTGTGCCGCGGCTAATGAATCTTGATACTTTGGGCCCCTTTTTGGGTAATGACGAATTTTAAAGTGTTCTATTTTCGAATTTTTAGTCATCAATTATTGTAGAGCTAAATTATCTCGTAAAAAAACAATGTGTTCTATATTATTTACATAGTTTTCTAAATGCGCTTATATATAATATAATAATCAATATTCCGAGGAAGAATTTTTTCCATATTTTTTTTATGGTTCACAAAGCTGACAGAACACATTGATTTACATAATAGTAAAATGCAAAATATTGCTAACTTTTTACACTTGCCGAAATACTTACTTCTCTGTTTCTCGTTGGTAGGTAATGTCCTTAGTATTAAGTTAGCCAATTGTTATAAGTATTTTTACATGTATAACAATAAAGATTTTAATATACTACAACACACACTCAACATTAATTAAGCAACATTACAAAGCAAATGTGTTTGCTCTTTAGTTTGTAATAACGTTGTTTGTATAAATTAATTATTGATACATATGAGCACGTTACCCTTTCCACTGCCTGATCATTGAAGTTTCTTTTTTTATTTTTAAATGTCAATGAGTTAACGAGGGCAAATGGACGTTTAAGACTATCTTCACATTCTATTCTTTCACAAATATCATGTTACAGTTCTTGTCTAATAAGCTATTAATTTTCCAAGTGATATTTAGCTCTGACATTTATTTATAATGATACTGCTATATATCAAGTCATTGAATGCCGAGTTGAATTTATGCGAACGCCCAATTAAGTAAATATAACACTGTTTATTCATACAATTCATAAGTTTTATAAATATTAAAGAGATCAAGCTTAGCAACTAAGTTAAATTTTAAGATTTCAATTTAACCAACATTAACATTTAACAAATTAACCAAAAATATAGGCTTAACATTAGTTTAAACCAGTGTAAAGTTACTACCTCCTCTTGCCTGTGCAACTAATACAATATTTTGATCTTTTGAGACTAGATCAAACAACTAGCCTAAGATAAACAAAAAATCCAAAAAAGGACGATAATTCATCATATATACAAGTCAGGTTTTTAAAAAAAAAGAGAATTCGGTTTAAAAAATATATATATTTAAAATCACATATTCGATTCACGAATTGACGTAATGAATAAGTATCAAAACACTTTGATTGGCTCACACAAAGGGCCAGGTTTAAGTTTACTTATAATATTTAGTTAAATATTTCACATGTTCTCGTGAAACTTCTTTATGGCAGAGGTATCACTTTTAAATCATACATTCTGTTGAATGTTTTTTATAACAATTAGTTTTACCCTTATTCAAGCCCTGAACAGTTGATAGCGGGCAAACATCGACTCCATATTTGTTCCCTTTGTCCGTTGTTCTTAAGTTTGCTTGTTAAAATTTTTAGACTACTTTATTTTTTGGGTGTAAACAGACTACCTTCGGGTTAAAAGATAGTGCCAATAGCTTTGGGCGGTCTTAGCACGGAGGCCGTTTGGAAAAGCTGTCTGAGTTCTGAATGATTAATACTTATAATGTGATAAAAATGTGAATTATAAATCCTTGTCGTCAATGAAGAAAGGAGACGGCAACCTCTGGATATATTAGTGGCCCAGGTTTTGTCTAACAAGTTTTTAGGTTATCAGTTTTGAATTAGTTATTTAAGATATTTGAGAGTTCTGAAAGAGCGGTAAAAAGGGTACATGCCAAGATCCAAAAATTGTTTTAATAATGATAATAACTACTACTACTTTTAGACGCAGGCAGAGCTGCGGGAAACAGCTAGTTTTCTATAAAATGATATGATAATCGAATCTATAAAGAAACTCATGGAACTATTTTTATTAACGCAATATTTAAGGTAGCTAGCTCTCTTTATAGTATGGGGCGATTTCATGTGGTTCTCATATCGTCCATTAAATGTAAAGTAAGTTTTTTACCAATTTATCTATTGTTGTGATCTTTTAAATAAACATCAAAATAAAAAAAAAACATGTTGACTACGCCCGCCATCGAATAACAATTTCTTAATTTTAGATGACACTAAAAGTAATGTACTCTGTACACAAGTGGGATAACGTAAAGCGAAAAAGATTTAACAAAATTTTGATTATGAGATTATGGACTATGTGCATCACGATTTGAACGCTCTTAACATGTGTCTCCATTTGGTAATGTCAATGGCGTGTGATGTCTATATTAACAGTTATTGTGTTTGTGTGAAGAGAGATCATCTTAGGGTCCATGTTGAGTGGTTATTGTATGCTTTATCAACTTATGGCTTGTAAATCGATCGCTTAACTCGTTAGTGTTAGTGGTTACAAATTTGGTATTGTTTTCACTTATAATTTGACGACCTCCTTTGCGTTATGGAAAACTTGTCTGATATTCCGTAGGGATTCTAATTCAGGTAGACTTCGTATGTGAAATTAATATAGATGGCGAAAGGATCCAAAGATTTGGATTGTAACATGGATCTTGACTGCGATCTGTCTTGCGCTACCTTTTGCGAATTTTAGGGCTGCAGCTCGCGTCGATCTCAACCCTGTGCACTCTGTTGTCAGAGCTTAACGTGCCTTCCGAAATACGGAATTAATTCATAATAAATTAATTTATTTTTCGCTTACATTTACAATAATAATTACATGAGATGTCAGATTGTATTACATACTGTATATATTCCAGTGTCAGGGTGTTGCGAATTTACAATTTTTTGTTACAACAAATACATTGATTAAAACATTAGTAAATTTACGTATGTGTCCATAAATTACATTGCATAAGTATGTCATTTTCAAATAAATAATCAAATCCATCACCAAAAATATATATATTTTTTAATCTAGGCATTTCTGTCGTCAAAAGAATCAGTTTATTTTATTATCATACAATCAGGTGTATTCACTGGATTTATTGAAACTACCTCCGTTGTCCAGTGGTTAAGGCGTTCGCCTTCGACCCGGGAGTGGTAGGTTTGATTCCCACTGGAAGCATACTTTGTTTAGTTGTTTCCAGTTTGGTTAGGACTTTGCAGGCTTGAATCACCTGATTGTCTAATAATAAAGACGATTCCGTACTTTCTGAAGGCACGTTAGGCCGTTGGTCCCGGCTGCCATTTGGTAGTCGTTAAAGGAACCACGTCAGAGGCCGAAAGGCAATTCCGAACAACTCTGACACCAGGGTGTACACGGTCGATAGACAATGTAACCTACACGAAATTATGATGATGACTGGATTGTTCAACAATATCTGGGACTTATTTGGAATTTCATTTCTTATTATTCTTAGCGTCTCTGGCTCATTGACAATTATATCTATAAGAATCAAAATTGTAAGTCATTCTCAATGGTTTCATGCAAATCTCCGAGCTCACGCTAGAAAAGTCTATACTATAATCAACAATATCAAACGTATGGTTATGACGTATTGGTTGTCTTGTATTTGCAATAAAACAAATTAACGATACATCAGTAATTTAAGTTTACAGTACCTCATTCGATAATACAAACTCGATAGCAATAAATTACAAAAAAAAACGAATTAATACGAACCTCGCTCCAACATCACAATACACAGGCATAACTTTCCTCCCGCCAAAGTTTAAATATAAAAATACAATAATGCCCTACGCATTAGTGAATCATTGAGTGCGTGGCTCCAGCACTGCCGCACAACTTTCACCCCTCGCGACGCAAAAATAGAAGTTAAAACAAATGGAAAATAAACTTTTCATATAAAATAAAAATAACCCTCTTGGCGGCGGGGTGGCGGGTGGCAGCCCTAACCAATAAAAAATATAATAACTTTTCTTTTTGTTCCGCGTAATGCTAGCGATTGTTCGTTTCTAATTCTGCTGCCGTCCCGTTTTCGCAGATTATTTTGATGGGGCGGGGAACTTTGGTACGTTCTTTCAACTACAGTGCGGAGTTTAGGAAATTAGTTCGAAATTTGAATTGCATAAATTATCTGTGCTATTGATATCTTCCGTGGCGTAATATACCATTCTGGAGTAAAAAAAAATAACTCCAAATATTGTACCGTTGTCGTAATTTTGTTTATGGTAGTAGGTTTTTTTTCGCTTTTTATTATAAATGGATAGTTTCTGTGTTAATTATTTGTTTAAACTTAATTGCACTTAAAAAAACATACTTTGAGCTGCTAAGTGCACGTTTTATATTTTTTTCTGCCACTCAAACCTTGGGACCAAACAGAAACCCTTTGAGAGTACCGCAATATGTGTGATTTTTTATCCTTCTATTATCTACAGTTTAACCAGACGATCCCAATTACCTATTTTAGGTTTTGCGTGTTTTAGGTTACTTCTTAGTTTTCCTCTGTCGCCTAAAATTACTAAGTCTAAATAATACAGTGGGAGATTTAGTTTACTTCAAGAATTTACTTGATTTATGTGTTCACGTGTAATCCTTCAATAAATTTATTTTCTCGCCGACTTATGATTTTTGCGATTTCATCCACGGCCGTTCCTTATAAATCGCACCCTATTTTATTACACAGACTGTACATATTATTATCTTTTGTATCACACACACCCTAGGTTGTCACCATGTTAGTTA
This sequence comes from Euzophera pinguis, assembly GCA_947363495.1. Classification (NCBI taxonomy): domain Eukaryota; kingdom Metazoa; phylum Arthropoda; class Insecta; order Lepidoptera; family Pyralidae; genus Euzophera; species Euzophera pinguis. Next base: position 17,780,749 of record OX376154.1, read on the forward strand.
TTATGTTGCAACAAAGTATCTACCGAAATACTTAAATATTGACATGTTACGTTTCTATACAAAATTGGTGGACCTCCGTGGTCCAGTGGTTAAGGCGTTCATCTTCGACGGTCCGCCGGAGGTCGTGGATTCGATTCCCACGGGAAGCATCTTTGTTAAGTTGTCTCCAGTTTGGTTAGGACATTGCAGGCTTGAATCACCTGATTGTCTGATAATAAAGATGATTCCGTGCTTCGGAAGGCATGCCAAGCCGTTGGTCCCGGCTGCCATAAGGTGGTCGTCAAAGGAACTAAGTCAGAGACCGACAGGCACAACTCTGACACCAGGGTGTACATGGTCGATTGACAATGTAACCTACACGAAATGATGATGGTACAAAATTGAACAGTCTCCTTTATTTTCAAGTGTAAAAAAAATATTACGCAACATTATTATCGAGTTTTACTTCGTGTAATTTATAATCATCAATAAACATTGTTATTTCTTTTTAATTCATATCGAACACTCTTATATAATACGAAATATAGATGTACGACGTCGTAGTCTAATTTATAAAACTAATTTTTATTTACGTTCGTCGAGTATTCAAAACAGAATAGTTGTTGTTGCAAATCGAACAATAGATTATTATAATAGGTATGTATTTATATGATATGAGACGACTGTCTCTTAGCCAATATTGGATTGTACTTTGATTATTTTCATTAACTCATTGAAGGTACCTAGAGTCTTTAGTTAAAACCGGTCAAGTGCTAGTCGGATTCGCGCACGAACTGTTCCGTACGATCATTTATAAACACCGCAAAAAATATCACGTTTGTTGTATCAGAGCTAGGGTTGCAAACTTTTTTTACAAGAAATGAAGTGTATTTAGGTCTGAGAAGAATATTAAACAGTATTTAAGCAAAATTAACAGTATTTTATTTAAAATACATATCGAACTTCTGGCACAAGTTTTCAATTTACTGTCATTTTTAAAAGCTTCATAAGCCTCATTGCCGCTCGGAGCTCATTTTTGATTAAATTTATGCTTGTTCTGTTTCTGTCGTCCCGCCACTTCGCATTCATTATTGTGAAAATTATCTCAGTAAATGCTGAGGTGGCGGTCAGTTTCTGGTCAGTAGATTCTACATAGACAGATTCGTTCTGAAACTCCATTATTGTGATTTGTTTGTGGCTGCGCTGCACTGAGCCCTGCACTCTGACTAAATAAAAAAAAAACTAATTTTTCGGTAAACAGTATTTTTTATACTTTATTTTTGTTCAACAGTAAAAAGTATAATGTAGTGAAAAACAGTATAATACTGTTTTTAAGAGTATAGTTGGCATCCCTAAGAGAGCCCCCTTAGATATTTATTTTATTGTAGTATTTGTTGTAATAGCGGCTACAGAAATATATCATCTGTGAAAAAAAAACCAGTTGTCTAACTGTTATTGTTCATTAGATACAGCCTGGTGACAGACGGACAGACAGTCAGCGAAATCTAAGTAATAGGGTCCCGTTTTACCCTTTGGGTAATGAACCCTAAAAATTGCAGTAAAGATTTACCCCTTATTCATAAAATCGTTAAGACTATGCAATATATTCTTTTTTTTTTTTTGTTTTCATTGCACAAAAGGTAATTTATTCGGTTATAGGAATCAAATCCACGACCTCTAGGTCTAAGGCATACGCCCTAACTACTAGACTACGAAGGCAGGTTACGGCAAAAAGTAAACTAATCTTAAGCTAGGATAGGAAGCCAGGTTGCAACAGAAAAAAACGCTGTAATGAGTCATCATCATTTCGTGTAGGTTACATTGTCAATCGACCATGTACACCCTGGTGTCAGAGTTGTGTTGAACCCCCTCTCGGGCTTTGATGTGGTTCCTTTAACGACCACGTAATGGCAGCCGAGAACGGCTTACCGTGCCTTCCGAAGCACGGAATCATCTTTATTATCAGACAATCAGGTGATTCAAGCCAAACAAGTATGCTTTCCGTTGGAATCGAACCCTCGACCCGTCGAACGCCTTAACCACTAGACCACGGAGGCAGTTAGAAAATTACAAACAAATATATGTTGTCTGTAACAAAGATGTAAGTACGTACAGTAGGCTTTTGTTCTCAGTAGTTCCTTTAAGGTAGAAATCTATTAATATTAAATTTGAACTTGAACTTTCGCGTCCGACTGTACCTCTATTTGCTTAGTTGGACCGTTCTCCTCACAATATTGACACAAACGTGAAATTTTAAATATGAATTTCTAATACAAAATGACCGACTTGAATAAATATAAAAATATTTACTGTCTCGGTTTTTGAAGTAATATATTTTTTTAGTCTATTGTGATGACCTCATCTGTTAAATAGAGGTGTCTTGGACCACACACGTTCATTTCTTCCCAAGGAGGGTTGACGTCTTGCATGAAAATTATGGCATAGTATTTATTTTATTTATTGATGAATTCAACATTATTTAACAAAATAAAATATATTTATTATATTGCGAAATAAATTACTCATTCATACCAAATTTCATTAAAATCCGTTCAGTGGTTTAGCCGTGAAAGGGTAACAGACAGACAGACTTTTGCATTTATAATATTAGTATGGATAACTCACCTAATTATTATCGGCTCAGGAGTGCAATTTTTCAAAAAGTTCCAATCAACGACTAGTAAGAGTATCGGATATCTTTCTATATGTCATATTTATGTAACAATTAGATATTAAGATATACATAGGAAATGGGAAAATGCGAGGATTGATGATCATTATGATATTTAAGTAACTATTAATAGAATTCATATTTTACTTTGTCTTGGTAAAATTTCACTGCCGATTTTTTTTTATTATATGCCAAAAAAAACAATAGAAAATCACAAGAAACAAATGCCTTTCGATGCCTGTTACCAACACTACAATTACAGGTGTACGACGTACACGCTATAATAATATAATATTAAAGTAATAAAATAAATATACGATGTCCGAGGCCACTCCACGTCTAAATAAATACCTGTCATTACAATAATGGTCGACAATACATCATTGACATATTTATTTTATATAACTCCATTCTGCTAAAGAATTGAATTCACTTTGCAAGAAAAGGTGCTTGCATTTTGACATGGAATAGAATGCAATGGGCGCTGTTTATTCTACACCGTGTTTTCAGAAGCACGTTAAGCTGTTGGTCTCAGTTTTTATCGATATATCAATGCAGCAGTTGTTAGGCTGCAAAAATTTAACAGTGTTGGCAGTAGTTGCAGGCAGCCTGATAACTTTGAGTTTTCTTCCCTGTTTCACAGTAGCGTTCTCAGCGTACGCTTCAGTCTATTATTATTAACATGGTACGATTTGGCGGTACTGGTTATAACAATGGAGCAACTTCCGTCTTAACCTCCATAGCTCTTTTACAGGGATGCCAGACCAACAGGATTATGACCCGAGATGGTGGAAGCGGCTAATACTGTCAGATTTTTCCAGGTCTAAGGCATCTGACATAGCCTTACGATGGCTGGGTATCGAGCAACAACCGCAAAGCACTGGGACCAACCGCTTAGGGAGTCCTCATACTAACCTTCAATGCGGAATTGTTAGGTGGCAAGAAAACCTTATGTTAAGGTCTCTAATGTCATAACGTGCCTTCTTATAGTTATGAGTACTTCTTCTTTGCGATTCGATGTCCTTCCAACAAAATAAATTAAATTTTTCCCGAGAAGTGTTCTGCCGCATTCACGGCCACATCGGTAGCCGCCATCAGGTCATTCCGAGTACAGTTTAGACACGGAGGGGGGGGGGGGGGGGGACAACAAGTGATTCATTGTTTGTAAGGAGTACTGAGAAGGACAAAGGCCAGTTTTAATATGATCATCTCATTTTCACTTGATATGGTATCGTTTTTTGGCTACCAACATTCTTCATTCACAACCAACAACTTGGTAGCTGGCACAGTTGTGAATTATAAATTAAATTCATTTAAGTCAAATTTGTCAAAAAAAAAAAGAAAAAATACAGTCTAAACCTGCTAAACTTCATGCTCTGGTGTAAGCAGTAATCAATATTTTAATAAAATGTTAAATCTATAATCTACTTTTTTACTTTGTTATATGATACATGTACAACTGTCTGATGATCGCGTCATTTTGTAATGATATGTAATCATTATTAATATAACTGTTACTTGTGTGGTCGCAATGATCTAAAAATGTCGTGGTTATATATATTTTAAGCAGAATTAAGTTGTTATTTCGACTAACTTCCATTGTACAATATGGCGGCTAGAAAAATACCACCCGAGTTTTAAAATTTCTTTAAAAATGTTTTATTTTTGTGACGGTTAAACTTCAGGAAGGCTATTTATTCTTCGTGCTTAGAAATAAAAATAGACTCGAAATTTATCGAAAAGAAAAATTACGGTAATTTATATTTTGTGTCAGCTCCCATTTTTTTTGACAAATCTCAAATTTGGCCCCAGACGGGCTCACGAGCGTACGATAAAGCCACGTCTTACGAAAATCTGCAAATTACGCGGGAAATAGTTTCTATCCATGTTACCCCCAGGAGGCCAGGTTTTATTCAAATTGTGACTGTGTCCCCGACAGCAATACCTAGGAGGATCAACATGCCAGGTAAATTCGCCATAACAATAAAATCAAAAGTCATAATTTTTATTAAGTCATTCTTTGAATAGAAAAGCTTTGGCTCTTTAGCCAAAACAAATTAAAATTAGTCTTGTTTTCGAGTCTGTTACATTTTAGAATTAACCTAATACGGTTTCATCTCGTTTAACGGGTTTACAATAAATAAACTCAATAAAATCAGTTTATTTGATTCTAACAAATATAAATTTAACAAATTCACCTGGCAATTAGCATATGCGCGGTTGGCCTAAAAGCAAAACTATTCACTGAATAGTAAAATGGCAGTATCTATTGTCTTATAATAATGCCGGGAAGAATATTTAGGTCGTCCATTTTAATGGGTGGCCGGCACCCTTCCTTTTTTGTTGAGGCTTTGTGTTGTGTAATATTTACACTATGGTTTAAATAAATTTTGGAATGTCTCACTTTTTTATCGACTACAGATATTTTGAATGCGATCCTTTGTGTTATTGTTTAGTACGGACTTGAGAGGAATATTGAAACTAGCTGTTTTCTATGTCTCTGCTCACGTAGTATACTCTCTCTCATCTTAGCGCCTTCCCGGTTGCGTCCTAGGCTGGCAAACTGCCGCTTTCTTGCTTTTTATCCTCCACTTCGCCCGGTCTTCGGCATCCCTAGTTGTGAGACCATTAACACGCATATCCGTCCTTGCGATGCCAAGCCAGCTTTTTTGGGCGCACACCTCGCGTAATATACTTACTTCTCCTTTTTTCTGACTCCTCCATAGTTCATATGAGGACAAACCTTCTCCAATACTAAAACCTTCCCCAGAATTAAAATTGTCTTTGTAGGCTTAGCGGTTTAAACTACGAGTAGATTCATGTGTTAGGTGTTTTCGTAACAGAAATAGAAACCGGTATTTTAAGACCCACGGTCTTAAAATACCGGTTAAAATTTTATGCTCTATTTTAGGGAACTGAATATCTGGTGCAGAAGAGCCAAACCTGTTAAAATGTATTTGCAGAAAAATGAAATCAACCATTCATTACAAAACATGTGCATGACGGACTTAAAGCCGACTTTATAGATTTAATGGTTTAATATTTGAACCAAGGTTACCGATTCCTACTTTTCACGTACTGATAGGAAAAATGAGGTTCTACTTTCGACTCTATTTTTTCCTTTGTTTATTTGTTCTACGTAACTCCTCGAATCTATCAAGATATTGTAATCTTCCCGTAAAACCTTCAAGGTAGAAGTCCAGACAATTTTATTGTCATGCGTTTCCTTTGATTGCACAGCGCTTGCATTAAACATGTATGAATGTTAATTTCGAATGATCGACATTTCAATTGCTCCCTGTCCAAAGTGAAAATATTGTCCTTGCTCAAACTTTAAGGGATTAATATTTTATTCTCCCTTCATGTGAATCTGATATCGGATTGTTTATTGAGTTAAGCAATTGAAACATTTGTTGGTTATGACAAAATGGATGTTAACTATAAGTTAAGTATCTTCACTTTATCCGCTGGCATTGGCTAGTACTGGATTTTGTGTCATAGTGTTTGTACTTGTGGAACAATAAAGTTTTAATAAATAAATCGATATAAGTAAATATATTTGTTATAAATATTTTAAAAAACAATTGATTTGATTGTTTTTTTTTCACTTATTTTTTTGTTTGGAAAGGGAGTTTTTAAAAAAACACAATATAAATCCTGATTTATCGTAATGTAAACTTTTTTGTACCAGAAGTAAACAGCTTTTATAATACAATACAGAACTCTTTATTGCGTAATAACATGGCACATTTTAAAACTATTACGCAAAAGGGGCATTATCGGTAAAAGCAATTTCTTCTAGGAACAACCAACCTTAAAGAACCCTCATTCTGCTATGAATCCACCCATACGATCCACCATTGGATCCTAGGTTACTTTTTTCCTTTTCGATCCACCGTCTGGTAGATTCAAATAAACTCAAAAAAATAAATGCCACTTCGATCCACAAGTGAGAAACAATAAGAATGAAATAGCTAGCTGGTAATGCGGGGTACTATAATAATGATAAATATAATGCTAAAAGCATTACAAACAAATTAATAATTAATGTAATTCAACTACATTTATACAAATACATAAATAGTATTTGTAAAGTCACCGAATATGTTTTACCAAAAATGTATAGAAATCGATCGACGGATATCGATAATACCAAAAGTATACACACAAACCGATCATTAGCCATACAGTTTTGGTATTTCAAATTACGTTTTGTGTCTGCAAATTATAATATTTATTGTTACGAGTAAAAAAAAATTATAACTTTAATATTGAGGTAGACCCGGGCCGGCCATTTTAAATTTGATTCCGAATATATAGTTATCATTTTGACCATAATAATGACCGTATCTTGTTCGCATTTGTAAGTATAAAAATCATCTGTATTTTTTAAAATTTATTATTTGGAATATGTGATATATTTTTTATGATTAGGGCTGAGAAAGCACATTTTTTGTGAATACTTATAAACATAATAAAAAACACCTGTAACCCATTTTTTGAAATAGATGATACGAATAATTTCCATTCCACTCTCCAGTTTTTAGTGGGTCGCTGTTTTTAGCTACCCTGAATACGTACGAGAAGTCATAGATAATAAAAAATACTAGTAGTTCACAGAACTATTAGTGTTAGTTACTATGGAAACCTACTTATCTTCTTAGCGATTTAAATGACTGTATTAATTCCAAAATGAAGCCACATTTTGTGAAATTCCACAGCGTTTTCCAAGTGAAATGAAGATCGTATTAAAATCATTTTCCGAATATTTGAACCTGGCAACCCAAAACAGTGCGCAAACTACTTATTTAAACCCCGAATCTGACTCAAAACATGATTAACATTCATTAATATTTCAACGGAAAGAAGCAGTTAGCGAAACGGGTGTTTAGGTTAAAATCTAGTGATTACTAATTCAGTTCAACCTGTCTGTCTGTCTGCCCGGGGCGTACTCCGAAATCTATCGAACTCATAACTATATTATTCCAACAGAACTAACTACATAACATGGAATTAGGTGAAATGGAACCGACACTTATTTATTCAGGTCAGTTACAAGGTCAATCAACCCTGTACATCCTGGTGTCAGAGTTTGCAGAACCGCATTTCTTTTGACGTGATTCCTATATTGTTGTAGGTGTATGTTAACCGATATGTTAATAGGTTCGTGTCGCAAAAGGGGATGACTAATATAGTTCAGAAATAATAGGAAGGACATAAAAATCTATGACTATGAGTCGATATCACATTACATAAATATACATTCAAAATACATAACTCATTCTTAGGCAGTCGGATAAAAATAAATCCAATTCTGAAGGATGATTTGAATACAATCATGTCGCGGAATCTGTGCCGGGGAGCGCGATATCACAGTGACTGCGGTACCCGTGTCCTAACAATGATCGCAAAATATACTACTTTGTTGGTCACTATTCCTTGCAGTTTTACCCGTCCGTAGCGTGTATTTATCACAGAAATTAGATTAGGTAGAAGTGCCTGCGTGTCACAGTTGAACCTCCCTATATTAAGTTAAGATGCTTATCTGGCCTGCGCATGGCACTTTTACCTAATTTTATTTCTGCGGTATTTATAGCCAATAAGCATCGCTAAGATACATGCCATGCAATCCCAATAACTTACAGAAAGTTTTTTTAAATTAGTTAAATAGTTCCGAAAATCTATTTGTATTTCTAGTTGGGTCTGGAAGATAAATAATGAAAGTAGAGTGAATGCAGTTGAAATGAGAGCTTTACGGAGTGTGTGTGGCGTACGTCTGAGCGATAAAATTAGAAATAGTGAGATAAGGTAAAAGTGTGCTGTGAATGAGGATGTAGTGACAAAGATAGAAAAAGGGATGTAAGATGGTTTGGGCATGTAGAAAGGCAGGATGAAAGGTGACTTACGAAAGGTATTTACAAAACAAAGGTGTCAGGAAAAGTCGGTAAGGGCCGGCCTCGGAAAACGTACTGCGACCAAATCGCAGACATATAAAAAAAGGGAGATTTCAAGAGTACCCGTAATAGACGAGCGTGTATGATGAGAGTGATGAGCGTAGAAGAAGCGAGGCATGTCTGTAAGAATCGTAGCAAATGGAAATCTGTAGTCTCTGTCTACCCCTACGGGAAAAAGGCATGATGATATGTATGTATGTATGAAAATCTATTTGTAGGGGTAAACAGACACACAAACATACAAACACTTTCTCTTAACATCTTAGAATAGAGGTAGCAAGTATTTGCCTGTCACATCTATCCATTTCTAGGCCTACGTCGTTAACCCTACGCGATCGTCTCCGTGGCGAACAAATACCATAATTATGTTCAATATAACCCGTCGACTGTATTATTAACATTTTTGAACGAAACAAAATTGGTAATTTTAATAACAATAAAACATATCATTCGTTCACGGGTCGCTTGCGGTATTTCTTTTTACCCAAAATTGTTGGTATATTTCGGTGGTCGAATGACCCCCTAAGTTATAATTTTGGAAACAGATGCTTTTGTGGTAGGGTACGTGGAATACGGTTGACTTTGGCTAATATTTAGACTTTCACTTGACCGTTAAATTATGTGAAGAAGTATTTTGTTTTTGTCAAGAATTTGTTAATTGTATGGTACTTAGTTGCTTTTGTAAAAATATGGTGTATCTCAATAGGGCGCAAAATATTTAACAAAAATCGTTGAAATGATCGAAATTAACACAAATCCGATACGTTCGTTATCTATTTTCTTGCTAAAATCATAATGTGCATGAATTGTTATGTTTCAATTTGTAAAAGGTATGTGACATTGGTAGATTCTGTACATAATCTAAATGTAATAAAACTTGGCATCATATTGTGCAGAATTAGAGAATACTTTAATTGAGAAGAAAACATTAAAGCTTTTCGAAAAATATTGATTAGATCTCCGCATCAATGTCAACTTTATTTTCTGTTATTAAATTTTCATTTATAAAAAAATAGAATGGGTAGAGCAAAAAATATGGATAACCAAATCATCAATATTTTTTAATGAATAAACACTTTGAGCACATTCACATTCACAAACATAAAAATACATAATCAAATCAAAACAAAAAGTAATAGAGTGCAAAGACTTATCGCTAATGCAATTTTTTCCAGCTAAAATTTTATACCCACCTATTTGTATTTGTGTCTCTTGATGACGACTCTCCTGTACGCCTGTTGTAGAAATTAAATTTTAAATTTTCTTTTAAAAGATCTTGTGTAAAGTACTATTCGAAAGTTTGCGCTTAAAGAGGTAATGACCGTAACATAAGTAAGACCGTTACATCCATATACCGATATGATTTGGATGACGAATAACCAACAACATACGAAATTATTCCACAAGTACAGTCACAGTTCAAACAGACCATTCCATTTATAATATTGGACGCAATAAAATATTATGCAACACTAAAACCCTACAGCGATACGGGCTACACAAAAATTAATTTATGGGAACAATTTAACAGCTGTGTAAAAGAGTGCAAGAAGTGGCGGCGGAAGGGTTATAAAAATTAAAATACACACCTATTCGGAGCGGTTATCAACTGATCTAGGGACTTTGCGGTCCGCCTCGCGCCGCTACCAAATGTTTGTAACTCGATGTACACTCGATTCTGTCATTTTAATATTAGTAATATGGATGTCACTATATTTATGTTTTTAAACTTGTATGTTATAATATGTAAACCTGAATAAACACAGATGTAGAACTATACAAATTATCATAATTTAATGTAATATTTTGTTATAAAAATAATACTTGTTCACCATTGTACAAGTGTTTATTTATAAAAAAAACTAGCTTTTGCTCGCAGCTCCGCCTGCGTCAAAAAGTACCCTATGTTTGACCCCGGGTCTTCAACATTCAGTTCTTCAGACATTAAATATTCGAATTTTCATTTTAGCTAAGATAATACAAAAATAAGAAAATTACCTCATTCATTTACATCACGTGGATTACAAGTCTAAATGACTATACCCACCTTAGTGTCAATAACATAAGTACTCGTAAATTAAATACTTCCCTTCGCCCAAGCATGCTTACTCCGCTTACGCTTCGGAGCCTAGGGTACGCTGTAAGTCATGTTCCTTGATTTGCCGGCATATTTCTTAAATAATTCTCAGTCTCTTATCGATGGAAGTATGGACTATCCATCTATAGTCCATACTTCCATACTAATATTATAAGTGCGAAAGTACCTATCTGTCTGTCTGTTATGCTTTCACGGCCAAACCGCTGAACGGATTTTGATGAAATTTGGTATGAATATAGTGGAAGTCCCGGGATCAAACATAAGCTATTTTTAAAGCAGACGGAGCTGCGCGATTCACCTAGTTGTGTCACAAAGAAGAAAAAGGACATCTCAAAACAATTCGATTCAAAACGATTCGTAAACAAGTCAGGGGTGTTATTTCCAAGCATCTGTCCGATGGCTTGGATACATAGCACACGGGTACGCGAACCCGACTTACCCTTGCTGCTACTGAGTAAACCCATGTCCATCCAAGTCAGTAGCATCCCAGCACCTCATCCTTTCCCCAAACTCAAACACTTCCCTTCCTTCCTTAGCTTAAGAATACTTCCGATGGGCAGCAGCGTCGGAAGTACGATAAGCCGCTGAAACTGCGCTCACCAACCCGCCTGCCAAGCGTGGCGAGTATGGCAACAACCCTCAATTAATGGGGAGGCCCAAGTCCAGCAGTGGGCTGACTGCGGCTGAAACAAACGAACGAACGATTCGTAAACTAAACAAAACTCTGTCCCCAGTTAACTCAGCAGCCAAATATACAATATACTGTCTTCCAATTCAATGTAATGTTAATAATAATCATTTTATTCGTTTTCGTGACCGTCCGTACATTGGCCCTTTCGGTGTCATAGCTTAAACAAGTGGACAGAAGGTCCAATGCATTTCTTCCCCGCCGGGTTGGCAATGCGCTCGTAACAACCCTGGTGTTGCGTTCATAAGCTACGGAACCACTTACCGGCAGATGGGCTGTACGTGTACGCGTCTTTGTCTACTTAGTTGTATAAAAAAATACACTGATTTATCCCACTAGCACTAGGAAAACAAGAAAGTATCGAGAACAAACGGATCTTAGGCTTCTAACACAGCACAGCTTTGAATGTAAAATAATATTGTTGGTTTTTTGTACTTATTAAAAAAAAAGTTGAAAGCATGTTTGGCTACTAATTATTCGACAGAATGAGAAAGTACCTTCCGCCACGCATTTCCTAATTCTATGCCGATTTCAAAGAAGCACAAAAAATTGGCAATTCATTCATCACGGTCAATTGTACCTGTGCACCTTGGTATCAGGGATTTTCGGAGACGCCTTTCGACCTCTGACGTGATTCATTTAACGGCCACAAAATGGCCGCCGGGACCCATTAGGCAATTATATCTCTCCAAAAAAGTGCTTGCTCTTTGTCAAACACATGAATCAATTTATTCGTGCACAGTGCCCGCGCTGCTGCATATTTTTCAATTACATCAATTTTATAATACTTAATTCGCTATTGTGACTCATTCGGAGTCTGAGCGCTGTTGTTTGTTACCACGAGATTTTAAACGCAGTTGTTATAAACTGTATTAGTAATTTTGTATGGATTTTTTTTATATATTACTTCACTAGCTGTTTCCCGCAAGCAGTAGCCAATGATTGACCTCGAGTCTTCAACTATATTCATACCAAATTTCATCAAAATCCGTTCAGCTGTTTGGCCGTGAAAGCGTAACAGACAGACAGATTTTCGCATTTATATTATTAGTATGCACGTATCCATAAAGAAGTATGGGTTATACGAAATAAATTTATAAAGCACAAATCTATTAACTTACAAACGTGATGATCTAAATAAGAATGTGTCTAAATAATTATGGTGCTTAGTTAATACGAATAAGTCACAATTTGAAAAACGATTTTCGGATTCATAATCCGTCGGAATTAGTATGATATATGTCGTTATTTAGTACGGCTTATGTCAATCCCATACATTTTTTGTTTTCGAATATCATTATCGTTTTCAAATTGTAAAAGTGAAAAAAAACTATGGGCTTCTGAACCTGGACAGTTTTCAAGTTCGTAACATACCTGTTGGAAGTATGGAGCTGTAGAAATGCTGAGCCAGTCGTTCCGTGACCACGGCCGTTGTAACACGGTTGAAACGTCGGAAGTATGAAGGTATTTTACGCGATTAATCCTGTAATTTTATGTTTTAATTTATTGTCACCAATTTATCATTATTTTTGTCAATTATTGACATACCGGCCTGACGCCAACTTTTAGGCTAAAATTTATCTATCGAAAAGAATTTAAAAAAGAAAAAACACCAGGTCCTTGTTTGTCTTTTACGCAAGAAAGTCTATTGGTTCTGACCTTTCTATTACGTATAGTACTCGTATACCTACACTCCAATACCTAATTGCGAACTTGCGTCCGTCCGTCCATCCGTAGAAATTATATTTGTGGGCACGACGGTGACCATGGTTGATCAGCTAATCCAATAGCACAGTGACGCCAAATCTACTTTACATATTCCCATTTGTACTGAACTGTGAGTTACATAATTATGGGGTGGCATGGGCATGTATTTTCGTGCAGTTTCCTTTTATGTGCCGTCCCCGGAAATTTACGAAAACATTGGGAATATTCCCCGGGAACTTTGGTAAATTTACGGAAAATTGGGAATATTGCCGTAAATTTACAGTGGAAAAATTCCCGTAAATTTTCAGAATTTCCAGCGGCACATCACTATTCAATAGGATCTCAAAATTACAGAGTTACAAAGCGTTGGGGTCGCGCGAGGTATTTGCAAGTTTTTGTTGTGAAATTACTGCGAAAGCCAACAAACTTATATTCATACATATCATCACGCCTTTTCCCCGTTGGGGTAGCCAGAGACAACAAACTTAAGTAATTTATTAAAATTAATCAATGTTCTGTCGGGTATCTATTTGTACTTAAAAATCATATTGATTGGGAACTTAAAAAGAGAATTAACAGCCCAAAAGGACATAGTAGATTCGTCAGGTCAAAAGTTAGTTGGAAAAAATTGCATTAACCTTGCAATAAATTGGTCATACATTTAAAACCAGTCTCTCGTCTCATCTTAGCGCCTTCCTGATTGGGTCCGTAGTTGGTTGCTTCAGAGATCAAGATTTTCTTCTTTTTCTTCGTCCACAGATAACACAGATTGATCTAGCTCCAAAATAGGTTTGAGACTTAATACACGAATATTTTTAGTGACATTTTTCGCTTATTATATCTTTATTGTACTTAAAAAGTAATCATTAACAGAGAGCATCCACTTATAAATAAAAGAAGACAAGAAACATAAATGATTGGACAGATATACAATGGCGGACTTATCCTCGGAAGGGATCTCTGGCCACCAGCAAATAGTAAAAGAGAACAGATCAAAATAAGATTTGAAAAAAGTCCCCTCTTCGTCCTCTCCTTTCCTGCTTTCCCAAACGTTTAGGTGAAACCGTAAGGCACAGCTAGTTTCCCATAGAACTACAACGTACATAACTCATTTGACATTTGAACTTGTTGACCGGTTGTTCGAGAATGGTGGAGTCATAGAAGTTTAATTTCAATTAGTATAGAAGGAGTGCGTAGTCAGTAAATGTAATCAGGTGAAGATGCAACAGGTAAAATATTTAAGAGTAAAGACGGAGTAGAATAGAATAACTTTATTTTCATAGAACAAAGATCGTTTACAAAAGACTGATCTCTTATACAGCCATACATACACCGTGAAATTTTAGTCGTTTTGGGCCCATCGTCCAGTAACTCCATTCATGCAACCGAAATTTCCCCAAGGAACATAGCTCGAAACATGAAAAACAAACTTAGACCTCCCATAAAGAAAGAAAAGGAAAGTTGTTCAGTTGCATGACTAGAGTCACTGGACGATGGGTCCAAAACGACTAAAATTTCACGGTGTATATAGCATGCAAATTTTACATAATTAAAATTATATGTCAAGCATTCCTTAATAAAATTAACAAACATTAGGTTATTTACATTACACATTATTATACTTAGTTATGTCTAGCGATTAATTCAGTTTTACACATACTTTTTCTCTTAATATTTGTCTAGGTTAATTAATTTTTGTTTCTCCGTTTGTGTTTGGAGTCGATCGCCAGTCAGGTCACAGCAGAATATCAGTGCTTGGCTCACTACTTTTGTGAGTAAAGATCTTCGCTGAGCTGTGACCTTTTTGGTTGTTACTTCAATGCACACTCCCTGCTAGTCATAAGTAATAACTTTAGTTTTAATTTTACAATATGTGTTGTGTTAGCTTGTGTGTTTAAGTATTGCTAAATAAATAATTCTTTTATTCATTCATTCCTTTTTAAAATTGAGAAACTCCTGCACCGTGCAAAATCTGAGCTTACATACCCATTTAAATAAGTATAGTTTAAACGAAAGGAAGATCTTTAATCGAGTCTGGTATTTTGTTATAGATAGTTATAGCCATGCAGTAACAATGGTTTTTTGATACGTGCACTTTTTGGAATCAGTTCTAATACCAACCTATGGCTATTTCTAGTATTTCTGGGCTTCTTCAAATAGTTTATAGTTCAACATTACAAATTTTGCCATTTCAAAAATATACAAGTATGTATTCTTCTGTACTTTCCATTTTGTCACACTACATAAAGGTTGGCTGGAAGAGATTGCTTAGCAAAAGTCCGCCTTTGTTCCATAGTTTTTAAGTACCATTAATATTATATTCATTGTAATATGGGCAATAAAGTTATATTGTATTGTATAAAGGAGAGGAACACACTGAAAAAAGACAAAAAAAAAACAAAATACACGGACGAAAAAAATTGTACGTGTACCTGGTTAAGAACTGTTAATGTTCTAAATGCACTACGAATATATGAATTACAAATTGTTTGAATTTGCATTAGACCGCCTGCAAATATATTGTATACTAGCTGTTTCCCGCAGCTCCTCCTGCGTCAAAAAGCATCATCCATACCAAATTTCATTAAAATCCGTTCAGCCGTTTGGCCGTGAAAGCGTAACAGACAGACAGACAGAAAGACAGACAGACTTTCGCATTTATAATATTAGTATGGATTAACATTTAATATTTGTATATTAACATAATCGAAACGTAATATTTTATAATATGCCTTTAATAGACCTCGAAATTTACAAGTCACGGCAACACTTAACTATAATTAAAATTTTCTTTTTTATTATAATAAAGTAATAAAAATGTTACGATAATGACAAGAATAATAGAATGTTTTAATCGTATCTGCATTTTTTATAATTATTTAATGAATTTTAATGAATTGACCTGCGGAGCTGCAAAATTATTAGTTGTGTTGGTAGTAAATCACTTATTTTTACGATGTTTATTATAGTGATTGTACATTATCATTATAATAATGATCCAGCTGCACCCTTGAAGTCTTTGGTCCAGCCATCGGCGAATCGAATGATTTTCGTTCGATTTCGAATGACTTTCAATCGACATAATGTGAGTCGAACTATTTTTAATCGTCTCAGTAGCCCTGGCGGTTGTGGTTTGGTTTTGGTAAATACGTTAACGTTGCTGGTGTTGTTAAAGATATGGGTCTAAAACTCTGATATATCCATACTAATATTATAAAAGCGAAAGTCTGTCTGTCTGTGTGTTACGCTTTCACGGCCAAACTGCTGAACGGATTTTGATGAAATTTGGTTTGAATATATTTGAAGATCCGGAGTCAAACATAGGCTACTTTTTGACGCAGGCGGAGCTGCGGGATACAGCTAGTGTGCTGAATGATTTTCTACAGGGCCGCAAAGAATGCTGTACAGTCACGAGCATTAATATGTGTACACATTGGTTCTTGAAGTAATCGAAACAAGGTCAAAAGTTTAATACAATTGTATGTGTTAATACACGTGACTGTACGTGCGGTCAAGTTGTGTTGCTCTGCATAATCTTCTTTAGTATCAATGGCATTATATTTCGCCCTTAAGACTTAACTTTCACATTAATAACATTGCAACTCTTTAATATATTTTTATTGAACTAAATATCATTTTTTTAAATAAATTTTACAGCGCCACAAACTCTAGATATTACGAGATAACAAATTGAAAAGTCCGTTATACGAGTATGTTACCGAATGACTGGCGACGTTCTCCATCTTTACTTGTTCCCGTAGCCAAACATAAAACAGATGGCAGAAAGCCCGCTTATCATTTCTCACGTTGCGTTCACATTGTACATCTTTTTATTTAATTTCAAATAAGTAGTAACATCGATCACATTGTTTGATTCTCAGTAATAGTTGTGATTATTGGAAGCCATCTTGACAAAACGAATGCAATTGGCAATTTCTCACGTGAAGCTTTCAGTTTTAATAAAATGATTCAAAAAGAATAAGTATTATTTGAAAAAATTACACGGCCAATTTGCATCATGGCCTGAATTAGGATTCTTTAACGAGTACCGAGATAATTATATTATTTTCTAGTATAGTAGGAAAACCGATGGGATCATCTTTCATTGTACTTATATAAATTTTTAAAATTTTGCAAGTTTTGTATGATCTGCGTATTCTGCGTGGTTGACTAATGTTGTTTTTTTTTGTTTCCAGGTAAGTTTCTGCAGTCCTGTATGAAATTTGGTAAATTTATTAATTTTATTTGTATTAATGGGAAGCTTATTTAATGTTTTTTGTAACGTTGTTACAGAAGCTCTACCTATACTTTTGCGAATGTGAACTTGACTGTGCAAATAATCTATGACCACTTTCACTTGATCAATCTAACTGGAAATAAAAAGTCCTCGTCGTCCGAATACCGGACAATCCACACAACAAAGGGATTTTGTAAATTGATTTATACGATTGTTCTCAACATTAATTGCTATATAGACGAGCTTTCTTCATTCTAACAATAATAATCAGATGTAAGTGTGTTTAGTGGTCCGAAAATAATCCTCCGGGCCGCGTTGTAAACTTTGTAGGACAGGACAGGCACCAAATAAGGCCAAAATATATCTAGATACAATACAATGTGGCTTAATTCCTGTATACGGGTATTTCGTATTTAACTTTAATTGCTCAATTTATATTCAAGTTGCACCGAAGAGCGATACTATATTATTTATAAGCTGAATTAGAGCCTGTGTTTTGTTAAGTTTTAATGTCCATGTCTTTACCTTCACTTTTTGAATTTCCCGAACTGATTAAACTTTTCAAACGTTTACCTTTTTAGTTCTACTCTGGTTTTGGTTTCATTTAGTTTATTTACTACTACCACTCATCTTAGCGCCTTCCCGGTTGCATCTTCGGCTGATTGCCTCGGAGCGCAGGGTCCGCTTTTCTGCTGTTTCTTTATTGTGCCAAATGCAAAATTTACTTATTTATTTATTTATAAAAATTAACGAACTTTCTATAAGTCCAAGTTAAGTAAAATATGTTCCGTCTCTTTCATGCCAAATATAGTTAAGACAGAAAGGGAGTGTTTAGACCCTTTTTAGTAAATAAGGTTTAACGAACGTTCGAAAATTATTATGAATAAGGGGTTAGACTTATTAACAGTTTGGGCAAAGCTTTATGTTGCAAAAATGAACCCTTTTAGCAACATAAGCTCGAGTCATCTTCTTTTTTTTTTATACAACTAAGTAGGCAAACAGGCGTACGGCCCACCTGATGGTAAGTGGTTACCGTAGCCTATGAACGCCTGCAACATCGGAAATGTCACGAGCGCGTTGCCGACCTGTCCGCTATCAGCGCAGCGACCCCTCTGGAGCCTGGCGACCCTACTCACCAGCAGGAACACAACACTGCATCACAGCGTTATTTGGCTGCGGTCTTCTGTAGGGTGGAGGTACTTCCCCAGACAGACTACTCCTTACGAAATGTCGTATCTCTCTTATATCTTCATGGTTCAAATTTGTCACAATATTTAAATAGTGAATGCAAGTAAATTTGGATTTTGTATGGAACTATCGTTCTATGTGTAATATGTGTATGGCTGATAGCAAAAAGCCCCATGTTTTTAAATGCAGCCGCCTCGAGGGCTCGCTTTACCACTTCTAGATAAGGAATGATCATCAGATAAATTAAAATAATGTCTTCCATTATTATATTTATGTTTTCGATGTCCGTTGAATAAGGCAAAGGTGAAATTATAAACCTGCACGAATAAATGCATTATTGTCTAAGCGTTCTTCCGGTCGCATCTCTACCATTCATAGCTTAGGAAAAGCGATAATTAAATTTCCTTTGCCCCTTAATCATTTATTTATTAAAACTTGATTGTTCCACAAATACAAATACTTATAACAATTGGCGGACTTAATGCTAAGAGCATTCTCTACCAGTCAACCATTGGGAAAAAGTAATGGGAAAAATATAAGAATTTTTCTATGAATTCATATCTAAAAATCACGGTGGCCTTCAACGCGTCAATTTTGTTACATACTATAATTTTCCTGGATTGGCTTTAAGTATTAGAAGCACGGAATAAAAATATCACACACAGAAGAATAGGTTCCATACAACGCACCGTGAACGATGCACTCACACACACATGCGTAGCGCACGCCTTTGACTAACAACTAGCGAATCCTGTATAAACACACCCGCTAGTTTTAAGTACGCGCGTTCACGGCGCGTTGTTAAACTTCTGCTGTTTTCTTGTAGGTCGTTTAAACATAAAAAATAAAATCTTTTCGTTTGACTAAGTTGCAAATTTATAGTGCTTCTCTTCGACCTAGTTAGTCTTAAGCCTTATTCGTTTTTCTACATTTCATTTCGCAACTACTTGAACTAAGAAAATATGAGTAGGTACTTCGGAACTTTAGGTTGGGTAGAAACCTTTTCGCATGTTTACTAAATATATTATATAAATTTAATGGTCATCATTCCTGCCCGCTACTCGAGAGGTTCCGGATTCGATCCTTGGTCAGGTCAACATACATAAAACCGGTCAAGTTCGAGTCGGACTCGCGCACGAGGGGCACGTACCATTATCTTTAAATAGATGTATTTTGTATGCGAACCCCCTTATTTATTTTATTTTATTTTTAGCTATAGTATTTGTTGTTATAGCGGGCAGTAAAAGTACATCGAACAGACGGAGTCTTTGTATTAGGGTCCCATTTTATCCTTTGGGTACGGAACCCTAAAAATATTTTTTTTCTAATTGTCCGGACTAGGATGTTTATCTGTTGTATTTCTATCTGGGACAAAATATAGTATCGTTGATTTAGTATACCTTAGCACAAGTCTCGAATCTTGCGTGATTTTCTTCTATATATTTATTATTCCTCTATTCATCTTTTCAATATATTTTATTATTAGTAAAAAATATATTATTTTAATTATATTTATTTATTATTGTTCGAGTTGAGCCGCAACCAAAAGCTTTTACATAATAATAGCCAAAGTATGAACTCATAAATAATATAGTGGTGCGCCGAAGAAATATTGCAATATTTGCAATGTTGTTCATTGTATTTTATTGCATTCACCATGAGTAGATAAGTAATCAGCTTTCTATGAATGGATAGTCAATAATATTTTACATAGAGGTCGTTGCGCTTGCTGCTTAACCGATTGGAGAATGAATGAATGTATGAATTAACACTTGGAGAGAAAGATGTTATAATTAAACTTTTAGTAACTTAGCGTCTCTTTCAAAACTACACTAGTAGATAATAATGATGATTCCGTGCTTCTGTAGGCACGTTAAGCCGTTGGTCCGGGCTGTCTTTAGGTAATTGTTGAAGGAACTACGTCAGAGGCAGTTCCGAAAAACTCTGACATCAGATTGCACAGGCTCTATTATATTTATATAATATATTTTTATTTTATAATTCCGATAGATATAATAGGCTAGTTTCCAGGGTCAAAAGACTAACATTAAAATTAGTCCGTCAGTTAGGGAATCAAAATATATTAGTGACGTATTTTTTTTTGACAATTGAGCGATAAATTATAAAGATATAACGCATCAAAGTTTAGGAGTGAAGGCTCGTGACGTCAAATATTGCGAAAAAGTGTAGCACATTTGACGTCACACGGAACTTTAACGCGCCATATCTTTACCATTCTTTGTTTAATTTTCAAAAGAAAAAATACGTCTCCAATATTTTTTGATTATCTAACTGACGGACTAATTATATTTTTTTGTAGACTAGCCTATTGTAACTTTTACTATATGAAAGATATAAGTACGTTAATATTTTAGCGGTAACTAAGATAAACTAACAGTGCAATCCATGCACGAGTTAGTTGAATTTTTGCAAACAAAATTAAATGTCGATTGTAAATCGCTAAACTGAATCGTTTCGCGTTTCGTGGCGTGTCAGTAAAAGCGTATTTATTCAATTACATTATAAAATATGATAATTATATTCAACAATTTAAAAGTATGCTATTAAAGTCCATAAAATGAAAATAACGAGTGCACTCTGTGAAGTCGGCTGCGTACAATGTAACTGCAATTTTTCTTGCGCTGTTTCAAGTCAATGTCGTGTCGATGGACTCGACTTAGAGTTTATAAGATTGTAGAGTTGCTCTAACTCTATTTAGTTTATGGCAACTAAGGTCCAGACAATAATAATAATAATATATGTCATCTATTGTTTAAGTGGTCTACTTGGTCACTCAACCCCGTAAGCCCAGGTGTTATCGTTTCTCGAAACAGATTTTCGGCCTCTGACGTACACCACCAAATAATCAACTTCTCCGAAGGGCCTCTAAGCTTTAAATCAATATCCTCGCGCAAGCCTCTAGGATCTGGAGTGCTATTTTTGAAAAGTGTGACTCAAGCAAAATCGGCTTGTCGAATATTTTTGTTCGAATGATTTTCGTTTGATATCGTACGGTTTTCATTCAACACATATTCATACATACGGAGATAAGTACATAAAAATAATAACTTTATACTGCATTTTTATAATAATAAATAGAAAAATTCCTTCAGGGTCGGCAACGCGCTCGTGACATCTCCGGTGTTGTAAGCGTATAAAGGTAATCACTTACCATCAGGTGGGTCGTACGCCTGTTTGCCTAATTAGTTGTATAAAAAAACATAATAAAATTAGCTTAAACACGCTTCTTCCTTTAATATTTGTGATAGAAATCACATCGTCCTTTTGTGTCATGTCCTTTTATTCAAAATTAATTTACGCGTATGACCACTCCAAATGTTTTCTACTTCTGCGGCGCGACGATATTAATATCTATTTGAAAGACTCGAAACTTTATTAAGTAAATAATATTAAATTTGGGGTCGTTGACTTGTGAGTGACGTCACGAAAGTTAGGTCTTTGTCACATTGGGACTGGTAATTTTATTTATGACATTAGGAGAAAACTTACAATGTTAGAAAGTTATTGGCATTACGCTTTCACAGCCGAACCGCTGAATGGATTTTGATGAAATTTGGTATGAATATAGTTGAAGACCCGGGGTCAAATATAGGCTACTTTTTGACGCAGGCCGAGCTGCGGGAAATAGCTAGTCATCTATATAAAACTCAAGGGCTGGTATCTTGCCGGTAGAATAAATACAATCTGCCTTTTGCTATCCTTCCTGATAAGACTTAATGGATGTCAATAAGTGATATTTATATCCTATGTTGAAAAAACAAGATTTCATTTCATTTTACATAATTTTTTTTCGTATGCGGGTTGAAAAATCTGAAAATTTTCAGAGGGTCTATCCAAAACATGAAACGTATCAAATAACAACATGAAGATGTTTATCGATTGATTAATATTATATAATATAATATTTTATGATAAAGTTCTTTTTCTGCTTACACAATACAGCTTTTACAGCAATTTTAGGCCCGTATTTAAGATAATGGTTTCAACGCAACAATAACTACTTTCAAAGTATTTTGTAACGAAAGGGTGTGCAGGATCGCTGGACCATCTACACTAAAATAATAAAAGTGCACAAGTCTGTCTGTCAATTACGCTTTCACGGCTAAACTGCTCAATGAAATTTGGTATTAATGTAGTTGAAGACCCCGGGGTCAAACATTAGCTACTTTTTGACGCAGGAGGAGCTCCGGAAAACATAGTCCATAATCCATAACAATATTATAAATGCAAAAGTCTGTCTGTGCGTCTGTCTGTTACGCTTTCACGGCCAAACTGCTGAGCGGATTTTGATGAAATTCGGAATATATATAGTTAAGACCCGGGGTCAAACATAGGCTACTATCTAACGCAGGAGGAAGCTGATTTTATTTCAAATAATCATTATCAAATTCGCACAAGTACCCATGCCGCAGCTGTTATAATTCACTAGACCTTCCATATTTATTATTCCTCTTCTGTTATTTATTAAACAGTCATTATTATAAAATATTCTGAAACATAATATATTATAAATTACGGCTGCCCGACGTCGTCGGGCAACGCACTCGAAGATTAATTAGTTGCGACGTTTTATATCGAGTTTGTCATTCAATTCGACGGGCTCCGTGCAATTTAGTTCACAATATTGAAGACTTTATACTTCTTTGGAAGATAAATTCATTCTTAATTTTTTTTTATACAATTAAGTAGGCAAACAGGCGTACAGCCCACCTGATGGTAAGTGGTTACCGTAGCCTATGAACGCCCGCAACACCGGAGATGTCACGAGCGCGTTGACGACTTGCCCGCTGTCGGCACAGCGACCCCTCTGGAGCCTGGCGACCCTACTCACCAGCAGGAACACAACACTGCGTCACAGTGTTATTTGGCTGCGGTCTTCTGTAGGGTGGAGGTACTTCCCCAGACGGACTACTCCTTACAAAATGTCCTACCTCTCTTGAAATGATTAATGATATCGTTTTCATTTATACACTTTAAATTAATTTAATACTCAACAGACCATATCACAGAATTATTATTAGTACTACACTAACACCCCAACTGCGAGTACAGAAAAATATTTACTTACGCGACCGTGAATGCTGCAAAGTATTTGAAACGTTTTGTGTAAATAAATAAGTGATAAACGTGATACAAAAAAAAACCGTACTAAAATAGTTTAATTTAATGCAAATTAATTCATTCATATCTAATGAACGGTTACGTGTATGAAATAAAATACTAAATTGGCTATAAATAATGTATTTATGAATTTACTTGTAAATAGAATGCAATTACAATTTAAATTAAATAATTGAGAGCTAGGAAATGTTTTATTACAGTAAATTAAGTAGACTGAATGTTCAATTTTACAAAACTGTTAAAACAGAAGGAGATTATACCAATATTATGCAATATCAAAAGTGAAAAGAAAATAATAAGGACTTACACTTTTAACTCAAAACGAAAAAACGAACTAGGCGAAACAATGTTTCTTTTTTTTTGAATGATCTACAATTTTAGCTTCTGTGAGCTTTAAAATTTACAGCGCGACAGTTTGAGTTTCGCCACTTTGCCTTTTCGGCAAATGCACAAGCTCCCAGTTGGGACGAACCTCGGCCATGGGCTTTGCCTTTTATCAAGCGAGCAATGCAAACTCGCGAGCGGTAGCAAACGCTCAATGCCATAAGGTCCGACACTATTGTGCCTGAAGGGCCTACTAAGAACCTATCGTTGGCCATACCTACGTTTTTATGCAAAAAAGGTGGGGATGACGCCATCCCAAACAACAAATCATTGTGGCATTTTGAAATATGTCTGCAAGCAAGTATAGTGAATATGTTCAATGGTTATAGTATTCCTGACTCACGGTTATTCGATACTGTACACCCTGGTGTCAGAATGGTTTGGAACCGCGCCAAATGACAGTCGGGACCAACGGCTTAACGTGCCTTCCAAAGCACGGAATCATCATCATTATCAAACATTTAGGTGATTCAAGCCTGCAATGTTGTTAAGTTAAAGTTAAGTTATTTAAGTTTAAGTTCCTAAGTTCGTAACCAAACTGGAAACAACTAAATAAAATATAGTTACCATGGAAATCGAATTTACGGCAAAATCTAGTCGTAAAAATCGATCAACGTACGACCTATTTCATTTTTATTTTATGAGAGATGGATTTTTTGGCAATATGTTTTTAAGACTTGAAAATTTAGCAATTTGTATAAATTTCTTTAAAAAAAATTAAGTAACTTTTTATTTTTAAGCATCTCAGACTTATAATCCGTATTTAAAAACAGATTAGGACTCAACCAGAAAACATCCAAAATCTTTGTACTCGTATTCTTAGGTTTTCATTTTTCAATTTTTAATACATATCTATTACATACGTGGTCTGTGACAAGTTAAAAATATATTCTATTACGTGATATGAATAATAAAATGTCGATGTTTAGTTTAGCTATATCTATGGAACTGGCTTCGTCCATACATTGTAGCATGATCCCTTAATTGGCAGTATAACAACAGGGCTAGTGATGTATAATTTTATAAAAAAAAAAGTTATGCATAATTGTTGCAAACCAATCCACTCCAATGCAATAAATGGTTTTCAAATATTTTTTTTATATACGAATTGCTCTGGCTGGATAGAAAACAATCTGTTTAAAGTTCTCTTTTTAAAAGGTTTGAAGTAAACGATACTTTCGATATGCATAATAGGCAATCTGCTCTTCATACAATATAGAAGGGAAAAGCGTTGCCAGAAAAAAACAGCTTTGGTGCCCTAACAAGAAATGATTAGATAGACAACATCTATCAGAATATCCCACTATTTTTCTAAACCTAAATGAATGTCTTTTAACCTTTTCATTTATATTTACTAACATGTTTGTTAAACTTATTTTAACTAAAACGTGTTTGATGTGAAGATACGAGACATATATCCTTGCATATATTTTTTTTTGTAAATTAAACTGAAAAAGAAAACGTAGGATCAAAAACAGTTTGGTGTCAAGGACAATAAAATATGTGTCATATTAAATGACCATTTATCACAATAATTGTTTGCATTGTTGGCGATTTTGATTAAATTGCAAATATCAAGGAACAGTGTTGAAGTCAAAAGGATGTGGTTTTCTTAGGGAGTCCCCCACACTGACACGCACAGTCGGATTTAGCCGATTTATTTATTCTTAGCTCACCTATATAAATATTATAAAGCTGAAGATTTTGTTTGTTTGTTTGAACGCGCTAATCTCAGGAACTTCTGGTCCGATTTTAAAAATTCTTTACAGCATGTTTGTCGAGGAAGGCTATAGGCCTGGACGACTGCTAGCAATAAAATATGGCCATGGAAAAATATCACTTTTTCCCCAATACTGAAGTGTGAATCGTTGCGCAATGGGGATACCCCAATGTTACGTAAAGCTCAACCAAACTGTTCAACGATTTTTATAGAGCATTGTCCATATGCAGCTTAGATAGGTATGTTAAAAAAAATTTAGGTGTCCCGTTGCATAAGTGCAATTTAAAGTTTATATTTACTGCAAAATCATGACAAAATCACCCCAAATATGTCTCATACATACATACCATCCCGCCTTTTTCCCGTAGGGGTAGGCTACTACAGATTTCCATTTGCTACGATCTATACAGACTTTCCTCGCTTCTTCTACGCTCATCACTCTCGTCATACACGCTCGTCGATTAGGGGTACTCCAATATACGGGAATATGTTTCCATCCAAGAAAATATGGTTGTCGTCAATATATAGCGCTAATCCATATCTAATGGTGAAAATTTCCTAGGTCTGGCCAAATAGAATGAGATCTTACCCCTGGGAACAGCTAAATCTTTTACTGCGGAATAATTAAATGTATGGCTATCATGAGGTAGAGCATCTAATGGCAATGGTCCTACTTTTTTTTTAAACTATACTGACCCACTACTGGGCTAAGTTCTCCTACACTCATTGTCATTGCCTTGGTCTACAATTTTTCTCCTGCGAACTTGAACGCTCTGAAATGTTAGGAAAAAATTAATAACAAACGCAATAAAACCGTATTATATTGTTTGATTAAATGTGTAAAAATCGAGAAAGAAAGACATTCATGTTTTTATTATTTTAAGGGAATTTATGACACCGTTCGTTCCTAACAAGTAAATTGTAAATTTATTTATTTAACAAGAAATACATATAAATTACTTGTACAAAACTATAAATAAAATAAAACTTAAACCTTCAGGTGGGCCGTACGCCTGTTTGCCTACTTAGTTGTATAAAAAAAACGAATCAGTTAAGAAACAACAATTACAATGTTTGTAAATACAAATTAAAAAGTAATTACTTTGACGACCTAAGGGGTTTTCCGACCGGCTCTCTGTCGGTCAGTGTGACGACGCCCTTTTGCTACAATTTTTTTTTTAAATAATTGTAACCTTCATTTTCCTTTAGCTTTGATACAAGTGTCTTATTATATTATTTAAGAATTTAAATAAATTTACATTTTAACGAATTTAATGTTGCAAAAAGCAAACTTTGTATACTAAAATTACTAATGCCAACATTAATAAAAAAATTAAAAGAATTTTAATTAATTAGCTTAAAAGCAGTGAAAAAATAAATTTCACCGACACTACAAAAAGTTATCTATGTTATTTATTATTGAAGAGCGCTTACGCAGACAGCGCCAACTATATATATTTTTTTTTTATCAATAGCACATAAACATGCGAACACTGACTATTGTCTGTGTGGGTGTAATGTTTTTTATTAAAATTATTAATGCGCATGCAACTCCGTTGTAATTGGATGGCAATAAAACCAGTGTCGTGTTGATGCTACGCTATATCTTTTAGCATCTCTTTCGAGTGAATACCTAAGAATCCAATTCCCCACTTTAGAACACGAAATCAGCTAAAAATCAATTAAAAAGTCAGATAAAAATTTCTTACTATTTTCACCATTTCAGATCTTTGGAATACCCTTTTAGTACCTACGTGACTCTAGTCTGTTTAATGTACAATAAAATATATTAAATTTAATAGTGACAGAGAATTTCAAAAGAGAGTAGAGAATAATAATAATGAGAAGAGAAGAGGTATATTGTGACGCCTGAGATTTGCAGGTCTTTATCTGACATCAAGCCTTCTTGGAATGTTTTTAGTTGGAGTATGTCATCTTTCGAAAATAGAAAATAAAGTAGAGACAGTAATTAGGTTTTCGTTACTTTACGCCATAGAATAAGCTTACGCGCTTATTAATATCCTCATTTCTTACTAGAAACGGAATCTTTCACACGTTCAAAGAATCAGAATAATTTTAAAGCGCTGGTCTTGTATATAGCATGGAATGCATGGTTTGTTTGGTTGTTTAGAGTTAAGATTGCTAGTATAAATGAGTCCGTATTCATTGGAATTCTGACTGCTATCTGGATCGTTATAGGAACCACAGTCTAGGCGGCTCCGAAAAGCTGTAATAGTACAAAGTAATTAGAAGAAAAAAATATTCTAGAGGAATAGTAATATTTATTATTCTGTGGGAATACCATGATGTTCAGAGTCAACTAGATTTGTAGATTATTCGATGTGGATGAAGGTAGCATAATATTATAGCTACCGATGCGCACAGTCCCGGCACTAACTGGTGTAATTTAAGTAGGTGCTCTTGATATTTTTTGCTTAGTTTTAGATGTGCATTCTTTGTAAATTATAATTGTAAGTTGTTTCATTTAAATTTCTCGATAGTGTTGTGTTATACTTGCTTTTACATCAAAAGTATTTAGTTTTCTCTTGCTCGTCGGGTATATTTTATATTGATTTTCGGGTAACACTTTAATTGTGCTGTACACATATTACAATACTACCCTTCGTGAACATAATGCACCTGAAGTGCTTTTTTTACTCACGCAATACGGCGAGTCAAATGATTTTTATTCGATATCCAATGTTTTTGGTCGATATCGAACGATTTTCAAGTCCACATATGAATCGTACTTTTGGGCTAATTCCTAGCTTCCATCCGCGTCTTCGCGTGGACCATATCGTCTAAAACACACTAAAACTATTTTTAATTTAAAAAAAAATTATGAGCACGCAACAGACGTTCTAATAGTTTTCATAGACTAAAATAATTAAAAAAAAAATATTCAAATTCGTTCAAAAATTTGTTCCATTTAATTTCAAAAGTTTAAATTGAGAACCAACAATGCATTCCATTCATCTATATCTATCGACGGCGGGCGTTGCACCGCAACACACCCCACAAACTACATTATTACAATATAAAAATAATACATTATAAAAACTAGTCATGCATAGTATGCAGCGAGCAAAAAGTCAACATTTTAAATTGTAGAAAAGCAACTATGTTGTCTGACATTTAATTTTTACCATCGGTCGAACCTGCCCCTGTTTATTATAAACGTTTGCACGCAAGTGTTATAAATAATATCGCTCTGTGGTTGTGTATACTTATTAATCTGTTACGGGATTGACGGAGCCGTGTGGTTTCCGGCTTAAGAATAGAAATAATAATATATATTTTATTTTATAACAGTAAAACTATCATAAAAAAAACATTATACGCAATTTTTTTAGACCCGTCGTTCAAGAGCCCAACGCAGAGTGATCAGTTAACAAAGGTTGGTTATAAACACGAAAAAAAATTTTACTTTTTAGCCAATGCTCACCTCCGAAGCCTATAGAGCGTGAAAAATTTAAAAAAAAACACGCATTTTCTTTCTCTAATACGGTAGCTTAAAATTGTGTTAAATGCTAATTTTCACTTACACGACAAAGCTCTGAAGTATTTTTTTAAGAAGTATAACTCGCTCAAATCCGATATGTCGAATGATGAAATAGTTCGATTCACCGAGTATGTCAATAAAAAATCTTAATCGAACGTGAAAAATCGCCAAAACGGAATTTAATGAGTCAGACATTTTAAAAATAGCACTCCAGATCTCGAATCGAGCGATTACAAAAAGCGAGCGTTTGCTTACATGCGAAGAACAAAGCCACGCGAAATCTTACAGTCGTCTATCAAAGGCGGCATTTAAATAAATTGTAATTTACAATGAAGACAGGTCGACGACCCCGCGCTTTGTAGAGCACACGGACGCAATTGCGTCTGTGTGTCTGTCTGTATGACACGCCAATAAGAAACTGTATCTCAGATGAAATCGACCTTCATGTAATTACCGCTTATATTTTTATCATGTAAATCTGTATCGGAGCCACAATTTGCGCTTTGTATTGAAATTTTTCTTTTCTTTTTTGTGTTAGTGGCCAGCATTTTTTTTTTCAATTTTGGTCTGCAATGTCTATGCCAAACTGGAAACAACTAATAGGGACTTTTGGCGGGAAGATGTGAAGAGCAATATCAGCGCTGTATTTTATTTTCCAATATTTGTGTTTTTTTAAGTATTTGGGCATAATAATGGTGGATTATTATTCGCAAAGTGTTCGATAACAAGCGTGAGTGTTGGGAAGTGATACAGTGTTTGATTTATGTGATTTTCATGCTTATTGTCAAAACCTCCTAGTAATCGCTAAGTGCAGTTCTTCACTTAGCCTGATTCTTCTGACTAGACTTGACTACCGATTAGACTTTCAGACTTGACTAGGACTTGACAAAACCACACTGTAGGACTAAAGACGATTGAAAAATTAAGAAGGGCTATAAAGCACTTGTATCTATGGCCGTAAAACCCATTACTAAAAAAAAACTAATAGTCTAGGAGTTTTGGCGGTAAGCTGAAAAGAGCCGTTTCGGCGCTGTATCTTATTTTTCAAATTATGTGTTTTTTGTGTGTTTGTGCATAATAATGGCGGATTATTATTCGCAAAGTGTTCGATAACAAGCGTGAGTGTTGGGAAGTGATACAGCGTTTGATTTATGCGATTTTCATGCTTGTTGCCAAAAGCTCCTAGTAATCGCTAAGTGCAGTTTACCACTTCACTTAGCCTGATTCTTCTGACTAGATTTGACTACCGACTAGACTTTTAGACTTGACGAAACCACACTGTATGACTGAAAAAGATAAAAAAGTTAAGAAAAGCTATAAAGGACTTGTTTCAAGACCGTAAAACCTATTACTAAAAAAAAAAACTAATAGATTATGAGGATCGCTAGATCGACTGATGTAGTATCCACAGTCTGTAGGTCACAACGTTGCTACCTCTTAGGCCCGATATCACCAACATCGTTCTTATCAGAGAGTTACTACTAATTTAAGGATAAAAATGGATGACAGACATTTTATTCTAGAAACAGTCCTTATATCAAAATTAAACGTGTAACAGCATATTCTCGGGATAACCTTGCGATGAAATGTAAACTTCATTATAAAAGAGTAAATTGCGTCATTATCCTTGGAATAAAACTTATCTGACTTTGGTGCAATTGTCCCTTAGTCTATAAATATAGTATGCTTCCTGTGGAAATCGAACCGGCGACCGTGGTCCAGTGGATAAGGCATCTTTAGGGAAGTTAACTTACACAATATTCTGCAATTTTTCCGTCGATTACACGAATATCTATTGTTATACAAAATGATACAAATCTCCGGCCCTTCGGCTCGCAATGGCGGCCGCCGGTCGTAAACCCACTTACATAAATATTTACAATTCTTATGTAATAATAATATTATTTATTATTGAGCTGAAACACAATAGATCATTTGAATATCTTACAAATCCTATTTATAGTATACATGCAGGGAACCGATTCTATTTCTACAGGTTTATTTTGAAATCACAGGCCAAATTTTTACAGTGTATGAAACTAACAACCACATTCAATAAAAAATAAGTGAAAAGGTAGAAAAAAATTTCTGTCTTCCCATACAAAATCGTGTTAGCTTATCACTTTATTAGTATGAGAGGTCGAAATTTTATCGATTTTCAAATTTTTTTTTATTACATTTAGTATAATTTCAGGCTTTCTCAACACAATGTGAAAATTTGGCTAATGTTTTCAAAATAACCTTGTCTATACGAATTCTTCAGCCCGCAGCTCCAGTCGTGGTATTTTCGGATAAAAAATCATTGCAAACCCCTAAAATTTATCTAAAAAAGAGAGGAATACATGAACCCTCGTTTCTATGTAAAAATTTTAGTCTTAATATAAGGCCGTTCAAGTAAAATAATGGCTGGTACTGAATAGTAGATATCTATGTTTCTGTCCATCGAACAAGACCACAGAGTAAAAAGACGATGTCAAACAAAACCCACTTTATATTTAACTTAAAATAACGTCGCTAGTTATTTATAGGTTTGATTGTAAGAAAGAATAATTTATAACTGTCTTTATATGGTCACAAAATAATGACGAGTGTGTTAAAAAGTTGAAAATATATTATACATGAATTCTTAAGTTTATAATTTTAAAATGAATGTAGAGTCAGTAAGTATTAACAATTTATCAACAGACAAGCGAACATTCGCCCAATTTAAGCTCGATTTTGAATGACACTCATATTGCAATTCTGTTTAACGTAAAAAAAGTCAAACAACTTATATTAATACTATTTTTAAAGCGTCGATTACTTATTTATTTTACACCTAACATTTCAAACATTTTACAGCGTTCATGGTCGGTAACTAAATTTATTTATTTTTTAAAAATACGTTATTTACATCGCGTTTATTTGTGATCTACCTCTCTGTCGCTTACCTTTTCGTTCGGAAAGGAAACGGAATCATGGTTTTTATTAGCCTATATACAAATTTCCTATTAGACTTGAAAATAAACTTTTACGAAATACG
This sequence comes from Euzophera pinguis, assembly GCA_947363495.1. Classification (NCBI taxonomy): domain Eukaryota; kingdom Metazoa; phylum Arthropoda; class Insecta; order Lepidoptera; family Pyralidae; genus Euzophera; species Euzophera pinguis. Next base: position 17,813,041 of record OX376154.1, read on the forward strand.
ATTGTCGTGATTTTTGAATTTGATCTCCGGATTGTAAGACAAAGATTAAAGAAAAAAATACACCAAGTTAAATCCCTAATGTGTGTCAAAGATAAGTCGAAAGATTTTCGGCGCTTCTGTCCCCATCTCGCAGTTCTTAAATCTCATCATTCATCAATAAAATTCGACCTTAAGTGTAACAGTCGTAAGTTCAATTTGGTATGTATGTGTTAAGGTTTATTCGGGAATGCTTAAGCTTAGCCACTCACGATCAGGACTATTTGGCTCATTCTTCAAAAATGATTCACACGTCATTTTTGTGGTTATTTTGAAATATAACATTGTAGTCAATTTTAAAACAAAACATTAAAATATACAATAAAAAATAATCAAAATTGTATGTGACATCAAAATTGAACAAGAAATAAAGAAAATAAATGATTTTAGAAATTTTCTTGCCATGGTAAATGAAGAACCAAACCATGAAAATGACTCGCTTTAAAACTGTGTTTTTTTACCGTCATATCTGTAACTCTTTCAAAAAGTACCTTTACATCGGTCGCTAAACATTTCATTTCTAACGTACTATTCTGAATTTCACTAAAAAGCATTACGATCGAAATATCTTCTTTAGCTAAACCAAAATTTAAAAAAAGGATATAACCTTTGGAAAAGGGTCTTTCTAATGAGTCTTTTACGGGAGTGACTCCCACTGACAGATGATGAAAATTACACCACGAAAATGATGAGATTCAAAATATGATAGATATATGATAGATAACTACATAATTATAAATATTATGTTTAATCAAGCTACTATACCTAAAAGTTAGGCATATGACCCACGTTCTGTTTAATTTCTTTTGTATTAAAGTTGAAATTTTTTTTTTTTAATTTTTCCATGTCTCTGTCGCTTTGTATGTCATAAATAATTTCGATCTGAGTATTTTAGGTAGTTACTCAGGGCCTAAATAATAGAAAAAAATTATTAAATCTGACTAAAAAAAAATAGTTGAATTAGGCAACTGCCCTTAGCTAGATATCGTGTCACCGATGCATTTTGCCATATAATATATTATTTATAAATTAATTTCAATTTAAATAAATTATTTTTGTGGTTATTATAACTCTAAACAAATATTTTTATGTATAAAACATAAGTATATCATAAAACATCAAGAAGTTATATCAATTTGTTTAAAGTGCGCGGCGAGTATGATACGCGAAGAACAACAAAATTCCCCCCGATTTTGATGATTTGTATTTTTTTAAATTAAGTTAGATTTAATTTATTTGAATAAAATATATGTTTTCAAATACCTAAACAAATGAAGAAGTGTAAAAAAATATGTCCAAGCTATTATTTATGTCTTATAGATTAAAAAAATATGAGCGTGTGACCATAGAATTTGACCCGTTGAAGAATTAACCATTTACATGATTGGAGTTGATCGTGAAAGGTTTTATATGATTAATTTTATTGTAAAACTACTCCTTCATTTCTCAAGGCGGGAAGGGAGGTTATTTTCTGCCATAGAGGTTAAATAATGAAAAGCAAGCAAATTCGCGCAGTAATGCATACTTCATTGATTTAACATAGAACAGAAATATTATATTTACATTGGTGGTCACATAATAATTTGTAGCAGAGGTAGCAGCAGATAGCCTTGTTGTTGTTATCTATGGTATTCTTTAATCTATGATTGTTACATATTTTTTTAATACGGACTAATTCGTTCAATGCAGCTAAGCCTAAAATGTTTTATCGTCTCGTCAAAGCGAATTTAATTGACACCTCAGTATTGAACGTGCCCCAAAGTCGATTGCAGCATTATGTTATCTATGTCTGATTAAGATTTGTACAATCGTTTTTACTCGTAATTGTCGCAAAAAGTTTTTTTTAATTAAAAGTTGACGTGCGTAATGACATTTTCGATTTTTATATTTCGTTACATTTTCTTTACGTTCTTCACTCTATTCATACCATTAGTATACATTTATGTCTGTAAGTTGTATTTATTATTTCGCGGCCACACCGGTGGTCGTGTTTACCAACCTTTTTCCCTCGGGTAAGAGCCTCTTGCTCCAAACGCGAGTGTAACTAAAAAAAAATAATGTCAAACAAACATTGCCCTTCGCTGGCGTCGGTTGATTTTACAACGCCACAAACATAACCGTTACAGTTGTCGTGGCGCTAGCGTCATCGTGTAAGCTGTCGAATGATTACGAGATTGTTAGTTCCGATTCCGTCCACCGGAACAGATAACTTTGTAGCGATGTAATTTATTTGATGTAATGTTACCGCGCATGCGCCCGCCGCAGCTCGCTAGCGAACGTTCTGGGCCCGTTTTTATGTGTTTATGTATTCTAATTTTATTGTTTTCTTTATTTGCGTCCCACTTTTGTTTGGTTCGGAGCCCGGCATTGTTCCCCGTCGTAAACGCCGATTTAGATGATAAAATAAAATGTTGTATGGAATTTTTATGTAGTAAAACGTAATTCCGCCGTGATGTACCGCCCGTCTCGCAATTTTTTCCCGTTTAAATTTATTAATGTATTTTAGCTATGTAGAGCGGTAATTAAATTTAAAATAAGATACATGGTTTCGGAGCGAGTGCCAGGCGCGGTCATGTCCGTATTGGATGGAAACGAAACCTGTTTTTATTGCGAATTAATATTAATAATGAATACTTGAAACGGGCGCGATTGTGAGTTGTATAGTTGTAATTAAGTGCGATTATAGCGGCACAGGCAATTACAGACAATGTTTGCGGCTTGCGTTTGCTGCAGCCCCGGACCATAGATTTCGCAAAGGTGTAGACGAGGCGAAAGAAATACTGAAGCTTATACTTAGCTCAATGTCGCTTTTTCTTCTTTTCGAGTCGAAATAGCTAGGACTACATATAAGACTAAACCAATACGTGACAACATTGACTGCTCCGAGATCCTCAACCGTGCAGAAATCTGGACAATTAGGACACATCAGGAAATGAGTCGTTCTCTTCCCCGCTATGTAAGGGTCAGGGTTCATATTTCAAATTGCTGTTTTCTTTCCGATGCTCATCTCGAATTTACTGTAGAGAATTCTTTAATCTATGTTGAAACCTCTTGGTTTCAACATAACATGTCTTCCTGGACAACTTCTATATTTGTACTAACTGTGTTATCTTCCAACTATTTTTGCTACAGTGTGAATTTCGGAACCAAGCATTTTTCCCTGCAATTTTTCCTATTTTACTCTTCGACAAAACTTGATATTTGAAAATTGTTAGGGAAATCGAAATGTTAACAATCAAATTCGTTATCGTGTGACCACATTGATACATCAACTAGATCCAAGCCATTAGGCAGCTTGAAATATCCATACTACAGTTTGTCAAAAACATCCAATAATTAAGAGATTTCTATTATAGAAATAAATTTAACTACGACACAGCAAATTTGATAGCAAATAAAAGTATGTAATGGAAAATAAGGATGGCCAATATTTATTTATACTTGGGAAACATACAGTTATGTAGTTGATATACACATTACATTATTATCATTGTAAAAACCGCCGAATCTAGGACCATGACTTACAGCGTACCCTACGCTCTAAAGAGTAAGCTGAAGACGCAACTAGGAATAAACGCTAGGATGATAAATTGATATACACATTACATTTACCATAATACTTAGACAAACATAGCAAAAGCAAGAGATTAAAAATTTTCTAAGTCTGTGTTCGTAACCGCAAGCCACGCCAAACTTGAACGGCACCACCCCATTGTTTGTTACTTTGCAAGCGCGAACTACCGCTGTTGTTTTGACAGTTGAAATGAATCACGGCTATCATCGAAACCGCGGGTACAGTCAAAGGAAACACCTTCGAACCAAATAGCAGGCGCACTAATTTCATCAAAATCCGTTCAGCGGTTTGGCCGTGAAAGCGTAACAGACAGACCGACTTCGCACTTATAATATTAAGTATGCATTTTTTTTTTATTCATTCATTCAGATCGCATGGTTAAGTTATGGGTACGTATTAGAATAGGTACAATTAAAATATCTACAGTTAAAACCCTTAACAATATGGAGCAAAGGCGGACTTATTGCCAAACAATCTCTTCCAGCCAACCTTTGTACAATAAGAGTTCATGCTGTAAGAGTGGGCCCAGAAGAATTAAAAATCAAAATAATGTCTACTGTATAGATAAATCAATACAGACATAAATATAATTTGGGAACAAGGGACGGTCACTAATAACAAATACATATAATATATATTCTACACACTTTGAAGGGGCAGATAGTGCTTCTTAACCTGGCTCTTAAAACTAGTAACAGTGTCACATGCGAACAGCCCGTACCGTAAACGACTTTGAGTAAGACGCAGAAGAGTGGGTTGGAGTTTTGAGAAGTAGGACATTAACACTGCGCGAAGGACGGTTTTGATCTGATTTCAGAAAAGTGAAACGCTCTTATTGGATAATTAGGGGTACAAGGAATAAAGGGAACTGAGAACAGGAGTACAAGGATGCGATAGTCACGACGAATCCTAATCGGAAGCCACTTGAGTTGTGCGCGAAAAGTAGAGAGGTGATCATACATCAACAACCCAAATAAACAAAGATATGGAAATCTCATTTTATCTAACTTTGATATATTATCGGCTCATACTGTTTGCACTTCTTCTTGTCGAATCGCAACTGCCACCTAAAGTTCGCTCAGACCAATAAGTGGCCACGCTCACCGCACTATCGTTGGCCGCATATCCTCGTACGTGCAGGAGTCCGGACATTTATGACCCACAGTATTATGGAAACTGTGTAGATTAAATGACAACACTTTTCATGATCATTGACCTTTTTTTTAACCGCAAGTACAGTCGCCGACAACACTGTGTTAAAATCTCAAGTATATTCCGACAACTTCATCAGTGAATGGGGACAAAGCTATATCAAGCCTGAATAATTAAACTATCTCTTTCTAAAGCTAGCTCTATAGTTATCTCTTATGATACTAACTCTAGTATCGAGTGCCCTAAAACTATTTAACTTTTTTTAATTCATAGTGAATAGAGACAACGCTATACCAAACCTAAACAATTAAACTATCTTGTTCTAAAGCGAGCTCTATAGTTCTCTTTTGTAACTCTATGAGTATCGAGTGCCTCAAAAGTATTTTACTTTTTTTATTCTTAGTGAATGGAGAAAACACTAAACCAAACCCATACCAAGTCTAAACATTTAAACAATTTTTTTCAATAACGAGCTCTATTAATCTCTCTTGTGTATGATAGTAATTCTATGAGTATCGAGTGCTTCAAAACTATTTAACTTTTTTAATAGTTGCAACGTTATAATATCAAGCATAAGCAATTAAACAATCTTGTTCTAAAGCGAGCTCTATAAGTAGTTCTTTATTTGGATAGTTTCCGAACAACTCTGATACCAGGGTGTACATGATCGACTGACAATGTAACCCCACACGAAATGATGATGATTTGGATAGTAACCCTGAGTATCGAGTACCTCAAAAATATTTTACTTACGTTTTTTTAATTGCGAGGTTTAATGAGATCTGTACATTTCCTCTTTCGCGATTACCGGTAGTGTTCTCTTTTTTTTTTTATTACACTGTAAAATGATTTGCAAAGTCCAGATACGCAGGTGCACTGTCGAGACACAACTTTTTCATTTGGCAGTTGTACAATATTGTTTTTAACAAGGCATAGTTTAATTAATGGACTCTTAGTGCGAGCCCTCTTTGTAAAACATTTTTTTAAATGTGCAGATGTTTTTGTTATTTATTCTTTCGAGAGGAAATAATTGGCTACGAATTTATTAATAATGAAAAATCACATCCATGTAAAATATCCTTATTTACAGAAACATCAGAAGCTAAGTCGCTAAAATATCAACCAAACATCATTTTTTTTACTTGCTTTTGAAGTCTCACTGCTGAGCAAAAACCTCCCATCTTTGTTTCCACACTTTTCTGTCTTCTGTTACTGCCCTACAGGACTTAAAAGCAACCAAACACTTTCAAATAAATAAAAAAATACGAAAGGTTTTATTCCATGGTAAAGGGATGGCCTTTCAATGAACAGCAGGTCTAAAATGGCCACTTTGAGCAATTCATCAAAACGAATCATTTCGTGAATTGCGAAGCTTAGCAATTCTGCAAATTTTGACATTGACGTTTCAACTCTAATTCAATTCATTTCGTGATTCATTTCTTGAATCACCTCTCGTTTGAGTATTGCTATATTAATAAAATAAAAATAGATTTTAAAATTTTAATATTTTTATTGATATTTAAAATTCTACAGTAAATTAATGATGGTAAATCAACATTATTGGTTAGAAAAACTTATTTAACTAAAAAATCGTAGAAGTACTCTCGCTATGCAAAAATAAAAATTATTTTTACGCCTGGCAATAAGGTAAAGCAATTCACGAAAAGTAAGCCATTTTGCGACTTTCCGTCAAACAGCAGAATTGCCATGAAATGATTCATTTCATGAACTGCCAAAATGTGGCTATTTTAAGAGTTGCAATGATTCATAATATGATCATATTGTAATTCGTGCAAAGTGGCCATTTTAGATCCACTGATGGTTCGTAGAAATTTATATTGCGTCCAAACTTTCTGCGGGGCAGAAGTACTATTGGAAGAACAAATTACAAAACTTTATTTGTATTTCTAGGTACTTATGTAAGTATTTTTTTTAAATCTAAACTTCTACCATGTGGTTTGATTTCTTTTAGTGATTTAGTGTCCTCAGGCCCCAAGGTGGGGCAGAGAGTGTCTACAGTGTTTCGCCATTCCGTTTGGTTTTGGGCCACGCGCTTTGCTTCCGATCAGATCATCCCGATGGTCTTGAGCTCCGCTGCAATCGTCGCCAGATCTTCTTAGGACAGCCAACTATCCGCTTGTGTGTAACCAAGTAATTCATAGCTTACACATCGCGAGCAGTGGAAAACCAGCTTGATGCCCGATGATTAATAACATCGTATTTTTTTAAATATTCCGAAAATTTTCCAACAAAAGTTTCCGTCCTGCCTACAACCCCGGATCCTATATTCAGTAATATTATATTTCGCCACGGCCTAAACAAGACGGCGAATACGCCAGTCACTCTTCCGATCAATACAGGAAGTTAAGCAACTGTGCGGTAGGCTGAGTTTCGGATTCATTCATTCATATCAAGTGGGCTTTATTGTCAATCGACCCTGTACACCCTTTCGGAAAACGGCAGCAGGGCGTCTTAATAATCAACATTATTATCAGACAATCAGGTGATTCAAGCCTGCATTGTCCTAACTTTGGTTAGAAACAACTAAACAAAGTATGCTCACGACCTTCGCCTCAACCTCTGGATCACGGAGGCAGTTTCGATTCTCTAGAGTCTGAAGTATAGGATTTTAATTTATTATGCGATTGTGTTGGCAGTCATCTCAGATTACTCAAAGGGCATAATCTGTGGCACTCATGCGTAAGTTGAGTATGAAAGAGTGACTACCGCGTTGTCATGTAGAGGCCTGTACAAGTGTGTCATTTATACTATCCAATGATACAGATGGTCAGGAAGACGGACTATATTTTCATGCGCCGCGGTAGTTGCACTGGCCCTCTCAACTTCTTTCTTCAAGCACTGCTATTTAGTTGCAAGGATATGTGAGATAACGGTCTTACAATTACAGATGCCGAATACAGGGCCAAATCAAGATGAAACGTAAGAAAAATCGGCCAAGTGTAGACGCATCCGGGAAGGCGCCAAGATGAGAGAATGCAAGATGAGAATGTGTCTTGAGTTTCTTATATAAAATGCCCTTGCCGGATGGTTTTTGAGATTTTCAACAAAAGTCCTAATGAAGGCATAGACCAGATGATGGTCAGACCAACAGATTTTAAGTTCCTAAACAGACCGTTCGCGGTCCGAACAGAGGATCGATCCGGCAAAATGTTACGTTCTATTTCCGAAGAAACGCGAAACCAACTCCGGCATCAACCGTAATAAATTTCTTGTCTTATAAAAATAAAACTTTTCTTTTTGCCGTCGCGGGGCGGACGGTCACAGTCTACACAAATCGCAGTGGTCCAGTTACGTATTTTTTCATAACTTTTAAATATGTACTACTACTAAGTAAGGGCAATACTAACATCGCTGACCTATAAACTGTTTTGCAAAGTACCCTCGTTTTTATTAATTTTACAAATACACTTAACAAGATCTTTAGAAAAAAGTTACCCGAATTCAGAGCACGTCCATAATACTTTTAAACATTATAAGTCACATATATTTTTTTTAAACCCCTTTATTTTGATACCACACTCGATAAGTTTAGTAGAAAATTCAAAGGTTTATTTTTAGGCTCTTGAAATACACCATTTTAACTTTTTGTTGACGTGCCAATAAAAATAGGGCCACACTATTTTCTCTCTTGCACATTTCCATTAGAACTTTCCTTTCTGTTCAGCGTACGTGAATTTTACGCGGACTATTCAATATGTCATTATAAGGCAAACACATGTCTATGAATATAGATAACAAGCTTTCTGATAATGTGCTGATTACCCTCCTAGTTGGCGGTCATGCATGGTACTAATTAAAAGACCCTGTTACGATGACTCGTGAAGCGTAGAATAATACTTCTGTACAAAGAAAATAGCGTCTTATGAAAGGTTTTTTGTTTATTATTCTAAAGAAAGTATTTAATATACGTTGATTGGCATTTATGAGAATCGGTATGAATTAATTAATGATGTCGGCAGAGCGGGCTGGCCACGGTTCTTTTAGCTACAAGAAGGTATAACAGTATATCGAAAACAAAATGTTATTGATATAAAAAAGTAACTATTCCGTGAGGTACAACCAAACGTAAACTCATCTGGGAAATGCTTTTGAGACAGAGGGTCTGCCTGGTGTCAATCCTTTTTTTAAATTCAGTCATTGGGATCTGTTAATAGACTGCCATAGGTACCTCTACAAATCCTTTTTTTCTCAATACTGTACATTTCACGTCAATTAGGGAACATTAGTGACAAGTACTAACCATGCACTTTAACCATTCCCTAGCCGTAAAATTGCAACAATAGTTACAATTATAACAATTGTTTTGCTCACATTGATTCACGGGACAGGGAACGGAATGCCGCTGGCGAAGACATGTTTTTTTATTTTATTTTACTCAGAAATGTATTATAAAACAATGTTTTTTTTTTATGGTACGTTAAGCAGGCTAAACGCGATCGAGCATTTTATTGACTGGCGAAACTTAGATCGTACATTGCAGTTTTAGGTGCCATATATAGAAATTGACTCTGGTCACATGTACTAGTGAAATAAGATATTACAGAAAAAAAATAAAGTAAGAAACCCGAATTAAGAGGATCACAGATTTATGTAGGAAAGAAGGTTCTGAATCATTTCGCGAGCTTTTCTAGCAAGTTAATGGTGATCAAACAATCAATACACGTAGAGTGCTTATCGTATTAATTCTTCAGTTACTGAAGAGAACAATAGAATCCAAAATGCTACGCAGCAAGTCAGAAGTCGTTTTTGTCTTGTCGTTAAATTGTTTGTAAATAGATGTTTCGACAAAAATGCTGCTGTGGAGTTTGTGGCGCCCGCCGCTTCTTCTCTGTTTGCATTTTGGAAGTGGTAAACTTAATATTAGTAAACTTGACGTCAATAAGTTTCATGTCAACACACTGTATTTCGCTATACTACGGTCGGGGGCGGCCGCGCGGGGGGAGGCCCCCGTCCTGGCGAACTTGTGAATTGGGTACGCTACGCACACAGGCGCGCGGGCATTATCGTGATTCATAACATTTATAATTTTATATTATGTTAAAACGGTGGGGGAGACAGGGGGATATTAAAAATACAAGAGTATATTTTTTTTCGCCCCGACTCGCGAACGCGGTGGCATTGGCAACCAAGTTTGTTTGGGCCAAACTATTGATCGTTTTTTTCGTCAATTTCTTTTTGGATACGCGCGCTCTAGGGCGGAATTGTGTTACTAATTATTGTGAAATTTCAGCTAATTTAGAGACAAGAAGACCTAGTTTCTCCATGGGCACAACTAAAGGTACTACTTCTTCAGAAGGAACTACTGAGAACAAAGGTGTTGTAGTGTACCTAGTTCCTTCCAAATACTAGCCGATAAGTGTTTAATCAAATCTTCCTAAAGAGGGTTAAAGTCAGGCGGCCCGTTCATGCAAATGGTCCTACGTGCTTAAATGCACGGACTTCCTGGATTATTTAAAGCAAGACTCACGCAAAACCGGGCTGTCGAATGATTTTCGTTCCATATCGAATGAATTTCATTCGAATTATAATCAATAAAATATTTGCATGCTTACTTGCAGGCAAAATACATTGTACTTTACCTAATTTAAGACCCCTGTTACTGTATTTTGATGCAAATAAATGATTTCTGATTTCTGAAATAATCGGTGATAGGGTTCACCGATTTTGCGTGAATCGTACTTTTCAAAAATAGGGCTTCAAATTCCCGTCTTGAGCTAAGACTAGGTGATAGACGAAGGCCTTTCCAGACGGCAAAAAACTACTTACAATCTAAATCTCAAAATGTCGATTCTACCTAAATGTAAAAAAAATCAAAATACTCGCGTTCAAATCGAAGCTATTTCACTACCGTTAATGTATCTCAGGAAAATAGCAATTAAGTCCATTCTGGCGGGAAATAAAAATGGCGCGCCTACACCCTCGCCTCAACTGCTTTTTATTCTCAGCGTAATCCATTTTAAGCGTATAATATTAATAAAATTATCATACCCGTGTTTGACTTGGACGTAGACTTTTAAATAAATGGATTAGCTGTGGCTCGGACTGAAATAAAAGCTGAAAATTCTGATCCTTAGCATGATTTTGAAGTTCTTTTTTTGTAGGACTACAGTTGCTTGCTGCCAAAACATTTTAGGCGATATACCAAACGCTTCATACTAATGGATACCTAGCGGTGACGTCACGCCTAGGTAATTTACAAGGGGCGAGACTAAAATTCTTCTACAACTACCTTAAATATTTCGTTTATGTATTCTTCCTAAATGAAATTTTCTTAATTTTTTATGTGTTCAACGGTTATAATATAATTTTATATTTTCAAAATGGACTTGCCCATCGATTTTTACATTGTTATACAAAATCTCCTGTGCAAAAATTCAAATATATATATAAATACGCTGTCATGAAATATCGTTACTTTTTCAATTTTTGAACCTTGTCGTCGTCCCAATTACAAAATCATTTAACGTTAATACGTCTCATGCCCGGCTAGGCCTCGAGGTATATATATATCTCTCAGTATAACATCGCCCCTATTTCAATATACAGCATACTTTATACCATATGACCGAGATGTTCTTGCCATATTAGGCTGTATAAGTTCCAATTAATGGAAATATATTTAAAAAAAAATTACTCGACGCGTCAAATATAATTTATCATAAGTGCGGACAGCTTGTGCGCGAGTTTTTATAGCTTAAGAATGCCTTAATGGGTGCAGTCGCCCCTGCGCATGTCATTTTCTTTTTTTTATATATATATACAAGTAAGTAGACTAACAGGCGTACGGCCCACCTGATGGTGAGTGGTTAGCGTAGCCTATGAACGCCTGCAACACCGGAGATGTCACGAGCGCGTTCCCGACACTGAAGGATGATTTTTTTCACGCCCTTTTTATAGTCATAAAGGCTCCCATGTTATAGTCACTAGGGAAAACCATGGCAGGGAGTTCATTCCATAATCGCAGTGTACGAGGGAGGAAATTCTACAATGTGATGTTTTATAATGTACTGTTAGTACTAACTTTTTTTTGACAGAAAAGGAAAGATAACGGAAGGAGGGATACCTTTGCCCAGCAGTGGGACACAAAATAGCTTAAAACTATTATTATGTAACTGCTGGGAAAAAGACGTCCGGGCTATTTAAAAAAAAAAAAAATATTTAAGGTCCCATTCAACAGATAAGATTTTATTGCGGTTTTCATAACTGTTTCCCGCAGCTCCGCCTGCGTCAAAAAGTAGCCTGTGTTTGACCCCGGGTCTTCAACTATATTCATATCAAATGTCATTAAAATCCGTTCAGCTGTTTGGCCGTGAAAGCGTAACAGACAGACAGAAAGACAGACAGACAAACTTTCGCATTTATAATATTTGTATGGATTAAGTAGGTACGAGACCCTTCGTAGGCGAGTCCGATTCGCAATTGACCGGCTTTTTGTGTAGACAATTAAGCAGTTGAGTAAAAGTTGATATTCTATACAGATTAACCTATGTGGAAAATGTCAATTGTTAAATAGTTGCATTAGAGAACGTATTTCACATGCGTATCGTTAAAAAAAAAATTGTATAGTGAGAATTTTTATTGTAAAAATTTTCTTCACAAAAAAACATACATTAATTATAATATACTCGTACTTAAATTGTATCGTGCTGTCGAAAGTATTTTCTGTTTATATAAGCCGCGTTTATAAAGGTGTTGTTTTTTTGGAGACTTTTGATGATAAGCCCGATAGCCGAGTGCAGCGTGCGTATCTGTAACGATTACGCGTGTCAAGTGACATAGTAACCCGTCCTGTATTGGATTTGGTTGCCAATTTGCCATTAGTGGCATTTTCTATCTCGAGCTCCTCCGTGTTCCGGAAGGCGCGTTAAGCTGTTCTCGATGTATGGCAGTCGTTAGGCTGTGTCAGATGCTTGTAGGCAGACCTAAATCTGATAGTGTTGGCCACTAACACACCACATGCCATGATCCTGTTAAAAGGGTTACGGCAGAGGCCGAGAGGCGGTTCCGCACAACTCTGATACCAGCGTGGTCGATTAACAATGTAACCTACTCGAAATGATGATGAAAGGGTACAGATACAGAAGTCAGACTGCTCTATAGGCAGTCGCAATTTTTTTTTTATACAATTAAGTATGCAAACGGGCGTACGGCCCACCATCAGTAAGCGGTTACCATAGCCTATGAACGTCTGTAAAACTGGAGATGTCACGAGTGCGTTGCCGACCCTGAAGGAATTTTTTCACGCCTTTCACAGCAATAACTAGTACCGACAAATACGCGTTTTAATCATGGTACTAGATACCCCGAGACAGTCATGATGATAAATAAATAATGTAATATGTTGCTACATTTATATGCTAATTTTTATACAAATTCAACGATAGTTATTAAGTGTTGAGCGCTCGACTGCTAAGCTCGCACTAAACACGCAAGCAATATGGCATCGCTCGAGCACACATGAGTAGATAACGGAACAGAGATGGTTCGTACCAAAAAGTACCAAAGTAGAAACAACTCTACATATGATTAGAAAATTATCACGTGCAAAGTTATTTCTACTTGTTGTGTTAGGTAGTATCTGTGTTGTAGAATTATAAGTTGGCGTAACGACTGTCACCAAAGTGTAGAAGTCACGAGCATTAACGTGTATACACATTGGTTCTTAAGTCATTGAAACAAGGTCTAAAATTGAATACAATTGTATATGTGGTAATGTATGTATGTAAAAATCTTGTGTTAATGTTCGTGATTGTACTCGATTGACCATATAACCCATATTGTGTGATGATAATTTGTCAAAAGTTACAATGAACAATCCAGATTCAGAGATCGGTTGACTTTACACAAGTGTGAGAAGCATGCGCTATATACTCAGACAAGTGTCTTTGTCGAGCGAGTCTAATTCTTTTTTTCTTTTGAGCCCTTTTCTTTTTTATATACAATTATGTAGGCAATAAATCATACGGCCCACTTGATGGTAAGTGGTCACCGTAGCCCATGGACGCACGCAACACCAGGGGCATTACGAGCGTATTGCCGACCCTTGAGAAATCCTTTAACGCCCTTTTTAAAAGACCCCATGTTTTCTATCCGATTCTTCAGATTTTCTGTATCCTTTCCACTAAAGATCCATTCGCTGCATATAATTATAGTATAGCACACCATGGTTTAACTAGCTTTCAGATTTTTTTGTAAAAAAGAGTTCCTTGTTCGAGAACTCTTGCGGTCTTGCAGATAGGGAACCTGAGTAAGAAAATTACGAGTTCCTTTGTGTGAATATTACAGATTGTTCTGTAACACAATAAAGAGAAAGGAACATTTTCGACTTCGGTCTCTCTCGTACGCGTGCTACGCCACTACAACGCGACAGTTCTTTGAACCTCTGTCCCGTTACCAGCTCATGCGACACCGCACGGCAGTTCAAAGAGTGACCGAGTCCTAATACGGAAATATCACTAATACATAACTACTGCTCCATTCATCAAATGGTCCGACGAACCGAGACCATACATGTCTGTGTGTATGCAACAATTTCATTATTAGATACTAATTTGTGACTCGTTATTCCCATTGTCGCTGTTTCTATTTTATTAGCGGACAATGTGTGATTATAATGTGCCTATCGTAAACATGTGTGTGTGGTTATAATGTGCTTATATGATAAATATGTGTGTGTAGATTCAGATGCTCATGCGCCGTTCGTTACGCGCGGATGGATTCAAATTTTTTATGCGTTCCTATTTTGAATTATTTATTTTATTTTACATTAGAAAGTAATAGATCTTGTTCGGTCATTGACATCTATTATTGAAATCAGTGACGACATCCCTGGTGTAATGGTTAACACGCTAGTCTGGAGGTTTTGGGTTCGATCCCCAGTCAGGACAAATTGTAAAATGGCCTTTTGCAAATTAATATATATTGCGACATTGCATATTTATTTGTCCAAATACCTAGAAAAATCATGTACAATAATAGATATCGTGTACAATAAGACTTCAACTGAATAAATATTATCTGAAAACGAACGGCAAGGTACGCAAATAACGCATATGGAAAATCACTATTTGAATGAATTAATGAACATTTAAAACAAAATATACATACAGTTATGATGCGGGTAAAGGCGGACTTATTATTTGTTGTGTAATTACAATACTTTTTTAATTGTAAAGCCACAAAACTTTACCCCTTTCTTAATCAAAATTTACGAACATTCAATAAGCCCACATTAACTAAAACATTTCCCCTTTCTGTCTTATCTATGTTAGACGTGAAAGAACGGGACGAAACATAATTTAGTTAACTTGGACTTATCGAACGTTGGAAAATTTTTATTAATAAGCCACTCACTTTGAACAAACTGCCTGCAGTAAGTATTCCTCTTTTAGCTCCTGAGCTAAAAGAGTGTCTCTCAGCACCACCTGTTGGTTGACTGGTAGAAAAGGCCCACGGCTTTAAGTCCGCCATTTACATTCTTTGTAATAAAATTTAAATAAATACACCAAGGGCTCTAATCTTTTTTAATACGCGTATGCACATTTAATATCGAGCGTATAAAAACATAAAACTATAGACCTATCATAGTATATACTTAGTTTATAGTATGTATGTAAAATTCTTTATCTACACTAATATTATAAAGAGGAAAGATTTGTGTTTTCTTATGTTTTCGCGATTGTTATTCATTAAATTAAATTAAAATAGACGCTCAACCAAGTCTGCAGTCTGTGAACATGCTCTAGACAAACCCAACCACTATATGCGTTTTGATAATCCTCAAGTCCTTGCAAAGGAAAACAGATTCATTCCGAGGATGTTACGTGAAGCTATTGAAATTAAAAAACATCCTAATTTCAATAGAGAGGATGGATGGCAGGTACCGCCAGCTTGGGACCCAGTCATTAACTTAATAAAATCGCAAACTCGGAAGCAGACTGCAAGACCCTTAGATACTGTAAGCCAATACTGCGTGAATCGGAATAGTTCCCAATAAAATTTCAGGCGGTAGTTTTGTAATCTTATGACATCAAAGACAAATGTTAACTTAGTCTGCCTGCGACCATGAACGCTGTAAAGTGTTTGAAACGTCAGGTGTAAATAAATAAGTAATAAACGCGATAAAACCGTATTAAAATAGTTTAAGGAAAGATTTGTATTTTTGTGTGTATGATTGTAATGAATAAACTCAAAAACTACTGTGCCGATTTCAAAAATTCTTTCACCATTGGAAAGCTACATTCACCCTGAGTAACATAGGCTATATACCGCAGGCGGAGCTGCGGGAAACAGCTAGTTGTAAATAAAATAAAACAGTTCAGCAGGAAAAAAATCTTAAATATTAATGTACAATGGCGGGCATATCCCTATGAGGGATCTCTTCCAGTCAATCACTATAACAAAGGAAAGTCTGTGACTGTAGTAGGAGTACAGATTATCGGATCTTACTTACATGTACCAAAAACAATAAATAAAAGCTATATTCAACTACCTATTACTACCTATTCATAATTCTTAATGATGATTAAATGCAGTGCAAACAAATCTAACAAATCACTCTACGGACAATTTATAGATTTGTAGTTAAGATCACATACATACATACCATCACGCCTTTTTCCCGTAGGGTTAGGCAGAGACTACGGATTTCCATTTACGATCCTTACAGACTTCCCTCGCTTCTTCTACGCTCATCACTTTCGTCATACACGCTCGTCGATTACGGGTACTCCTGACATCTCCCTTTTTTAATATGTCTGCGATTTGGTCGCAGTATGTTCTCCGAGGCCGGCCCTTATCGACTTTTCCTGTCACCTTTGATTTGTAAATACCTTTTGTAATTCTTTCATTCATCCCTTCTACATGCCCAAACCATCTTAACATCCCTTTTTCTAACTTTGCCACTACATCCTCATTCACACCACACTTTTTCCTTATCTCACTATTTCAAATTATATCGTTTTATTTTTGTAGTTAGATTCACATAAATTATATAAAGTATGATGATATTATAATTGAAGCTTTAAATAAGTCCATTGTGCATTGAATAAATTTGTAGGTTTTTAGTAAAAAAATGTGTCTTGGAATACGCTATACTTGTTTGTCGGCTATTTATTTATTATTTACTGGCTGCTTCCCGCGGGTTTACTCGCTTAGTCCTTTATCATAATTTCATCTCTAGTCAGTTCACTGCCGCTAATCCAGCAATGAACCAATAATTGGGTATTCTACTAATTTTTATTTTTTCTTTCATATCAATATTATTATTTCCAGAAACAGAATTATGAAAGAATTTTTGTAATCCGTTCAAAAATATATAAGATAAAAGCCTTTGAAATTCGGTGGAAGGGGAAACTGTCAAAAAACAAGAAAAGGATGCACTGTGTGAGCTGTGACGTCACTGCCACTCGGTTTAAAAAGATAGCAAGACGTCCTCACCACGCTCCCACTTTTCTTTTAGAGAAAACCAAGTATGAATACAGTCAAGTAGCCTATTATTTCTAGAATAACAAAATGATATAATTTTAATGAAGTCTTTTTCATTTTTAATATCTTATAATGTCGCTTGCTTGATCTAATAGTAGTTTTCTTAGGCCAATCGACCTCATATATATAGCCCGTAGACAAAGTCACAATAAACGACATTCAAAAACAATAAATGTATGGGATTGACATTAGCCGCGCATAATCGCGTGGTCGATTTTCATACTAATTCCGAAAGATCGCGAACATGAATGTCGCTATCGTTTTAACTGTGAATTTGGCTAAGCATATAGGTATATTTGAGGTCAATCTTACTTGAGTAAAACCACGTAGGTTAATTAACTCCAATGGTGGCGAGGACCGACAGGTATATGACCAGAGGTGTGTTAGTGGCTAACATAGTCTAAGGCATCTGACTCAGTCTCCCTGGTGTATGAACCTCTTTGGTTATGTAAAGATAAGCCCTGGTAAACGTATCGAAGTCTGTTTTTATTTTTTGTAAAAAAAAAATTGTTTAAAATCAAATTATATATTATCTGCATACATTTATATTACACTAGCAGTCCGTCCCGACTTCGCCCAGGCCTATAGCCTTCCTCGATAAATAGGCTATCCAACACTGAAATAACTTTTCAAATCAGACCAGTAGTTCCTGAGATTACAGCGTTTAAACAAACAAACAAACTCTTCAGCTTTATAATATTAGTATAGATTAACATTATAAATGTAACAACTACAACAATAATACATTCATTGTTGTTTTGTTTGTGTGTGTGTGACAATATGAGCCAAAGCTTAATCCACACTGGATGATTATTTTTTCAACTGTTAGTTTCATTTGGCATAATTCTTAAAATGGCCGCTTAGTAAATGGAGCAGAACCACGTCAGAGGCCGAAATGAAAAACTGTAACAGCAGGTTGTACACGATAGATTAACAACAACTACACAAATACATTTATAATATCAAGAAGTTGTGACGAGAAATGCATGATACTGATAATAAATGCGTAAAAATGTGTTTAAATAATTAATCTTAATAAATATTTACGAAAAATAATGACATTTGTTCTCATTTCTTTGTGAAATATCGCATTTTATGAGGCTGTTGTTGTGACAACAAAGATGTTTATGTTTATTGTATACAATATATTAATACTAACCCGAAAAACGACTTTTCTTAATAAAATGTTGCCGTGTGTCTCGATCGCGTGCGTAATGGACGTCTTTACGGGCAAATTACATCAAAATACAAAAGATCATAATAACCGTATCAAAGAAATATAAATTACATCTTGTCGCTCAAGAAATAAAGTTTAAAATACTGCAACAGACAACGATTGCCATTTGAACTTCGAATTCATCGCCGATTGCGCGTATCATTAAGATCGCAAATTCTATAGGCGTAATACGAATTTTAATCTTATTACTATGTTATTAAGTTTGATATTATCATGCATTTTAGACGTTGCGAATAAATCCCTATTGTCATTTATTACGAGCTAAGGAAACTGTTTAATATAAGGTTATGTACACACAATACGGTTAATTAAAGATGTTAGCGTACTTGCATGTATGAGAAACAGTTTTTGCAAGAATCATATGCTCTGCTTTCTTTAAAATTGAATGATTTATGGGCTTTGGCAATCCTAAATGGTGGATTAAGAAGGTTGTCAGAAATTTAAGAAATCTAACCTACCTTCTATAGTGAACTCACAGGCTTTAAAAGAAATACAGACGAAATAATAGTGAAGTAGGAAAATAGCTGTGTATGTGTGAGTGACTAACGGTGATTGGTCGCGGTGTCAGGTATTTGTGCGAGTGTAAACCTTATGTGACAAACGAAAAGGCCCGAGTTTGGATGCTTCATTCGTGATGTATGTGATAAGTATGTCATGTTCTCGGGCGTTTTCTGCAAAGATAGGTTACATGCCATCTTCCTTCAGGCACATACGCGCCAAATTACCGGCTATTCGCTATGGTCGAAATCGTTCGGATATCATTATGTGAGACTACGTCTGTAGTTCTTTTAAGTCTGGGTGGAATATGCGTATTCGGATTTCAGTATGTGCTATGAGTAAAAATGTGTCTGATAGTTATTTATTTGAGGTCAAAGGAATAAATAGGTTAATTTTTACTATTATCATGATTTCGTGTAGGTTACATTGTCTATCGACTATGTACACCCTGGTGTCAGAGTTGTCCGGAACCGCCTCTCGGCCTCTGAAGTGGTTCCTTTAACGACTACCAAATGGCAGCCGGGACCAACGGCTTAACGGGACTTCCGAAGCACGGAATCATCTTTATTATCAGACAATCAGGAGATTCAACCCTGCAAAGTCCTAACCAAACTAAACAAAGTATGCTTCCGGTGGGAATCGAATCCACCACCCCCGGGTCGAAGGCGAACGCCTTAACCACTGGACTACAGAGGCAGTTAAATTTTTACTATGATCAGTTTTGATAAATTTGGATCGGATGGGAACAACCCCTTTTGCAAACCCATGAACTGATCTATACAAAAAAAAGTACAAAATTTTACCAGGTGATACTTTAAAATATATTACTTAGGTTCTTCCTATTATAGCCTTTCCTCTCCTACAATAAGTCTTTTTGAACATTTGCCCAAGAGGCTAGTTTCCTAAAAAAATATAATTAGTCCGTCAGTTAGATAATCATAAATATTGAAGACGTATCTTTTCTTTTGAAAATTAAACAAAGAATTGTAAAGATATGACGCGTTAAAGTTCCGGGTGACGTCACAGTGTGCTACACTTTTTCGCAATATGTGACGTCACGAGCTCCCACTCCTAAACTTTGATGCGTTATATCTTTATAATTTATCGCTCAATTGACAAAAGAAAAATACGTCACTAATATATTTTGATTCCCTAAATGACGGACTAATTTTAATGTTTGCCTTTTGACCCTGTAAACTAGCCTATTCTTGATGTAACTACCGGTTGCGACAACAAAAAGTATTTTATCTGTGACAATTTCAATTTACTATCACGGTTCATGAGATAAAGCCTGGCGACAGACTAACGGACAGCGGAGTCTTAAAAATAGGGTACAGTTTTTACCCTTCGGGCATGGAACCCTAAAAATACCTACTCCATTTGTTACTTACATCAAATTTTCAAATTAGACAAAACAGAGTTTTAATAAAAGTAAACAAGAACGAAGCGGCGAACCTTACAATGGCGGCAAAAGCTGATAATTAAACTAGCTCTAATTGTAACTTAACCTGAAAACCATGCGTCATTTAAGTTCCCACACAAACTCATTCTAAAACCAATCTTGTAACACTTATAATAAGGTTTTAATTTACATAAAGATAGCTTTAATATCGAGGTGAAAAAACGTTCAAGACAATATCGACCTTACGTTTATGTACGTTAAGTTTTAAAATACGATGTCTAGTTTTCTGGAAGTATCATTGTTCCTATGAATGTGCCCGTCGGTACTTCCGTTACGGTGTTACATCATCTGTCACATTTACTCAATACAATTTCAACTTTAAAGTAATAGTTTAAGGTTGAAAATTGTTTGGTAAATTGTCTAGTATAAAATGTCTTGATTCTTTGTGTGCCCTTGAAACCTTTTGGTTGCAATTTGTTTTTAAGTGATTATAGATCATACTGTTACGATTAGTTGAGAACAGGTTAATTTTTTAATCATCATCATTTTAGCCGCAGTCAGTCTACTGCTGGACGTAGGCCTAATGATTTCCAAAATGACCGGTTATAAGCGGCCTGCTACCTTTTTCAGGTCATCTGACCATCTGGTCGGTAGATGTGCAACGCTGCGCTTGCGGGTTCGTGGTCGCCATTCGAGAACTTTTCTGCCACATCGGCGATCAGTTCTGCGCGCTATGTACCCGCCCACTGCCATTTCAAAGAGTTTATCCGCTGGGCTATGTCGGTGACTATTGTTCTCCTACGGATCTCCTCATTTCTGATTCGATCTCGTAGGGAAACACCGAGCATCGCCCTCTCCATAGCTCTCTAGCGACCTTGAGCTTTCTTATGAGGACCATAGTCAAGGATCACTTTTCGGTGACGCATCTTTATAATGATTGATTCTAAAATTCTAACACGTATGGTGCTATTCAGAAAATTGTTGAATCACCAAGAAGTCTGGAGGTCAAGATACTCTTTCGAAAAGGGATTCGAGATTGTCGAAAGACGGCGGATGTCAACTGAATTAATTCATATTCTTATATCTTGATCAACATTTATCTATTGCTAGCGCGCGACATAATTATAGTCAATCGTAGTCAACATTAATGTCTCTTACGACATTATGAAGTATCAAGTCTTCTTACAATAATATTGTAACGTTCTTGAATTCAACATGTTTACAAAAGAATAAATGATTATGATTATGAAAATCACAAAAAAAAACGTGAAATTTTGTATGTGTAGATTGATGATAGAATGTGTGTAACTCTTTCATGGCTAAAATAGTTGAGGACCCGGAGTCAAACATGTGCTACTTTTAAATGTAGGCGAAAGCCGCGGAAAACAGCTAGTTATCAATACTCAATTACTCCGTTGGCTCAGGGATCTAAATTTGATCTTGGCCTCCGAAACGTTATTGATTATTATATTATAATATTTATCAATATGTAGAACTCTTATTTCCAGGTGATGAATGTGGAAAAAAAATTACTATCCCTATCCTAGGTCAATGAACTACAATTGAAGTGAAACTATTGACACCCTATTGGCCGCCCCAACGCCTTAACTTGATGCGGGCAAATGATAATTAATTATATTTCTTTTAAATAATAATTACGAGGTCTTATTTTATAAGGGTCGTCAAGAAGACAATGAAAATACAAGAGAAACTGAAAGGAAGAGTGAAAGATTACTACACTACAAGGCGACCGAATATTTTTTAAATTATAAACCGTGAAATTTTAGTCGTCTTGGACCCATCGTCCAGTGACTCCATTCGTGCAACCGAACAAATTTCCCCAAGGAACATAGCTCGAAACATGAAAAACAATTTTGAACATCCCATAGTAAGTTAGGTCACGTGTTGAGACATTTTGTATGGAAGGTCCAAAAATTTACTCCATATTTCGACCCATGTATCTTGGGGAAAGTTTTTCAGTTGCATGAATGGAGTCAATGGACGATGGATCCAAAACGACTAAAATTTCACGGTGTATAGGTAGATATACAGACGTAAAAAAACTTTCAGTTACAACTAAAATAGACTATCCATACTATAATATATATTATAAATGCGAAAGTCTGTCTGTCTGTTACGTTTTCACAGTCAAACCTGAAATTTGATATGAATATAGTTGAAGAGCCGGGGTCAAACATAAGCTCCTTTTTGAAGCAGGCGGAGCTGCGGGAAACAACTAGTAAATAATAAACGCGATAACATTCGTTTTAAATTAGAAACATAAGAAATCATTATGATAGATTATCCTTTAAATTAAATAAAAACTGATAATGTACTCGTACGTCTCATATACAGTATTAATGTTAACATGCACTAAAACGCAACAGTAGCCACGGCACAGCACTATAATAATCTATTATTATATTTATATTCCTGCTTCCATATGGTCCAGGCATTCCCGTCTCTAATTACAGAACAATGGACGTTTAATTTTATAAATACTCGTTTTATTGCGCGGCGATGCGCGGGCGCAACGTATGTGGGCAGATTTATAATAAAGCATTATGACGTACTGCGATCCCGATTCTTGGTGATTCATTGCAGAATGTTGAAATATATTCATATGGAACGGTATCCATATCAATACTAATATTATAAATGCGAAAGTCTGTATGTATATCTGTCTGTCTGTTACGCTTTCACGGCCAAACCACTGAACGAATTTTGATGATATTTGATACGAATATAGTAGAAGACCCGAGGTCAAACACTGGCTACTTTATTACTAAAGCTAGTATTACTGCAGTGAGTATTAAATATGTAATAGAAATAATCTTTATAAAGCTATCTAGTATTGCATTTCATATAAAGGGGCTTGATCTTTAGCAGCATATGGGATGAATCTATGGTAAAAATGTAACATGCCAAGAAAATAAGAAGGAAAATCGAGGTCGCAGGGAAATGCAGACCGCTTTAGATCGGTCAGATTGGATATCTATGAAAGGGGACGATTTTCAGCAACGGTCGTGTTTTTGAGATGATGATTATTGACAAATCGTGGAGTAGAGGGGATACAAAATAAAATAAACAGGGACGAATTGCATTCGCGAACTAAGGTAACCAAAAAGTAAGTATTGTATTAATTGCCTTTTTTTCGCCGGCTGTTTTTAAAAAAAATATAAACTATTTGATTGATTGATTGAAATACGAGGCACCTCGGGACGAAAAAAGTTACATACAACTAGTAAAAATTAAAATCTGTTACTTCCGTGTAACTTAAAGCTTTAAAATTCGCAGTGACGACTATTTAATCAATGGTTTAATGTTTTATGGATACTAAAACTAATAATTAACACTCGCTAAGCGTGTTTACGATGATTATTCTATTGTTTTGTTCCGTTTCGGTCCATTTTCTCGCTGGCTCATTATTGCGTGTCGAACCAGCGACAACATGGGCCCCTTTTGCCTAAGAAAAATAATTCATTCATTTGGAGTGGGTTAAAACATGGTCAATCATCCCTGTACAGTTTTTAGAGTTTAACAGAATCGCCTTTCGCGGCCTCTGACGTGATTCCTTTAACAACCACCAGATGACAGCCGGGATCAACGGCCTAACGTGCTTTCCGAAGCATGGAATCATTTATACAATCAGGTGATTCGAGCCTGCAATGTCCTAACCAAACTGGAAACAACTAAACAAAGCATGCTTCTCGTGGGAATCGAACCCACGACCTCCCGCTGGACCATAGAGGCAGAATGAGTGGTATGTGTCCCACTAGCTTTTATTGTATTAACATTTCCATACCATATTATAGCTAAAACCTTGTCCACTTAGGTACGAAGAGAGGTCTAATGTCTCTTTGTCCGAACTTGTCATACTCAATCAAAATATACCTAATAGGAAACTTACATTAAAAGTAGTCCGTCGTTTAGGGAATCAAAATATATTAGAGACGTATTTTTTCTTTTGTCAATTAAGCGATAAATAATAAAGATATAACGCATCAAAGTTGAGGAGTGGGGGCTCGTGACGTCACATATTGCGAAAAAGTGTAGCACACTGTGACGTCACACAGAACTTTAACGCGCCAATGCTTTACCATTCCTTTTTTAATGTTCAAAAGAAAAAATACGACTCCAATATTTTTTGATTATCTAACTGACGGACTAATTATATTTTTTAAGAAACTAGCCTATTCAAAGTAATTCGACAAAGAACTTGATCGTGTAAGGATGTCCTTTTTAACTATCGCAGGTCTCTTTATCTATTAATCTCTCATTAACTTTTCAACTTTTATTTTTCCCAAGTTTCAACCAAAATATCATTGCCTCGACATCACATCTGTCCAATGCCTAAATCTTTTTTTTTTCAACAAAAAACTTGCGAAAATTACCAAAACTATTCTTCAAATACAATATTTCAGACCTAACAATTAAAAATAGAGAGATAAAAAAGACGGTTATCCATACTTCCATACTTATATACTTATCCATACTTAATATCATAAATACGAAAGTCTGTCTGTTTGTCTGTCTGTCTGTTACGCTTTGACGGCCAAACCGCTGAACGGATTTTGATGAAATTTGGTATGAATATAGCTGAAGACCCGGGGTCAAACTTAGGCTACTTTTTGACGCAGGCGAAGCTGCGGAAAACGCCAGTATATTATAAATGCGAAAGTTTGTCTATCTGTCTGTCTGTTACGCTTTCACGGCCAAACCGCTGAACGGATTTTGATAAAATTTGGTATAAATATAGTTGAAGACCCGGGGCCAAACATAGGCTACTTTTTGACTCGGGCAGAGCTGCGGGAAAAAGCTAGTATTGTTATAAAATTGCAAACTTATTTTACAATAATTCCCATTTTCCTTGCACTATATAGTCACCCTACTTTACTTTCTCAATTGCAACATTTTATTAACTACTTTTTGTAATTATTATAATTAATGCATTCTTCGTACATTGTGTGAATAAGCGTATTTAAGGTGCGTTTCCACTGTAGCGGAGCGGAATTTGACTTTTTGCGTTTTATACTATAATTGAATACAATTAATGAACCGTTTTTTTCTCATTTAAGGAATGAAAACTCTTTTTGTTTATAATCTAAAGTATATAATTAAATAATTATGCCGTTTGATTGATAACTTGCGTTGCTGTTTAGTGCACTTTTTCTGTTTGGTCTTGAAATGTCGAAGCTATATAAAAAAATTCTTGTTTTTTTTCTTAATAGACTATTTGTCCCTGACTTGTAAATAAGTGTTTACGATGAATACAAGATTTTATAATAAATTATAGATTTCACTAACTGTTACGGATACGAGTGTTATAAAATTTTACGTATATAGTAACATTGGTCGGGATAAGTCCGCCATTGC
The DNA here is from genome assembly GCA_947363495.1 of Euzophera pinguis. NCBI lineage: Eukaryota > Metazoa > Arthropoda > Insecta > Lepidoptera > Pyralidae > Euzophera > Euzophera pinguis. The sequence continues at coordinate 17,838,823 of OX376154.1, forward strand.
ACATTAATATTTAAGATTTTTTTTCTGTCGATGTTTTTTAACTGTTTTCTTCTATGTACAATAAAGAATTACATACATACATACATCAGTGGTATTTCTAAGGCTTAGCATATTCGACCTTTAGTCAACGGGATCATCAACTTACAGCTGATGTAGCTTGTTTAGGCTCATAGAATCGGGGCGCTGTGCATCTGTGCGTCTATTTATTCGTCGCTCAGTTAGCATTATTTTACATGGAATACTAGCATAAAAAAAATATGCAGTACAGTTCAAAGATCAAAATAAATGATTACATCAAAATATTTTCAAAAAAGTATTTAAAACCTAGCAAAATAAAATAGCATAAAAGCTATATCCAGTAAAAGTTTCGTCGCGATTTACTTGACATTTTCAGCGACAACTACCAACTTTTTTGCGTCTATAAAAAGTATAACTTAATGAGCAAGAGGGATACCTAAAAAAATACAATATTTGGTTATAATTATTGAATTATTAAATTAAAACTGAAAAATAACAACCGAAATGGCAGAAATGGCAAATTTTAACTGAGACTGGTGACGGCCAACCGGTATTCAACCTAATTTCATTACGAGTACGTACTATATCAAATATCGCGATATCAAATACCGAAAGCTTGAGGGATACAGCGCCTTTAATAGGTGTTCAGACCGACTCACTGCCATCGCGGTCAAACACACATGATGCTATTTTTGAAAAGGGTGACTCACGATAAATCGGCTAGTTGAATAATTTTTGTTCATAATCGATTGATTTTACCTGAGAGCATTGTTTTTTTTTTTTTAATATTATGGTACATACCTATAGATAGCCTACTTGCTGACTGTATGTCTATCTGTTCCGTGCCTATTCTTTTTTTTTAAGTAAAGTTACACATACAGATAGCATAGTTATTATACGCGATAGATTTATCGCTTGTTCTTATTATATTACAGACAGCAATTATTTAGATACACACAGAGACAATGTGCTTTGTATGTAAATTACTTGTCGTGCAAGAATATTGTCTGTGCAGTATATAAATTAAAAAGATAAGGAACATATTTTAATATTTTTACGTGGGCGTATTTGCTTTGGCGAGTATTTTTTTAGTAATATAAAATTTTAGACCTCGCTAGATAGTTAGAGAGAGATGGGGAGACATTTGTTCAACTGGGGACGAATAGGGTTTTTCTTGTCAATTTGTTAAAGAAAATGGCTGACATGTCAAATTCGGCCAGACTAATAGTATGTTACCACGGAAAATGAAAAAAAAAAATACGAAAACTTGAACCATTATGGAATACGTGCTCATATTTTTAGGCTTTCATTATGATAAGTTACATTAATTGTACATTTGTTACAAATGGTTTTACACACATTGCACCAAACATCCTGTATTATTTTACATAAATATTAATGTAACCTACCCGCATACTTTCCATATTAGGTGATACTCGTAGTATATTATATTTAAATTGCATATATCTGCATTTAACTATGTTCGAAATGGATGACATTATGTAGTATGAAAAAAAACTATTCGACTCGCCGATTTTGCGTGAGTCACACATTTCAAAAATAGCACTCCTGCTCGTGTATGTTTGACCGCGATGCGTTCTGTGTGTAATGCTCCTAACAGTTCATTAAGTGTCAAGTCAACGTATATGATGAGGCAGAATTTCACGTGTTAGGACAAAACATATGTTATTAGAACTAAGAATATTTAAAACATAAAATTACAGGATAAAGTGCGTATAATACCTTTATATTTCCGACGTTTCAACCGTGTTACAACGGACGTGGTCACGGAACGACTGGCTCATCATTTCTACAGCTCCATAGCGGAATCGTCTTCGTGTTTTATGTTTTAAATATGCAGCACGTTAGTTTAAAAGTTACTTTAAAAAATAAATTGCAATGAATATCTGACAGTCCGTTCGACTGCTTGCCACAAATTAAAGAAACTGGTATAGATAGAGTCATCAAGCACTTTTGTTTGTGTCACATTGTATGTTTGTTTAGGTCAAAGTTAGGTGTAGTTACACCAGGATAGTTTTTTTTTTTTTTGTAATGGGTTTTACCGCCATGGATACAAGTCCTTTGTATCTCAGTCCTACAGTATGGTTTCATCAAGTCAAGTCAAGCCTTGTCCGAAGTATCAGCCAAGTGAAGTAGTAGAAAAACTGCACTTGGCGATTACTAGGAGCTTTTGGCTGAAAGCATGAAAGTCACATAAATCGCATATCATTTTCCAACACTCACGCTCATTATCGAACACTGCGAATAATAATCCACCATTATTATGCACAAACACTCAAAAAAAACAAAAAATTTGGAAAATAAAATACAGAGCCGTTACTGCTTTTAACAGCTTCCCGCCAAAACTCTAGACGAGGTTAGGTAGGATGCAGTTTCTGCCTCAATTTTATTCTAATTTTTTTATGTTTTTTTCTTTTTGCTGGGTTTGGTTTTCTTTCAGAAATCGCGGCTAAAGAAATAAAATACCATGAAACATGTACTTACAGTTTTGGCGTCTGCTACTCAATGTTTCCTCTTAAATACTCAATAATGCTTAATCCGGATGTAAGCATTTAATCTATTTCATTTAATGGCTTGTACTGTCACTGTTCACCATTTAGATATTAAACTACTTATATTGTAAATTAGAATATTTGTAAGTATGGTAGAATCAGAAAATTCTGAAACATGTTTGATATATTTAACGAGCTAAGTATTTTTCAGTCCTGGATACATTTTTTAATCGACATTTCGCTCAAGCAATTTTTGGGGTTAATATTAATTAACCCGAAAACAAGCTCAAAATGGACCTGGTTACTGGTTAAATATCGTTATTTTCCGGTATGAAAATACCGGTTTCCATCCCTAAAGGTTTGTTATTAATTTTTTGCTTCGACTGTCAAAGGAAAAAAGTGAGTAAATCGCTTGCTGTTGCAACAGACGATAAGTTCAATGTTTATACAATTTCTTGTTTTCTCTTTCCCATTTTGAACTGTATTCGGCATTCTTGGTTTTAAAACTAGGAAACTGTTTTGCGGTATTCGATTCTCAGCCTATTTTCATTAAATCCTAGCGTATTTTCCTAGTTGCGTCGTCAGCTTACGCTACGGAGCCTAGGGTACACGGTAGGTCATGGTGCTAGACTGCCGTCTGACATCCGTAACCCTATTTACAGGGAAACAAGACCAACAGGAACATGACCCGAGGTGTGTTAGTGGCCAACACTGTCAGAATTTTTCAGGCTGCCCTAAGGCATCTGACACAGCGTCACGACTAGGGTTGCCAACTATACTGTTAAAAACAGTATTATACTGTTTTTCACTACATTATACTTTTTACTGTTGAACAAAAATAAAGTATTAAAAATACTGTTTTCAGAAAAATGTAGTCAGAGCGCAGGGCTCAGTGAAACGCAGCCACAAACAAATCACAATAATGGAGTTTCAGAACGAATCTGTCAATGTCAAATTTTATTGAAATAGGTACTGGCCAGAAGTGGACCTATTTATTATTTAACTTCTCAGAGAACTTAAAAACATAACTAAAATCGTCTCTTATTTGCTTTCTGTTCCCCCCTCCACCTCAGCATTTATTGAGAGAATTTTCTCAATAATTAATGCGAAGTGGCGGGACGACAAGCAAGCATAAATTTAGTCAAAAATGAGCTCCTCATATTTTTAAATATTACTTACAATTCTAGTGAGGTTTATGAAGCTTTTAAAAATGATAGTAAATTGTTAACTTGTGCCAGAAATTCTAATATATATATATTTAAAATAAAATACTGTTAATTTTTCTTAAATACTGTTTAATATTCTTCGCAGACCAAAATATACTTTATTTCTTGTAAGAAAAGTTGGCAACCCTAGTCACGACTGCTATCTATCGATAACAACCGGGACCAACGGCTTAGCGTGCCTTCCGAAGCACGGAGAAGTTGAAGATAGAAAATGTCACTAAATGACGACCAATTTTGATATAGTGGACAAAATTAAGTACATAACTGAATTATTAGTCGGCCAAATTGTATTATTAAGATCACATTAGCTCGTTCGTAATGACGTGTTCGAAATTCAATAAATTGTGATCGAGCGTTTAAATTTAAAATAACATTTCCTATTTCAGACCTTCCCAATGCTGTCGTTCGAAATTCGAAAAAAATGAAAATTTCGCCGCCTTTTAATATCATTAATTAAATAAAATGCAAAGTGTTCATTAGGAGTTTTTTCCTGCCATCTTTACAGGACAGATCCGTTGCGACGGAGTACAATTAATATTAATTAAGATTTGAATTGGTCTTATTACATTCAGCCCGCGTCGGCCAACTAGGCGATTCTTTGAGCGTTGAATTATAAAATAAATGTTCCGTGAGCTCTTGTTTAATAACGTATAGATTACTAATATTATTTTATTATTATATTTCCCGTAGAATTTGCGTTTATCTGTCAGGTTTTGTTTTACGATTGTTGTTTAGAAATTTAATTTCATGGTCGGCTAGTTTTGTGGTTTTTACTTAATGTTTATTTAATTACATTAATTCTAGATGAATACAAAAACTGCTTAATAAGATAAGGTATCAAATCGCTCGCTCAATCTCATCACTCCATGTTGGCAGGAAAATCACTACTTGTTGTGTCCTTGTGACCTTGGAATAAAACAAGGCTGACCTTACAGCATTCTATCTAACACTGTATCAATTCAACATGCAAGCAAATACTTAAAATAACTACAGACGTCAAATGAAGCATCGAAACTATGGCCTTTTGTCACATACGGGTTTCACTCACACAAATATAACTGAGTGTCAATTCATAAAAATATGTATTCTAATTACGTCATATTTTGCTTTTCAGGTAAGTTTGTCAATCTTTAGCACCAGTTGGCGAGATATCAGTAAGTCTATTCGATAAGTTATTATATAATATGAGTATTCGAAATTCTCAATAGTGTACAAAGGAAGAATTTATCAGGGATCGAAAACCTGGTTCTAATAATAATTAAACAGCTCATTACCCATACATAATTATTCCTTTTCTTGCTAATTAAACGAAATATTCATAAAAAATATCTTAGTATCCATTCCGTTTACCTTTGCGCACTTGAATGTTGTCAGTTGTCATTGTCAAATAAACAAATGTCAATATAAACACACTCACAAGCATTTTTGTAATTTCCAAGATTACAATATGATTTTTGAATAATCGAAAAAAGAAAAAAATATGTGTCTCCCACTTTTTAAATTATTACTATATTGAACACGAATATTATAAAGCTGTAGAGCATAGATTAATAATTGGCTAGTCAACTAAAAAATAAATTGTGTATTTTATATAATTTATTGATAGAATAGACTATTTCGGAGATACAATTTAAACGAAAAAATTCTTAAAATTATATTTATTTTGTTATTTAATTTTAAAGATTTTATAGCGATGACGTCACGCAGCTATAATGGCCATTTCGAACTGCAAGAAAGCAAAAATTACTAAGGTATTAAAAAATATGTATGTCAGTGTCAAATGTTAAAGTCAGGATGGACCGAGCCGCGAGTTGGTTTCTTGTTTGTTTACAATCGCCAAATATCTAGGTACCCCATTTTTCGTATCTATTGCATATTGGCCTGTTGATTGGACTTACTGCCGTCCCTTCATCCGTTGACATCTGATTTTTCAATAATTGGACACCGATTCTTCAATAAATGTATGAATGAATGTAATGAAGATGTAGTTAGGTTATGTTTAATTGAACAGAGATGACATTTGACACGGGTGGTCACTACGTAAAGCGCCTAATTAGCGCTACCAAACAAAAAATATTTATTCACTACCCTGTGCTACCAACCTAAAAAATTAAAAGTGAATAGCCGGAAGTTATCCGGCTACGTCATACGATAACTTTGCTAAAAAATGAAAGTCATTGGGTTTTCTTCGATTTTCTTTAAAAATACTTGCTTATCTAAAGATCTGATTAATGTAATCTGTTCCATATGCCTATTCCTCGAAATGGTTTACGAATTAGACATTTTCATGAAAAAGTTTACTAGCCAATTGGTCTCGCGCGCTCGACTAGATACCGCGCTGTGAAGAAAAATCAGTTTCCAGAATGTGGCCACTTAATAGGAAAGTGTGTGTAAAACAATGTGCAAAGACGCACACTAGCGTCGATTATGGTGTTGCCAGCTACTTGACTGGTGCCCGACCAATGGGAAAATTATTAATTGCTGCGGTCTTGTTACGTATTATAAAAAGTAGCTCAGAAAAACCTTTAAAATGAAATTAAAATAAAACTGGCCAAGTGTGAGTCGGCTTGCATGTATGTATATATGGTTCTGTACTATTTTTTATTTTTCTACATTTGGACCTCCTAAACAAATTTAATATTATCTCATAGGTTTTCCTGTAATTTATGAATCGAAATTCTGGAATCGATAGTTTCGGAGATAAGGTAGGGGAAATGGTTAGTTTTTGTCTACTTTATTTTATAATTCTAATATAGAATTCTAAAATTGCAAAAAAACTTTCTTTTGATTTATTATTACACAGTACAGTATGTTAAACATTACTTTAATTTTCTATTTAGCTTGGAGCTAATTGATTACTGACCTCTTTTTAGTTGTAACCCGGGTTTAAATACAGATAAATAAATAGACATACACATCCTATTAATAAATAAAAACGCGAAAGTTTGTAAGTATGGATGGATGTTTGTTACTCTTTCACAACTAAACCGCTGAATTGATTTTCATGAAATTTGGTACGGATATAGTTCAAGACCCGGAGTCAAACATAGGCTACTTTTTGACGCAGGCTGAGCTGCGGTAAACATCTTGTACATCGAATAATAATCGATTCTTTGATAGTTGAAAATATAATCTAAGGTATCGATAGTGATCATATATCGATAGTATCGATATTGATACTATTGATAATATATTTCTGTATTTTTTTTCTGTATGAGTTGAATGACGATGATTTGTGTTATGCCCGCTGTACATCCCGCCGCCGAGTTCCGGTATAGATATACAGATCTATAGTATCGGTGCCTGAAATGCTTGGTATTGTTGTTAATCCATTAATCGATTATTTTTTTATAACTTCTCAAAAATCAATACTTCAGATTAGATTATATCGATACTACAGATACATAATCGATTAATAACCATTGATATAAACGATTACCTTTGTTGATTAAATCGATATAATTTATATCAACCCATTTCAATAATCGACTAATTGTTTGATATTGTAGTTAATAATCGACTAATTGCCAAAAATCGATTAAATTTATTATATCAATACTTTCGTATTCCTAGATTATTAAAAAAAAAAAAACAAATTCGATTAATCGATTATCCGGCAACATTAACCTACGGGGTAGTGGGCGTAAAGTGGAAATGGAATCAAAGTAGTGATAGGTTGCTGGTCGCATCGCCTACTGATAGGTATGGTTCTTCGATTTTCGCCCACTTCCTCGGCCGGCTTATATGGTCTGCGCGGGAAGAGAAGCAGTAGTACATTCCACGTATTTACTTTTCTCCCAGATCAGCATTAAAGAAATAAGATGTTAAAGACAGACAAAATTGTCAGAAAAAGTCAAAATTACAACATCCCTCTTTTGGAGTCGGGAGTTAAAAAACAAAATATTTAAATAATAAAAATCTAAACCTCGGGGAATTTGGGATTATTTAATACACGGCAACATTGAGCACTGAGCCGTACTTCGCGCCATATTTTAGGGTTATATTATTTTCGTGAGTAATTTGTGTCCATATTTCGAAATAATACAATACTTATTGATGGTATGTAATACCAGTATCTTCCTTATTTCTTTTAGTATTATTCTTACACAGTTTGACTACGCAAACTGCACATTTTGCGTCTACTTTCACATTAAATTTTATATTTTTCTAGACATCCAACTCACTCATCGGTCGCGGCATGACTGACGCGGGTATGCCGCAACCATGCCGATTTCGGCATGGTTTTAGTTGCGAATTTATGTAGTATGCCGACGGTATCTAGTCGTAGCGCAGCGGAGACCAATTTAATCTATGGCTGTAGAGTTTGTTTGAAAGCGCTAATTTCAGGTTTCACTGGTCCGATTTGAAAAATTCTTTCAGTGTTGGATAGAAGTCGAGACGAGCTGCTAGTATTTAACAAGCTTATTAAAAATGAGGCAAAAAAACTATGAAAATTATTTATCGCAATAACAAAAAAAAAACATAACCTCTCTTTTTCTTGCTTTGTCCGGCTAAAAATTATGCGTTCAAAAGGCTCCAGAAAAGTTTTATTAAAAAGCTGTCAAAAATGCGTAGTTAAACAAAATGTAGGGTGCCGGAGCTGCACGGGAATCGATCCGCACTCCCTGCCTATGGGGTGGTGTCGTACTTCTTTTTGTTTATACTTTCGGCTTGTTTGAAGGGACGAATGTAAACTAGCTTCTCGCCGCGGTTTCGCCCTCTTTGTTTGAACTCTGGGTCCTGCAGTGTGGCCACCTATTCTGGCAGGATTTGGGAGTTAAAAAGTATATATTCTAGCTATTTCTCGCGGCTCTGCCTAGGTCAGAATGTAGCCTATGTTTGACCTCGGGTCTTCAACTATATGCATACCGTTTCATCAAATCGGTTGATAGGTTTAGAAGTGAAAACGTAACAGACAGAAAAATACACAGACAGGCAGACTTTCGCGTTTATAGATATTTTTTTTTTTATTATTATTATGGATATGATAGTATGGATTAAGTGACCTGTCAGAGGATCAAAAGATAGACGGGATTGTATGAGTTATAGTACCGTAATCGGCCAACGTGTATGAGGAGAATGATTAGCGCGCCCAGTAGAAAAGGTAGGACTATAAGGATCGTACCAAGTCGAATTCTCAGTCTCTGCCTACCCTTATTGGAAAGAGGAGTGATGTTCTACGCAGGAAATATGTAGAGACTTTTCTCAGATAATGTATTCCTGTTCCGCTAAACCTACTTCATAATTAACGAAAATCTGACTCAAAACAACAATTTTTTTGCCAATTAACTGTCTAAATTAGTAATGGCAACACTGCTTGATTTTTAAAGTTGAGTCAAAGTGGCGGGTAATTTCAGTGCACTTCACCGACATAGAGGATTTGAATTTTTTTTTCACAATCTGGCTTCCATAGCGCCACCGTATTTTTTTTTTATCATTTAATAAGAATTTTTTGAAAACTATTTAAACTTTTTATATTTTGGCCCAATCACACAAAATTTTCTTTAGTACAATGAGGAATTTTTACTTTTATTTAAATTCTGTAAAGAAAATTACCGTTTTCGCGCCATTAAAAAATAAACGGCACGGCTGATTGAGACGTCACATTACCGTAACACTTGTGACACGACAAAAGCGTCACTTCTGGCGAAAACATTTACCGCCATTACCGTCGCAAAGCAAGTACGATGTGCCAGCATCACGCACCATAGACACAAGGTGAGAATATAATTTCTCCGTAAAACACACCTTCAAACATGGCGCTAGTGTCGAAGCCAACGCGCCCGCACTATTCCCGCTTATTAGATATGTCTATGCATGCACACATAAAAAAACACAGACGGGGATAAAATAAAAGACTCTGCACACGAACAAAATGAAAGGGGTAATTGCAGTTGCTTTCACAAAAAGCTGGGAGCTGTAAACTAAAAGAAGCTGTTAACGTTAAGTCGTGAAATCTGAAAGCCGTTTAACATATAGCTACTTGTATTTATCTGAGGTGCGAGAGTGGAATGACGGAATGACGCAGTTTTACTTTTAAAAAATGATGCATTTTGTCTATGGTCGAGGTTTGAATTTTTAAATGTTGATTAACGCTCGATGTTAGGATGTTACCATTCGGGACCAATAAGTTCTTGTTAGTTATCAAATTCGAATAATAATTTAGTATGAATTTGACCTTTGTCCGTTGGTCCTACCCAAGCTCTATTTAACAGTCACTCTATGTTTATACTATAATGCGCTTTCGGTAACCATGAAAAGAAAAATTATAAAACCAGTCAATTGCTAGTTGAACTCGCGCACTACCTTTATCTACAAAAACAGCAAAAAATCATGTCAGGTGTTTGGGAGGCCCTTAAATTTTTTTTTTTTTTTTTTTATTTAAAATAAAAAATATATACAAAAATAAATTAATACATTACAATAAACCACGGAGGTTTGTTACGCAATGCCTACTATTAAATATTTATATTTGTTGTTATAATGCTAACAGAAATACATCATATGATAATTTCAATTGGCTAACTATCCCGTAATAGTCATGAAATACAGTCTGATGACAATCGGACCCCTTGGGGACTGACAATTTAATTATTTTTTTTGTATTAAAACACAATGTGTAAACATTGAATTCGGCAAAAATGAAAACTGCAAGTATTACAAAAACCCGAATCGTGCCCAATTTCGTAGTAAAATTCATCAGAATATTTAAATACAAATTTCGTATGAAATACAGCGAATTCTTCATAAAACGGTGTTCTGTGTTTAATAAATATTTATATAAAAGGTATATTGTTTGAGGTCAAATGCCGTGGACAAGAAGTGGACACGAGCAGCGGCGCGAAATCTGAGTGAGGCGGGAGCGGCGCGTTCCAATACACACATTTATATGAAATAGTTCACGAAAGCACGAAAGCGGCGTCGGTGGCGCGGAGAGCTCTCGAACGCGCCCGCTGGCTTCGCGTCCGAAACCTGATATTTGACTACTCATTCATTCATTCATATCGAGTGGATTACATGGTCAACCTACCCTGTGCACCATGGCGTCCAGAGTTTTTCGGAACCGCCTTTCAGCCTCTGGCGTTCCTATAACGACCACCTATTGGCAGCCGGGACCAACTCCTTGACTTCCGAAGTACGGAATCATCATTTTCAGACAATCAGGTGATTCAAGCGTGCAGTGTCCTAACCAAACTGGAAACAGCAAAATATGCTTCCCGTGGGAATCCAACCCACGACCTCCGGGTCGAAGGCGAACGCGTTTACCACTGGACCTCGGAGGCAGTCTATTTGATTACTTAAAAAAATAAAGAGCACTCCCTTTTGACGATATTTGGGCTCCACCGGGCTCGGCCAAACAGTGCTCGGTAGGATTTCTAATTTCGGTTCGCGATTGAAACAAGTTTATTGACTGAATGTTTCAGGCTTTTTTGTTAATAGCGACGAAATTAACGTTGGTCATAGCCAATTTCATATTTAGATTGTTCTATTCTCTTTGTTTTGTAAAGAATTCAAGCAATCATGACTAAAGTTGTGTCCAAAACATGCTTTATCTTGTTTGTTTTTTTGGGTGTTGGTCTGAATAGTGCAAATCGAATGGCTCTGTAGGCAAAACATTATACATTTCATGATTTCGTTTAGTTTTATTTTCTTCTCATTTAGTTTTGAATATATAAAATGGCTAGTCAAAGTGTAGCTATGTGTGCTTTAAGTGAAACTTTTACGAAAGCCATGAGAAATTTAAAATGGTAGTGATCTTCTTTTAACAATTTATTTGATTGATGAATCACAATACATGTAAATTGCTATTCATGGACAAATTAGAAGCAAGGCGAACTTAGTTCCAGAAAGACAAAATTAACCCTTCATCTCTACAGCCAAAGATTCAATAGACTCTTGCCCCGCACTAGTAGTTAAAAAAAAATCCTTAACACCCTCAATGCTTATTGCCTTAGAGGTATTCAGCCAATGTCTGCTAATTTATAGAACCTGAAGAGAGCGACTTTCGCACTCGTCTGAACTGTAATGTTAACCCTGCGACTGCTATAGTACGCCAACCACTGAAATAATTTAATGAGGGACCTTTAGACTGGTTCACATACCGAATTAAAATGTAATTTCCATGGCAATGCTATAATTAAGGCACTACGGCTATGGCGAACATCTTGTGGCGAGAAGTGCTCTTATAACCACTCGTGTCACAAAGGTGTCGACGTGGTATATAGTATGCTATATTTAATGCACGAGTTTGCATTTTAACAGATATGCGCGTGTTAAGTGTGAAACGGAGCGTCCTTGTGTTTATTATTCTATTTTCAAACAGTATAAAAATTGAAAATTAACGAACATTCCCGAAAATTGACCGTGAGGGCTATTTTTGAAAATGCAAAACTGGTGTGTCGGAATAATATTGGTTCAATTTCGAACGTTTTTCATTCGACATAGGTGGGTCGGAACTATTTTTAATCGAATCACCCAAAAAAATAGCTCTCGCGGTTGTGTATTGGAAAATATACTAATTGAAAAGTATAGCTTCTTAAAGAAAGATAGATATATATTTTCGCGCGGGCGAAGGGAACCTTAAAGAATAAAAAGCAAGTTGGATTAGTTAGTTAGAGAACGTCAGAATTAAAACAATTTCCATCCATAGGGTACTAATCCAGTTCCATCCAGAGAGAATAAATACATTTGGAATAAAATAAATCCATAAATTGTTGAATTGCGAAGAAAGTTTAAAAAAAATAAAAGTCATAAACCACCATGCACAAAATCCATACAGTCCTCTGCAATAGCAGTGCAAACGACGGCTACCCTCTCAAAATTATTTCTATAGCTTATTTATGTTGCTCGATATAATTATGAGTGCATGTGGGGGCGCGAAAGTGAATGAAATTAGGGGCAGCGGCCATCTTGGTCGCCTGCGCAGTGTGCGGTTTTTCGCGCATTGCGCACGCGACGAGCGGGACCTTGCGTCTTCAAACAGCTGAGCTGAAAGCAGAAGGGTTAAAATTTGGGTCAATTGCTTCACGGATAACAATGGTTTTGGGGTTGTCTTTGACAGTCGGATTATTTTTGATGTATTTTCAAGCAGCGGCAAATATAGGGTTTTATTTTTTTTCTGACTTTTTTATCGCTTTATGGTAGCATCATTATCAGTGCAGATAAAACTTATTTTTTTATTTCGTATTCCACTTGAAATGTCTTTAAAAAAGTAGCCTACATTTATAGGAACTCATTGTACAAAGACACATAAAAAAATCATTCTGTAGGTTAAGCCATGGTTTGGTACTAGTCGTGAATAGAGATGGGCAGCGAGAAGAAATTCAAGAGGAAAAATTTAAATGTAAGGGGAAGAAAAGGAAAAAATAATTAATTCCCATTTATTACCGGGAATTTTTAAAAATTTCAGGAATAAATCGGAAAATTTCCGGGGAGGCGCCCATCTCTAGTCGTGAATATATATCAAATATTTTTTTATACTATGTATGGCTACGCAAATAAAACCTTCCAAATAATAGTGTTTGTTTTTCTTAAACAAACAAGTGAATAAAACTTAGGCACTTGAAGTTACGATATATTATTATTCCTTTTTATTAAGCGTTAGTATCAATTGAAAAAAAAACATGATTTAGCGTCTTAATTTTTGTTTCTTTCTAGTTGTAACATGATTGTCTCAATAACTAAAATCTTTCTTGTCTATGCGAAGATACCAAGTGGCATATTTTTAAGCTGAAAACCACACAATACTCTGCAAAGCGAGTACTATTTTCATAACCTAATAACAACTTATTGATTCAAAAATTCTAGCCAATCGCTATCTAATACTCGGTACCACTTTCTTATTACATAGGTACGCCTAAACTAAGTAGAAGTCATAATTTGATCGATTTCAAGTTATTTAGTCTCCAATTTCACTTCTTTGTGAATAAAACAGCAGTAGATTAGACTACAGAGTAGGTAATGCCATTTCTTCGGGTATTTTTGCGTAATCATGTATTATATTTAGTTTGAATTACTTACAGCTCTACTAGCAAAAGGTTTCGTTGTCAGACAATAGAGCTCTCCATTGTTCTCTGTTCAGCGCAACCTTCCTGCCAGTAGGTTTTTTCCCTAAAATCACTATCTATCAATGAAAAGACCGCAAGATAATCTGTTCAGTATTTTTTAAGTTTATCGCGAACGGGCAGACAAATTGTGGGAGCGACTTCAATTTATCATATGCATGGATATATGAAATACTAGCAGTTTCCCGCAGCTCCGCCTGCGTCGAAAAGTAGCCTATGTTTGACCCCGGGTATTCAACTATATTTATACCAAGTTTCATGAAAATCCGTTAAGCGGTTTGGCCGTGAAAGCGTAACAGACAGATTTTCGCATTTACAATATTAGTGAAATTATTATGGAAGTATGGATATATACGGATGGCGGTGTGCATAATAGCAAAGTCAACCTGATAAAAGTACGTCTACCCTGCTCCTTTCTCACTTGATCCCCGCAACGCACGGGTTGTTCTACGCAGGCGGGAGGGTTTCGGATCCAACACATAATTTCTGTTATCCTAGTATTTTTTTAATTTATTTTCGAATTACGTATCTCATTTTCTAAACATTTAGGATGAAACCTATCCCAGATTTTTACCAATACAATATTGTAAAACACCAAATATAAAAAATTGATAAGTCAGAGAAATTTCGGCTGTTTTTGATTTAACAGCGGATACATTCGGCGGAAGAAATAATTCAAATCATTGGACCCCGTCAAACGACCTCGCGGGTACTTTGGGCCCGGGGTACAACGATGTAATACTTCTTTTATCGGCATCACGTTGCTAATTTGCAATGCGCCATCATTATATTTCTTACCATGATAAGGATCCGAAAAGAAAGAATATATCGGCAAGCTTGGTCTCCGCATAGCCGTCTACTCTATGATTATACTTTAGTTCCTGGGTTTGAACTTTTGATGACTAACAATGTTTGTGATTTTTTTATAAGCTCTTTATTATAGAATGCTTTTCGACTTCAAATTGCTACTCAAATTATTGACTGCATGTCATCGATTCGACTCATTAACGGACTACGTTAGGAAGTAAAAAAAACTTTCTAGTGTATCCTACCAAACTAACAAATAACCAGTATTGCTATTTTTGAAATATATGATGACTCATGTCAAATGAGAATTGTTCGTCTCACTGATTATGGCGATAATGATAATTATTTATGTATAACTATTGTAATCGATCCTAAATGTAGAGGCGCTGATGATTTAATATCTTCATTGAGTATTCTAGCATATGTTATAAAGGGGCCTCCACTGTTCGTCCTCTAAAACAATCTACTTGACCTCATCTTTTAACAGAGTCTAATTCAATATAACAAAAAACATAATTCCAACAAATAAACAACACCGCCTCTGACTGACTAAACAATAGATATTTCCCCTCGCTGTATAACATACACTATTATAGCACAATTTATATAATTCTCCTATCATTTAACTACAATGTAACAAAGTACGATCGAACGGTTATCAAGCCGCAGTTTCATTTAACAATAATTGTTAATAAGCGGCCTTGCCGTTGACGGGAGCGGGGCAATTTGACCGTTTTTCTTATCGTGACAGGAACATGGTGTGCGGATGTTCCTATTCAGGCTTATTTAATGCTTGAAAATAAAGGTGGTGAACGGAACGGGCCCACACGACTCCGGAACGGGCCCACACGACTCTCGTTAGCCGCTTTACGTAAGTAGCGCCATTTTGAATCCACTTCCCGCCTTGACGAAAATTATCTTATTTAATTTTTTTTTTTTTTGTATTAAGAACGCTTCTTTTCTTCGGCGCGATGTCGCCGCGTCCCTGTTCGCCCGCGCGTTCCAATTTCGAATTTCGTTTTAGTTTTTAATTAGGTGTTTTCGATGAAGTTTTCGCGGAGTTTTATTATAACATCTGACATTATTCGGAACTCCGCTAACGAAGACGTGTTTTATTTTTGTAGAAAAATTATTGTAGATTTTAATTTGAAACGCTGTTTTCTGAATGATTGACGTGTCAAATTCACCGTACTACCTTTCTACCTCTTGCGTGAAATGTAATAACATCCGGGAATGGGTAATTGCGGAATGCGGCCTTTTAAACTCAAAAAAATTTCATTAAAATGGTTCTTCATTTTCTTCGTCGGTCTCTTACAACTAAGGATCGTGTCTACATGTCTTTAGGCTGTATTTACCTAGCTATCTCCAGCGATGCTTAAAAACACATCACATTAAAAAAAATATATCATGTGATCCCGTTATTGAAATATGAGGTAAGTTATTTTTTTTTATCTTTTAAAATAAGAACAGAAGCTAAGAATATACGACTTAACTCGCGCTATACCCCCTTATTCATAAAAATTAACAAACGTTCGTTAAACGTTCGTTTCCGTCTTATCTATTTTTGACGTGAAAGAACGAGAAGAAACATAAATTAGTTAACTTAGTCTTATTGAACGTTCTTTAATTTTTATGAATAAGGGGATGAGTCTTTACCTCATCCATGGACTATTTATTGTCACTTTGATATGCAATTTGGACTGAAATAGTAACTTTCTAACTAGTTTTGCAAAATTTCATTTTTTTTGCGTAACGTAGAAAACAGGCAGCGACAGCCTTTTCCGTACTATACAAGATCTGGTAATTGCCACCTGAACATTTAGTTAGAGTGAACTACAAAGCCTTTCTGAAACCGTCCCATTTTTAACTGAGCTTTTGGTCGATTTTCAATGGCACATGCCCGAAATGGATTTTGGATTTTCGTTTCCGATGAAAAATGTTTTAGCTTGAAAATAAGGTAACAGTCCATTAGGCGCCTTTCGGCATAAAAAGTATGGCGTTGGCTTATCCGTGTTCCTGGCGGATGCATCATAACGCAAGCTATCCATTAGATGGCGGCAAGACCAAGAGCGAAGGCACGCGGCGTATGTCCATTCTGCCAAATGGAAGCGGTCGGAGTATTGATTTAATACTGGCAGGCAGTCTGGGCGAAACAAAAAAATAAAATTAAAAAATATGCATATTAAAAAATTTCGATCGATACTGTGATGCGTCCCCCGCGACCGTTTCGTGTTTAGCGAGGGTGCGGGGCTTCTTTTTTTTTAATTTGGCCGCCATACTTACTTTGGTTTATGATCGTGTTTTCGAAAATACATGCGTTGTCCTTATCACTCATAAGAATTGACGAGAAAGAGAACAAGCATATTTAAATTGGAGTAAATCAGGTCTCCAGATTAATATCTTTTCCTATTGGTGTCGTTAAAGATGACTGAACGAATAGGCAACAGAGGTAATTTACTTGGCATCTTCGACTAGAAAAAATATTTGACCAGAGTATTGACATTAATCGCCCAACCGGTCAACTAACTAAAGCTTTGACATTACGGTAAAATATATTTGCATTCGGATTCTATCAATGTACTTATTAATATAAACATTTTAGGGCACCTATTAATATTGTTTTATGTTTTTAAACTTAGTATTTTGTTTTTTTGATTCGGTTTAGTAGGTTCAATGGATGAGCTCTTTTAATGTAAAGTTTATCGTTCCCTGTCGTGTTATTGTCATAAAAAAATATTATTCATAAAGAATGTTTTCGTCTTATAATGTAATAAATTGTACACGCTTTTACCGATGTGAAAAATGGCTTGTGTACATGAATTATTTATTAATTAATGTAAATGATTCAGTGCCGCTTTGTAATTACAAGATCCGTGATACGCACGCCGCGGGTTCTATTCTTTTCTAACGATTATTTTCAAAAACGTTGATGCTATATTTATTTTTTTGGAAAGATACATGAAAAATATTATGGAAGGTTCATAAAAAGCCTTTTAGAAAATCGATGTATGAAAAGCTTTACCATTTTTCTTAGCAAAAACTATCTAGCTAATGCCGACTATGCTGTATTAGATGACTGTAAATTATCTGAAGATACATTGGGAATAAATCAGAATATGATTTTCCTGAAAATATCCAAATTACATGATTTTTTTCCCGCGCCTTATTTACGCTTTATGTTGGTGCCATATTACAGATTACATTCCATTTTTGAAATCATCATAGTGATGCGAATCACTACCTGTCAGTCGACTACTCGATTCGATATTTTAATTGAATTTGCACGTGTTGTACGTCGCTCACGGTAGTTTTACTTGGTTTAATTCATCATTTTACTGTCCAAATGACATATCGATAAATTGTTGACTGGCACGTTAAATTGGGATGCTCCGGATTGGCGATTCACCACGATTTGTGTTTTAATTATTTTCGATTGATTTTTAACGTGTGTTTGACTGGTTGGTTGGGCTGTTGGTTTTAATTTGTTTTTTTTTTTCAACTGTCATTGCATTCAATTTCTATTTAAGTACTATCTGTTACCTGTCTATAGGAAACGATCGAATCATAGCAATTAACATTGAATGAACCAATATTGTGAACGCAAAAAGTGTCATATTGTTTTAAGTATTACCTATATTCAACTGATTGAAATTGAAGAAAAAATAAAAGTTGTTGCGACGTTGGGCTCATTTTTCCTAAGCCTGGACGCTTAACAAAATCGATTCTGCCTCATAAAACATTATAATGATTATTTAATAAAGCTACAGTTTTTCATTATTGTGCTACATTACACACGCGATACATTTTAAAATAAGAATAAAATTAATAATTTTAAGTGATATCTTTGGAAAACAGTTCTTTATTGAATCAAAGTACTTAAGTATTTTTATTTTAAGTGAGTATTAAATATATTAGTTGAAACAAACTCTTCAACTTTTTAAACAATTATATATATTTATGTTCAGTATAAATCAAAAAAAAAATTCAACTTCAAATTTTTTTTATATAAATCTGATATTTGGAACTGAAAAAGAATGTATGCTGTTTTATATTCTTTTCAAAATCTATAGACTTAACATAATAATTGATGTTAAAATTTAAACTTGTGTTTTTGCTAGAAGTATTATCAAATTTATTGTTGGCCAACACTGGACTACAGAATTTTAAGCTTGGTGAGCGAGTCAATTACAGAGGATTTTGCAATTATTTTTTTATGCTATTTCGTATAAATAATACATGAATTAAACAGAATATACAATAGCGAACTTATCCAATTCAAATGTTTATACTTTCATCGTCGGCATCAATATTTACAAACTAAAAAAAAAACCATTCGAATTTCTAACAAACTGTTCGAAATTTAAAACAAAAATCAACAGGGCTGCTGCCCGCGGGCCGTAGTCGCGGTTACACCCACGTAATGCCGCACAAATGTGCGGACGCGTAAAAAGCGTTTAATTGGCCGCGCGACCTGCCGTCCCGGATCACTCCCAATCACAACCAACACGCTAGTGATGTCCACTTGATTTTTTGAAAATTTTTCTTAACTATTTAATTTTTTTAACAGCCAGTATTTTTATTCCTTAAAATGGAATTGGATGTTAATGAAAGTATAATTTATGCTAAATAGCTAGCGTGTTAATGCCGTCAACACCTTTCGACGTGAACCCCACTTAAGAAATTTGCATGTGTTCGTTCAAGTTACAGAAGTCCGTTAAACAGATCGCTTCATTTTCGACGAACTTTTATTAAATTGGTAATAAGATTCCTTAGATTTAGATATCAAAATACAGCAACCATTTTATTTTTAAGCACGTGACAAATTTTACTAATCTTAAATTTTTTGCCACACTTTCTAATCTCTACGAATGGTATAGTTGATCAAAACACAAAATAAAAATGACGATAAAGAGCGTTTTATACCGAAATTGTTTTATTGTAGTATTTTAATAACATATTTTAATGTTGCCGTGATGTAGTTGTACAGTTTATTTTCCGTCGGAAAACATACTAACAATGTGCAAATAGAAAAGTAAAGATAAGCACTGCCATTCTGTTTTTCCCACATGTGACCCATTATGTATACTTTTAAATTACATGGTAATGTATGTGCGTATTTGTGTTGTAATATTACCGGAAATACTCTTCTAACTGTCATGTTTTAAATATAATACTTTAGAGGGAATTTGTTCTATAGAGCGCGCTTATGCAAACCATAGAGTCGGCGGCGGCGATGCGGTGATTGCGAACTAAGGCTATGTGGTATTTTGCTTAAGAATAGATTTCACCATTATTCCATAAATGTATAATGCAACATGGATTAAATAATACTTCCGCAGTTTGAAATAGGCTCAGGAAGCAAACGGGAAAATGCTTGGAAAATTAATTGCTTTTCTCGTTATGAAACATTTATTCAAGTTTTAGATCAGCACAAAAAGGACTATTATTTCAAATGCAAGGTAAACACTCAAAATGGTCTGTATATGTAGTAGATATAATTCAACATGATTTTTAGATTTTATAACCTTGTTGAATCTGTACAGCTGAGCTGTTAAACAGCACAACGTTCACTCTCTATAATGATTGTTACACTAATTCTACGAATCTTACTTTATAGTGCTTCGCTCGATTAATTTATTAAAATATAGCCCGCATTTTTCTTTCTTACATTACAGTAAAATAAGAGTAAAAAAAAATGGTTTAACTGCCTCCAGCTTTGTGTTGGAATAAATTATTACCTTTTTTTAAAAGACAGTTGCGAATGCTTTTTATAAAGTAACGTGCAAAATAGCTAGCGCTATTTCACCATTAATTATTTTGATTTTATATATTAATGCTTAACAAATTGACTCTTTTGCAATCAACACTGTAAGAAAGGATGTTCCCTGTTGGTAGGAAGGTAATTTTTTTGAAAGTAATTTTAAGTTTACCCATAGTTTATTTACTTCACCTTGGTTTTTTTGTATTCGATTTTCTGTCGACAGTCCATTTATGTAACTAAAAAAAAAATATCACTTTATTTCAAGAGGAGATTTTTCCAGTAAATAAATAGCAAAAAAATACGAATGGCATTCACCTGCAATACCAACATTGCAAACAGATGTACACACATCTGCCTGGTCCTGTCAGAGAATAAAAAACTGAGTTGTCATTTGCAATTAATATTACGACTAAAATTTATGTATTAAGTAGGGTTAATTATATTTATTTACTTGAAGCCTATGGATCGATCGTACTTGTGAAATTCATACTTCAAGGAGGTACTTTTGTTTGAATTTGATATCCTGTTTAATTTTTTTAACTTATTTACTCTGAACAATATTATCATAATACTATGACTTAAATGAAGATGTAATCTCTTGGTTACTATGGCAGAAATTTTGCATAAACCCTTATGCTAAAGATTATATTTGATATGTGAATCAGTTTAGCTAGCAATAAAATAAATAAGTCTAAATTTTCAGAACTTTTTTTTAAAAATTTTAGTTGACATATATTTATCTTATACGGAACCATAAAAATATAGGCTTAGTTACAGGTGTTTTCAATGTTATCATGTAAAAAATAATGAGCGCTTTGTAAAAACATTGCCTGTATCTGAATAGACGTTCAAGAAACGCAATAATGACTTCATTTGCTTACGTAAACAATTTAAATATCGAACACTGGCCAATTAGCAAAAACGCGTGTTATTAAATTAAAAAGTTGCAAAAAAGAACGTTTTTAAAATCCGGTGACTGTGCGATTGTACACAACAGGTGAGCCGTGTCACATCACTACACGCTCGCGGGACGCGTAAAAATAGTGCGAAATCTAGCAACCTGTTACTGCCGTTGACAGCGGCCCGTGGTCAGATGGGCCCCACGCACGCGCCCACAAACGCTGACTGAAACTTTCACTCGGGAAACTTTAACACGCACATGCAGGATTAAAATGCAACCTTTTTGCTACGCGCGTCAAAAAATACATTCTACATTCGGTGATATTTTGAATTAAGAATTTTATCGGTGGCCAGTGTGTTTCAGTTTTTATATTTTGTTTAGTTTTCATACGTATGCGTGAATCAAAATATACCATTACTTTTTAATAAACGGACTGGTATAGGGTTGTCCTGATGGTAAGCGGCTAAATTTAAGGATGCATGTAATGTCAAGATTGCCATGTACAGATTGTACAGTGCACACTATCGGAGACACTATACCAGAAGAAACCCTATATATATCAGTATTAGTGACGTTTTTTTTGCTACAAAATTATTTACTGCTTCAAAACTATATAGTAAAGTCCAGTGTTATCAAGCAAATGTAGTGAAAGATTTGCTGTCAATAATTATGAAAAAATATTACTCGGTTTCAATAAAAAAATCAATATTGACATACGTATACATGTCAAAATCGATAAATATTAAGTAGATATATGATTTTGCAATGATGTTTTGTGCTCATAACCACGTCGCACTGAACGTACGTCGAGCGAGCGTGCCTCGAGAAATTCGATTACGCCCGTTGGCCATGTCAATGACTTGAATTTCAATTAGAACAAATTATCAAGGGATCGCCGCAGTAAACTTGATTTGTTAACGCAAGCGCACTGCACTCTGCACGCTGACTCCCCGAGCTTCGAATTAGGATGGCTTCATTTTGGATCTGTGCGGTACTAATATGTCGAGTATCGCTCTAATTCGCTTTCTCATGCACTCAATATTTCCGAAATGTATTATACCAACGTTCTATCATGTACCCTGTAGGTTGAAATGTTAGCTATTCTAATCGTACATCGCCGATATCGGAAAATACTTTCATTTTTTAATTTCAATTTCCAATGTTATCGATAATTTAAAATTATTTCCTAATGTCTTGAAATCAGTCACACCTATCACTATTACTTACGTCGATTCGAAATTCAAATCTGTATTCAGTCAATACTATTAGATATTCTGTGTCTAAATATCGTCTAAGTACCTAAGTATACATATGCTGATTTCATCAAAGTCGGATAAGTTTTATTTCAATGATAATGACGCGATTTACTGTAAAATAATGAAGTTAACCCGACACTCTTACTCATTCATGTAAAATTGCGGTATAAGAAATTGCGGGTAAAAAAAGTCTGTCATCTATTTTTTATTCTTAGATTTATTACTCTTGGATAGGAATGATGTTGGTAAAATCGGCCCTTAGTATTCGTCATGTTGTTATTCTTGTTGAATTTTTTGACTTAAATAATATTGACAGCCGCTTAAAGAATTAAATAATATATTTTTTACACGAAAACTACCTTTGAACTGTTACAAATCGATTAAAATATTTCGTTTTTATTTATTCATTACACACTAATTATGTTTCAATGAAACACGTTACCAATACATCCTTTTATTAATTAATTATCAGTACAGTGGGCGGCATATAATACCTACATTCATACCCAGTAACTAAATAACTAAATAATAAACATTTAGCGCGAGTTTGAAGGTCAATTCAAACTTGCATCAATGTTTTAAGTGAATATCTGAAAGGAAAAATAAATTTAATTTTCTCCAACTTTCACCTGCAATAGGATTCCCAAGGGTTACACGTCGGGCACAGGGCTGATCCTGAAAATAGTGCTTTATTTATTCAAATCGAGTGGGTTACATGGTCAATTGGCCATGTACATCCTGTTTTTCGGAACTTTTTCAAACTTCAAGGAAATTCTGCAAACGCAAACAAAACATTAGACAAAGAATATTTAAAACTATTTTAACAAGTTGCTTATGTAAATACATAGTACTAAATGAAATTTCTATAAAAATTCTTGGATCAAGGGATAATGTTAAAAAAGAACACTATAACATGAAGTGACTAACAAGGAAGCCTTCAAAAAGAGCGTGAAAAAATTCCTTCAGGGCTGGCTCGGCAACAGGTGGGCCGTACGCCTGTTTGCCTACTTAGTTATATAAAAAAAAGAACCTAGTTGTGAATTTAAAAATTCTCTCTCAAACGGAATTTTTTATTTGAGTTTGAAGAATTTGCTTTAATAGTCATTATCGATTTTGAGTGCGACTTTTAGACGTGTTTGTATAAGGACACTAAAACCAAGTTTAATTTCACACTTATAGTTCAACCACTAAGTTAGCGTGATCCGATATTTAATTGAATAACAATTGATGGTCTACTGATATAACACGAACTAGAAAAAAGGTAATTACATTAGTTATCTGATTTAACTATTGCGGCATGTATCGGCAAACCATTTTAAATGTTAATAAATTTGATTTAGATTCATAGGAGACTCATACAGACTGACGAGGCCAACGGGGAATCGCTTAGATGAGAGAAAAAGCTGAAGAGAAGTATTTCGACTCAACCAAAACAATAATTGTCTGAAAAAAGTTACATCTCTATCCTCTTTACAAAGATAGGACAAAATATCAAAATATTCCTGAAAAATTATCTTCGAGTCTTCATATTCATACGTTTCACAAAATTTTATTTTGATATTAGTGTTACGAGCTGGGGGGAGAAAAACACCGGGTGACTCGAAAAGACATTTATTTCCACAAGGATAAAAATAAAGAAGGAGGAGTAGTCCGTCTGGGGACGTACTTCCACCCTACAGAAGACCGCAGCCAAATAACACTGTGATGCAGTATTATGTTCCTGCTGGTGAGTAGGGTCGCCACGTCGCCAGGCTTCAGAGGGGTCGCTGTGCTGACAGCGGACAGATCGGCAACCCGCTCGTGACATCTCCGGTGTTGCAGGCGTTCATAGGCTACGGTAACCACTTACCATCAGGTGGGCCGTACGCCTGTTTGCCTACTTAGTTGTATAAAAAAAAGGATGGTCGCCGACGTCACTTAACTTCACTAATCACACACAATGTCCAAACACTTGCTTAACACTGTCCTGATGAATCGCCGAAGTCGTTGGTTTCTCTTGTTCTTCTCACTGGTTTCACTTCTGGTTCGCTCAACTTGAACTCCCCCTGTCGCACATTCCGCTGTTTATATCGAAGTTTCCAGAAAGATCTCAAATACTCCAGAAGAGTAAGAGAGAGAGAGCGATAGTCTCGATCTCGTTCATTCGTTTCTCGAACATGAGAGCGAGAAAAGCGACGTACTATATCGTTCGCGCAATTATTCTCGTGTGGAAGCACGCAGCGATTGTACGAGAAGTTTCCGCGTTTCTAAACATTAGTATGGATATAGAAGTACGTAAGCATGGGTAGTATGGATGGTATATGAAACAAGACTACTTTCAATAAAAAAAATAAGTATAAAGCAAGAAAAAAATTTCGTTCTCACAAATATATCTAGTGATCAACTGACAGGAGGTTGAAATTAAAAAATTTGCCAGATTTTTTTTTTCATAAATTTTAGACGCAAATGTGATCATCCACCTACTCTCCTGCCCCATCTATTCCTTAGTGGTTCTTGGTATAGTAGGGGACAGATAAACCTGGCCCCCAGTCATTGCGGTACGTACGCTAGGGGGGCCACATTTACCTGCCCCGAATGTACCTGTAACGTGGACGTCCGAATTCACCATAATTTCAACTCCATCGAGATATTCAAACAGCGGGCTGACGTGAATCTGTGCAAACTTGATTGACGATCCGACAATGTTGTGGTCATTTTCAATTGATTTTAATCATCGTTTAGTGTATCATTAGGATCTGTATTAGCGGGGCATGAGTGTTTGTAACGTTTAAATTTCAGGCAAGCGAACGATTTATTTATTTTCATAGATCTTTAGTATCGACTGACATTTACAACTGTATTCTTAAACCTTAAGAACGTCCTTTACTCAAACTCATTGGAGGACGCTTTAAGGAAGTCCTCAAACTTTCCTTGAAAACAATATTCTTAGTTGGTTGCTTGAGCAAACTCCAATGAGGAACCACACAGGTTATAATAACAATTCAATGCACAAAAAAATAAAAATACAAAACAATAGAGTGAAATATTAAAATAGTGGCAAAAAACTGATTTATAACCACTTTATTTCATAGAGGACGCCTCTCGACAAACCTTATATTTGACAGTTCGATACTCACCTCCAATGAGGAATCTTCTTAAGTCAAGGAAGCTAGTGACGACTTACCATACCAATGAGTTGGAGTAAGGTTGAGTGGAATTTGAGCAAACGTTTGAGAATATGGGGGTTAGTGGTAAAGAACATCATAATCCTATTTGTCTGGTTTCCCTATTAAAAAAGTGTTAAGAAGGTCAGACAGCAGTCGCTCCAATGTACCAGTACTGCTAAAGCGTAAGCTGACGACGCAACTAGGAATACACGCTAGGATGAAGAAAGATCAACAAGTATACTTACAAGTTATATTGCCTCGGCGATAAATTCGCCTTTGCGCTTCACTTTATTTTGTTAATATGTTTATGTAATGTTGTTTTTAGGTGCAATAAAGATTATTTGTATTGTATACTGGTTAACTTAAAGCCTTTCATTACCTAGTAATAAGTCTATGGCCAATATTGCCCAAAGTTTCCGGAAGCATAGAAAATTGCCGACAAACTTCCGAAATTATTCCCGGCGACATTCGGAAAGTTGCCGAAATTACCGGTTACGTCACATTACTAGCACTCATCGCCGTCATGGCGTCTCCTAACCATCGAAAGTTCCTCTCCATGAGGCACTCATCATCATCATTTCGTGTGACACTACTGACACATTGAAGGTTTCGTTTAGTTTTCTAACTGGCTTGCATCATCATCATTTCAGCGGTAGTCAGTCCACTGCTGGACATAGGCCTCAACTAATGATTTCCAAAATTACCGGTTGTAACTGGCTTTCCTTAACCGGAATAACGCTTAGATGATGATGAATGACTAAACTAGATATCTCATATATCCATTGTTCAAAATGAAGGTGTGCGCCAAAATTACATGCAGCACCTATCTAGCTAGGAAGAAGCATTAGGTCTATGACACACTTGAGCCGATATTATCAACATCGTTCCTATCCAAGAGTAACTAATCTACGCATAAAAAAATTATGACAGACATTTTTATTCTAGAGACAGAGTACTTCTACAGAGATTATACGTGGATTAACAGCATATACTCGGGTTAAATTTGTGTTTTTTTTTTTTTATACAATTAAGTAGGCAAAAAGGCATACGACCCACCTGATGGTAAGTGGTCACCGTAGCCCATGAACGCCCGCAACACCAGGGGAACTTAATTTTACTTAGAAGAACTAGCGAACCTCGAAAAAAGAACAACATACATACATACATACATACCATCACGCCTTTTTCCTGTAGGGGTAGGCAGAGACCACACACGGATTTCCATTATTAAAAAACAAAATTGTTTTGTACTAACTGTTAACAAATGGCGCTGTTAATTAAAATCAATTAAATTTTAAACATTAAATCATTGAATTATATACCTATTATAAATTAAGGAAATATGTAATGTATTATGTAATCCTATCATGCATAGATTAATTGGTCTCGCGGTCGTAGCACCGCGGAGACCAATTATTAATCTAAGCCTATCATGCTTGGACAAATGATAGACATGTACTTAATCCAAAAAGGTCTCAATTCGGCTGCATTTGTTTTTCTTTTGCAAGTTGACTCTAGTACGGTACGACGTAGAAATATCCATTTTACGCCTTTTTTTTCTTCTGTCTTTAATTTTAATCTCGTCTTATCCAATTAAGTCAGAAAATTACTATCTATATTGTCTATCTACAAAACCTAACTTTTTTGAAGTAGTCTTCTTTTGTTTACTATAAAGTGTGTAAACGACCTAATCACGCACACTACACCGTTTTGGGGAGTAACGTGTCGCACACTTACATAGCTATGGTTAAAGCGGGGTGCGCTTTGCAATTCAGATGGGCCGTACTTAGGCAGTGTGTCGACTATGAGTCTTTGCGATTGTTTAGTGGTTGTGTGTCGCGTATAGATTAGTTAGAATTTGGCTGGATGCAACGACATTATCAAGCAGCGGCCGGACTCTGCGCCTTTCTGTGTGCGTGAAAATTTAAAAAAGGAACTTAAAACGCTGACCTTATTACGCGGGGGCCAGGCTCTTTGAATGTGTGAAAATTTGAAAAAAAACTGAAAATGACGGCTTTTACGCTGGGCCCGGACTCTGTGCCGTATGCGTGTAAAAATTTAAGAAAATAAGTCTGTTAGCTTGGGCCGGACTCTCTGAAATAATTTTATTCTTAACTTTCGCATTAGTTTTAAAATTGTATGTACCATATTATTTTTCTTATGCAATAAAAGGTTTTGTATTGTATTATTTTTTTACGAAATGACAACCTTCTCTGAATTAATTTGTGTTATACAATTTAAAATTAATTAACTATTAATTTAACTACAGCATAATTTGCCTATTTTACTATTTTAATACGGTTTTTATCGCTTTTATTACTTATTTATTTACACCTGACGTTTCAAACACTTTACAGCGTTCATGGTCGCAGGCAGACTAAGTTAACATTTGTCTTTGATGTAATAAGATTACAAACTACCGCCTGAAATTTTTATTGGGAACTATTCCGATTCACGCAGTATTGGCTCACAGTATCTAAGGGTCTTGCAGTCTGCGATTTTATTAAGTTACTGACTGGATCCCAAGCTGGTGGTACCTGCCAACCATCCTCTCTATTGAAATTAGGATGTTTTTTACTTTCAATAGCTTCACGTAACATCCTTGGAATGAATCTGTTTTCCTTTGCAAGGACTTGAGGATTATCAAAACGCATATAGTGGTTGAGTTTGTCTAGAGCGTGTTCACAGACTGCAGACTTGGTTGAGCGTCTATTTTTCATGTCAGCAATATGTTTGCCCAATGTATGATAAACAGTTACAGTCAATTTTATAAACTCCAGCATTATTAAATTAGCAGCAGTATTAAAATAGTTTAATTTAATAAATAACAATCGCGAAAACATAAGAAATCATTAACTACAGCAAGTTCGTGTAGAGCCCACTTGCTAAAACTATTTTAAATGAAGTTAGGTACAGGACTAATTTAGAAAAATAAATGGTATGGTAAATCGTGTTGGTGGCATCAAACTTTATCAGTCTACCTCAGATTGACATAGTTATGTAAAAGAATGTAGATATAAATAACTCCCTAGTGTCCATGTCCTAGTAACAAATGAATCCCTAGTGTCCATTAACCATCGAAACAACGGTATTTATACAATCACCAGGAAACTATAGACCTTAGCATTACACGAGTGGTTAGAAAGGTCCTTTGAACGAATGTCGTAACTCCGTATCGCAATCGATGCCAAAACTTTACATCGACAATGGCGACAACAATGACATCCACTCATACGAAGGCTGTTGAAGACACTGTTTTTAGTAGCTTTACTGATTTTTTGTTTAAAGAAAGAAAAAAGTGTTTTTTTCTTATTGCGCCTTACGCGCCGCATTATGATGGTTTTTCGGAAGCGGCAGTTGTTCAAGGCGCGCAGTCTTTTGATCAGCAATCTATATCGCTCTTTGGAATTACCGTCATAATGTGTCCTTAAAAATTACTTTACTTTCACAAGTTTAATGATATACACCTAATACATTATGATAAACTGCAAGCAGCAATTAAATCTTATCACAAATCCCCAACAGAACCGGCCAATCAGAAATCTATGGACAATCGTCAGGAAACTAAAGACCAGAGCGGAGCATTACCCGATCAATTCGCGTTGTCAGAGAGGTCCTTTGAACGAATGTCGCCGTCACTCCGTATCGCAGTCGATGCTCAAACTTTACAGTCACAATGGAGACTCAACAATGATGTCCACTCACACGACGGCTATTCAAAACGACATTTATTCGAGCCGATACAGCTCTTTTTCTAAGCATTTTAACAATAAATGCGTACGTTATGACGTATTGGATCACAAAAGATGTTCGAAGTTTTTAGAATAATATAATTTGTATTCTGGACAATTTGTGAAATAGTGTTTTGCTAGCGACACACAACACCAAGCTAATCCTTGTTAAACTTCTAAAATTAAATTAAACAAAAGCATAAGTACAACTGTAACACTAATGTAAAAAAATATTCTTTTTGTATCATATTTTATGTGTTACCTACTTGTAAGCGCTTTTGTTCCTAATAATAGATTTTCGAGTTTAAGAGCACGAAATGTGAAACCTACTTCTTCCAAGCTGAAACGTAAAATTAAATGAAAGCAAATGACGTCCAAAATCAGTCCCAATTTTCCGGACGTTTTTATTTCATACAAAATAAAATCAAAATCAAATCATTTCCGCGCACTACGCTAAGAAGACCGGAACAGGTGCTTGCAACAAATATATAATGATACAATAAATATACCGCCAGGCAGCGTCTCTCTCATACATTATGTATGGCTTTACTGTATTAGTGCTCCCCGTAGATTAGCCGACGAATAGAAGCGCAATGTTGACATAACTTATGTATGGATGTTTGTCTGTCCGGACCCGTAGCATAAACTAGAGAGAGTATAGAAGTAAGGTGCCTTAGCTCTTGGTAAAAGCCTAGCCTTGATTTGTAAATGTCGTGTTTTAAAAATTTGGCCCAATTAGACTGTCTTTAAAAAAAATAAAGCCTTCGGGAAAACACTTCTGTCGTAAGAAGTTCGCTACGTATCACCGAATATTACAAACTGAAATACTGGATGCTACCTAAAAACCGGTTGTTTTGTAAATGTCTTCTTTTCAATAATAAAATAAGTCTTAGTATAATGTTCGCTGATTTTTGCAGTTTTCATTTAATATTTACTAAACGAAAATTTTGTAGAATTCTAAGATGTTAAAATACTACTTTTATCAAAAATACATGTTTTATTCAAATTAAAATGAAAATTTTATGAAATTTGGCTAGCAACTAAAATAAATAGAACACAAACTGTGAATATAAAATACGTATAATGTAAATTTTTAAAAATAAACAAAACACTAAATATATTTGTAAAGCGCGTGTTTACAATTCTAAGTTATTTTAGGCTTGTTTCATAAAAAACGAAAATATAAAATATAATATAAATGTTTAGTGTACTATAAGCGGTTAGTTCATCACTATGACGCGTATAATGGAAATAAATTAATGTAATAATGAACAAGCCGTGCCGCCCGTGAACGTTAATTTCGAAGCTTTATCTCCGTACCCTCACTACTTTGTGTCTAAGGTCCCTCCCGAAATCCCTATTAATGATTAATGAAAATTGCAATACATATAACGTCTACCATTAAATATTTAAGGGCGTAGTTTTCTCCAGTTCCTCGGTACTATGTAATGGGGCGACTGAATAATTTAGCGAAATTTTATGCTCCGTCTCGCTCTCTCCTTTGTAGAACACGAGTATACAAAATCTGGAGTGCTATTTTCGAAAAGTGTGACTCACGCAAAAAAAAATATTGTTCGAAAGCGAATGATTTTTATTCGAGATATATGTCATACATTTCAAAAATAGGGCGCTCCTGAGCAAATTTCACGACGGGTGTAATAGATTTTTATGTATTTGTTTCCTAAGCTAAAAGACAGGCGAAGCATAGACGTCCACCGACCAGGTATTCCGACAACATAGTCAAGGTCGCAGGAAGACGCTGGATGCAGGCCGCTTAGATCGGTCAGATTGGAAACCCATGAGGAGGCCTACGAGTATGTTCAACAGTGGACGTCCTGTGACTGAGATGATGATGATGAGGATTCCTAAGATACGCCTGAGGTATTTTTGCCTTTGAAGCTCTGAACTTGTTAAGAGAATGAAAACTAATAAAAAAAATCCAAAATTAGACACTTTTTTTACTTCAGTAGCTAAACATTGTTAACCGACTTCAAAAGGTTCTACGTTCGACTATGTGTATTTTTTTACATTTCTTTGGAATCAAAAGATCAATCAGCGGTTACGGCGATATGTCTGTCACTCAGTATTCTTTCATATATTACTAGCTTTTCCCGCAGCTCCGCCTGCGTCAAAAAGTACTCTATATTTGACCCCGGGTCTTCAACTATATTCATACCAAATTTCATCAAAATCCGTTGAGCGGTTCGGCCGTGAAAGCGTAATAGACAGACAGACTTTCGCATTTATAATATTAGTATGCATATATCTGTATATATTCTTTATATATAATAAAATAATAATAAACTTAACTCTATCTAGGGGTAAGTTTATAACTAGGAGACAACACCCAAGGACGAATTTTCCGAAATTCCCAAGGGACCGTTACCACACTAGTTATATTATATATATATCGCGCGAAGCAAGGACGGACCTCATAGTTATTCTATAATGGTCTCTCAGCTTATGCATAGATAATGAAACTTGATTGGAAACTGTATTATGCAGAATACTGCAGAAACTTAGTTTCTTTCAACCCTCTACAGAAATGGTGGTGTTGTAATCATTTTACTGTAATCTTGGGAGCGATTTTTATTGAGACTGGCGTCTTCAGTTTTAAGGTTAAACAACCGAAAAGAATGATTGAGATTCTTGTTCCTATCTTGTACCTTGAGGATAATTCCTCATAGATTACGTTTCAGCGAACAGTTTAAAAGAACTAGTACTAACTCAATAAGTTACCCAATTACATTAAAACAATCTTGAAATTTCGACCATTAAGTCCATAAAGGGTTAGGTAACGACCAAATGATTATTATTTATTTTTATTTTTGAGAATCAGTTAAAGTCAACCTTTAAGAATATTGTAATCAGATAGAATTAGAGTATCAGTAATCGACGGCCTTGTACGTAGGTACTTACAAATGTTACTAGTGAAATAAAACTTTGTTCTTTGCGTACTCTGAGACACTTTTTGATGTTTACTCCTATCTGTTCACAAATAAGTTCTAAATCAACACCGTAAACCATAAAGACGCAAAAATACGTATTTACATAAGCAAAAATCCGTATTCTTCAATACCGCCCAATCAATCTAAAACTTTATCCTAGGCAACAGGAAATCAGAGTCCGAAAGGGGGTGATAGGCTGTATGCAGCGTTGTTAATTATCGGAGGCGGGGTGTTTTGGGCCGTGGGGGTGGTTAAGGGGGGCTGTCGAACAAATGCGCCTCATTAGCCTCGGTTTGTCGTGCGTGCTGCACTGATCTTATCATGGCTTTTGACGAAAGGAAGTGAAGTGATAGGTAGTGGAACAACCAAGCACAGGGTTGTGTTTGACGCATCGCCAAAACATAAGTAATTCAGCTATATTTTTTTTAAAATCTTTATAAGATAAACTTTTGGTTTTTGTTACCTATACGTGTCTAACTGCTGGAGAAATGCCTTCCTTCTTTCTAAATATAACGTTAGGGCTTTTAAATGTTATTGAAATGATTGGTCAATGAAAATAATACAAATTTATGCTACAAATAGAAAGTTTTACAACTATTTATCAGCATGGTTGTCAAATTGAGTGCTTACAATACAAAACTCTTTATTGCACAACAAGGATATATAGAAATTACAATTACAAAAGCAATTTGAGATAGGACATTTGTTTGAAGATTTTTAATAGATGCAATTATTGAAGCAGCTTAAGAATTTATTTATACCTGAAAACTTAACAAATACTTTATTAAATCTTCGCCACACTCACCACCTCACAACTCATCACCCGTGCAAAGCTTGCACGTTTACTTGTAATTTCTAAGATTTTCCATGACGTCATTCCCTTATCAGAATTCAATTATTTAACTTCGACGACACAACTCATTGTCTCGCATTATTTTTCCATTATTAACACAATCAATTTAAATAATGAGCAAGTTTGTTTTGATCATTATAAATGTAACTAGCGTAAGAAGTTATGAAACATAAATAAATAAATAAAAAAAAAATCTTCATTGCCCATCCATCCATACTAATATTATAAATGCGAAAGTCTGTCTGTCTTTCTGTCTGTCTGTCTGTCTGTTACGCTTTCACGGCCAAACCGCTGAACGGATTGTAATGAAATATTGTATGAATATAGTTGAAGACCCGGGGTAATAGGAAAACATAGGCTATTTTTTGACGCAGACGGAGCTGCGGAAAACAGCTAGTATTATATATTTATATTATTTTATTTTATTAGTGAACATTAAATTTTATTAATTAATTAATTTATTAAAACTTTATTGTACCACAAGTAAAAATACAATTGGCGGACTTAATGCTAAAAGCATTCTCTCCCAGTCAACCATATTAATGGTATTTTTTATCTGGAAAAATTTTTCCCTGGATCGTAATCGTATATACTCGTATATTTTTGAAATCATTACGCTACATATACAGTTATAATGACGAAGAAATATGTAAGAACCTCGATAGTCGAGCGCGACCCGCGTAACCGTAGTGAATGCGCGTGTCAAGCGACGGCGAGACGCGACCACTATTGTATTGGTCGCCATTTAGTGGCATTTTCTATTTCGAGTCCCTCCGTGCGTTGAAAGGCACGTTAAGCCCGGTTATCGATAGACAGCAGTCGCGAGGCTGTGCCAGATGCCTTAAGGCAGCCTGAAAATTCTGACAGTGTTGGCCACTAACATACCCCCGGTCATGTTCCTGTTGGTCTGGTTTCCCTGTAAAAAGGTTCACGGAGGTCAGACGGCAGTCCCTCCATTGTAATAACCAGTGGCGCGAAATCTAGGACCATGACATACAGCGTACCCTAGACTCCAAAGCGTAAGCTGACGACGCAACTAAGAATACACGCTAGGATGTAGGAATGACGATGAAATATTTCTATGTTGGCAAAAATATTTCGACCTAAATCTATTTCGTAGCGCCATACCGTCGTAGCAGCTACGTCGTAGACGCCGCGTAGCGCTCTGTGGCAGTCGATAGGCGCGGCGCATGTTCAAATTCGTGTCAAATGTTACAACTTGTGTTGCTACTTGCTTGTAGAGCCTTGTAAGGGAAGATACATGGTGTTTCATTTCATATAGGAAATCTTACGTCAGGGTGTTTCATTTCATACAGGAATTCTTAAGTACTTTTTAAACACTATCCTTTTTACCGTGTGTTTAGTATGTAACCAATTTTCAATAAAAAAAGTTGTGAAGACCGAGACGAAATGTTCGACCTTCCATAGAAATTCCTTATTTCCTAGATTTAGTCTATAAGATTGATAAAAAAAAAATACGCCATTGTTATGATGACGTCACATTGCCTATGTTACTCGGAAGAATGCAAGGAACGTAAAGACATCTTCCACATCTATATCTGATAATCTCATATACATACATACATACGAATAAACATGAATGCTGAAAACATTAGACTCATTTTCTGGTGAGTCATGTAAAAATAGTTTCGCGGTTAAAATACGTAATTACCGATTAAGGGAGCCGGTAAAGTTAGAAAGAGTTCGAAATAGATATCAATTAAAAGGGTTAATCGTCTTAAATTACTTTTAATTAATGGTATTGTTTAAAATACAAGTTTAATAAGTCTACTAAGTTTAATAATAATTGTACTTAATAATATAATTGCCGCTGATATTATTACTCTGTAATTGCATTGACTTTGTAATGAAAAAAATAAATTAAAGTTGTCATAGAATAGTAGTTTTTGTTTTCTCACTGTATGTGTCTGTACTTGTTGTGTAATTGGTCTGAAAGAATAAAGTTAGAATCCCGCGTGAAATTTGGACGTACAATTTGTTTACTTATTGCCGCTAACGTTCCAAGGATCGGAAGATGTTTTTAAACAAATGACGTAATGCGAAAGTATGTCTATCTGTCTTTCTGTCTCTCCATTTCTCTGCCTGTAACGCTTTCACGTCCTAACCGCTGAACAGATTTTGATGAAATTTGGCATGGATATAGGTGACAGACTCGCCCGAAGCTCCGGGTCTGTTATGTTTGAACATAGGCTACTTTTTGACGCAGGCGGAGCTGCGGGAAACAGCTAGTAGAAAATAATTCCCTTGAGCAATAAGTTCGCTTCACTATTTAAACCACGTTTAAAGTTTCTCATCTGCAATCTCCTTTTTTGTAGAAAAAGTTTATTAAATTACATTTTGCCTTGATGTCCATTACTTAATTTAATTCAGACAAGTTAATGTCCAGCGGATCTTAAAGTATAATAAAAGGTTCCTTTTGCAATCTTTTTTAAGTATAAAAAGGTATTATAGTATGATTATCGTGGCATTGGTTTATAAAACTAATAAGTTTTTCTGAAGATCCTTCTTTAAGGATTTACCAGATGGTAGCTGGGACCAACGTGCCTTCCGAAGAACAGAAATGAATATTACCAGATAATCAAGAGTTCAAAGTTTGCAAAGTCTTAGACACTGGAAACAACAAAAAATGTTTTAATTCTTATGTGTACTCTAATATAGATTGTGCATAGAGTGCCTGAATAAATTATGTGTGTACAGACTCTTATTCTAGTTTCTCTACGGTCTTGATATCTATCTTTCACTGCACTCTCTTTTCTGCTTCCTTCACATTTCTTCTCCACATATTCTTCCTGCTGGGATCGAACCCATGACTATAAGTTTGCTGACAAACTCTATTACCACTAGACAAGGGCAGTATGAAATGCCTTTGAGGCTTTATTTATTTATTTATTTAACCTTCATTGTACAAATTACAATTTGTAAAGCACAATAGGTGGACTTAATGCTAAAAGCATTATCTAACAGTCAACCTTTAACCGCATCTCGTCCTTTTTATGCCAGAGTCCATATTCATCTCAGCTGCAGGTTTCCACCCAATGATTTCCAAAATGAAATGGAAGCGGCCTGCATCCAACACCTGCCTGTGACCTTCTTCAGATCGTCTGACCATCGGTGGATGTCCAACGCTGCTCTTACTTATGCGTGGTCGCCATTGGAGAACCTTTCCATCCACATCGGCTATCCTTTCTCCAAAGTCTCGCCTCCTGCCACTTCAGAGCTAATCCGCTGGGCTATGTCGGTAACTTTTGTTGTCCTACGGATCTTCTCATTTCTGATTCGATCTCGTAGGGAAACACTGAGCATTGTCATGTTAAAGTCCGATCGCTCGTAATTAACATTTTCTGACATACGTTCCGCATCACATTCATAGCCTGTGTTCATAGCATAAATTCTTGTCTAACGTTATTATCTACAATAGCATAGTAACTAACACGCATAGTATTTCGTTAATCACAAAACTGGTATAACTCAGAATCGAATTCACTAATGCGGCGATAAACAATTAAACATTAGGAGCGCTAACGAAACAGCGTCACTAGTTATGGAGGATACAGAAATTGCCCTTCAAGAATTATAATCTTAGCTACATCAGATGTACCTTCTTATTTTTTAACTCGGCTGTGTGTTTTATTAAAAGTCATAGATAATTGATTCTAGTAAGTGACTTTGTTAACGCAAACGTTAACGAAGATTTTGTATGGAATTTCTTAGTTACCTTACTATCCGCCAGGGGCGCTGCACAGAATGTTATGTCAATAAAATCTCATTGGTACAGTCACAGTATTTGAATTGCTCTGTCGTAAGACGTTATTAGATTCTAAAATGGGGCTTTCCAAAGTTACTTGATGCTGGGGTTACTTTGCGTTTTAACAATGAGATTAATTCTGTGACATTTCTCATTCGGAGAGCCTCCAAATAGGCTGGCTAGTTGCATTGAATAATGAATTTATTTCTGATAAAATCCATATTTTGCTAGTAAATTGACCTAAAAAAAATGCTCGTTTTTAAAATCAAAACCACAATAGGAGTTCGGCCATCCACTTTACATAAGTAACTCTTCCATAACCTCGTTATTTTGCTCTCGCACCTACAGTACAAGCGTAAACCGCGTGTCCAATCACCCTGGTTGATCACTCTGTATATAGTACAATACGAACATCCTATTTTAAACTAGCATTTCGGCAGTGAAATTACATTTTGCTTTTGTATTATGAAATGTAACATCAGACGGGTTTCTCTCGGCGATTAGTGGCGTATTTAATATTTACCTCGTAGTAATGTTGATTTTTGGTAGGTTGGATAAAAGAAAGAAATAATGAATTTATTTTATTGACCAAAGACATAACAGTAGACAACAAGAAATCTGTGTTTACTATTGCTAGCGGTCCCTAAACTAGGCCAGGAGGATAATCGCGCTAAATGCAGACGACGTTTTTTGCATTCTGAAAAATATCCAACGATGTCGTGCTTTGGTTTTGGTAAATACGTAAACATGTTTTGAAGTTTGCACGATCGGTCCTCTGACTTGCTCGTGGGAGTTGAGTTTCTACTTCGTCCAAGCGCGTTTCCTAGTGCGTCCTCGGTTTATGCTTCAGAGCCTAGGGTACGCTGTTAACAAATTATGCTTCCCATGGGAATCGAACGCGTTAACCACTGAACCACGGAGGCAATTCATATTATTATTACTTATATTGTATACTTAGAAACAGTTACAAATATTTTACAGATATTGTCGCTGGCAACCCTATCCGAATAGCTATCGTCCGGGTCTCGGGAGGTGCACCGAGTCTTGTCAATTGTATTCATTTGCAAATTGACGGCCAATTGACTACACCGGCGTTTTTTGCCCGACAGACCCAGTAAAAGGAATATAGTCCGAATTAGTTCATTGTATTACAAATCTTCTTACTTGTCCTTGTCTGACTTACGTGAGTTCTTCGTCCAATATTTATTCTGAAGATTGCGGGAAGCATACTTTGTTTAGTTCCAATTTAGTTAGGACATTGCAGGTTTGACTTGATTGCAATTAGCCACCTTCTGACGTGCCCGACGTGCCTTGACATCTGCACCCTGGATGACCTGTACAGGTGTACAGACAATGCTGTACGGGTGGCCCAGTTCTGGCCACCAAAGGGTGTTTAAGGTAAACGTCGACACGCTAAGAAGATGAATAATTGCAGGCTTAAATACAATACAATATGACTTTATTGAACATGTCTGAAAAATCTGAAATTAAAATAACAACGTTGTTTACAATATGGAGTAAATAAGCAATCTCTTCCAGCCAACCTTTGTGTAGTAAGAAAACATGATGTAAGGGTGGGATAGTAGAATATTAGTAGGACCTTAATGCTGATTCCGTGCTCTGGAAGGCACGTTAAGCCGGTTCTGGTGCTATTTGATGATTGTAAATGAACTTAGTGAGAGGCCGAATGGCGGTTTCGAAATACAGGATATACAGGGATTAACCATGAACTCGATAAGATATTCCAATATTTCTCAGGTGCATCCTCAGCCTGCAGTTTAGATCTCAGGATACGCTTTAATCATGGTCCTAGAATAGTAATCGTTATTAAAATTTAGCTACTGCCGTATGACCGCCATAAACTTGTTCCCGGAAAACTATACTTACTGCGACGGCTCAGCGACACAAAGAGGATCTTGACCTCCGACACTGTTCCCTGTTCAGCGCAACCTCCTGCCAGTCGGCTCTTTTGAGCGAAAACTATACAATAAAGAACAAACAAATACTAACTAGTCAAAGCTATGATTGGAAATTCCTACATAGATGGCGCCACCGCAATACTACCTACGTTTTCGTAAATAATGGATTCAGGCTACATTCGTATAATTTGTGTGTTCGTTAGGAAGTACTTGAAATTCGTATTCGTACTAATACATAATCGTGGTCGAATTGACGTTAGACTATTATTGTCAGACGACCATTGCAATTCTCGACACGTCGGTTGTGGTCCACGGATCATGAGACGAGCGGTTTTGAATCGCTTATAAACTATTTCTGAAATAACTTTTCATATATTTTTCATAAGCATAATCTCCCAGCTAAGTAAATCTTTTTTCGTATGATAGATTGATTTTTGGAGAAGGTGACTGTATCAACCATGGGTTGGTGAAACCGCGCACTGCTAGTCTGTTCATTCATTAATATCAAGTGGGTTGGATATATTTTCAATCGACCCCATGCAACCTGGTGTCAATTTTGGCCTCTGACAAGATTCCTTTAACGACCACGAGATGGCAACCTAACGTGCCCCCGAAGCACGGAATTATCATTATTATCAGGCAATCAGATGATTCAAGCCTACATTGTCCTAACCAAACTGGAAACAATTAAACAAAGTTTGCCCTCCACGATCCTCCTGCCTGCAAGCAAACGTCTTAACCACTGGATCTCTGTGAAGTCTGTTATATTACTAATTTAAAATATCCCGTCCATCCAACTAGTCCCATTGACCCAGTCCATGGGACAAGTGGGATGGTTATAGTTAGCTCCATTCAAACTGACGCGTATCCCTCGCGGGACGCTGGACGCCCACAGAGATAAGATTAGGTAGAAGTACTGCCATAGCGTGTGCCAAAGTTAACTGACCTGCGTATTCTTATTTCTGTGGGTGTACCCCGATTCGCGGTTTGAATGGAGTTTAATGTCGAGTGAGTCGCTGTCACTTATGACTCGCGCCTACCTTGACAAACGCGCTTAGATTCAATTTTCGTAGTGACCATCAACGGCGCGGAAATTGTCGAAAGCTCTTGGAACCCATAGCGCCCTGGCCTATGGTAATACAAGCTGACATTCTACGTTTTCAAGCTTTGCCATCCGTACGTCCATTTTGCGTGGCTTGCTTGTGTTTTCATCAATATCATCCTCAGTATTGCGTAGTTAGGGATTTCAGTAGAGGAGCTCAATAACTGGGCGTAATACGCGTGTCAATCGTCGGGGAGAAGTTTAGTCCCAATTAGTGGCATTTTCTAACTCGATCTCTTTCGTGCAGGGGTCCTATGGTTGATATCTAGGCAGCCTGAAAAATGTGTCAGTGTTGGCTATTACACACCACAGGTTCAGTTTCCTGTAGGGTTGGTTTCCTTGTAAAAAGGGTTACGGATTTCAGAAAGCATTCGCGCCTTTGTAATAACCAAAAACGACAAAATAAGGACTATGACTTACAGCGTATCCTGAGCTCCAAAACGCAAGCCGAGGTCGAACCTGGGAAATACGTTCGGACGATGAAGTCAGGAGTTAGATTACGTTTTTTAACGGTCTATTCAAACTGACATAAATCCCGCGAGACTGGCGGGACGCCCACAGAAATCAGAATCGGTAGAAGTGCCGTAGCGTATGCCATATTTAACTGGCCTGCTAATGACACTTCTATATATTCTTTGTTTGTTTGTTTGTAATAACTTTATTGCACAGAAAAATACATTACAGTAAATACAAAACTAAAAATAAATGCAAGGGCGCACTTATCCCATAAAGAGATATCTTCTAGTCAACCGGGACGTTACAGGAATACAGTAAAAAGAGACATATGGTAGAAGTTGTGCAACCAGAACAGAACTCTTTTTATTATGAATTAAACAAAAATAATACTTATAATGACATAAACTACATAAAAATATGCTACATGAATACTTAGTTTACATACATATTCTTATAATAATAAAGAAAAAACAATAATACATATTAATAGCTACAAAAAATATAATAGTTCAAAGCTGTGTTCAATTAAGAATCGGAGTAGAATTTTAAAACACGAGATTTGAAGGGGGGAAGAGGAGACAATTTAATGTCAACGGGGAGGGAGTTCCACAATTTCTTATTTTTGTGAGCGTCCCGCAAGTCGCGCGGGATACGCGTCAGTTTGAATGTACCATAACAAAGATACTAAGGCGGGCTAATGTATGATATGCGGCCGGTCATAAAAATATTCCACCATTTTACCGCATGACGCAATAAAGACGAAACATCGCCATAGCTCCCATACAAAAGACATGATTTTTGCAAACGGAAGGAACCCTGCGTGCGCGAGTCCGTGTCGCACTTGACCGCTTTTTTTTTCAATCTGTACTCTGTTTATAATATAAGCATTATGATTACGCGTATTGGCCATTGTATGCAAACATGAAATTAAGCAACAAGGTTTAACAAAGACAGTTTACATTTTTACTGAAAATCACATTGCGATACATAGTGGATATCGAAGCTAAACAATTATTAGTTAATACAACACTACCGAGAAACATGTTTCTAAATAACATTGTCTCGATGCCGTATAACACAAACAAATTTTTATTGACTCGATTCTGCGTAAACTTGCATGAGATTTTCCTATATAAAGTAGGTAGAACCATAGAAAATAAGAAACTTGAAGTGCTCTAGAGTACAATGAGGCTGGCATATATTAAGGATAAAAGCTAGCTAAGAAAATAAAAAAAATAAATAAAAATTGTACTCAAGTATAAAAATACCGATCCAATAATAATACTGAAAAAAAAATCATGAATTTGTGCGAATCGAGCCCCTTCATTTGGTATATCGCTAGGTACGGTGTGGAAATTTTTACTCAAAAAATAATTTATTTTTATCATCATCTTCGGGTTACAGATGTGCATATATATGTACCAAATTTTAAATCGATTGTGACGAACGGATAGACAGACGACATGAGTGATCCTATAACAGTTCCTGTTTTACCTTTTGAGGTATAGAACCCTAAAAATGAGGCAAAAACTATACTAACCCAGCTATGGCCAGTCAGCCGACAATGATAATATTCATTTATTGTGACTTTCTGTAAAAAATCAAATATGTTACTGATCATAACCAAAACAATCAAGTCTTTTAAATCGAATCATTAATTTTAATTAAAAAAAATTATTCTGACTAAAATTTGGTATTTTTTTTATGACACAAAGTTACGTGACGAAAGTGAGTTTGATGACTCTTTCTGCAGTATTTTTTTTTTAAATCTACGGGTAGTAATTAGTACAAGGTCAAATGGCCAAGTTTTTATAACGACCAATAACAAGTGGTTAATTGGTCATTGCTGCCATTTGGTGGTTCCCGAAAAGACTGACGCCAGGGTATTCAGGGTCCATTGCCTATGTAACCCTCTCTATATGAATTATGAATAAATAGGTCCCCGTAAGAAAGGAAGACCGAGGATGCTCTGGAGCGACGACTTCAGAAGATTCCAGACTAGGTTGTCAAAGGTTAGGTTTGGAAGGAAAAGGGACCTTTGCCCAGCAGTGGGACATTGAACTCAAATAAAAGTATGGAACTTTTCCATTTTCTACAAACAAATATATTTCAATTATTTAATTATTGTGTGCTTTAAAAGCCACAACTTGGCAATAAAATAAATTGAATAACAGCGAGCCAACGTCTAGTTAATTGAAAGCATAAAATAAATATATAAAAAGTATTCAGTAGGATCACCACGCTTTCCGTCTTTTCCCCTCTTTAGTCGCTTTTCCTTCTAAACATACATGGACTATATATAAATGGACTGCATATTATATTATTTTATTTTATTTATTTTATATTCCACATATGATACCTACACATTGTTACGTTAGTACGTAAAATGTATTAATACTAGTGTGTTATCACATTTAAGGAGATCTGCAATAAAATATAAATACTCTTTATTGCCCCATAATAAAAAATGTTAATTATTTATATTTCAAGAGAACATTGATCGGTTTCTGTTTTATTAATCACCAGCCGAAGTGACAGAATTACAGAAATTACGAGGAGATTCACAGAAAAAAAAAACACCGAACGCCCACAGTATGGGCGGATATTTTTGAGATTTAAAGATTAACGGGGAATTTACCTACATTTAATGATTGATTGCTCAACTTGTGCAACTGAGTCGAGCAATCAGTTGGGCAGCGGGGAAAAAGAGGTTTTCGTATAATATCTGTAGTAATATAACTTTTCTTTAAAAATAATTTCACTTCCATTTGACCGGTTGTACATCTGAATATGACACCTCGCCGCAACTGCACCGTCCGCCAATTTAACCTTCTTTTGTTTTATCTTCACTAATATAAAAGATTTCAATGTATGTAACAAAATGACTCAAAAAGTACTGG
Organism: Euzophera pinguis; assembly: GCA_947363495.1. Classification (NCBI taxonomy): domain Eukaryota; kingdom Metazoa; phylum Arthropoda; class Insecta; order Lepidoptera; family Pyralidae; genus Euzophera; species Euzophera pinguis. The sequence goes on from OX376154.1 coordinate 17,882,190, forward strand.
ACCGACTTCAAAAAATTTTTCTCTATAAGAAATCTACATTATTGCAGATTATTATAGGCTATATGACATATTTGAGAAAAATAGGGATCCGTATGAAAAACTAAAAAATAAATAAATAAATGAAATCTAAAAAATATCTTAAATTGCGTACGCCGCCGTAACTATTGGCAATAGAGCAAAGTGTTGTCTACAGTTTTATAGAGGACGTCAATATCTAGAAAAAAGTCCCCGACATCATATGTCTTACTTTTATAGTTACGACACAACACAGTTGTTTTAATAAGTCAATATTTTCTGTCACAGAATATACTTTCTTATCGTCATGTCCGTGCCAAACCGTACGAATGGCCACCCCGCACCCCCAGTTCTAGGAAAATAGTGGTAAAGTGCATTACGCCAGACGAAGAAACATTTTTTCCATTCACAGAGGCTAACGAATAGAAAAAGTAGCAAAAGAACAAGCCAGTATTTTCGATAGAGCGTAATTGGCGCAGCCTCCTCTTTGTACCTGTTTTATATGCCAATTTGGGTGTACTATTGGACGCGTCACTTAAACCAAATTTCGTACCTTGTCTTCTGCTATCTGTGGTGTTCTGTAAACAAATGAAACTCGCATAGATTTAGTTTCATAGGGAATTAATGCTAATTTTTCAAATTGAAATAAGAATTATTATGTATTTCTTTTTTTATTGTCTTAATCGCCAGTGAAAGTGCCTTTTTTTTCTAATTGCATGAAGTTTAACCGCGACCTTCTATCAATAGTTAAATCAGTCATTTTGAGAAAAGTTATTTTCGAAGTATGTACTTTATGTAGTTCAGTACATTTTGATATTCAGACCTAACCAACCCAAAGGCTTTTGACTCTACGTGCCGAAGTAAGAAGAAGTAGCTCCAGACAATATGGCCAAACTATGGATTGGTTTATTATATTATATTTTATTATGTGCGTAGTGTCAATATGGAGTAATAAATTTAATATTAACTGTTATTTTTCTTAGCGATTAACTTTGGTAAATCATGTCTTTGAAAAAACTCGGGACCTGGATTTCAGTCGAATTAATTTTGAAAAATTACATAACCAAAGCTTAACAACCAGGAAAATATGATTACGATAGAGAAGTAGGGATGTCCATAGAAATATAATCGACAATATTTATCGAATAAAATCGGAACTAAATTTAAAACGAGTGTAACTTTCGCAATTTTAACTTCACAAACGTCAAATACATCGCACGTCACAAAGGGCCGGTTAAAAATTCTCGACAGTGGTTTGAGAGAAAACGAAGTCACAAAAATTTCATACTTTGACCTTTATTCATATACAGCATAGGGTTGAATTTGTCTATAATCCAATACAAGAATGTCTGGAGTGGCATAGAGAACACGTTAGGGTGGCTACACGCGTGTTTGATAGACAGATGTTGTTGACAGGTGTATCGTTGAAATCTTTACCGTTTTTTTTTATATAAAGTGTCGTGATTAACGAGGAAAATGCATTTGGACCTAAGTTGGTAATAATTCAGGGTCGAGAACGCGCTCGTGACATCTCCGGTGTTGCAGGCGTTCATACGGTGGACCGTACACCTGTTTGCCTACTTAGTTGTATAAAAAAAAAAACAATATATATGTTATATACTAATGTGTACTATAATTTTAGGGGGACATGTATAGGTTAAAGCTTAACAGCCAATTTATGGAAAATGAGAAGTGCCACGTAAAACTATCTTTTCATATCTAATTTAATATGATAAACATAATATTTTTTATTGAAAGAAAGTTTAAAAAAAATACTGTTTCGAAGTTTGTTTTGTTTTTGTTTATTTTATTCATAAACGGTCGGGTAGAGCAAAATTTCAACAGAAATAAATATTATACTTGCATTACGTTGTAAAACAATCCGATAGATTGTTTTATTACCATCTATGTAGGTATCTTATCGATCACTAAAGAAACTATAAAATCAAACAACGAACATCAGTAACAGAAACACAAATCAAAAATATTTCCATTCAAAATTTAAATCACATCACTAAACTTCACTAAGAATGACAAATTTGAATCGATACATTGTCGAATCGCTCCAGACACCGATAGAATCGCACGGCGTACTTTTATGGGGTATTACGTAGACAGATAGCAGGGTTTGCACAAATAGCATTAATATAAACTAGAATCGAACGTTGTGCGCTATCGATTAGGAGCCGGCGTTCACAACAATTAATGACCTGCATGTCCCTAGCCCGACAAAACAAATAGATGCGACGCGCCTCCCCGATTCACAGCGTGATTTTAATATTGCGCCTGTTTTGTTCTAAATTCAAATTTCTTTTGAAATTGGATTTATATTTTTTTTTTTTAATACAACCGTTTTCGTTTAGGAATTATGTTAATATGCACTTAGCAACTCCATGAAACGTTTTATAAATTTCTTTTTATAATGTTAAGATTGCTCGCTGAAATTTTTTTACTTGTTTGTCTACTAATGTGGCGTAGAAGGAATAATTTCAGGAGAAACAAAATCTAAATATTTTGTGCTTATCAACATAAAAAGTACTATTATAACTAAAGTACAGTTAGCTTATTAGGCGATATTCAGACAATATGTACGATTTATCTTCAAAAACTAAAATATACTAAGGTATTAAAATATCTTTTCGTCCAAGCACTTTTTCACAGTTGCATCACCAAATATGTGCTTCAGAGCCCGCGGTACGCTTTAATCATGGTCCTAGATTTGACGGTATAATAAATCATTAATCTTTAATGATTCGAAAAATGTCGAAATGTAAAAAAAACTGAAAAGCAAAATTATTTCTATCTTTCTGCTATAGACGCACCCTGTACAAGAGTTTTAGGGGATCGCGCATGTGTGCGTGTTAAAACAAGTGTGTGCGGCAGGGGTGTCAGTGCTTAGACAATTTCACTATTATGCACGTGTATATCGCGAAATAATATATGGTTCATATCGTATGCATGGGTTATTTGTGTTTGTATGAGACTTGTCTTTCTATTTTGCTATGGCGCCGTGACGAGTACGGTTTTTGTAAGAGATTTCAGATGTAATGTTTATGGGTTTTAACGAGCCGGATTCTATTAGCCTCTTATTTTTTTTCGTTTTTTTCTCTATGCAGCCAGTTGTGCGTCTTGCAAAAGATGAGCAGACGAAGTGCAGTCTCCGTAGGTTCTTACGCTTGTGATACCTTGAGTGTGTCACTGACGCGTTGCCATCTCGTTGCTTATGTTGTTCCACTACAATACTTTCACTGCCTCCTTATTGTACAAAAGTTTACTCCTGGTAATCATCATGATTATTTCATTGATATCAGGGTCGCTACTGCAGCAGAAATATTATTACTTATAGTAAGTTGTACGGGTCCTACTACATGTGCTGGTAGGATCGCTGGATATTATAATATCCTACCGATTTAACAAACTGATAAGATTACAATGCAGTATGTAGCGCAACTGTTCTGGCTAGAATATTTTTTTTGTAAACTGCGGCTCAAATAGTAATTGAATGAAAAAAAAACATTCGAGTAGGTTTGAGTGAGTCACGAATTTTAAAAATAGCCCACCTGCCTATAGACATCACTGGCTCAGTTTCATAAGGGCGCTCGCACACTATCCCCTAATCGCGCCTCCGCATGTTGACTGGCGTGTCATTTCCGCGTCGGAAACGTCAAGGTGACCATTGTCAGAATGAAGCAGCCGTGGTCTTTTGTCTAACAGATTGAAGACTATAGTCTGTGTGGCCAGTGTTTTGATTTTTTTAAATTCGAATTTGGAATAGAGATGTTTTTTTTTTTTTTTTTGGCGTTTGTTGATTTTGCTGGCGTATTAGGATAATTATATATTTCATTTGGTATAAAATATTCGTATCTTAATAAACCTAGTCTGGATACCGATGGTTGGCGATGATTTGAGAATTACTGTAGGTGTTGTATGTGTGTTTTAAATTAATATTAGTTTTCTCATGTAAGTGACTCATACGTCTTGTTTTGAGAAATAAAGAATCCTTAAACTTATCTGTGTTAACTTTTATTTTGTAAAAAGGAATATTTGGTAAATGCTAAAGAGGTTTTTTGCACAGAAAATAAGACTAGATATTTGAGAATAGGCGTTTTACGAGCTAACAATTTTGCATGTATAATAAGCAAAAGTAAGAGATGCGTAGAAAAAAAGAGACTTTTGTCCAGATGTGAAAAACAGATAGTAATAAAGAAAATAAATACATTACCGACGCTTAAAGAACCATGAGACATAATAAGATAATGATAAGAGAGGTAGGATATTTTGTAAGGAGTAGTCCGTCTGGGGAAGTACCTCCACCCTACAGAAGCTCGCAGCCAAATAACACTGTGATGCAGTGTTGTATTCCTGCTGGTGAGTAGGGTCGCCAGGCTCCAGAGGGGTCGCTGTGCTGATAGCGGGCAGGTCGGCAACGCGCTATGAAATGAAATGAAATGAAATGAAACGAAATGAAATGAAATGAAATTGTTTATTTTCAATATAGGATATAAATATCACTTATTGACGTCAATTTACTTATATTAAGTTTACCACCACTTCCAAAGCGCAAGTGGAGAAGAAGCGGCGCTCGTCACATCTCCGGTATTGCAGGCGTTAAAAGGCTACTGTAACCACTTACCATCAGGTGGGCCGTACGCCTGTTTGCCTACATAGTTGTATGAAAAAAATGAGATTGTAACATTCTTCCTCTGACCTTTTTAACACATATACTTAGTTTTGTAATAAAAATTGAATTCGCAATAAGTAAACCAACATCACGAAATGCACTAGGCCTGATAATAGTAAAAAAGAAACAATGCATTAAATGGTAAATTTATATAATTAAACATGCAGCCGATTGGCTCTGGTTACGTGTGCAGAACTCATAAACAATCACGCAACATTTAATTGCCCGTCTGCTTCCTCCATTTATTGTATTGAAAGATTTTTACGCTACTGTAACACATGCTTAATCATCGTAATACAATTCAAGAATGTGTTTTCCATTATTTACATCAAATGTCAGCACTTTAAGTTGGGTAGCATATTTATTTCTTTAACAATTCTATGCTCACAGTACCTACAATAAAAAATGTAACACAAAGCATGAACAGAGTATCCATACTAATATTATAAATGCGAAAGCCTGTCTGTCTGTCTGTTACGCGCTGCTGCTTTCACGGCCAAACCGCTGAACGGATTTTGATGAAATTTGGTATGAATATAGTTGAAGTCCCGGGGTCAAACATAGGCTACTTTTTGACGCAGGCGGAGCTGCGGGAAAAAGCTAAAAGCAATACCTTCCAGTCAACCTTAGGTTAGCTTGAAATATAAGAAGCATAATATAACCATTCGTGGGTAATGTGTCATACATAAAAAAAATCTAAATTTTTAATATAAGTATTTGAAATGGCAATTTTTGGGTGGAATATAGATTATTCATAAAAAAATCTAATCTGAAATCTAAATCTTTCGTTATTTTTTATGAATAATACAAATTATTATCCATACTTCCATACTTAAAATCTGTCTGTTTATCTGTACGCTTTCAAGGCCAACCGCTGAACGGATTTTGATGAAATTTGGTATGAATATGTTAAAGATCCGGGGTCAAACATAAGCTACTTTTTGACGCAAGCAGAGCTGCGGAAAAAAAAATCTAGTTTTATTATAATTGACGGAAAAATTAAAATGATTCAAAAATACCAAAAAAAACGTGATCATTCGAAAATGATTTTGCATTTGAAATTATTTCATATTTGGATTTAAAAATCAAGTATTGCCAATCTAGCGTAATTCAAAAATTTAGTTCCACGTTCGAAACCGACGAATTTCCGAAGCCAACAGACTTCGGCGGGACGCGAATTTCTGCAACGGAATTCGTTTAAACGTCAGCCATAATGTATTGATCACAATATTAACGTACCGACGTTCGGATGCCTCGCTTCGTCCGAAACCGGCGCGAATTCAAATATCCAGTATTATCCAACTACACTGACGGGATTCTTAACTAGGCCTCGGGCCGGGCCTGAAAATCTCGAAAATCCACCGCAGAACCGAATTGCCGTTAAGGCATTTTAGGAAAATGGTCGATTTGTGCGGAATCATTGGCGAACTTTGACTTCTTGACACATTCCGGGCCGCGCCGATAGATGATGACTCGACTTCCCTCCTTTAGTGTTTTTATTTTCATTCATCTTTCAGATGACTTTGGAGCTCGACTTTCAAATGATTTGGAAGTTAGTGACTTTTAGTGTTCCATTTCTAAATCAGCTGCGAAGAAGTAGCTCTACAATTTGGAACTGGCTGAAATATTAAAATTCCTAATTTAAAAAAAAAAAAGTTAAAGTAAGAACTGTATTGAGATTATTTGTTGGGTTGGGGAAAAAGTATCTTCGCATTTTTTAAGAAAATTCAAAACATTTGTTTATACATTTTATTTACATTGATTAGTATTAGTAGTTGCTATTTTGTTCGATTACTTTTTTCCATCTTGTAGGTAGGGCCATGATCCCATTGCTATAGAAATTTTGAGGCTTCTGATCAAAATACCGCGACAAGTGGTTTTGGCAGTCCTCTCGTGATGTTAACCTGACACTTAAACTATTATAATACGGTTTTTATCGTTTAATTTAATGAATAACAATCGCGAAAACAAGAAATCATTAACCTGACACTGCCTAAATAATTCTGAAGAGACCGAAACAGGTGGAAATCGGAAGGTGCAAGGTCAGGACTATGCGGCGGATGCAATAATTAACATCTCCCAGCCAAACTAACATAATTTTTGCCGAGTGGCTAAAGATGTGTGAGGTCTAACATTATTATGATGAAAAACCACATCCTTTCTGTTGATTAATTCCGGCCGCTTTCTTTCTACTTGTTGCTTTAATCTCATCAGTTGTTCGCAGTAGAGTTCAGAATCGATGGTCCTGCCTGGTAGTAACAGCTCATAATGAATAATGCACTTCCAATCCCACCACACACACAGCATCACCTTGTTGCGAGTCAACCCGGGTTTAGCCACAGTCTGTGAAACCTGACCACGACCTTTTTCGCTAGTTCTTGTCGTACGTGATCCACTTTTCATCACCAGTGTTTTTTCAAAAACGGTTCGGTTTCATTACGTCGCAATAAAGAATCACAAATGAGTACACGGTTCATTAGGTTTCTTTCAGTGAGCTCGTGAGGTACCCAAATATCGACCTTTTTTGTGTACCCAATTTTATTCAAATGCGCCAAAACTGTTTTGTGGTCAATTCCCAGTTCTTCAGCTACGTCGTAAATTGCTCCACTTTTTCAAAAATGGCATCCATTTTATCCGTAATAGGGCGATCAGAGCGACGTGCATCTTTGACATCACAATGCAATGCGTTGCATTTTTACCTTTTTTATAGTAAAATTTTAAAATGTATCGAATTTCTTCATTAGATTCACTCAACTTGACAGTAAGAAAAACAAATGAAAATCACAAATTTAAACTTTTAATAATACCAATACCAGCCAGATACAAATAGTATAGCCAAAGAGATTTTATAACAAGTTCATACATACTATATGCGAAAAGACTTTCCCAACCAAATATTTATAATGTCAGCTCTGTTTTCAAGATACGTCAAATTTAGATAGGTAGTAGGTATTCCTTTCTGAAATCATTTGCAAATAATGGTGGCTCTAGGTGTTCCAATTTCAAATTTTGCGAGGAAGTCTTTCTACTTAATAATGTGGCTGATCCATTATTAGCACTTAATAAATTATTTTGCGTGCTTCCGCCACCAGTTAGTTCATGCAAACTATTGCCGGCCGGCACCCACCCACTACTATTAGTCCCAACATCGTTTATACGTCGGACTATTAACAGCTTGGTCTAGTGCCTGAAGATGCCTCGCGTAGAGGCGAAACACGTGTTGCATGTGCAAGCTAGTGGTGGCGGGCATGTTGGGACTAATAGTAGTGGGTGGGTGCCGGCCGGCAATAGTTTGCATGAACTAACTGGTGGCGGAAGCACGCAAAATAATTTATTAAGTGCTTGTAACTTTAACTTCCGCAAAGTAACGCCTGAATCGGTTATATGATCCATTATTGTCTTGATATAAATCGACAACAGCCCGCCTTTAGTGTTGCCAGCTCTAAATTTGTTTCACGCTTAAGATATTGCTAAATAAATGTCAAATTTAGTAAGAAATCTCTCTTCTACTAGTAGGTTAGGTTCACGTATGAAGTTAATTAAAAAATGTATTATTATTTTTTCAGGTAAGTTGGACACAATGATATGGGCTTGTTTAGAATTCCGCACGATTCATCGTGGTGCTTAAACAATGGTAAGTAATGGGTGTTGCGGGAGGGGGATTGGGGGCTGGGGGAGGGGGGGGGGTCGTGTGTGCGTTGTTTTGTGTGTGTTTTGTTACACACCTGCGGTTAGTTAGAAGCTATGAGATCGGGACGTGTTTATTATTGGAGAATTGGATACTGATTTCTAACACACTGATTGGCTTAAAATTATTTGCATATTATATATAATCTGTTGAGCAAAGTGATAGTGGTAAATCGTCTAACTTATTATAGAAATGAGAAAATAGCTAACATTAGCTACTAAAGAATTAATGAATCCCAAATTTTTCCTTGGAAAAAATCTCATGTCAAATAAAAACAAAGGAAGTAAAGTTTCAATTTTAAAATAAGTAACAAGACCAATGCATTAGCACATCACTCAGGCTGGCGACAGTCCGCGAACGAGCAAAACGTAATTTGAAAAAGGAACACAAATCTGTGGAAGTTGTGGCTATGAGAAAGTTGCCAAAGTTGCGTTCTAATGGACATTGGAGCATAAAGAGCTCTTGTAGGGCGAGCGAGATAGGGCAGGCACCTTTGTGCCGCCAACTCGCCAAGTGCCCGCCACGCAAAGCGCTATATTCTATTTTTAAATTTAATTTTTTGCCCTTTCTGTTTATTTGTGGGTTTTAATTTTTTTTAAACGACGTCTCCAAATATTTTCTATCAAGTTGAAATACAGTTTTTTTTTTGTATTCTTTTGAGATCATTTGGGATCTAGAGTCTTACTTTTGATTTTACGAGTATAATTGTTGTGCTTATATTCAGGGACAACTTTAAAACTGCTATTTTGATTAAGAACAAATCAATTTTCCATTCCGCGAAAACTACCAACATAATATCCATAATTAAGTTTCCAAACAGTAAAGACGCTTGTTCACACAAAAAGGCTGTTTGTACGGAACTCTGCACGCGAATCAAACTCGCGTTTGACCGTTTCAATTTAAATATAACTGCTCCCTTTCCCGACAAGCGAAAAACACGAAACAATTAAACATCAAAAGGCGATCCCTTTCCGGTGTAAGCCACTAACTGAATGTTAGCGTAAGCGGACTTTGGTCAATACTACAAAAATAATATTATCGATAATTTATATAGTCAGTAGTTTATTACAAATTAAGCATTTAAAGAACCTATCATTGCGATTAAAATGAAATCCATACTAATATTATAAATGCGAAAGTCTGTCTGTCTTTCTGTCTGTCTGTTACGCTTTCACGGCCAAACCGCTGAACGGATTTTGATGAAATTTGGTATGAATATAGTTGAAGACCCGGGGCAAACATAGGCTACTTTTTGACGCAGGCGGAGCTGCGGGAAACGGCTAGTATCTAATAATTTAACCTCATCTTAATCTTCTCATCCAGTTTGGCGCTACAATGCTACAACTACAAACATGTTTGTTGCTAATTTATAATATCAAATAAAACCGGTCAAGAGCGAGTCGGACGATGCATTCTGTACCATTTTCTATATCATATAAAAAATCATGTTGTATTATTTTGTTCTGTTATTTTGCATTTGTTGCCTTTTTTAAGGCGCAACAGAAATATATTATCTGTGAAAATTTCGAGTGTCCCATTACGGACCCAGGTGATAGACGGACGGACAGCGGAGTCTTCTCGATCCCGTGTTGAACCTTTGGGTAAGGAAAATTGTTCGCACTTAAAACGCTGCTACACTTTAAAATTAAAATTCGAAGCGCCAAAACGAATACAAACGTTATCAAGCGCTCGCACACTTCATTATCTAAAAAATAACCATTGCAGTTGGAACAATACGAACAGAGAAGCATATAAAACATACACGCCATTTCAAATACAGGCCCGCGGTACTTATTACCAGCCATTTTTAAATGTGTTTCCAGTTGGAAACGCCAACTTTCACGTCAAAAGTTTTAATCGCAGACACGTGAAACTAAGCGCAGTTCTGAATACGCAACGCTTTTTTACCGCTTATTAATGCTCATTACCCGCATCTGGGAAGTAAAATTTGTTGGTACGGTACGGTATTCTGAAGTTTGCGAAAATATACAAAAACAAAAAAAATCTGTCGCATAATTTTGATACTTTTCCGATACGACTTGCTTCTCGGACTATTGTAGCAGATTGTTCGAGGGGTTGAAACGTAGCACGAAATTGTAAATAATAGGCGCGTTTTTTTTTTAAATACATTTTATTTTGTACGGGCGCGGGAGGTGAGGGAGTTAAAGAGAAGCGCAATTGAATTTTTAATATTTCATGAAGAGGGGTAGAGAGGAGCACCCCTCTAGCGGTACTTTTAATGGGGTTACGTTGGCGCGGCGCGCCCGCCCGCGTCATCTTACTGGCATGTCAACCTAACGAGTTATATGTGTACTACTTTTTCTAATCATCATCATAATTTCAGCTGCGGACAGTCCACTGCTGGACATATCTCCTAAATTATTTCCAACCGGCTGGAAGCTGTCTGTGTTCAGCGTTTGCCTGCGACATTCGCTCAGTGGAAGTCCAACTCTGAGCTTGTCGGAACGTGGTCGCTATCCGAGAACCTTTCTGCCCCATTGGCTACCGGTTCTCCGCGATATGTACCCCGCCCACTGCCACTTGAAATAACTAATCTCCGGGGCTATGTTGGTAATCCACAAAAATTATGTAACATATAATGTTATGCCTATTAGCGCTCCAAGAGCGCTACGTGAAACATTCAAGAAGCACTTCAAATCCGAGCCTAATAATTCCATGCCCAAGATGATAATCTTCCATCGTACACAGCTGATTAACAAACAAACTAATTCGGTTTCCAAGGACAATTCCACAGGCAAAAACTGGTTGGTTTCATAATTTAATTCTTCAGTTTAAACATCAGGCGGCATACGCTCTTTTGTAATAAACAGTGCCACTCTATTAAAACCATGATTCAAGCGTACTCTGGGTTCGAAAGCGTGAGCTGATGTTACTTGAAAACACGCTCATAGGAAAAAGTAGTTTCTTCAACTAAGTAAAGATTGATAAATGATGTATCATAGAACGAAGCGACCATTAATAATAAATGTATCAAAATAAAGCGCACAAAGATTGAGCAAATCCCGTAGGAATTTTAAAATTTATAAGAAACTAGCTTATTCCCGCAGCTCCGCCTGCGTCAAAAAGTAGACCCCGGATCTTCATCTATATTCATACCAAATTTCGTTCTGCGGTTTGGCCGTGCAAACGTAACAGACGGACAGACAGACAGACTTTCGCATTTATAATATTAGTATGGATATACTTCAAGAATACTTAAAAGGAGTAGTTGATATAAAAAAAAAACATAAAAACTTCGACAATCGTCAAACAATACGTCCTCGTCTGTATGCATTTTGACGTAAGCCATTTTGTGTTATATTTTTTATAATGCGATAATTTAGATGCGTTAAATGACATAATTTAAATTATATTCCGCGAAGCGTTCCTCAAACTTAGAAAGTACTGAGGCAGGATTACATTATTTTAAATGTTTATAACATATGCACTTTTTCTAAACCACAAAAACATGCTATTTTCACCATCACTTATTAGAAAAAAAGTGGCCAAGCACGACTCGGACTCGCGCACCGAGGGTTCCATACAAATCTGTAGGTATCGCGTTCACGTTTTCTCGTCAACTCGTTTGAAATTATTAAAAATATTTTTATTATTTGATGTAACTAAAAATTTACAATTTTCGCTGTGCTATAAGACGTTGCTTCGTACCAAATTTCAAGATTCTGAGTTCATGGGAAGTACCCTGTAGGTTTTGATTCCCTTGTAAGTGTCGAAAATTTGCGGAAATTTGCGGCATAAACGGCTGTATCCTTTGATTGCGTTGGCTTAGAAGTTTAATTTTTTTCACAGCTCCAAGGGACAGTAGACCTGAGTATTTAATATAAATTCCAGCTTGATACCTCTACGCGTTCCTGAAAAAAAGGATTTTGACAGACGGACGGACATACATAAGGGTTCCGTTTTTCCTTTCGAGGCACAGTACCCTAAAATATATATCCTTATTTTTTATTCAAACACGTAGACATCTAGGGCAACTAATTATTGACGAATATAATAACGGCGATAAAATAAATAACGAAGTATTTCTCCTCAAGTCCGTTCCTCTTCTTCTTCCGTGTCAATGGTACTAAACTACACTAATTTGGCCCAGTAAGACGCAACGTCCACGGCCGAGTCAGAGGCCACAGTTAAATCAGCACGCGTACATGCTGCACAGCTGGGCCATGATAGCAGGTCTCTTCCGTTGATTTCGTGACATAAATCATCAAAGGAAATAGTTTGTAGCAAAAACGTAAGAAAATCTACCACGTTCATATTAAATTTATGTAACGCACATCATTGTGTGCTCAACGTGTGTGTATTTCAATTACCTATTGTTATATTACGTAAACTAGCTATTTCTTGGTAACTGCACAATGTATTAATAGTCACGAAATACAGGAAGGATAAACATATAACAATAAGTTTGTTATCTGTGGTCAACCAAAAATTTTGTCTATGCCTCGATTTTGTTTTGATAGATTACACAGAAATGCTATTTATTACCAAAAACGGTCGAATGAAAATCGATCCACTTACCGATTACTGAATGAAAATCATTTGACTAACCTGTTTTGAGTGAGTCAAACTTCTCAAAAGTAGCACTTCCAAAGAGATTAAGAGAAAAAATATATCTAGGAGCTCTTTTCATGGTGTGTTGTACACATGTTGTACACAAGATCTTGATAACATGAACATTATGGGAATAGATGGAGTAAAGACAACATTCAACACTATAAGTAAATGATCCCAAGCTTCCCGTCTTCGATTTAAGACTACCTAAGATTACAGAAATTGGCGACCAATCCAAGTAGTGAAAATGCTCTCAGTTGCTTACCAAAGCATCATCATTACAAAGGTGCATCACAGAGCCACAGAGTATGAATGAAACATATACATTGTCAGTTTCCGCGGTATCACATGACGCTCTCATGTGTCCAATGTCCAATCCATTCACTATCATAATATCCTGCCTCATTTAATATTGTTTTCGGTTTTTACTTGAAACCGATTCTATAGAACTATATCGCGGATTATATTGTTGATTGTCCGACATTTTATATCATCTTTCGTCATTGTTACAATGTTGTATTCAATTTTCATCATGTTGACTTGGGCGTCGGGTTCCCGGCGATTTCACTGCTTATTAATTATTTGCTAATTTGTAGCAATTAGTAGTTGTTATAAATCAATGTTACGTTATGGTTTTGGAATCTCATGCTATCTGAACAGAGCTATTTATTATTATGTATTCTAAATTCAAATATACTGGCTGGCTGCGGCTGAAAATGTGTTTTAAAAAAACAATGTGTCGCTGTCAATTCGGCATCATGGCATGTTTCCCGCTTTTTTTGGAATGACTGCAAAATTGTTTGTCGTGCTTTGGTAATTCATTCATTCATAAAATATCTAAAGTTAAACATATGAATAAGTTTATCCTTGCACTTACTTTTGCATAAGATTTTCTCGAAATCACCTGTTGGTTGACTGGTAGAACCAGTCTAAGTTCAACTCATAAGTCCGCAATTTACATAGGTACTTCTTAAAGTTTAATTAACAAATTAAAAATCTGTGCTTGACGCAAGATCGAGTGTTAGTGGTAGACAATGTTTTCAGCATTCTAGCGATTTTCCAGTCTCAACCGATGCTTCCAGCCCGTACTTCAGCATCCTTCGCAGAGTCCATTAGCACGCATATCACATTAAAATCTTTGTTAAGTATAAAGGTATATAAATCTATACTAATATTATAAATGCGAAAGTCTGTCTGTCTTTCTGTCTGTCTGCCCGTCTGTTTGTCTATTACGCTTTCACTGCCAAACCGCTGAAAGGATTTTGATGAAATTTGGTATGAATATAGTTAAATACCCCGGGTCAAACATAGGCTACTGCGGGAAAAAGCTAGTTTTATATATATAAAGCATTACGTCAATAATGTATACGATTCGTTCATTCATTTCGAAAGGGTTACACGGTCAATCGACCCTGCACGTCCTGGTGTCAGAGTTTTGCCCATATACGATTATTTACTACAATACACTTAATGTTCTCTCTGGGGCCTTGTAATGCCATTTTTGCTATGCCATAAATATTAAGTCGATTAACTGCCTAATTGCTCGATTGTTGAGTAGGGGATCGATTCCGCTAATGAACTTTTAAAGGCCACGCAACTGATATTCAATCGCGACTTAATTGTGTTGCATTTTTTTAGATACACTCAATAGTGGTATTCTGCTTAAACAGTTTTGAATCTCTATTCATTTGCGACTGGAGCGTATTTCAATGATATTAGTAGGAAAATGTAAATAAAATGAGTAACGGAATATCAGAAGCGTCAAAGTCAAGTCATTACGATCCAATTGCGATTCAATTGCGTACGTAGGTACCTATTTAAAATAAGAGAATTGACTCCTCCGTGAGATGTATCGATTGCGATCGTGGAAGCAACATTCTGTATTTTTGAAATATACGCGGGTGGTAATTTTTGATTTCGACTGTGTGGTCTGGCCGTGCGGATAACTCCACGAGCCGGTAAACGATAGTCGAATCATTAATTGTCGCCGGTGGATCTCAAAGATCGATACTAAATGCCTGTTGTTTTCACACGGTTCGGCACGAAGTCGATAGATAGTTCATCGAGTCGATTCGAGTAAATGTCGACTCCCGATGTCCCCATCACTACGACTGAACTGACAGCTAGACACTTGCCGACACCGGAGACGAAATCAGATGATTTTCGGAGCGGGTCGATAGTTGCTCGCTATTTTTTATAATTTATTTTTATAATTTAAAGGTTTAAATAGCCATTTGATACGATTATTTTGGAGTTTAATAGTGCAACCGTCGTAACAAATATTTTCGCCGACGTGGTTGTCGTACGGCTTTATAAGACAAAAGTGTTTTGTTGGATATTCATAAAGAACCCTGAAAAGGTAATTTATTTTATTTTAATTATTGTCCTATTGAGCTAAATAACCGATTAATTCTTCCATTTGGTCTAATAACTTTCTGGTTAAATTGGGGGTTTTGTGAGAAATTTATAACTTACAAAAGTGGGTAGAATGTGTATTTTATTCACATGTGCATTTTATTAAAATTTTATCTAATTTCGGTCTTAAAATGATTTCTCACCATTCGTACACATAAATAAACGTAGAATATATAAATTCAAATTGAAATATTTCATACAAAATCGTTTTTTTTACAAAATTATGTAGATTTTTCATTGTCGGGTAACCTACCATTTGGAATTATGACTTTCTTTTTATAATTACAACCAAACAAGATTCAGCTCTAAATTTAGGAATAATCATACTCCATTATAACAAAATTATACATATATTGAAAAGGATTTTGAACAGGAATAAAACCTAGAAATTTCCAGAGCCCCGCCCTATAGTAAACCATTGTTTCATAAGCAGTCTTTTGAAAGTTATTTTGTTATTCCTACTTCAGGGTTAAAAAGAACACCTCAAGTTTCCCTCAGCACTCCCTCCGCTGAACACTGGGAGTTCTACCAGCTTCCCGAGGTGTCAGGAGTGCATACCACATTTCTTTTATTGAAACAAGAGGACATTGCTTTTACTACCGTTTTAATCTGCGATAGACATTTTTGCTTTAACTGAGGTAACCACACAGCCGAAGCCAGCATTATCGGTCAGCCAGTGCCTGCGCTTTCTACATTTTTTTTATTTTATTAACCCTTTATTTTTTTTATTTAAAACTTTAAAGAAAGGATCTAAATATTGGCCATTCGATCTCCTGCGCCCCTAATTTTCTTTTCTCGTTTTAATCGCAATTACTTCTTTACTCAACATTAAATAGGTAACTTCCAATATAAATTCATTTTTTTTTTAATTCGAGTTTTTAACTTTGTGTAACTTTCAGCTTCTTCTTCTTCAAATAAATATTGTAAAAGTTTTTTTTTGTTATTTTATTTTAATTTTGCTTATTTCCCTTCAAATTTCATAGAGGACAGGAATTAGATAGCAAACCCAGGTAATAAACATTTCAGCCTTCATAAATTATTCCTAGTAACAGTTTTATTTTATTTTTATCCGCTCACGTGTTCCGCGCGATTCTCTTAAAATACGTCGATTGTCCGAGCTCGCGACTCCGCCGTCGCGCGGTAGCAAACGCTTACTTGATATTTTTATACTAGTAAAACACCAAACATTAGGCTTCTTTTATGTGCATTATATGATAATAAATTAAAAACATGATATACTTGATCATTTACGAGAAAGCAGGCTCGTAAGACACACGGACACTGATAGCGTTTGTTTACTTCTATATTTTACTACCAAGCTTGTTTATGAGTTTCGCGATTTTATGCTGGCAACATAAAAAAAAATCAGTTACTTAAAGTCTAATAATTAAAAAATAAGTTTTAATATTTTTTTTTTGTGTTTGTTTTGGATAGTATAGTAGCCACGGATAATTTACGCGTTTTTGCCAGGGACAATAAATGGAGCGGGTATACAAATTCCGGCTAACAAAAGCAATTGGGTATTCTACAAATTTTTATTTTTTCTTTCATATCAATATTTTTATTCCCAGAAACAGAATT
The DNA here is from genome assembly GCA_947363495.1 of Euzophera pinguis. NCBI lineage: Eukaryota > Metazoa > Arthropoda > Insecta > Lepidoptera > Pyralidae > Euzophera > Euzophera pinguis. The sequence goes on from OX376154.1 coordinate 17,899,142, forward strand.
ATGAAAGAATTTTTGTAATCCGTTCAAAAATAAATAAGTTATAAGCCTTTGAAATTCGGTGGAAGGGGAAACTGTCAAAAACAAGAAAAGGATGCACTATGTGAGCTGTGACGTCACTGCCACTCGGTTTCTTGCGTACAAAAGAGATAGCAAGACGTTCCCACCACGCTCCCACTTTTCTTTTAGAGAAAACTTTAAAATCGAATTACGGCCTTAATTAACAACCAATTTTGTTGTTGTTTTCAGAATCGGTTACTTTTTAGTGTATATTTTGTTTAGTATAACAATATTACCCAAGTATGAATACAGTCAAGTAGCCTATTACGATAGGATGCTTTAGGCTGCATGGAAAATATGACACTTATATTGGCTAGAAGGTTAAAAACAAAGTAATTACTCATGAAATATTAGTACACATCTACGGACTAAAGGATATAAATTTCTTTTGTTTTCAATTTTGCATCTAAATTATATTAGTAACCGTCATTTTGTTGAAAATTACAACAAAAAAATGAACACGTCTTCTTTCATCTTTTTTTGTTTATCATAGGTAATTTCAGATAATCCGTTTTTAGCTGACCTATAAATAACCTCATTGCCAAATTTCAGTTTAATAGGTTCTTTAATTTTTGTTAATTATGATTAATCATGAAGAGAGTTAGTCAGTCACGGATATTTCTAAATTTTCGAATCAATAACTAGTAAAAATAGACACGAGGCTAGAAGGTATATTTTTACGTTTCTATGACCTAAATCGTCACAACACGCCTCTACTACTCAATTAAGCTCAAAACCAGACATAAAAAATTACCGGAACAAAAGCGGGCATAGGGGGCCAGCACACCCGCCACCACCGTGGTTACAATTTATCATACCTACCAAATAAAAATACTGAATTAAAAAGAAAAAGAAAGGAATACGGCGCGAGCGGGAGCGACAATCGCGTACTGGCCGGCGAAAATATTTTTTTATTTTTATTTTAGAAAGGGGAGTTCTCAGTTCAAAATCGATATTTGGAAGCGGGAAATTAAAAGGATCGCGATGCTCGATTTTTAATGTTAATATACAGAATAACTGTGTTTACGAAATTTCAGTAAGATCAGAGAACCGCTAGTATTTAGTTTATTTTTTAGACTGTTGCATAAAAAACTTGGCAAAAAATGAACTTTTATTCCCGTTTTATGGTTGGACTTATTTTCTCATCTGTTAAATGCTTTCAAGTTGACATATCCTCTATTCTACTCTAATCATTTCAATAAATTCATTGATGGATTTGTTCTCACTTTGACCCCTCTGAACCATCGATGTATTTGTATTTGAAACAGGACTTTTTTGGTTAATTATTTTAATTTTAAGTATAATATAGTATAATTTGATAAGTAAATATGGTCTGATTTTTTAGACAAACGTGTCAGATTTTTTAGGCTGCCTAAGTGCATCTTATACAGCCTAAAGACTGCCAACTACCTATAACAGCCGGGACCAACGGCTCGACTTACCTTTTGAAGCACGGATGATATAATAAATGCCAGTAATGACGACCAATCCAATACGGGTTCGCGTCTCGCCATTGCTTAACACACACAACCGATACGGATACGCTCGCCGCTCCTGCAAATTAATTCTGAACGGTTATATGACAGTTTACAGTATATCAACAATTTTATACTATATTTTATATAACACTAGCTGTTTCCCGCAGCTCCGCCTGCGTTAAAAAATAGCCTATGTTTGACCCCGGGTCTTCAACTATATTCGTACCAAATTTTATCAAAATCCGTTCAGCGGTTTGGCCGTGAAAGCTTAATAAACAGACGGACAGACAGACTTTCGCATTTATAATATTAGTATGGATGGATAATGTATGTGTCGTGTACAAGTTAAAGTATGATTTGCACAATTAACACATAGATAGAACATATGTTCATTGGTTTAAATATAATCCCATAATACTTCATCTTGACGTGCCCTTTTTGCAACGTAAAATATAATACAATTTATTAAAGGGTGGACAATTTATCATGTAATAAGTTTTCACCCTGTCAGGTACATGATATAATATAGCTATTATAATCTATGAGAATAAAAAAAACATACAAAACATATGTAGCTTTATATTGTTATTTCAGCAAAAAACCGGCCAAGTGCTAGTCGCACTCGCGCACCGAGGGTTCCGTACAAATCTGTAGGTATCGCGTTCACGAGGAAAATGTAGTAATTTTAAAATTATTATAAATAAATTTATTAAATGATGTAACTAAAATTTTACGGTTTTCCCATTTTTTCCTTTATCTGTGCTACTTAGACGTTGCTTCGTACCAAATTTCAAGATTCTGAGTTCACGGGAAGTACCCTGTAGGTTTTGATTCTCTTGCGAGTGTCGAAAATTTGCGGCATAAAGGCTGTTTTTTTTTTATTGCGTTGGCTTAGAAGTTTGATTTTTTTACAGCTTCAAAGGACAGTAGACCTGAGCATTTGTTATAAATTCCAGCTTGATAGCCTCCACGCGTTACTGAGAAAAAGGTCTTGACAGACAGACGGACGGACAACAAAGTGATCCTTTAAGGCTACCTTTTTTTTCCTTTCGAGGTATGGAACCTTAAAAAGGGAAGGATATTGTAACGGTTAATAAACTCTTGACACCAGGATCAGATCGCATAAGAGTGACCTTTCACACGGTTAACCAGTATGCTTATGGTACGGATATGAATTTCCAGTTATAAGCACTCCAGATTTAGAATTTAATAAACTAATTTGTGAGACATATGCGAGAAGAGTGCATAATAACGCAGATAGAATAATCTAAAAGACAGACATGCTAATATTACCAATATTAATTAACCTAATATATCTAAGTATGGCGAAGTGACCCAAAGTGAGCCTTGGTCTCCGATAAGGATCTCCATTTCGATCTATTTTGCGCCATCTCCAGTCTCTCGCGCGCAACTCGCGCAGATCCGTCCGCACCTCGTCAATCCAGCGATATCTGAGCCAGCCGACCGGACGCCATGCCCTCAGCCTTCCCACATACGTACGCTCTTTTAAAAGTCACACTTTAGTAATCTTATTACTAAATATTATTTTATTAAATGTAATTGATAAATCGTTAATAAAAATTTACTGAATGTTACCGTTTTTGAAAATTGCATTCTGCCAAAACCGACTAAGGTTATGCATAAAACATTAGGCGCTTCGATTAAAAGTTAAAATAGTAAAGGGGAAGTTTGTTTGCCGACTCTCGCTGCTAAGCTTTTGTTTTAAACTTTGTACAGGTGTACGTTAAGTAATTAAACATTATTATATTTGTCTGTGTTCGAGGAAATGTACGTACTAACATTTAAACAATTCAAGAATGGTCTTGAATATTTATTAATTCGTACGTACGAAGATGAAGTAGCAAAAACACTTATATTATAGAATGGAAAGTGTCTCTCTTTTCTTTATTAAATTTTTTGACATATGCAAAAATATTGTTTGTAATAAGTATCTTTATTACCATGTTTTACTATGTTAACTTCTATGTTCTACATACGAGACGCTGTAAAAGTGTTTGAAATGTAGGTGTGAAATAAATCCCTAAGTAAAAAAGGCGATCTAATATTTATTGTTCCATCAAAAATATACGTGTAAGTTTTTAGTCGAATAATGACAGATACTAAGAACGATCACTTTAGAGTGATACAATGGGGACAATTCTTAAATGTTAAATTCTAAGAACAATTGATGCTTAAATTTATTCTAGATTATTCTAGATTGCACTTAATCTAGGAATAAGCAATACTTTTATGGACCTGTTTCGATTCTAACCTATATTAAGAAAAAATACTTAAACTAAACTTAACTATTAATTGTTTAGCATTTTATTACTTTTGACATACAATTTATTATTCATTGGATTTTGTTTTATTATTTGTAAGTCAATTATTTGTTATGTCGGTTATTATTATATCAAATCACCTTATATTATTTTTTATATCAATTTTAATTAATTAATTGTAACAGCACTAATAATTTATGAACTGTATGGACTAAAGTTGTCTGAATAAAGAAATTATATGCGATATTGTGTTAAGCAATTGTATTTTGTACATACATTCAAATTAAAATGTTACAATTTTGCTTCAAAAGAAAAATTACCATATTTTATATCTGCTCTATGAAGTTGTACATCGTATTTTAGAGTAGGCAGCTGGCGCTTTGCCATCGTTTCTATTACCTAATATATTTTGGTTTGTTCTATGAAGCATGTATTCTTAATTAATATACACTATGTGAAAAAGACCCTGTCCACGCAGAGGCTAACCCAGTTAATATCCTAGGGGTCTCAAGTGGAATAAACCTATTAATGTCAATTACATTTTTAATTAGATTACGTTTTTATGTATATAAATTTAAGAGCAAGGTTCTTATCGGTGGAGTTCCCTCCATTCTTGTCTTATTAGTTCATACAAGTTCTTTAAGTTACTGATACGACACGACTTTTACTTTCGGCTTTATTTGCATCATGCCTTCGTCTCCCTTCTTCCTTTTATCCTTCCTTCAATAATGTTTGTCAATATCATCGTGTCGTAACAAATGCACTAACATGTTTCTTTTTCTGTTCTCAGTCACCTTCAAAATGTTTCTCTTTTCTCCTACTAAAAATGTACTTCTTTTTAAGCCAAATCTGCTATTAAGTTACAAACATACATTAAGGCTCACAAGTATCAAATTAGCAAGTTGATTAAAGTGCTGGTGTTGATAATGTTTTTCTATGTTAGAAGAATTTGCAAGTTAATTAATTAATAACGTCTTCATGTGCGTTTTTCAAAGCTAACAAAGAAAGTCGATGTTTCAAGCTCTCCTTGGATTACGTTGAAATGATTTTGTAATCATATCATCATACTATTTGCTCCGAATACATTTTGGTACTGTATTACAGCCTGGCCACGGGGGAATTCGCTATGACGATTTATCGCGCGAAGCTACCGACGACTAAACCAAATGCCTACTTACAAATGCATTTGTTTTAGTGTATCGTTCGCCAGTCGCCAATGCGCGTTGCTTGGTTAGTGCATTTGTTTGTATTTGATTTAGTCGCTAATAGCTTTGCGCGAAAATTTACTTTGACTAATGTGCATTACACATTAGTACGTTTTCTTGGTACCTATAAGATTTAACATCAGCCCTAAGTCCTAATACAATATTCCGTAAAGGCTGCTGTTACATAAATAAAATATAAGTCCCGAATGTTAGCCGAAAATCTGAAAAATCCCGTTCATTAAGAAAAAAATCCTAAAAAGTATTTAAAACCTTAGGAATTGGCTCTCGGCCGAAAGGGAAGCGCCACAAAAGCTCAGATTAAAAAAGTCGGACAATTTAACCCTTAAAATAAGTCGCTCCATGGCCCCCGAAGGGTTTCAAGAGGTGATGGGTAAACAAGCCATATTGAGGAACAGACCTCGACACTAATTACATATTTTCTAGGGTTCCTCGGAATGCATTCTAACATTCTACAAAATCTGCATTGGAATTTTAAAAAAATACTTTCAAATGTAACTAACGATTTGTTAAAACTAATATATAATTAAAATATTTGTGTATTTTTTGTCTTTTATCTTTCTTGTGCTAGAATAGAACTCTTTTAAACAAAAACTATTGTTTTATGTTTTCGCGATGATACATAGAATTAAACAATTTAATACGGTTTTATCACGTTTATTACAATTATTTTTACACCTTATTTTTCAGTGACTTCTTTTTTACGAACATAAAAGCTGTAAAGTATTTGAAAAGTTAAACGCTATTAATTGTTAAATTCAATAAAAAATAAATTCAACATAATATTTCATGGCAATGGATGAATTTCTTTTTGCAATAGTATCAATAAAAAAAAATATACTTTAATACAGAACCCTTTCTAAACAACACGGTGTCATCTTGTCCACGTTATTTGTACTCCAATCGTAGACTGAATAGCAACCTTCTAATTAAAACACCGCTTGATCGGTTTCCCGGTTTTGAATTGGTAATTACTTGTATCAAAGCCTACCTTTGGAAAGATTCATACTACGGACCAATTAAATTAGTTTAAGTAAGATTTGAGATTCAAGCCTCGTAAGCCTGCCTCATTAGTAGTTATTATTATGATTTTGACGCAATTTTCAACCCCTGAGGTGTTGAATATGTTTTTATACGGAGCGCTAGTTGTTGTTGATTTCATACGTTAATCTGAAGTGGATTAGGTGCTTGCTTGGCCCAAGTAATCGCATGATGTAATTTTCCTTTTTGTTAACAAATTTTAAATCCCTGACAATCGTTTATAGATGAATTAAAAAATTGTCAGTTTAAAGAATAGTTCCATAATGTTTTTTTTGCAAAATCGTAAATAACAAATACACTGACGAAAAATAGTCATTCAAAAGCTTATAGAAGAGCAGCTACTCATATTTCAACCGGCTCATTCTAATACCAGCCTTTACTCGCCACCTGTCCATTGTCTGAAAAGTGGGACATACTCGAAAATCGAAAAGCATGGCAACACCACGTCATTAAACTCGCGACAGGCAGACACCTCTGAAGAATGCACTCTTAATAAGTCATCAGCTAAGTATACCCCCACTGCAGGGGAGGGAGGCGGCGGTACTGAGTAAATACAAGAGTACAGAGAGCACTCGATGCGGTTTGGTTTTAAAGTGCTAGGCGGATTAGTGAGTATTTTTGAGGTGACGTTCGGTGCAATTTGTTAGCGGGATGTAGAGCTATGTTGAAGATACTTACATCCTTAGACTTCATAATGTAGAATAAATGAAAAAATATGTTTCGTGTGGTAGTAAAGTTGACTCCCGTACATCTTTATTTATTTCTTGTTAAGTGCAATAAATTAATGCTAACCTTTAGAATGTTCTTGGGGAATGACTCCATGCAATTGTCAGTTTCTATTGCCAACGTGTAAGTTCATAATTTTCAGGCATAATTCAGGATAGCATCAAAAACCCAAAAGTTCTCCTTGTCACACAAAATGTATCCTAACACTAATGATAGTAATTTGAGTGATGACGCTCAAAACCATCGCCGTAGTCGTATCAATTTATTACGTAACCATAAACATGACAAATGGTCATAAAAATGCATTTTAGCACCTATACTCTTATCTATCTATTTATTATTTTAACTAAAAATTAGGGCTCAGCGACTCAAAATGAGTATTTTTAGCTTCCAACAATAAAGATCTCCACTTCGATCACCTTTGCAATGAATAGCCAAACAATAGAATTCCCTTTTAAATTACTACTAAAAATATTGATGGAATGTTGTGTCTTAAAAATGATCATAAAAACATGGCAACATTGCAAGTATTGCCACGCAACTTAGCGCTGGTTGCAGTCATCTGTTGTTCATCCTTGAAGGTGACACTATACAGGTGCAGTGGGTCAGAAGCGTTTTGAGCTAAGGAGAACTGAGACAACACTCATAGTACAGCGAGAACGATTGACGTAAGGAAGAGTCATCTTCTTCTCCTTTACCTTGTTCCACTTTGTTATGTGGGGTTGGTACAGTATGTTAGTTTCTTCCATTTTCCTCTATCTTTAGCCATTTCCTTCTCAACGCCCTTCTTACTCATGTTCTCCTTGATACAATCCAGCCATCTCTTATTAGGTCTTACCCTATTTCTTACTATTAATAAAATATATAATAATCCCACCACAATTTGTAGCGAACTGTATATTTGTATGTGTTTGGGTCTGATTTGGGTATTTCTCCAAATAAAGGGGCACTTGGTAGAAGTGCGCAGTTAGCAAGTACGTCGTATGGTTCGTAATTTTTCGTGCATGTTCGGCTCCATGGCTGGTGATGGGATCCGCAGGCAGCCAATATACGAATCCACACTTCTAAAGTTATAAGATTAAATAAATAGTTATCTGTTCTCCGCTAAGAGTAATATTATTCTATGCCTCTGTCCCACATATAAGTTCACGTGTTGTCGACGCGGCGTTCGCACAAAAATGACTCTGAGTATAAATCTGCATACAGTAATAGGGAACCGGAGTAGCCCCTGAGAGGCGGTGAGATCAAAGGTGCCGTGGCTTTTCTGCTCACAGCTTTTTCACTCAACGGATTTTGTTACGTTTGTAATTGTTTTTACGAGTGTTAGTGGAGATTGGGGGATCTTTCTCTTGTCTCCTCTTTTCTCTGTTGGTCGCTTCTAAGCCCCGAGAAAGGGATAAAATAGCAATATGTACTAGCTTTGTCAGCTGACGAGCTCGATAACCGAGCGTGGATCGCATGGTCGCCATTTAGTGGCATTTTCTATCTCGAGCTTTCCCGTGCTTCGGAAGGTACGTTAAGCCGTTGGTCCCTAATGTATTCGATAGATGGCAGTCTGTGTCAGAAGCCTGAAAAAATCTGACAATGAGTCATGTCATTTCCTGTTGGTCTGGTTTCCGTTTCATCATCATTTCGTGTAAGGTTACATTGCCTATCGACCATGTACACCCTTTTTCTCCTGAAAAAAAGTGTTACGGAGGTCAGAGGGCAGTCGCTCCATTGTAATAACCATATTTAATTCCAAACTAAGTAATCGTAACAACCCAATGTAGTGGATGTACGGAGCAAGCTATAAAGGTTTTTATGCATCATTTAATTTAAAAAAACTGCCTATATATTTAAATATAATGGGATCATTGACAATACATTTGTCCCTTCAAAGACACGGCATCACAAAATATCCAAAAAGTCAGAACCGCTCACTTTGCAGCGTCTTCAAAAGTCTGACACCACCAACTTTTGGCATTTAATCTTGGTAAAATATTATAAAGCTTAATTACGAACCGCTGGCTACATTAAAGAGAAAATTACCCCTTTGATTATCCGAAATAACATTAATTACTTTGTCTACTTTTTAGTCTTATGGATGTTACTTTTTTTTAATACAAAACTTTTATGTTAAAGTTGACCTTTTTGCAGAGGCGTATTCCCCACTTCGTGCATTCAGAATTTCATGTTCGTCATCGTAGCGGTTTTCTGGTTGCAATCTCAGCTACTTACCGAGCGTTTTGTCCAAAATGCCCCTTTTCCAAAATGTCCTTTCCTAAAATGAGCCGGGATTATTTTACCTTATGGGGCTGTCATTCTGATGTTTGTTAAAAGAACCGCGTCACAGGCTGATAGGCTGTTCCGAAGAACTCTGGCACCAGGTTGTATGGAAACGATTGGCCATGGAATCCGCTCGGTTTGAATAAAAGGGTTCTTAGACTATACACCGTGAAATTTTAGTCGTTTTGGACCCATCGTCCAGTGACTCCATTCATTCAACTGACCAACTTTCCCCAAGATACATGGGTCGAAATATGGAGTAAATTTTTGGACCTCCCATACAAAATGTTTCATCACGTGACCTAACTTACTATGGGAAGTCCAAATTTTTTTTTCATGTTTCGAGCTATGTTCCTTGAGGAAATTTGTTTGGTTGCATGAATGGAGTCACTGGACGATGGGTCCAAAACGACTAAAATTTCACGGTGTATAGTGTTTAATTACGACTACCAGCCGAATAATTTGGTTACTCCAAATTTTCGCTGAATGCTACATACATACAGTAACTCTATATTGCACCAATAAAATAAAACAATAAGATTTAAATCCTGAAAATGATTGCGTCTCGTCTTGACTGCCAAATAATGAAACATTGTATGTTGGTGTCCATCGGAGGCAGAATTTAGTAATTTTAAGAATGTATTATTTGTACTAACATATATTTGTTTGTCCTATGGTTATGGCATTTTCTTTAGCCCCGGAGGTCGTGGGTTCGACATCCAAGAGAAGCATATCATTGTTTAGTTCGTTCCAGTTTGGTTAGAACATTGTAGGCATGAATCACCTAAACCAAAATCAGAGGCCGAAATGCGGTTTCGAAAATCTCTCACAATGGTGAGTACAGGGTTAGTTAATGAACATTTGTACTTGAATTTGAGGCTTAAAAAGGAACCTAAAAATTAATAAAAATAAATAAATAAAATTACTTATGTGTCAAAAAATTATATTAGGTGTCACTTACGGTATATTTTTCTATATGAGAAAGCGCCAATCCACCGGGCCATAAGCTCGTTTGCGAATCTATTGTTACGAAAAATATCATTAAAGTTGTTAAAAGCTCGGCAAAAGCCATTTCCCTTGACACACGCGACCGGCTAGTTGGCTAAGCTGAGCTGTCGTTTCATTTCTTTTTGTTGTAGATACCATCGACAATTCCTTGTAAATAAATGGACGATGGATGCAATGTGGTGCTTAATTGCTTACCTTTCGTTTGTATGGTCTATATTCACACATACATGGCCATAGTTTAAAGTTAGTAATGTGTAGATTTTTTGTTGCCTCGTAAAAAGCTACTTCTTTTTGTATATGTGTGTGTGTGGATTGTCATTGTGTGGTATAAGGGTTAATAAAAAAACTAATTTATTTTAGAACCACTTCAAAATCCAAAAACCATATGTTACTTAAACATATTGCAGTTTTCGGTGTACCCAGAAAATTCTTTATGACCTGTGCTTCAGAAGGCACATCAAAGAAAAGGCATAATTATCCGGAAAAATAGAGTTATTGAAGCAATACGGTAACAGAACATTGATCACAGTTGCTCGCTTTTATTGCAAGAAAATGCTCGAGTGTATCAACTACCTTTATATATTTCAATTTGACAGCTGTCAATCCAAAAAAAAAAACATGCCACGCGAACAGTGAAAACCCTGCTGAAATAAAAAGTAGCTCTATTATTTTTACACGTGTAATGTTGAAAATTTTAAAAGTCCTGTCGTCAGCGCCTTTCCGGCAAGTAATGCACTTAATTTTGTCGTGTAATATAGGCATCGCGTGCCTCCGATGTGGAAAAGACGTTTGTTTCATTTTATTTCCAGAAAACATTGCTTTTAACACTTCGCTACTTGTTTTAGATTGGACATAAGCATATGTTAAGAATATTATTTTTAAATATAGCAAGCAAACGGTTGTTTTAATGTGATCTGCGTGCTAATGGACTCTCTGCCAAAGATGACGAATGAGTGGAGATGTAAGAAAGCGATAACTTTAAATTTGATCTGCTACTCTTGTGTGTTAAGTACCTAGAGTTATAAACAAAAAAGTAATTGTGATTCCGGCTACTTAGGGATATCTTGTAATTATTATCAGCTTTCAAAAAAACCTTTGTTTAAGCAGTAATATGGACCCTTCTGATATGCCTAAAGATATTAAGTGTAATTTAAGTAAGTAAATAAATGATTGCCTATATTCAAAGTCATTTGTCACTTTCTGTCGAAATAAAGCCAAGAAAAATAGGAGGAACTTTGAATTAAAGAAATATCATATAATTTAAAAAAAAAAAGTTGCAACCGACCCTCGGTTAATCCGCATAAATCATTAATAGACTGCTTACTTTTTTAATTAAGCATTGTGCTGTTCATATGAACTGTATTCATACTACCTATGACGTAATCGTATCAACGAGATATTTTGTGGATACTTTTTAGAATTCAGCATGCAAAGGGTGAAAACGCGAGTTTTTTTTCTATGAGCGTCCGCTTGTAGTCAATTGAAATATAAGATGTATTTTGTTTGTAGCTGCAATCGCGCATGATACGCGTTTTTATCTTACAATGGTAACTTTCGTTAAGATTCAGGAAATTTCCAGATCCGAGCTTTTGGTAACATAAACTCTTGGAACTACTGTGCCAGAGTTTAACACATTCAAACTAACAAGTTTGAAATGCAATATCAGTCCCTTTGCAAAAATTACTTAATGTCATAAACGATAAACTTAATTTGCGGTACACTCAAGCTCTTTCAACGGAACTGTGGTTTCACGAACCCGACTTGCGCTTGCCCGTTTTTATTATTGCGATCATATGGTGCTATTGTTCGGTCCTGGTCTCCATTTGCCTGAGGTTTATAGCTTTAATAAAGTGATTAAATACCCTGGAATAATGCCAGCTCGACACAGTGGCTAATTTTAAAAACTTGAGACCCAAGACCTGCTTGGTACGGGGCTTATTTAAAATTTTGAGATCCGAATCTCTTCCCTCAGTTATGGTAGACTAATGGGATTTAAGAAAGTTTAAGCTCTTGTAGAATTAATCAACGATCGATTGACAATGTAACCTACACGAAATGATGATGATTAATCAAATTTTTATTTCCAAGAAATTACAAGAGAACCGGCTTTGTGCCTCTTTATTTAATGTACAAATATTATTGTTAAATTTTATGGTGCACTAAAAAAATATTTGTATAGTTATTAAGCAAGCATATATATCATACATATATATATAGCATACTATAGTTTCCGGACTTAGAATAGACCCATCCCAAGAAATAGACGTCTAAAGAAATTAGATTTTAATTTGCTTGTACCTTTGTCAAATTTGTGTATTCCAAAGGTAAGAGTACTTACGTAGGATTTTAGAACTCTTAGGGAAGGCTCCTTAGGCTTGTCTTCTAAGTAGAAGAAACTAACTTTTAGGAAGAAGTCAGAGAATTCATATAGTGCAGTGTGCATCACGCACCTACTTCTACTACACACCTAATAAAGAAAACTGCATAGGCGCCGAATGCGGAGGTCATCGCTCGCTCTTGAACTTAAAACAACCATAGCACAGATATATATCCCAAGTATGGTTGGAAGAAACACCAAGTATGATTATTACAGAGAACAGAATAGTTTGAGAAGAAAAAGTGTTTTCGAATTCTTCCTAAACATTTTTTTGTCATTTAAGCATGTTACGATTTCAAGGCCGGGGGTATGTTTAAATAATCATTGTTCTAAATGGACTGCCGTCAGGCCTACGAAACATTTATTCGCATTGCAAGACCATGATTCAGGAAGACATTTCAATCTACCTCTAACATCTAACACAGTCATGACTGCCATCAAAATGTAACAGCCGATGGCTTTCGTAGCACAGATGAGCTAGCCAGAGTTGTTGCATATCGCGACCAATCCCAATCACTTGCCACTTCTATCACCCGGCCGTCCGCCTCTCTTAGGCCGCATTTTCCACCTGCAAGTAAACTTCTGCAAGTTGCTGTCTGACAGCTATTTCGACAGCAATTTGCAAATATAAACCATGTGTTCTCCTTCGCAAACTTCTGCCTGACAGGCGGTCACACATTTCTTGCAGAGAAAAATGCCGCCTTAGGTCGTATTGTGCAGGAGTCAACGAACTATTGGGGTTTCATTAGATCAACATCTGTATCACCACATAATTTGCACATCGGGTGTCGCGGCTTGGAGGTGGCGAAAGTGACGCGTCGCAAAGTGCACGGTCTCCCTACGCAACCCCTACATCGACATCCCACTTTTATTTTTGTTGCTTTACTTTTTTCTATATGAAGGTCCACTCATTTATTCATGCGAGCGGGATTGTAGTTTTTTTAACCTTTTCCCATGCGCCGTATATAGATATTTTGGCTACCTCCTATTTTTTCGTGACTATAAAACTTCGTCGTGTACTTTTTTCGCGGTGGCAGGTCCGGGGGTGCTCACTGTTAGAGAATTATTCATTGCCCACCCGCGCCGAACGACTGCCGTTATTTTCTGTTTGTTATGAATTATGTCCAATGACTTTTCCGCCGCCCCCGTTTCTTTCGTTTTCACTAATTACTTTTTCTATAGAAACTATAAATCTTGCAAGTTGACTAATCGAATTTCTTTTCGTATCTACGCTCGTTTGGGGTTCAGAGGTTGGTGGGTGAAAACGAGATATTTTGATGAGCGTCCGCCACTTTCTTCGGTTAACGAAGACAGTCGACTGTATGCAGTGTATCTCGTAAACCGGGATAAGTAGACATATTCTTGACAGACGGACAACCAAGTGTTCATTTAAGGGTTCCTTTTTACCTTTTGAAGTAGGCCCTAAAGACACATGAAGTATTAATACAATAGCAGATTAACCCGCGATTCTATTTACTATGGTACATTGCAAAAAAAAACTTTTAGTCAACAATAGAAAAAAAAAAAAAATACGTATTGAAAGTTATATTACGTAAGAAATTAATATAATAGAAACTTGTTTAGTTTAAATATTTTAGTTTTGTTACCGAACCCTTGATGCCCAAATCCGATTTACGCTTGACAATTTTTTAGGGGGTTTATAGATGGGCCAGGTGGGAGGGGAAGCAGTCACGCCACGGCGTCGTTAGGTTTGTTTTCTATTAGATAAATAAATAAATTGTATATCATAAAAGGTATGTATGGCCAAACACGCGATCTTTGGGCCACTTGAGGATAAATATCAATGCATTGGCATCAGCAGCAGGTATCAAATACATGATTAAAATTTTTTCTGACCATACATCTGACATCGATTACGGTTCCGCTCAACCGGTATTTCACCCAAAATATCGGTTTTTACCATATTTAGTAAAATGAACCTCATCTTTATTCTAATAATTAAGTAGTATCAAGAGAGGAAGGACATTTTGTAAGGAGTAGTCTGTCTGGGGAAGTACCTCCACCCTACAGAAGACCGCAGCCAAATAACGCTGTGATGCAGTGTTGTCTTCCTGCTGGTAAGTAGGGTCGCCAGGCTCCAGAGGAGTCGCTGTGCTGATAGCGGACAGGTAGACAACGCGTTCGTGACATCTCCGGTGTTGCAGGCGTTCATAGGCTACGGCAACCACTTACCATCAGGTGGGACGTACGCCTGTTTGCCTAAAGTAGCGCGATGGGCCTTCTAAGCTCTTCGAACTGTGTTTCAAGGTCATAACTAGAATTGATAGTCATATCGCTAATATTTTTTTGCCGATTGTCTATTCATCATCATGCACTGCAGTGGACCTCACATAATGATTTCCAACATGACCGGTTCGAAGCGACCTGCATTCAGCGACTATCTGCGTCCTTTTCAGGTCCATAACATCAGTCTCTTCCACTACAAATATATTTCTGGTAACAATAAAGTGTTTTGCAGCTAAATAATGAAGTTATACCGTTATCGATATCTTTATGGGGACGTTAGCCATTTTTGTTGCATGACAATAAGTGTGTCAAAGTAGACCGGCAACTTTTTGTAGCGTTGACAAAGCAACAAACAAAACACAATCAAATCAAGTGTGTCACAAAAAGAATCCAGTCTCATACTAGTGCATATCACACAAGTGATTTCGGGATAAAGAGTTTTTAAATTTTCTTGCAAAAAATTAGCAGCGTAATAAAAAACAAATATTAGATTTGAATGAACAAATGCTTTATTATTTATGAGTCAGAGGTGTTGGGAACCCCCTTTCGGCCTCAGACATGCTTTAACGACCTGACATAAATTAACTCATTTAGACCCAAATACAAACCAGCGGGAATTTACATTTAGTCCATGTGACTACAAATTCATTTGAATCTGTGCACCCTGGTGTCTGATTTTTTTCTAAAGTAGCCACCTGAGCTCTGCTGACTACCTACTACATAAAGTCTCCAAGTTGGATGTAGAAAACATATGAATTCAGTGTATGTTTTTTATACAACTAAGTATGCAAACAAGCTTATACCTGATGGTAAGTTGTTACCGTAGCCTGTTTTTGAAAAAAAAGTTTTCTGTCATTGATTTCTTATGATTTTATAAATTTTATTTTGGCTATATAATTTCTAGTGACCTATTTATATTTAGTCCTAGCTTTATCACACAGCTTTAGGTATCTTACAGAAAAATAGTTTCAAGGATATCGTTATGATATTCCTCTTCGTCAGCATGGTAGATGTTGGTCAAACCCCTTGTTTCTTGAACAATATCAACCATATCGTAAGTGACATTGAAATATTTTTTTTCGTTTGAAATACATTTTAAAGCATGTCGAGTTCCTAATATCCATTGATAATTACAAAAATATTGTTTTAATAGTTTGGGCTACTTAAGGAACTGACAAAGAAAACTCTATAGTAATTTTATAGAACTGTGATCTGCTCATTGGGCCCGTTTGGGTACACTTTACTAATTTGCCTTTACTGAAGGAAAGCTGTTATGAAGTTTGAGATGTTGTAATTTTACATAATAAAAGACACTATAGGCAAGATGATATTCAACGAAAAGATTTTCAAATGCTATTCTTTCTATAAATTATTACGACCTTTTGTTAAACACGGTTTGGTAAAGTACTAAACAACATCGCTTATTTTACCCAAATCATAAAATTTACTCCAAAAGTTTAATTTCTGTTACAAGGCAACAATCTTTAGCATACAAAATTATAATTAAATACATTATAGTTTCAAACAAAAAAATTATAAAAATATTTAAATGCCTGTTCCCGATTGGGCACTACGGGCGTTAATTGGTTTATAGACTTTTTTTATGGCAACTTAAAAGTATCCTGTTTGCGATGCCGCTGTCTAGGAATGTAATGTTTATTAATTGAAATAGCCAAAAGCCAAAGTAATTACAGTTGTACAATAAAATGTTATTATATCATGTCGTGACATTAAGCAATAGTTATATTGGAGTTTTAGAATGTCAGAATGTCATTGTAGATATGCGGCAACTGATTAAGAAGACTTCATTAGCACACTGTTTAATAATAATCTCCTTAAAGTTGAATAGTAAAATATATTGACGAGCTTTAAATAGGGTAAAGACGAAATTTACAAAAAAGTTTGATTGATTTTATTTCTGCTGGTGGTAGGAGTAAAGTTTCTTGTTACATAAAAAAAAAAAACAAATTTTTTGTATCAGACAATTTAAGATAAATTACTAAAAAATATTTTCCGGTAAACTGTATTCCCTTTTTTTAATTGGCTGATTCACAAATCAAGTTTATTTTTCAGGTAACATGAAACTATTTATACCAGCAGAAAAATATCAAGCGTCTTTGGAATTTTCATATGTTTCTACTATGATTTCTTAAGTTTTCACGATTGCTACACATATAATTAAACAAAATCTCAAGCTTTCTTAGCTTGAGATTTCTGCTTGACTGCAAGACCCTTGGACACTGTGAGCCAATACTGCGTGAATCAGAAACGTTTCCAAAAAAAATTGTGGGCGACAATTTTGTATTCTTATGACATCACAGACAAATGTAAACTTCGTCTAGCTACCAGCATGAAGAACGCTATAAAGTGTTTGAAAAGTTCGGTGTAAAATAAATATACAATACGGGTTAAAAACGTAAGAAATTGTTTAATCTAAGCTTTAAATTCTCTTATTCTATGATTTCTTCTGAAACAATAAACTGGTATTTAAAGTACATACCAAAACAAAGCAACAAATTGAACAAAACAAGTGAAAACATTTCAATTCAAACAATCTAACGTTGAACAAAACAAACAAGACGACAGAACAACGCCCATTATTATGGGTTTCTAGATAAAACAGAGTAAATGCTAACAAAAGATTCAAATTCACACTCTACTACCTACTGAAATATGCAAAGGACCGGCTCCTGGACTACAAAATTTAAATTTCATATGTATGCTTCACCTATTACAGATGCACTCATTAATACCTTAAGTGATGTGTGGATTACGGTGACACGAGAATTTCATCCTTAAAACACGCGACACAAAACTCATTATTCAATGACAAATAATCTCCGTCAACGCTTTAAGATTATGTCAGATGAAAAATGCTGCAAATTGTATGACGCCCATGAAAAAACATTGTTAGAACGCCGTTTCACATGCAAATTACTAGAGACGTCGTACAAAGGTTGTATTTAAATAATTTTTTTACATATGATGCAAATTTTAATGAATATCCAAATTCGATTAAGCGACTGTGTGTCTATGCTTGTACGTCGATTTTTCAGACCTATTATTACGGCCTTGTCGCGGGCGAATTAGCCACGACGTATTTACGCGCGAAGCTACCGACGAATAAACCAAATACATACAACTGAAGACTGTAAAAGTGAAGGAACAATAAAAATGATATGCAAGTCAGCTGTGCATAAATGACTTTATAGCTCTTACACTTATATTGACCATACACGACAAGTATGCTGGGTACATTCCTGCAATTACCTTTATCCCATATATCTTCATCTAATTTCTTGATAACCAATACTAAATAAATACCGTATATAGACTTGTTAGAATAAAATAACGAATTAAATAAAAAACAACAGACACATTTGTTCGGTATCAGAATGACACGGCGACCTTTGATGAGAAACTCTCTCGCAAGTTTCCATTCAGTCGCTTGCAACTGGCAAACGGAAAATCGCGGTTCGACAGGGCCGACGTCAGAATTCTTTTTTCGAATTTGAATAATTAAAAAAACATATTAACGTTTTTTGCAAGAATCCTTTAATTTAGTGTTATATAAAAAATATAATCGTTACATACATATTTTATGTATATTGTTTGAAAATTAACGTTCTTAGAACGCAAACATATTTTCCCTTGATGAATGTGGAGTCTTTATCTGACGAGGCTACACAGACTATAATACTATAAACACGGACAACATAAGTATTCTGTTTTCAAAAACTGGCATTATTAAAACAAAATAGAAAAACATTCCAAAATAAGATTTTAGAATCGCTGTTACGATTTAATAAAAAAAACTAACGTTCTAAAAACAAAGAACCGTCGTCCTTTTCAATTCCATCTAAAAATTAAATTTTGAACTGTAGCAATTCTATACAACGACCTGTACATTTTTTTCTATAATTGCGTTTCGTTTTCCCCCGCGCTGTAATATTTCCCTTGTTAAATATTTATTTTAATATAGGAACATTCATATTCACTTTGAATAATTTATAATACTCGCAGTGCGCCCCACCCGACGAAGAAAATGTTGATATACGATGAAAAATATCCCTTTATTTCACCGTGTTTACATAACGAAACAAAATGTGGTAATATTTTACTTTCTAAAGTGTTACGGGACTTTATGTACAACGGAAAACTTATAAGAAACTTGGAAACAGAAAACCTTTAATTAAACTAATACTCTATTGTTGTATTATACCTACTCATACAAATATTACAAAATACCTAGCATGATTTTATTATTGAGTTTATCCCGCAACTTCGTGTCACGTGCAATTCAGATTTTTTTTAATTTCCACAGTAACTGGCTGCGTTTTAAGTTTGACCTCTAAATTACATTCAATACTATGCAAAAAAAAAAAAAAATTACACGCTCACAAAAATACAGATTGAAAAAAATTCTTAAATATTATTATCCTTTCGTGCAATTGTTTTTGTTAGTTAAAAAATCCAAAGTACAAACAAAAATCATCAACAAACATCGATCTGTAAAAATATATTTAAACCTAACGACCCCGGTACATTGGGTCGGCTTAATTGGTTACTTACACTAACTGACCCGCATATTCATATTACTTTCTCGTTTAATTTGTGACCTTTTTCCTTTTTGTTGAATTGATGAATATTTTATTCCCACTATGAGCTGGTGATGTCAATTATCGAACGTCAGTAATTTGTGCTAAATGTTAACGTATCAAATTATTTTCTCGTAGTATAATGCCAGCTGTACGTTAGCAGTTTTAAATTCTAAATTTAAATTATTAAAAAAAATTACAATTTAAATTTAAATTCAGATTGTTTTAATTTTTCTTTCAACTGTATTTTATGTCGACATTTAAAAATTTTTAACATTTAATTATCTTATATTTAAAATGTTGTAACATTTGAAATCGGAACGATTGTGTTAATACGCAAGCTATTTAAACAAAAATTGGCAAACAGAAAAGCAGCTGATGGGTTATGACGTGCCACATTCGTGCTTTCCTAGTTGCGTCTTCGGAGTTTAGGGTACGCTGTATGTTAATGTCCTTGATTTGGCGGCACTGATTATCACAATGAAGCGACTACCGTCCGACCTTATAAGCGTTGTTAAATGGAAATCAGGTAACGATCTTTCTCACTAATTCCCTTCAAACCAGTATTTTTTTTTTAATTTACGTCGTGCCATGGAAAAACCGCAAGCTAAAGCTAGTTAACAATAACCATAGGAATATTCCTACGTACGGCCCTGTCGCGTCTTGGCTGCAACCCTTGCATTAATAGAGGTATGTCATAGCGCCTGTGATGTTCTGACAAAGGGTACGCGAGACGACTATTTTTATTAAAAGCAGTGGCAAAGGCTTTTTTTAATAACTTATGTACGTAGGTGCTGGAGCCCTATTTTTGAAATATATGACATATATGTCGAATGAAAATTTATTTATTTATTTCATGTGCACACTGTAAATATACTTTGGAAGCTCAACATTAGGAAAGCTTGGCACAAGGGTTCTACTTATTTCTAAAGAAATTTCTTCCAGCTGACCCGTGGCAGGAACGATAATGAACAAAAATTATTCGACACGCCTATTTTGGATGAGTCACACTTTTCAAAAATAGGTCCAGGTCGAGTATTCGAATTACACGCGTTTCGTGGCGGGTTTTTTTTTTCGAGGAAACTCTTGAGAGGGTCTTTGTGACACCGGCTCGGTAGGTTTTGTGCCACTCCTCTGTGGTGACCTCTGAAACGTGTTTTTCATACTCCTCGACAGCCTCTTCTGGTGATGAAAATCGTTGACCGCGTAATTGGTTCTTAATTTTTGGGAACAGAAAAAAGTCACAAGGTGCCAGGTCGGGACTGTATGCAGGATGACTCATGAGTTCTACATTTTTCGCCTTCAAAAAGTCGTTTGTCTGTCTGGCCGTGTGAGAACTAGCATTGTCGTGGTGCAGGATGATACGGCGTTTACGGTTATTTTTACGGAGTTCGTCAATAACTTCCGGCAAACAAATGGTCGTGTACCAGTCACTATTCACTGTACGACGATTCTCTAAAGCAACAGTAGCCACGTGTCCAGTTTTATTAAAAAAAGAAGCAATCATTCGCTTAGATGCACTTTTCACGCGCGCCACTTTGGTTGGTTTCGGCTCATCTTGAAAGACCCATACGCTCGATTGCTGCTTTGTTTTGGGATCGTAGCAATAAATCCATGTTTCGTCACCTGTTACTATGTCCCACACCAAATTTGACGCACCTTCGTTGAATCTGGTAAGCATGGCACTGCACCAAGTGACGCGGTCCGTTTTTTGAGCCTCGGTCAAGTTGTGTGGGATCCACCGCGAGCACAGCTTTCTCACACCCAAATGTTTGTGTAGGATTAATTGTATTTGACTCATGCCTATTTCTAAGGATGCGCGAATTTCATGGTAGGTCACATGCCTGTCTATTTCAATCATACGGCGCACAGCATTGATGTTTTTGTTGGTCACAGCGGTGGACGGCCGACCATCGCGAGATTCGTCACTGAGATTGATACGACCACGCTTGAATTCTGCAAACCAGCTATAAACAGTTGTCTTGCATGGTGCTTCATTGCCAAAAGCTGTTTCAAGCCGAGCGATGCTCTGTTGAGCTGTCAAATTACACTTAAAATCGTAGAAAATCATACTACGAAAATTTTCCCGAGTTAAATCCATGTTGATGCAGACACACAATTTTTTAAATGGCGCCACAAGGTAAAAACAAAAGACAGTCAGATGAAACAAACTGCATTCTACAGCCAAAGAGTTCTATTTTCAAATGTTGCAATAAATTTTTAAATATTGTTTATGTAAGTGGCCAGTTCCGGAAACTTACAGTGCGCCCTATGTATGTATCCATCTAAAGGTATGGTGTTGAATACAATGCTTTTTTTTAAGAATAGTATTTTAGGCAATGATTTTTACTGTCTAATGTGGTTAAGGGTCGGGCCCCAAGAGCTACCTGTTTTCGAATACATACTTACCTACTTGCCAAATTAGTAATCCATACTAATATTTTAAAGTTTGTCTGCCAGTCTGTCTGTCTGTTACGCTTTCACGGCCAAACCGCTGAGCGGATTTTGGTAAAATTAGGTATAAATATGAAAGCCCGGGGTCAAACATAAGCTACTTTTTAACGCAGGCGGAGCTGCGGGAAACCGCTAGTTGTAAATATATCGCTATTTTTTATTTCGAATCGATGTGTCAAATCAGACGATACCTAGAGACAGCTTTACTTAATCGGCCAGATTTACGAGGCTAGCGCCACAGAACAGGTAGGCATGTTTACGAACTACATACTTGTCTTGCCAAATTAAATTAGTAAGCGAATTAATCGCGCTTTTAAATTTCGAATCGAACTGTCAAATCAGACTGTTATTCTAGACGTCTAGATTACCGGCAATGCGTACGATGCTAAAGCCCCAGGAGCTATACCTTCATAGTTAAGCGCGCTAAAGCTATCCTCCGTCGCAGACTGTTTAATATTTTATGCGATTCGGTGCGCATGCGTCCGTAAGATGCATCCTGTCGTGCTATTATTGAAAGCTTCTTAGGCAAATCAATGGTTGAAACCACGGTGAATGATCGCCATTTGAATTGACCCGGGTTACGGATGCCGTAGTGTTTTGGAGCTTAATGTAACAATGGTTAAAAATTTTAGATATGAAATAAGGGATTTGTAATCCATCTGTTAACCTACAAAGCGTTGTTTATTAGCCATACGTGTCCTGGGAACGAAAAGCGAAGATTTCATAGAAGAAAAACGTCCCCTCTTTCCCATCTCTATCTTCTGCTAGTTCTTTCTAATAAAAAGAAACATAATAAGAGAGGTAGGATATTTTGTAAAGAGTAGTCCGTCTGGGGAAGTACCTCCACCCTACAGAAGACCGCAGCCAAATAACACTGTAATGCATATCATTGTGTTGTGTTCCTGCTGGTGAGTAGGGTCGCCAGGCTCCAGAGGGGTCGCTGTGCTGATAGCGGACAGGTCGGCAACGCGCTCGTGACATTCCGGTGTTGCAGGTGTTCATAGGCTACGGTAACCACTTACCATCAGGTGGGCCGTACGCCTGTTTGCCTACTTAGTTGTATGAAAAAAAAATATTAAGAAAGATAATCATTTCACATTTAAGAATGAAATGAAAAATATATAATATGTTCGACAAAATGTGCTGTATCAACCGCATCAAATTAAAACAAGAATATTAAAATCAACAGCTAATTTCCGTTTATTTCAATTCATATACTTTTTTTTTAATTTACAAAAACAATTCTTGAAATTTTGTTGTTGTAATTGTAATAAACTTTTCATTCGCTATCGGTCGTATAATGTAAATGGCACAATTGTACAGTTATGAATTAAAAAAAAAAAACGTAACGGGCGACCTTTAAAGCTGCCCCGCAACATTGTAGTGTTATTAACAAAAAACGGACGCAGTCGTGGTCAGAGCGTTGTCGTGAATAAAACATAATCAGGTGAGTGTCCACTGTTATTGACCTTTGTTATTTTATACTGGACTAGTTTTGTCCGCGGCTTCGCACGCGTACGTAATAAAAGGTGTTCGACGAGAACATATCTCTACCGTAAGATTTTTTACGATTTTGACGTTATTATTTCAGGACAAAACTGTAGAGATCCTCTGGCGAATAGTAAAACAACTATTTCAATGTAAAATTAAGCACTCGCTATACTAATGAATTGTCGAGGTAGAGGCACAATACATCCGGGGATGATACGTTAGCCATGTACTTAATAGTACTCCTGAGTATTATGCGATAGATTGGTTCAGTAGACAAATCGTGAGGAGGCAACAAACAAACAGACAAATATACAAAAATCACTTTTCCATTTATAATATTTGTAGAAATTAAACTTGGCTAATATATGTAGTGTAAAAGAGCAGCTGAATTTAAAAAAAAATATGTTTGAGATAGATTATATAAATATTGGAATTTTAAAATGATATGAAATGAACACTAAACTGGGCCCGTAGACAAGTTACAATTTGAAAAACGATTATGACATTCGTTTTCGCGATCTTTCAGAATTTGTATTGAAATCGACCACGTGTTTAGCGCGTCTAATGTCAATCTCATACATTTTTTGATTTCGAATGTAGTTATCGTTTTTCAAATTGTAACTTGTATTCGGGCCCTGGAGCCTCCGTTTCCGACGTTTTTGCTGTGTTTGCATTCAATTACGAAATTTCAATAACTTTGCCGACAACTGGCCAGCCATCGCGCAGAATAGAACACTCTGGCGCTCTCTCGTTTCGTTGGCCAAGATGCACTTCGGGTCGCTGAGCCAGAGGAGTAAGTAATATAAACTTTTATACCTAATAATGGAGATAAGTGTTTAGTGGAGAACTGGCTATGAAAATATGAAGTACATTTGTAGAATATTCTGTCCAGGACATTTCATTAATTTAGATGTCAATGTTCTTCCGCTCGACTTTTGCATAACTCGATATTAAAGAATAATGACTCGGTGTACGGTATTGAGAGTGACTGTAAGGCACACTGACTGTGACTGTAGCCCACATTAAAAGGTAAATACCTCTGTCTTGTCTTAGCGACTTACCTTTTTCCGTTCTTAGCTCCGTTTACTTCTGAGTTCAGCGCCCGCTTTCCTATTCTTTATCTTCTACTAATATTGTCGTTTTTGGAAATGGATGGCAGATATTTTTATTCTAGACACAGAGTTCTTATGCCGAAATCACACGTGCATTAACTATATTCTCGGATTAACTGTGTGGTGTAATGTAAACTTCATAATACAAGAGTAAATTGCTTCATTATCTTATCCGACTTTGGTGAAATCGGCCCTTAGTGTTTTAATTATAAGTAGTTCATTTTATGTTTAGTCCACATTTTGTACATTTTATAATGCTAAGAGCATACATGAGAAGCTGCCACTTTGAAAATGTGAACTTTCCTTACAACTTATTCAGGTTTTTCATCATTTTTTTAACGCCGTCTAAAAGGTTATCAATAAAAACTTTAATGATCAGTTAGTTGAGATTCAACATACACCATACAAGTTGGTCGCATTACAAATAGTTTTTTACTCATGCCAATATGTAAATGCAGGCCTTTTAAAGCCTTTGATATCCTAAAGAGGCTACTAATATAAGCATTTGAGGTTTAAATCATTCGCGTATTAATAATGAAAAGGGTTTATAAGAAAAAACTTAACTTTTTGGATTCCTGTTAATTGAAAGCGGTTCATGAAATCGCGATCGTTACTAAACTTACTCTTTATTTTATTTAACACTAGCTGTTTCCTGCAGCTCCGCTTGCGCCAAAAGTAGCCTATGTTTGACCCGGGTCTTCAACAATATTCATACCAAATTCCGTTCAGCGGTTTGGCCGTGAAAGCGTATCAGACAGACTTTCACACTTAAAATATAAGTATGGAAGTATGGATAAGCTTAGTTTAGCTAGCCATATTCTTCGTTGAGTCAATATCTGATCCTTTACATTGAAACCGGACCAACAGGAACATGACGCGAGGTGTGTGTTAGTGGCTAATACTGTCACATTTTCTCCCTCGCATGTAACATTTATATTCATAAATATTTAACAACTAATGTTATTCCATGTGACATCGAATAACATAATTAATTTTGTCAAAATGTAAATTCGTTCATACAAATATATTTAGCCCTAATTAATGACGTCAATAAGTGATTGATAGGTATATTCGTTTTAGATTGAAATTATAATTTAATCTGCAATTTATTATATTAATATTTTTAAGTAACTCACGTAGTAAATAAGAAACTATCATTGTTACTAACATCTACGGGCCGTAAAGTAATGTTTCTTTTATTTATTTATTAATTTTTATATAGAATTAATTATTACACATTAAATTAAACTGTTTTTATCTCAAGCCCAGCAGACTACAAGACCCTTGGATACTGTGAGCCAATACTACGTGGATATGGATGGATTTCAATAAAACTGTAGACGGGGTAGTTTTGTATTCCCATGACGTCACAGACAAATGATAACTTAGTCTAAAAGCAGATGAATGCTGCGTGGTGTTTGAAACGTTAGATGTAAAATACATACTAATATTATAAATGCGAAAGTCTGTCTGTCTTTCTGTCTGTCGGTATGTCTGTTACGCTTTCACGGTCAAACCGCTGGACGGATTTCGATGAAATTTGGTATGAATATAGTTGAAAACCCGGGGTTAAAGATAGGTTACTTTTTGTCGCAGGCGGGAAAAAGCTAGTGTGTTATAAACGTGATGAAAAACGTAAAAAACGCAAACAAATATTTGCCAAATAAGGATTAGTATTTATGTAATACTTTTTCTGGGTCATCAAGTTTGTTTTTCTGATTTTATATAATGAGATTTAAAGAGAGGAGAGAAATAAAGGAGAACGTAGCCTTTATATAATCACCCCGTTATGCATCTGTCTGCCTTTCATAACTAATTTCCTTTTTCTCAGAAAATTGTGTGGGGTTTGGAAGAACAGCTTATCTTAAAATTTCTGAAAATTTCTGATAAACTGATACTAATATTATGCCGATTTAAAGCTATCTTTAGCAGGCAATAACACAACATAAGTGCTTGAAATCACAAGTGACAAATTACAAAAAAAAATATACATATAAAATTTTCCGCAATTTTTCGAGTAAATATCTCAATAGAACGCAACTTGCAATTCCGCGATGCTTTAGAAAAAAAAAAATCCCCAAGTATAAAAGTACAATCACGACAAAAAGTCTTTTGAGAACTCGCAAACAAATCCACGCTTACATTAGCCATCCAACACGCTGTCGCCGAAAGACGTCTGGAATTAAAAGGAATCAAATATGAATGGGGTTATACATGATACATGGGGCTGGCGCGGCGAGCCGGTGCTGCAACTAAAACTTATACATTAATAATGCCCTTGCTTACAATGCGCTTTAAATGTAGATGTAGGGGCGTATACCGCCCCCGTTCGCTCATGGAATATGCACGCGACTGTACTCTCTCAAGATAAAACTCCTTTCTTAATCGAAGCATTGGCAGATCAATTCGAATATAGAATATTTTTTTTTTTTATATTTTTTTGTGTTAGTGGCCAGTACACATTTACATCGTCTAGCGATAACGGTGTCTGGCCTAAACACGTACCCTCCTTATTCATAAAAATTAACGAACATTCAATAAGACCAAGTTAACTAAAATATGTTTCGTCTCGTTCTTTCACGTCAAAAATAGCTAAGGCATTAAGCATATTTTAGTTAATGTACGCTTAAAGAACGTTGATTAATTTTTATGAATATGGGGGGGTTGAAATAAAAAAGCCACCATTCCTAATCAGGCAATGCTCGCTATTGCTTGACAAGCACGATGGTTACGCTCTCCGCTAAACCGAACGGCGTTTCATGACGTACATAGAAACAGACATTTCTTTGACGCTCTATAATTTAAACGTTTTTAAGAATTACACATTCCTAAAAACGTTAAATATACACAAGATTCAAATAAGGAACTATATATATATATATATATATTTTTTAACAATGTAAACCTAAAAACCAACGGAACGTCACTCTATAAGTCAAAACGTTCCATTCCTAAGCAACGATGTACCATATGATATCTGCGGTTTGACTATTATTAATATTGATGGGTACAGGACGTCTGGTGCGCTACTCCGATATTAATCAACGATTTGTGCAAACATTTTGGGTTGTAGCTAATAAGTCAATCTAGCAAATTACGTATTAACGAAGCGTTTGGTGCCAATGATTTTAATTGAGGATGGGCCAATCGAAATATTTTACGTACATAACCCTTACTCATTCATTGAAATCAATTGGGTTACATGGTCGATCGATCGTGTACACCCTGGTTTTATAGTTTTTCGGAATCGCCTTTCGGTCTCTGACGTGGTGTTTTAACGACCAACGACCACCAAATTGCAGCCGGAAGCAGCGGCTTAACGTGCCTTCTGAAGCACGAAATAATGATCATGATGAGATAAATTTTGCATTTTTACTCATAGATAGAAGAACTGAGAAAAAAATAAGATACCTTTTATACCAGAAAAAAGTACTGTTACTATCACAAAATAAATAAATAAAACTAAACAAAGCACTATTTTCATGTTCCTAAACTAACCCACTACCGGGTAATGTTTAGAATAATCCATTATTAGTACACTATGAATTAAAATAAAAGAAGCATCCAATTTGTTATCCACGGTTAGAATACATCCATGTATTTTGATCCTTTATTCACTTTTTGTCAGATCCACTGAGAAAAAGCGCATAAGACAGAAATCGTAAGGTTCGTAATTCTCGAGTCAATGTGTAAAAAAGTCCCCGTGAAAATAGATCAACATTAAAAACAAGAAAACCCATTTAGACCGTAAACGCTTCGGCACGTTCCAGTCTTACTTTTTCTAAATAAAATATTCAAACATTATGTATGTTAATGAAATAAACAGATGTAGACACCGTATTATCATAGACATCGGTGAAAAAGACACTGGAATCAACCTTCCCGTTGCGTATCAATCGCCATATTTTTAAATAGGGTTGTCAAATTCGAAAAAAATGTTCAGTCGGATCTTAAGAATATTTATCGGTCTGTAAATTTCGTTATTAAATATTAATAAACTGAAGTTCCCAAGCTTTTTAATTTTTGAAATATATTTATTAGGCTAATACCATGTGAATTTTCAAATTCAATTTATTTATTTTTGACGCGAATACCTAAGAACTATTTACCTTTTTCGTGCCTATATTCGACTTGATATGGAAGGCAATATTAGCGGGTGGCATATAGCTAGTATTTAAATTTTTTTGTATGTTTTATTTTATTTATTTCCTAGCTTGTTGTACAAATGCTTTCAAGCTTCAAGCAAAATATCACAACTTATCTCAGCAATAAGTCTACACAAAAAAACCCCCAAATACCAACATAAAAATTTCGACCAATTGGAACCGTCCAAAGACCCAACCATCAATCTAAACAATCGTCCCGCCATTTCGACCGATTCGAAGCATTCAGCGACCATTTAGTTCCCAAAACACAAGAGTTGTCAACCCTATTTGTACCCAATCAGTCCTACGGGCGCATATGATACGTATCATACATTATGTATGTATACATCCCTAGGCCAGACTAGGAAACGTGCCTGAATAAATCAACAGGCATGGCGCGTATCGCTAAAATATGCAATACTTTTATGTAACTTGGACGCCTCGTCGCGCGACTAAGTACTCATAGACGATCGCTCGGTTTCTAACTTATTATAGACGTACAATGTAATTCTTTTGTATCGAGTGGGTTCCGTGCTCTATGAACACAGGACCTTGGAAGCTTAGCCAAAGTCACAGTTTGAAAAACGGCAATGACATTCGTGTTCGCGTTCTTTTGAAATTAGTATGAGCGGCTAATGTCAATCCGATACATTTTTTGTTTTCGAATGTCGTTATCGTTTTCAAATTGTGAAGGCCCGTAGACAAGTTAGAATTTGAAAAACGCCTTACATACTGGGCTTAACGATCCAAAGATCTTGGCCGCCGACAGAGTTTTCCACTCCTCCATATTCCTATTAATAAAGACTACAATATGTTTATCAAACTTGATAAAAACCTTGAGAAACAAGTGTCGATTGAACTCACGACCTTTTAATAGAAATCATTGAAGCCAGAGGCAGATTACGATGACTTTTACCACAATAATATATTTTTTTATCAGTGATAGCTTCTTCTATCTATATGTCATTAAACTCGTAAGACAATGATAGATAGTGATAGGCTACTCCGTAGCTACTACGAGTTACTTTAATGATTACCGTAGCAGCACCACGCCATTACAGGCTACAAAGCAGTTAAGCTCTTCTCGATACATATCACCAAAAAAGCAAAAGACCATGAATGCCATATGTCAAATACGCGAAATTCCATTTACGCGTTTGACCAAATGTATATATATACCGCAGGCTACTCCGTAGCTACCTAAGACAAGCTACGCCGCGTAGCTACAACTGACCTAGCATAGCCTACGCCGTAGAGCTACTCCCTAAAATCTTAATGTAGTGGCTACAAAAATCATTTTTACAAAATCTAACAAATTATTTCGAATTTCAATGCATGTATTTCTAATTCTTCCTGCAAAATAATGTCTATGGGTACTCTGTTACTTTTAAACTAACGTAGCACTCGCGTAGTATTTGTGTACATTCGACTAAATATTAATGGATGACGAGTCCGTAAAGAATTTAACGTTGTGGACTGTACAACTAAGTTACGGTGTACATAAATGTTTAATATGGATACACCTTTATTTTGTTAAGGCCATTTTCCTTCAACTTTTGTTACGGAACTAGTTAGTATATTTGTTTTACAATTCGTGACAAATTCTCGTGTACTAAAGGGGTTCATTTCATGTTATATGTCGTTATGAACAATGAATTGTTTATTATGTACGATGCTGGCTCCCCTGTGAATTACAGAATATAATATGAGGCCTGTTTCGGCATTCAATTTTTAGAACTTGATGATTTGCTTTTTTTTTCCTTTTCTTTTTATTATGTTAATGAAAATTGCTATAACAATGTTTGTTTCTGCATCTTCAACCTCTCATTATGCCGTATATGCTTTCTCAGTGGCGCAGTTTTGGTCGTCACAAATATAGTTCGCTAGAGTCGACTCGCTAAGAAGATTTTACATGCTGTGGACTCCAGGGACCTTATTTTTATCTATCATTAGACTCACAGATTTTGCGTTAGTCATACTTTATCAAAAATAGCACTCCACGGTCTACTTTGCTAGCAATTTTGATCTCATAATCGTTAAGTCATTTATGGGTTCCATGTGAATAATCCTCTTACATGACGAGTGAGAGAATTCAATATTGCAGTAACACAATAGAATATTATATTTTACTAGATCATATACGATCATTGGTTGAAATGAAAATGATGATGTCTACCTAGACATCATCTATCAGAATAACCCCGGTTTTTTTCTGCCAGGCACTTTTCACTTTTGGACCTAAATTGTATGAAGAACGAATGAAGTCTTTTTACAAGAATGTCCTTTGTTTACACGTGTCCATAATCCCCGCCCGCGGGAGAATCACGTATCGTCCGAACCAATCAAGTGGAGATCCGCTTTTGAAATTGAAATCTGCGAAACAAGTTTTCTTTGGACGAGAAAACGTTACAAACTTTAGCTTTTAATTCGTCCGACGGATCTGTGTTTAATTGCTCTATGATCAACACACAATCGACATTATTGCATAGGGATTTATGTTCATTTAACTTTCTTCTTCTACACTTCTTTACAAGTGCATCTGTGGTCCATTGGTTAAGGCGTTGTATGGATTCGACTCCAATGGGAAGCATAATTTGTTCAGATGTTTCCAGTTTGATTAGGATATTGGAGGCTTGAATCATCCGATTGTCCGATAATAATGATGATTACGTGCTTCAAAAGAGTAATGTATTACATTACTCAGCTACTGTCAATGTTAATTTTTAATTTAAAAGTCAAATAAATTCAACTATCTTTCTATAAAGGTTATTTCTAGTATTGCCTATTAAAAAGGCGTCTAAAATTGATAGCTCCAAGCCATGTCGTTCTATCAAGAGCGCCAGGATATTGAAAAGTTAAAAAACATGACGACCTATGGGGCAGGCCCTACCATTAGCCAAATGGACGAGTCGAACAGGGCGTAATTTTTTTTTTTTGAGAATAATTTTTTTACACCTTAGCTGTTACTAGAGTACTAAGGACTTTTTTTAAAAAAAAAAAGCACAGAAGCATAATTACGAGTACATCAACATCATTATTTTAGCCGCATTCAGTCCACTGCTAGATTTGGCTCCTAATGATTTTCAAAATGACAAGTTGGGAGCGTTGTATCAATAAAAAATTAATTAATATCTATTACATTGCAGTCCACAAAACGTACTCATACTAATTGCAATTGTTACATTGAACCTTAAACAAATGTTTTTTTTTACGAACTTCATTCGATTTGTTTAAGTCTTTTTTTCTTTTCCGCTGTATACGAAAGAGATTATTTCCACTTAGCATGAATTTTATTAACATCAAGTTTTCTAATTTACTTACTGAATTCTGTATACAGTCGAAATTTTTATAAACGAATTATATTCTCATTGGTACTTTTGTATCCCGTGTACGGGTCAGTTGAAAATGTTATAAACGAATAATATATTGATTAGTGTATAATTAATTACGTACGCAGCTAATGATTTCTGTGGGGTGCCGGAAATGCACTTGCCCCATCTGTCCATCGTGCATGGCCGTCGCCGGTGACCTATGATGGGTGACGACAGTCTAGAAACGCAATATACAGAGCATATATTGCTCTGCTGCTGTCTGTGTTGCGATTGTCCACCGCGGAAATCTCTTCGGCAAAGTGAAAAATTCCCTTGCAATAACGAATTTGAAATCCAATATACTCGATCCCGTTGCGGGCTGCGGGCTCCTTTACTGCACAGTGGTCGGAAAAACGTCCAAAAAATCACGTGTGACTATTGAATTTTTGGTTATGTGTTTAAAGTTATAGCTATCGGTTGGCTGTTTTAGAGGTTCTATAAAGTTCCTTAACATTTCATGTCAACGTAAGCTAAAATATAGTGACAACACTAACATTTGAGATTATTTATTTATTTCTCTTCTTCTTAAACGTCCATGTTAAAATTTTGTGATAACATTTGAGACGGAAGGAGTAATCCTTTACGGTACAGTGGTCGGAAAAACGTTATTAGACACGTGTGATTATTGAATTTTCAAGACTGAATATCTAAAAATATTACTACTTTTAGAAAGAACTCGGATATAACTGATAGAGCTTTGAGCAATAAAGATAAATTATTTTTACTTTCTATATAGACTTTGTAGGGTTAAAGACTTATTTGTAGGGAACTGTGTACGCTTAGCTATATATAAGCTTCCTGAATTAATCACTAGTTTGCCTGATGGACAATTGAAAGCCCATGTTAAAGATCTACCTTGTAAAAAGGCTTATTATAGTACTGGTGATTTTCATAATGAAAGGAATGTTGAACTTAAGCTTGGAAATTCTTTATTTAATTTTTATTTAATTTAAATAAACTGAAATCACAATGAAATGTTGTGCAAAATGTTGACAAACATGTGAATTCGTTCATTTAACTAGTTAATAAAGGAAAGTTTTTTTCTTATTTGTTCAATTTACAACGTTTTGAAGAAAATGCTGCAGTGGAGTTTGTGGCGCCGCTCCTTCTCCACTTGCGCTTTGGAAGTCATAGTAAACTTAATATAAGTAAATTGAAGTCAATAAGTTTAGTTTGATTAGGATAAACGATTTCATTTCTACTGTTACGGCTATCGATTGGCTGTTCTATAGGTTTTATTGAGAGTTCTATAAAGTTTCTTTACCTTCCACGTCATCTAAGCAAAAACATTTGCAAAGTGGTCGAAAAAATGTGCAGTAGAATAGTTTCAGTTGTATTTAGAGAACGTAGGATACCTATTTAATTATCAGATAATATAGCCATATTTTAGAGTTAGTAATGCATGTTGGTAATGGTAAATTAAAAACACACGTATGAATTGAACAGATTTTTGTAACCAAAATTTCTAATTTTTTATTGTAACGGGTCAAACGAAACCGGTGTTAAGAGCTATGGTATTATTCATCTTGGCGCCTTCTCGGTTACATCTTTTGATGGTTGCCTCGGAGACCAGGGTCCGCATTCCTTTTTTATTTATTTAACCTTAATTGTACAAATTACAATTAGTAAAGCACAATAGGCGGACTTAATGCTAAAAGCATTATCTAACAGTCAACTTTTGGGTATAGCGTATAGCAGAGAGCTTAAATGTGGGTGTACTGAAAATACCACGGGAAAGGCTTGTAAAATCTATACTTATACGAATATACCTACACAACCATACATTTTATAATACAATAAACATACATAAACGATACATTTACCTATACAAATAATATATGTGTATATATATATTTAAATACACATAAACATATCATATATTATAATGTTACATAAAATACAGATGCAATGTACGTCATTAAACCAAGTTGCCTTGCTGAGCGAGAAAATGTCCGAATCCATCGCGGCTAGAGGCACTCCTAATAGATTTGGGAAGCACGTTCCAGAGTCTGACAGCCGTAACGGCGAAAGAGTTGGAGTAGAACCCAGTACGGTGAGAAGGAGTGGCGAGAGTTTTCCGCCCATTTCGACCAGTTTTCAGCATCCTTCATATTTTTCTTCGTCATTATCCATACTAATATTGTAAGCCAAGGCCAAACCGCTGAACGGATTTTGATGAAATTTGGTACGAATATAGTTGAAGACAGATCCGGGGTCAAACAAAGCCTACTTTGACGCAGGCGGAGTTAGGAAACAGCTAGTCAGAAAATAAATAAATCTGTCGGAGTACCCTATTCTAGACTGGCTTGTTAGCTAATTGAACGTCTCGCTTCCAGAGCACTCGAATACGGAACGCAGATCCAGAAACAATGTGATATTTTTATAAATTCATCCCCGCAAACTCTGCTCATAAACAATTAAATGTCACTCATTTTTAACGCGGAGCGTTTAAATGAGTGCTGTCTCATCATTAGTACATTTCTCACTGTTGATAAAGTATAGATTAAACAGAAGAACACTATGTATTTAGATATCAGGGGCCCCATTTTAGAAATGTATATTATGACATATATGTCGAATGAAAATAGTTTGATGTCAAACAAAAATCTTTCGATATCGAAGAAAAATTATTCGGCTCGCCGATTTTGCGTGAGAGACTTCTCACTGTGGATAAAGAAATGCGTATAGAATACACAGATAGACAACACTATTCATGGGAATCTAGGATGACTTTTTACTGTGACGATAAAGATCAATGATCAATCTACCATGCACATACTAGTGTCACAGTTTTAAGGAACAACCTTTCGGCCTATGATGTGGTTCCTTTAACTAGGGATTTTTTAAATTGGGAGATTTTTTTTTAATATTTTAAATTTAAGATACCAAAAAAAAATTGCTATTTAAGAGCATCCATCGCATATGCACATCATAAATATAGCGCGTGAAATATTCGTATTGTTTACTTATTGCGTGTTATTATGCGTATTATTATGTACAAAAAGTCCATATTTGAATTTGATATTTGAATTTGATTTTTCATAGTCAAAGTTTCATTTTTTTTGGGTCTCAAATTAGTCGAAGAATGGTTAAAGGAAGACTGAAAATGAAATAACGAAAAAGAGGATCAGTACCTATCGTAAAGAGGTAATTGCCCAAAACATTCAGCCAGCAATATGAAATGATGAAAAAAAATTGTTTAGGAACGGTCGAAGAATATTGTTATATAGTAAGTTAGAGACGAACCGAGAATTTTATATGCGGGACAAAAGTCACAGGGGCGAACGTGGAACAAACCCAGCATTTAAATATCCTTTAATTTGAGCCGCGACCGTAATGCTCTCGTGGAACTGAAAACTCATTTATTTGCACAATAGTAAAATCAAACTTAAATAATGCGGCTGAAATTGCAAGTGGCCCGCTATACCGCTTTTCGACACCGTCCGGATCAAATATTGACCGGCGTTCAACACGTAAAATTTCCGCGCGAAAAACGCTCGCAAACAAAATAATTACAGTGAGCCGCAACAAGAACCGAACGCCCCACCGTATAGTTCACATATTAATTTGGCCGTGCGAAAAATTTAATCGAACAAACGGCGCGGCGCCGCTTGATGTATTAACATTTATTGGATTACAAATTAAAGATAACCCGTCCCTGCCGCGCGGGAATCCGTTTTCGACTTCGATATTTTGTATTTCGAATTTCACGCAAACAATATTGTGATATTAAAACTGCCGCTAATCGGCGTTCGGTAACTTTTATTAAAATGTTCGACCTGGCTGATTTTTTATTTAAAATCGACGAATAAAAAGTTCCACCTCAATCATTTGAAGTCCGCGCCGTCCGCGTTCTCCCGGCTCGAAATGATTGTCCATAAATTATGCAGTCGAGATTTTAATTTATCGAACTTTATATCCAACGTTTATTTGTTTCAATAATATAAACTGGAAAACGGTTAAAGATTAACGGCCTTTTATAAATTGTTTCGAATTGCTCTGTTGCAAAAATTGTCACGTATGCCGTCGATTAAAATTTTATCGAATCATTTGACGTTGTTATTGAAGATTAATGCACAATTAAAATAGTTTGTTCGTGAGAGGATATAATATTTCGTTTTAATTCTGAAGCTTGATGTTTGTATAATGTAAGTATAATGACGCATTAAATGACTATAGAAATTTCGAAGCAATCACTAGATTAATAAAAATTTCTTACGTCAACGAATGAACTTATGTAATATTTTTAGCTCCCATTTATTCTAAGCTCTAGAAAACATAATGCATAATGTAGGTAACTAACATTCACTTATAAATATAATCTGTTCATAATCGATTCCGCCAAATTAGTATTACATTCGAAGTCAATACGATTGAGAGTTACAGGCAGTAAACGTCGCGCACTCGCTACTTATTCGAGTGACATCTCAATTTCTCAATATTCAACCCGGTCGCCTACTCGTGATCGCGTATCGATATGTTGTAATCGAATAGATCGATTTATGTCCGCGTCAAGTAGTTTGTTTGGCCTGCCTAAATTGTCGTTGCGTTAAACGATGTTGTCGAGGTCAGGAATAATCGAGTTTCAACTGTTTTCGATTTTCTCTCGCGCGTCTCTAGTGGCCGAGCTAATTGCGTATTATGATTATTTCGTTTAAATTTTTAATGGCTAGTGCGGTCGGTGAACTTTTCACTAAATAAATTAATTTTGTTATGTACTGGAAATTTCTGATTTCGGTGAAAAATAAATTAATTTAGTGGAAGTACCGATGGTTTCTAATTTCTGTAGAAAATTGAAGTAGTCAATATGGTTTTAATCTTGTAAGTCTTCGTTTTAGAACTAACGAAAATTATTTATAAAAAAGATGCTGAAAAACGTTTGTAGTCAACAAAGAAGCCATAAAGAGGACATTGGTCTCCAAACTAGCCAATGATGCCAGTGGAAAAACGCCCAAATGAGAGATTTATGTCTTAAGTATGCTAAATAAAAAAGTATTGTAGAAACATGTCAGAAATAATGGATTTTTTAAGCGTGGTTAAATTTATTGAACATAATTATATTATGTACTCCAATTTAAAATACATTTCATAATAATTTCAACCGCTGTCAATCCAATGCTGGACATAGGTCATTACCTCTCCCAAGAATTTCCAAAAGGACCCCTGGAATGACTTCCTTATTTATTGAAACTTTATATTCTATAGCATAATATCAGTATCCCACGGAATGAGAACTGCATTGTAAAACTTTTATTCTGAACATGGATCAGAAAAAAATAATGCATTTCTTTGCCTATAAAATATCAAGTCATTTCACAATATAATTTACGAGCATACAAGTGCAAATGAAGGGTAGGACACCTGAAGCTTTGGAATCCGTAATAACATCCGTTTCCGGAACTTCCAGGATACATTACCGGCATTAACAAGGAATCCAAGGTGGTGACACTATTAAAGCCTTATCCTTATTATAGTAGACGTATATTTTTAGTCAATTATTGTAGGAATATATGGTCTCGAGTCGGTGCGTCCTTTAAATTTTTTGTTACATAATTGAAACATTATGTTTTAAAACTTTATAAAAAGCTTTTCTAAAACTAAAATTTCCGGGGATTTCGCTATATGCATTGGAAACCTTAAAAATAGAACAAGAATATTTCATTCCATTTAAATGACAATAGATACGTGATGGGACAGAATCGATAAAGCAAAAATTCAAAAGAAAGTAGAGTAGATCTGTGATGAATTCAACATGTACTCGTACATCAATCTACTGAACGCCATCGCGGTTCTCGTTATGGTATTGCTAGCATGCTATAAAGGGAGAGCGTTTAATGAAATTAAATATTGTTACAATATCAGATGCGTCGCGCGGGTGATTTACTGCGACAATCAACGAGCAGTTAACGTACGATTCCGAGTAGATTTCATTTTATCACATTCGTGCGTAATTAATTTTGATAGTTGCTGGTTTTTCGCCGTTTTGCACTGTCTGCGCTGAGTGGTGTTTTTTTTAACAATTCACATTAATTTCTTTTTAAAAGATCTATCTGCACATGCATACACAAATGAAAATGAAATATTAACAAAACGTTATTTACCTTTAACATCAGGCGGCTAATTGGTTTTGAATAAAATTCCATAGTAAATGGCTTCAGTATTCAGTCAGTAAAATAACCTAAGTAAATCAGCGAACCCTGGGCTCCGAAGCATACGACTGAGAACGCAACCGGGAAAGCGCTAAGATAAAGAAAAAGAAAATAAGTAATCTCTTTATTTTACCTTATAAAATACAGAACTCAACATCGTCTGTTACAAGATGTCAGGCTCTAGATATACAAGTCTAACGAATGTCAGGATGCAACAGGAAAAAACGCTACAATAGAATAGAATAAAACTTTATTGATTGATCCATCACTTACTTAAATACAATAATGTAGTTCTGTTCCCTGGACTGCCAAAAACTTAGATATTAATTTTTACACTTTTACAATGTCCCCTTTAAACTTTGTTTAAAATTTTAAACATAGTATATGCGCTTTTTATCTGTTTTTTTTTTCAATCAAAGTCATATAAAGTTGCGCATACTATACTAAAATTCTTATAGGCTTATTTAAAAATAATGCGTTCTCAAACATTTGCATGAGGTAGCTCATTACTTACGAATTACGGCGGCGCAGCGACGAGGTTATCAAACTTTCTCAAAATCTCAGACGAAACTCAATCAGAAACTGTGGTTTTTGACGGCTTTTCCAATCCAATTTGTATAAAGTTGCTCATACTATTTCGGCCTGAAACTGGCTAGTTTCATTTATATCACGATAATAAATCACAATACAGGTCTTTATTAAACATACAACACGATAGCAACAACGAAATGAGACAATAACTTATGTTAATTAATTTAAAATTTCGGCCTCCATGTTAACTTTATATATTGAAATGACTCGCGCATATTATGTTTAGTTTGAAACTCCATCGGTATGATTGCGAATTGAAATGTATTATTTATTAAAACGAATAACTATTTTAGCACAAGTAAACATGCAATAGAAGCATTCTCTACCAGTCAACCATTATGAAGAAGCAGAAAATTTGCGCGGCGCAAAAAGTATACTGATGTGAAAATAAAGGAATAAAGCCAAATTGCGGCCGAAAGGGATTTTTTTTTCAAGTTTATCGAAATTCTTCCATTGTTTACGGATTTATTCCGAAAATTAACCTTATTTTACGGAAAGTTTCCGGAAACGCACATAATACCAATCGAAAGTCTTTCGAAAGCGTTTTTACGCTTAGATACAACCGCTTCTTCAAAGGTTAAGAAAAAAACTATTAAGTGTCGCAAAGCGGAGATCCTTCTTAATTTGGAACAAGTTTTAGTTACTTAACTGTTCTCTCTCATAGCAACCTTTATTTACCTTCCCAAAGCATGTTACCAAATGGCATTGTTTACCAAATTGCACAAATTGGAACCAAAACTGCGAAAATATTTGTATAACGCGGCAAAAAAGGCCATCGACCAAATTGCCTAACCCTTCCGCTGCGGCAAATTGTCAATCGGACATCGGCGTACGGCGGGTTAAAAACTCTGTCAAATTAAACCATTGTATCGGTCGGCGTGTGGTCGTTAATTGACGGGGGCAATTATTACCCGACTCGTATCAGTGTTAGTTTACGATAACCGGCCAGCTAGCGGAAGGGTTACTCTTTTAGTTGGCCGACTAAAACCGGTGTTTGCGTAGTCGCTACCCGTTATTAAAATGTCCCGAAACGGGATAACGATATTGAACTATTCGATTCGGATACGGGTTAGGAAATGACTGCGCTGTCTTTTCAAGGTTTTTTTTTATTGGGGTCATATGTGTCCAATTTTGATTTTAAATTTGATGGATCATAGTGATAGACAAACCGTCGCACTCAGGGACATTAGTGATTATTTTTTTATACAACTAAGTAGGCAAACAGGCGTGAGGCCCATCTGATGGTAAGTGGTTACCGTAGCCTATGAACGCCCGCAACACCGGAGATGTCACGAGCGCGTTGCCGACCTGTCCGCTATCAGCACAGCGACCCCTCTGGAGCCTGGCGACCCTACTCACCAGCTAGAACACAACACTGCATCACATTGTTATTTGGCTGCGGCCTTCTGTAGGGTGGAGGTACTTCCCCAGACGGACTACTCCTTACAAAATTTCCTACCTCTCTTTGAATTCTTTAAACTCAAATAAAAAAGAGTAATAGACGAGATAAAAACCGTATGAAAATAGTTTAATTTAATGTGTAACAATAGCAAAAACGTACATTATTGTTTCTAAGTATTATATATTACATTGGATCAATTGCAGAATAAGTAGCATTCGCATTAAGTAAATAACATTGTAAGTCACGGACAATTTATTTCTAAGTCATCGTTTTCATTCCACCTAGTCATTGACGGAATTGTCGCAAGTTACTCAATATATAACAAAGCAAAATCAAATGAAACTATAAAAGATGTTTCATGCAAATATTATCAGAACATTTAATATACACTGGCCAGCGTACCACTTTTCGACTGAATACGTCAATTCTAACAAAGTAATATTGTACAAGATAAAAAAAAAACCGAAATATCCGCCATTTAGTTTTTATTTTATTTTGATGTACCAAGTGTCACTCTCAAAGTAATTTACGAATCTAATGACACCTCTCAAGCTAAAATCCATCGAGCCGTTCAGGCTGTAGAGCGTGCCAAACAATTATACATACATACTCTCGAAAACATAACCCTCCTTCTGTCACAGCCGGGTAAAAAATTGAAAATGTATTTATGTATGTTTCGGAAACCCTAATAGGAGTGTTAAAAAGGACATAGAGTACCTTTTATCCCGAAAAAAAAGCTTTTTCCATGACATTATAGGACACGTACGAAACCGCTTATTTTTGAAATGTATGACTCAAAATGTCGAATGAAAATCGTTCGATATCAAATAAAAATCATTCGAAATCAAACAATAATTATTCGACTCGCCGATTTCGCGTGAGTCTTGTGAGAATTGATTAAAAACTCGTAGTAGGCCAATAAAATACAGAACTTTACTGCGCAACGAAACGAAAAAAAAGAAACGCATAGTTATATTCGATTTAACTATGCGTTTCTTTTGTTTGTAAATTGTGCAGGTATTTATTCATTAATTCATAGGAAAAACCCTTGCCCAAAAGGCGGTCTAATCGCAAAAGCAATTTCTTACAGGCAACCTTTCGGAAAATTGATTAAGATCGTGCAGGGTAGGTGACACGAAAAGCCAAAACCGAGCTGGTGTAGATATTCAAAATGGCGATCTAATCAAATCAAATAAAGATGAAAACAAATGAGTAACACAAAACGGGAGACAGGCGCGGCCTATGGTAATCAGACACTTAAAATTTTGCAGTTGATAAATGGCTTAATTGTTTTGGCAATTAACAGGGAGTGGAGGCAAACATACCAAAACCTACGGGGTGTTTCGAGGTCACATATATTTCAGAACATATATACGATACTAGCTGTTTCACGCAGCTCCGTCCACATCAAAATCTATATTTTATGTGCATATCATAAATTTTTACCCCTAATTCAAACCCTTTTGGTTAAATTTTGTCAAAAAAGTAGTCCATGCTTGGAACACGTGTCTCCAATTAGATATACTTAACTTTGAAGAAGAACAAATTAATGGTAAAGTGTATTAAATTTTATTTAAACGAATTTTAAAGTCGTGTTTTATGTTTAGGTATGTGAAAAGTCTGGGAGCTATGTTCAAGATTCGTAAAAATCTCGAACGTTCTAAAAACCCTTCGAAATTTAATCTAGTTTCTCCAAAGAGCATCGAAACCGCCACGGGTGACGTTCCTTTCTCAATGAGTTTCTCGAGTACCCACGAAATTTCCAGAAATCAGAAGTGGGAGGCCAAATCGATTTCGAAGGGCTGCGTAAAATTTCGGTTTCTATAGCCGAATATGCGGGGCATAATAGAAAACCGTCATAACTACGCTATTGACCCGACAAGTATCAAAGAAGGACTGCATTATCATGCCATGAGTTATTCATGGCTCAGTTACATACATGCGAATAAATTTGCTCGCTGCCTCAGTTATGGCAACACTTACGCCAAGTCATGGGCTTGGTTCGATAATATAACTATATTAATTTAAAACACCATTAATTTAGAATTACTTAGGTGATTTGAATAATATATAATGCCTCTGTGGTCCGTTGGCAGCACAGAAATAAGATTAGTAGAAGAGCCATATGTGGGCCAGGTAAGCATCGCGAGTCTTATTATTGCTAGGCTTAACTGTGGCCCGCAGGTGACACCCATGTAACCCTTCTACCTAATCTTATTTCTGTGATTGGTGGCTTTATATGACTCAGAGGTCGTGGGTTCTTAAGATTACCTTTTTAATTTGTTTCCGGTTTTGTAAAATTTAAAATATCTTGCTTTATGGTTGATGATTTCATGCTTCCGAAGGCACGAAAGAGTAGTTAGATACTATGTCAGTACAGGATCAGTTTACCTTACACTTTCAATAAATTCAAACTAAATTAATAAAATATTACAAATTAGGTGCAGTTACATGTTTCAAACAAGCGAATCCAGTGCAAAACGCTAGTTTATATATCATGAAATATTAAAATTAGGCAAAACAATAACACAGCTTCGATCCCTTCACATTGTGACTCTAACATAAAAGGTATTGTTTAAATTCACGCCTCCACATCCTACGGGATTCGTCGTGTCGAAATAATGAGTATACAGAAGTGACACTTCAGCTTACGCGATTCGCGAAATCAACTGGCGCGAAACGGCGGCTGCAGCGCGAGTTGGAGTAGGCCCGCACCTTGCGTCACTGCGCTGCTTTGTATTGTGAACGGTTTCATTTTAATGTATACATGGGAACGTGCCGATGAGGCTTCAATCATGGTTTAAGAGATAGAGGCACTGATTATTATAAAAGAGCGACTTAAATTCGTAAACGTTCATGATCCGAATATAGGTGGTATTATCAGATTTTCAGAATTCGTATATCACTGTGATTATCGTAAACTAAATTTAATCAATCAGCAAATTAGACTGAATTGACGTCAACCTTAAAAGAGTCTTTATACCAAAACAAATGGAAAGAAATCTACGTCCAACATAGCCCTTTCTAGCCAAGTGTAATGCCATATTGTATAACGCACTGCAGTCAAGGGAATTGTAGAAAAGTTATTTGAAAAATCTCTGAATACTCATGGAGATCAAAAATACACAAATTAACATTATGCAGTCCAGAATACTTCTCTAAAACTGATTTGAACGACTTCTTATCTACTCTTGGTTTAATCACTATATATATTCATCCATTCATACCGAGTGGTTTACGTGGTCCATCGGCCCTGTGCACCCTGGTTTCAGGAGTTGTCAGTTTTATTTTCGAATCTGTACACGTTCCAACAGTCAAAATACTAATTTTCTTACATGA
This sequence comes from Euzophera pinguis, assembly GCA_947363495.1. Classification (NCBI taxonomy): domain Eukaryota; kingdom Metazoa; phylum Arthropoda; class Insecta; order Lepidoptera; family Pyralidae; genus Euzophera; species Euzophera pinguis. The sequence goes on from OX376154.1 coordinate 17,942,501, forward strand.
ATTAACGAAGAAACGACGCTACACTTCTGCACGTTATTCATTTAGTGTCGTATTCACCTTGCCGCGTATGATTACAGCGAATGGATTAAAAAAATAGAAGATTTAATCAGAAACAACGAATACGTGAGGAAATGAAATTCCCGCGAATATTATGCCTTTATAGTATTGAAAGCAAAGCAAATTTGCGCTTTTTTTTTCGCCATTGTTTTACCTTTTTTAACACATTGTACTGATTAATGGGCAATGCATTGGTACAATAGGATTGAATTTAGATAGGTATCTGTTAATATTTCTCTCTATTTCTCGATGTAGTGTAATATTTGTTGATCTCTGAACGGAATATTATACTTTTGCTTGAATTTGTAATCGTAATCTCATTTGCACCATTAATGGTCAAACTTAACTAATTACTTTCGTTTGGACCTTAATGGTGTAAATGAAACTTCCCCTTCTGTATATATATTATTTAAAAAAATTAGTCGCTCGATCATCTGTCGATCGACCAAACGGCTTTTCTAGCGGTCTTTACTTACAGATTGTCGGGATGGCTCAGATATATACTTAATACATGGTTTTAATAGAAGACAATCAGATAAAATTAAGCGAGGTAGAACATTTTGTAAAGAGTAGTCCGTCTGGGGAAGTACCTCCACTCTACAGAAGACCGCAGCTAAATAACACTGTTGTGTTCTTGCTGGTGAGTAGGGTCGCCAGGCTCCAGAGGGGTCGCTGTGCTGATAGCGGACAGGTCGGAAACGCGCTGGTGACATCTCCGGTGTTGCAGGCGTTCATAGGCTACGGTATTCGCTTACCATCAGGTGGGCCGTACGCCTGTTTGCCTACTTAGTTGTATCAAAAAAACGAGCGAACACTTGCATACTTTGCACAGCTGGGGCGGGCTGCTAGTTGTTAGGGTTCTGAACCCAAGGTGTAACGAGACCCTATTACTAATACTCCGCTGTCCGTCCGTCCGTCCGTCTGTCACCAGCCTGTATCTCATGGACCGTAACAGTTAGAAATTATCACAGATGATATATTTCGGTTGTCGCTATAATATAACAACAAATACTAAAAATATAATAAAATAAATATTCAACGGGGCTCCAGATATCTGGATCCCTGTTGAATATTCTCTTGTATAAGAGACATGTTTTTTTCTTTTGCGAGTTTATAGATAATGGTAACGGAACCCTTGGCGCGCGAATCGATAAATTGGAAATATTTACATATTATCCACAAATTGGGGTTCGTCTTTAAGCTTGACCTTACCAATTTTCTACCATAGGTTTCGTTAACGTGATTTGCAATTAGCGCGATTGCACTCCTGGGCTCGTAAGACTCAGCTATTTTAAACCACTATACTGAAAAATTATGTTAACTTTTTTACTCGTTGTCGTCTTGTAATGAACAATATTAAATTCCAGCTTTTTAATTACCTTCAGAGCTTAACCCGCTTCGTCTCGGAGACCATTCGACGCGAAAGCTTAAAGGGTTAATGAGAAATAATGGTCAAGAGCGAGTCGGATTCTGCATTCATACTGATTGGCTTACATGGTCAATCGACCTTTGCATAATATACTATATAGATGTATGTTTCTAATAATTCCCACAGACTTTTTAATAGGCAATCTCTTTTATACATACATAATAACAAAAATACACGCATACCTGATATAACCTTTTTTTTTTGGGACAAATCACACAGATTAAGTTATAGCAACTAAGTAAGTTCGAGTTGTGATAAGGGATACTAACTCAACAATACTATATTTTATGACAAATACATAAATAGATAAACGTCCTGCACCAGGACAATCAGAAAAAGATCATTCTCCTTGACCTGACCGGGGATCGAACTCCAGGGTCTCAGATCAAACTCAGGTCGAAGACTAACATTAAAATTAGTCCGTCATTTCGGAAATCAAAATATATTACTGACGTATTTTTTACTTTGTCAATTGAGGGATAAACTATAAAGATATAACGCATCAAAGTTTAGGAGTGGGGGCTCGTGACGTCACATATTGCAAAAAAGTGTAGCACACTGTTACGTCACACGGAACTTTAACGCGCCATATCTTTACCATTCTTTGTTTAATTTTCAAAAGAAGAAATACGTCTCCAATATTTTTTGATTATCTAACTGACGGACTAATGATATTTTTTTAGGAAACTAGCCCATAGAAGACAGAAGACTATTAACCAGTACGCCGCAGAGATCGTCAACCATTTTGAAGCTATAATAGTAACGCGCTGAAAAAAAATCCCGGAAAATAAAATGTAAAAGTGCAAGTTTTTTTTTTTATTATTTCGCGCAAAACAATAGAATCAATATAATTATGATGCCGTCGCAACATTGTATATAATTGGCGGCAGACAGCCGACGGATTTATTACCATCGTGTATTGTTTTCTAAGGAATATAACAGTTTTTTTTTTAACTAATTGCCCGTTTATAATGTATTAAGTATGACCACCGATTAACAGTGGACACGCTCCAGTTGCTACAAATAGTCCCGTCGATATTGTAAAACAGGTGGCAAGACCGAACTGCTCTTAATCGAGGGTTCCGAATCTTTATTTTATTTATATATAATATATAGCGTTTCCTGGTTAAAAGCCCAAACTGTATTAGGCTTAATTCAAATTTGCCTGGGTCTGGTTATGTAACAATATAAGCTTTGTTGTGATTCTTTAATAAATAAAATATATACTATACTATGCATGGCGGTCGTGATGCACATGTCAAATGTAATCTTTTTTATAGAAAAAGATTATTTTAGGCATGGGCATAAAATAATGAATAACTTCATCACGAACAATCATATCAGACGCAGTCAATCCTCTGCTGGACGTTAGGCTCCCCCTGGAGAGTCCCAAATTGAAGTAAACAAAGTCTTTTACGAAGTATTAAAATAATTTAAGATGATTATGTCGGAATATTTATGTTCAAGTTACGGCTCCTCCTTTGATTCTTCGTTATAACTTACTAACATATACCTCTTATACGATGGTTGTAATTTAACAAGCGGATGCTTGAATCCCTAAGAGTTGACTATATTTAGCACGTGGTAACAACCACGTATGTACAACCGAGGACAACATTTTGTTTTTATAAAAATAGACTTAATTCGACAAAATTATTTGCGGAACCCCAAATAATAGGTATTTCTTTTACAACGGATCGATTTAAAATGCTAACAATGTATTGGTCTAATGAATGAAATGAATTTCACTGAAGTAATTCATAATAACTCGTTCAATAAAGTTGACATGTTTATTATCTGTAATGGGTTGCCGTTTGAAAATAATATCTGTTAGTTCAATGACTTGACGTAAGTATGTACATATAACTTTATTTAACTGATTACTACTTACAATGTGAAGTAAATAACTCCAAATACGAGATTTATTCATAAAACTCTGCCATGAACCCCCACTTATAGAGATTTTCACAGCACTTGTAGAGAGCACATAAGTATGATTGAAATCCGTTAAATAATATTATACCAAACATTCCCCCTTCATTTTTAACCCAATCAAAAAACTCGACAAAAATTTCAAATATATCAAGGAACACGTGTACCAAGTTTTGTAAGGATCCGTTTAGAAACTATGCTAAAGCAAACTTGCCCCTTTTTGGCCTTATTTTGCCCCCAATCAAAAAAAAATCTCTTGATCGAAAATTTTAATACATGAGCCAAGTTTCGTAAAAATAACGTTACAACTAACTTTCCCTCTTTTTGCCTTAATAGGCTACTTGACTGTATTCATACTTGAGCATACGAAACAATATGTACACTAAAAGTAACTGATTCTGAAAACAACAACACAATTGGTTGTTAATTAAGGCAGTAATTGAATTTTATAGTTTTTTCAAAAAGAAAAGTGGGAGCATGGTGGGGACGTCTTGCTATCTCTTTTGTACGCACGAAACCAAGTGGCAGTGACGTCACTGCACACACAGTGCATACTTTTCTTGTTATTTGACAGTTTTCCCCTTCTACTGAATTTCAAAGGCTTATAACGTGCTTATTTACAAACGGATATAAAAATTCTTTTTGTTTTCAGTTTCTGGTAATGAGATGTTTCATATGAATGATAAAAATAAATTGAGTAGAATACCCAATATTTACCCCAATCAAAAAAAAAACTCTCGACAAAAAAAAAAATTAATAAATCAAGTAATACTTAAGCCCAATTTCGTAAAAATCCGTTCTGAAATGTGACCTCTAGCCAAGAACATACATTTTCTAATCGAAATGTAAAATTGTCCAAATGGAGACGCTTCGCTCGCTCGGTCAATTAAATGCAATAGACTGTATAGTGTACACCCCTTTAAAGGCAGCGTCTTAAAAAATATTACCAGTTATCGCGTTTTACATTAATTGCGAAGAGTAAAGGCTAATTGCCTTTGGCATTACAAGTACTTATTATGTCAAGGAGTTTATTACAATTTTTCGTGCATTAATTGACGCGTTACGGTGTAAGCGTGTGACTGAATCACGCGACGGTCCTATAGACCGTTTCAGTTAAAGGCCTCTACACACCTCAAAGATATTGGTACAATCTTGTATGAAAGAGTGAGGATGGATATCATGTCGTCTCGTTTCTTCACACTTACCTGCCAATGTTCCGTCTGACGCCATCCCATCTTTTATACTAGATTGTCCCAACAATTGTGAGGTGAGTAGAAGCCTTAAGAGTGGCGCCAGTGTCTTCGTCTATCGTAATTTTTTCTTGTCAATTATGTACCTAGTTCCGATAATTGCCGCGGGACTTCGGTAAACCGTAGAGTTCTCTTTTCGAATTTTAATAAAGGTTAATGATTACGACCATAAATGGCGCTTGTGTCTTTGTGTATTTAAAAAAAAAGGATTGGCATGAAGTTAGTTAATCTAAATTTAGCGTTAATATTAATAAAAAACTTAATTTAATCATTTACAAACTAAAGGTGGTATACTTTTCTTTGTGATCCAATTTTCGTTTGCAACTAAACGTCTCTGGGGCCATTCAAATTAGTCCTCTCAGACTGTATACAATTTTAAGTTTATTAACTTATGTTACCTTTGTTGCTAAATGTACTTTGATATCACTACTTAACCTAAAATGTATTATTATTGTTTCAGGTAAGTGAACCGGATATGATGTGAATTGCAAGAAAACTGCATTAATTTTGTACCGGTGAGTAGTGATGGGGTTTCAACAATGGTATTAAACGTATACAGTAGAAGACCCCAATAAACAACGGTTGAAAACCTTTTTATACATAATTCAAATTCTATGTTCTTCCATTTTTACCCATAAATATATAATCCCTATGAAAAATCCAATATCAAAATAAAAACAAATGTGTTTTACCAAGGTTCAAGTTTCTTTTGTTTTGTTTTTTTTTTTTTTTGTAAACATAATAATAATAAATAATAATCATTTAAATTTAAGGACTAAAAACGATAAAAATAGTATTAAAGTAATATTATGTGTAACAATCGCAAAAGCATAATCATTCAAATTTAAAAAATTTGAATCCTAATACAATATAATCATAAAACTTACTTGAAAACGAGTTTTAAACTATTTCGGTTAAATACCGGTTTTTTTCCGTTAAAAATTTACTCACTGTCCATCACTAGAAGAGAGTTAATATTATATTTCCTAAGGATCCGGTACAACGTTTGGAAAATGTACAAGACGCGATTCAGTGGGAAACGCAAATAAATTCAATGACTTCTCGTTGAAGATATTTGTAGCGAAATAGGCTATTCTACTAAATTTTTTTGTCAAAAATCAAGAAAAAGATGCACTGTGTGTGCTGTGACGTCACTGCCATTTGGTTTCGTGGTAGAAAAGAGATAGCAAGACGTCCCCACCACGCTCCCACTTTCCTAAGATAAAATTTTAAATGCTAATTACTGTGTTAATTATCAACCAATTTTGTTGTTGTTTTCGGAATCTGCTAGTTTTTAGTGTAGTTATTGTTCCGTATAAAAATCACGTCCAAGTCTGAACTCAAGTAGCCTATTGCATAAGTTTAAGTTTATATTTTTTTTTTTAAAGAAAAAATATTATCATTCATTCATATCAAGTGGATTGCATGGTCAATCGATCCTGTGATATCAGAATATTTGGGAAACGCCTTTCAGCCTCTGACAATCAGGTGATTCAAGTCTGCAATGTCCCAACCAAACTGGAAACAACTAAATAAAGTATGCTTGCTTACGTACGAATAATGTAACGAACTTGATACTTACATCTATTTACTAACATGTTTTTACCGCGTCATCCTTTTAAAGTTTATTTGTATGCCATCAAGCCCCTTTTGGGATTTATATTTAAATAAAATATAATTTAAAAAAAAAAAACATATCAGCGACAGATATGAAAAATTATAAAAGACCATAATGTTAATTATATAGAAGAATAGATGAAAATTCAAAAAAACACTTTTTTATTAATACTGGTAGGAATTATGGTCTAGTCATCTAGTGTTCGATTCTTTGTATAGTACCCGGCCTTTAGCACTATACAGACAATATATCAGTAGAGAACAGTGCCACGCATCTCTCTTGTCCTTGTCTCTCATAATATATACTCGTATCATATATCATAATACCTATACATAGGGCGCACTGTAAGTTTCCGGAACTGGCCACTTACATAAACAATATTTAAAAATTTATTGCAACATTTTAAAATAGAACTCTTTGGCTGTAAAATGCAGTTTGTTTCATCTGACTGTCATTTGTTTTAACCTTGTGGCGCCATTTAAAAATTGTGTGTCTGCATCAACATGGATTTAACTCGGGAAAATTTTCGTAGTATGATTTTCTACGATTTTAAGTGTAATTTGACAGCTCAACAGAGCATCGCTCGGCTTGAAACAGCTTTTGGCAATGAAGCACCATGCAAGACAACTGTTTATAGCTGGGGGTCTACCGCCTAACTAGCGTCGATTTCAAGCCGACGTCGTATTCCGATTACGATGCCGATGCCGTCGATATCATTTCATTGGTACCGCGCAATGATAGCGGCGTCGCCTTGAAGACCGTCGAATACAAGTGAACGGAAAAAAGAGCGTCGATTTGCGATTCATTTTACGCAATTTAAGTACAATTTTTTTTATAGTACTTTGTTTTTTAATTTAATAATAATGTTAAAAACAACAATTATTGGTATAGTTTTGATTAAATAAGTAAAAAAAATTGATTGGAAGGTGGTACAATTGCGTATATATATATATATAATTGTGTTTTATCACATTATCAACAAATGCGTTCCGTAAAACCGAACGGGGTAATATTTGACAATTACGAATTCATAACCTCACTTAAGTCACTTTGTTTATTGACGTGATTGTGTAGTGAATTAAAAAACAGTAAGTAAATAACTTGCTTTTTTGTTATTATATGATAAAACAAACATTTAACTAGTTGCACAGACCTCTGGGACTTCATTCCTTTGTAATTTGTAGATGCCAGCACCAAGAAAAGTGAGCCTTCAGCAGGAGGAAATCCTGCTGAATTACATGGAGGACCACATGGATATGGCGAAAGGGCAGGCCGCTGACACCCCACAAGCCAAGGTGGCAGTTCGCAGGCTGTGGGAGGAGTTAGCGGCCACACTTAACGCTCAAGGCACGGGCGTACATAAAACTTTTTCGGAGTGGCGGGACGTAAGTGTATACAAATCTTTCTAAGTGTGTTATTTATGCTTTGTGTCAAGGGTATTCATTTCCTATATACATCCATAATGAGTATGTTTTTAACCTATGTTTTGTTTTTATTAACACAATGTTTTTCTGTGATGCTTGTTGCACGAAACTAAATCTTAAAAATTAAAGGGGGTCCTCATACAAAAAACGTGTTTTTTAGCGTTTTAAAACATTACAAACTAAGTATGGTTATCAGTCTGTGATGCCCGTAGTATACAGTGGCTTAGCCTAGTTTGGGACGGATGACTGTGTGTGATTTTATTAAATCTTATTATTTTTTATTGTATGTTTATTATCTTATCAATACTTAATATCACATATGTCTTGTTTTAGGTACCGTGGAGATACCACAGCCTCGGTGGGCTTGGGAGGCCGAGCAGGCGCCGACTGCAGGCGGAGGAACGAGTTGCTGACGCTAGAGTCTATGGCTAGGTCGATGGCTTCACGTCTGGAAGTGGACCAACGCCTAGCCGACTAGTTTTATTTGTTATGAACCTAGTATTTGAATGAAAGAACAGAAGAAAACTTAGTCATTTATGTACTTACCCTACGCATTTATAAAAAATAACAGCAATCTTTCGGAAACAACTAGTTTTATTTGTTATGAACCTAGTATTTGAATGATTTATAAATAAATAAAAAACAGAAGAAAACTTAGTCATTTATGTACTTACCCTACGCATAAACTAAAATTAAGTACTTACATTTGTACAACTATAATAACTAATTTACAATATGCAATTTGATACATAGAAAAAGAGTACTTATACAAAAAAAAACCTCAATCTTCAAAGCCCCATTCCGGTGGTTGTCCACTTCTCTCCTCTGGTATCTTCTTTACTCTGCAATAAAGTGTCTTTTTAACATTTGATTTGAGAAAGATCATTATTTAAAGTTATAAATGTTCATTTTATTTTACAATATACCTACCCAAAAGCACTAAAGGTATAATTCTCTTATTAATCTAGATATATACATACCTAGCGTCGTCGGTTGCGCCACAACCGAATGACCACACTTTGCCTATCAGCACTTAAACGCCCATCATCATCGGCTGGCACTGGCAAGCGAGGAGGCTGTCGCTCTGCATCGCGACGCATTGCATCGCTGTCAACCTCGAAGTTTGGGTCGTTTATTAGATTATGAAGAACAACACACGCATTCATAATCTGTGCAGCCTTTCTTGGTGTATAGTGCAAAGTTCTATGAGCCAAGAGACAGCGAAACCGGGACTTAAGTACCCCGAAGGTTCGCTCGACCACATTACGTGTCCGCACGTGGACTGCTGTGTAATTGGCTTCTGGGGAATTTGGTAGGGTGCCGAGGATGGGAGTCATCATCCATTGTCGCTGGGCATAGCCAGAGTCACCTGAAATATAATTAAATCTTTGTTAGTTTTTTTAAATACCTCTCTTTTTTTATTTTGTTTTTCATATATAATGAATGTGCACTCATTTTTCAACTCCACTACTTGCATGTCTTATGTAGAATATTATGTATTACAAATATAATTTAGCCAAATACTAATCAACTTTTTATGGACCAAATAGTATTTTATAGATTGACTAGAATGTAAAGTAATATGACTGTCCATCATTTCCTTGTGACTGCTATTTGAGACATAATCTAAGGTATCATAATATCCAACTTACCCAACAACCAGTAAACCTGCCCTTCACCATGCAGTCTCATTATGGCTGTGTTGACAGGAGACATGTTCCATACATGGGAATCATGGCTTGCACCACCAAAAGATGCATCAACATACAAAATCCTGAGATCCGCATCACAAATCTAAAAATAAACAAATAGGTAATAATGGTAGGTATATTTTTAAATCTAAGGGATATCTCACAGAATTTTTTTGTTTTTGTAAAAACTTACCACAAGACAATTAAGTGAGTGATAGCCCTTTCTGTTGTAGTAGACCTCCTCATCAACTCTTGGCTTGATAATAGCCACATGGGTCCCATCGATGCACCCGATGACCCCAGGGAATCCAAATTTGCTATTGAACCTAAACCAATATGTTAGTTTATTATTTTTAAACAATACATATGAATAAAGTAAACCTAAGTGGAAAATAAATTATATTAAAGGAAAAAGTGAATGACTGGCAGATGAGAGAGACAAATGGAAGAGAATTCATACTCCACCGACAAGAGCATAGCTCTTAAATATAGATAGATGATTAATATTCTATGTCTTTAAGTAGGTACCATTGGTGGCTGTAACTTTTGGGTAGCATGCATTTATTATTATTAAGTACAAGTGTGAAATTTGCAATAACATACCTCCTTGCTACCGAGTCGCGTTCTGTTTGAGTATGTGGAAATTTTATATACTTTCTGAGTATTTCAGGCCTGTTAAGAGCCTCGGTGACCTCTTGCAAGCATTCTGATGTTGATTGCTGGCTAAGGTGAAGAACGTCGTTATCTCCTACACTTCCTTGGTAACTGCCGGTAGCGTAAAAGTTCAATGCCGCTAACACCTGAAACAAGCAAAATATTTTAACACTTCAGCATTTGTCAATAGGTTACCTAAGTTTAACAAATGAAGTACATACCTTAATTTCGGGTTTTATTCCACTGCTCCTTTCATTTGTGGGCAAAAACGGAATGATGTCCCCGCATAGCCTGACAAATGTAGCTTTGTTCACGCGAAATCGTCCTTGAAATTCCATCTCAGGCAGCAAAGGCTGCGCCACTGCGCGCTGTTGGCGTCTCCGCTCAATGTTGAGTTTTTTCAGCCGCTGCTCCTCCGCTGCACCCATGAGCGCCATCCAAGCCATGGTTTCCCGCCTTTGTCCTAAAACACACAAACAAACAAAAACGAAACAAAATTTGTGAAATATGACTATACAACAATAAGAAAAAGCCTAAAGCTTTCGTAATACAGCAATATAATTAAAAAAAGCAAGTATAATTGAAGAATATTTCTTATCGACGGTTCAATGCGGTATCCCAAGAGTCGCCGTATTCAATTTGAAGCGTCGGTATCGGCTTGAAGCCGATGCGTCGGTGTCAAAACTTTGCGCGGTAGCTTTTATCTGTCAAAATCACTGAAACCATTCGTTCAATTGGCGTCGTAATCGTCTTCCAAATCGACGCATCGATATCAGGGAATGCGCGGTACAAAATCAGCGTCAACTGTCAAATTGAATTCGATGCCGACGATAATTTGAAATCGACGCTAGTTAGGCGGTAGACCCCCTGGTTTGCAGAATTCAAGCGTGGTCGTATCAATCTCAGTGACGAATCTCGCGATGGTCGGCCGTCCACCGCTGTGACCAACAAAAACATCAATGCTGTGCGCCGTATGATTGAAACAGACAGGCATGTGACCTACCATGAAATTCGCGCATCCTTAGAAATAGGCATGAGTCAAATACAATTAATCCTACACAAACATTTGGGTGTGAGAAAGCTGTGCTCGCGGTGGATCCCACACAACTTGACCGAGGCTCAAAAAACGGACCGCGTCACTTGGTGCAGTGCCATGCTTACCAGATTCAACGAAGGTGCGTCAAATTTGGTGTGGGACATAGTAACAGGTGACGAAATATGGATTTATTGCTACGATCCCAAGACAAAGCAGCAATCGAGCGTATGGGTCTTTCAAGATGAGCCGAAACCAACCAAAGTGGCGCGCGTGAAAAGTGCATCTAAGCGGATGATTGTTTCTTTTTTTAATAAAACTGGACACGTGGCTACTGTTGCTTTAGAGAATCGTCGTACAGTGAATAGTGACTGGTACACGACCATTTGTTTGCCGGAAGTTATTGACGAACTCCGTAAAAATAACCGTAAACGCCGTATCATCCTGCACCACGACAATGCTAGTTCTCACACGGCCAGACAGACGGCGAAAAATGTAGAACTCATGAGTCATCCTGCATACAGTCCCGACCTGGCACCTTGTGACTTTTTTCTGTTCCCAAAAATTGAGAACCAATTACGCGGTCAACGATTTTCATCACCAGAACAGGCTGTCGAGGAGTATGAAAAACACGTTTCAGAGGTCACCACAGAGGAGTGGCACAAAAGTTTTCAAAACTGGTTTCATCGAATGAAAAAGTGCATAGACGCCAAGGGAGATTATTTTGAAAAACAATAAATTAATTTTGTACCTTTAATAGTATTTTTTCATATTCATTCCGGAAACTTATAGTGCGCCCCACGTATCAGATATATATCATAATAGGCTTGCAATATAGGAAAATCTGTTTTAGTTTCCGGTTGATTCGTTTTTGTAGATATTTATGTCAAATACTAAATAATTATATAAGTAAATACATTAATTCCGAATAATATATTAAATTATCTCTACATTTGTTTTAACTTGAGGTTAGATATTTTCTAAACCTTATCTAAGATTTATTATTTACATCTAAATAATTTACAGCGTCTTAACTAAGATTTTATTAAAATGTTCCTACGGAGCTTCTAGTTTTCTTAAATCTATCTGTATTTATATACCTACAAATTGAACCAGTCAAAGTTGAAATAGTCAAGATTTAATTAGATTTATATCTGGTATAAAATGGTAACTACAAAATCCCGAGATCCGATCACCTCCAATCATCTTATACGCTTCTTTTTATAATCGCTGTTCCGGGCACTTCCCAATTAGCCGACCACGTGTGAAGTACAGTTACTCGAGGGCTGGCCAGATAAAAATTCACTCCTTTTCCGAAACGATCGATCCTGGACACAAAAGGAACAATTCGGAATCGCCTTTTTTCGAACTCTCGGGCGATGGTGCGAGGGGGCGGCGGGTGAACCCCCTTTGGGGGGCTCGACGCGCTTAGAAGTGCTTTTCTGGTTGTAGAATGACGGAAGGCGTCAGCGGCGCCTGCAGGAGCCCTGGGAATTAGCCGAGTGCCCTGAGTGCCGGTAATCTTCGGCGGCATATTTGGATTTACTATTTAGATTTAACCTAAATAGTTTTCGATTCTCCACCGGTATTTGCGCGCGACACTTGGTGACTATTTGATTCCGATTTTAAGGAGAATTTTTGATTAGTAAAGTTAGCAAAATATAGAAATTTTGAAGGTTTTTCGATATCATTCTTTAACATTTTGATGAGTCCATCCTTTCACATTAATATAGTATATGCCTTTAGGCTGTATAATTGACCCAATTTAGGACATTCGAAAGAATACGAGTGAATAAGGTGGAGAAAGAAGAAAAATAATTGTTTTGTCTAAACTTATTTACTTAAAAATATGATCAATATTTTAATCATTGCATGGACATGAAATTCTTCGTCTGAATCAAAAGATAAAAATTACATACATACTCATTTATCCCGCCTTTTCTTTCTTATTTTCTATCTTAAAACTTATATACGGAGTGTGTAGTAACACATTGTACATGTCTACTATACACTGTTTCTAATTAATTAATTGATGAGATTGTATCAAATTGTGTAATTATTGTCTGAAATCATATTATTTCCTATTCTAGACGTGTTCATAGACATATCAAACATATATATTATGTTCAGTTAAAATGAACAATATTATAGTTCTTTTTTAATTTTAAGACAAACAAATTGTTTCCGTACAATTCTGTCCTATGTTACTGCGTTCCAGTTTATATCAAAATCATTCAAATCATCTGTCTATCTTTTTCGTGGACTACCTCTCTTTCTCCATCGTCAGGAAGGAGTGTCAGTCTTTCAGAATGCTTCCGATAAAACTGCCGAATTCCACTTCAGTTAAAATATGAAAAAAAAACTTACAAAATCATTTTCAGAAATATTGTTCAGTTCAGTTGAAGCCAGCGACATCTAGTGGCAAGTGGCATATATTTCGTACTCATTCTTAGCTAAATATACGGGAACAATTTGTGTTACAAAATATAAATAAATTCTTCCCATAGATAACACTCGTGTGAAATTGTAGGCGTATTGCTAGACTGACATAAAAACGTAATAAAAACATTCTTTCGAGAAGATTTAATCGATCGTGGAAATAGCGAATAAAATATCAATGCTTATAAAAACATTTACGTAATTTAAATAGAAACGCTACTTTCTATCCGGTGGGAGTGTAAATAGTCGTCACGCCTCACTATTGCTGTTTCTATCTCGCTCTAGCGGATACTGTGTGAGCGAGATGGGATAACCGGTTAGTGACTGCACTGTAAGAGCGAGTTTTTTTTTTTTTTTTTGTAATTTCATTAATGAGGAGTGCGTATGTTTATATTGTGTCTATTTCTAGTTCCGGATAATTTGATATGTATACACGACTGTTTTATAAAAAGAGTGTGATATTCTCCCGATTAGTGGATTAAAAAAATTGGAAGATAATGGGACCCTCTCCTCTGTACGTTTTCTCTGTCACGTTCCTAAATCCTAGCTCACTTTTCATGCATGTTCTCACTTCGCACAACTTTTAACGCCCTTTTAGACTTTTTCCCTTGAAATTCGAACCCACGACCACTAAGAAATAATATTCTGCATTATTCACAGTCTGCATACCGAATTTCAGATGTCTTACAATAATTCGTCTTCACAATAATTAGCCGTAATAGAATTTACCTAATTCTATATTGTTAATCATCATCATCTTAGCGCCTTCCCGGTTGCATCCTCAGCTGTTTACTTCAGAGCCCAGGGTCCGCTTTCCTACTTTTACGTCTTCACTTAGCCCTGTTTTCGGCATAATTCTATATTATTAAGATAGAGGTCAAATAGTTATATAAAACTCATGAAACCAAGGCGTGCACAGTCGATTAACCGAGTCTCTGTTTACGTCGTAAGTGACTAAGACGGAAATGTACGAATTGGAATAATGATATGTAGTTGTAATCACAAGTACCTGTAGACCCCATACACGTGTTGGCAGGTGCCATAGACAAATATTAGACTAGATGCCACTTCCTTTTTTTCAATATGGCTTTTACTTTCGTATTTAGCCAGTAACAGGTAATATATATTGAACCATGTTATTAAGTCAAGCAAGTCAAGTCAAAGTAGTCAGTAGTTAAGTCAAGTCGAGTCAGAAGAATCAGGCTAAGTGAAGTGGTAGAAACACTGCGATTTCCAGGAGCTTTTGGCAACAAGCAAGAAAATCAGAACTCACGCTTGTTCTCTAACACTTTGCGAATAGTATTCCATCATTCTTATGCACAAACACTCAAAAAAAAATAATATAAATTATGGAAAATAAAATACAGTGCCGATACTGCTTTTCTCAGCTTCCCGCCATAAGTCCAATGACAACTTCTGCACTAAGAGTTGTCATTTTAGGAAGTCGTCATTCTAACATTAATATATTATATTGGGGCATGACAGGAGCTATTGATTGCACAGCTCCACAAGACTAGTGGTTGGAAGTACTTTAATTCTAAAGCCAGGAACTTCTTCTGTTCGTGTCGAAAGCTCAGAAAATTCTAAATTTTTTACTCCAGAAACGCGCCACCTCCTTTGCACTTTCAGTGGCCGACATAAAGTCCCATTTTGTACAGCTCACCGGGCAAGCGGGGCACATCAGATGGTTCTGAACAGTTTGGACGGGATCGCCACACTGGAATTGAACCTCTGAACCCAGGAACAAAACTTATGTCATCTACCCACATGTACATCTATGGTCAACGCGTAGCTAATGCAATAGTTTTTAGTATATCCTGCGACGTACTCGATTGCGCTCGGTAAAAGGGAAGTGCGGTGTTAGTGCTACGGCACATCCGTCACTTCTACCTAGTATTATTTAGGTTAGTAATGTTTAGGAACTGCCTCCGTGGTCCACGGGAAGCGTACTTTGTTCAGTACCTAGATTTTAGTTTGGTTAGGACAATTGCAGGTTTGAATCGCCTAATTGTCTGATGATAATGACGATTCCGTGCTTTAGGAGGCAGGATACGGTATTTTACCGCATTGCAGCCGCAGTCAGTCCACTGCTGGACATAAGCCTCTCCTAATGATTTCCTAAATTACCGGTTGAAAGCGGCCTGCGCATTTTTTTTGGGACATCATTCTATTGTATCATTTATTTCAAACTTTGTAAGACTTTGTATTCTAAAAGTTGACTGATGGAATGTACCAATTTAGGTAATAAAATTTGAAAAAATGGTAGTGGTTAAAGGAACCACGTCAGAGACCGATAGGCGGTTTCGGAAAACTGACGGAGTGTACAGGGTCGATTGACCATGTAACCGACTCGATGTGAATGCATAAATAACAAATGAAACGTAACTTTTGCCTTGTGCATATTGTTTAAATAAAGTATTGAAATTAATTATTTATTGCAATTAAAAAGACTGGCCGTGCTCAACAAAACCGCACCTTTATAATATATTAATTTAGTATAATTTGGCACAAAAAAAAAAAAATGAACGAAACTGTTGCGAATCCCAAACATGTTCACTTTTTACTTTTCCGCGAAACACACCGGGAATTTTATAAAATAAATGTGTATGCTTATTCCTGAGGTAATTAAACATAATTGTTAGTATGCCCGCTCGCTTAATTCTTATTTATGTTACGGAGAAATATTTTTAAATTATGTTTGACTTTCCGCAAAATACGTTTAAACTTAAATACAGTGTGTTTCAGTTAAATTTATGGGTGATATCTTGTCATTTTTGCTTGATATAAAAACAATCACGGTTTTTGATTCGGCGAGTTTAATTCGCGCAACACAAGTTCCGTACAATATTTTTGCTACGGTCCACCGCCGCCGCCAGTCTGACGTTAACAGACCTCGGGAAAAAACAACATACACCAGTGTCCTAAGTATCGATGTGCCGTTCCCGGGAATATTCCTATCTCGTATATCCTGAATACGCCACAGCAATAAAGTTTTTCCTCACTCCGTCTTTCATCTTACGAGCCTGTACCGTACCTACTAGAGAGACTCATGGTAGATTTAATCAACACAACAATCCTAAGACATCTTCTACGTCCAATCATTACGTTGCAGAATTTCGCCACCTCCATTCTACTTGTTAGGTAGCCGACTCAGGCAGTTATTAAACTTCTTGGGACCAAAACTCCGCCACCAACAAGAAAGAGACAGAGAAAGGAAACACATCGCTCCCCAGAAATAATGACGGCACTATTATATAATCTGCGGCAGGAGTCTCTCCAGTTTGGAGGTCATTCGATCAAATGTTATCAATTGGGTCACTCGCCACGCGTCTTATTAAGGGTTGTCAACGTTTTGTTTTATTCTCATATTTGTGTCAGTAGGACTTTGGAAATTATCAAAGTATTTACCGATTTAAAAAAAAATGTGATATCATAAAAAATACATGTTTTGAAATGCAGTAAAATGTTTATTCAACTATGTACATCATTTATGCAAAAGAAAAAACTTGAAACGAAGAATACCTCGTGGAATAAGATATCCATACTAATATTATAAATGCGAAAGTCTGTCTGTCTTTCTGTCTATTACGCTTTCACGGCCAAACCGCTGAACGGATTTTGATGAAATTTGGTATGAATATAGTTGAAGGCCCGGGGTCAAACATAGGCTACTTTTTGACGCAGGCGGAGCTGCGGGAAACAGCTAGTAATCTATATATATAAAAAAAATCAATGCCACTTTTCGTTGTAATTTTATAACTCAAAAACGGGCTCACCTATCCAAACAAAATGTTTAGGCTTTGTTCGGACTATTTAGTAGATGGTTTATGTGAAGTTTGCACAAAATCGGTCGAGCGGTTCTTCATTTATCACTTTATACGTAGCGAAGCACGTACCGGGCCGCTAGTATTATATATATTCGGTCTTAAAGGATTACAGTCAGGTCGTATCAAAATGTGAACCAACCAATAAATAAATAATAAACGAAGTAATAACGTACTTCACCGTAGAATATATTATTTATTTTTTGATGGAATAGACTTTAGTTATAAAGTCTTTCCCCCTTATTCATAAAAATAAACAAACATTCAAAAAGACCAAATTAACTAATTTATGTTTCGTCTCATTCTTTCACGTCAAAAATAGATAAGGCGGAAAGGGACTAACCATAAATTAGTTAATTTCAAATTTCTTCTTTTTCAAATTTCAAACTTCAATCTAGATTCCGAACATAAAAACCGAATCTATAAGATTACTTGTACAAACCAATAAAAGTCCTAAATTGAATTATACTAAACTAACTTTTTCCCGCAGCTGTGCCTGCGTCAAAAAGTAGCTTTTATTTGACCCCGGGTCTTCTACTATATTCATACCAAATTTCATCAAAATCCCTTCAGCGGTTAGGCCGTGAAAGCGTAACAGACAGACAGACAGCAAGACAGACAGACTCTCGCATTTATAATATTAGTATGGATGTACTTAACCCAATTAAAGGAAGAGACGCGCTATCTGCCAACCCCGTCTCAAGGTGAACGACCCCGCCCGCCCGTGTCCGCCCAACACTTGAGTCGGGTCACGGTCGCGCATCCGCCACCTTATGTTGACCTCCCGCCGCATGTTGTCAGTTCTAGCTGACAGGTCAGGAACTGTGGCCTCTTCCCGATTTTTCCATACGAATAGTTCCCGGTTTGACCCGACTTGGGGCAGGTCAAGTGCTTTTATTGGCGATTTTTCTTATGTGTGCTTTTTGGCACTGTACGTGTGTTGTACTTTCTATCTTTTGCCTTTAGTGGAAGTGAATGAATAAATTGTATTGTAACTTTGTTTATAAGGCGTTTGATCCTAAAGTCGTGGGTTCGTTTCCAGCGGGAAGCATGCATCGGAAGGCACGTTGAGTCACGGCTGCCATTTGGTGGTCGTTAAAGGAACCACGTCAGAGGCCGGCAGGCGGTTCAGAATAACACAGACACCAAGGTGTACAGGGTCGATTAACCATGTAACCCACTCAAAATGTTTGTTTTCTACTGGGAAAAAAATACTGTAACTTCTGTACATCTAATAAAAAAGCTTAATACAAAGAAATAAAAAAACTATGAAACATTTACAAACATATCAAAAAGACCATTAATTTCACTTTATAAGGAATGCACCAATATGCAACCCCGTTTTCAATATCATCGCAGTATGTTATTATGAAAATCCTGAAGAAATGCACTGCTATTATAAGACTTTAAAGCATGAAATTAAAGAGTTAGACTTCCTTTGACGTGGTCTATTAAATAAATGGGTATTGCAATCTTGCCAACGTTGTAATTTTGCCACAGGTTTATATCTACTGGAGTTCACGTATAGCTTCTAGACGTTGTGATTTCGTCACTGAAATCATATACCTACTATTCGGTTTGTGATTCGTGTTTGCATCCATTTTGTCAGGGTCCCACTAATCTAAACATTAGGGTTTAGTAGTCCCACTGCTCATATCGTTTCCTCATGACTGAGGGTCGTGTCTACTGCTGGAGATAATTCCTGCCACCATACTTCGCCATCGATGTCGGTCTTGGGCATGTCGCATTGCCTTAGACAGCGTCATCCCGGAAGCCTCCCTTACGTATTTGGTCCGCCCATCGAGTTAGTGATCGACCTCTTGGTCTCTTGCCGGCTACTTTGTCTACAATTACGAGCTTTTCGAGATTGTCTTCCTCTCGTCGCGCTATGTGGCCAAAGTAGCTTAGTATTCGTTTGAGGCATATATTTGAGTCTTGCATCGATCTTTAACTCCCGGAGAATAGACATATCTCTTTTAATATTGTATTTTTAGTCCATACTTAAAACCCTTCATCCGTCATGCGTAGATCACTCTGGCGCTCTCTCGTTTCGGAGACCAAGGAGGAAACCACTTCGGGTCGCTAGTGGAGTAAAGGTAGATACTCTTTCTTCTATCGCTATCCCGGTAGCATCCTCAGTCTTTTTAGCTTCGGAGCACACTTATATACTCTTACTTCTCCACATACTTATAGTTTGAAATTTACTATTTAGAAAATTATTTTCTGTTAATAGCTTTATAAAAAGGTCAAAGTTTAAGAAAACTTATCATGACGTCAAAAGATGTTTAACATTTAACAGAATACTGAGCGTGATTACATAATTGATCTTATCAGCCCACCGGGATTTTAATTTTGTTGTGACGAATTTACATTTTCATGTGATACAAACATGAGACGAATTTTGTATCCATACCATAGACCTCTCCCGATGATTACCAGAACGATCAGTTCAAAACAGACCGCATCCTTTAATTTCCTGTGACCTTCTTCAGGTCGTCTGAACAATAACTCTAAATAAATTCAATACATGCAATTATATGAACTCTGTAACCGCCATTTTCTGTGCAATAAATAAAATAAAAATAAAAGCCAGTTGGATTTATAAGAAAATTAAAGGTTATAAGATCATAATTACGAGTCTTTAGACGACTTCAATTTACAAAGTTGCTATTTTGAATTCGCACAAATGAAAATAATTATTTTGTCATTTATAATACTGAAACGAAATAGGTCTTAGTCGTGAGCTATCAGAGTTGAGAATACTTACTGCGATGGCTCAGCGACCCAAAGAGAATCTTGGTTTCCGACACAAGAGATCTCTACTGTTCCCTGTTCAGCACAACCTCCTGGTAGTCTGCCTTTGGAGGGCTTCCAGGCCCTTCACGACTTCGTCTCTTCAGCGGTACCGGGGACGACATACTAGTGCATGCCCTGTGGTGGGGACCAAATATTATGGTTGAAACCAAGGCGGCAAGGCAGCGACGGCTGCGACACGTAAAGTTAGACTATTTAATTAATCAGATATCGTGAGAGCTTAAAATCATTATCTTTGAGATTTCGAAGGTAGAAAAGGAAAAAGTGGAGCCTGGCTCAGAAACTAATGTAAAGACGAAAATAAAATATAGAATACAAAATAATAGGTTTCACAAAATATCTTACATAATTTCAGCTTGCCAGTAAATTAGCTAGTCAACTAAAAAATAAATTGTGTATTTTATGTATTGTATTGATAGAAGATACTATTTCGGAGATACAATAGGAACGAAAACAATTCTAAAAATTATATTTATTTTTGTATTTAATTTTAAAGGTTTCATAGAGATGACGTCACGTAGCTTTAATGGCTATCTCGAACTGCAAATTAATAAGCAAAAAATATGTATGTCAGTTTCAAATGTTTAAGTCAGGATGGACCGCGAGCCACGAGTTGGTCTCTTCATTGTTATAATCGCAAAATATCTAGTTACCCCATCTCTCGTATCTATAAATATATTTTGCATATTGGCCTGTTTATTGGACTTTACTGTACCGTCTCTTTATGCGTTGACATCTGATTTTTCATCAATTGGACACCGATTCTTCATAAAATGTATGAATTAATGTAATGAAAATGTTGTCAGGGTTATGTTTACTCGAACAGAGATGACATTTGACATGGGTGATAAGTACGTGAAGCGCCTAACGCTACCAAATAAAAACAATTATTCACTACCCTGTGCTGCCAACCTAAAAAATTTTATAGCGTCACACGATAACCTTGCTAAAAAATAAAGGTCATTGGGTTTTCTGCGTTTTTCTTAAAACATACTTGCACTAAAGATCTGATCAATGTAATCTATTCCCTAAGCCTATTCTTCGAAAAAGTTTACGAATTAGTAATTTTCATGAAAAAGTTGACTAGTTAATTCGGAAATCGTCTAATTTCTGTTAATTCCTAAGACTTTAAATAATTTGCAACTCAAAAATTTCTGAATAGTAGTAGCCTGACAGAGCTTGACCGCGATAAAGTAGTTTCTTCCCGACGGATCACCTGTACTATTACTTCAGATTATTTGCTTTGTACTAAATATATATTTTGTAAGAGATTTTGAGCAACGTTCCCTGTTGTTCCACATAGATGTCGCTACGGATCAATCACAAATCTCGCCGAACGTTTCCAAATTTCAAATTGCCAACGAAAAAGCGCGGCACAAAAGAGATACAAATTTAAGATAAAAAGGAATTCCGCGTCGCAAATTCGATTCAAAACATTAGCATCGCTTGGAAATTGGAAAGAATCACAATATATAGTACCTAATTATCATTGGAATCGACTGCGCGAAGACCATACATGATTGTATAACAATATTATTTTATTATTAATTTAAATAACGCATACGATCCTTCAGTCTGCGCCGTACCAATTTCATTATTATTTCAATCAACTGAATGTAAATTTATTCAACAATCTCACGGAGTAATTGCGATGTTGCTGTCTCGTTCCCTCTACGCTATTTCTCTCTCACTCTTAGGGTATAATAATATGTATTCTCTTCACATTCTTATGCGTTCAATCAAACCAAAACATAGGAGTTAGTCTGGTGAGGTCTTAGACTTTTGATTTAGACTTATTGTTTTGTGTGAAACTTGCTTTTGTACCCTGAGGTTTCATTTCATGTGTATGTCATTATAAAATAAATAAAAATGTTGTTTATTGCCACACAATTACAAGTTTTAACATCAAACATGCTTATGAAGAAAAAAAATAAAAATAAAGGAAAATAGCAAAGGAATGCCTCAGCTTGTGTTACCCTAGCCTCGACTGGAGTAACGCTGTTTTTCAGGCATTCCCACTCCCTGATACTAATATAATGAAGAGCTATAAGAGTTTTGTATGTAAGTGGACAGTAAATTAAAAAAAAAATTGCACAATTAAATAAAAATAACTCCGAAGCGTGAAATGAGGCTGATAATACAATTATCTACGAAATGCGGTAATTATATTGGCAGTTGTGTGTGTCACTGTTAAATGTACTCAAGAAATTAATTATGCATTTTTTTTTACCTCCAAAACGTCACGTTTTCTAAACCATTTACTCAAGATGTCTCAAACTAACCATTTTAAAAACATTCCCGATTTAAAACTACCTAAAACTCATAAAAACGGAACTGTCTTTTAAATTAACAATACAAAAATCGCCATTGTTACTTCGCAATAACATTACCCCCCGGACGGGCGGCAACTTATAAAAGACATAGATTATTAAAGGAATAGAAATGTTCACAGTCGACCATCTCGATGAATACTTGACACAGGCTCGAAATTATAATCTGAGCACTGTTTTCATAATTAAAATAGCACCTAATTACAGAGTGGGAAGGTCTTAATTCGCGTGGTGGTAACGTTTGACCATGCCACAGCGAATGCCGGTACATTCAGTTTAATCGCATGAATCGTTTATCAGCAGTGCCTCATACTTTATGAGCGAGTATCCGAGTTTCGTACAACGGTGTTGCCAACTCGTAAAAATGTTTACTACTAATGCTGATTAAAAAAAAGAGTATGAGTTGTTGTGTGAAATTGTTAATATTTCTAAATTAAAATAGTTGTAAATATCTTTTTCTTACTTCCTTCAGACGTAGATTTTTTTTTATGTAACAACATTGCGTTTTATTAGGTGCCTTATTGCATTATATTATTAAAGAATTCTGTTGTATAACAATAATAAATATCGAATTGCCAAGATTCGGTTATGTATCATTAAAGATTAGGT
Organism: Euzophera pinguis; assembly: GCA_947363495.1. Lineage (NCBI taxonomy): Eukaryota > Metazoa > Arthropoda > Insecta > Lepidoptera > Pyralidae > Euzophera > Euzophera pinguis. The sequence goes on from OX376154.1 coordinate 17,965,605, forward strand.
ATATCAACAATCATTTAATTATTCCCATCACACATTTTTAATCCCGTCCTACTTCCCCTTGATTTCATTCAAATTAACAAGGTATCCCTCAGTTTCTTCCAACTAAAAACAACACTCATAATAACAAGGAGAATATAATAAAAATAAACCTATTAAAAATTCTATCCCTTATTACGGTAGCAAAACCCTACAAGCTGGCAACACTGTCGTACAAGCCGTATTCCGATTTAAATACATTAATAAATACAATATTTGATGCACACTCGCTTATCCGAGAGTCGCTTTAAAAATTCAATATTAATTCGCTAACGGCAACGTGTTACTTAAAATTCTACGGGATTAAATTTGAAACGTGTTTTTTGTTTTGTATCGTTTTTAGGGTCCCGCACTAGAAGGTTAAATGCAGAAATCTAAACACAAGTTATAAGAGACAGAATTAGGTATATTACTCTTCCTCTTACTCCCATAAGAGGAGATACCTACTGAGTTTTCAATGTACCAGAATGTGCCCGTTTCGTGGAGGGTAAAAACGTTTTCAAGATGTATGGAATTTTTGGTGACATTCACTTCAGGACACATTTTTCATACGAATTATATTTTTGAATTAAGTAATCGTTCGACTCACAGTTTATGTCAAACGAAAAACATTATCGAATAAAAATTACTCGACTGTAAATAAAGAATAAAATAAATAATTTTCTGATAACTTACAATCTATTTATATGTACTGTAACCTTGTAACCTAAACGACATTATTGGATCACGACATCTGAATTAAACTTTTTATTCATTTATTTATTAAACCAAACCCCCAAGCTACCAGTATTCAGAGGCAGTTCTCATGTTAAGTACAAATTGTTTATTAGTTAGCCATGTAATGTATATTAGCAAGATGGACGGAGTAAGTGATTGATGCATCACAAATTCAATTTAGTGCGGAACCAATTCCAAGGTTTGGGTACAGACACATCCCAAATTGATATTAGCAATGATTTCAATTATAGATGAACCCATCGGAAAGTTTTGCATGTAGATATTAGATATTTTTACTCTTCTTTCCTTACTTAAAAATTACTGGGATTTCTGTTCCATTAGTTCTGTCAATGATTACTTAGTCCTTATGTAACAAAACGATAAGGATATGCGGTTACCATTAGTCCTAACATTTTTGGGGACAAGACGTGTTTTGCTTGTTAGCATCATCGATGATACAATATCCTATGACCTTAACATTGGTGCCCTTATCTTTATTATCTTAGCAACAAATTTTATATACGACACGTAAAAACAGAAAATTAATCAATGTATCTGTTTTACACTTCGGCCCTAACATGAACATTTTAGGGCCGGAAATCTGTCTGTCGCGCTATTGACCACGTCGTTAAAAGCTAGTAACATATATGTCAATGGATATTAGACGATGTACAATGCCAAGGGATGGGAGAATCAAGTACTGAAGTAGGACTAAGGTATTATAGATGAGCTCGGAAATAGATGCCATTTAAACTGTCTCTTTTATCATAGCTTTTGGCCGGTTGACGGTGCGGCCCTTTGGTAGAGCGGTAGCTCTGTGCAATTTTTCTATTGCTCCTAGAAACTTTTGCTTTTACTCACCTGACTCTCAAAAGCTTTTTTCAATGTCCTACCTCTCTTAAATTTAAGATTTATCGAAAAAAAAAAATGGCGGCTATCTGCAGAAAAACGTAAACACTCGCCGGTTTTTTCAAAAAATCTCGAAATCTACTATGCCTCAAAAGACAAAAAAAAGTGGTACAACTCCAGAGTTCTACTAAGTGAGAAATCGTCTTCAGTGTTGGCCGTGAAAGTGTCGCACGCAAAATCGGTAAGCCTTAAACTCGACAAGAAGAAAATGTCGAACGAAAATGAATAATTTTCGTTCGATATTTTCTTCTTGTCGAGTCGAAATGGCGGTTGATCGAATGGTATACATTCGATATAATAGGTGAGTCGAACGATTTTCATTCGACGTACGTGTCAGCCATTTCAAAAATAGGGCTCCCGTGCCTGAGATTTTGATAGATAGCATTTACCGCATACGGATATTACTTCGGCGCCCTAAGCCACATTGGGTCTAGCGTTAATGCCTCTTGGTAAACGTCTTGATTGGCATTACAACCTAGGTAATTCCTCGTCTTCGTTTAAGGCGTGATAAATCCTATACTTATTTAATAAATGGAACCCTAATAATTATTTATTTTAACTTTATTGTACAATACAATGGTATAGCACAATAGGCGAACTTAATGCTAAAAGCATTATCTAACAGTCAACCTTTGGGTTAAACAGAGAACGTAAAGTCCAAAATTAGTCTCTTTTTCTCTTGTTCACGACATAATTTTTATAAAAAAAAATATATTTTTTTATATGATTTCTTATGTTTTCACGATTGTTACACATCAAAATTATTTTAATTTGGTTTTATCGCGTTTATTACTTTTTATTTAAGACTATTTCCTTTTTTTTTCATTTAATACTTAGTTAAAGATTTCTCACGGGAAAAAATACGCTGATGATAATTTGCAATATTTAAGTAAAGGTGAGGCAATGGAGAGACTGCCGTCTGGCCTCCGTAACCCTTTCTACAGTGAAAGCAGACCAATAGGAACATGACCCGAGGTGTGTTAGTGGCCAAAACTGTCAGATTTTTCAGGCTGTCTAAAGCCATCTGACACAGCCTAACGAATGCTATCCTATCGATAACACCCGGTCCCAACGACTTAACGTACCTTCCGAAGCACGAAGGAGCTCAATATAGAAAATGCCACTAAAATGGCGACCAATCCAATACGGGTCGCGTCTCGCCGTCGCATGACACGCACATACGGATGACCCGCGTCGCGCTCGGATATCGAGCGCTCCCTACTGATTCATAAATATCGAGTGAGTTACATGGTCAATCGACCCTGCACACCCTGGTGACAGAGTTTTTCGAAACATCCTTTGACCTGTGGTTCCTCCAACGACCACCTAATGGACAGCCGGGACTAACGCCTTAATGCGCCTTCCGAAGCACGTTATCATCACTATCATCAGACATTCGGTGATTCAAGCCTCCAATATCCTAATCAAACTGGAAACAAGTAAACAAATTATGCTTCCCGTGGGAATCGAACCCACGACCTCCGGTTGGAAGGCGAACGCCTTAACCACTGGACCACGGAGGCAGTTAATGGCGCTAACAAACGTATCTATGACGAATAAAATTCGCGCTCGCTTGAACAGCGCCCCTTCGCTCGGTCGGTTTGCCGCCCCTATACGTTTCGATCGCCTAGATAAACTGGATAGTTTGTAACTCATCAATTAGTTGATACATCGGTGATGTATCCGTTTCCAATGTATCAATGCATAGTGGCTTTTTAAACACCAGCCACATTTTTACAGTGTGTCACTAACACTTTCAGTAAAAGAATTAGTGAAAACTGAGTAAAAATCTCGCCCACCCATGCAGTTCTAGTGGTTAAACATGTGTCAAATCCAGGAACATCACTAAAACGTACCCTACACTCTGTCTAAGCCTAAGATGCTGTTAAGAAACATGCTCTAAGGTAAAAGCAGTCCTTAAACTCTGAAATAAAATGCCATTAGAAAGCTAGAAAAAATATCAGTACAATTGGGAATCGAACTTAAAACGATTGGTGGACAACAGAAATTCCAACTCCTGCAAATACATTCCCTCAGATATTTATTGCATGAATTGATTGTAAAACGATGAACTTTATCATACCTACACGTAACGTAGGAAGTAAGGTACAACACTACGGGCTCACATCAATGATTGTCCTATGCAACAATAGTGATGTGCAACGCAAACGATAATTAAATTAATATCTCCATTGGATCTATCGCGCTTAAGGCCGGTGTTCCATGGGGAAACGAAATTTGAAACATAAATCTAATACAGTTTATACAGAATGTACGTTTAGCTGCCATTGGTGGTCGCTAAACGTACCACGTCAGAGGCCGAAAATTCTAAGCACAGAAAAGATCTACTTAACTGTAAAAAATATAAGTTTAATCAGGCCAAATTTTAACGCCTTTATTTATTCAAATCTGTATTATTATGTCAGTTTTCTTTATAAAGCTAAAAACTGTCATAATTTGCGAGCGACCACTGGTGAAAAGAATACGCTCGAAGAAAACTAGTTCAGTATTTGGTCCCTATTCTGAATTCCCAAATTAAATTGAAGGAAATGTTTTCTTCCAGTATAATACATTTGAGCATGATAGTTTCTTATGAACATATTCGTACAAATACTTTTTATTCCCTAAATGATTTTTCTATTTGTCTACGGGTACGGGTCGACCTTACCTTTTTATTTTTGATCCACAACGCGTTCTGTAGAGTCAACTCGATTATTAAAAACTCTTATTTTTAATCCGATATTCTCTTTCTCCCCTTCTGTTAACATGCGACACTAATATTTTATCAATATCTAACAAAATCTGTTGGTAATAGCCGTCCAGCTATTCAATTGTTCAGCTAAAACGGGCTATCTAGCTTATATCTGAATTTTAATGTCTGCAGTGTATCGTATGTACGCATGGATTGGATTGAGCGATTTTAAAGCGTTCGGAATCCAATTAGCAGTAGCTTTGTCGTGCGACGACGCTTAGCCTTTAGTAGGTGATAATCCTAACACTATGGCGTATTTCAATTTTCGCGACGTTCCTAACTCGCTCCGATTTGATGTGTTACTATTTTGATTGAGATATAACTATGTTCTTATGTACATAATTAACATATTATGATCTAATTATAATTTAGTAACTAAAAAACTAAATAAAATCTAATGCTTGTCCTTGCGGCATAGCTTACGCTTGGTGTCACAGTTTTTTTGGTTCCGTCTTTCGGCCTGTAACGTAGTTCCTTTAACGACTACCCGATGGAAGTCATCGGCTTAACGAGCCTTTCAAATCACGATATTATCTTTACAACAAGGTGAATAGGATAGATATTCAAGCCTCCAATGTCCTAACCAAACAGAAACAACAAAATAAAGTATGCTTCCCATGGAAATCGAACCCTCGACCTAACAAGCAATCACTTTAAGCACCACAAAGGCTTTACTTTTATTTATTTTAACCAGCTATTTAAGTCCCACTGCTGGACAAAAGCTTCTCTACTTCGGTTCCACATACTTCCATCCCCTGTTGCTGCTTTCCAGCCCTTATCAAAATCTTTCAGATCATCTATCCATCTTTTTCGTGGGCTACCTCTCTTTCTTCGCCCGTCATGAGCCCAACTTGCAAGATGCATCCTACTATTAATTACATAACAAGAAATTACGTATGAATAAATTAACGGTGTGCCATAAAACGCACGTGGTCAGATAGGAATGCGGTGATTTGGGAATACGCCGCCGCTGTCTACGATACGAACTGGAAGCCAGTGGGCTAGAAGTGCGGCTACCATTGCTAATTGATAAATTAGTTCAATTGTACATTATTATTTCTATTGGAATCAATTTATTGTTTACAAATTGCGTTATGCTGAATGAAATTATAATTTTTTATATCACCGGCTGTGGCAAGCGGCACTGCCCGCGTAGGAATTCTTAATTCTTATCACCGTTCTTCGTCTAAGCTTGTTTTCCTAGTTGCTTCTTCAACTTACGCTTCGGAGCTGTAAGTTATTGTCAGATTTCCTATCACCCTGAAAAGTGCTAATTATGCCCACTCAAAAGTGATTCTTAAGGATTTCAAAAACATCTTACAATATACATTAGATTAGTTCGGATGTAGAACAGATTTCAGTTGTAATAAATCATTCATTATGTAGTATTCTATTCATATTAATTATTTTTTAAACTTTACTAGAAAACTCCGTATGTTTTCACCACGCGACTGCGTTCACCTACGCGTTTCGCAAACGCTGTAAAGCAAAGTATAAAGGAAGTTTTGTTCATAGCTCCAAAACTCGTCAGTAGTTTGGTTCCAAGTTGCATACATTTGACATCGCAGTTTGCAATCAATGAACAAAAGGGCGGACATTCGGAAATCGTGAGTTTGGCTAGGTAAAAGGCAAACAGAGGCTGGACACAGGTGGATGCGATATGCACGCACACACGCTAAAACACTTAGATTATACACTAACGATGTTTAGCAGTATGTGTTGGATAGTTTAAGTTTTATAGTTATAGGTAATGACTGCGTACTACAAATCTACAATATGTTTTTATTTTTCATACGGTTTCTTCGTCTTTATTTAGACTAATTTCAAGGTGGCGAGGGTGAATAATGATGTAACAATGAGATAACAAATCTGTTAGTATATGTTTTTCTCACAATTTACATGGTTTCGAAAGAATTAGGGGTTCTGCATAATATTTTAGTGTTTGCAATTCAGAGCTTTAGCCAACTTACGTTATTCTGAAGGATTGTCCATACTTGCTTGTTCATGGAAAAAATCACTTGTACAGAAAGTCAATTCAAAAAAATATTAAATCTCTACGTCAAAAGCTCTGTGAACTATTCTTCATATACATATGCCTCTTTAAAACCCCGTCTCCAGCGATATGAACGATCATCGAAATGTTTGATAGAACTTTGGGCCTGCGTTCACTGCTTACATTAGTATTCCCTTTGCAGAGTTTGTAGCGGGCCGCACATTATTTGTATACACTAAGCATGAAATGTTGCCAAGTAAACGTGTACTATTTGCGTGTAGGTTTAGAAAGCGGGTGGGGGTACGCGAGGGGGCCAGTGGGCCATGCACCCCTGGTTTGTGCATACCCTCTCCCCAATGCGTGCACGGAAGAGGCATGCCCGCATCACCCACTCTGAGGTTTCAATATTCCATACGAAAATGCATTCAACTGCAAGTATTGAACATTTTTGGGCGATTTTCGCCGAGGAGGCTGGCTATCTATAAAAAAAAACCTGTTTTATGGGGAATTTCATATTTGCGTACCCGGATGTTTATTTTTTCTTTTAAATTGGTGGACTTTTGCCGGCTCGGTCTCGGCGGAATCGATCAAGGGTTCACCTCCGCTTGTTCGGTTAGAGGATTGCAAGAGTAAATAACAATAGATATGAGCTTATGTTTTATTGAAAAAAAAATATTATGACGTCCCGTATTGATTTACCTTTGGCATAGTCGCTACTTCTGATAATCTAACACTAGAAGCGTAATTATCAAATGCAAAAAATATTATACAATAGACCCGTTGACACGAACAAACATATTTACTCATATTTTATAATTATGAATTACGAGTAGTAAATATTGAATACTGTGTGCAAAAAAGTGTTAAATAAATAAATAAATATTAAAACATTTGCATATGAAAGTTAATTAAAACAATAAATTTGTCTCCAACCACAATAGAATTGGTCAGCTTTTAACTGGCCTCGGTCCAAAAAATCTAGATATCTAAATAAACTCTTGACGAATGACAATTTCCCTTTTTCCTCTTCTTTGTTGAGTGTTTCAACTGACAACTCTGGTGTTCGATTTTTCGCCTTCCCAAAAGCATACGACTTCGTTTCTATAAACTTACAATGTAAATTATTGAAATTAACAAGATACATATGTATTGTTTAATTACTTAATTTAGTGTTTAACATTTCCAAATATGATCGTCGCTACATTTATATCCCCATTAAAAGCAATGGTCATAAGTAACCAATCGCTCGATTATAGTTCATCATTATACAATACAAAACTCAGTATTTGTCAAATAATTTTAATCAAAACAAAAAACCATGCGTAAGAGTCGACCTTATCGCCAAAGCAGGCAATAATAAAATGTAAACACGTCTTAAAACAGTAGTATATCAAATAAATATTAGACTTATGATCTTACATGTTTAAAATCTTCATAAAATATTTGGTGCACCTCCCACGGCTCGTGGAGGTGGAAAAGGGGGGGGGGGGGGGGCGTTTTTCGTGCATCCGTCGAGTATGTCATTCTCTATTGAAAAGCACTTAAAGAGCTCTTAAATATTTGAGCTCCGTGACTAAGTTTGAGGCAGATGCGAAAATGTTTTAAGTCTAAGAGATTAAAATTATTTTGGGATGGATGAATCGGATGATGCTGAGGTATTCACGTCTTTGGTTTCAGTGGAAATAATTCGAAAATTTGTTCCTAGCTGACGTAAAATTAACAATGAACTACTTTATCTTTTTGTGCTTATGAATATTTGTATATCGTTAAATCAAAAGTTTTTAATATTAAATTAAATGTCTTTACGTATCGCCTTTTAAACTGTATCATATGTATCCATACTAATATTATAAATGCGAAAGTCTGTCTGTCTGTCTGTTACGCTTTCACGGCCAAACCGCTGAACGAATTTTGATAAAATTTTGTATGAATATAGTTGAAGACCCGGGGTCAAACATAGGATTGTTTTTGACGCAGGCGGAGCCGCGGGAAACAGCTGGTATTTTATAAATATGGCTCGTATAATTTATTTTCAGCTCGTAATACACTTATACGTGGGGCGCACTATAAGTTTCCGGAATGAATATGAAAAAATACTATTAAAGGTACAAAATTAATTTATTGTTTTTCAAAATAATCTCCCTTGGCGTCTATGCACTTTTTCATTCGATGAAACCAGTTTTGAAAACTTTTGTGCCACTCCTCTGTGGTGACCTCTGAAACGTGTTTTTCATACTCCTCGACAGCCTCTTCTGGTGATGAAAATCGTTGACCGCGTAATTGGTTCTTAATTTTTGGGAACACGAAAAAGTCATAAGGTGCCAGGTCGGGACTGTATGCAGGATGACTCATGAGTTCTACATTTTTCGCCTTCAAAAAGTCGTTTGTCTGTCTGGCCGTGTGAGAACTAGCATTGTCGTGGTTCAGGATGATACGGCGTTTACGGTTATTTTTACGGAGTTCTTCAATAACTTCCGGCAAACAAATGGTCGTGTACCAGTCACTATTCACTGTACGACGATTCTCTAAAGCAACAGTAGCCACGTGTCCAGTTTTATTAAAAAAAGAAGCAATCATCCGCTTAGATGCACTTTTCACGCGCGCCACTTTGGTTGGTTTCGGCTCATCTTGAAAGACCCATACGCTCGATTGCTGCTTTGTTTTGGGATCGTAGCAATAAATCCATGTTTCGTCACCTGTTACTATGTCCCACACCAAATTTGACGCACTTTCGTTGAATCTGGTAAGCATGGCACTGCACCAAGTGACGCGGTCCGTTTTTTGAGCCTCAATCAAGTTGTGTGGGATCCACCGCGAGCACAGCTTTCTCACACCCAAATGTTTGTGTAGGATTAATTGTATTTGACTCATGCCTATTTCTAAGGATGCGCGAATTTCATGGTAGGTCACATGCCTGTCTGTTTCAATCATACGGCGCACAGCATTGATGTTTTTGTTGGTCACAGCGGTGGACGGCCGACCATCGCGAGATTCGTCACTGAGATTAATACGACCACGCTTGAATTCTGCAAACCAGCTATAAACAGTTGTCTTGCATGGTGCTTCATTGCCAAAAGCTGTTTCAAGCCGAGCGATGCTCTGTTGAGCTGTCAAATTACACTTAAAATCGTAGAAAATCATACTACGAAAATTTTTCCGAGTTAAATCCATGTTGATGCAGACACACAATTTTTTAAATGGCGCCACAAGGTAAAAACAAAAGACAGTCAGATGAAACAAACTGCATTCTACAGCCAAAGAGTTCTATTTTCAAATGTTGCAATAAATTTTTAAATATTGTTTATGTAAGTGGCCAGTTCCGGAAACTTACAGTGCGCCCTATGTACTAAAAACACTACATGCGAAATCTTTCGATCGGTCAATGTTGATATCGGTGGAGTAGGTCAGGAACTTCAAAAGGCTAAATTCAAATTGAATTCATTTTGAGTGAATATAATGTTTATATTGATACGAAAACAAATGACAATTACAAACTAACATTAATTAACACGCCTAATGAAGTATTACAATTTAGTTACAAAATAGGTGGAGTATTCGGCTCAGCATTTGGTTATAATGCAGCTGGTTTCTATAGAAGTTATACACATATTTATATAATACTAGCAGTTTCCCGCAGCTCCGCCTGCGTCAAAAAGTAGTCTATGTTTGACCCCTTCAGCGGTTTGGCCGTGAAAGCGTAACAGACAGACAGGCAGAAAGACAGACAGACAGACAGACTTTCGCATTTATAATATTAGTATGGATTATGGATGGATACCTATGCAAAATCTTCATTGCATACCAAAGAATAAGTACATAGAATTTTTTTTTTTAAAAAGGTGACGAGTACAATTATTTTCCAGCTTCACACAGGTTGATCTCCAAAAGCTAGATATTTTCTGACGTTTTCGATTAAAATTATTCTAAACAAAGTTTTTTTATTATTAAACCATCTTCAACATAGGTTATTTTATTTAAACGGCCGAAAATATTCTGCCTAAGTTTTGGACAGGTTGAGATATTAATGGGATTAACATAAATGATAACCTTAGTTTTTCTAAATTATGACACGAGAAGGAAGCATTGGGCAAAAGCCAATTATAATAAAACAACGCAAATAAAAAGCCCGACTATTTTGTCATAAATATGAAGTAGGGATTTTCTTAACTAGCCATGTTTCAATATTTTTTCGTGTTCAGTTAGGAACGTGGCAAATATGAATTGAGCCGATATTTATTTTGGCAGTTCATTTCGATATTAACTCGTGTAACGTTATCCGATTTTCATGGTATTTGCCAGAGGTACAGGGGGCAAATACAATTACTAAGTTCGAACAATAATTGGAGAGAGTATGGAGAACTGTTCCCGGAAGCGAAATTGTATCCAGCCAACCAAGATACTCAGTCAAAAAGTTTGACGTATTGGATTCGAATTTTAGACAAGTTACGGGTCAGTTTTCAATTAAAAACTAACTCTTACATACTTATTACGAATTAACTTACCCGTTACTTATTCATAAAAATAAAGGAATGTTCTATAAGACCAAGTTAACTAATTTATGTTTCGTCTCGTTCTTTCACGTCAAAAATAGATGAGACAGAAAGAGACTAAACATATTTAGTTAATGTAGGTTTAACGAACGTTCGTATTTTTTAGGGTTTCATACCACAAAAGGTATAAAAGAAACCCTTTCACTCAATAGTCTCACTCATGTCGTCTGTCTGTCCGTCTGTCACAGTCGATTTTAACCGAATCTCCCAGTCTGATCAAGTTGAAATTTGGTACGCACATGTGTATCTGTAACCCGAACGTAGACTAATTGTAAAAACAAATTGTTTTTAAATAATAAGACTCGTTTTGGGGGTTACGTAGTCAATTAAAAAAAAAAGTTTTTCTAACTGTACCTTGTGATATATATCAAACGGAAGGGCTCAGTTCAAAGATATTCATGTTTTTTTTAGTATCTATTAGGTCGGTATTTTTTAGTTATTTAGAAAAGAAGGCAAATAAATGAGTGTTCCTTCTAGCGTATCTCTGAAGTTGCTGGCTTTACAATATTGAATAAAAATTTAGAATGTAGACCTTGTGCTGAACTTTACAGGAAAAATAATCAGAAGTACGTGTTAAGAAAGGGTGTCATTTTTGGAGGGGTTAAGTGATAAATTTTTATAAAAAGTTTTTAAATCTTTACCGTGTGATAATACAACACGAAAGGGCTTATTGTGGCTATCTCAAATAGGTATGTAAATTAAATAATGAATATTTTTGAATTATTGAGGAATAATTATAAAATGTGAAACCAAATTCTCTCCATATCAATGTTATTTTCGCCATGATCGCTAAGAAGGGCTTGACCGATGTGGTAGCAGTGCAGTCAATCAATCTATTTTTATTTTTTCATTATTGTTATCTCACATTTTTTTACTTGTTTAATAATGTTTTTTTATGTTTTACTTAAACTTTTTTATTATTAAAAGGTTTTAAATAAAAAATTAGATAGCGATACTAGGTACACAAAAAATATACAAAAGTTTTTGCGCATTTGAAATAAACTGGGTACACAAAAAAGCTCGATATTTGGGTACCTCACGAGCTCACTGAAAGAAACCTAATGAACCGTGTACTCATTTGTGATTCTTTATTACGACGTAATGAAACCGAACCATTTTTGAAGAAGCTGATAACTGGTGATGAAAAGTGGATCACGTACGACAAGAACGTGCGAAAAAGGTCGTGATCAAAGGTCGGTCAGGCTACACAGCCTGTGGCGAAAACTCGCAACAAGGTGATGCTGTATGAGTGGTGGGATTGGAAGGGCATTATTAATTATGAGTTGTTACCACCAGGCAGGATCTTTGATTCTTAACTCTACTGCGAACAACTGATGAGATTAAAGCAAGAAGTTGAAAGAAAGCGGCCGGAATTAATCAACAGAAATGGTGCTGTTTTTCATCATGATAACGCTAGACCTCACACATCTTTAGCCACTCAGCAAAAATTAGGAGAGTTTGGTTGGGAGGTGTTAATGCATCCGCCGTGTAGTCCTGACCTTGCACCTTCAGATTTTCACCTATTTCGGTCTCTTCAGAATTCTTTAGGCAGTGTCAGGTTAACATCACGAGAGGACTGCCAAAACCACTTGTCGCGGTATTTTGATCAGAAGCCTCAAAATTTCTATAGCAATGGGATCATGTCCCTACCTACAAGATGGCAAAAAGTAATCGAACAAAATAGCACCTACATTCTTTAGTTAAAAGTAAATAAACTGTATTAAAAAATGTTTTGATTTTCTTAAAAAAAAGCGAAGTAACTTTTTCCCCAATCTATTACTTCGCGCTTTACCTAACCATAGCATCTATGTTAAGTAAAGTAGCCTATGTTTGGTCATCAACTATATATAATTTCATCAAAATCCGTTCAGCGGTTTGGCCGTGTTAGCGTAACAGATAAACAAACTTTTTTTTAACTTATTATTCTTACGCCAGCCGTTCGTCTACTCACAATGCTAAACTAAACAGGGCCCGTAGACAAAGTCACAATTTGAAAATGACATTCGAAAACTAAAAAATTATGGGATTGACATTAGCCGCGCTAAATCACGTGGTCGATTTTCATACTAATTCCGAAAGATCGCGAACAACGTCGTTATCGTTTTTCAAATTATACCTTGTCTACGGTCCCAGATTATAGATGTTATTTATTAGACGTACTTTATTTTAGAGCCAAATCAAAAATCTACCAACCGCCGCCGTTCTAATTTTATTAGGGTTTAGTAACCAAACTCCAAATAGCAAAACAAAATGGGACCTTATTATGTATGTATGTCATTGTCCGTCTGTTTGTCACAAGGCTGTATCTCATGAGCCGTGATAGTTAGAGAGTAGACATTTTCACAGATGATGTACTGGCATATTTGTTACCGCTATAACAACATATACTAAAAAATAGAATAAAATAAATATTTAAGGGTGCTCCCATGGAGTAATTACAAAGAGGAGATGCCGTAATAAGCGTTTTGTAAGAAAGTGTTTGTGAGGCTATACGGGGCGGAAGGCAGACGTGCGGGGTGCTTGGTTTCGTCCGTGGCTCCAATCATGGAGCGGAGCAATGACAAGCTCCACCCACTTTTGTGTCGGCGAGGCGCCAGTGATCACGTCAGAGAAATAAGTACTAATTAACTTCTTCTTAAGTAACCTAATTACTCGTAAGTAGATTTCCTTAAGTTTCGCATGTGAATATTGCATTTCATCATCATCATAAATTTGAAAGCTAGGCTCTTGTCTTCGTTTTCTTTTATTCTTGTTTATTATTAGCGTGTTACGTATATTACATACATATACGACGTTTTTACGACCGTACACACTGACGCGAATTCCGCTCGCCAGGCGGGACGCCCACAGAAATAAGAATCGGTAGAAGTGACGTAGCGTGTGCCAAAGTTAACTGGCCCGCTAATGACACTTATATATGTACTTATTTCTGTGGGCGTCCCGCCAGTCGCTCGGGATTCGCGTCAGTTTGAACGGTCCTTTATTTGCTTCATGCAACTATCTTGCGTCTACCTTGTTTCTCATAAAATCATCGAGACTTATCAAATGTTTCCCCTTCTGTTCTCGATTGGCTTCCAAAATGTTTCATTTTTCTCTGTCCATATGAAAAATTTAAAGATCCGGATTTTTTATTAGAATTTTTGAAATTTAACAACGATAGAAGTATGTTTTTACGTGGTTTGTACATTTAAGGCATGACAATAGATGCGCCGTAGTTTGAGAATATATGTCACATGAAAATCGTTCGATATTTAAATTAATCGACACACCGATTTTGCGTGAGTTACACTTTTCAAAAATAGCACTCCTGGTTTTGTCTGGTGTCCACTCGTATTTAGATTGCCCTTACTCCGACCCACTTAGATTCCAAGCCCATTGAGTGAATACCAAATAGGCTGAAGCAAATGGCAGTTCTAAATGTGATACCTATATATACCACAGATTACAGAACATATGCTTTAAAGATATTTAACCGACATTCATTGAAACGTGCCAGCTTTCCTTGTTACTCATAAACAATGTCATTGTTACGCCATCTTTAAATTAAGATTTTTTTTTAATCTTTTAAAATACAACACTTAATTAACTTGTACGTAAAAAATTGCGTTTTAAAAATTCAGTTCTATATTTCACCAGAAATAATCGAGAGGAGGAGCCCTATTTTTGAAATGTGTGGCATATATGTCGAATAAAAATCATTTGATATAGAACAAAAATCCTTCGATAACGAACGTAAATCACTCGATTTCGAACATAAATTATTCGACTCGCCGACTTTGCGTGAGTCACACTTTTCAAAACATAGCACTCCAGCCTTCATTTAAATATTTTTTTCGGATCGCCTCTTTACATCAAAAAGGGAAACTATTTTTTTTTCTTAGGCAATGGGACCCAATGCTCACACTTTCACATTCATCTTTTACGGGGTCCATATAGAGCCTTAAGTTTTTGCCAGCGTTTCCGATTGCGCTGTACAACTTTGTCCAAGAATATGCTCTTTTTTTATATTAATTAAATTAAACCAAATAAATTAAATGTCCTAAATAACATTTTTATAGGGCTTGTTGATAGAAATAGAAATTGCTTAATAGATAAGTTGTAAGTCCATTTTATTGATTATTTTTTTCGATAATCGAATTTTTTTTCATTAATTTTGATGTTTGGATGAAACTTAGTGTAACGCCTTATTTTTTTTTTATTTCCCATTGATAAATAAAAACAGAATAGAAAAAAACACGTCGATGCATCATATGTTTTGCTAAAAAAATAGTGCACTAACAAGATTTTACTTTTAAAATAAAACTGGCTTTCGCATCCTGTCGGAAAGTCCGCCCTAAGTGGACGTTCGAAACATCTATGTTATAAAGCGGATACTGCAAATTGATATCTCACATCGTATGGTTTGAAGTTCGATCGACCATAGATATGTGTAAATAAGTAGAACCCTTGTACACAGTTTTCCTAATGTTAAGCTTTCAATGTATATTTACAGCGTGTAGATTAAATAAATAAATAAATAAATGTGCGGTTTCTAGGAATTTTAACAAACGTCCAATATATAGTAAAAAATAGGAATTTAATTCGTAAAGCCTGGTTTTATTAAGTAAAAATTTCAGGGAAAGTTTCCCGAGACCGTATCGGAATGTTTTCAAAAACGTTACGAATTTCGTTCCATCTAAAAAATCTCTAGAACTTTTCAACTTTTTTTTTACAATTAAGTAGGCAAACAGGCGTACGGCCCACCTGATGGTAAGTGGTTACCGTAGCCTATGAACGCCTGCAACACCGGAGATGTCACGAGCGCCTTAAGGATTTTTTTCAAGCCCTTTTTGAAGGCTCCCATATTATAGTCACTAGGGAAAACCATGGCAGGGAGTTCATTCCATAATCGTAGTGTACGAGGGAGGAAATTCCGTTTGAAGCTTACTGTATGCTATAACATGGGATCCAAGGTATGGGGATGAAATCCCTGACGATGGCGAGAGGTGCAATGGTAAAACGTGGCTGTTGGCATCATGACAAACAATTCCTCCGAGCACAGCCCATTATATAAGCTACTATTATATTGTTGAATTAGAGTGTATATAGACAGATAGTTCTCCTCTCACGCAATGTGCCGCCGCTGTCAGGCACAACACAACGCGCCCTTAGATTTATTTTCAAATATATAAATATATATGACGCTGCACACTCAGACGCTCTTGAGTCCCCTCCGCTTTATCTGTGCCGCTGAGGGCCCTAATAGCAGTGTGAAAGGGATCCTAAACTAATCACCTGTGAATGTAATATTCACTGGAAAACTATTTTTTTTTTTTTAATTTGAGATGTGTTTTGTAATTTTTTCGCTCGCGCTGTGCTTTAGACAATATTTCGGCATATTGTATCGTGGTTTATGACATATTTTACACCAACAAGAAAAATATGTAAATATTAAGAATTGGGCCGTTTGGGTAACCCCAGTTCATTCAAAAATAGTACATTGTTCACCGTGGGAATAATGTGACCGATTACGAGGGCGTAGTTTAAGGCCAGAAGCGCAGCTTAGGGCCTTAATACGCCCGACTTAATACCACCGAGTGAAACAGTGCCTTATACTACACATGCGAGGAAAACAAGACATGTATAAACGGAATCCATCTTTGAAAATGTTTCTTAGTGGAATTGCTCACTAATTATAGATGTTGCATTAAGAAATTACATTGGATTGATGCATTAATCGCTTTTTTAACGAAATAATAAATAGGAGTGTTCGATTCTCAAGTCAGAAACATGTAGAATTAAGTACAACAGTAATTTACCAAAGCAATAGGTATACGTAAATATAAAAATTAAAACTTTTAACAGGGACTCTGTTCGAAGACATCTATGATGCTTATTAAAAAAATTAAATAGAAATGGAAAGGAATCGTACATTCTGTATCATTTCGTTTGGCATTTGATTACATATTTCTTAAATTCTTGCATGAACTCTGAGATTTTCATCTGTCAAAGTCAAAAGTGACTTATAAAAATCGAATAGCAGGTCAGTAATGAATTTCCATACAACTTTTCCCGCATTTTTTGCCGGGAAAAATGACGTACTTTCTACCCCGTCCTTGACCAAGTAAGAGTCTACATTCCAAGGAATTGTAGTATGATTTTTTGTTCTAAGTAAAGAATTCATCTTTTTATGATAAGGCGTCAATAAATAGATACTATTCTTTGTACTATCGACAAATAAAACATGGTTATACATATTTATACATTGTTACAATGGCGTAATAATATATATTAATTGGAAAGATATAACAGATTCTTTTTAGTACTATAATCTCAATAAAAATAATAGAAAAAAAGAAAAGAATGTTCCATTTTGGAATTTAAAAATTTCATATACTTGCCCATTTAGCGATATAGAATAGAATACTTTATATTTCAATCTCTTTGCCTTTGAGAACCGCAAAACGGTATAACGCGGTTATATTCGAAAGGCCGTCCTGTGTGCCTCCATAGTGGATACAAAACACCGTGAGTACAGAAGTGTACTCATTTCAATTTCAGTCCGAAATACTAAATTGAAAAGAAATAAAATTTCACAAAATTTTAAACTAAAATTAACAGATAACAAAAAAAAAATACATAAAATATTTGTAATTGTATTTTTGTCGTGTCGTATCTAAAGGATCTCGCTTATAATAGAGAAGATTGGAATAAGCTCTACCGACTGATTATGATTTGTAATTCATAGCTAGCAACAACAAGATTGCGATGGTTCAGGACAGAGCTTGTTGGCGTAGATAGAGGGAGGCTTATGCCCAGCAGTGGGTTATGGAAACCTGATAATGAATTGTTATTATTTAATTATTATGTCTTGACTAAGTCGTGGTCATACTGAATCTACCGTTCAATCCTTTTGTAGTCCGGGGTGACAATTAGGAATTATCTTCCTAGTTGTCACCTGTTTTGTGCCAGAGTGCTCACGTGGTATTTTAACATTGAAAAAGTTATTAACGCTATGTAATGATATCTTACATGAAACGGAACGTTATGTCAAATTGACACACATTGCTAAAGTTAGTCGTTTAATTCGAAAATCGAACAGGCACTGAATCGATAGCATTCCTTAAAAGGGCGTCATTTTATCTTTTTTTAATATTCCGATTTTAAATTTAACATCCAAACTTTTCAGCATGAACGATTTATCTGTAATGCTTTATAATTTATGCCTACGGCCTAGCAATCTGCTAGCCCGGCCACATAAACAGTGCACGGTGATTCGCAATGCAAAACGCATCCTACCCACATATCTAATATTCCCGTATTTTGAATAATTGCTGCCGGCCTGTCTGATTGTGAACGCACGTTTTGTCTTGGGATTTTAGCACAATGCTAGTGATTTCATCATCATTTTAGCCATTGACAGTCTCCACTAGACATAGGCTTTCCTCGAGGCGTCCAGAATAAGAATTGAAGTGACCTGCATCCAGCTCTCTGATTTACTTATTCAAATTCACTTTTCAAGGAAGTGACGCGTCATAAGTATTGGGCCAATTGTAATCTTGCCACCACCGGATCACGCCCCGGGTGGTGTAAAATATATTTTAGGGTACAATCAAATCATGTCTGTTCTGTCTTCTTCTTTGTCTACCCCTTATCCCAGTTTATTATTATTCGGGTCTCCTCGTACATTTGCGCCAGAGGTACTCGTATCTTACCTAGCCTTACATGTTTTTCATGTGGCTGGTGGTCTGCCTACGCCCTTAGGTTTCTCAGGGCTGTGTTGTATTGCGAAATAATTAAAAACCCCACAAAACATTACCGAAATTTAAAACATAATATGTGGGCTTAAAAAAACAAATTTACAAATTCATGTCATTGATCAATTTTCTGGAGCTGCGACGTCACACGGCAACTTTTACATGATAGAGAAAATTTACTTGTTAAAATAAAAAAAAATCGTATAATCCGTTATGAATAGTAAAGATTTTTTTATATTATTCCTACTTTAACTTGTTAATATCAAACTGCTAATTATGGAAATTAAAATAGACATTGATTTTCTTTTAAGTCGAAACAGAGCTTATGCATAAAGTATGTGGCATAAATTAAGGTTCTGTAGGTCCGTAGCATATTATAATTTCTATTGATATGTCACAGGGGATGTGATTAAAGTGTCGGCTCAAACGTTGTTTGTACCTAATAATAAATTTATAAAAAATATATTTTTATTAAAATTTGCATTTCCTTGGCTTGCTCTAGTCATTTCTTTGGAACCTTTGTTTTTAATTTTTAATTCGTCTTTGTTTTATTCAATTCGTCGAAATAACTATGTATAGCAAGATTTAATTGTGTAAATATAGTGTATTATTTGTAATATATAATTATTAAAAGAACTGGCAAATAATAGTGAAGAATTGACTAAACTCTACCGACAAGAGCCTAGCTCTTAAATTTATGAATAAATGAGTGTATAATTGATTTGCTATAAGGCATAGAAGGTAATTAAAAAAAAAGAATTTGATCGTCGGTTAAAATATCCCTTATGTAATTTTGCCGATTTCGTGACGTCGCCGTCCGTACCAGCAACTCTCGTGGAGCCCTATTTTTGATATGGATGAATCATATGTCGAATGAAAATCATTCGATATCGAACGAAAATCATTTGACTCACCCAGTTTTCATGAGTTTCACTTTTCAAAAATAGCAACCCTGAAGTTTGTCCGCTGTCACGAACATGCCCTGAGCGGTTTTTCTCATCTTATCGAAAATCCACATCTTCATCTTCCCCGAAATCATGAATCTTTTTCTTCGCAGTCGTATAAAAAGAATAGTATTCATTCAATCATATCTACTGGGTGACATGGTCAGGGGACGCTGTCAACCCGGGTATCAGAATTTTCAGCACCGCCTTTCGGACTCTGACGTGGGTGGTTCCTTTAACGACAAATCATAACCGGCACCAACGGCTTAACGTACTAACCGAAGCGCGGAATCATCATTATTAAATACAATCATGTGATTCAAGCTTGCAATGTCCTAATCAAATTGGAAAAAACTAAATAAAATGCTTCCTGTGGGAATCGAATCTACGACCTTATGGTCTAAGGCAATCGGCACGGAAACAGTTATCAGTAAAATTAATCGAAAGGTTACAATAGTGTGAGAATTAAAGATATCATTGTCAGTATTTGTCAGAAATTTGACTGCGCCGCGCCCGCCGTAGGGGGGACGGGGGGACGGGAGGGAAGGTTCCACGCAAGGGTGCAGGGTGGCGAAGCCGTTAGTTCGATTTCTATCGCGGCATTATTCCTGCTAATTACAACTAGCTCGTACTACTTGCAATAACAACCGGTCAAAACAATATTCGCTTTGTGTTGCTTCGTCTGTGCTGCCGTAACTGCCTTCGTGGTCGAGGGGTTTGCCTTAGACCCGGATGAAGTGGATTCTATGACCATTGTTTCCAGTTTGGTTAGGACATTGCAGGGTTGAATCACCTGACTGCCTGTTATAATGATGATTCCGTTGGTTTATTATCTTATTTCGGTTCACAAAACCAACTTTATACAGAAACATACAACAAAGAAAAGAAATACATGAAAAAAAAGACATTTGAATATGTGCTAAAGAACAGTCCCAAAAAAGAATGAGAAAAATAAATTTAATAAGATTACGTTCGTTTGTTAAAAAAAATAACCTAAATTAATGCGCTTCTTTTTGTTTAGTTTTAATCTTTCTCTTAGCTCAATCTCTCCCTCCCAACACGCAGCGTTGGACATCCGCCGACCAGTTGGTCAGATAACCTAAAAAAGGTCGCAGGTAATAGCTGGATGCAGGTTGCTTCCAAGTCTTCCGACCGGTCATTTTGGAATCATTATGCCTATGTCTAGCAGTGGACTGACAGCGGCTGAACAAATTATAACTCTTACTCTTTCGTACGGTCGCTGAGCCAGCGGAGTAGGTATAAATAGATAGTTAATTTGAAGGTTAGGTATAAATTCTCATTTATGGAGCAAGAAGATATACATATATCTCTTTACACATGTGTGAGTAGCTCTATGTGAGGAGGCCCTAACTATTAGGTTTAAAGAATTCGGCATTTTATTACAGGCCGCCTGAGTGGTCAACATTTTATCAGTTTACAAATTTTTACACACAAAATATTTATTAATCCGTGATAATACCGGCCAATCGGCGTACGTGCTAGTTTTTAAACGGCATCGAATGGTGCAATTTCCTACAGCTCGCTGCTCGATTATTTCCTCGTACTGATTTTCCGAGTATATACCGTGCCCAACAAGATTTGCACCAATTCGGTCGGACCGAAATAGGGCTGTGAAGGATTTCAATATGTTATTTGTGGGTATTGAGTGAGTGGCGAATCTATCTCGCTCGTCTCGTCGCTTTGCCCAGGATCCCTATTTTTGAAAAGTATAACTCGCGCAAAATCGACGAGAAGAATAATTTTTGTTTGATATCGAACGATTTTCATTCGACATATATATGTCACACATTTCAAAAATTCCACTTTATATTTATAATACTTACTTACTCTCCGCTGGCTCAGCGATCCGAAGTGGATCTTGGCCTCCGAAACAAGAGAGCGCCAGAGTGTTCTATTCTACGCGATGGGTGCCAAGAGTCCGCTCCCATTTTACATAGTAATACCGTGTCGTCAACCGAGGTCCTAACGGAAGATCAGCGCTGTCAATTACATCTGACGGCAATATGCTGAGTTGGTTCCTTTTTTTGGAAAAATGCATCCTTTTTTTACCCGACTGCGACAGAAGGAGGGTTATGTTTTTCGAGAGTATGTATGTATGTTTGTGTGTATAATTGTTTGGCACGCTTTACAGCCTGAACGGGTCGATGAATTTTAGCTTGAGAGTTGTCATTAGATTCGTATTCACTGTGAGCGTGACACTAGGTAGCGTGACATAGATTTAGTTTTTTTTTTGACTACTGGGTACATCAAAATAAAAATTAAAAAAATGGCGGAATTGTCGCGGTTTTTTTTATTTCCAAATAGCCCAAAAACGCAGACGGGTGTTTTAGTTTTTTAAATTACCGTTATCTTGTTATAGTATGATGATATCTTTTAATTATTCTTGTGTTTAAATCTTCTGTGTGTTTCCAAAATATATTATTTTCTTTCTCATTCTTCTTTCTTTCTAATAGTACTCAAAAAATAGCCCTCGCGGCCGTAGCAGTTAAAGTAAGTAATATTTATTTGTTTAATTTTGATAAATTAGCGCGATTGTTATAACCATAATAGTTGTAATAAAAAAATATATCGTAAACTAATCTAGCCACATGAACAACACAACAAGCCCGTAATCCACAGATTCCATTAGCCATTTACAGGCTGGTTGGCTCCCGGACTATACGCTGGCCTCCCGGACTATACGCTTGCCTCCCGGACTATACGCTTGCCTCCCGGGCTATTGTGTCGCAGGCGCCCTACGTCTATTGATAAGGTGGTATCACTGTCATCCGGGGCCAATGTTTGACATTGATTACGATAACCCTTGGGAAACAGAACCTTCATAGGATTTAGGAAATTAAAGACTTGTCAAGATGTTACAGTTTATATTGTGAAAGCGAAGATTTGAGATGAAATTGTACGCTAGGAGGATTAATGTTCTTATTTAATACTTGCTGTTTCCCGCAGCTCCGTCTGCGTCAAAAAGTAGCCTATGTTTGACCCCGGGCCTTTAAATATATTCATACCAAATTTCATCAAAATCCGTTCGCTGTTTGGAAGTGAACCGTAACAGACAGACAGACTTTCGCACTTATGATTATATATTAATAGTATGGAAGGAATCGATATGCAAAAAACTTCAAAGTCTCTAGTTATGACAGCAGATATTGAAAAAGCCTATGGTTTTAAGTCCGCTATTTACATGTTTTGTAATGAAGTTTAATAAATTAATAAAGGCCTAGTAATATTATTCTGTTTTAATACAACGCAGAATTCAGAAAACTTTCGTTCAAAATTATTATTTACTAAAGAAAACATTTCAAAACAAATTTAACGCGTCTCAATTGAAACTCCGACTAACTTCACAGCGAATGCCAACAAATCTTAACCAATCGATTCGCAATTTAAAATCCACTTAAATACTTACCGCAGTTAATCGAAAAGTTCGAAGTCGGGGGTATCTCTAATTGCTTGTATTAAAATAACAGAATGATGTCAAAAATATAGGGCGCTTCGGCGGCGCCTGGCACCGCTTCACATGTTTATAATCATTATGATAGCATCAAGTATGCGATAGCGGCTAGGAAACGAACGAGTAGGCGATGTTTTGCGCCCCGTATTGAAATTACCTGCGTTCGTACGTTGTGGTACAAGCGCGAGGCAAGCCACAGTACAAAGATTAGGGTTGTGGTGTGGTGCTAGCGTTTTCTTGTTACATTAGAATAATTCTAACCTGTTTACCTTAAATACCATTTAATGCCCAGAACTTGGTCACCCCTACAACATTGTCTATAGACCTGTACTGGTCGTCCAGCGTACAGGTCAGAAGGTGGCTCATTGTCTGGGGAGATACACACACTCGCAGGCGATGTTTTCACTGCTTATTAAAGACCACTTGGCCAGATTGTCTCTACTGCACCCGACCTGGGGTTTTAGCCTGTTTAGGCACTTCCAGGTCGTCCAGGGAGAGAAAAGGAGATCGATAGGTGGGTTTAAAAAGCTTTGATACCACCATGCTTTGCTGGATTAATTTAATATGTGTAACTCACACGATTTAACTAAATTATCTACTACCTACTTAATTAAACTATGATTATTAGTCACTTGCAAGTGGTTGACCCATATAATAAGAGTGCATAAGAGTGCCCGAGTGCTCAACTTGTGCAACTGAGCAATTAATTGGGTATTGGGGAAAAAGGGGTACGGTCACAGGGAAAATTATGTCTCGTAAAATAGCTACGAATAATCAGAAGTTAGGTCATAATGGTTTATCTTAAGAATTGTTTAGGTTTCACTTGACCTATAATGTTAAAATCTGCTTTTGTTATTCATTTATTTACTACTAGCTGTTTCCCGCAACTCCGCCTGCGTCAAAAAGTAGCCTATGTTTGACCCCGGGTCTTCAACTATATTCATACCAAAGTTCATCAAAATCCGTTCAGCGGTTTGGCCATGAAAGCGTAACAGACAGACAGACTTTCGCATTTATAATATTTGTATGGATTTATTTTTCAAACAAATTACACAAAGCAGCATACAAAAACCAGATACTAAGTTTGAACATACACGGCCGCGCTTAACGCCCTCACTGTGACCAAATCCTACTGAGAAATTTAGAACCGAATAAACATTTATTCATTCATTCATTACAGTTACAAACATAAAATGGAATTAGTGGAATAACTCCAAACCTAAGTGCATGTATATTTATTTACTAGCTATTTCCCATGTCTGTAATCTTATGGAAATACAGTTAACCCTATATGATAAGTATTTATTTTTAGACGTCAAGGATTGGCTCGCGTGGGACTTTCGGGGATAAGCGTATATTTTTCTTTTAGGGTTCAGGGATATGCCCGCGTGGGAATTCAGGATAAGCGTATTATAATACTATAAAACCACGTAAATATAAGCAGTATTTGGTGATAACTAAATAACAATATATACAACTCCAATAAAATACTTAAAACAGCCGTTTACCAACAGTAGATTTCACAAGATGTAACATCTTTTCTTATTTATTTAGTAGTATTTTAATGTCATGAAAAAGTAACCGTTACAATTCGACGTCGGTGTTGCTCACATAGAGAGCCGTAAGAATAGAAAAAAGTATAAAAGTAATGGCAATTTTATTTTATGAATTGTTTACATATAAATCAACGGATAAAAAGTTTATTAGCCAAGTGAAGCGTCTCAGTCGCACAAAAAGTAAGATCCATAAATTAGAAAGGGATAGAGAGAGTGAGCAGGTGCTCACCATTTCGCAAAATTATATAGCGAACAGAGAGTACCTACCACTAATGATTGCTAACGTAGTCGCTATTTTTAACTACGGTGAAACAAAAAAAGGGTTATGTGTTTGACAAGTATGTATGTGTGACTTCCCCTTTGATCCCTCCTAGCCTAAGAACGGCTGAACCGATTTTGAGAAATTAAACATTGTTAGATCCGTCTTTTTAATGCAAGTGTCGCTGGGTTATATATTAAATAAATTTTAAAAGATCAATGTGGCGCATTTTTGCTATATGCAAGTTTGTGTATAAAATCTATAAGATTTTCAAGGATCGTCACTATTAAACAACTCCCACTGTACCATAGAGTCGGAGAAAGATAGAGCGTCGTAAAAAAAGTGTCACATATTCATACACATGTGTGCAATGTTTATAACCTATTTAATTTGTGGTCGGGGCAATGCTCTTCAACGTACAAAGCAGAAAATTATCCAAAGATGAGCGATTTCTTCCGTTGCAAACTTTGTAGGCCCTATTTATATGTATAATGTCAGCCTTCGGTATATGTAATTGTTTATTTATTGGATGGGAAACATTTTGCATTTGACTATCTTTATCCCGTGGATTCGCGCGCTCATTTGCGGGCAGTATGTTTGGCTGCCAATTTATGATAGAATTATGTCGTCCAAACGTAGTCTCGGTTGCGTTCTCAGATAGAATAAGAGTCTGCTTTAGAATTTTTTCCCCTCCACTTTCCCTCTGAACACTTAGTCCGACTTTTAATCCAATTAATTTAATCAGTAGGGACGACTGGTTTTGTTTATTTGTGCTTAGTTTGCTTGAATTCGAAATATTTTGGTGTCTTGATCTTGACTGTTTCCTTCTGACCTTCTGTCCTTTGAATTGATCGGACAACGTGAACTTTGCTTCTTATAGTCCCATAAGGGACTCTGACTAGGTCGACCGTTTTAGAGAATACTTGGCCCGACTATCTTGTTTCGTATTACTTGATGGCCACGACCAACGGCTTAACGTACCTTCCGAAGCACGGAATCATCTTTATTATCGAACAATCAGGTTACTAATGCTTGCAATGTCTCAACCAAACTGGAAACAACTAAACAAAGTATGCTTCCCATGGGAATCGAACCCACGACCTCCGAGTAAACGTCTTAACCACTGGACCACGGAGGCAGTTAAATAATGTGCTTGATCTTTAAATTAACTCGTAGTTATTCAGAAAAACGTATTAAAATAACATTTGCAAGGCTGATTTTATTCTTGGAGTTAAATATCGATGAATGCAAAATATTGAAGAGATCCCGCTATTTTCCCAATATGCCTTGCAATGTTTCAATTCATAATTATCTCTTTCGAGTTTTCATCCCTGATTTCACTGAACAACATACGATTTATTGAATTGTTTCCTGTTTATATTGACGCCCACGTTTCATTCATTCATATTTAGGAGAAGAGTTCATGCACATATGTTGAATAAGTTAGAGAGATAAATAGTTTAAATACAACAAAAGGCAGACTTATTCCAAATAATCTGCCATCAATCCATGAAACAAAGGAATCCGTCTTAATTTAGTATGTAAAACTTTTTGATTCCCACAAATTTTGTTTCTCCAAACGCATGATGAGGAACTATAAAGTTTAAAGAAATAAATTACCCAATATGCCTTTCGTGGGATTTTTGGGACAATTTTTTGATTTAAATCGCAAATATCTATGACGTCCTGAAGGAGGTCCCAGGCAGGCGCTGGATGTATGCCGGCTATGGTGACTGCAAATATAAATAATATAAAACAGAAGTAGAATAAATAAGAATGTTGACTACGATTTACTAATTCTGGGTCAGAACATTTTTCATGTTTCTTATTTTTCACTAGTCATACAGTCGAGGATACGTACATAATTTTTGTCGCAGTGAATTTTTTTTAGGCGGCACAAGTGGCCTATGTACGAATGTATATTGGATCTAATACGTGTATATTTCAACATTTTATTAACACATTTCTTTTTCTTTTCAGGTAAGTGTAAATGCTGACGTTTGTGGTTGTGGGTGAGTTCTTGTCACACACACACGCGAGTCTAGAGCAAACACTAAAATAAAAGGTGGCAAAGTGCGAATCGGATTGGCGCATACGGGTTTCTCACCAACAGCTTTTGAGAATTGTTACCTACAGAGTTTTATGTAAAAAAAAAAAAAAAACTTTTTATGTCAACATAGATAGATTATATAGACAACGGCCAAAAAAATTGTCATCAGCCTTTAAAAAATTCTTTCGGAGATTTAATGACAAAGAAACAAGAGTCAAGATTGTGAAATCATACGGACGGGCGGCATCCATTGTAAAATACGTTATTAATTTATCTAATAATACTAAAGTTACAATAAATTGATGTCCGTCCTCAATAGAAGGTCAATAAATGTCGTTTAGAATCCCCCTAGTAGGAACACCATATATTTAAGGTACTTACACTTATTAAATAGGTATAGCTTAATTTTACTCTGTACAGCAAAATATTTTTTCTTGTCTTGAAGTCTTGAGTACCCTAAAATCATATTTTCCGTTTGGTTCCAAAAATTTGTAAATTAAGTACCTATCACAATTTCCAAAGACACTTAACATCCAAGAGTGCTATTTTTGAAAATTGTGAGTCACGTAAAATCGGCGTGTCGAATATTTTTTGTTCAATATCGAATGATTTTCATTCGGCATAAATGTGACACATTCAAAAATAGGGCTCCAGAAGTTTCCTGTTTTGCGGAGCAAATGGAGGCTTCAGCATCAGAATGTTTATAGTATCCCAAGAAAGTCTGCAAAAATGCTCCCTAGCTAATGTTAAAAGAGACAAAAATTGGTCCCAAAAATTTCGATCATCTGGCAACCCTTATATTTGAATCACTTAAGGCAGCCAAAAATATTGATATGAATTTAATGAATGACACAAGTATGATTGAAGGTTGAATTAATTCAATTTAGCTTGAGGAACTACAGCATTACGCGTCTATGCAATTTTAATGTACGTGGTAATAAATTCGAGCGTAATATAATAAAGTAGATAACCAATAATTCTATTATCTACAAATTATTCTCTCGCACAATGTAAATCTCTCGGCCGTACTTCGTCCACGATGACGAATATTCATATAGAAATTAGTCGGGGGGCAGACAGGGGCTGCTGTGGGGTCACACGGGGCCGAAGGGGGGTCTATCGCTACGCCAACGCCATCTAGCGGGCACTCCGACACGCGCGACGCCTTTAATGAACTTTATGTCACTGTTCTCTCATAAGAGCACACTTTTCTTTGCGATAGCATGTTAGTTTGAACAAAGCACTTGGGCCAAGCACTGGCCGCCTCTTTGCGTAAGCTTTCGCGGCTGTTTCAATGTTTTAGGCGTGAAGTCAATAGTGAAGGACTATTGTTCTTTTACGTATTATATAAAGGTGTTTTTCCATTTTGCAAGCGTTTCTCTTTTTTTACTGTTTAAAAACTGTTTTAGTATGTTAAAAATGGCTATTTTGTATGTACCAATATTAAAGGTGACTTTTTAATGCTCTCCCTTATTTTTGCTGTAGGTGAAGTTAGACTATTTTCTTAGAAATTGCTTTTGACATATCATATTTTTTTTCTTATACCTAAGAATTATTATTATACCTAAGAAAAAAATGTATATAAATACTTATTCAAAACAAAATCGTTAAACTACGAAACATTCATAAATTAGTAGAAATCTGAATCATCGTCAATCCTATCCGCTTCCCCCTTTCTTTTGGGATCGGCTCTTATTCTCGACTGGTTTTTATTAAATACACAAATTAATGTAATTTTTAGATAAGTAGTATTTCTACTTATCCATACTAATATTATAAATGCGAAAGTCTGTCTGTTACGCTTTCACGGCCAAACCGCTGAACGGATTTTGATGAAATTTGGTATGAATATAGTTGAAGACCCGGGGTCAAACATAAGCTACTTTTTGACGCAAGCGGAGCTGCGGGAAACAGCTAGTGTGGAAATAAATGTTCTAACAACAACGAAAGATAAAAACCTTGCATACTGAAGAATGAAACACAGAAAGGCAGACCCTGAGCCCTGGGGAGATAAGGAGTGCAATTTTTGAAATGCACGACTCAAATCATTCGACTCACCGATTATGTCGAAAGAAAATCTTGCGATATCGAACGAAAATCTAGCGCCACACTAATTTTGCTTTTGTCATACATTTCAAGCTAGGATAACGCCAATAGAGAACCGTGAAGAATTTAATCTCACGTGCTTATTGTAGGTTGACGTTGATAATCAGACAAAGTCGGATTTACTATACATATCTGTACTCCGTCAAAGGATCGTCAGTCGCCGAAACCCTTTATTTCCATTATCCAACTAGTATACGTGCCTATTTGGAACGCGCACTTTTAATCAAAATCCTTTTCGGCGTGATTAATAAGTCCAATTGGTATTAAGAAGTCCTATCAGAACAAATAAATTTCCAATGTATATTCCATTCCAAGTTTTTGGTAACCGCCTTTCCAAAAAATAAGATTATGACTACCGCGTAAAACAAAAATGGATAAAATAAATCGGCTTGTAGATAGTTTCAAAATTCAGTCATTTTTTATTCAGAATTCTAACAAAAAGCAAACACTAAAATGTATTTGTGAAACATGGATACCATGTAGAGCTTAAACTGAAACAAAAAATATTGTCATACCCACTAGCGCAGACTATTCCACGTACAAAACCTAACAGGATATGCCGTAGATGTAAATACATAAATAAATCTATTTTCGTTGGAATCCGTTCCCCGTTTTCTTTTGAACCGACTGGGGTAAATATCGCACCAGCATCGATAAAATACCGGACATTTCGCAATCGAACACTAACGAATGCCTAGTCCTTTTTGGGCCCACTTCCCCTTCGCTGTTAGAAGACAGACTTGGAACAAAAAGATCCTTGGCCTTTTGAGCTACAGCCCTCATTTTCGTTTCCGCAATTAAGACCATTTTTGAATGGTCAAAAATTCTTCTCTTTGATATATTTATCAACATGAAAGTCATATTTTTTATAAAATGTATTCTTAAACTGTCCATAGCTTGATAAAGGTGGAGAACTTATCAACATAGCAACTAAAACCCGCATACACATAGCTTGTCATCAACTCATCATGTCTATTTCTTTAATGTCGTTTACAAAAACATACTTAATATAATGATTTCTTATGTTTTCGCGATTGTTATTCATTAAATTAAACTATTTTAATACTTAATATATTTTCGCATACAGCTTTCACATGTAAAAACATTATAAGGGCTTTGTTTAAAACATAGACTATGCCTTTGGAAGTTTGTCATATCGAACTGATGACAGCCAACAAGACCTAGGTTGTACACAGTACATCAATGTCGACTGTTTTTACTTCAATAAATTATTTCTATAATATTGACGTCTCTGAAGCACTTTTATTGCGAAAATACGAGTACGGAATTTTTATTGAGCCTGTTTCCTTCAATCATTATTTGTAAGCCCCATATTTATGACAGAGCAGCGTTCTATGAACTATTTATGTTACTTTCATAATTTAAAATAAATAATGCATCTTTTGTGGGCCACCGCGGTCCCTGCAAGTTGCAACACAATGTGTTCATAGCATACTTCCATAGCACATAGTTAATTATTATCTTAACAGCATAAAACGCAGCACTTTGTATGCAAATGAGACGATCGTTAACATTCATACTTATGTAAATATAGGCTGGTATCGGTACATTTGCGCGATATATCGGCGCTTTTTTTCGCCGGTACGCTCCAGTCAACTCTACGGAAATATTCGTGTTTAAAATTTAATTGCTTGTTTAGGAATTTGTTACGTGGAAAAAGGATGCGGCCGAGCGGGCCAGTGGGTGGCGGGTGGGATCCAGTTGGGTTATATTTTTCATCAGTCGGCGTAGGTGAGACAGGAGATTAATAAATTTCCTGCACCGCACGGGTCGTGATTAGTTCGCTAATGCGATTAGCTCGCACCTCGGCCGCGCGGTGCTATTGTGTAGTATAGTGATGCGCACGCGGCGATCGCTTGCTGTCCCAGATTGCCCCCGGTATTTCCCCGATTGGACCCGCCGCGGGGTGGCGGTAACCAGATTGTTATCCAAAGTGTTAATACGCTCGGGCGCCGCATAATTAGTTGCCATCCTCAAGTTTCACTTTTATCTTTCCGGTTGCATCTGAAACACGACAGTGAAAATGACGTCACGTTTGACCTTGAAAAATTTGCAGCTAATTAATTTCAAATTTGCTTTAAATTTAATGTGGTTCAAACCTCACATGTTTTTAAAATAGATCCAGACGGACACAGAAAGTCAGTCAGGCAGGCCGAAAGCATCGGTCTTAAATTGAATAATTGATGTACGAGCCATTCTAAATAGTGTTGAAACCTATTCTGCGGTTTGATCAATGGGCCCTGCTGCCAAAGCGTACTTTAGTCTAAAAAAAGGACAGTGGCGTGCGACGCCGGGGTTTGTATACATTCTGTTGTTTTCTGTACAGTGACGACTAAATTTGTAAAACTTTTTGTTCTTTTTTTCAAAGTAATAAGGTCTAACATTTAGTACGGTTGCGCTCACATTGATGCTTGTCTGTCTGTACAGCCATGTCCAGAACTTAAGTAATCTTAGTGAAGGGAAAAGCGCGCCTTTGTTTTGTATTGATCTGATAGTGCTCGCATCACTCAAGCCTAATAATGTTTTATTTTTTTTGCTAAGTTTATACCAAACATATTTTCATGTGACATAAGAAAGTAAGGCAGGTCTGGACCCCATGTTTGCAATGTATGACGAATGTCGAATCAAAGTCGTTCGACTCACCGATTATTATAGACTAGCCTTGTGGTGTCTTAACTTATAGTATGGCGGTGACTTGATATTATTTCTGTGAGCAGAGCCGTAATGTACTGGCAGGATGTATAAAGTTTCACCAGGTTTCCGATCCCTGTTGAGGTACACGCTAAGATGAAGAAGAAATAACTTAATTACTCAAGCAAACCCCGGCGCACGCACATTACCTCCCATGACGCAAACTACCAACTCCGATATAAATCAAGCATATTGTGATTCGGATACAACGCACAACAATACCGTATTTACATATAAAACATTATTTTCAAGGCAATATTTATCGTGGCTTGTAATCCAATATGTTCCTTTTGTTATAAGTATTACGTACCACCCGTTACAGAGATTAATTTATACTACTTCTTATTGTTTTTCGCTTGTTTCCTGTCGGGTTAAAAATATAAATTTCAACTTGGTTTTTTCGTTTCGACGCTCAGATGTCGAACGCGAGTTTTTTGATCGTTTCGCGTACTTTTAGTTGAACGATTTGCGCAATGTTGTATATTTCAGTGTTTATTTTACTTTTCTATAAATGGTTACGGAGATTAGACTGCTGCTGTGATTTGTGTTTGTCGACTCAACAAAGGGACAGACCTACGTACTTACATACATTACATACATGGAAACCAAATAACCCTCCTCTTTTAACTTAGCCGCAGTCGGGTAAAAATCTTTCCATTTTAAAATTATTACTTCGCAACCTGGTCGTGTCTTTTCTCAATGACTTAATTATCGCTTTGAAGTAAGCTTATTTAAAGAGCTTTTGTTACCTCGTAAGAAACCAATAAAGCTTTTTACTGCCAGTAATGGCGAAAAGTCTATATGATAGTGCATTGTATCTTGTGTCAATTTATTATTACATCATTATGAAGAACTGCTGTTTTACTACTGATGTTACTTTAATAAATTGTTAATAAATTTAATTTTTTATAACATGTGCCTTTCAGAAAATAATCCACTGAAAATTTATATTTTGTGCAAATAGTCGCTCATATAGTAAACATGAAATATCAAAACTAATTTAGTTATAAAGTTGAAATTTGCCAAGCTCAGCGTCGGACATCAGCCGGCCAGATGGGCAGAAGACTGCAAAAGGTTGGATGGAGGCCCCTTCCAACCAGTCATTTTGGATATCTTTGGGTTGAGACCTATGTCCAGCAGAGGACTGCCTGCTGCTGAAATGATCATGATATGTCAGCTACTTTCCCGGATTCCCACGGGAACTTGAGAGAATCCTGCTAGTTTACAATGATATATAGGAAACTCACATCAACAAGAAATCTTTGTTTGAAATAATTTTTGAAAGTGTAACTCTCTCAAATTAGTGTGACTCACCGAATATGTCGAATGAAAATCATTCAAAGTCGAACGACAATCATTCGAATCATCGATTTTGCGTGAATCATACTTTTTAATAAAAGGGCTGAAACTGAATATTTTTATTTATTAAGCATTAATTGTTACTGAAAACTGTCTGTTCGTCTGTTTGCACGGCGGCACGGCGACACGCGACCTCTGAGTCTTGCTTACATATGTGTGTTTATATTGCACGAATTACAATCACATGCAGGCGAACAATACGATGCCTGACGACGGTAACACACTGAAAGCTAAGCTATGTAGTACCTATCATAGCGGCTTATACTTCCCCTATTCGAGCGATGTCTTAACCCGCACACGTACCGAAAGCTACGCTAAAAAATCTTGCCTTTTTTTTAGACTTATAAGTCTGAATTATTAGCTACTAGCTGGCCCGGCAAACCGCCTCCGAATATATTCCTGGACTGCCAAAAATAATTCAATTGATTTATATATATATATTTTTTTTATGCGTGTGTAGCCGCATTTTTCTCTGCGATAAAAAAAATGCATTAACATATTTTTTTATATTTATTTATTAAACACAGTATGTAAAAAGGCGACCTCATCGCACAAGCAAACTTTTCCAGGCAACCTTTAAAGAATTTGGACGATTTAGGCTTATAAAAGAATGGAGAGATACAGATAACCATGACATCCACAAATCATGAAAAATAACACCCCTTTTTTGGTCTGTAATAAATATACTGACGACGTTTACTTATACCCATTCAATGTCGAAATATTTGATATGAAAATGCAATCGTCACCGCATCCGCTGCGCACGCACATTGTAATTTTAAATTATTGCAATACATTTCAATAATGTCTATCAACATTTTCTATTCTCATATGAATTTCACTGTCATAGTCATGGTGCTTGAAAGGATAGTTTCACTTTATCTAATCAAATAGTGTAGTAATATTATTTAGTATGAATATAGTTGAAAACCCAGGGTCATACATCGGCTACTTTTTGACGTAGGCGGAGCTGCGGGAAAAAGCTTGTCTATTATATTTGTTATTAATTTCACTCAGGCTGAAAACGACAACTTCATGAATAAACATTTAATAGTGCGATTCTAAAATCGAATAATATTGAGGAGTTCGTTAATCGGACGCGACCCCGCGATGACGTGACGCGACTACTATTGGATTGGTCGCCATTTAGTGCCATTTTAAATCTTGAGCTCCTCCGTGCTTCGCAGGGCACATTAAGCCGTTGGTCCCGGTTGTTATCGATAGATAGCAGTCGTGAGGCTGTGTCAGACGCCTTAGGGCAGCCTGAAAAATTCTGACAGTGTTAGCCACTAACACATCTCGGGTCATTTTCCTGTTGGTTTGGTTTCCCTGTAAAAAGGGTTACGGAGGTCAGACGGCAGTCACTCCATTGTAATAACCAGTTCCGCCAAATCTAGGATCGCGACTTACAGCGTACCTTAGGCTCCGAAGCGTAAGCTGACGACACAACTAGGAATGCACTCTAGGATGATGAGATGAATGTGATTCTAAAATCACTTCTTAACAACGAAGTCATTATTCTAAACTTTTCTGATTTTCTTATCTACAAGTAAGTAAAAAAATAATTCATTCATACAGTAACCCACTCGGGGTTACGTAGACAATCGACCTTGTACACCCTGATGTCAGAGACCTTTATTAAATGAAGAATAAATAATTAAGAGAAAGATAGCTGCGATATCTTGACCCGCACTGTGACACGACTTTAAACATTAAATGCATGAAATATGCTCTGATTTGAAACAATGGCAAAATATGCATATAATAACATCAATGAATAACAATGGAATATAAATTATCATTTAAACTGATGTATATTTTATAAAATGTAGCCCTTCTATTGGAAGTAAGCCACACAATTTGTTGTACTTGTATGGTAATCGTAAAATCAACGCGTTGTTCGCGACGCTCTGTGGAGTTTGCCTTTCTTTACAGCCTCACTGGTTTCTTCGTCTAAGCGCGTTTCCTTAACAGTTGCGTCCTTAGCTTACTCTACGGAGCCTACATTTGGCGACACTGGTTATTATATGGAGCTACTGCCGTCTGATCTCCTTTTTCCAGGAAAATTAGATCAACAAGGAGTGCTATTTAAAAAGTGTG
Organism: Euzophera pinguis; assembly: GCA_947363495.1. NCBI lineage: Eukaryota > Metazoa > Arthropoda > Insecta > Lepidoptera > Pyralidae > Euzophera > Euzophera pinguis. The sequence continues at coordinate 18,000,856 of OX376154.1, forward strand.
ACTCACGCAAAATCGATATCGATGGACTTTCATTCGACATATATGTCATACGCTTCAAAAATAGGGCCCAGGATTACGTGACCCAAGGAGTGTTAGTGGCCAACCACTGTGACCTTTTTAGGCTGCCTAAAGGTGAATCTGACACCGAGTAACGACTGCCGTTTATCGATAACAGCAGGGACCTTCTTTCCTTTTTGTTATTGAGAATATTGGAGTGTTTTCTACATCCATCCTCAACTGCATCATTTTATATGGAATTTTGTAGTTACCTAACTATCCGACAGGGGCGCTGTACAGATTTACTGTACAAAATTTGTTGCAAACTCCTTAGTTTAATTAACTATATAATTTTTTATTCTGATTTGACTATTGTAAAAACAAGTGTGATTTTTGTCAGTATTCTTGTAAGATCCGAGTTATATCAACATAATGCAGAGAAACTACCAAATTCGACTGTTACCTTTCATTTCACCTACAAATTCCTCATTTATTCTTAGTTTCCTTAATACAGTCCACTTGCACACACATATTTGCACATCCATTCACAACAAAATTGTTATCAAGAGAGCCTCATGGTGGGGGCACGGAATTAATTCTGCAATAGTTTAAAAAAAAGAATCAAATCAACCAGATTTGAGGTGTTTCTTTTTAATTGGAACAAATTACTTTTACTGCATGTAACATTTTCTGATTTTGCGTAAATTTTGGCGTAACAATTTTTGGTTTGCTTTGTCAAATCCATTACATAAATGTCAAAGACCTTTTATCGATTTGGTAACAATGTAAATTAATATTATTATGAAAAATAATATAATGTAGACATAAATTGTGTTACCCAAGGCAATTTCGATGGGCCTTTTACTCTCGTCGACGAGGCCCGGCGACGTTCAGGGTTTTAATTAAATTATCTTCATAAATTAAAATAATCGCAGTTTGCCAAGGACTTAAAATATGATTGTTGAAAAATTTATATTATACTGCTATTGTGTTTAAATATCTAGTTTATTTTTTGCGACTGTAATGTGATAACAGTTGTTTAAAGTTTTAGGGCACCGTACGCGAAGTTGTAACCGATGATATTATTAAGCTTTCTCCGTCTGTCTGTTTAATTAGTTTATTAATAAAAATGTTATTGTTTCACAAGAAAAAAATACTTATAACAATGCTAGATTCACTATCAGTCAACCATAAAGAGAAACGGAAAGATAGTTCGTCGCATAAATGTTACGAAAAAAATATATTACAAAACAAATTTTAGAAAAGCTTAATTTCATACTTAACACTGCGTATTATTTCATTGTATTAATTTTAAAATTTCCATAAACTAGCATAAAGATCCTTTTATGTTTCTGTAAATGGAGATATCCTTTATTATCCATTAGGGCAATTTTTAATTATAATTGGGTAGCTGACTATATTTAAACGTAGATCTACATATTCTTTCGCCTTTACATTATACGAACTTTAAATATAGGATGTATTTTTTTTCAAATTGCTAATTTGTCATGTTTTTGGCGGGCACCATTTTCGAAATCAGGCTGGCAACACTGTACCAGCATTACCCTAAATTCTAACACCAAAATCGTGACGAAGATCGCCGAAGTTACACGACTGGCGTTCGTGAGCGCTGCGCGGGCGCACGATCGACTTGAACACTTTTTTCGTGATTCCACCATTCATTGTTCGAATCGACCACCGTATTCCGCGCACGTCACTCGCTCCGTGTACCATGTACCTTGTACGTGGACCACGAGCGTGTTTCGGCTATTTTTGCATTTGATGGTTAATCTGTCGTGATATGGCTATTAAAATGGAAATCGCAAATGTCTCGTTTTTTTATGAAATTCTTCGATCAAACTTTTATTTTTTTTGCAACAAAAATTACCATAAACCGTTTGTAAACCAATTGCTAAAACATGTCACTAAAAAAGTCGCAAAGTTCCGTCCAAAAATAGTAAAAATACATCCATCATATTACATATCATCACGCCTGTTTTCCTACTTGGTAAGCAGAGACTACGGATTTCCATTTGCTACTATACTGGCAGACCTCCCTCGCTTTCTCTACGCTTACTCTGCGTCATTAACGCTCGTCTATTACGGATACTTCTTATCTGTTCTATGTAAAAAAAAGTTAAAAATAATTCGGGTTTTGCCTTAGTCTTAAAAATACCTCAAACTGGTTGCATATTTTTTTACAATTACTGCAGAATTGTTTTTTCTTGACGCAGACGCAAGCGACTGCGTTAACAATTTTGTATGGTAAATCTGTACAGCGCCCCTAGCGGGTGGTAAGGTAACTACGACATTCCATATAAAACTTAACGCAGCCGGGAGCTACGTTAATAAAATATCATAGTAGAGGTACTGAAATGAATGTAGTTAAAGATTGGATCTAAACACTGTTGAAAATAAAATGCCATTAAATATTCTTAATCGAAAAGTTCGTCCAAAATATGACGTCATCTTTTCAGTTCATTTAGTATGGAGTATTCCCGAATAAACCAATTTTTGGTAAAACAGCTGACGGTTTGAAGGAAGTCCTAAACCACTCAAATACCGAACCCGAATGCACGGAACGGAACGCAATCGAAACAATTTGTGTTTCACAAGCCAGAACAATGTTAAATATCTTCAGATGTACAGTGGCACGCAAAAGTGTTTTACTTTTTTTCTCCTTCAGCAAATCGAAATATTTTTAGATGCCATGCGATATTCTTCTTTCGAGTCAATGGCACAAAAGTACATTCATTTGGCCCAGTAAGTAGGCTAAAACTATACGATGTGTCACGGTGTAGTGTATCAATAATGCGTCGTTTGTGGTAGAGAACGTTAATTATCATCATCATTTCAGTCGCAGTCAGTAGTTGTTGGAAATAGGCCTCTCCTAATTATTTCCAAAATGACTGGCCGAAAACGGCCTAAATCCTGCAACCTTTTTCAGGTCATCTGACGAGACATTATATAGCATTGTATTTTATTTTCGCTCAGTTTTTTAATGACCTTTTCGTTTTTTATAATTACCTTTGTACCATCTTTGGATATAAGAACACATTCTATTCATTAATTCTTTAGTTAATTGTTTAACAAGTAGCTTTTAAGCGTCACTGAATTAAAACTACTTCATACGTCACGCTTATTTCACAACCGCTAGATGGTTTTCGAAATAAGATTAAATTACTAAACTCTCATACAAAACTCTTTCCCCCGGTAAAACAGTTCTAAAAATATTTCACTCGCGATGTCAAACTTCAAAAAGTAAAAGTCGTAACAAAAATGGAATTGTTCTTTTAATTCGAATTTTTATTTCGCTTTTTCTCGCGACTGTACGTGCCCACAACTCTCGTCCACTAATGCATTTATGTTAACTAGGTACTGCGAATATCTCCCTATTACTTAACTGCTTTTTTTTCTGAGCACCCTATTCTTTAGTCAACAGTATTCGATAGTTGTCTTATGACATTTTACGGTTCCGTAACTTTTCTTGCGCGAGTCCGACTCGCACTTGACCAATTTTTTAAAGTTTTTGAGCACCCTATTCTTACATCAACGGTGTTCGATATTTCGTTGTCATGTGACTTTTTTAAGGTTCTGTATCTCAGTTAAGTCTGAACGCTTATAGAATCACTCCATCACAAGTAAATAAATAAAATACTATTTTTTCGCATCTGTCACATGTCGATTTATTCTGAAGCTAATTTATTAAAAAGGTAGAAGAGCTGTTGTAAAATTAGTAACGTTTTTATACAAAACCTTTGAAGAATAATACTTTTTTTACTCAATTTCAAACATACAGCTTATTACAAACTTTTTCCGAGTAATGCTCCGACGGAAACCAGAAACCTTATAAAAACGTTAAAATTCCAGGACCTAATCCGAAGAATGGGGGTTATTGTTTTAATTTTATACTTCAAAATAGTGGGCGGTCGCTAATAATACAACAGTACGATCCAGAGTACTTGCCGTCGATTACTTTCAAACGACTCATTGTTAAACCGATATTAAACTTATTTATAACTCGTTGCACCCCTTCCCTCCCTCGCTCCGCTTGCCTCCCCCCCCCCCCATCTAAAGGTACGGGCTTCAATGTGCGAATGAGAACCCAATCTAATTTTGTGATCCCGGTGTTCCCAATCAGGAATACGATTGATGAAAATTTGAATAGGAAATGATCGGACAGATTCTAAGGATGGATTTGTTAGTTTCCTTTTTACTTGGCTAGCGACTGACAGGGTCTTTGGCTTGTTTTTTTTTTTACTTCATCCATATCGAGTGGGTCACGTTCTTCTTAGCGAGTCGACTTACAAATTATATTTGTGTTGACCAAAACTTCGCCACTGACGAGGCATTGACAGTGTCGTAGAGATCCTTTAGCGTGCAGATGGCTGGGCACGAAGGGCAGAACAAGAGACATGGTTTGGGGCAGGCACCACACTGGCAGGCCTTCAACATGGGTCACGTTGTTAATCGACATCGGTGTCAGAGTTTTTCGGTACCGCCTTTCAGCCTATTGCGTGGTTCCTTTTAACAACTAACAGATGACAAACAGGACTAATGGTTTAACGTGCCTTCCGAGACACGAAATAATTACACAAAATTTTAGTTACCTACTGGTAGACGGCAATGGCCACTCAAAGATTTGTAAGAAAGAAGACACAAAAAGCTTTGCACATTAAAATATACAAAGTAATAATCATAACAAAACTCAACATATTTGTTGTATGTACCACGCAACCTGTGGGGCGATGTGGGCATCCAACTTGAAAATTGTCGAGTGCGAAATTTGTGGAAACAGAACAATAGCCATATTAACGCAGGTAAGTGGAATACAAGTACTTTGAGAGCGATATGTAGATTATGCTGCGATGCGTTTCAATAATACGGAACCGCGCAATTTGTATTGCTAGACAGAGCTCGGTTGTAGGGAAAACGGTCCAAGAGATTGTGCACAGCGGCGCAGTGCCTCTATCATATTGTACCTAATGTAAAAACTGTACAACGTATGGCAACAATGGCTTTGCAAAATATTTTGTAGACACATAGTGAGGTCCTTGTTAAGAATTTCGCAATTAATGCGTTGTCGATTTTGTACGTTAGAGAAAAAATAAATAAGAAACTAGCAAACTTGAACGTTTGGCTTTTACTCGTAGACAAACGAGTGTTATTTAGTGGAACGAAGAAATAAATAATCTGTGAAAATGTTGACCCTTTCGTGGCCTCATGATACTCTAGCCCGGAGCTGGTGTGTCAAAATGAATTGCCATATGCGGAAATAATCAGAGATTTAGCCTCCACAAACAAACTCACGAACTTGCAAACATTTCCTCTCTGTAATATTAGTATATTTATAGTAACTACTTCTATACTATTAAAAATATAGATTTGCAAATCACAAAGACACCGCGAGAGGAAGGTGCAGTACAATTGTCTCTGCGCGCGCGCATTGCTCCTTATGTTTACATCCACACCTATTTCCTTTGAACTTGCATGTGGGCAAGGAAACATAGTGTAAACAAAACTTTCTCGTAATGTTTAATTAAATTAATCAGTTGATTAGGCGATGGTTCGCTCGCGTAAACACGCTGCGCGGCTTTGATCTCCCGCCATTGTGTTTGAAACGGCGCCTCGGTTAGGGTTGGCGATTTTACAAATTATAGTTTATTTTATTTACATTTAAATCGACGCACTACATTTTTTTACCTATATTGTCCTACTGCTGGGCGAAGGTCTCCCCCATTGTCGCTGCATATTTAAATAAAAAAATAAACATATTGTCACAAATTAAATAATAATGATATTTGGGGCAAGATAGGACCCGTCTGCACCACTAGTCGTCTGCATCAACATCGGATATATGAAGGTATACGCGCTTAATCCTGTAATTTTATGTTTTAACTATCAAAGCCCGAGAAACGTTCGGAACGACACATCTTTACTATACTGTATAGAATACACCACCGCTCCGCAATGGCAATAATTGCTGTCAGAGAAACACTTTTTTTTTGCCATTTGAATAACAAATTGATGGCAACCCTAGCCAGGGTTATCCCAAGACAGCCCGCGATCGAGCGCCGACGCCGGACGTCGTGAATAGAATTCTTCTCGCCGTGACGTCACTAATCGCTCCATTAACTTTTTAAATATTTGTAATACTATCGCTTTGTAATCTCGTATTTTAAGCCTACGAATTTTTCTAATCACTCATTTGTATTATTAAAAAATATTCTGGTTTATTTAAGAAAATTGTATAACGACATGTTTTTACAAAACCAATAGCAATTAAGCACAATATAAGAATATTTTTCACTATAGTAAATTTTAAAATATACGTACTAACTGATTAGGCCTGTTCTAAAAATAGTCTCGAGCAAAAGTATTGTAAAAAATTGATAATTTCATTTCCTAAAAATATTATTTATAAAATCATATCCCCTCTCTATTTTTGAATTATGTATATTTCTTATGAATTATTGTTATATCTTCTGCAGAAATGGTGTTGTGGTGTTGGGCAATACTTTGAAAAAAAAAAGAAAAACTTAAAATACGTATCTAAAATTTTGTATTTCCATAACCAATTAACTGCACAGTGTGATTCCGACTCATCAGTTCGTACCAAATCATTAATCAGCTCAATGATTCATACAGTCCTGATACAGGACACATGGATAAATGTGGACTAACACATACAAAGAAATTGCGGCAACCTGTCGTACAAGTTTATTTCAACGCCATCTATCCAGGTTGTGATACAACAAACGTTAATCGTACGTACCATTGTTGGGAAAAGGCCTCCTCGGCTCCCTACATAAGAGTAAAAATGTAAGGAAATAGTTGGGCAGCGAGAATTGCATTTAATCTATGACTAACTGCTCAACTTGTGCAGCTGAATTGGGCAGTGGGGAAAGAGGGAGACTGCTGGACCTTTCCTAATTATTTCCAAAATGACCGGTTGGAAGCGCCTCCACCTCCACCTCTCGCCGTCGTCAGGGATTTCTTCCCCATAACTTGGGTCCCATGTTATCGCGTACAGTACGCTTCAAACGGAATTTTCTCCCTCGTACACTGCGATCATGGAATGAACTCCCGTCCATGGTTTTCCCTAGTGTCTATAACATGGGAGCCTTCAAAAAGGTCGTTTTACCTATCCATTTTATATGAGTCACATAATTCAAAAATAACACTCTTTGTTGGCTTACTGCCTGAGCCTTAGATGGTTGACTGGTAGAAAAAGCCTACAGCTTTCCACCATTTACATGTTAAGGCTGGTGTACGCACGATCTAGCGTGGCGATTAAGTGCTTTCACGGACACGAAATCCACCCCACTCTCACTCTCACATTTAAATAATTATTTGTATGTGTGTATCTGTGAAAGCACTGGATCGCCGCACTGGATCGTGTGTAAACCAGCCATTATGTAATAAAGTTAAATAAACGCAGAAACTTAAATGTGAATGATAATTTCCATTCTGAAGATATGTTCACATCTCATTAGTTGCTGCAACGTTTACTCAAGGAAAATACGAATAACAGAACGACGATTTTAACAAAACAGCGTAAAACAACAAAAGGACGCGTTCGTGGTACTAATGTACCAAATTAATTGTAAACAGACGAAATTTCTCTGTGCTGCCATCTTTACGAGCGATTAGTAATTGTGTTATCGTTCAATTTGTACCCATTAGTTGTACGCCCGAGGCTCCTAACGCTTTGCGATGTTTTATTATTACAATATTGATGTACTCGTATGGGATTCCATATTGGGACACAAATTCTGCCTCTGTGGTCTAGTAATTTAAGTACAAGAGCTATTTTTTTACAATTTTTTTTTTTTGCGCAAGGGTCTTCCAGTTGGGACGAACCTCGGCCATGGGCTTTGCCTTTTATCAAGCGAGCTGTCTGATATGCCTCATATATTCATTCGACTCGCCTGTTTTGGGTGTGTCATTGTCATAATTCTCAATAATAGTACTCACGGGTAACATGACTTACAAATTGTTTTCATCTGATAAGTAGGGATCGATTTTATGCTTCGTTACATCAAGCCGTTGTTACTGCTGGTTATCAGGATCCGAAAAGCGGTTTTATAAAAACCTGGTAAAAAAAAAACATACAGATAAAGGAAATTATGAACGACATCTAGCGGATAAAATTGTTATTGCAAAATGGCGGTCTTCGAAATGGTTGTTTTCCTCCTCATTGTATGGTAATGTCAAATGTAACGCTCGGATTGCTGCACAAGAGCTTATAAAATCTAAATGTATACAAGAAATTTATGAAGACTCGTATAATTTGATTTAGCGAAATACATACGATTTTAAGAAGAAATTAGAATTGTCGAATCGATTGGATGATTCATTTTTCTTATTGACCATACTATTGTCCTACAACCATATACAATTTTCAAAAATCAAAATGTCCAAGCAGTTTCGTATTGCCTGGTTAAACCTTTATTAAATACAGTTTCATAAGTTGACTACTTTTCCTAACAACTCTGCTTTGTCTCTATAAAAAAGTAAGTTCTAAAATATAATTCTCGAAAGTATTTTCTGGTCTTCCGAGGCGCTCCACACGCATTATTTTGTTACGCGAACCAACTCGGGACATAAATATTTTACCGAGACATAATATGAAACTACAATAACTTATTCAGGAAGGACTGTCTACAGGAAGTTACGTGGTTTTGCGTTCGCTATGAATAATAGAAAAGGCTTAGTAATTTGAAATGATTGCTGCCGTGTAAAAGTGCCGTTGTATCAAAAATTTATGGCAGTGTCTACTGTTAAAATTATTGAAATACGTCAAAGGCCGCTTTTCGGTTCGCGCTTCGAAATTCACAATCTGTCCCGTTTTTTGACAAATAAAAAAATAAATGATTTCGAATGTCTCTTTTATCTTGGTAGCTTTTGAATGCCTTACTAAAGTCTTTAAAACTACTTATGTAAGATAAAAAATCCCATCTTTCCTTTTCTTGTTTACATGTACTTCAGTTCTTTTGAGGATCTGACTTTATTACGACTATTTACGACCGTACAACGGATGTTTATTTATTTAAACTTTATTGTACAAATACAATTGTAAAGCACAATAGGTGTCACTTAATGCTTAAAGCATTATCTAACATTCAACCGTTGGGTCAAGCAGAGAGCTTTATGTTGGTGTAAAATAAAGTTATATCAACAGAAAAAGTTATATCAAAATAAAAAATAATCCATACTAATATTATAAATGCGAAAGTCTGTCTGTCTGTCTTTCTGTCTGTCTGTCTGTTAGGCTTTCACGGCCAAACCGCTGAAAGGATTTTGGTGAAATTTGGTATGAATATAGTTGAAGACCCGGGGTCAAACATAGGCTACGTTTTGACGCAGGCGGAGCTGCGGGAAACAGCTAGTATTATATATATTATTATACGTACGCTTATAACACTTAATAACAAATAGATTTTACGCGGTGCCTACTCCTATTCATATTTTGCCATAGTTGTTAAGAAGACTTCATCAGTTATAGTCAAAAAATGTAAGAACAAGACTAGTTTATAAAAAGGCCATAATTAGTCAAAAAGTGTAATTAAGAGTTTATTTGGGACAGGATGAGAGACATAAAATTCCTTCCAATAATATGTGGGGCAGGACGTAGATACCCTCATCTAGGCGTCAAATGGGAACGCGCCCTCGTATTACATGTGTAGGATATACGGAACAGAGGGAAAGCTTCATTATATTCCTCTTATTTATATATTAAATCATAATTCATTTATTTCATATAATTATCATAGGTAGGTTTCATCAGGCCCAGTCGACTGGAAGTTTTCGGTACCGCCTATCTGCCTCTGGCATAGTTCCTTTTAACGACCACGATGGCAGCTTAGACCAACGTCTTAACGTGCCTTACAAAGCACAGAATCATGTTTATTATTTATTTATTTATTTAACACACAGTAAAATAAAAATTAAGTATGTTACATAAAATATTAACACAGTATGTATACAAAAGGCGGCCTTATCGCTCAAGCAATGATTATCATACAAATTACAATCAGGTGACTTAAGCCTGCAATATCGTAACCCAACTGGAAACTAAACAAAGTATGCATTCCACAGTAATTGAACCTATGACCTCAAGGTCTGCCTTTTGGACTACAGAGGAATTAAAATGCCATAGCTCCAAATAAATTACACACAGAAGATAAGGTTCCATACAACGTACCGTGAAAGATGCCTCACAGAAGCACATTTACTTACAACTAGCGAAACCTGTAAAACACGTCCGCTAGTTTTCAAAGCAAGGCGCGTGCGCGCTACGCTTGTGCGAATGCATCGTTTACATCGCGTTATAGGAACCTAGCTTCTGTAAGTAATTTATTTACTCTGATCTGAACCGCTGCTAGTTTCCTATATAGTCCGATGGACTGACTATGGAATTCTATCCTTAAATTGGAGACGAAACTCGCACACTGCCCCGTATCTTCACTCATGCGTTCTCAGGGTGTGAGGCGGTCTCCGCGGGCGAAAATTAACATGTTTGTCTTTACTTGCGTCGTCTACACCAAACTACGCTCAAGTCAAATAAATTTCGACTCGTTTTGCATAAATACGTGTACTAATGTTTGTGTTTAATGTTCTCTACCGTTTGTTCCCAGTAATTAATGCTAGAATTAAAACTTTTTTGTGTTTGACTTCTCTAACTTAGTGTTTTATGTTGTAGCTCCGCTAATTACCGTCACCTACGTTTCTTGGCATGAATACGAAAGTGTTTTTGATATTATGGAGGCGTTGAATGAATGAATGATATTTTTTCAGCTTTTACTTAAAATGGGTGGATTGTTAAAAAGTCTTGGTGACTTCGAGCTATTTTGTTTTTTACCCGACTGCTGCGAAGCAAAAAAAGGAGAGCTTTGTGTTTGACCTGTATGTATGTATCTTTGTTCCCTCGTAGCAAAAAAAAACGGCTAAACCGATTTTGATGAATGATACATTGTTAGATTTGCCTTTTTCGCACGAGTGTCCAGTGTGTATATACATTTGTAAAAAAAAATGCATTTTTTTTGGCGCCAATAAGTACATTATCAATTTTTTTATTTCTCCTGGACCTGGTGAGTTTATTAACAAAATATAGGATTCTCAAAAGGCGATTATAAAAATATTTAAGCTTACCTATATCGCCAAAACGAAACGTGGTCCTTGACTATGGGCCTCATAAGAAAGCTCAAGGTCACCCAAAGAGCTATGGATGCTCGGTGTTTCCCTACGAGATCGAATCAGAAATGAAGAGATCCGTAGGTGAACAACAGCCACCGACATAGCCCAGCGGATTAGCTCATTGAAGTGGCAGTGGGCGGGGCACATAGCCCGGCGAACCGATGGTCGATAGGGCAGAAAGGTTTTCGAATGGTGACCACGAACCGGCAAGCGCAGCGTGGGACATCCACCGAGCAGACGGTCAGATGACCTGAAAAAGGTCGCAGGCAAACGATGGATGCAGGCTGCTGCCAACCGATCATTTTGGAAGTCATTAGGAGAGGCCTATGTCCAGCAGTGGACTGACTGCGGCTGAAATGACGATGATGATATCGCCAAAAGTATTTTGTTCCCGGCAACCATTCTACATCAAAGGCCAATCCGATTAACTCGGACGCCAGGTAGTCCAGGGTCGATTGAACATGTGATCCACTCGATATGAATGAATGAATGAATGAAATTATTCTGGCGCACATACCGTCCACATTATGATTATAGTGTTTGACAAACCTGTATATATTTTATTTAAATAGTTATAGCTAATGGCTTTGTTCCGTATCGAATCATTTAATAATATGTCAATGTTACAAATGACAAGGTATCTGAGGAGAAAATTGTCATGTGTTGTAAAATACTGTGGTATTTTGTGTTTGTTTATATTTCAATTAATTGGATGAGTGGTAGAATCAATAGAGTACCAGGCTGAAACATTAATAGTACTGACTATTTAATATCTATACTATTAGTATTATAAGCGCGAAAGTCTGTCTGTCCATCTGTATTTCTGTTACTACGCTTTCACGGCCAAATCGCTGAACGGATTTTGGTGAAATTTAGTATGAATATGATTGTAACCTTCGAATTAAACATAGGTTACTTTTTGACGCAGGCAAAGCTGGAAACAGCTAGTAATCTATTAATATATATACTAGTTGTTTCCGTCAGCTCCGCCTGCGTGTATTGACACTGTATCGGCACGCATTAGAAAGCTGATATTTGTGTTCAAAAACTTAGAAATATTTCCTTGAAATTTGTCTACTTTGCGCTTGCTCAGTCTATCATATCCTACTGTAAAGTGGTAACGCCGAAAACTCATTTATTTATATATATATATATACATACTCAATTATTAATTAATATATATATAAATATAATATTTATATACATACATATATACTAGCTGTTTCCCGCAGTTCCGCCTGCATCAAAAAGTAGCCTATGTTTGATCTCGGGTATTCAACTATTATATTCATCAAAATCCATTGACCGTGAAAGCATGACACATACAGACAGACTTTCGCAAATATATTATTAGTAATAAAGAAATCTATTACATAGCAACCTATAGACCTTTTGCTTTTTAAAGTAATTTATTCGTGAAATACAATAATTTCAATTCACAAAAACAATATTAACAAAAATGTCGGCTCTTAAAAAAATAAAATGTTATGTCTTAGTCGCCTGTTGCGTACATCTCTTACAAGAATCTTGCGATACATCCCAACACTATCTTATATGTAAATAGCTCCACACAAAAAGATAGACAGCCAAACAATAGGCCACGCAATACTCCTAGTGGTTATCAAGCCCTCAGATGCTAAACATATAATATGAAGGTTTATTGTTCTTTCGAAACAATATGAGCAACATTTTTCCACAATTGACTGAAGCCGTTTTCAGTGAAAGCAATGGAAATAATAACGGACAGCATATACCATCGACGCTCGTTTAAACAATCAAACGGGAACAAAAGATAGTAATGTGGAAATGGATAATGCCGAGGCGTATGATAGTGCGGGTGGGGCGCCAGTGGCGGCGGCGAGCGGGGTTGTAAGCGGAGCGTGATGAAACAGCGGCAATAAAGCCTTAAGACGGTCTATGTATTGCGTGTGTTCGCCACCGAACATAAATGCTACTTTTTCAACAATTAATCTTGTCAACTGCAGTTTAAGTTAAAGAGATATCTATGGTATTTGTCTAATAAACGAACGGGTCCATAATTTTTGCTAAAAGTTAAGCCGAGTAAACGAAAAAAGCAGACAAATCGCTACGATTTTTATTTTCTCTACCCTTTTATTAATTTTTTAGGTATTTAATATTCAGTATTTCAGTACTTCTTACAAAACAAAAATATAATGCATTTTTAGTTCCAATTTTATATTCCAAAATCATATTATACAAGTAAAAATCAAGATACCTGCTTTCTTTTTGAAGATCAAATTGTTATTAAGCTTTGGTTACACGAGTACCTACATGTTATACTAGCAGCCCGCTGAGACTTCGTCTGGGCCTATACCCTTCCTCTATAAATAGGTTATCCAACACTGAAATAATTTTTCAAATCGGATCAGTATATACTGAGATTAGCGCGTTCAAACAAACTCTTCAGCTTTATAATAATTAGTATAGATAGATTTTTAAAACGCTAATAGTTCAGTAGATCGATTATCGTTTGGCCCGCTATCAATAAGAATTTACTTTATAGAAAAGGTATGTTTCGATACTTACATATCAATTCTAACTCTTGAGTGGTTTTTGTGTCCATAGTCATTCTTATGTCACTAACAGGTTGTCGAAGCAGTGTCGCACGCCTGTTTTCATTATATCGACGAGACATTCATGGACACCCAGCCATTTTGCGAATCTCTTTGTCGTGGGACGACAGCACTGGCTTATCCCCGAGCAGTCTGTGTGGGATTCATTCGTTTGTGGGTCTATTCTATCTGGCCTTTACATGTATGTGCAGGCGAATCAACGTTTGTGTTCCTAAAATTTAGATTCCAATTTCAAATATTGTTTTTCTTTTTAAAATTGGAAAATCTCTGTCAATTTGGCCCGGCCTTTACCCCCGTGAAGAGGATGTGTGATTAGTTTTATCCTTCGCCCCTTGGTGAGTCGCCTTACCCCTACCCCGTGCCTCCGCGTCACAACAAATGAATTGTGGAACTAGTTAAAGTGATATCCGAGAAAATTGCATGCAATAATACTATGCGGGTTCTCTATGCCTGGTTGCCTGCCAAGATTCACCAGACGACAGGATTTTTTGGGATTTTTCTTTTACTCACATATCAGAAAATATTTTCATTGCAGATTTTATCCTTACCCAGGTGATCTTAACTAATTTAGCCTGGGTTTTCAAATTCCTTTATTTTCATTTTTATGTCCTGAAATCACCCGCTGGCTAATCACTAGGGATCACAAATTCTACAACATTTTTTGTTTTTGTTTTCTGAAATCACACGTGTAATTAAATTATTATTTATATCAATGATATTATTAAGCAAGTTTCGATATTTTAATGCGAAAACGTATTGTGTTTATAGATATTAAAGAATGTGATACTTAGTTGCTGTAAACTATATTACTTACATACTTACATCTCTGGAACAAGCTTCCTTTGGAGATGAAAGAGCTGTCTTCTCACTCTTTCAAATCTCGGGTTACTACGAACGATCGGACTTGAGCTAAGCTTTATGTTTGTGTGTACCCTCTTCTATGTATATGTCCTATGTTTGTTCCGTTGACTGGAAAAGATATTTGGGATAAGTCCGCCTTTTGTTGTAACCAGTATTCTGATACTATGTTCTTTGCGTAAAATAAAGATTTTTACATACATACATACTTTTTTACTTACTTTTTAGAATAAAATAAAATAAATATAAAACTAAAACTTGCTAGTTAGTGCATTTACATAAGAATTCTAGAATTCTACCCCTTTTATATTAATACAAGTAAATAATTTTACACAAAGCACTTAAAAAGATGTCATATTATGAGGAAACTGAGAATTTGCTGGTGACCTTAAAATAACTAACAACAATACTATATTAATTTCAAACTTATAATTTTTACA
This sequence comes from Euzophera pinguis, assembly GCA_947363495.1. NCBI lineage: Eukaryota > Metazoa > Arthropoda > Insecta > Lepidoptera > Pyralidae > Euzophera > Euzophera pinguis. The sequence continues at coordinate 18,015,944 of OX376154.1, forward strand.
CTAATATATAAATTTTATTTTTTATAACTTACTCGCTAATTAAACATTATTGTGTAATAAATACGTAAGTGGCGTTTTATTATTATATAACTGTGTGAACGTTTATTTGTGATTATTAGAATACATAGGGCGCACTGTAAGTTTCCGGAACTGGCCACTTACATAAACAATATTTAAAAATTTATTACAACATTTGAAAATAGAACTCTTTGGCTGTAGAATGCAGTTTGTTTCATCTGACTGTCTTTTGTTTTTACCTTGTGGCGCCATTTAAAAAATTGTGTGTCTGCATCAACATGGATTTAACTCAGGAAAATTTTCGTAGTATGATTTTCTACGATTTTAAGTGTAATTTGACAGCTCAACAGAGCATCGCTCGGCTTGAAACAGCTTTTGGCAATGAAGCACCATGCAAGACAACTGTTTATAGCTGGTTTGCAGAATTCAAGCGTGGTCGTATCAATCTCAGTGACGAATCTCGCGATGGTCGGCCGTCCACCGCTGTGACCAACAAAAACATCAATGCTGTGCGCCGTATGATTGAAACAGACAGGCATGTGACCTACCATGAAATTCGCGCATCCTTAGAAATAGGCATGAGTCAAATACAATTAATCCTACACAAACATTTGGGTGTGAGAAAGCTGTGCTCGCGGTGGATCCCACACAACTTGACCGAGGCTCAAAAAACGGACCGCGTCACTTGGTGCAGTGCCATGCTTACCAGATTCAACGAAGGTGCGTCAAATTTGATGTGGGACATAGTAACAGGTGACGAAACATGGATTTATTGCTACGATCCCAAAACAAAGCAGCAATCGAGCGTATGGGTCTTTCAAGATGAGCCGAAACCAACCAAAGTGGCGCGCGTGAAAAGTGCATCTAAGCGGATGATTGCTTCTTTTTTTAATAAAACTGGACACGTGGCTACTGTTGCTTTAGAGAATCGTCGTACAGTGAATAGTGACTGGTACACGACCATTTGTTTGCCGGAAGTTATTGACGAACTCCGTAAAAATAACCGTAAACGCCGTATCATCCTGCACCACGACAATGCTAGTTCTCACACGGCCAGACAGACAAACGACTTTTTGAAGGCGAAAAATGTAGAACTCATGAGTCATCCTGCATACAGTCCCGACCTGGCACCTTGTGACTTTTTTCTGTTCCCAAAAATTAAGAACCAATTACGCGGTCAACGATTTTCATCACCAGAAGAGGCTGTCGAGGAGTATGAAAAACACGTTTCAGAGGTCACCACAGAGGAGTGGCACAAAAGTTTTCAAAACTGGTTTCATCGAATGAAAAAGTGCATAGACGCCAAGGGAGATTATTTTGAAAAACAATAAATTAATTTTGTACCTTTAATAGTATTTTTTCATATTCATTCCGGAAACTTATAGTGCGCCCCACACGTATTAGCATTAAAGTACGCCTGAAACACAGGATCATTTTAATTATTTTGAATTCTTTAGAATCCTAGCTCAGGCACTATAATTTTACTTCCTCAGTATATGTATGACTAGAATAAGTTTGACTAATGTAATTTAAAAAAAGATTTATTTATTCATTTTATTTACATTTTCACTGAAGATATGGTTACCCTACACTTATCTATTTAAATTGAAATTACCTGGCAATTTGTCTGATGAAATTTTCAATCATATAACTATATGACTCTGTAACCCATCATCATCATCCTAGTGTGTATTCCTAGTTGCGTCGTCAGCTTACGCTTCGGAGCCTAGGGTACGCTGTAAGTCATGTCCCTAGATTTGGCGGAACTGGTTATTACAATGGAGCGACTGCCGTCTGACCTCCGTAACCGTTTTTACAGTGAAACCAGACCAACACGAACATGTGTTAGTGGCCAACACTGTCAGAATTTTTCACAGCAGAATTTTTCATTTTTCAGCCTCACGACTGCTATCTATCGATAACAACTTCCGAAGCACGGAGGAGCTCAAGATCGAAAATGCCACTGAAATGGCGACCGATCTAATAGTGGTCGCGTCACGTCGTCGCTTGACACGCGCATTCGCTACGGATACGCGGGTCGCGCTCGACTAACGATCTCCTCAAATATGACTTTACAACAATCTATGTAAATTTACATGTTTTAACAAAAAAAAATAACTTGAACTTTTACTGTGTGTGCTAATGCTTTTGGTAAATAAATATTTTGAAGAAAAAATAAATATATATATGTACCTAAGTATATATATTTTCAGTGTTCCAAGGGATAAACAAAATTCAACACACTTTCGTTAGGTCCATTTTACCTGAACACTTTTTTTAAAAGAAAGTAAATGATTACAATTCTTTTGTTATAATATGCTTAACATTTGTTAACTTTTATAAATAAGGTGAGTTAACTTTTGTTATCGCACAAATTAAAAATAGAGACTAAAAATTAATAAACTTAGTGATAAAAATATTTCAATTCAATTTAATTCAATTATTTTAATACGGTTTTATCGCGTTTATTAAATACATACATTTATTTTACACCTTATGTTTCAAACACTCTGCAGCGTTCACGGTCGCTAGACTTAAGTTAAATTTGTCTGTGATGTCATAAGATCACAAAACTACCGCCTGCAATTTTATTTGAAACTAGCTGTTTCCCGCAGCTTTGCCTGCGTCAAAAAGTAGCCTATGTTTGACCCCGGGTCTTCAACTATATTCATACCAAGTTTCATCAAAATCCGTTCAGCGGTTTGGCCGTGAAAGCGTAACAGACAGGCAGACAGATAGACAAACAGACTTTCGCATTTATAATATTAGTATGGATAGTGTGGCACATTGAGTAATTACAAAGAGGAGATGCCGTAATAAGCATTTTGTTAGAAAGTGTTTGTGAGTTTACACGGGGCGGAAGGCAGACGTGCGGGGTGCTTGGTTTCGGCCGCGGCTCCAATCATGGAATCAAGCAATGACAAGCTCCGCCCACTTTGGTGTCGGCGAGGCGCCAATGATCACAACACTGCGCCATTTTAAACGGCATATCCTCTTTGTAATTGCTTCATGTACAAGGGTAACAATCGCGAAAACATAAGATATTTTTTTTTAATTTTTTTTATTTTCTACTTGTTATTCAGTGACCTTTCAATATCTAGGTACGATTCAGAAAATATTCTTCCAGAAGTGTTTCGCAATACTTGGTAAGGACTTATTTCCGCTTTCGGCACGAAGTCCGCATGTTTTCAAGTCTATTGTCAAAATTTCTGAGTAAAAAATATAACAAGGTTTCGTCTGTACGGGAAATAACTTTCACAAGTAGCTCAACATAGCAACTGAATGTCGATGTCCTAGAAATGTGATAACAATTAATTCATTTAACTCTTTATTGCACACTGTAGTAAACAACATTTAACAGTTACAATAAACGAAGAAATATTATAATTTAGTATAGGTACAAAAGGCAGCTTTGTCGCACAAGCAATCTCTTCCAGGCTACTGGTAAATTGGTAATACACAAAAAGAGATCTGGTGCCCTATTTTTGAAATGACACTAGCTGTTTCCCGCATCTCCGCCTGCTTCAATAAGTAGCCTATGTTTGACCCCGGGTCTTCAGCTATATTCATACCAAATTTCAGCAAAATCCGTCTAGCGGTTTGGCCGTGAAAGCGTGACAGACAGACAGTAAGACAGACAGTCAAACTTTCACATTTGTAATATTAGTATGGAAGTATGGATAGATATGGATTTATGTCGAATGGAAATGATTCGATATCGAACAGAAATTATTCAACTCGCCGATTTTGCGCGAGTCACACTTTTCAAAGATAGCACTCCAGTTTACGCTGCAAATGTGTCAAGGAACTCATAGGTACAAACCGCCGTTTCGCCCAAGTGAACTTAGTCAAGTAAAAAATTTCGTCATTGTTCAGATGATTGTTTGGTCATTTGTTTTTATCTTATTGATTACGCTCAGTAAGTGAAGTCTCCATTTCGAGTCTGAACAATTTTGCTTTTCTACGGAAAAATTATATATCGTACTAGCTGTTTCCCGCAGCTCCGCCTGCGTCCAAAAGTAGCCCATGTTTGACCCCGGGTCTTCAACTATATTCCAAGTTTCATCAAATTCCGTTCAGCGGTTTGGCCGTGAAAGAGTAACATACATACAGACTTTCGCATTTATAATATTAGTATGGAAGTATGGATGTTCCGGATCCCGGTTAGAGGTCGCAAACGGATCCTTGCGAAATTTGGCAAACATGTTCCATAATTATTTATTTCTGTCGAGAGCTTTCTTGATTGGGAGATAAATGAGGGCAAAAAGGAAGAAAGTTTGGTGTAGCATCATTTAACGGGTTGCAATCATATTTTATGATAGCAACATCAAATGTCGGGTTATCTATATGTGTGGTTAATAACAACCCTGAAAGGGGGGAAATCGGAGAAGTTCATAGTAGTTTTATGAATAAATGTCACATTTGAAGGATGTTCGCGTCAACTGTTCACAGAAATACTAGTGATAGGACACCGAGATATCTATACCGCACTTAAGTAAATGTTGTATAAATAACTCAGATTATTTCGCCGAAAATAAGAATTTGTTGTCATTTATACTCGTAGTGCCATCTATTAGCACAAAAGGGAACTAATTCGTCTGTAATTTTGCAAAGTTGAAAATTACAGTTTCTTGGTTGGCTTGCATAATTTTCGCGGAATCCCGCCATATAGCCACACCACAGATCATATAACCATTACTAATATGGCGGATCGCGTTCTTGGACTTATTACGTAGTAATTGCGACGAGCGCGGAAGTTATATTGCGTTTCATACAAACTTTCGATAAGAGCTAGGGAGAGACGGCCCTAGCTGATTTTTTAATATACGGACCTTTCTTTGGCGGCCATTTTGTATGATTTCTTAGTGAGAAAAGTACTTGTGTGTGTGCTTAATGGTTTCATGTTATTAATTATTTTTTATTAAACATATGTTAAAATCAGTACTTTAATTATTTTCAATATAGATTTACTAAAGGTCAATACTTTAATTATACGTACCTATTTTAATATTGCTTAGATCTTTGGTGTCCCTTCACTAAATCATTTAATTGATTTTAATTATTATGATAATTAAAAGCTGATTTAGTCACCTTGTAACACTGAACTTAAAAAGTTAACTTTTGGGTTTTATGTTTACCTATAATATGTTCTAAAAATTACAAGTTAACAATAAAATTACAATAACGACTTTAAGCTTCTCTTACAGCCACAATTAAAGAAATGAAATTATTAAATTCACTTGAATGAGAATAATAACAAAGTACTTAAATAATATTACCTACTTTAATGAGAGTAATGTTGAGTATGGATTTATGCTTATCATAAAACGTTCTATGTTAAGCATTTCGGTGACTATTTTGCGCCGCACTATCTTACTGTTTCTCCAAATGCTCATGCAAAGCTCAGCATTAAGTCCGCTAATTGTTATACGTATGTTTAACTTTAAGAACAATTAAGTTTAAATAAAAATACAATAGAGACTTGATTGATAAGCGAGCGGGGAGGCTTTTGCCCAGCAGTGGGACCTGCATATATAAAAAATAAATAAATAACTCATGCACCAAATTGTAGAAAGTACATGAATATTATTATTATCTATGATATCTCCTTTTTAACGTCGGTTAAAAATGAACTTGATTCTAATTATTTCATAGGCAACCGTTGCATTTTGGCGCCCCAAACGGGACGTTGCCCGGGCCCAGCGCACCCTAGGGCCATCGTAGACGCTGTAACGTAAATAACAATTATGATGAGCCCGGGATTGCAGGAGGAAGCTATTTGGACTGCACTTAACGCATCTGCGATTGTGCTTTGATTATATTCCTTTGATTAATTTCGTTTGAGTAGCTCGATAGCCGACCGCGACGCGCGTATCCGTAGCGAATGCGCGTGTCAAGCGACGGCGAGACGTGGCCCGTATTAGATTGGTCGCCTTTTTGTAGTATTTTCTATCTCGACTCGAGCTCATCCGTGTTTCGAAAGGCACGTTGAGCCGTTGGTCCCGGTTGTTATCGATAGATTGCAGTCGTATGGCCTTGTCAGATAGATATGCCTTTAGGCAGCCTAAAAAAATTGACAGTGTTGGCCACTAACACACCTTAGGTCATGTTCTTGTTGGTCTGGTTTCCCTGTAAAAAAATGGGTTACGGAGATCAGACTGCAGTCGCTCCGTTGTAATAATACTAGTGCCGGCAAATCTAGGACCATGACTTACAGCGTACCCTAGGCTCCAAAGCGTACGCTGACGACGCAACTAGGAGAACACGCTTGGACGACGAAGAAGAATAATTTTAAATAGTTTATTTTAGATTAGCTGTTTCCCGCAGCTCCGCCTGCGTCAAAAAGTAGCCTATGTTTGACCCCGGGTCTTCAACTATATTTATACCAAATTTTATCAAAATCCGTTCAGCGGTTTAGCCGTGAAAGCGTAACAGACAGACAGATAGACAGACTTTCGCATTTATAATATTAGAATGGATGAACTATCTGAAAACCGCCAATTTCTTTCAGATACTAACATAACACACTGTAAAACCTTTAGGAAGAAGGAGGAATATTTCCCTATTTTGTGGCCAGTGGTTGTTGAGTTTAGTATTGCCAGGATATCATCATCATCATCATCATTTCAGCCGCAGTCAGTCCACTGCTGGACATAGGCCTCTCCCAATGATTTCCAAAATGATCGGTTGGCAGCAGTCTGCATCCAGCGTCTGCCTGCGACCCTTTTCAGGTCATCTGACCATCTGGTCGGTGGATGTCCAACGCTGCGCTTACCGGTACGTGGTCGCCATTCGAGAACCTTTCTGCCCCATCGGCCATCGGTTCTCCGCGCTATGTGCCCCGCCCACTGCCACTTCAAAGAACTAATCCGCTGGGCTATGTCGGTGACTTTTGTTCTCCTACGGATCTCTTCATTTCTGATTCGATCTCGTAGGGAAACACCGAGCATCGCCCTCTCCATAGCTCTCTGGGCGACCTTGAGCTTTCTTATGAGGCCCATAGTCAAAGACCACGTTTCGGACCCGTATGTCATCACTGGTAACACACACTGGTCGAATACCTTAGTTTTAAGGGACTGAGGTATTTTAGACGAGAAGACGCTACGTAGCTTCCCGAACGCCGCCCATCCGAGACGGATTCGACGAAAGACCTCGTCCTCGAAGCTGGAGTTGCCAGCCTGGATCATCTGACCCAGGTAGACATAATGGTCTACAACTTCAAGGGTGTGGTTCCCGACTGAAACCGGTGATGGCGTAACATGGACATTACACATTGCCTTGGTTTTGTCCATGTTCATTTTAAGGCCCACCTGTTGGGAGACCACGTTGAGGTCGCTGAGCATGGTACTTAAGTCCTCCAGCGATTCCGCCATGACCACGATATCGTCGGCAAAACGAAGGTGAGTGATATACTCGCCATTGATGTTGATGCCAAGTCCTTCCCATTCCAGGAGTTTGAAGGCATCTTCCAGAGCAGCGGTAAACAGTTTCGGAGAAATGACGTCTCCCTGTCTTACACCTCTCTGCAATGGAATAGCCCTCGTGCTCTGCTCCTGTACTCGGACTGACATGGTGGCGTTGCTGTATAAACACTTCAACACTTCGATGTACCGATAGTCTATGCGGCACCGCTGGAGAGACTGAAGCACCGCCCACATTTCGATCGAATCGAAGGCCTTCTCATAGTCCACAAACGCTAGGCATAGTGGCCGGTTATACTCTTTGGCCTTCTGTATAACCTGCCGAAGCGTATGGATGTGGTCTATGGTACTAAACCCTTTTCGGAAACCGGCTTGTTCGGGAGGCTGGAAGGCATCGAGCCTGTTCGCGAGACGATTCGTGATTACCCTCGAAAACAGCTTATAGATGTGGCTCAGGAGCGTGATGGGTCTATAGTTCTTCAATAGGGTATTGTCACCTTTTTTGAAGAACAAAACCACCACGCCCCTGTTCCACGCCTCTGGCGTCACTCCCTCGAGCAAAACGGAATTAAAGAGCTTCTGAAGGATTTTCAGTACCGGCGTTCCGCCCGCTTTCAGAAGCTCTGCTGTGATTCCGTCTTCGCCCGGCGCCTTGTTGTTCTTGAGCTGTTTAAGGGCAATCCTAATCTCGTACAGGCTGATGTCCGGGATATCTTCCGTATATATTGCCAGGATATAGTTCTTAGTAAACAAAAAAAATATGATAGTTGAGCAGAACCAAAGAGCATCTAAAAATAATTAAACGTTCCTTTCTCGATGAACGAAACATTAGATAATTAAAAAAAACAAAAAAAAACAAGACTATCGGGTCAACTAGTACAGAATAATGTTCATTGAAAATAGAATTTGCCGCGAAACGCATTTTTGTTTGCGTACGAATCTTGAACAATTTTCTCCAACGGTCGCCTGTAAACATTATCTGTTATTTATTCATAAAATCCAGCGGAACGAGAAATATAAAGTGTTGCCATTTACATAAAAAAAAATTCTTCCATTTTTTTTCTTCTTTTAAGTAGGTTGGTTGCCTTCCTCGGAGGTCGTAAGTCGTAACAAACCGTTATTATATGGGGAGTATCATTTACTAGGCGTTTAGGTTATTAATAGGGGGTGGAAAAGGGAGGCGCTCGGCGCCGTACTTATGCAAACTATATAAAGAATTCATATTCGTAAATAACAACCCGTGTACGGAGCAACTTGCGATCAATATGGCGACAGTAACTATCATTTTGAGGGTTCCGTCCGCTCCGTACCCACAGGATAAAAAATAATGACATTTCCATCAGCCTCAGCTATTTGTCTGCAACATATCTTTATTGCCCACGGATAGAAATGATTGTACAGTAACAAAAGCTTAAATATAAACAAAGGCGGACGTTATTGCTAGGCAGTCTCTTCCAGTTAATCCTGTCAAGGGTAAAGGGGGTTTCTTATAATCCCGTATTTATAAATTGATAATTGACGTTTCTGTACCCTGTATGAAGTGTATACTATACATACTGATAAGATTCGGTGGTCGTTAGAGGCCGAAAATCTCAGACACCAGATAATATAAATGAATGAATGACCATGACCTACAGCGTACGAAAAGTAAGCAACTAGGAAACACGCTTGAACGAAAAAAGATAAATAGCTGTCCTATTGATTTATGACCCTCAATAGGTGCTTCCCAACAGGTGGGCTGTCTCATCGGCTGACGTTGGCAGTAATATTTAATGCGAATACTGCAATTCTGCTATATTTTTTTACAATTAATCCATGTCGTGTGAGTTACATGGCCAACCGACCAAGTACACCGTGGTTTCAGAGTTGTCTGGAACCGCTTCACAGCCTTTGACAAATCAGGGCAGCCGGGACCAACGGCTTAACGTGCCTTCAGAAGCACGGAATCATCTTTTTTTTAATCAGACAATCAGTCACCTGAGCTTAAGGAAGCCAGACTCCGCTGGTATGGGCACCTGATGAGGCAGAATGCTGACCACCCTGCCAAGAAGGCAATGGACATACCTGAGAGGCTGAAAGGAAGAGGGAGGCCCATCGCCACGTGGTGGTCCAGTCCAGTATAAAGAGAGACGTGAAGAACCTTTCCGCGACAACCCAGGACAGACAATCCTGGCGCCGAGTTACGAGGAGGCCCGACCCCAGAAAAACTGGGAAGGTGGCAGGAGTAAGAAGAAGAATCAGTCACCTGAGACTCTTATCTATTCAAGCCTGCAAAGTCCTAACCAAACTGAACACAACGCAGGGTTAGCTTCATCATGGACCTAGAAATAGCGACACTGCTTATTACTCAAAAGCGAAGGGTTAGCTTCATCATGGACCTAGAAATAGCGACACTGCTTATTACTCAAAAGCGAAGGGTTAGCTTCATCATGGACCTAGAAATAGCGACACTGCTTATTACTCAAAAGCGCAGGGTTAGCTTCATCATGGACCTAGAAATAGCGACACTGCTTATTACTCAAAAGCGCAGGGTTAGCTTCATCATGGACCTAGAAATAGCGACACTGCTTATTACTCAAAAGCGAAGGGTTAGCTTCATCATGGACCTAGAAATAGCGACACTGCTTATTACTCAAAAGTGAAGGGTTAGCTTCATCATGGACCTAGAAATAGCGACACTGCTTATTACTCAAAAGCGAAGGGTTAGCTTCATCATGGACCTAGAAATAGCGACACTGCTTATTACTCAAAAGCGAAGGGTTAGCTTCATCATGGACCTAGAAATAGCGACACTGCTTATTACTCAAAAGCGCAGGGTTAGCTTCATCATGGACCTAGAAATAGCGACACTGCTTATTACTCAAAAGCGAAGGGTTAGCTTCATCATGGACCTAGAAATAGCGACACTGCTTATTACTCAAAAGCGAAGGGTTAGCTTCATCATGGACCTAGAAATAGCGACACTGCTTATTACTCAAAAGCGAAGGGTTAGCTTCATCATGGACCTAGAAATAGCGACACTGCTTATTACTCAAAAGCGAAGGGTTAGCTTCATCATGGACCTAGAAATAGCGACACTGCTTATTACTCAAAAGCGCAGGGTTAGCTTCATCATGGACCTAGAAATAGCGACACTGCTTATTACTCAAAAGCGAAGGGTTAGCTTCATCATGGACCTAGAAATAGCGACACTGCTACAGTAGTCTGACCTCCCCTTTATACAAATATACATTACCAATAGGATCATGATTATAAATGAATTTTCGGTTGCCGTCGGGTGGTCGTAAAAGAAACCACGGCAAAGGCCGAGAGACGGTTCCGAAAATCTTTAACACTAGGATATGACGACGTGAATGAATGTAAGTTGGATTGATTAGTAGAATATTGCTACCGGTATCCTAATGAAATCTAATTATCCTATTGACGATAATTTCGCTAATAGTTTTACCGCTAATAGGTTAATTTCATTAAATGCTATCCGAGAATATTCATTCGTCGGTAAACAATTTGCACTTCTGAACATTTATAAGTTATCCGTATTTTTACATTTAATTTGTTACTTTACGATATTGCTTATCTGAAATGAATGTGAGCTTATTTTTCTCTTTTCCCTGTTAAAAAAATGTTTTAAAAGTGGTTAGCTCCGATCGAGATTTTCAAATAAATATGAATATATTATGTGAATACTTAAACTCAATTTCGTTTGTTTGTTGTATCGGTAGACACTTATTAATTATTTCTATGCTCTTTAATTACTCTTTGCTCTTTAGTTAATGATATTAAGCATTCCCAAACTAGGATACAACACCGAATTAGTGCATCATTTTCTGTTCAATCACTTGTAGGCTTTTCACTTCTCGCTCGAAGCTAACGTGTGTATAAATAAAGTCGCACAAGATCGTTAGAATTTACTTCGCCAAGTGTTCCTAATAATATTATCGTACCCCCCCCCCCCTTTCCCCCAGGCTCGCGGCGCGTACATAAATCTATTTTATAGTACTCCGGCAATAAATTTTATTTTGGGATCTTTAATTCTTTGTTATTGAATTGGATTTTAGTGTTTTATTCGGGTAAACAAACAATTCATCTTACTGTTTCAACAATACTTTGAGCACGTGTGCTGTAACGGCGCTGTTACGGCGTCGCCTTAATGAAACTTTTTTATTTGTAGTTCGAACGTTGGTGCAGTTAAATTTGTTACGTCTGTCTGCACAATTAAAACTATAAAGTTAGTTGTAGAAGACAAAGAAATGCCGCTCTTTGCTCTGACAATTAGATGCGTTTGATGCGTCTTGTACGCACGCATTATTTATAATACAGAAGTGTATAACACATAGACAAATACAAAATAAATTATTGTACTTTTAGTGCAATGAAAGAAAAGGCGAAAGGCTGTTCCAAAAAATTCTGATACTAGGGTGTACATGGTTGACCATGTAACGAGTGGGTTACATGGTCAACCATGTAAATCAATATGATATATATGAATATATATATATGAATGATTGAGTGCAATCAAGTATTTTTTTTATAATTTTATAAATTTTCTAAATGATGTCTGTACGTTAACGAATCCAAAATAGTTAGTCAAAACAGTTTTGCTGCATTCTATATATAGAAAAGAATAAATCTTAGAACAACCACAAAAAAAACACATTATAATATACCTTTGTTTTAAATATCTCAATAACGGTGCAGCTATGTTTTATAAATTCTTATGACGTGTCTTCCGCGGCCGTATTTTGTGTTTGCGTAAATAACACCTAAGTAGGTTTACACCTACCATCAAACATTAACAAAACGTTGATTTAGTTATAATTGTAAACTTTTTTTTTTAAATTTACGTTTTGAAGAAAATGCTGCAATGGAGTTTGTGGCGCCGCGTCTTCTCCGCTTGCGCTTTCTATCTGTTGATAAACATTTTACATATAAGTATTATTGAATTTAATAAATGATATTTATATCCTAGAAATTGCTTTCTCCTTTCGACGACGTGACACTGCTGCACTTTCGATAGTTTTCGCGTCTCCTGCGCCCGCGCACGCCGCCGGCTCTCGCACAGCAGACGATAAAATGAGCGAATGGCGAATTGGTAAACTTCCTGCCGATGTAAATTAACTGGGTGATTGTTCTTTTTCATCTGACCATTTTAATTTGCCCACAGTTTGGTCGACGCATTAATAAAATCAATGCGTGCCATATTGAAATTACTTGACCCCTTTTTTAAGTGCTACTGGATTCCGTTAAATCGAGTGCGGTGATTAATTTTACAAAAAATGTGTCATTTTTAGACAAGTTTTCAAATAATATTGCATAGAAATTACTCATATCGCATAAAAAATTGGGTATATCTTTACTTTTATAGCATGACTTTTGTAGATATATTTTTGAGTTAAGACTACGAAAAATTATAATCGTAAAACTGCTATGTTACTTACAAAAAGAAATGTTTTTGGCTCCGGATTCCACTAAAAGGCTATATCATAGTGCCCCGTAGGCATGCCCCATAAAGTAAGTATAATGTATAGTAAGTATATAATAATATAATAAAGTATTATCTGATATGCGGGGTCCAGATTCACAGGTTTTTCTCGCGAGAAAAGTCCGAAAACTGTAAATTCTCGCGAAAGTCTGGATGCCCTTTCTCGCCGCGGTTATCGGCAAGATTGTCGCCGAGATTCTCGCGAGACTCTGGACCCCGCAATATCCAAAGTCCAAACCTCGTAGGGATTTTGTTTGAAGAATCCACCAAACGTACAGAGTAACGCGTAATCCGCGTAATCTTAATATTTTTTTAATTAATAAACATCATTTCAAGTAGCAAGCAATAAGTCCTAAATACCTTTCAATTGAAACCTAACTTAATTACCCATAACCAATTGTTCTCGACGTTCGAAGCAGCGAAATATGGCTGGTGGATGAAAGAATTTGTGATAAAGTCAGAAATTCATTAAATGGCACCAACCGCACGGCATTTTTACATTTTTAAAATACGTCCGCACTTGACGTTTTTGGCGCGAACGTTGGCAAAACGTTGCATTGTGGCGACATCTCGCGCCGACAGACGTGACACGCCGATTTTATTATTTTGTTTCGAAATATTTCATTTGTTTGATTCGTTGTTATTCATACAAACAAATTCAGACTTGGAGTGCTATTTTTGTGACTCGCGCAAAATCGGTGAGTCGAATGATTTTCATTCGAAATATAAGTCATAAATCTCAAATGTCTTTTTTACGAATTCAGGAGCACTATGCTCCTCAAATCTGCTGACATCAAATCGTTATGAAAACAAAACGATGAATCATCGAATAAGTAAAAAGAATTGTTTCAGGTCGATTGTGAGTACATTTCTGGTCGTTTGCATACCTGGTCGATTGCGAATATATTTTAGGTCTTTTGCGTATTGTGTTTTCGTGTCAGGTCTTTAGTCAAAAATTTATGTCGGTGTATGCATATTTTTTTGACAGTGGTTTAGTTTCACGTACTCACACTGTAAAAGTTTGGCCAATTTTTGAAGGTAAGCGAACAATATGTAGGTGTTACAAAGACCGTAACACACGGTTTGTGGAAGTCGGTAATTTAATGGAAGAACGAAATTCAATTCCGTTAGTCAAATAATAGGAGTCCATAACTTGCAAACAACACAAAATATGAAGGCAATATTAGGCTTCCTATATAATCAACCTCATTGTTGCCCAAGAATATATTTTACAGTTGTTACCGAGCAACGGTGAATTTTATGGGCAATAAACTAATTATAAGTTATTAATATCGATACAACCATACTACGGACATTGTTTCATTGGCTATTTCAAGCGCGATACGCGTTCTTATTAAGTTATGATTTGGCTTTTGGAAATTATCAGGTTCATAGATTCTGGTTTATATATCCTGTACCGTTCTTAAACTTCTGGAAAACCGATTCAAGCGGTTCGAAATTTTTCGAAAAATCATGGCGGCTACTACAGAACTCAATTCTATTGCCATTTTTTTCGTCAAACCTCGAATTTGACTTACATCAAGTTCTAAATGTGCGTGAATCAGCTTCTCATCATAATCAGCATAAATTTAAGAGCTCTCTTCGGTGGAGTTCCTTTCTTTCTTGTTTATCATATTTTTGATACGACAATTCCAGGCTTTTTAGAAAAAAATATGAAACATCTATATATGAAAAGCCAACCTGTGACTGCACAAAACCTTATCCTAACCACATACTGCCTTGTGTTGACTGACTGCAGTAGAATAAAATAGTCGCTAGTTATTAACATATCGTTATCTTCCATCTCATTTATTATAATGTCTAATGAAATCATTTTCTTGAACATTATCAAATTGCGTTATTTCCACAGATCCATGTATTAGATCATGAATTGTTTTGTTATTATGCTAATGTTGTTTCCTATTGTTGCAGGCAAAATTACTGGAGAATTCACACGCGTGGCTCGGTGCGTCTACATCGTCAATTGCAGGTCAGTTCATTTCCTTATTTCATTTTCTTTTATTTATTTATTTTTCGTCCATAATTTTCTTTTGCATTTTGTGTGCACAATTCAAAGCTTCTAATGTTTCATTAATATGTTGTAGTGGCTGAATCACTCTATTTAAGTTGATGTTGACTCATTTTACTTTTTTTATGTTTTTGACGCATACCATATACATGTTACATTTAATATCATCTAAAATTCTTACATTGTGGGCATTTCCTTAAGAACTTTTACTATTAAATTCCCCTTCTGAATGATTTGTCCAACAACTTAAAGAGTGTGATTTCGTAACTGCAATCCGCACAATGATTTGAAAATAACAGCAATATTTGTGACTGTGTGACAGCATAACGCAATCCGTATAATAATGATGCAATAATACACTGTGGTAATATTATTCATATCCAGACATGATAACTATACCATGTGACGCGGCGTTAGGCCGTGGGAAAAATGTGCCTCGGTGAAAAATTAGCTAACTATAGACCGTGCAATTTACGAAACTAACGATGGATAAATAAATATTTTATTGCAAAACAATGAAACTGTATAAAAAAGGAAAATAGTTAAAGAAACTAGTGGAAATTAAAACTTTCTACACTTTTAAAGTTGTTCATCTTATTTAATTGTTTAAAAACGAATTAACTCAGGATTCTACTTAGCTGTCGTCACCAGGATAACGTGGTTGCGTCATTTATACGGATTGCATTAATAGGCTTTACGTGTTGCTTTTACTAGAACTCCATGGTCATTCCCTCAAGTTGAAAGCCCCGACTTGGACGCAATGCCAGCTACAAGAAGCCATTCAGGCTGTCGTCACTCAACGAATGAGATTCACCCAAGCTGCTACACATTACGGAATACCTAAAGGAACTTTGTACGATAATATACTTGGAAAATCTAAACGAATGGCCGTACTTGATGAGGCAGGTCTTTCACCAAGGGAAGAGAGAGCCGTGTTAGACTTCTGTTGCGAGACCAGTGTCTCGCCTTACAATAGACGAACAAAGAAATCATTAAAAGAAGTTTTGGCCTACGCAGAGAAGTTGCGGAGAAGTCGCGACCCTGGTTTTGCATTTATAGGTCTAACAGGGTTCCGATGGTGGTGGGCGTTTTGTAAGAAGCATTCGATTGTATCACTCTATTACGAAGGTACTAGTAAACTAAGAAATTCTAAGATAAAATTTGAACATAATACTACTGACGAAGAAACTTAGTTATAATTAAATACTAATACCTCATACTTTATAATCAATCATTTTAATAATGAATATTTTAATTTTTTAAATGGTACTCTTCAAGGTTGTTTATTAGGACCAACCGGTACTGTGCTCTAAAGTGACAGTTTTATTACTTAATCATAGGGTTTTGAACATTGGATGTACATTTTTTTATTCCTCAATTTAGTTTGGACATTAATTGCTTTCAATGAAACAGCTTAATTAACGTCACACCTGTCTAAACCCCAGTAAATAAATACTTAATTAATACACTCTTATATTTTGTAACGAAAGAAGTTGTCACATGTGTTGGTCACATGCTTTGTTACAATTTTTTTACTTATTTTGCTTGTTCACTTTTACATAATGTCATTAACGATTAGTATGAGGATTGTAGGCAGAATTTATATTTCTTAAATATTACGAAAATTGTAAAATTTATTAGTACTTCAATAAGATGATCATATTATTTAAGACTGAATCATTGTGCCTTGATTAAATCCCTTGCATTAATATTTGTAACAAGCATTTCCCACGTCGTAGTTCTAGGAATACAAGTTTACCTTTTAGACATATAATACGTACAGTAACAGTATCTCAAACTACTAAAATTTCAAAGTAGCTACTAATACCGGGGCATTAAAGTCTATAGAAAGTAGATCGATATACTCGTGTCTGTACGTTGCTTGATAATTGTGATAAATTTGTAAATATACATACACTAGTAGATATTTTTAATATGGAAAACTTCTTTAATTTTTACTGTAAGCTACTTAAAATATGCCTGGTTAATTTTTATACGACTGTCTCATAACACGTGTTGCCATATAATTATTGTAATTTAAGTTTTTTTAGATTAGTGAAAACGGAATTCTCGTTCCAGTCTTTAGTAACAAAGACATCATTTAAAACATTTTTTTTTTTTCTAATTGTTTCAATATACAAATGTTCAACATCTGCTCAATTAGTGGTTTAAAAAAAACATTTTACTTTCTGTGGTAACACCAGACAAAGAACGGCATTTGTGAAAAAAAATGTGCATAATATGTCATTAAATAACCTATTGTAATCGGAAGGCATTGTTTTGACTTGAATAATTATACCACAAGCCACTTTTGGTCTAAAATGGGACTTGGTATTGTTAAAAAGCTGTGGATTTTTTACAATGAACTTGTGATGCGAGTTCGATCGTTTATGATGCAGGTTTTTGCATATTAATCATTTTAGTCGTTTTAATTGTTCATAGTAAAACATTTATTGGATTGAAATTAGTATAAAAGCATAATAATGAAAAATAGAAAAGGACCATATTTGTTACGTTTTTTTCTGTTACGTCGTGGACAACTTTAAAAATGTAGATTACACAGTGAAAAAACATTGGCAAAGCTCTTTCAGACAAGCTTATTTTCAACAATTTTGAGACATCTTGGACACTTACAACTATACAATGCCTTGTAGTATGAATCAGTGGCTAGTTAATGATCTCTGATGTCTATTAATCAGAACATCTTCTGTTTTCGATCAAAAAGTTAGAATCTTGCATTCCAAGCACATGGAAATCTCTGATATGTTCGTTTTATGTATACCTTGCCTAGGATTGATCCCCTAGTTAGGAATGGCATTGCAGTCTACAAAAAACGCAAAGAAACATGTCTGCCTGCTGGCCCCGGCCCAAATCTCGTGCTGGGTACTAAATGTCGTATATTCCTTGTGGCCGCCGAAAAAAGTCTAAATAATATTGACAAGTTGGATTTGCGCACTAACATTTCCATGCTCTTTGTTTCGGATTGAGTTTTGTATGGAAATCATATTTGTATGAATATATTGTATGAATGAAGTTATATTAGGATACTTATTTTAAGAGTTATGTAGGTCCACATTTAGTTTGGAACTTTAGTTTTTATATTTGACAATAGATGTTATCAAAACTGCGAACGTGCGTGGAAAACGAAAGGGGAGGCATTTGGAGGAATAAAGTCGAATGAATTAATAAAAAACCTAATTGAAGTCTAACAAAGTTGTGGATTAAAAATACACGGTCTCTTGAGAATCAAACAAAAACATAATCCATCATTATATAATGGAATTACAATAGGTTCTATAAAATGGTTTGCTAGAATAAAGGTAATTTATCCGCATGACTGCTACGCTATGACCTTTTGCAAAAAGCTTTTATTTTTCTGGTAGGCATCATGGCGTTCGTACGAGCTCATCGAAACTAAAATTTATTGAAAATTAGATCTTATTACGAAAGTATAGATACGGTTTTTGATTGATTCGGCAGTCGCGAGTAAAGTCAGTTACAGTTACTTAGTAATTCCATAATGAAACCACCCCACGTTTACATTCTTTATTAACCAATGGGTGAAAACTTAAACGCCACTTCGAGTTAGAAGTTTTTGTAATTGTTATCAGTATTATATAGTCTACAAGCTTTTCCGGGTTCGCTCGTTAATTAATAAAATTTTGATCAAAATAAGACTATTGCAAAATACCAACCTTACATCACAAACTTAAAAACTACGGACTTTAGACACGAATGAAGCATCCAAATTCTTGCCATTTTGTTTGCCACATACTGGTTTTACTCACAATCCGTATCGTGGCGACACTCACACATAGACGATTATTTTCGAGCTTCACTGTTGTATCGATGACGAATCGATCCGTCTATCTATACAGACGATCCTTTACATATACATTGTTTCTGTCTACCTCGTAATGGATAAACGCGTGAAAATTATGTGTTGTCTATGTATTATCAATACTTATATTTAAATAAGTATCTGAATTGAAAATTTTTACCTATTTTAAGTTTTTATTTCCTCCAACATTTACGTGATAAACGTTTTTTTAAATATTTTCACGGGAGGAAATAAAGTTAGTGGAGTAAGAAATATCAAAAATATTTGAATATCTTCCTTTACTTAAAATATGTAAGTGCAGCCTCGTAACACCAGTGCCTGATTGAAGTGTTTCAATTAATAAATTTTCGATATGGAAAACTAATTTTGATTTAACTACTAAGTTACCCCTTTAAATACATATATTTTTTTTTTGTCAAGTCTAACACACATACAGTTTTTATGTAATATTGTATTTATATGTTTTACAAAAAAAAACTATTATTTTTAAAGAAAGATTGATTGATCGATTCATGGTTTACCTGTAGTATGTTTATCTTTTTTTTAGAATCATTTTAAATAGGTTATTATTTTTGCAATGTGATAAAAGAGCCAGTGATTAAAGTAGGTACTTAATCGTTAATATACTTAAAAGACTGCAAGGTAGTAATAAAGTATAAAATAAATTGTTGTTTTTATAATAACCCCGCCTCCCTCTAATCTTTCTTGTCTAACAGGTTCCTCCGGAGGTCAGTATGTAGACTTTTTTTTATTTTTGCATTATTTTCTCATTTGCACTTAATAAGCATGCATTTTTAATTTAATCATTTGTAAGTTTGCTTAGAAATAAGAGACATTTAGATGCTGTCAATGAGTATTTAAGTATATATTTGTGGTTTTATTTTTAAATCATCAGAAATAAGGATACCAGAGATCAGCAGATTCAAACTGATTTCTAGGCGTGTTTGTTTGTTGTTGGTACTTATTACATATTTCATCAAAATCGATATAGCGGGTTCAATTTCCTCAATACTATGCATTTTATACAAATCATAAATAATTTTGCAGATAACATAATAACAAAAAAAAAAGAAAACCTGAAAAAACATCCTCATAGTAATGCAAACTTTTTTCTACTTTCCAGCAGACAGCTACCAATACCAGCTGCAATCCATGTGGCAGAAGTGCTGGAACACGAACCAGAGTCTCGTCCACAACCTTCGCTTCAGGGAGCGTGGGCCCCTCAAGTCCTGGAGGCCGGAGACTATGGCCGAAGCTATATTCTCCGTGCTAAAAGAAGGCTTGTCCCTGTCCCAAGCGGCAAGGAAATACGACATACCGTACCCGACTTTCGTGCTGTACGCAAACAGAGTACACAATATGCTTGGGCCCAGCGCTGATGGTGGTGCAGGTATGTCCCAATTTTAACAATTTCTTGGCTGAGAAATACTTCTGGATTTTAAATAGTGATTTCAACTCTTATTTAAACAGTGATGAAATATACCGTTTTAGTAGAAACACACGAGTTTTAGTAGTACGGTGAAATAGAAAAAGTGGTACTGAATTTCTGTAGGCCCTTTGCTCATATAGTTTTTGCTTATATGAGAGAAAGGTTGGTACAGTTTTTGAGTACTTATTTTCATCGTACTGTTGGCGTATTTACGAACATTTTGATCTAATTCATATTATCAAGTTGGTTCGGAAAGCAAATAATGTATTGACAACCATTCAATTCAATTCGATTATTGTCTCCATGGTATTACAATTGGTCTTATAATTTTAATACCAATCACAATTTTGTTAACATAGTTACTTCGACATGGTGGGAGTACTTCCGTCCTCCCAAATTCTTGAGATTTAAACTGATTTTTTTAATATTTTTCTTTTATGCAAATTCTTCAAAAACATTTACATAAATATTCTAAGCTTTCTTCTTCAATAAACACTATTAAAATCCAGAAGTCTCCAAATGAAATTATACTTACACTGTAAATGTTACTCGCATTAAAAACCAGCGAATTTATTTTTCAATTGCACAGCGAATTTTTATGCTAAGCGACTGTCGAAATTTATACATATTTTCCTAGTGTGTGAATAAATATTTACTGTAATTGTTATTTCGTTTGTGTGTGTAACGTATTTGAGCACGTCAATAATTTAGACGGTTTGTTATAAAAGTTAAATAACAGTTCGTTTGGTAACCGAATTCTGGTATCGTAAGCTCACACAAGCTGAAAATAAATAATGAAACTGTCTACAATACTTTTGAAAATATATTGGAATCCGTTCCATAAAAAAATATTAGATTAAGAAGACTCGGAAATAGGGTTATAAATAGTTATGACTTACAAACGTATTTTTTTAACTGTAAGCAATGTTTGGAGTCCAATATTTACAGCCGCACTCACAGTTGATAATGACTACTTATTAAAGCAAATTCTTTAAACACTATTTTTAAGAGAGACTTAGAAACTAAGACTTAGTAGAGACTTTCAGAAGCAACTCCATACTCTTTAATTAGAAATTCTTCACGATGAATCTTTTATTAAAGATTGAAGAATATGCTTACTGAGTGCGGCGATAAATCTAATTTTAACTGGATAATCAATTTCGAAAAAAAATTTGTTTTGATAAGACAACCTGCTGCCTGAAGTATTTTTTATACTCAGGAAATTTCTCTATGCATGAAAAATTTCATCAGGTACCTAAGTCATCAATTTGTGCTTGTCCTTTATTGAATTATATATTTTATTATGGGATATTTAGGACCGATTTATTTATGTGTTAATTTAGGAAATGAAACAAGACAATATTTTATTTTATACACAAAAAAAAGAAAAATATATTACACTATCCTATCTAAAAATAATAAACTAAATGAAATCTAAATTAGGTCCCCTGGGCAGAGTTCCCATCACGCAGGCAGCATTCCCGCGTTGAATAGCTATGGCTATTCGCTGAGCGAGAAAGCTGCCCGCGCGAGGGTCACCCGTTGCCTCTTTTAGGCGTCTACTGATCTCCCTGTGAAGACCCCGCGCACCGGCGCCCCATGGACCTAGTGTCTCGACACCAAAGGCTGTGAACTCGTACTGAGTGCCGAGACAACTATATTTATTGGCTTTAAACCGTTCGCGGGCGTCCGCCGCCGCGCCGGCCTGTTTGCTGGTGGCTGGGAGGTACGTAGCTGCCATAGTATCGGAGCACGTGGCGTCCCAGACAAGGGCTCGACCCATCCTCCAAGGTATCAATGACATCCCGTCAGGGCGCTTGCCATCGTCCCGCACAATTTGAGGCTCCAGAACTGCGGGTACTTTGGCACTAACGAGCGCCCTTCGTAGGATGTCATTGATGGCTGCACCGGCGACCGGCGCCCGACGAACAAGCAAGTCCATGGTGACCGAACCGATCCACGGGGGCTCCACAAGCAGCGCAGCTGTGATCCACGCACACTTCGGCTCCGAGCCGGAGACCTACAGCTATGCGGAATGTTAGCGGGTCAATAAACGTCCCTAGTGTAGGAGACGGATACGCATGTAGCCAGTGGCCGGATTCAGATCTCGACACAGCCAAAATTCTGGCCTTATCTTTACTTGAAGTCGAGTCTAATAATGATTGTAACACGGATTGGGAAGAAATGATGTCCCAGGCCCTCTGTTTTTTGGGCGTAGGGGGAAACTTTGGGCTCGGTCCAGCAAGCCAAGCATTCGTGGCCTCAGTCAAGCACGCGATGTCGCAGTTTACAGCTGTAGAAGCTTTTAAAATATTACTTACTAGATCTGACGTACTGTGGATTGAGGAAAGGAATGCCGGCAGAGAAATACTGTTAATTTTGCGAGTACCCAAGCCTCCAAGCCTTATCGATAGAGAAGCTTGAGTCCAGGCCTGCTCACTGAAACGAATGTTTAAAATTTGTTCAATATCGATTGTACTAACAAGTTGGGGGAATTTCCAAATAGGGCAACAACGGAGCAGGTAGTTAAATTTTGGGACGAGTAAACTATTAGGACCTATATTATTTTACATGTGCTAATAAAATCGTGGATTTTGAAGCGCAAGCTATGGATGTAACTGAGAAACGTATGTGTATGAGGCGGTCGGTCGATTCAAGCGCCGTAAGAGAAAAAGTTGAATTCGAGATTTATTGATAAAATTGGCGGACGGGTTTTTTGTGTAGTCAACCGTCATTTTTGTTCGATAAATTTCGAATTCGACTGTATCTCTAAAGGCGGGGAATGTTCTCCTCTTGTGCCTGTATGCCTCTACCTTATTATTAAGTTAAGATTCGATGTTAGGTTTATGTCAAATACTCATTTTTAAAAATGACAAAATAAGTAATTTTTTTTTATTTATGTAGCACCAACAGTTTCCCGAAGGTGAAAACGTAATCGCCGTGATTGCCTATTTTAAAAATAAAAACTGTTGAATTCTCAAGTCTTCACATTCACAGGCGCGTCGACCTTATTTGATCTGTGAGACACCACGAGAGACTCCCGCCCTTTCTGACTTGTATGGTGTGTCGCGTGTTCACGTTCACTGTTCTGCGTGATTCCAGACCTGAGGCCGAAGGGGCGAGGCCGGCCGCAGCGCATCCTGCTGGGCGTGTGGCCCGACGAGCACATCCGCGGCGTCATCCGCGCCGTCGTCTTCCGTGACACGCACGCGCCCCACCCCACGCACCACATCAAGGAAGAAGTCCTACCAGTGTACCCGTCCATCACGGTCAGTATTCCTGATCATATATTACCCCCACAGACTACTATGTTCATCTTTTCATGTTCGTGTGCCGACTCGTTGCCCTGTAATGACCTCTCCTTCCTGCTAATGCGAATATGCTTTGCGAAGTTCAATTATTGCAATTGGCTCGGCCGCTCCGAACGCGCTAGATTTAATTGTGATTTCGCGATTTCGCAGAACTCTGTGTTACCGCGTTCACCTTTGTGTTTGTAACGCGGTTGTATTGGTAACGTTGCAAATACATATAAAAGGTTGACTTTATTGTCGTGTGGCAGCAATTGTATGTTAGCGTATGTGTTTCAGGACGGAATGAGCGTACAGAACGCGTACGGCACCGTGGCGTGCGGCAACGGGCGCGAGGGCGGCGTGTCGCCGAACGCGGCCGCCGCCGCCGCCGTGGCAGCAGTGGCGCACGGGCTGCGGCGACAGATGTGCAACATGGTGGTGGCAGCGCAGAGACCGCCCGACCACCCGCCGCACCTCGGCCTGCCGCCGCTGCCGCTGCAGTCGCCGCGTCTGCCGTCGCCGCTCTCCGCCGGCTTGGAGTCTCCGCTCTGCTCCCCGCCTCCTCCCGGCCACGCTCTCGAGCCGCCCAAGCCGGCTGATCCCTTCCGCCCGTTCGCATCGCCGCGGCCCGATAGCCGCTTTTCGGAACGCGACGTGGTGACCGACGCCACTGACATGGGCCCTCCGAAGACGCCCGTGGCCAAGAACGGCAAGGACATGCCGGCAGGCACTCCTCCGCTGGTAGAGGCCCGCGCCGAGCACATCTGAAGCGAGGCCGCGGGCGCGGCGCAGACGCAGGCGCCGCCGCTGCCCGCTTACCCGTACTTCGTCCCGAGCCGGAACTCCGTGGGCTACTTCTAGACGCGGGCCGCAGTCAGACAGTCAGACATTCCAGGCCGCTGCGGACGGAGGGACGCGGGAGGGGTCGACTGCATGGTGTTTAAACTTTTTTTTATATTCAATTTTAATTCAATTATGTATGTTACTATTATTATTTAACGTGGACTTGCTGTGCAATATGATGCTTTGTTGTTTAATTAATTATGAATTTTGTATAATGAAAGAATATTTTAATTTAATTATTATTTGTATACATTATTGTTTATGCATGTGTTCCAGTGAAATATTTTAGTATATTTTGTTAATATTATATAAAGGTAGGTATCGCGGGTGCGCCCGTAGAATGTAGACTTTCAAACTTAAATGTAAGCTTAAATATTAACGTTACATTTTAGAGCCATCTGTGAACGTAGGGAGATCAAAATTTAATATTTGGCCCGATTTCAAAAGACTGTTTGGTATACCTATTCATTGTAGTTCAGCGACATATTTGTGTAAGACAGAATTATAAATTAGTGTTAGCTGTATTAAACTAGATCCCGTCATTTGGTCCCTGATCAGGTCGATGTCAGTTTCTCTCTAGATTATCGTGATGTTGTTGCTTGCCGGCGGCGGCTCACTTTTCACCTGTGCAGCGATTCACAACGTAGACTTAGTGGTCGCCAAATGTAATATAGATTGTATCATTAGCCTGTAGTGATTGTTCCAAATGTTAGATTAAATTAGATGTTTGGACCCGCCCTTCCCCTTGTCTTTATGATAACAGGGTTTCAATCCTATCCATTATCTCTTGGATTCCAGCCCATCTGTATGCGCGGTAACATATTTAGTAGCCTCCTTTTGGTCTATAGCGTAGCTTTTACTGATTGCGGCTCCCAAAATACAAACGAATTATGCGGCTGGCCGCATTAAAGTTTTGTGTAATGAAACTTTACGTGATTAATGTTTAAACTGATAGTACTTTCTGCATTCAAAAATTTATAATATATGATATTTTCTTTTCCATTCTCTTACTGAGAGGTAACCCGGCGGGTCCGATAGGTTTAGTAGCACTAAAATCGCCAGCATTGAATGTTTATCATTCGAAAGTCTGCTAACCTACCAACGCGTAGCTAGATTATACATTTCAATTTAGATTAGCTATGTAACTATGTAGCAAGTGACTTTCCTGGCAGTCGCTGGCGCCATTTGCGTGAAACGGAACGCAGCTACTTCTGACACGTCAAAAAAAAACCAAAGATCTGTTCCTTTTTTTTGGAACACCAAAATTTCGATGCGAGAGAATCGAACTAGATATTTCGTTCTATTTTAAAAATTCATCGATTACGAATGTCTTATGTCAAGTTTGAAAATAGACTTGAGCTAAAGGAAAGTGACTTTCACTTTTATTTTGCCTCAAAAAAGAGCTAGATATTACGTGATAAAAAGGATATTGGTATTCTTTCCTCACAGCTCATTTTCATGCATTTATTGCATCTCAAAATATTGATTCTTTACTGTAAAGTTTTTACTGGGCTTGTTGGCACTGTTCTGAATTACACTAAACTTTTTTTTCAAACTCTACCTGCATATTTCGATGATATAATTCACATTAGCTTCAATTTTAAGGATAAATTGCGTTGCATTTAAAAAAATAGTTTTAAACTAATTCCTACAGTATTTTACGACGTGTCCGTTATACAATAATGAGTTAAGTAGGCACCTCTCACGCTTGGCGCTGGCGACCAAAAGCCTCGGAACTCTCATTAAGGTATGTGTACAAATTTATTTTATTAATACTTCCCTTTCGTTTCATAGTTTCGGCGGGAAAATTTCTAGGGTACGGTTCTTCTTGCCGCAGGGGTATACCATTAGATATTGTTGGCATACTCGTTGGCGTATATATAGAGGAGGGCGCCTCTCGAGGCAGAGGCGTCCGGGCTGCCTCGTCGCATACACGCTGAGATATTATAATAAGTCTCCAAGTGGCCTTGATACTTCTCTATTATTTGGAATTTGGATTATTCGGTTCAAGTTTGGAATTAGTGTATAAAAAAAGACCAAATTATAAAAAAAATACATTTGCAATTCAGGAACTAGTGTTGAAACTATTTGGCTATCCTTTTGGAAATAAAGTTTAATCTAGGAAAATGGTAAAATTAAAAACAAAGTTATATAATGGCCTATACGTTTCGGATGAATTGCGTAATTTTGGTAAATGTTACTACGCATATTTTCTATTGTGTAAGTCTAGGCTAATGTGTTCAAAAAGTAATTTAAAAAAAATTAAATTTTTGAAAAAAGTAGAAAGTGCCTTCCAAATTTTTGACCACAGTAAGTGTTGGGATGGGTGCGGCGATGATTCGGCTAGCTGTGGCCGGTGGCGGCGGCCGGCAACTGTCGCCGGCAATAGTCGCGCGACTGGCGATCGCCACCGGCCGCACTGAACGTGCTTAACTATAAAAGTTAGAATAATAAAAATTCAAAATTATTATATGAAATTAAATACATATGACTATTATATAGAAAAAAATATACATAAAATTATATATTCGGCCGATGTGGTTATACCCTGACAGGCAAGCGTTAGCTACTTTTCGGCATCAAAATTGATTCCCTTATTTGTTCGTCGGTTTCCAGCGACCTCTGCGCAGACAACCATCGTGCCATTCGAACCGAGCAAGCGGTTCTACAGTTTTGTATCACATTGTCGATTTCGTAGTTATAATTAAACAATTAATTTATTGTATTTGAGAATACATTTTTCGGATTACATAATTAGGTACCTATTTTATTTTCGTGATAGAATATAAGTAAAACTTCGTCTAGAATTACTTTATACGATACACACACGAGGCGGTTTTGGTTGATATAATTTTAATTGTAGACATTTTATGATTTAATATAGTCACAGTGACAGACAAATAGTGGCAGGCGATCGCCGCGTGTGGAACTTGCCGCATTTGTCGACTTTCTTTTACTTTTGTGATAAAGAAAAAATATTTATAGATGTTTAAACGTAAAGAACAATATTATGTTTCTCGATGTTCTTTTCATAGTACCTATTTACTGTAACTGTATATGCATTATTAATTTCGTTTATTAATTATGCCGGAACGGGCTCAAAGTATATACCTACTTACCTAAATGTATTTGATACCTACCCCGTACGGATCTGTCAAGCTACCAAAAATATCGATTTAAAAAAAATATATTTATTGTTCTATGTATTTTATCGAATAACTGTTTAGTTTTTAAGTACATACTTAGCAGTCGGT
Organism: Euzophera pinguis; assembly: GCA_947363495.1. Classification (NCBI taxonomy): domain Eukaryota; kingdom Metazoa; phylum Arthropoda; class Insecta; order Lepidoptera; family Pyralidae; genus Euzophera; species Euzophera pinguis. The sequence goes on from OX376154.1 coordinate 18,043,551, forward strand.
AGGTATCAATGAATGTAACTTTAAATAAGTATTACCATTGCTTTGGGCTAACTTTTCATTGCATATCACACGGTGTATAAAACATTTTCGTTACCCCTACGACTGTAGGCTCGACTTATTTTGTCCACTTATTTTTTTAGAACGATGCTGACTTTTTTTTTTATAAAAGCATCTCGAGCCACTGTTTTATAATTAATAATGCCGCAGGGGTAACTTAAACCACAGTGAAATCATGGAAATATGTTTTAGTTTTTCATGTAATATAAATATTCGTGGATATTAATGTCGTTATATGAATTATGTTACTGAATCAATTATTGTTGTTAGGATTATGTTTTATTATGTGTTCCTGACAATTCTGTGTAGTGGCATCAATGGCCGTATGCACAAACGATACTTTTTTATGCTAAAATTCATCCAAGTTGGTTTATTTTATGCTTGTGTATCGTGTTTTAAGTAGTGTTTGTGAATACAGGCGAGATATTCTGTTTAAATAAGCAATCGTTTTCGCTGTCCGAAATATTATTAAAAAAAAATTGAAATATTTTTGTTTATGGTCAACTATTTTTTATTTATCTTGATATAGTCATTCACTCCAGCTTCATGTCTACTGAAGAGGAGCGGAGATTGTGATATTCTCTTTGTGAATTTCAACTTGCCCACCGCTCTACTTCAGTTTTTTTATTACTTTCATAGCTTTTTAAAGATTTTTTTAATTAAAGAAAATTATTTTAAATTATGTACAGCCTACATTTATGTCCAAATGCTATTCAAATCAAGCCGCCTGTATAAGTTACGACAGTAAAGTAAGATAAAAATAGAAAGTAAGTATGGCTATATTTTTGCCGGAATAGCATGTAATATTCATCTATCAGAAAACTGTATCATGTAGTTAAATGGTTTGAATAATGAATTAAAATGTACCTAATGCAAAAATATTCGGACAGCGAAAAGAGTCATATTAATCTTCTTCAAGCGTGGTTTACATGAACTTAGTGCCACTGACAAGTTCTTAGCACTATTTGTAATCTCCAGACTGGGTTTTTAAATTTGCAAACACGCATATTTCACAAAAACAATATTCATTTTGGTTTTTGTGAAATTTGTAACATTTATTTGAGTACCGATATATCATATCGATCATTTTTTTTACTTAATTTTAGGAGATACATGTATTGCGTTGCGACGTCATCAGCAGATCGCTAACCAACGTACAAATATTTAATTAATTTTCTCTCATCTCAGCGCCTTCTCGGTTGCGTCCTCAGCTGTTTGCATCGATGCCCAGAGTTCGCTTTAATTAACTAACTTAATGAATACTTAATTACCTATTCGGCTCTAACGGCATAAAGTTTGTCATCCTTTGCCCTCCGAGTGTTGTTTTGTATGAATTTCTGTATCATTACGAAAAAAAATCCTACAACAAACTCTGATCGATCTACAGAGAGCACGAGAATCTTCCCTTTGGAATTTTTAAGCGATAAGTAACTAGGAATAAGTACTTAGTTCATGTAAACAATGCATCACAATATTGAAGTCGAGTACAATTCATCTAAACTGGTGTAATTCTTCATGTAACAGTCGCGTGTAGGCAGTATCCGATAACAACTATTATTTAGCAGGCGTCATTGTAGTTTTCAAATTCAGTAATGTTTAATTTGGTTAATGTCACAGTGTACCGTTGTCTGGATGAATATATACAAATAGAGAAAAATTTCGTTTTATTTCGTAACCTTTTAGTTTTACTTTAAGAGCTTCTATCACCAGTTTTTGAAAACGCAATCTTGAGTTAGCAATTAAGTCAACATTTATAAAGCACCTCTGGTAACATGGTAAATAGTAGTTATAACCTTCTGTTCTCCTGGTAACTTAAGCTGTGGTTCCACGATGCGAGTGCGCTGTTATACTATGATAAATAATAACTCCCAAATTTCTGTTCTCCTGGTAACATAAGGGGTGACGGAGTGGAAGGAGGAAATGGAAAAATAACTCTTCCTAGTAACTTATAGGCCCCAGGAGATGCAAGCGCGCTGTAACAAGTCCTAATTTAATAACTCTTCGAACTTTCTGTTCTACTGATAACATAACGAGTGGTGCCACGATGCGAGCGCGTTGTGAAACTATGATAAATAATAACTCTCCCAACTTTCTGTTCTTCTGGTAACATAAGGGGTGACGGAGTGGAAGGAGGAAATGGAAAAATAACTCTTCCTAGTAACTTATAGGCCCCAGGAAATGCAATCGCGCTGTGACAAGACTGATAATTTTAATAACTCTTCGAACTTTCTTTTCTACTGATAACATAACGAGTGGTGCCACGATGCGAGCGCGTTGTGATACTATGATAAATAATTTCTCTTCCAACTTCGTTCAACATCGTTTTCGTTTTTCTATTTATGGAGATGTCCCATGATGATGTGAATGAAATATTTTAACTCTACCGAACTTCTGTTTTCCTGGAGACGTTTCATGATGTGAATGCGTAACTTAGGGAGGCATAATAAAGATATCAACAGAAAATAAGATTCATGTAAGCCGTAATCGATGGGTAAATTCCACTCGTCGAGATCCGCGTTGTCCCCACTGGAGACGAACGGGATTTTATCTTAAAAACCTCCCATATGTCTGGGGACAAATGGGATTTCACTTAGGAAATATCCCATATAAACACATAAGAGACGGCACAATTCTATTCTATATGCAGGTGATGCCGGTAAAAGGTTCGCGCTATGCTTGTAGTATGGACTTTGGAAATTACAGCGGGACAGTTTTGGGCGAGGGCTTTTAGCCACTCGGCCTCTTCGGAAAAAGCGAAAGGGGCTCCCAGTTGGGAAACTTTAACTCTTATTTTATTTCATATGCGCTTTGACACTTCACCCGGTCTCGCCACTCGCATACGTGGGGCGCACTATGTTTCCGGAATGAATATGAAAAAATACTATTAAAGGTACAAAATTAATTTATTGTTTTTCAAAATAATCTCCCTTGGCGTCTATGCACTTTTTCATTCGATGAAACCAGTTTTGAAAACTTTTGTGCCACTCCTCTGTGGTGACCTCTGAAACGTGTTTTTCATACTCCTCGACAGCCTCTTCTGGTGATGAAAATCGTTGACCGCGTAATTGGTTCTTAATTTTTGGGAACAGAAAAAAGTCACAAGGTGCCAGATCGGGACTGTATGCAGGATGACTCATGAGTTCTACATTTTTCGCCTTCAAAAAGTCGTTTGTCTGTCTGGCCGTGTGAGAACTAGCATTGTCGTGGTGCAGGATGATACGGCGTTTACGGTTATTTTTACGGAGTTCGTCAATAACTTCCGGCAAACAAATGGTCGTGTACCAGTCACTATTCACTGTATGACGATTCTCTAAAGCAACAGTAGCCACGTGTCCAGTTTTATTAAAAAAAGAAGCAATCATCCGCTTAGATGCACTTTTCACGCGCGCCACTTTGGTTGGTTTCGGCTCATCTTGAAAGACCCATACGCTCGATTGCTGCTTTGTTTTGGGATCGTAGCAATAAATCCATGTTTCGTCACCTGTTACTATGTCCCACACCAAATTTGACGCACCTTCGTTGAATCTGGTAAGCATGGCACTGCACCAAGTGACGCGGTCCGTTTTTGTTGTATTTGACTCATGCCTATTTCTAAGGATGCGCGAATTTCATGGTAGGTCACATGCCTGTCTGTTTCAATCATACGGCGCACAGCATTGATGTTTTTGTTGGTCACAGCGGTGGACGGCCGACCATCGCGAGATTCGTCACTGAGATTGATACGACCCGACCACGCTTGAATTCTGCAAACCAGCTATAAACAGTTGTCTTGCATGGTGCTTCATTGCCAAAAGCTGTTTCAAGCCGAGCGATGCTCTGTTGAGCTGTCAAATTACACTAAAAATCGTAGAAAATCATACTACGAAAATTTTTCCGAGTTAAATCCATGTTGATGCAGACACACAATTTTTTAAATGGCGCCACAAGGTAAAAACAAAAGACAGTCAGATGAAACAAACTGCATTCTACAGCCAAAGAGTTCTATTTTCAAATGTTGCAATAAATTTTTAAATATTGTTTATGTAAGTGGCCAGTTCCGGAAACTTACAGTGCGCCCTATGTACCTCAGGCGCGGTACAGCAATATATGTATAATCAAATTTCAAACAAAATGATACCTACTGAATGTTCGATTCCTTTGTTTTTTTTTTATTTTTAATTAGCATCATAGATGTCTTAGAGCAGAGACTTTTTTAAACACTTTTGACATTTACGTATATTGCTTGCTTTGGTAAACTAATTAAAGTACCAATTTTTTTTTGTACTTAATTCCATGTGTGTGTGATTTGGGAATCGGGCACTCCTATTAATTCTTTCGTTAAAAAGCGAATAATACATCAATTGACATGTAATTTCTTTATACATATATCCATACTTAGTGACCAATTCCATTAACAAACTTTTTCAAAGATGGATTCCGTTTATACATATCTTATTTTCCTCGCATGTAGTATAAAGCACTATGTATCACTTGGTAGAAAGTGCGATACCTAACTCTGGCACTATGCCCTCGTTAGTAATCGGTCACTTTCTTCCCTAGGTGAACAATGTACATACTATTATTATGTAAATGTTACTTATTACTTCCATGTTTTGAAACATAAGGTTAAGGTGTACAAATAAACCATAAAATAAAAAAAAAAAAAACATAAAAGCGATTTCGAGAATAAAAAGAAAAATAAAATGAAAACAATTGAATTTATTTATCAATAATAATACAATAAGCAAATTAAGAGAATGTCTACAAGTGATAAATTAACAAACAGAACAAATGTATACTAGTGTTATAACGGCCGATTTACACGAAGAATTTATAACTGGCAAGTTAGAAGCGAGTTTAAAGGAATCACTATGCCTTATTAAAAAATATTTATAATTAAAGTAACAATGACATGACCTATCAAAACATATTTTAAGTGAACAGCTGTAAGACTATAGCTTATTTAAAGGTAAAAGGTTAGTAAGCCAATGGGTGTTTTTTAGACAAAAACCTTGTGTGTAAAAAGGTGCTCTTACTTTTTCTGTTGAGTACTATAAACATAACCAAGCCAAGATAAAAAAAAAATGTGATAACATACTAAATACTTTTGTTTAAATTTTGAACAAATCCTAGAACAATCTTAGGGCAACTATTTTTTTATGACCTCATTCAACAACAACGTATTCATGTGGTCGTATCGTCCATTAAATTTGAATTTAAGTTTATCATATCTCTCTAAATTTACGGTTTAAACAAAGTGATTTTTAACAATTGTATATTATAGTGAGGTCTTCCAAACAAACAATTGTCATGTATGTATTTTTCCTATCGAAATAAAGAGATGCAATAATCTGTCGAGTAATTAAAAATGCTTCTTTTCCGTGAAAACCTAAGATATGTTATGATTATAATGTCATCAACTTGACACAGTGAATTGAACGAGTGATATGAAGGCCCTTAACTTGCCTCGTGAACTGTATCCGTGTAAATAAGCCTTTGAGTACTTAGTATTTTGTTCCTAAGTTTGCTAAAGAAAAAAACGGTTCGAATCAACCCGATTTATTTATCAGCCAAACATGTTTCCTATAACTAGGGCCCTCGGGGTATTGATATTTCACATATACTGTCTAAGTATGATGGACTAAGTCCTTTACAGCCCAGGAGCTTGAATTAAAAATGGAGTCCACAAGTCCAAAAATAAAGTTCATACACATTACTCGACCGTGGGCTTTGGAAATAGCGAGCGAAAGAACAATGTTGGACTAAACATGTGGAATCCACTTTTGGTTGCTTCTTAATTAATAACGTGCCTTAGGAAAAGGTTCACATAAGTAATAGGAGTGAATAATTTTATCACGCTAAATTTGTTTATGTTTCCAGAGCTTCTTAGTCAATCTTAGTCGAATATAACCTTCATATAATTTCTTTGGTCAAACAAATATTTCATTACGTAGCATAACCCTGGCCCCGGATGTCTGTTTTAAGTTCAAGCGATTTTAGTTAAAAACTTACCAAGAGCCCTTTTTTTGAAAAGTATGACTCACGCAAAGCGAAAGTCGAATGATTTTTATTCGACTTCTACTTTTCGAAAATAGCGCTCCAGACCCTTTCATAGGCAATATTTTAGCAGCGCAACCTAGTGACACAGTCATAAGTCTCTTAACTATTTTTGTATCATCTTTGATTTTTTTTAAATTAATTTTACCAGAGGAAATTACAGATAGTTTAATTAGATCGAATGTAATCATTACATCACATAGGTTGGCTAATCGCCCCGTGAGACCCCTAACGGCCAAAATCTGAAATACATGTAACTGCTGATGCTACAAACATTTATGAAATACGTTTACAAGACAGCGAAATTGGCAAAACAAATTCTATACAATATTGAACTTAGAATTATTTATAATCATTAGGATTGCATATTTTGGAATAGCAGAGCGCTTTACTCTAGCTTTTGACCTCAGATGCGATGCAACGAGAAAAAAGGAAATATTTTTTCATACTTTCTAAGAATTGGTCTTGTATTAATCAGAATAAGTAACCAAATCTATTAGAAGGGTTTTTTAATTATGGTATTTTTAATAATAGTATGGCAGTTTATACATGGTGCGCAAATTTGTGTAATTCTTCCCTCGCGAATCGCACCGTTCGGTGAAAAGCCAAGACTTATTTTGATCATCGTTCGTTTCCGAATGATTTCCATTCGACATATGACTCGTACAATAGCACTCCAAGTCCTTCTCAAACTATATCGAATCTCTCATTTAATTATTAATTGATCTTAAGGTCATTAACACTACTGAGTAATATTTTGCTTACGATTTTTTTTTTGTTCTTAAAGCGACCTCCATTTATTTATAAGCTTCTTTACACATTTCTATTTACCAAGAATCGATAATGTTTGAAAAGATTTTATATGCGCACATCCGTCTTAAAGGAGAATTGATTGCGGAAAATATAATTTTATACACCAAAACTAAGGGGTCATATTTAAAAATGTAATAAACAAACATAAGATACAAAAGTACGATGTGTACTTTCACGATATCTTTGAAAAGGAAATGTATTAGAACTTGGAATAGTCGTCTAAAAGAGAATCCCAAATAATCCGCAATCAACTTGGCCTCAATTTCATATTGAATCTAATACATATACAAACTATAACTAAATTAAACATAACTAGTTGGATAATCTTAACCAGAGATTTCTAAAATGGTTACTGATTAAAGGCATTGGATTGAAGTGGTGGCCGGTAGTACTTATTACAATATTACACTATACCTATACTTCAGTCTTTTTTTATTTATTTATTTTTTACAGCCATCAAAGAAGTTACGCGTACGCCGTTTATACGCCCTTCAATGACATATATATTTATATATACAACAAATGTTCAAAACATATCAATGTTGCCAGTACGAAGTCGAACGAAATCATGATTTGAAAAGAAACGAATAGTAACTTACTACTAGATAGAAACACATAAATGATATACAGCAAACTGGCAACATTGAACTTTGACAGTAGCCATAGACATAAAAAGAAAAACATGTTATGCGTCTCTATGCGCATCTTAATTCGGTATTATTACGATTCTGAAATGTATTACAATATAGAGTTACAATTACCTAACTGACTTATGTGAAGGTAGGGACAATGCTGGCCTTTTAACACAATTCACCACGTGTTTACAAGTAACGCTTAGAAAATATCTAAATAATAAGGTCGATGCTTGTCAAGGTGGCAGGAATTCGATGGACAAATGAAAAAATAAAATCGATACGTTCGTAACGGTAGGATTTTTCAGTAAAACAATTGATTGAACTGAATTTAACAAAGCTTTTACTATCGTTTATTGCATGAGTAGGGATTTTTATCTGCCTCATTGACAACCATCCAACTTAATTAAAGAACATAACTGATTAACAGAAATGTACTAAATACCATAATTTAAAATGTCAAATGTTAAAAAGTACGACAAATCAATGGATAAAATAAATATGCACAATGGATAGTTGACTGGATTATTTTAAAAACATAGATTAAATTTCTGTCATTTTGTGAATAAAAATCCGATTGAAAGTAATTAAATGGAAAATATGTTGAAAATGAAATCAATTAATAGAAATGATTTATTTTTATTATTATTAATTATAAACTTTTGAACAAATATTACGGTATACAGTCAACTATTCCACATAAACCTAAAAATAAATAAAAATAGATGAAAAATGAAAATAGTGAAAAAAAAAAAAAATTTTTTTTTTTCAATGTCTTTTCTATAAAGTATTATTTTACCCCTATGTGATTATAATTCGAATATAATAGTATGTGGTCTTAAGCTATGACGGATACAGATATTTTTACAATTACATAGTACTGGTATCTTCGTGAGATATTGCGGATCTATTTTTATTAAGTTATGGAACAACGGAGGGTACTATTAAATGGGCAACCCCCAACGGCCATCATTATGTGTACTTTAGCAAAAATGTCGTGACTTGAATTTATTTTATAAGCCGTGCAAATAAAGAAACGAATCGAACGAAACGAAAGAAATCACTCCCTCTCACTCGCACAGTAATGTGCAAGTGGGACGGAACGTCTTCAATCACTATAATTGGTTTCATTTCTTTATGACACGGCTTATAACAATATCAAATTTCGCCATAGAAATCAAATAGTGTTATTATTATTAAACTGATTTAGCGAATAAAGTGATGTCACTAATTCACGACTTCTTTGCCAAAACAACAAATATTTGTGAAATAACATTTTTGGAATCAAGGCTAGAACTAACAATTAGACCACAAGTTCATACGAATTACGCCCTATGAGCGAATTGGTTTCTGTTAACACGCTGGGGTCAATCATTCCATCCATCCCTCTTTTATATTGATTTTTGATACTCGTCATATTTTTCAATTCATTTTGTTTTTACAGTCGATTTATTCTACGACGAAAGATTGCGATGACTTGATGAAATTATCGGCCATTCGTCATTAAAATTCATTTTGATCTCACAATTTTTACCATGTAATGTATCAAGTTATCAAACTACATTCAATGTATCTTAGTGTCAATTGCTTTATATATACCCATATCTTTGGGACTTTTAATTTATTTTGAGATATCTGTCGAAAGTATACGCTACAAATTATTTATTACAAGCAATCACTTATATTACAAATTGTATCAAATTCATGTTATAATTTCTCTAATTTTCTTGTAGATTATTGACAATAAGGAGGGTATATTACACAATTAGCTCGTAACAATAATTGAAAAAGATGAATAATATTGCGAATAATGTCAAGAAGTTAAGAATACTTATACATATAATAATTACAATGAAATTATGAACAACAAAAAAAAAACATAAATAATAAAATAACCTCATCATATTCGAAACAACACAAGTTGTCAAGGCACCTTAGAGTAAACTTAAGAGCTAACGATCCAATTTTTGTTTTATTAATTCTTTGGAATAATGGAGCTTGATATTCTATAGAAATTTGGCGATGTAAGTTGGGCAGCTATTCTTGAATCTATAGGTAATCTACGACTATTCGATAATATGGTTGTTAGAAATTATTCACATTGGCGTTCGCGGGTCAGCAGTGACTTAACTAACAAATGTAATCGAGTTATGTGATGGAAAAATAACCCTTTCTTATCCAACTTAGATATCTAAAACTAATGTCAATTGAGTCTGGATTTTCGCATCAAAATTTATATATTCAATTTTGAACCGAAATGTGATTTAATTTAATTTAGGTTTAATTTCTTGGAAGGTGTAAATACAACACTGTATGTTACGAGTATAAAAATAATAATATTTGATCCACATCTTCATATTTGCTACGTCACTATGAATCTTATGTTAAAGGCAAATGATAAAATTATTTTTATCCGTCTAAAAATATCTGCTATTGGACAAATGCCAATGTGAAGAATCCCTTGAATCTGTAGCGCTTCGTAAAAGTATACATTTGTATTAGACACTGGAAATAGACATAAAAAAGGGATGCAAAGTTATTATTTATGGCCAGAATGTTGTATCAGATGCCAAGGATCATTTTCAATAAATAAAATAATCGAACGGATCAGAATTCCAATCAAGTGGTAAGAAGTAACAAATCAGAATTTCAATCAAGTTGTAAGAAGTTCTCAGTTTTCTTCATCATTATTTCATATTCTCTGCACGTTTAGAGTGATGCTTTGTAGAGCATTGAAACAAATATTTTTTAGAAACGATAGGTACCATACACCATTTATCATACTTTCATGCAATCTGTCAATTGGAAAGATAATTTTACGCACAACTCTCAGACTATTGTAAGTAAAATAAAGAGTAATTTTGACTGCTTTTAAACTAAATCAGAAGCCTTCTTGTAGCTTAAAAATATGTCACCTGCTAAGAAAGACAATGTACGGCGAGTTGCGAAAGTGCATGCATAATTTGGAGAACATTTCTAAAAATTATTCATGTTTTTTTAAACTGACTACACACTCGGGGTCAAAAATGCATGCATCCTTTACCATATATTTATTCCTCTTATTCATAAAAATTTACGAACCTTTGTAAAGCCTAGATTAACTAAATTATGTTAAGTCCCTATCAGTATTACCTATATATGACGTGAAAAAACGAGACAAAACATATTTTAGTTAACTTGGGACTTATTGAACGTTCATATTTTTTTTATGAATGGAAAATTTACAAAATCTGACGATTCCTTTGAAATATTTGTAAAAATTTCAGTGTCAGGAATAAAAATGTAGCTTTTTACGAAGGGCATTAGGTGCACTAGCCACAAACGAAAATAAATGGTTTGTTCTTAAGGTCGGTATATGTCATGTCACTCATCATCGAACTTATTTAGAGGCTTACCGCCGCACTCAAAGTTGTTAATGCTTAAGCAAATTCTTTAAACTGAGATTTAAAAATCTTTCTTAGAGACAATTTTTAAATCTATACTAAGGTTGCTTATGTGAATCTAAACTAATGAGTATAAATTTCAAAATTCTCCATATAACGGATTATTTTTTATTTGAGTAAAAAGAATTTGCTTTAATTTTCATTAGCGACAGTAAGTGCGGCAGTAAGTCAATCTGTGTGGTTTATATTTATTGGTTTTAGTGTCAATTTATATTTATTTGTCTGAAGAAAGATTTATATTTTACCCGAACACGGTGCATCTTTTAGGTTAGTATCAGTAGATCTATTGGTATGATTACACCACTGGTAAGGCTGTGTCAGATTTCTTTAGACAGCCTAAAATTCTGTAGTGTTGACCACTCTTCTCGTTGAGTCATTATTTCAATATTAAGATCGTTTTTATTAATAATTTTTAACAGCAGTCATCGAGACCAGGGACAAATTTATTTGGAAAAAGATATTGTCTTACGGTATTTTCAAATTAATTTATTGCATTTGATATCTGTTTTAAGATTAAAATTAATATAATGCCTTTTTTAATAAAATAAGAAACGTTCGTTAAGCCTGCTAGAACTTAAATATGTTTGGTCCCTTTCTGTCTTTGACATGAAAGAACGAGACGAAATATACCTTAGTTAAAATGGGCCAAATGAACGTTTGTAATTTTATATGAATACAAAGGTTAGCCTAGAGTGTAGATCATTATTTAGTTGGGGGCATGGACTTTATTTTGTACAAATTTTGTAATAAAATTCTTTACTAATTAGAGCATTTAAATTACACAGTTTTGACTTAAACCAAACTCGGAGACAAAAAATGAACAGTGACGTCACGACCATTAAAATGCGTTTGCGACTAGTGTAGCCTTAAAAACAATAGGTTGAACATAACATGGGTCGGTCCGCGCAAGCGTCTAAAACGTTCCGGTGGGTATAAACCACTGCATTATCAACCTTAATACCAAAGGCGAAAGATACGCGAACAAATTGACACATCTACATCTAAAATATGTACACATAATTGAAAGAAATTAATAAAAACGTGTAAGTCTAAGTTGCCCTTGACTTGCCCTTGACTCTTAACAAGACAGAACTATTCGAAATGAGTATTAATGTAAAATTGAAACGACGACCGAGCATATACCGAAACCAACGAGAACCGCCAAAAGAAAATCCCATAGACACCACAATCCTGAAATGAAACATTCGCGCGTCATTCGCCTTCGGGACGTATTTTAGCAGTGCCAAGGCGCGTATAAGTTCGCATAGCGACGCAATAAGCGTCGATTGAGTCGATGCTATTCATCGCATTTCCTGCATGCTCCGGGAACGTCGAAATCTAGAACGAGTAACTTGGTTTCTTCAGTACCGTTACGGGACCCTACCGCGCATATTAATTTCGTTGCCGAAGCCCGTATACGCCATACGACACCCCCCGAACCGCCGGAGCTAAGTTCGACGAGGTTTCGTATGAATTCGCCGGTGCGAAGGTCCCATAGTTTAACGGTGCCGTCGTCGGATGATGTTATTACGAAACGGTTGCTCGATTGCAAGCATGTTACAGCTGATTGGTGCTTGTTTGGACCTGCAATGGATAATTTCATGATTATTTTATATTCTTTTACAAATTTCGAGACGTCGATCTCTGGCTATTCGAAATGGGAAGCTCGTCAGCATTTTGAATTCATTTTAGGTGTACAGGGTCGATTGACCATGCAACTCACTCGATATGAATTTTGAAGTATGTAACGGGGTTCTCAACAGTATTCTATACGTAAGTTGCTTTTACATAAACCCAACAAGCTGTTCATTCACTTAACCCGACTTTGTGCGAAAACTCTTTCGCGACCTTATATCTTGTTAATTAATCTAAATTAACTCCTAGATTCGGGTAGTTTTTTTTTTTTTAACTTTGTGCTTAATTGTAAATTCTGAATGTACATTGTCATCACAAAATAAATACAAGTCCTTTATAGTTCTTCTTAAATTTTCTTCTTCAGTCCTACAGTGCGGTTTCGACAACTCTAAAAGTCTAGTCGGCAGACAAGTCTAGTCAGAAGAATCAAGCTAAGTGAAGTGGGGGAAAAACTGCACTTGGCGATTACATAAAAATCACATAAATCAAACACTTCCCAACGCTTGCTGCTCTTGAACATTTTGCAAATAATAATCTACAATTATTTTATGCACAAACATAAAAACAAAAAAAAAAAATAAAAAAATTTTGAAAATTAAACACAGCGCCGAAACTGCTCTTTTCAGCTTCCCGCCAAAAGTCTTTACGTAGTACTGCCTGTGTCACGGGGGATAAGGACGAGAGAGAGTATCTGCGATTGCGCGACCGTTTATGCACTAAAATATGGAATTAAAATATATTAAATTTGGAATTGTTTTGGCTGTGAGTCTGTAACCATATTAGTATTAAATACTTATTTGTATGCTGTGCAAAAATAGCAAAACGTAGTGCGTCTTATACTCTGTAAAACATCTAGTTATGTACCTATGTTTAACAAATAAATAAATAATTGATTGTTTGAATATATTCTGCGCACTTGACTTCTTCATCATCATCAATGCTCTTTGATAAGTTGGGCTTAGGTCTTCGATTCCATACAAATTTTTGGAAAATCAGTTATTGTTACCTACTTATGTATGGGCCTTAGCTTAGGTAGGAATGGAATGAACATTCAGTAGGACTAGCTGTTGTATGCAGCGTCATCTCTGTGGTAAGGATTTGCTTGATTGTCCGGATCACTATTAAGATTTATTTTATTTATCTTGTATATCTTGTATTAGGATCATAAATTTTAAATTAGCTTGATTTGAATGTATACCTGCTATTTCTTAAACCTCAGTGGTTTTGTGAAATGCACTTTATGCATCAATTTTTAGAAAATTCATACTTATATACTAATATTATTAATGCGAAAGTCTGTCTGTCTGTTACGCTTTCACGGCCAAACCGCTGAACGGATTTTGATTCAAGTTGGTATGAATATAGTTGAAGACCCGGGTTCCCACATAGGCTACTTTTTGACGCAGGCGGAGCTGCAGGAAACAGCTAGTGTTAAATAAATAAATAATGACTGTGTCAGTACTAAGTGTCGGCTCGGTCACAGGCCAGCCTCGGAACGACGTGCGTTCACAATCCCTACTATCCGCCTGTACGACAATACACAATTGAATACAGAACACCCCATACAACCAATTCGACGTTAACAGGAAGATAAAAAAATATAAATATACATACCTTTAAGTGACGAATCAATGACATAACAAACACTAATGGCCAGTTACAGTGTCTTCATACTAACATTATTCTAATCATACCTCGTTAAAATTTCAGGAGTTTCAACCATACCTTAGGAAATGATGATTATTTACCACAAATTTATTGTTTATTACATATACACCACTTTACTACGTATGTGTGTAGTGTATATATATATATATATATGTTTATATATATATATATATATATATATATATGTTTAATATATATATATATATATATATATATATATATATGTTTATCTAGTAAACCACGCCATTACCTAATGGTAGTAAGAGGGGTCACCGTTAGATACTTAAGACAACCGAAGTACTGTACCGGTAGTAAGGATTGTACTTGAGGAGCTCGATAGTCGAACGCGTATCATTTCATGGCATTTTCCATCTTGAGCTCCTCCGTGCTTCAAAAGGCATGTTAAGCCGTTGGTCCCGGTTGTTATCGAAAGATAGCAATCGCGAGGCTGTGTCAGATGCCTTGGGGCAGCCTGAAAAATTCTGACAGTGTTGGCCACTAACACACCTCGGGGGTCATGATTTTATTGGTCTGGTTTCCTTGTAAAAAGGGTTACGGAGGTCAGACGGTAGTCGCTCCACTGTAATAACCAGTTCCGCCAAATCTAGGACCATGACTTACAACGTACCCTAACGTACCCTTCGAAGCGTAAGCTGACGACGCAACTAGTAATACACGCTAGAATGATGAGTAAGGTTTGGTACTTGGCGTGCTCCGTATAAATAAGTCAGAAGGGTGTGGTAAGTAAAACCTGTTACTTAGTTGGAGTTTAATGTCAGACTAACTAACATATACTAAAATGAAACCGTGAACATGCCATTTAGTCTACATTGGACAAATTCTACTTTTGACATCATAGTCTAGTATCGACAGATTTCACATTTGACAGATTCTATATGGGACAGTTTTTTTTTTATTTAACACAATTCGCTCTCTTTTTAAAAAATCTGTTCAATATATAATCAGTCTTATGCAGAATACGTCCAAAACAGAATCTGTCTTATGCAGAATCAGTCCAAAACAGAATCTGTCTTATGCAGAATCCGTCTAAAACAGAATCTGTCTTATGCAGAATCCGTCCAAAACAGAATCTGTCTTATGCAGAATCCGTCCAAAACAGAATCTGTCTTATGCAGAATCCGTCCAAAACAGAATCTGTCTTATGCAAAATCCGTCCAAAACAGAATCTGCCTTATGCAGAATCCGTCCTAAACAGAATCTGTCTAATGGAGAATCCGTCCAAAACAGAATCTGTTTATGCAAAATCCGTCCAAAATAGAATCTGTCTTATGCGGAATCCGTCCTAAACAGAATCTGTCTTATGCAGAATCTGTCGAAATTAATTTATGATGTCTAAAGTAGAATCTGTCCAATATAGACTAAACGGAACGTGCATAGGCGGGCAGGTAGGGTGGTCCGCACAACAAAAAAGGTTTTATTGCATCGTATTTGGACTCCCTGTGATTGGTCGTCTCGCCTACAAAATGTGGAACTCCTTGCCGGCTACATAAGCGCTCCTAGTGGGAATACAGTTTGAGGATAGACTTGATAAACATTTAGAACATTAAAAACACAAGTGTAGAGATATACACGCATTAGCTTTAAGCTGCTAGCGTATTAATAAATAAATAAATAAATAATATGTCTAAATAAATGCTATCTATAGTCTAAAGTTAAATAGGATATAGACATGGTTTTAAGCTTTGTTGAACAGTAGTTCTTCAGTAAGAATAATTTGTTAAGCTAAAATGTGTTGAGTCTCGTTCTTTCACGCTAAATATCGAATAGGAGAGAAAGAGATGAAACATATTTTAGGTAACATATCTATATATATAAAAGAACAAGGGTGACTGATTCATCAACGCCAACGTGAAATTTAGACAGAAGTTTTATGTTATCACATAGTGCTCAGATAAGAAAGGGTTTTTCAAAATTCACCCCCTAAGGGGGTCAAACGGGGGTCCAAAGTATGTATGAGAGAAGGAGATTAGTAAGTCCGATTCATTTGAAACTTCACAAGATTATTGTTTTTGATAAATGATTAAACATGTGTTTCAGGATTTTTCAGAATTCACCCTCTTAATAGGGGAAAAGGGGGACAAACGCTGTAAATGCAAAAGTTAAACGATCACTGACATATCAATGACTTTTGGCATGTAGGTTCTTTTGAGATAAAGGGGTTGGACTAAGCAAGAATTATTCTAAATGCACATCTTATGGGGATTTATAAAATCTAAATAGCTAAATTTTAACTTTTTTTAATTTAACTCTTGAAAGGGACAAAATCTGAAAAAAAACTATTTTCATTGTTCATCAATAAATTTTAGCAAATATTTTTCCAAATTCACCTGTTAGGAGGCTGAAATGGGGTCCAAACATGTATGGGGAAATATGACAATTTTATTTAAAACGTCACATAATTATTTCTTGTGATGAATGAGTAAATACCTATTTTAGGATATTTTGCATTAACCCCTAAAAGAGGGAAAAGGTTATGTATCATTGATTGTGTTTATTTTAGCAAGGGGCTCCTTTTGTAATCAGCGGGTGCACCAAGCAAGCAGTTTTCAAAACGAGAGATTAGTTACATCGTTTTATTCGAAACTTCACAAAATTATTTCTTTTGATGAATGATTTGTTACATGTTTTAAGGTTTTTAGAATTCAGCCCCTGAATGGGGGGGGGACATGGGTGTTATTTGTATGGTTTATGGGGTTGCTGAATACGAAAATATTAACCATTTTTAAATACGACATGCCGGGTATGATATACTATCAATCCCTATTGGGATCCGATGGGGTAGTAATCTTCTAAATTGGTACATAAAAAGAAGATCCCGAGAGACCTGTCATATAATTATAATCTAAGTGATTCAAACCTCATTGGAAATATCTTTTGATCAGGCGGGCGAAGCCGCGGGCAACAGCTAGTTATTAATATGAGGGTTAGACTACTGTTCAATAAAGCTTGAAACCATGTCTATATACTATTAGGTCCTTACAAATGAAATTGGCGTTTTGTCGTACTGGCCACTTTAATCACAAATTTCTCCTCTTTGATTTGAGAATTCCGAATTCATATTTATACAGCTATTTCCACATGTATTTATGTTTCGTAAACCGTTATTCATTTGTTTTTTTCTTCTGTTTTTTCTGTTTGCGGCGCTCAGTTTACAAAATGGAAAACTTGAAATATCGCATTATTTACGAGTACGAGTTCCACCACATATGCAAGCAATGCCCCGTAGTGATATCCCAGACTTTGACGGTGGAATTTGCGTTTTCAGAAACCAGTATGTTGGCCGGTTAGCATGAGTTTCATACTTACATGAATCTAATGATAATTCTCAAGGAGTTTCAAAGGAGCCATACCTTAGGAAATGAAGATTACATTGACTCTGAAAAACCTTCCTTCTAGCTGTAGTCGGATAAAGTCATAACACAACAAATGTTCAGACGTTTAGGCTAAGAAAAGCTATGAATCACAATAAAAAGTTTACCAATATGTGTAAATAAAGTACAACTCACCAGACAGTGTATGCAAGCAATGCCCCGTAGTGATATCCCACACTTTGACGGTGGAATCTGCGTTTCCAGAAACCAGTATGTTAGAGTGCAGTTCCATTCCCGACGTCAAAGACTGGTGGCCGGTTAGCATGTGTTTCTGTTGGCCAGACTCGACGTCCCAAACGCGAATTGACGTGTCGAGAGACCCGCTTACCACGTGGATACCATCGAACTGTAAACATGAATTTGGTAGACAAGGATCAAAAATTTAAAAATTAATGTTATTGCCATAGAAAATGAAATATCTTGAAGTAGTACTCTAGTCTGAAAGTGAGGCATAAACTAGTAATACAAACTAGCATAATACCTGATATCTCTGGTGGTCAATTTCACTAATAAATTTTTAAAAGTCCATGCAACTGATATTCAATTACGATGCATTTTTGATATGCGCAATATTGGTATTCTGCTAACACAATTTTGAATCTCAATTTAATTGCAACTAAAACGTATTTGAATGGTAATAGTGGAAAAAATGTAAATATAATAAATAACAGAGTACCGATTATTGAAAGAATTGATGATTTAGATCAGCAAAATTTTCCAGTTGCAGTTCAATGGCATGCCAATGGAATACGATTGGTCTTAAAATTAGTAATAAAATACCAGAAACGTCTAAAGTTGTCTTTGCGATCCAATTACGATTTAATTGTGCATATGTAAAATAGGAGAATTGACGCTCTGGTCAGTCTGCTGCCGACTCGCATACAGTAATAATTTGTTGAAACTTGCTATAAAAATAAAATATGTCTTCCTGTTTATCAATCATTCTTAATTATAAACATCTTTCGCTAGCGACTGCGTTAAGGTTTTGTATAGGAAAAAGCATATAACACATTTTAATTGTAAAAAAGTCCAACAGGGTTTGCTGAAACTTATGGTACATCTTCTTCTTCGTCGTGTCGATGACTCAAATTTTAGAAGACCAGGAAGGATATTTTTGAAAAGTGTGACATACAGTAGTGGTCATATACCTAGAAACACTTCTTATGAATAAAGAAAGTATAACTTCAACATACAAATGTTCATGAAAAATACATTCAATAATAAATAATCATGCAATAATATAGCCACTAAAATAAAAACTCATTAAATGCATAAAAAATAAAATATATCTTACTTTTAATTATAAAATGAGTCTTACACATGTAGGAGTTTATTTTCTGTTACTGGCCGCTCGGACGCCTAATTAGAAACATTTCAAAAAAGCATCCATAGCTCGTTTTTTTTTTAATTGGAGAACAATATTCCTTTCTTGGCTTTTTCTATTATTTTGGCGGCAATTCAAAATTTAATCTGAATTTTATTTTGTTTGTTTGTGACGCGTTAATTAAGCAAATAATTGTTAATTTACATATGATCAAAAGTGAGCCTACAGAAGAATAGCTGAGCATTTAAATTGTTCTGTTAAGAGAGTTTTTAATGCAACTGAACATTATAAAACACATGGAACTGTTGAAAATGTTCTAAGAAAGGCTCGGCCAAGAAAAACCTCTCCAAGAGAAGATACGCTAATCGTTCGTCGTGCTAAAAAAGGTTACAACAAAAGGAAATTGATTGAATCATTGCCACGTCGTTGCAGAGCTGTTATTAAAAAAAAAAAAAAAAATATCCCTTTTTTTATTACTTTACGCCACTAAATATTAATTATAACTATTGGCAGGCTGTGGATAGTAGCTATTTCGTAAATATCAACACTAATTACTAATACTTAAAAATATTGTTTATTTTATACTATTTTGTTGTTCTTTCTAATTAGTTGACCATTATTGTTCATACTTTAAAACTTATTCAAATGTTTGTCCGTAATGTAACATTGAAACTGCACTTGTGTAGTGGGATTTATATTGTTTTTCTAATAAATGATAAATCGTTGAACGTATTGTTTAATTTAAAAAAAAAACGATTGCGGTGAAGTGTCTTTACATAATGTCAAGGACCGTTGGTAGTGTTTCTAATTATACGACCACCACTGTATACGTCGAACGAAAATCATTCGTTAACGAACCAAAATTATTCGACACGTCGATTTTGTTTTATTTTTGAAATAAATGACTCACGCAAATTCGCTATGTCGAATTATTTTTATTCGTCATTGAGGCGAATGATTTTCTATGTTGTAGTTCAAAACTTAATTACTGTCTATAGCAAATTGTAAAATAGTTTTCTCGTCTAAATAACACCCAACATTTAAACACCTATATTTACATTTAATTTTTTCTACTAGAATTGGTATTTAACATCATGGCAATCATGAAAATTAAAAAATGTTTCAGTTTTGGACACAAAGCGACTCGTAATAAAGTGTTAAACTCATTGTTGAAATTTTCACACAATGTTGAAAAGCTGCCTCGGTGGTCCAGTGCTTAAGGCCCGGAAGACTCGGAGGTCGTGGGTTCCATTCCGACGGGAAGCATACTTTGTCAAGTTGTTTCCGGTTTTATTAGGACATTGTGGGTTTATATCACCCTGTACTGAAAATTTACGATAACCATATATTCTGTATGACGTCATTCATAAAATAAAGTTTATACCAATATGCAGTCTGGGATTTCACTAAAGTCGGATAATATTTGATTTAAAGAATAATGACGCAATTTACTCTTGCTTAATAAAGTTTACATTTCACCACACAGTTAACCTGAGAATATACTGTTAATCCACGTATAATCTGTCTCTAGAATAATAATGTCTTTGATTAATTATTCTTGGATAGGAATGATGTTGGTGAAATCGGACCTAAATCGAGTAAAAAAACATTATTGTTGCGTATGACAATGTGTGTGTGTGTGTGTATGTGCGTACATTTTTAACTTCGTAACAATATTTACCAACCTGCAAGCTATAAACCCGATTAGTATGTCCGGCCAGCGTATGAAGACACTCGCCAGTGTCAGGGTTCCATACTTTGACGAAGTAGTCGTACGCGCCGGAAACGACCACTTTGCCGTCGTATTGGACGCACCTTACCGCCGCCAGATGGCCGACGAGCACTCTAATACAACGGCCTTCGGACACGGACCAAACGCGGAGTGTAGCGTCGCGCGAACCCGACACGACTCTGAAATGATGTAAATTAATTGTGTTGAGAAATTACAGAAAAAAATAAAATAAAAAATGTGGCGGATTTTGAAGCAGTTGCTTGTAAAATAACACAAATTAATTTGAAGATTAAGTCCGCCAATTGTGAAAGTATTTTTTTTATTGTGATACAATAAAAGTTTATAAATAAATCAAACAATTTTTTTATATGTTCGTTATGATCGAGAAATGATTTGTATCAAACAGGAGAAGCAATGTGTGCAAATACGCAAAAACACTTGGAGGTCTATTTTGAATGTCTGACTCGCGAAAAATCGGTGAGTCGAATGATTTTAGCTCGATATCGATAGATTTTCATTCCACATAATCTGTGAGTCGGAATGTTTTTCATTCAACTGGCGAAATCAATTAAACCGGTCTAGATGAAAATTTGGCATAGAAATCCATACTAATATTATAAATACGAAAATCTGTCTGCTACATTTTCACGGCGAAACAGTTGAACGGATTTTGATGAAATTTGGTATGAATATAATTGAAGACCCGGGGTCAAACATAGGCTACTTTTTGACGCGGGAAACAGCTAGTAGTTTATAAATAACCGATATAGGGCTTACGCCATTTGCAATAAAGTCGCAGGCAATTATCTCTATACAATGTATGAATATTTTGAAATTAAAACGAAAATTTATTTATTAATAACATAAATTAAATATCGCGCGCTCAAAAACCATGAAAATCGCAATGCAATGATAAAAAATATGCCAAGAATACAAACTATAAGAAAATTACTTTAGACAAACAGATCTAATACGATAAAAAAATATATTACGTTTAATAACTTTTTTACTATCTTTCTGTTTCTTCCAATGGTTGGCTGGTAGAGAATCCACTTTTTCAAATCACAATCTATATATTTTTTTATTAAAGTACATTTATCCTTAGTACCCTTCTCAGTACTTTCGACGATTGATTAGTTCAGTAGAAAAAGCGTTGTGAAGTAATAAACATTAGAACTCATTTTAATTATATTAGGCTTAAAATCCTTACATATTTTTGATTAACTGTTACAGATATTTATGAAATTTCGTTCGGGGACAGTTTCACACCTGAGGAAGGACATATATTACGAATATTTCATCGGCATGTTGTATTATTTTTCGAATAAAATGAATTGAATATGCTACCTTTTATTACTATGACTACGACACAACGACAACTCGTGAGTAGCACAAAATGAAGTCGCTATTTGCTAAACTATCATCCAAAACACACAACGGATCTTGATGTAGTTCTCACCATCATTTAGTTAGTTTGGAAGGTTAATTGTACTATGGAGACCCACGGGAATCTGACGTGAGTCGCGAGTTACAGTTTAATTTCGCAAAGCAAAGTATAAGGAAATTGCATAGCAAGACATGAATACTCTATTATATTCTTAACTAATAATTCGCATGGCATTAAAGAATTATTCATTTATATCGAGTGGGTTACATGGTCAATCGACCCTGTACACCTTGGTGTCCGCCTTTCGGCCTCTGATGTGGTCCCTTTAACGTTCCCAAAATGGCCGCCGGGACCAACGGCTTTCGAAGCACGGATTTTTCATAATTAAAAGACATTTAGGTAATCACCATCATCATCATTTCAGCCGCAGTCAGTCCACTGCTGGACATAGGCCGTTCCCAATGATTTCGAAAATGATCGGTTGGCAGCAGTCTGTATCCAGCGTTTGCCTGCGACCTTTTTCAGGTCATCTGACCATCTAGGGCAATTTAATACTATCGATATGAATGTCAAGAACTAGGTTGCAAATTGTGAAAAATCACGTATTTATTTTTATCCAAATTTGAATACATGGTATTATTCATATATTAGTCTGTAAAAACTATCGAAACAATTACTAGTATAAAGTTTGTATTTAAACAACAAACTCACCTATCCTGATGTAGATGCATGCATCGCACGGTCGACGTGTGCCCCGCTAGCACTTTAAGACATTGTCCTGTTTTGGCGTTCCAAACGCGCAGGGTCCTATCGGTGGATCCGCTGATGACGAGGTCCCCGACCATTTGGGAAGACCATACGCCGCCGGAATGTCCTACAAGGGTTCGAAGGCACTGCGAATAAAATTTTGCTAAATTAATATTTATTTTTTTAAACTACTGACTATTTGAGAATATAGGATAAAATATGTTGCGACCAATTAACTATAATAATAAATTTATAATCCTTGAAATTCATAGATTTTTACATTATAACAAAAGGGGAAAAACATTTTACATCCCGAAATTCTCCCTAGAAAATGCCAGTAGCTAATTAAAAATGCTTCGGAATGGACGTTAAGCCGTTGGTCCCTGTTGTTATCGATAAATGGTAGTCGTTAGGGTGTGTCAGATTACTTCAGGCAGCTCGAAAAAATCTGATAGTTTTGGTCACTATCAAACCTCTGGTCATTTTCCTGTCGATGTCTGGTTTCCCTGTAAAAAGGGTTACAGATGTCAGAAGGCAATCGCTCCATTGTAATAAGCAGTGATGATCACTTACAGCGTACCCTAGGCTCCTTAGAATAAGCTGAGAGCGCAACTAGGAAAAATATGATTGGACAGAGAAGAAAAATGTGAAGTCATGATATACTTTTTACGCCAAACAAAATATTTGTTGTTTTACAATTTGGTTGACTGGTAGAGAATGCTTTTAGCATTAAGTTCACCTATTAAAGACTACCTGTTTCCCACAGCTCCGCCTGCGTCAAAAAGTAGCGATTGTTTGTTTGTATGGAAGTTTGGATGTAAGATGTTTGTTATAATTGTTGAACGTTTCAATAAACGCCTAACATTATAAGTTCGAAAGTCTGTCTATATGTCCGTAACGCTTTCACAGCCAAACTGCTGAATGGATTTTGGTGACATTTCGTATGAATATAGTTGATGACCCGGGGTCCAATAAAGGCTACTTTGTGACGCAGGCTGAGCAGCGGAAAACAGCTAGTAATTGATAAACGTTTAAATAAACGATATGCTATTTCATGTTTACTCGTGTTACAATACAGTTTTAATAAAGACATAGATACCATCACGCCTTTTTCCCGTTGGGGTAGGCAGAGACTACGCATTTTCATTTGCTACGATCCTCACAGACAGTTTCAATAAATAAATGAATCAATAAAACATCCTACCTTCCCAGTAACAGCGGACCAAACTTTCAGCGTGGTATCATCACTACCGCTCAATATCCTGTTCCCGTAGAACTGCAGACACGTGATCACGTGGTCATCATGACCCCTCATTATGATCGGATTGTTCACAGGTTTGTGCAACCAATTGTTCTCGATGAGATATTGTCTCATGTACGCCGCTTTCCATGGCGAAGCGCATCGTGGTAGCGAACGTGGCATTTTCTTTAGCGTTGTTATGCCTATGCGACGGCATTGCTCTTTCCATAGTAGATTGTCGTCGGCTAGGAATCTGTGGAATTTTAGTTCAAATTATTTTTTTATATATGACCCGACAGACGTCATGTATTTTATAACTATGAAAATTGTCTATTTACTAATGATCCGCTCAACTTCCTTATTTTGTTTCTGGCATAAGAACCTTCTTCTGACAATAATAAACACTAAAAGTATCGGAGCAACACGTGAAATCCAAACGGAAACAAAAAAAATATATATTAGAAAATTGGTATCACCCGTTCACGCATGAGGCGATATGGTCAAGGGACAAATAGAGATTCGTTTTTAAATTATATGGAAGACAGATACATTTAATTCGAATGTCTGAAGACATAAGAAACAAGCAAGTTGAAGGATTAAAATAAAAAGTTAAATAGTCAAGTTTCCATTGTCAATGGATTTGACAAATATTTTGGTTTCCAACGGATGGAATTTTTATGATATCTCCAACAAAAATTATTATTATTACAACCAATTTAAATAAAAGAGGATTTTATTTTTATTTATTTTTTACGTAAATTTAATTTTAAAAAAAGTCTAAGGTTTTACCTCCAATATCGGCTCTCAACAAATTCTTTGGCTGCAGATAGCCCAATACTGTCAATGCCAGTTGCTTTGGCAGTAGGGAGATGAAGTCCCGTTGGAAAACCGACTCAAATTCCTTCAAAATGTATTAGACAAGGTTTTCTAACTAAAAACCAAGGTCTTACCTCCAATATTGGCAATTTTGAGCGGCTCTCAGCAAATCCTTCGGCTGCAGATAGCACAACACTGTCAAGGCCAGTTCTTTTGGCAGGAGAGAGATGAAGTAAATGTATCAGACAAAGTTTTCTAACTAAAGTCTAAGATCTTACCTCCAATATTGGCAAGTTTGAGCGGCTCTCAACAAATCCTTCGGCTGCAGATAGCCCAACACTGTCAAAGCCAGTTCCTTTGGCAGAAGGGAGATGAAATCTCGTTGGAACAAAGGCTCGATCGCCTTCATCATGTATCGAACGTGACTGTTCGCGCAACGACTGATTAATGCGTCGATTGCTTGGAATTTCTCGTTGTTCGTCCATGATTGGAACCTAGAGAAGAAAAAATAATAGAATTCGATTCATAATGGTAAGTTTTCGAAAGAATTTTACAGAGTATACTTAAAATAAATAACTTAAGAAAGTATTTTAATACTGTTTTATCGCATACAGGTACATAAAGGGAGTCACGGACAAGATTGGTAACATACTTAGGCGAGCTTCAATCAAGACCTATTACAAGCCGCATAAGAAAATAAACCAATTTTTAAGACCTGTAAAATCCAATATCCCATTGCAAGATGCTGGAGTTTATAAAATTGACTGTGACTGTGGTTTATCATACATTGGGCAAACAAAGAGAAGCATTAATACTCGTATAAAAGAACATATTGCTGACATGAAAAATAGACGCTCAACCAAGTCTGCAGTCTGTGAACATGCTCTAGACAAACCCAGCCACTATATGCGTTTTGATAATCCTCAAGTCCTTGCAAAGGAAAACAGATTCATTCCAAGGATGTTACGTGAAGCTATTGAAATTAAAAAACATCCTAATTTCAATAGAGAGGATGCATGGCAGGTACCGCCAGCTTGGGACCCAGTCATTAACTTAATAAAATCGCAAACTCGGAAGCAGACTGCAAGACCCTTAGATACTGTGAGCCAATACTGCGTGAATCGGAATAGTTCCCAATAAAAATTTCAGGCGGTAGTTTTGTAATCTTATGACATCAAAGACAAATGTTAACTTAGTCTGCCTGCGACCATGAACGCTGTAAAGTGTTTGAAACGTCAGGTGTAAATAAATAAGTAATAAACGCGATAAAACCGTATTAAAATAGTTTAATTTAATGAATAACAATCGCGAAAACATAAGAAAACTTAAGAAAGTCTAAAATTTCAGAGTAATATAATTCTTCTAAAACCCAGTTTCTAACAACTATTCTGCTTTAAAAACATAAAATTACAGAATTGAGCGACTGCCGTATACCGACTGAGTATGATGATAGTTATTGTAATAGATTGTCGTCAGATTTTACTCGCCTAGACCACGTTTACTGAAAAAAAAAAACATGTATTCTTTTTCGTAGTGTCGACGACTTACAGTTTTAAGAAAATATATGTGAAAACTGACAAAAAACATACTGCCATTTAAAATCCTGTCACCACATCAGTGGATTACATTTTGTCGTCGTTTCGTTTAGAGGAAATTTTTTTGTCGATGTTCGCTTATTTTTTTTATTGAAAGTGTTTTAATTTGTTTAGTAATGTGAGATGTATGAATCAATACTTCCATATTTATACTTATACTAATATTATAAATGCGAAAGTCTTATTTATTTATCGTATGACGATTTTGTTCGCTTTTTTTTAAGTTGTCTACAGCTTCGCTCGTGAGGTCCCTGAAGTCCTTCGGCTCTCCCACGTACTTGTTAATAGGGCATTCAAAAACAATGCGATGCAATGCGAAAGTCTTTCTGTCTGTTACGCTTTTACAACCAAACCGCTGAACGGATTTTGATAAAATTTGGCATAAACATAATAATAATAATAAACACTTTATTGCACCAGGAAAATACAATTTTGAGACACGTACATGTAGACATAATGGTGTGCAAAGGCGGCAATATAGTTGACGACCCGGGATCAAACATAGGCAACTTTTTGACGCAGACGGAGCTGCGGGAAACAGCTAGTGTGGGATATTTCTAGCTACTTACTTGTTAAGCCACTGCTTGATATCAGGCGGGCTTTGGACGTTAGCATTGTGACCTGGCACGGACACGTTGGTATGCCAGCTTTCTTGTGAGCTGGATGGGCCTTCAGGGCAAAACTTCTTGGCGCTCTGAGGCGGCGGCGGTTCATAGCGTCTCTTTCTCTGCAAGAAAACAGTAGATTAGTCTTCTAAACAAAATTGGAAAAAAATCTTAGTTTTAAATTATTATTTTTTTTTTTTTAAATGTTATACAACATGTTTTCCAAACTAGGTAAAGCCCC
Organism: Euzophera pinguis; assembly: GCA_947363495.1. Classification (NCBI taxonomy): domain Eukaryota; kingdom Metazoa; phylum Arthropoda; class Insecta; order Lepidoptera; family Pyralidae; genus Euzophera; species Euzophera pinguis. Next base: position 18,070,914 of record OX376154.1, read on the forward strand.
GCATTTTGGGAACTTAAGTTCTACTATTAATATTCTACTTATATTATTATTTATTCATATAAAACATGGTAAGTATAGAAATGGTGTTACATAAATTTATGGCTCTCATAGTTATAAAGCACAGTCTAACACATAGAATTATAAAAATATTGAACTAAAATATGTAAACCAGGAAGCCAAGTTGCCATATAATAGGCTGACCTGACAATAGAATCCTGCTTTCCCCAAATGTTTTCATCACTTCAAATAATTGCTTAATCAGAAATACATTACAATAAAAATGTCCGAAATTTACGTCAATTATAATTTGACAAAAAACCTTATTTTTCAATACCAAAAATAAGAGACATATTCATATCTTTCACAAAATAAAAAGTTTAGTTAACATTTTTAAAATTAATTTTAAATTAATTTTTTTTGGGTAGTAGTTAAGTGCTGTACCTGGAAACTCTAATTTCAAGTGTCAATCATGACATTCTTATTAGAGTTAGAAAGAGAGAGGTTGATAGCGAAATGCATTCACGTCAAATTTTCTTACATCAGATTATTATGCGAACTTGGCTTCTAGGTTTAACTACTGTATCATGTCAACTTGCAATTCAGTTACAGGCGTAAGTCTATATGTGGTAGATTAATTTCGTCTTGACCAAATAATTTATTTCCTTAAATACAATGGGATGAGCATTACCATTTTATTATCAAACGCAGTGGTTTCCAATCTTTTCGTGTTTTAAGAAATATATCTAAAAAAAATGTTATACAAAACAATAAACCAATATAATAAATAAATAATAAATTTCTTTATTTGCCTTCAGATATCCACTTAGCTTACTACGATCTCTTATTTCCATCCAAATGCGAATGAGAAAGAGAATTAAGAACTGATAATAAGCCCTCAGGCGTTAGAAAAAAAAATTGTAATGAAAAAAATTGTCATTGACATTATTAAAGGACTCTGGAGCCCTATTTTTGAAATGTATGACATGACATATATATGTCGAATAAAAAAATCATTCAATTCGAACAAATAAAGTTGAGACTGTGTGTGGCTGTTATATAATGCTTTTAGCATTAAGTCCGCCTATTGTGATATACAATTTATTTTGTAAGTTATTAATTTGTAATTTAATTTAAACTAAATAAAAACTAAGAGCTAATATGAAAAAAAAACCTAAATGAAAACTTATTAAAATCTAATGTTTGTCCTTGCGGCATGGTGTCAAGAACTCCGGCAGCATTCCCGCGCTGGATAGCGATTGCTATCCTCTGCGCAAGGAATGAGCCGGCCCCCTGTCACCAGCGGCATCGACAAGTTTGGGGGTCAGGATTTTGAAATTATTTATATATTTACACAATAAAGTTTAAAAGAATAAATAAACAAAACTTAATAGACACGCTAATTTTGCGTGAGTCACGATTTTAAAAAATAGCACTCCTGGTCGCCGAACCAACTTACTGAGAACCTTCTATTGTTAGTTTAGTACTTTTGGATTATTATTTTTTTGGAAAATGTTGTGTTCACCTTTAATTGGGTTGCATGCTAGATAAAGTACCTATTTAGAATATGTAAGATAATGTGAACATGTAACCTGTAGGTGTACCTTGATTGAATAAATAAATAAATAAAAATAAACCCAATACGTGAAACGCAACGATAAATTCGCGAATGAATTAAAACTAAGATGAGGTACGTTTCTGGCACTACGCACAAAAAATATTGCTGGTATTTAAAAAAAAAATCTTGGTCGTATGCATACGCTGGTGACACCATCATTTTTCAGTTTTAGGATCTTAAATAGTAAAATATTGCACGACTTACTTTTGATCGCCTCCTAAACATGTTACAAAATATCTAAACAAAAATATCTACCGGACTTAGCATTCGGACCAAGTGTTTAAGTGAGTAAAAACTGTTTATTGCACCAAAGAAAGAAAATACATAACAAATATAATAATGTTGTTGTTTAAAGATTGCCGACCGGCAATCCGGACCACTGTTTGAGAACCACTGAACTAACCTATTTCAGACTAGCCTTTACATGCCATTCACCTAAGCCCAGGAGGTGCTATCTTCGAAATCTATGACTCATTCAAAATCTGTGACTTGAATGATCAACGTTCAATTTCGAATGATTCTCTTCCGACATCATTGACAAGTCGAACTATTTTCATTCGAGGAGTCTTAAGATTTCAAAATAGCACTGCAGATACAAGTATTAGATTAGCATATGGTCACTATGAGATAACTGACAACAGGATATGTGAAAATGGGTTATGCATCAGCTCATCTTTACTTTATAAGCTTAACGGTTTACGTGTCGGTAGCTTCTGGCATCCAGTGGGTAGGGCGTTTGCCTAATGATCTGCCGGTCGCAAGTACTCGCAAGTTCGCGTCGAACCACCGCATATATTAGAAATGCGAAAGTCTGTCTGTCTGTCTGTTAGCTTTCATAGCCAAACCGCTGAACGGATTTTGATGAAATTTGGCATGAATATAGTTGAAGACCCGGGGTCAAACATAGGCTACTTTTTGACGCAGGCGGAGCTGCGGGGAAAAAGCTAGTATAATTATACCTTATAGCAGGGTAGGCGAACCTTTATGCATCAACGTGCCATTTTTTCTAAAAAAAAGTTTAATGGGGTCATTCGCGTGCCATCAAATAATTTTGACTTTCTGATTATTGGGAAAATAATAATTATAAATACTATCAAAACTTTTTATTAAATAAAGTAAGCAAAAGAGGTACATTTTGGTATGTTTATATTAAATTTCAGTAAAATTAGTGTGACTTCTGTTGCTGCAGGTTAGATGACAAATAATTTATGTTAGGGTTGTAAGATGTTACTTTTAGCAAAATGCATGCTGAACTAGATTCATCTGTCAAACGGTTTCTAACCGAGTTTTTAATGTTATTCATCTCTGAAAATAATGACTCGCAGGCATATGTAGATGAAAACATGGTTAAAATAGCATGAGCCAGCTTCTTCAAACAGTTAAATGTGTCTGGTAACGCATTCCATGTTTCCAGAATTTTATTATTAGCATTTTTACTTAAATTACTTGTCGATCTTTCAGTTTCAATTAATTCCAACTCTTTCCTTGTTTCAATAAATTTTTGAATCCATATTGAACTAGATTGGAAATCAATCAGCTGCATTTCAAATTCTTCAATTTCCAACCAATCAAATTGAGAGAAGTTCAGTTTATGAAATGACGTCACATCTGGGTACATAATGAACTTGAGTATTTCCGACAATTCTTTGAACTGAGAAAATCTCCCTAAAAATTCCTTGATTAAAGAATCGATCACAGAAATAAATTCTTCAGTAATTTTTTCTTTGTCTGCTGTCTCGTGAATATCTAAATCATTCATATATTTTTTCAAGTTTGGGAAATACTTGTAGTTTCTTGTGATAATATCGTTTCTAAAAACTTGCAGTTTTGCCTCAAAAGCGCGAACGAGATCTATCATGGCAATAATTGTTTTGTTTGTCCCTTGAAGCTTTACGTTTAATGTGTTTAAATGTTGGCATATGTCTGTAAAAAACATCAATTTTGAAAGCCACATAACGTCCAATAACTGTGGGTATTGTTCAATTTTTCCCTCATTTTGCAAAAACAGTCTGATTTCTTCCAAGCAATCAACAAATCTTTCAAGTACATTCCCGCGACTCAACCAGCGAACACTATTATACATCAGTAAGCCATTATACACCGAGTTGACTTCGTCCAACAAAGCATCGAATTTTCGCTTGTTTAAAGCCTGTGACGAGATGAGGTTGACTATTTTTGTAACTACCGCCATTACATTATCAAGGGATATTAAACCACTCTTAGCACACAAGACTTGTTGGTGAATGATGCAGTGGAATTCAAGAATCGAATGTCCTACGTCAGCTTGAAATAAACTTATGAAACCGTTTTTTTTACCCACCATACTTGGAGCACCATCAGTTGTTACAGAAACAATTTTTTTTATATCAATTTCTTTTTCAGCAAGCGAATTTTTAACTGCCGTACTTATATCTGTTCCCTTTGTAGTTGTTAGCAACGATTTTATTGCAATTAATTCTTCCTTAATGACGTTTTCTACGCAATACCGAGCAAAAACAGCTAAACGTGCAGATTTAGTGACGTCAGTGCTTTCGTCAAGACATAGCGATATAAAAGAAGCATCTTTAATGTCAATTTTTTGTTGATCTGTTATATTTTCGGCCAGTTTTAAGATTCATTCTTTTATTGTGTTTCTTGATAGAGGAGTATCTTTGATGCGCTGAATTATCTTATCTTTATTGTCGAAATCTTCAAAAAGAGAGGGCGCGCATCCTAACCAGGCTTCCTTCAAAAACTCACCTTCTTGAAAAGGTTTACCATGCCGAGCAATGACATTTGCAGCCGCGTAACTTGCCGCGCTTGTATAACAATTTTTGCCAACAAATTTAATCATAGACGTTGACTGTTTATTTCTGTCATTCAATGCACTTGCAATTAATTCTTTTTGCTCTGCCTCGCTTTTTTGACTAACAGATTTATGATTTGTTTCAAAATGTCGTTTAACAGACGATGTTCTACATACCACTGTTCCAGAACATAAAACACACACCGCTTTGTCACCTTTACTAATCATGCCATATTTCTCAGTCCACCAAGTTTGAAATTCTCTGTTAAACTTAGTATCATGAACTTTTTGTTTTTTTGCTGAGCTGGCCATATTAAAATTTAATAATAATAAGAAAAATATTTAATATCAGTTTAAAATCACTCGAATAAACTTTACAATACAATTATGTCAACAAAACTCACTATAACTTTATGCGTAAGCAAACAATGCGTCATTCGCAATTGAAACCCACGGCATTATAAAAACAAAACAAACTAGCGCCGTGCAGCGCTTCCTGGCTGCCGCCGCGCTGCCCCCACCCCGCGCATCGAACACTCCGCAGCGTAGGAGCATCGCGTTCGATCGTCTTAAAATACCTAAGTAATTCTGCGACGTGCCCAAAATATTGTGTCGCGTGCCATCAATAGCACGCGTGCCATTGGTTCGCCTACCCTGCCTTATAGTCTAATATCCACACTAATGTTATAAATGCGAACTTCTGTCCGTCTGTTACGCTTTCACGGCCAAACTGCTGAACGGATTTTGATAAAATTTCGTATGAATATAGTTGAAGACCCTAGTTTTGTTATGTAACATTGTTAACAATATGGAGCAAAGGCGGACTTATTGCTAAGCAATCTCTTCCAGCCAATCTTTGTACAATAAGAGAACATGATGTAGGGGTGGGCCCAATAGAATTAAAAATAATGTCTACTGTATAGATAAATCAACACAGACATAGACATAATTTGGGAACAAGGGACAGTAACTTATAAGAAATACATATGTTACTGTAAAAGCTCGCACAACGGTAAATCCTAAGATTAAAGAGTAAGTCTTAGGATTTACCGACATTAGTTGGTAAATGTAAATGTAGGAAGGAAATATACCTAACCTTACCTAACATGTACTAAATTTTAATGGTAAAAGCCCGAAAAAATCGTCCTATTTTCATATTTCCTTACATTTACCAACTAATGTCGGTAAATCCTAAGACTTACTCTTTAATCTTAAGATTTACCGTTGTTTGAGCTTTTACAGTAACACATATAATATATATTCTACACACCTTGAAGGGACAGATGTGCTCCTTAACCTGGCTCTTAAAACTAGTAATAGTTTGAGCCATGCGTACGTTAACAGGCAAAGCATTCCACAGGCGAAAAGCCCGTACCGTAAACGACTTGGAGTAAGACGCAGAAGAGTGGGTTGGAGTTTTGAGAAGTAGGTCATTAACACTGCGCGAAGGACGGTTTTGAGCTGATTTCAGAAAAGTGAAACGCTGTCATAGATAATTAGGGGTACAAGGAATAAAGAGAACTGAGAACAGGAGTACAAGGATGCGATAGTCACGACGAAGCCTAATCGGAAGCCACTTGAGTTGTGCGCGGAAAGTAGAGACGTGATCATATTTGCGGAGTCCAAATATAAATCGAATGCAGAAGTTTTGGAGGCGCTCAAGTTTATTCAATTGTTCTTCAGTAACGTCAAGGTAACATTAGTCGGAATAATCAAGAATAGGGTAAAGATTGTGTCAGCGAAATTTTCGTTTCTATAGGTAAAAAGTTACAATCAAAGGCTGTTTATTTTTTCAAAATTACCATAATATTTATATTATTATTAAGAGCTGTAATTGGGAGTGAAAGTTTGTATGAAAAGCACATATAATATACTTTTTTAGCGTAGGTGGACCCGCGGGAAACTGACAGTAAAACATAAATGAAAAATTAACGCAAGCTTGTAAGTAAAAATATCATTGAAAATTATTCCTAAACTTTTTTTATTTCTTAGCAGACATTTTTTTTAAACTAACTCAAAACCATACAATATTTCGGACAGACACGCTATAGAAATACTCGATCGTCTTCACGGTCATAAATCTCTCGAGACAGACGCGGGAACGAAATTATTTTACCCCAACAGCTGGTTGTATAAAAAAAAAAGTCGCCGCATTGAAGTACGGCTCGACAGACGGCGTGCTTACCTGTGAATTTAAACCCCTGTGTGATAGAGGGGTATCTATATATAATGTGCATATTTATCAATCTATAATGCCCTCTCGCGATGATAGCATTTTAGGTCCGTGGGTTCTGTTTTAGCTTCATATCATACATAGAACAAGCCTTCATGAGGTTTGAAGGTATGTAAAATTGTACATAAAAGGGTAAAATATTAAAACTTTTTTTTTTTACTTTTACGCTATAGCTACTGAATTAATCATTCTGAAATTTCGCATACACACATATGGGAGTACTGCAGGCCATTCGCGCAAGGGCTTTTTTTTGAGAATGAAAAACCGGTCAGTCCATTGTAAATCGTTCGACTAATCGATTATGTCGAATGAAAATCATACGATATCAAAGGAAAGTCATTCGACTCATGAGTTTGCATTCTCAAAAATAGACCTCGCGGTCGTGGTTTGGTACATGGTCATTTGAATTTAGCGCGATTGCCCTCCCGAGGACATATGATACCTTTCTTCCCAGAAAAAGTACTGTTTCCATGGGATTTAAGTACGAGTGTCAAGCCGCGGACAAAAGCTAGCCATGAAATAAAATCTATACAAATACAAAGTAAACCCTTTACACATAGGACTGTTTTTTTTTTCTTAATTTATATTGTCCCTTTGCTGGGCAAATGTCTCCCCCATGTCAAGCAAAGAAAGGTTTGAAAGGAGATGGAACTGCTAGGATTTAAAAAATATATATTGCATTTAGCCCTATGCTATGCTTACAAGCCACACGGCTCTGGAATGCTCTACCCGATGACATCAAAGAGACCATTACTAAATTCGCTTTCAAAAGAAAAGTCAAAATTCACCTCACTAGCATAATATCACCCTAAATCGTCATCTTTTTCCGTTTTCATCTCTTCTTTTATGTATGTTTATGTATGTATATGTATAGTTATGAATACTGTATGTAAATCTATGTATGTTTATTTAGCAGTTAAGTGTTTTTTTTTTTGTTTCTCTCATTGTATTTTTAAAATAATTCGCGCCGCACATAACTTTTCTGTTTTTCCTAATGGTTGACTGGGAGAGAATGCTTTTAGCATTAAGTCCGCCAAGGCGCCAATTGTAAACTTGTGGTACAATAAAGATTTATAAATAAATAAATATAAAGGACATATATATATAAAATCGCCTCAAAACCCTCCGACCAAGTTTGTATGACAAGAACTGTTTACAAAAATATAAAAAAAAAACATACCCATAGTCTTTCTGGCTCCGGCTCGGGTTCTTCATCCTCGTCATCATCCTGTGAATAAGTTTCTGTTAGTTTGAATTGAGAATAAAATAGTTTGTTTTTTTTATTTCAATTGAAAGACAATTTTTCGTGAATAAGTGTCTGTTAGTTAGAATTTAGAATGATATATAGCACGACCAATAAAATAGCAGGATTCGCCAAATTTTGGAAAAATATTGGAACCAATTTCTTTTACTGGCAACTTTGTATTCATGTAACATTCCGTTATCTCAACGTCATCTGCCAAAAAGAGACAGGAGTGGACGTTGTGTATTTTGTGATTGTTCCTACGATTTATTTATCAAAATGGCAAAAATAATTCATAGTTATTAGAGAAAAGTGTTTGAAAAGATGTTATCATATAATGATGCGAATAAAAACGAAGGATTGGTTTCTATTTCATTAAATGACATTGTCAATTTTATTGTTAACATGACACATACAACATGTTGCCACCTAAAGACGATCAGTTGCAACGCCAATGCAGGGTTTTTAATTTCCTGGTCGGGCATCACTGATTTTTTTTTATATAAATTTAAATTAAATACAATTTTTCGCTTTTTGGAAAGAAAGACAGAGTCGTTTAAATCATTCTATGAATAAATTGTTGTGTTTCGTTTTATTTTATTTTATTGTAAAAGACAATTTTTCGGTTTTTAGAAAGAAATGTAATTTTTTACTTTTGGAAGAATTCGACGCCTGAAGCAATATGAGTTACTCGTTTTCGAAAAACTTTTCTCAACTTATTTCCTAAACAATTGGTGTGAAGGTAATTATATCACTTATATCCAAAATTAAATCATAAGCATCACAGGACATGAACACATTTGTATACAAGGTAATCACTTCCTGCCACTTAATATAAATATTATTACTGACTCGACTCATTTCAGTCTCATACTCTCATGCATTCCATACAATATTTATCAGATCATCAAAATCCTTAGTACATTAATCGTTCTAAGCACATCAGATTTTTAGCTGTTCACGCATATTATTATTCTGTACTTGCCTTGTATCACAACAGAAATTTAAACCGATTTGAAAAATGAATTTCCTTATCTAAGTTGCTAGATTTCCAGCTACTAATGACATTTAAGTTGAATAAAAATGATTCAACTAGCCGAATTTGCATCAGTGACACTTTTCAAAAATAGCAGCACTCCCGGTTATTACAATGGAGCGACTGTTGTCTAAATGCTATTTTTGAAAATTGTGACTCGCGCAGAATCTGCAAGTCGAATAATTTTTGTTCAATATGGAATGAATTTCATTCGACATTATAAAAATAGGACCACAGTAACACTTCTGCGCTGAAACCAGACCTATAGAAACATGATCCATATTTAAGTATTTCTATAATATCCTATTTGGTCCCAATGCTGGGCAACGGATTCCATTCTCCTTGACTGTTTATTTATTTAATTATAGACGAGCAGCTGTTACAGCTATATCAAGTAGTTTCACATATCAAGGTTTATTTTTTCACCAACCAAAAGATGATTTAAAAAAAATTTATGGTGCCAATATCACTTCCTCAGGTAATCTGTAATCGTTTCTAGTTGTAAACCACTCGATTACTGAGAAAGTTGGTTGGTTAATCAAATCACTGGTACGAAATTAAGGTGTAGTAAAATTTTCTTATCTTCTTCCCCTGCAATCTGTCTGTGGACATTAAAAGTAAAGAGTTTCAAATGCCATTTTTTTTCTTACCTCGTGCGATGAGAGGCACGTACACCACGCCTCTTCGTTGCCATCTTCTTCTGAGTCGTCCTCAGCTTCGCAATAGCCCATGTATGTCTATAACAATATATTATATATAGTAAACATTCATTTTATTTTTCTTTACTTTTCTCATAAAATAGTGATGTATCAATAAACTTATTTTCAATGATTGTTTATAACGATAGATAGGCACAGATCACCCATACATTAGAAATCCACATAAATAAGATTAGGTACAAGAGCCATATGCCTCTTGAGTCTTAACTTAATGAGGCGAGGCTTAACTGTGACAGGCAAGTTACGCCCAGGTGGCCCTTACCTACATAATCTGTATTCTGAATTATAGGCCTTTCAATACCTCTTTTTCCCCACTGTCCGACTATTGCGCTAGTTTAGCATTTGGTCATTAATTACAAAAATTATAAAAAAAAGGGAATTATGCACTTATTGCAGTACAACAATTTATAGAATGTTACTTAAGCAAGTAGATGTAGATAGCATAGTAGTAGATAGTGATAAAAGATTGATTAGGTCATGAAAAAGTTTACAATGAGTGTTTTAGGTTTAACAAGGTCGAAAACTTTGCAGTTTTTATACACTCCAATTATAGCTTAAAACCTACAAGGTAAGACAAAATTAAAGTAATAGTAGAAAGAAATTTACTTACCGATGGCTTGGAGCATCCTGCCTCATTTTTGCTGCTGTCATCCAACCCAAGTAGCTTCTCAGCATTGGATGTAGATGGCACTGTGAAGTCCTTAGTACTGTCCGAGCCAGAACTCCCAATACTAGAGGCGTTTGAGCTTGTTCTACCCGAAGGGCCTCCTCTCCCTTCCTCGCAAGCCTCTGATTCATTCTCACAGGACAAACCCTCTTCCGCTTTATACATTTTCCCTTTAGGAAAATCCTTCTTCTCCTCAGGGTTGCTACTCAACAATTTCTGCATAAAATCTTCCTTCTTCGTCTCCTCAACATACGGCTTTCTAGAATGTATCATGTTCTTAATTGTAGTATTGCTATCTTCGCAAATCAAGGATTTGCTGCACCCGGGTAAGCTGTAATCGCTGGCCAGGTGTGATATGGTCTCAGAACTAGATGCTAGGCTTGAGTTAGCACTGGACAACGACCCCGTATAGTGTGGATTGGCAGTGATTTTCGAGTCAAACATTCCAGTACAGTGCTTGATAATTCTATTTTCTTCTTCAAAGTCAGCTCTCTCGAGGTCGTCAATTTGATGCCTATTGTCCTGTGTACTGGACTCCTTATCTACAGTGCTTTCGCTATCAGTCTTATCCTCTGGATTGCTTTCGTGGGGGACATCCTTCGTCCCCTCATATATGTCACACCCAGAATGGGAACATGATGGATCCATTCTAAGGTGTTGTGTAAGCTGCAAATTGATGTTTATATTAGACAAACTTCTTAGCAAGTAGACTTCCTGGGGCAATTGTGGACTATTTTGTGAGTTTGTTCTCACAAATCGAACTAAGGTTCTGTAAGGTTGGCTGAAAAATTGCAATACTGATAAGCCCGCCCGCCTTTGTACACATTTGTTTACATGTATTTCTTTTAATTTTACTTTACTAATTGGTACTATAAAGTGTATGTATATCTATCTATCTTCAACCATCAATGCATTATTAGAAACATCACACAGACCCTTATTTAACTACTAAAAGAATTTGCATATTGAAATGATAAATATAGGTCAAACCCAATCAAGTAGAGTAGATATGTAGAGCTGAATTAACCAAAAAAATTTATACCTAATTGTAAATAAAACGGCTCTTCCCTAGAGTTTAGTTATAAGTATACTTTTAACAGGTTAACAAAAATACTTACACTTTTATGTCCTGAATTTATTGCGGCATTAGCAGTTTATCTAAAACAAAAATATATTTAATTAATATTGATTGAACAAACCACTAACTATGGTATCATGTAACAATAAATTATTAATTTTTTTTATGAAATCATAACATATAATATGCAAGCTAACTATTAAAGATGACAGAGAAGAGATATAAAATTTGCAGCTAAGACATTCTGGGCTGCTAGCTAAAATTAAAAAGAATAATAATGCGAGTGGCATTCACAAAATATTTAAACACCAATGCATAAGTGGCACAAAAGAAAAATATGAGACCCTAAAAATTGTAACATCAAGAATTTTAGTAGTATTGCTTTCCATAGTAAGAAAATATAGACAATAATCTACTCATACAACTCAAGGGATTCAAATTTGTGATGTGAAGACAGAAACATAACTGAAAAATTTGCCCACTACATATAGCATTGGTGTTCATAGCTAACACACAACATACACACAGAGCAAGATTCAATTTTCTAACCTCAAAATATATTTACATGATTCAAAAAGTGAAAAACAGCCAACTATGTGTAAAGCATTTCTGCAAGAGTACTCATTTATAACCTAAAAATTGTTTACCTGCTCTTTAAGCATATAGGGTCACTCGTTGCAATTATTGATTATACCCCTATGAAAACACACACATGCAATGAAGGAAGATGCACTTATGATTTGAAACATTGCATTTCACAAACATTGGAGTGGTCCATGTTTCACTTCATACAGATAGAGCCAATGTCATATCCAAGGCCAATCCAATCATATGTTCAGACTTCCGTTTATGCACAAAAATTAAAGTTAAACCAAACAACAGTGCACTACCTACAGACTAGAAACCGATGGCATGATCGACAATTTTCTTGCAAGCAGGAAGTTCAATCACATGTACTTATTCACTTTATGTTAAAAAAACAACCACGACAAAGGGTCCGCGCGCGAGCGTGAGAATATTTTTTGTATGATGAGCGCAAGGATTCACATGCATTCCTTCACAAAAAAAAAGCACAGACAATTTCTCACAATTTATGGCGAAATTCGCCTGACCTTTGCATAATTGCAACGCAGCTTGACGATTGGGATAGCCCAGCAAATGACCTATTTTAGCTAGAACTAGCTCGATGCGCAGAAACGCATTTTGAGCTGAATAGCTCTGCCTGGGATGTCGAAAGGATAGGTAGAAAACATAAAAAGTGGGATGAGAGAACTAATTGCGTACACTTCATCTGCGACTGCGATGACGAGTTTTCAAGTGCTTACCTTGGTTTGTGCTAGATTGTTGTTATTATCATTGGTTTTGCTTACTTTACTAGTTATTGTAACATAATTAAAATTGGATGTCAAATAAAAATAATAATATGCAATGTGCATCAAACTCTATCATTGACTTGACTTCAAACAAGGTGCTCTCGTCGGCCATCAACAATGTTGCCAACCACAAAATGATGACATTCGTTAAAAAAAACTGTCAACCATAGACATTAAAGATTGCAGTTTCAGCTAACTTCAGTTAACATGTTGTTCAATTTGTTGCCAGTATAAAAAAGCAAGTCGATGCACGTGCATGCAAATCCAGGAGTGCTATTTTTGAAAGTGTGACTCACGTAAAATCGGTGAGTCGAATAATATTGTATGCTTACGTAGGTATATGCATTTTAATTTTTGTGCTTTGAATTGTTATTATAACCTGTACCGTTCCTCATTGCAGTTTACTCAAGCAACCAACTAAGAATGTCGTTTTCAAGGAAAGTTCGAGGACTTCCTTAAGGCGCCTCCAATGAGTTTGAATGAAGGACGTCCATAAGGTTATGTATAAGAATAAGGGTGTCAAACTCTGCAGTGGGCTGCAAGACTCTTAGAAACTGTGAGCCAACACTGCGTGAATCGAAATAGTTTCCAATAAAATTTTAGGTGGTAGTTTTGTATTCTAATGACATCACAGACAAACATTAACTTAGTCTGCCTGCGATCATTTGCATTTGTACCAAATGCAAAGAGATGTATCGATTGGTGCACCGTTACGGTCATTGGCGCAGTGACGTCGGAAGTGGGCGTGGCTTACGTCATTTTTCGGTAAACTGTGAACGATGCGTGACGTGGAGCGAGCTCTAATGTTTTTCTTATTTTTCTAATTTAAGTTTCGTTTCAGCTTAGATTATTTTGTAAAATATTTTTAACCGTTTAAAGTGTTTTAATGGTGTACTGCTATGGGATAAGTAAAAAAGATATTTTCGAATTTATTTGATTGATTTAATGTTACACAAAATATGTGTCTGTTTTTAATGTTCAAAATATCTGTCATATAAAAAAATATATATAAATATATTTCTTTATGTTGAAATCTTCGATTTCCTAGCGACATCTATTGGTATGTAGAGGGGATCGGCAATAGGTGCTCCGCACGGCCAAACCGAGCTCCCCTCACGTCTGCCTTCCGCCCGCGTAGCCTCACACAATTTTGTAAAGATGCTCTCGATACGCCATCTCCTCTTTGTTATTACTCCGTGCTTTGGTACGTATTTAGTTTTATTCGATTTAACTTCGTGTTTTTTTTGTTTGTAAATGGTGCTCATTCAATAAATAAAGTATTCATTCATTTATTCATCATTAACGCTGCAAAGTTTTTGAAACGTAGTGTTTACCTGGAGCGTCTTCAGGTTGCGCTTTAGAAGCCAAGGATTTGACGGTACTGATTATTATTTGTTGAGCCCCACCGACTATCGAGCTCCTTTTTCATTCTAACAAATTTTGCTTTAGTGATCTATGGGTTATCTTTTTCGTCTTTTTCTAAGTTTTATGAATAAGACGACATGTAGACAATAATTACGTCTAAAATAGGAGTGCATTTTTGTTGTGATTAATTTTGGGATGTCGGTAGGTAGATATTTGGATTCACTAATGGCTAATTTAGTTAGCATTGTTTACCTTGTCACTTCTCCTTAAGGTGTTTTCCGCAGCTCCACCTATGTCAAAAAGTAGCCTATGTTTGACCCCGGGTCTTTAACTATATTCATACTAAATTTCATCAAAATCCGTTCAACGGTTTGGCCGTGAAAGCGTAACAGACAGACAGACTTTTGCATTTATAATATTAGTATGGAAGTATGAAAAAGAGATCTTTTTAAGATGTACAATACTGTAGTACAGTACTATTACCATGTCAATGTAATCTCGAAGAATAACAAAGACTAGTAGACTGCGTCAACAAATTTGAAATAATACCGGGCAGTTGCGCACATGAAGGGTTCCGTACCGTTGTCTATGAAAACCGCAAAAAACGGTTGTTGTAGGGTAATGTATTTGTATATTAAAGTGATTTTTTTAATAGCTCTAGCAGTCCCATTACTGGACAAAGGCCTCCCCTTTAGCCTTTCACGTATCTCGGCCAAATAATAAAACTAAAATTAAAGTGAATAAATAACTAAATATTGCGGTTATTCTAAAGGCGATGAATTTATCAATGTTAATGAAAAACTACGCTACTGCAAATTTTCGTAAAGACGGATCTTTAGTATAATTTCGGAATGGATTCCGAAATAATGCTACAACAAACTTACTCCCTTTTAGCCCTCATTTTTGCCCCAATCAAAAAAGCTCTCGAAAAAAATATTAATATTTCAAAGAATACCCTGAGCCAAGTTTCGTAAAAATCCGGTCAGAAATGTGACCTCTAGCCCGGAACATAAATTTTCCGATGCAATAGCACTAAAAAATCGAAATGGAGACGCTTCGCTCGGTCGGTCAATTAACTGTTACCCCATTACCCCATTACTGTTAAACACCTGAAGACTAAATAAATAAATAATTTAAATACTTATTTTTATTTCTAAAGTATTTAGGTATTTGAGTTACAAAACGATTCACAATTTACATAACGTGTTTACTTAAACATTTTATAGTTCTTTACCATTGTGACAACAAATCAAAATCAGTAAGTCTTTGCATCACAAATCCGCGCTTTTTTGGCTTCTTTTTAGATTCAGTCTCTTTTTCAGCCTTATCACATTTTTCCGTCTTTTTGGTTTTCTTGGATGTCTTTGTTTCAGCTTCCTTTATTTTTTTAATTTCACATTCCATATCAAATGGGCACTGGTCAGCTGGATATATGGGCATCATAATTACAGGTACATAGTTTGATTTACCGCCAGATTGCTAAAAATAAATTACTCTTATTAAAATAATAAACTGCGAAATTACTGGTGATCACTACACCTGTAATTTCATTGCTTATAATTTTTATATTTATTTGTTACGTTTATACTAGGATTACAAAAGTATTTAGATTGTGAGCATCTAAATACTTTCCACACTCAGTTTATGTAAACGTAGTTACTATTTTGCATAAATGTTCATAGTTATTATACTCCTCACTTACCTTACCTATACTTCTCTCAAACAGTGATTTTGCATACAGAAGTCCAAACTCCGTTGTCAGAAAGAACTTATGGTAAATATAAGCTGAATACCTGACTCTCAGCGGCACATTGGATACAGTAACTCTGGGCAGCAGACAGTGCCTTAGAGTTAGTTAAATGTTGCACTACGGCTCTAAGGCGCTCCTCATCCAGGCTTCCAGGTTTACAATTTTCCCATTTTCCATCAGGATTCATTTGAACAAGAACTGGAGCTGACATACCCAGAGCATCAAACCCTGGTCTTGATAGAGGTCTAGAATAAATGTAATTCAACAGTAGGATGTTTCATAAAATCATGATTAGATGTTAAATTTTATGGCGTATTCTTACTATTGGAAAATCATAACATTTTTGGATTTTTACTTGAGATTAACAGCAAAAGAAATTCTTCATCTAGGCGTTTTCCAAGTTGTGCGCCTGACCACAGCCATTCGTCTTTTTGTCAAATCGAAATGCCGAACTCATCAGGCGCTTATCGATTATGAAGGGTGCTGGTGTCAGAGTGTATTTGTGTGAGTAAAACCCGTACGTGACAGACTAAACGATAAGTGTTTGGATGCTTCTTTTTTCGTTTGTGCTATATGTGAGACTTCATCTGTAATTAAGTGTGTACAAGATTCGAAAAAGATTACTTACACGTCTGCAAGCTTTGACAATAGAGCTTTCTCGGCCATAGTGAGTTTAATGAAATATAAAAGAAATTATGTTTTGTAACCAAAATTATTTTTGTTCTTTAAAACTAAAATTTTTACAGTTTTATGCTGTGACAGCTTTAAAAATTAATCAAAGAGAATATAGAATTTTACCATTTTTAGAAACAAAATTTTTAATAGGTTTTATTCATAGAACTAGATTTTTTTGCCTTAGTCTTTCGCCATTTTATAAACATATTATTCACCATTTTATAATTGCATGCAATGCAACTAGATGACTAGACTTTAGGCCTGAAGCTGAGAAGAATAGTTTCGGCGCTGTATATTTATCACTTTCACAATCGTAGGTGTCGTAGTCAAAAAAATTCTAAATCTATGGTTGGGACACTGTTTTATTGTGTGGTTTTCTTACTTATTGTTGTCAAATGTTCCTAAAAAATCGCAAAAGTGCATTACTAACACTTCACTTCATTGACGTAGTGAAACGAGTCCCAAATCTATGATTCATTCATAATGACATGGCTAAATACGTCTTAGTAAAAGCCACATAAATAAATAAGAGAACTAGATGGCACTTATCGTTGGTGCTACACCTTGCTCCTAGATGTCGCTGGTAGTTTTGTTATGAGGTCTGTGTGTTCTGCAAACAAACCATAGATGGCATTAGCGTTGCATTTCATGAAATTCGCCGGTTGGTAACGTCTAGTGCGAAAGTCTGTCTGTCTATCTGTCTGTTAGATTTTACGGCTAAACCGCTGAACGGATTTTAATGAAATTTGGTATGATTAAAGTTGAAGACCCGGGGTCATATATAAGCTACTTTTCGACGCAGGTGGAGCTGCGGGAAACTGTAATATTATAGGTAAGTGCGAAAGTCTGTCTGTCTGTTACGATTTCACGGCCAAACCGCTTAGATGAAAATTGGTATGAATATAGTTGAAGACCCGGGGTCAAACAAGCTTTTTTGAGGTAGGTGGAGCTGCGGGAAACAATAATATTATAAGTGCGAAAGTCTGTCTGTCTGCCTGTTACGATTTCACGGCCAAACCGCCGAGATGAAATTTGATATGAATATAGTTAAGACCGGTGCTTGGTCAAACTTAGGCTACTTTTTAACGCGGTGCTGCGGGAAACAGCTAGTCTTTCATAAATAAAAGCAAAATTTATTTGCAGACACTTTAATTTATTTTTATATCACTTTTAATTTAAAATGACGTCGTAAACTAAATAAAATATAAATAGAAGATGTTGGCATATTATTTAGACAAAACAATGGTCCCACACAGTGAATCCTATCAATAGCTGTAGTTACCGTGCTCGTAATAGATAGGAAATAAATCGGTACTTGATGTCGTGATGTTCTTGTCTTATGTGCTCTGCACACGGTCATGCACCAGCTCATGCATCATGGTACCGATCAGCTTGGCTCATTTGTTTTAATTTTGTTTTATGGTTTCCTTTACTATACAACCACAGTCAAAGATGGTTTCACTCAATTACGTCACTTCCGTGTTGCCGCATGACCGTGTGTTGGGCCTTTAATCAGTGGTAAATAAAATTGATAGTCTATGGTCTAGTACTATGACCAATCACAGGGCCCAACCTCTGAGGAAGGAATGTATGGAGCAGGCATAACGTCGAACCTATGTATTTTGTAGTGTCATCTTCGTCTGACATATGCGTTTAGAAAGAGATAACTAGTCCGCCATTTGTTTCGTAAGACATGTGATTAAGAAGGAAGGCACTTCCATGTACTTCGTTGGGGGCCCAACTAAGGCCGAGGCTACCACATGCAGTTTGGAAAAAAATGTGTTGGCGCGCTCGAAGTAGGAGGTTATTTTCCAAAAAATAGCGGCTATAATTCTTCATTTAGTAAGCCCTTTTGCCGTGCCATGCACGTGACAGGGCAGTGACACTACCATTGGGATAGTAAGTCGAAGTCTGTGTGCCTGCTTAGCAGCCACGGTTTCGGCTTGTTCATTGGTCCCCCGCCTGGTTTCGGTCCGGCTTTTTTCTCTTCTTTTGTTTTCTTGCACGAGTGCCAGATGAACCTGTAATCAATGTGTGCGTGTGCAAAAATCATCATAAGTACTTGGTTTGGTGTAATTTAATTTATTTCACATTTAAACCGCAACAATTCAGGAGCCTATTATTGAAATGTATGACTCATGTCGAATAAAAATCATTCGATATCGAACGAAAAGCATTCGATAACGAACAAAATTTATTGGACTCGCCGATTTCAAAAGGCTCCTGATCCAGATTTGGGGGTAAGTATTCATCTATGACAATGGAGCGACTGCCATCTGATTTCGGTAACCCGTAAACCTCTTTATAAAGTATAGACTGTCAAAGCGACGGCCGTACGAGTTTTGGGGTCAGTCACCATTAGTAGGATTTCTATTTAATATCTCAAGCTCTTCCGTGCTTCCGAAAGTCCATAATCATTCGACATGCGAGTAATGAATTTCAAAAATAGCAATTCTGGGCTCTGAAGCGATGTGAGATGATGAATCTTCATCAGGAAGTCAGTCCACTGCTAGACATTGGAGACTCCTAATGATTTCCAAAATGACTGGTCGGAAGCGGTCCAGCGTATCTGGTCGATCAATGCACTATCAAATGACATAAATAGTTGTATTGTGCATGGTGTACCTTGGAGTGCTAATGGTCTGGTTATGCGCTGGGCACTTGAATTCCCAGTCGGGCAGCTGGAGAATGTAGATGATTTCGTCGTTTTCCTCTGCTTCCTTCTTCTTGTCTGTCTCCGATTTGGCATATGGCTGTAACAAAGAGTCAAAGGTTGACTTACCTGAGGTAGAGCCCTAAGGTATCAAACTTTAATTTTGCCATCACGCAGGGGTGCTATTTTTGAAAAGTGTGACGTAATATTGGTGAATTGAAAGATTTTCGTTCGATGTCGAATGATTTCATTGCTCATTGGGTCCAGAAGTGCATATTGTTTTGTTCTTGTTTGGTGGGCGAGAGAGCAAGTAAAATCAATTTGTTTATGACGAAATATCCTAGGCCACGACTTGGTAGCGCGCAAGTGAATCTTTTTAGGTGTGTGTGACGAGATGTATAAGTTTCGTGGGCTTGTTTGACTCATCATCATAAATTCAAGAGCTGGAGCGCTATTTTTAAAAGTGTGACGCAAAATCGGCGTGTCGAATAATCTTTGTTCGATATCGAATGATTTTCATTCGACATATTATGTCAAACATTTCAAAAATAGCACTCCTGGGCTCTTGTAGGTGGAGCTTCTTCCATTCCTCTCGATTATAAGCGAGATCTTTTAGTTTTTGATACGACACTAACACCCGTATTTTTAAACATAACCTTAAGAACGACCTTCACTCAAACTCATTGGAGGGCGCCTCAAAGAAGTCCTCGAACTTTCCTTGAAAACGATATTCTTAGTTGGTTGCTTGAGCAAACTCCAATAAGGAACGTCACAGGTTATAATAACAATTCTTAGCACAAAAATTGAAAATTACAAAAGAATAGAGTAAAAAATAACATAAAGATATGATTACCTAACAAAAAGTGGCAAAAAACTGATTTATCACTACTTTGTTTCATATCAAGGACGTCTCAAGGTACCTCTCGACCAACCTTATATTTGACAGTTTAATACTCACCTCCAATGAGGAATCTTCTTAAGTCAAGGAAGCTAGTGACAACTAATTCGTACCAATGAGTGAAGTAAGGTTGAGTCGAGTTTGAGCAAACGTTTGAGAATATGGGGGTAAGTTTACTGTCTCCTTTAATTGAAATTTATTTATTTGTTGCTATTTATTTGTATGTTTGACTGCCATCTATAAATTAATAATCCCTTAATCATCCTCAACGAGGTTATGCACTTTGTCAAATATATTTCTAATACAAAACTCACGAAAACGCTAGGCGCCGAAATTGCTTCGCTTGGGTCAAGGGTTCCGTCTAAAATTTGCTGGTTAATCTTGTACTTTCGAGCCAGGTTGAAATTGTTCACCTCCTGTTGTGACATCGGGAATGTGATAAGAGGCCGCCTGGAAGAAATAAATAGATGAATATTGGTGCATGGTGATCTGGGTGAGATGGTAGCTATCGCGAGAATAGAACACTCTGGCGCTCTCTCGCAGGAGCCCTAGTTTGGAAATGTATCTTTGACTCTTAATAATATATCGAATGAAAATGGCTCTACTCACCGATTACAACGAATGTAAATGATTCGATATCTAACTAAAATTATTCGATTAGACGATTTAGGGCGAGTCACACTTTTCAGAAATAGGACTCCAAAGGCATCATCATCCTGTCGCTGATTGAGGAGCCAAGGATGTTGCCTCCTGAAACTGAAACCAACCTGAAAGGGTCCAAGTACAGAGGCCTGGGTGCCAATTTGAAGTGTTTCTTTATATAGTCCTCATCTAGGAACTGGAAACTGTCCGGGCAGCCCGAGGCAGCTGAAGCGGGCCGCGGCTTGGCGGTACCAGCTTTGCCAGGAGGCCCGCCATCCCGGGGCACGAGGCAGATCAAAGGCAAGCTTGAGCTTGGGGCACTGGCAGCGCCAGGACACGCGCAGCAGCTGAAAAGAAATAGATTATGAACGAGCGTTTCCTGTTCCTTTTCTCTATGGCTTTGAAAATACGGCATTATTAGTATACAATGGTGCAATTACAACAAAGGAGACCAACAATATGTATAGTTTTCGCTGTTTTTGACGATTTCTTTGAATTTTGTTAAGTTGTTCGTATAGTTTATACGTCAATGGACAAGTAATTATTAGAGGTTGTTGTTCTGTCTGTAACTATAACTCTTTACTATACAAAATGATTTAAAGTTAGTTATTTTGTATGCCTATTCTGTAAAACACGTGGCATAGGTAAGTGAGAGATACCATGCAAAATCCTACACAGTCTTTAGCTAGTCTTTTTTCTGGTCCTTCTGGTAGCATTACTTACGGCAACTCAGTCTTTTTTCTGGTCCTTCTGGTAGCATTATTGATGGCAACTCTTTTGCTTATGTTCTCTTTCTAGATTTTGGCAGAATGACTACCATTTTATGACTGTTGTCTGACAATTGTATGTTGTATGTATATATTTTTTTCCATACTTACCATATTTCCTCCACAGGGAATGCATTCAAATAATTTGTAAATATCTTTTATAGATATCATAGACTATGTCAATTGAACTACTAAAAATAAGGAGATCATCTGGTAGCATCCACCTTTAAATTAACCGATTCCCATACCATAGGATGCATATTTAGGTGTTAAAATAGGTATAAAAATAATGAAAGCAGAGTGAATGCAGTTGAAATGAGAACTTTACGGAGTATGTGTGGCGTATGTCTGAGCGATAAAATTAGAAATAGTGAGATAAGGAAAAGGTGTAGTGTGAATTAGGATGTAGTGACAAAAATAGAAAAGGGGATGTTAAGATGGTTTGGGCATGTAGAAAGGATGGATGGAACGGAGACTTACGAAAGGTATTTACAAATCAAAGGTGACAGGAAAAGTCGGTAAGGGCCGGCCTCGGAGAACATACTGTGACCAAATCGCAGACATATTAAAAAAAGGAGATGTCAGGAGTTCCCATAATCGACGAGCGTGTATGACGAGAGTGATGAGCGTAGAGGAAGCGAGGGAAGTCTATAAGGATAGTAGCAAATGGAAATCCGTGCCTACCCCTTCTAGAAAAAGGCATGATGATATGTATGTATTTAAAATAGGTATATAGAATTGTACAAAACATGGCACATTGCTTGCATGATCCGTTAAGTTTTTCCAAGAGACGACATAACATATTAATGACAAAGAAAACAGTTACCTTGCCATTTCAACTTATAATTTTTTTCGTAGTTCTAAAATGACGTCTTCAGTTTATTACGAAGGCAGGGACCATTTTTTTATAGTTTTATTAAAGTTTTCGCTTAAAATTACATTGTTTAGTTCATATTAGAGTTTAACTGAAAAAGTGATGTATGGTGACGTAACTTTTTTTTCACTTCTTTGTTTTAGAACCAGCGTCACACAAGTATGTGAAAGCAAAGAGAATGTACCCCAATACGGGAATGATTGAATGTTTTCAACTATTAACCGACTCCAAAAAAGAAAGAGGTTAGGTAAGTCGCTGTGTATTTTTAACAAGTAATATCTATGTTAAGTATTCCAAAAATTTCATAAAACAATATGGTTTAGTTAGTTTTAAATTAAAATTAAATAAAAATAAGTAAGTAATCGTTTAATACAAAATCTTCACTATCACCTTTTACAATGTAAATATATGTACAGAGAATCTACCTTTTACAATCTATACTATTGTTACGAGCTCGGGGTTCGCAATTTGGAGAAAAACACCTGATGACTCTTAAAAACGTTTATTCCCACAAGGATGGTCGCCGACGTCACTTCACTTCACTTATCACTAACAATGTCCAAAACACTTGCTAATCACAGTCACTATAACTTGCCGAGGTCGCTTGTATCACTTGTTATTCGCTCCGGATATCGCTTCTTGATCGCACTTGTAGCTCAGTTAAATTAGAACTGCCCTCCTGAGGCACCTTCCGATATTTATATGGCCCGGGAAACCCGCTCCATAAGTTTCTAGAAAGATCACAACTACTCCGGAATAGAGAGAGAGGGATACTCTCTGTCTCGTTCCCTTAGTACATACTAGAAGTGCGAGAGCGAGACAAAGCAATATGTCAGAGCGAGATTATCGATGTACTAGATCGTTCGCGATATTATTCCCGTATGGAAACACGCGACGATTTTACGAGAATTTTCCGCGGACAGCGCTACTCAAACTTCCGCGGGCCGCATTTTATTTTTATTTATTTTTGATTTCGTAACACTATAATAAAAGATTAGAATCGACGTATCTGCACATTTATTATTTTGGGTAGAAAATGAGAGGGAACGACTAAAGATGAATAATAGATAACAAAAAAAAACTAGACAGATTTGAATTTAGTTTTCACAAACTGATTGGCCTTAGCTCAGGGCAATATCTAATCTTTGTTCCATCAAAATCGGACATCAGGAAAGAAAGTTCTCATCATTTAAAGATTTTTTAATTTTCCCCTGATAAAAATGTCATAGCAAACTAATAAACAGAGTAAGTAGATAAGTCGTCAAAGTCACATAATTTCGGCATTTTCCTCCGAGTTGTTTGCTAGATCATGAAGAAGTTGTCTCGGTCAATCGACCCTGTAAGCCCTGGTGTTATTGTTTCAAAATCCCTTCCCTTCGAGGTGCATTTGAAGTCCGTTTCTTTTGATTCATTCAATTCATGTCCTATATGCTGCTCATTCTGGTGTCAAAGGGTCAATCGACCCTGTATGCCTTGGTATCACAGTTTCAGCATTGCCTCACTGTCAATCCATACTAATATTATAAATGCGAAAGTCTGTCTGAATGACTGTTTGTCTGTCTGTCTGTTACGCTTTCACGGCCAAACCATTGAATGGTTTTTTGAAAAAAATCCGTTCAGCGGTTTGGCAAAATTTATGGGTGGATAATGTGTGCGTGTGTTCGTATTCTCAGTTATATCACAATGAGTGACATTTCAGTATTCCCAGCGTGCGACATTCAACGCATCTTTCACTTTCGGTCGACATACTCGTTCACTGTTTGTTTACAATTTTAACATGTGTTTGATATATTACTGTGGATCTAAAATGGCCACTTTGCACGAATTACAATATGATCACATTATGAATCATTGCAAATCTTAAAATAGCCACATTTTGGCAGTTCATGAAATGAATCATTTCATGGCAATTCTGCTGTTTGACGGAGAGTCGCAAAATGGCTTACTTTTCGTGAATTGCTTTACCTTATTGCCAGGCGTAAAAATAATCTTTATTTTTGCATAGCGTGCGTACTTTTACGATTTTTTTTGTGAAATAAGTTTATCTAACCAATAATGTTGATTTACTATCATAAATTAACTGTAGAATTATAAATATCAATAAAAATATTAAAATTATAAAATCTATTTTTATTTTATTACTATAGCAACACTTACATGAGAAGTGATTCAGGAAATGAATCACGAAATGAATTGAATTAGAGTTGAAACGTCAATGTCAAAATTTGCAGAATTGCTAAGCTTCGCAATTCATGAAATGATTCATTTTGATGAATTGCTCAAAGTGGCCATTTTAGACCTGCTGTACTGTGTTTTACTTTTACTACTGAATGTTGTTAAAAATGTTAATCTATTAATCAGTGTAAATAACATACATTAGCATTTTTTTGAATAGTTATCTCTACGGTCGTTCCATTTCACATTGCCATATAAAAAAAACTTCATAAAATCAAATATGACTGGCGCCATAATAGAGAAAATGGAACGGAATTTCAAAAGACATTTAATCTACGACATTTTTCTCTGGTAGTATCTGGTAAGATCTTGATAGAGATTATCGAAACATCTGAGAATCGGCCTCATGAACGACCATCAGTCAAACACATAACCCCGTTTTTGCCTTTACGTAGTTGGGCATAAACGTCGACAATAGGTTATTCTACTCATTTTTTTTTAAATATTTCATATCACAAATTCGAATCTCTGAATTCGAATACAGAAAGAATTTTTTGAATCCCTTCAATATTAAATAAGTTATAATAAGCCTTTGAAATCCTGTGGAAGGGGAACCTGTCAAGAAACAAGAAAAGGACGCACATAATGGTGGAGTGACGTCACTGCCATTCGATTTCATGCGTACAAAAGAGATAGCAAGACGTCCCCACCACGCTTCCACTTTTAATGCTTATTACTGACTTAACTCAATACCAATTTTTTGTTGTTTTCGGAATCGGTTACATTTTAGTGTATGTATTGTTCCGTATAAAAATCTCATCTAAATGTGAACACAGGCAAGTAGCCTATTAAATAATATTCACACGACAGAGCTCGCAACCTGACATAATCCTTGCCATCAAATTGAGACCAGACCATATTGACTCGTCATTTACAAACAAAGGGCACACGTCAAATATACAGCTTATTACTCCAAAGGTTTCTTCAATTCCCAACCTAAAGTTTAACAAATAAGGTTGGAAATAGGTCATTGAGGATGGCGAAGGACGCGTGGCGGTCACGTGATTTGATAGAAAACTGTTACTGTGTTTAAACTGCATATGCTGACATACTATGAGCGGACGAAGCCCCCAGGCTAGCATTTATTGCTTTCTGAGACTGCTTTGTGTACTTACGTGTGCATTTTTCCATGGTAAGATACATAGGGTGACTTTTTAAACCTCAGCGCTAAACGAGGGGTGTTGGTGGGTCTGAAACCCTATTTTGAAATGACTCATTTATTACGTCTAATGAAAATTGTTCGATATTAATAATAATAATAATAATAAACACTTTATTGCATGACATGTACATGTAGACATAATAGTGTGCAAAGGCGGCCTTATCGCAATAGCAATCTCTTACAGGCAACCCTTTTTGTAGGAAACATTTCAGGAAAAGAGACAGGTATGGTGCAGAAACATAAGCTAAGTATAATAGTATAAACTTACATAAAATAAACTAAAATAAACTTACTTAAAATTACATATCGCAGTACACATATAGTATACAGAAATAAATAAATAAATGTACTATGATATTAAACAAAAATCCTTCAATAACAAACTAAAATCCTTCGATTTCGGACAAAAATTATTTGACTCGCCGATTTTGCGTAGTGTCACACTTTTCGAGAATAGCACTCCTGTTTCGTACGATATCGAATGATTTTCATTCGGATCCTCCTGGTCAGTGTTTGAACCCGGGACCTCAGCGGCAAGTATGTTAACCATTACGCCACAGAGATTGTACAAATTGGCCCGGATTACCGGAGGTACTTATTACTTCCACGTTAAAATGTTATTAAACTGTCGTTTTAATGTAAACAGACGTTGAAAAGCTAAATGTTCTCAAAGTTCATATTTATCGACGAAGATGTGAACTAAATAAATTGTTTACATATTATAATTCACACGTTTTTGTTGAATCACTTGAACGTGAATACGTTCAATAGAGTAAGTTTTGCGAGTGCTCTTATATAGAGCTAAGCTTTTTTCAGAAATGTGTGAACTTATTTTTGAAATGTATGACATATATGTCGAACAAAAATCCTTCGTTAACGAACGAAAATCATTCGATGTCGATCAAAAATTATTCAACTCACCGATTTTGCGTGAGTCACACTTTTCTAAAATAGCACTCCTGGACTGAAAGTGAATAGTATCTCATTTTTCAGGAGATATTTGAAAACTTAATTTCTAAAAAGAGTGCAATATTATTAGTATCTAAAAATATTATCAGAGTAGAAAGTAAAGAGTACGAAAACATCTCTGGATGTACACCTACAAGCTGTCGAAAATATCTGAGTTATATCGGACCTGAGTGATTCTCGTATGCTTTTATGCAAAAATAATTGTATTATAAGATAATAATTTTTTTTTACAATTTTATACTTAATCACCACGCCTCTTTCCCGTAGAGGTAGGTGAAGACTACGGACTTCCATTTGCTACGATCCTCAGACTTCGATCGCCTCCTCTACGCTCATCACTCTCGTCATCCATGCTCGTCGATTACGGGTACTCCTAACATCCCCTTTTTAAGATGATTTTTGAGATTATATATCTACATTGTAAAATACAAATTTTATACCTACATTGAAATTTTGGATAAGTAGTTTAGATATTCAGTTGTAGTTACGTTTAGTTTAGTAGCTTCATTCCGAATCCTTGATGTAAAATTAATGGGCGCTGACGACTTGGGCCTCTTTACCAAGATCGCGTCAACAATTTTATATGGTAAATCTCTTAGATTAACAATTGGTCTCGCGCTCGACTAGATACCGCGCTATGAAGAAAAATCAGTTTCCAGAATGCGGCAACTTTATATTTTAGTGTGTGTAAGACAATGTGCAAAAACGAAACGAGAAAGAGTTATTCCTTGTACTATTATTCTTACATAGTTTGAATACGCAAACTGGCATTTTGCTTCTGTTTTTAAACTACAATTTTAAATTTATCTCGACGTCCAACTCACATATCGGTTGCGGCGTGACTGACGCGGGTATGCCGCAAGTACCTACGCCGAATTCGCGTAGTTTTAGTTGCCGCATTTGTCTAGTACGTCGACGGTATCTAGTCGAGCGCGCGCGAGACCAATTATTAATCTATGGTAAATCTTTTAAGTGCACCTGACGGATTGAGTTTACAGGCAATTTTTAATTGTAAAAACTACAAGATTTACTAACTCAAATTGATAAATTTGTTTCGACAAGCAACAACGACATATAATAAAAAAATTGTCTACATTTAGAAATGAAATAATACCATTTTTCCAGAGTAGTGTATCCTATATCTGGAAACGGCATTTGTTAAATAAAAACAAAGACACATGCATGGACATAGCATGAAGACTACATTTGTTAAATAAAACAATATTAGTTAACAGATTGCCATGTCTAAACCATTACTTAGTCTGTTCGCGCGAAGTTGTATTCACAATTTGTTTACAAGGTGTCGGAAATCCCTTAAAAGCAATCCAAATGCCAAATTCTATCAGACATCACCTTTTGTCGAAACCCAGACACCCTTTTATTGTAATGTCGAAGTTATATTTGATGTTCCGAGGATGGATAAAAAGTTAGATAATTTGACTGTTGTTTGTTATGGTTATTTTGTTTCGAAGGACATTGTTAATAGATTTTGGACTGTATCAAATGGATTAAGGCTGGATCGTTGCTTATTTTCAATTTCAAAAAAGGTGGTGAAATCGTTTGACTTGGCTATTTCTGTTTTTGACATCCCACACTGCTAAGTGATAATTAAAAAGCAAAATACGAAATTTGGGAGGTAATTTTTTTAAAAGCGATTTAAATATCTTGTAGGGAGAAAAGTATACACATTTTCTGTCAAATAAATACTTTCTTGATAACTCTCACTATTTTGGATACCCCCAAGCGGCAGATAAATTATCGGTAGTCAACGGGTTTATTTTTGTCAGTGCGCAATCAAAATGGTCGGATTGACAGACAGACACACAGACAGATTTACCGGTCCCAGTTGCTAGTAAACTGTTAATAAAAATATGTAGCAATTTAGTGTGGTAACTTAATATTTCTGTGAGCACCGTGGTCCAGTGGTTATCTTAGACCTGGAGGTCGTAGGTTCGATAGGGTTCCTAAGGGAAGCATATTTTGGTTACCTAGTTGTCTTCAGTATCGTTGACATTGCAACCTTGACGCATCTGATTGTCGTTATTAATGGTGATTCCGAACTTAATATTAGGAAAACTTGGTACAAGGGTTCTATAGGTTAGAGAAGGTCTAACTATAGAACGTCTACCCATGTATTTATTTATTTTATTTATAAAAAAATTATAATATTTAATATACACATATTGATTTATTACTTCTCTAACCTATTAGTTAAAGATGCATTAAGTTAGATACGTGTAAACGACCCTTTACGGCTTCAAAGCACATGAAGCGGTCTCACGGGCCGATTATACAGAAATCAATTGTATGGATTGTATGGACATCTCGAGTACTGATAGCGATAAGTTATCACCTCGATAACGGCGGGGAATTCGACGCATTGATAATATTAATAACACTACACATTTTACGAGAAATAACTTATTTTTTTACACACGTGCAACATTATTAAATTCTAAACGCATACATGTAAGTAGTACCTACTTATGTCATTCACTATTAATCAATGTCAAATAAATCAGCATGTACGCGGGCTGTGGCCTCGGACTCGGCCGTCGATGTTCCGTCTTACTGGGCCAAATTTGTGTAGTTACCATAGACACGGAAGAAGAAGACCTTGGGCCCGTAGACAAGTTACAATTTGTATTTTAGTATCAACTTAAGTTGCATGTGCACAGTGTGCATGTGCACTTGCGTGTAGGTTAATTTATTATGTTTTTTTTTAATTCAGTCATTTCCGTCGTATTTAAACAGATTTTGAAAAATATTTTGATTGATTGGCCTACAAGGAAACATTCTTTTAAAATCGCCTCAACATTAACCTTTAGTTTAACTACAAGGTTAATTGACCCCGTCAATCTGGTGTATGTTTCTTCCTGATATATAATATCTTCAAGTTGGCCCCATTAATCGAAAGGATTTCGATTTATGTTTTCTTTTTGTTATTTTTTTTTTATTGGCGATAGAAATAGTGAATAGTCCTTGCCTATAGATAAATACAACCTGTCCAAGGTCAGTTTTAACTACGCATTTCCTAATCACGCTATTTATCATTAAACGTCAGAGCGTGCCGAAATTAAAGGGCGTCATATTTGATTATCTACTTATGGATGAGTACTTTTTTTTCTTATAGTCAAATGAGAGGAGACATTGCAGAGTATAACTTTATCAGCCAAAATCAAGATTGAATGTTGTTCATAATTTACACTACAAACGAATTCAATTTCGAATAGATCAAGGAACACGTATGTCATAAGTAATTTTAGTACATTGTTCAAGTACTCAATAGTTTTTTTCTGGATGAGTAGGTTTATTTTGATAGAGAGAAATGCTTAGGTGTTCCTCTTTGCCAAACTAAATTTACATATTTTATTAAGCTATTACCTATTAATTTACTAAGAAACTAACAGGCTCACTTTAATGACCATTAAATTTATCAAAATCAAATACAAAATTCATCCCTAGATAATTATACTTGTTCGTTTACATAAGCAACTCCTTAGACACTTATAATAGATAGATTTTAAAATTTCTAGATTTTATAAATCTGTAAATAAGAAGAATTTGAGTTTGAAGAATTTTCTATAAGAGTACTCATTAACGATACTGAGTGCAGCGGTCAAAATTTAATCGAGTGTAATGGTCGTAGTACAGGGCTGATCCATAAACATACAACGGGAGGGCGTCATGCGATGACTTGGTCGCCACGTGCACAAGCCCCATAGAAATTGTCCTCGCCCCAGACGCATAAATTCCTCGTGACGTCATTGCGACATATTGCCACCCCACTGTGGAATGGTGTCATACAATTTCTGCAATTTGCGTGATATCATTTCAATACGACTGACATGATAGTACAGGAGACCTAATTTTAAAATTTATGACTCATTTGTCGATTCAAAATCGTTCGACTCGCCGATTATGACGAATGATAATCATTTCATGCCGAACACACGTTTTCAAAAATATCACTCCAGGAATACGTGTTCATAACGATTGAGAAGTCGAAATTTGGTATTTGGTAACGCGCTCTTGTGGAGGTGTGCTCATATTTTAAGGTTCTACATATATAGCCACAATCGTTATTACAATGGAGCGACTGCAGTCTGATCTCCGGAACCGTATTTTACAGGACCGCGGCGCGTGTCAAGCGAAGGCCAGACACGACCGACCCGTATTGGATTGGTCGCTATTAAGTGGCATTTTTCATCACGAGCTTCTTAGTGCTTCGGAAGGCACATAAAGCCGTTGTTATCGATAGGCAGTTAAAATAATACCAAATCTTATTTTGTCCTTCGAGTTATTTTGAACTTTTGGACCTTCCACACAAAATCGTATCAGCTGATAATAGATTTGTATGGGAGGTAAAAAAAAATTGACATAGTTTTTTTATTGAAAGTGTTTTAGTTTCAAGTACTGAACACACTGTAAAATTTTGGACGGTACTTTCAAAATAACCCTGTATATTTTACAGACGAAAACATCGCCCCGGGCTTTAAAGCTGTTAGTTGCAACCAGAAATGCGCTACGATGGCGTTGATTTATTTATTGAATTTCGTTTACATTTTTCCTGATCAGCGAAATTACCGTGAAGTACACTTGCGTCCACCCTTATTGCATGATATTTGTCACTCTTTGAACGAGCACCGGCTGGAGGCTGCAACTAGTAGGGAAGTACAGTCGCGCTCAGAATTTATACACCGTTTTTACAATTTTTGATTACACGAGAAAGTTTTATACAAAATTCGTCTGCTTAGGTATCTCACTACAAGCAAATGAAATACATGAAAATGAGATACAAAGGCGGACTTAACGCTAGAGCGATCTCTTCCTTAGTATGTAAGGAAATACGTAGAACAAGGTGACAATAAATAATGAATAGTTATAGGTGGTAGTAGAAAGAAGATTTTGATTACATTTAGTTTTTTTTTTGTATTTATTATTTTTAGATAGGATAGTTAGTTTTAATTTTTATATGTTTACTTATGATATACCAATAAATGAATTCGGTGTTAAAATTAAAAAAAGAAAAAAAAAAAGTAGAAAGAATGGCTAATGTTACAAATAGACGAGCACAAAAACTGTTATTAGATCATTTTGTTTTTGATAGCGACATAAATAATTATATATTATATTGTAGTAGAGCGGACTCTATTAATTTTTTAGGGGATATAAAAAGAATTATTTTGTAAAATTTTGTAAGTCTGCCCTTCTATTACATGTATTTATTTATGTTACATGTATAATCTATACTATTATTATAAGTTCGAAAGTCAGTCTATCTGTGTGTCTGTTAGGCTTTCACGGCCAAACCGCTGAACGGATTTTGATGTAATTTGGTATGAATATAGTTAAAGACCGGTGTAAAACATAGACTTTTTGACGCGGAGAAGCAGGAACCAGGTGGTTAAAAATAAAAAAAAAGTAAACACTTTACCACCCAACATTACCGACGACCACGAACCGCAGTGGCGAAGCGCCTGCGCGTCACAAATCGCTTGTCAACGCATGACGTGCGTATAAACGCGTCCCGTTTCGCCTACTTAGCCCTCCCCACCCGTGGCCGATCATCCCCTCCCCTATACTCCCCTTCCCTCCCATTTGGGTGAAGGTAATGCAGCGATTCGACACTCGGAAGGTGTATATGACTCAAAATGTCCAGTGTATAGAAGAATAACTCATTATGATGCCTTTGTCTTTTTTACAGCTAAGTCGGCAAACAGGCTTACGGCGCACCTGATGGTAAAGGGTTACCGTAGCCTAAAATCCTGCAGCACCACGGATATCTATTTTAAAGCGGTTTTTATCGCGTTTCTTACTTATTTATTTACATCTAACGTTTTAAACACTTTACAGCGTTCATGGTCTCGCAGGCAGTCATAGGAAAAGTCATAAGCACTTTTCAACTTGTTTCGCGTGCTTCTGTTTCCAGTTAGGTTGTTATTATAAACTACTAGACGGCTGGAGCCACATCTACTAGCATGCCCGCCACCATTTGCACACACAATCCTTGAGACACTTGTTTCAACTTAAATCTCTATTGTCAGTCGGTAGCAGTTTGGGTCTAAATACATACCGCTGTATATCGGTAATTCTGAAAATACCTGCGTGCCACAGGTTCGCCCTATTAAGTTAAGGCTCAAGAGGCTTAACTGGCCCACGCATGACTCTTCTGCCTAATCTTATTTCTGTGGCTAGTCGATGGTGTTACACATCTGTTTAACTCTATAGTTTGTTATCCTATAAGTGGCAAATTGGCGTGTTTGAAATCGAATCGTTTTATCTGAATCAAAAGTGATCCTGATTTTTCGATTGAGTTTCAGAAAAAACTTTCTGTGACAAAAAAATTACACACTTTTTTTTTAAATATGCTTAGTTGTCTTTCTGTGTTATAATATTTCGGCATACCGTTTTGCCCCACACAAATAGAGCACCTTTTGTTTACTTCAAAATAAATACCAACTTAATATAAAAAACTTGCAAACGAAAGTTGAATCAAAAGATTACATTACAAAATGACATAAAAATTAGTTTGTTTTTATTATCAACGACCTATAACAAATTAATTATACCCGGGAGTCGAATTTGCTGCAATATGTTACCAGGGGTCCTTTGTCTTGCACCCTGCACCCTAAAATTCCATGAGGCTGGCCACACGTGTGCTTAACTAGGGGTTGTGTTGTGATATTTTTTTTTTAAAATCGGCCGTCTAGTTTGCTCGTACTACGGCCCTAACTATCTAGGCGCTGGGATTCTAGTTCTACTCATTCATTTACATCCGTTCCGTTCAACTGGTAGGTATTTAACACAAAAATCTTGTTTGTAGTATCCTAAAATTACATCAAGATTGCTTTACCAGGTTCAAGATAGTATTTTTGAGTCCAAAATGATCCTGTCTAGGTGTTTCCAACTGTTGAGAGGAGAATGTGTAAAATATCTTGCTAGGTAAGAAGTAACTAAGTATTTCCGTATTTACATACAAATACTACTTATATAAAAAAAATAGTAAGGTAAAGGATCCTAACAAGTACCTGCCCGACAGCTTTTTCT
Organism: Euzophera pinguis; assembly: GCA_947363495.1. Taxonomy (NCBI): domain Eukaryota; kingdom Metazoa; phylum Arthropoda; class Insecta; order Lepidoptera; family Pyralidae; genus Euzophera; species Euzophera pinguis. Next base: position 18,104,703 of record OX376154.1, read on the forward strand.
AACACAGGTTTAGTAGGTGGTGTCAAGGGCCAGAAATGATAACATCTATAGTACGGTTTGAATCCACGGACTATATAATACTTCCAGACGGCATTTCGCGATTATTTTACAACGAGAAAATTTCCGTGTTTTCAGCTTAGTTGGATCAATATTAATTTCTAAATCAATCCAGTGGTCGTTTCAATAAAAATATGTCCGAAATGTCCGGTTTTTCTGTTAGTACCCAGCTCTTTGAGTTTAGGAAACCTAAAAAGACTACGCCTATCTGCTATCTGATTTTCAAGAGGAGGAAAATGGGAGGAGGGAGGGTAGGCAGTGGGAGGTCGTATTTCACAATTAAATTTTTCTGGCGCGATTTCGGAGTGGGTACGCCGAGCAACGCCGCATGCCGGCTTAGGGCGGGAAAACGAACAGTGCTTCCAAAAGGTACAATGTTTTTTCGTGAACTTGATATGATATTTTTTAGGCATTTCGATAAATTATCGATTTCCTAAAAAGTTGTTTTTTTACATAGACCTCTTGATGGTTAGACGTTTTGCTACATTGGTGATTAGCTAACTAGGCAGATTGCTCATTAGACGTTTCGCTATGTTGGACATTTTGCTACTTAGACTATCTATTCAGGATTCCCTTTTACGCCGTCCACTCTTAGTATCTTGACTAGATTGGAAGAGATCCTTATCAGGGATAAAATAAGTACAACTTTTGTTAAGTTCTATATCATACATACATCCATATGATCCATATCCATACTAATATTATAAGTGCGAGATTCTGTCTGTCTATCTGTCTGTTTGCTTTTAGGCCTAACCAAACTTTTTGACGCAGGCAGACCTACGGGAAACAGCTTATTATAATATTTTAAAGCTTACGGTCAGTCCTTCTACACGTGCAGTCTGTGGGCTGAATATTCGCGGCGCGCATACAGCGTTCAATATAATGATGCGTTCAGAATATTGTTTGGGCTACCGCGTTATTGTAGCGCGTCAAAAATGTTTTCTGACGCTAATACAGCCTGCTTTTATGCAATAATTAGAAAGAGGTGTACCGGATACTGGTTACCCGGGGGTTACCAAGATGTTGGTGAGTAGTGTTTGTTTTTTTTGTGTGCGTTCCTGTTACTAACACTAGGTTAAGCTATTCTGTAATTAACACCATATGGATAAATTCCGAAATAAAAGATTTTTATTTTATTTCTTTATTTTTATTTTATACTTAATAAATTATAAGTCTAGTCTAATATTCTTATTTAATTAAATAAATATCGAAGTTCTATCTTTACATAGACCATAAAAATATGAATTCTCCCGTTAGGTCGTCTGTAATCTATGGTTTTTACATACAAACCTTTGTATAAGTCTACCGCAGGTATTAAGCTACTGTTGAATACTAAAGAAATTCGATAGTTTGAGAACCACTGTCACCTAGTTTAATATCGCAGTACGACGACACGGCGTCACGTGCTCTGAAGATACACCCACACAGACAAACACACACATAGGGCTTCAGTTAGAGAAATCTGTAAATACGTGATTGAGAAATATGAAGTCATCGCTTTTCGCCGAATTAGGTCCAAAAGTCATCGTCAAAAAGATCAAATTAGTAATTGCGCATATCGTATTCTACGAATTATTTTATACTAGCTTTTTACCGCAGCTCCGCCTGTGTTAAAAAGTAGCCTATGTTTGACCCCGGGTCTTCAACTATATTCTTACCAAATTTCATCAAAATCCGTTCAGCGGTTTGGCCGTGAAAGCGTAACAGACAGACAGAAAGACAGACAGACTTTCGTATTTATAACTCGTCGTACTGATGTCTTGTTTTTAAACCTTAATTAACACCTTTTATTCGCACGGTTCATAATTTAAGTACTGACTTCCAAAAACCAATAAGTTTCACAATTCGGCTAATATTTTTTTTAACTCGGACAGTCCTTCAGAAAGCTTGCTGGAGGTGAGTGAGCAATGAAGAAACTTCAAAAGGAGCCAGAGATTCGACGTGCTTCCTGAATATTGCACCAAGAGGTCACATATATTTACAATGGAAAGGTGGCCTTATTTATCTAAAGCGTTAATTGAAATCGCGAAACCTGGATCTCTTCTTGGAAAAAATAAAAAGGAGTCCAGTCAAAACATAGACATGAAGCACATAAATATTAAAGTTAGCTTCGTGTTTTATCAAAAAATTAAAGAACTTTTTGTGTTGATTAGCGCAAACATTCATACTTTATTTTTACAGAAACTTGCCACCCCTATGCTTTTTTCTGTGGCTGACACGAGGAATTAGGGAAATGGCTAATGACAGACAAGAATGGAAGAAAGTGCACGTCCGCAAGAGCCTAAGTCGTAAAAGACATCATCCATTTAGATCCAAAAAGTGAAAAATGCTGGCCAAAAAAAAAGTGGTTATAGGTATTGATAGATGTTGTCTAGTCTACCTTATCATAGGTAATCACTTTTTTTACCTTTTCACTTTTGGACCTAAATTGCATGAAGAGAAGATGATATCTATTATGACTCTTCTGAGTATACTGTACATTTCTAATCAATGGATCTGTACACAGTAATAGTATACGAGTATTAAGTATATCTTTATACTAAAGTCGTTTGTAGGCTTGAATCACCTGATTGTCAATCAATACAATTTGGTGCAATAAAGAGTTATTTATTATTCTTGTCTGTGTCTGTTAATAATGATGATTTCGTGCGTCTGAAGGCACGTTAACCCGTTGGTCCTAAATTGGTGATCGTTGGAACCAAGTCAGAGGTTAAAAGGGGGTTCCGTAAAATATCTGATACCAAAGCGTGCAATTGACCATGTAATCCACTCGATATGAATGAATTAAAAGTTGTAAAATCTTTTGAAAAATAACATTCTTTGGCCAAAACGATTTATCAGCACCCGAAAATATGCGTGAAATAATTTCAATCGAATAAATCAGTTTGCAAAATAGAAAACGAAACATATTTTCGGAGTCATCCCCAAAAATCAAGGGTAATCAGTCTCAGAGGGCGACACCTGTTAGGACCCCTTGGGGCAGGGGTTGACAACATTTTGAGTTGATAGAACCAGTAATAAATACCAAAATTACCAGTTAATATTTCATGTATTGTAAACTTCATACTTAAATCTAATCTCTATGAAATTTAATGGAAAACCGTATTCAAAAATTAAATTTTATAGTCCTTATCTATAATTAAAAAATTGATAGCGCTTAAATTAATGAAATTTCGCTTTCTTAAATACAGAGCCGGATTACATTAGAATCTCCGCTTGGGTTTCAGGCTTGCGCGGGAGTATTGATCCAACGCGTAGATGCTCTTTGGAGAAGTTGATGACATGTGGTGCTCCTGCCAAAATCCGTCCTAGGGCTATATCAATTAGAATTATTATTATTAAATCCTTCAATTTGACTTTATTCCTTATTTTCATTAGTTATTATACTTTTTGTCCCGCACTTTTTCTGTTTCTTCATTATATGGTAGAGAATGCCTAACGAATAGTCCGTCTATTTTAAAGATTTATTCCATTCATACACATCGAGTGGGTTACATGGTCAATCGACCCTCTACACCCTGGTGTCAGAATTATTCCGAACCGCCATTCGGCCTCTTTGGCCTCGGCGTGGTTCTTTTGATGACCACCAGATTTAAAGTTTTAATGAATGAATGAAATAATACTTTTAAAAGACATGCAGGTTGCCTGCTCCTGCCATGAGGAATCCCCTATTCATTTCACTATAATAAATTATTTCTGACCGGCCTTAGACAACAGTCGATTATATATTTTGTTCCCTAAACTCAAGCTTTAAATTTCTATTTAAGCAAAGTATTAGTATTTAATCCGTATAATGCAATTTGTTATTTAAGAGTTACATGTAATCATATAAATAAAATAATGTGATTTTGTTGTGTAGTTATGGTGAAAATATTATAGGAACTTATAGATTTTTCGTTTCCGAAATAGTCCGTAAGGTCAGACAACATCATTTGGTGTTAAAAAGTCATTTTTACGTAAGTTTACTAGTATTTTTACTTCATTTGCTCAGCTATCCGAACTGAATCTTGGCCACCAAAACGAAAAAGCGCCATACACTGTTACTTTCAGTGTACTCGTAGTTCGCTAGAACTCTCGATAACTGGGGCAGCCGACTAGCCCTGTATCCACATAAATCCATTACAAAACTCCATTGATCTTTTTGCACTTTTATGTCCATTTTAATCCTTTATTCAAAACTAGCTGTTTCCCGCAGCTCCGCCTGCATCAAAAAGTAGCCTATGTTTGACCCCGGGTCTTCAACTATATTCATACCAAATTTCATCAAAATCCGTTTAGCGGTTTGGCCGTGAATGCGTAACAGACAGACAGACAGACAGAAAGACAGACAGACTTTCGCATTTATAATATTAGTATGGATTCATTGCGAAGTGGATTTTCTAGAATAGAATATATCTTTATTGAGAAAGCTATCACGTGTGCTAAGTAACATGTGTCTGAAAATCCATTAAGAAAAGGATGAAACATATAGATATACAATCTCCTTTTTAACCGACTTCAAAAAAGAGGATGTTTTATGTTCGTGTCTTTTTAGAAGAAGGCTATGATTAATTATTGAGCACGCTTTGTAGCCTGAACGGCTCGATGGATTTTAGCTTGATAGGTGTCGTTAGATTCGTATTTACTGTGAGAGTGACACTGGTTATATAAAAATAAAAAATAAAAACAAAATTAAGCATTATGTTTTTTTACCTTCATTTCAAAATTTCAAAGAAAAACAGTCGGGTTTTTTAGTGTTTTTAAATTATCGTTATCTTGTTTCTATGTATGCTCACCGATTACTCCGCCATGAATTATGAGCCTAATTTTAATTTGCAGAATTTGTATATGAAAAAAAAATGTTTGATAATATAGAAGTATGCGCTTTGAATCTTACCAAAGCCAAATTTTTGGAGTAGTCTAGTATAGTCAAACTAAATAGACATTGGTCATGTTCAAATACTTATTTTAAGCAATTATGAAAGGCAGTGCAGATCTCAGGAGCCCTTGTTTTTAAAAGTAGATTCATCCAAAATCGTTAAGTCGAGTGAAAACCGCTCGGCTCACCGATATTTTGAATGAAAATCACTCGACACAAGGGTTTAGAGTGAACCATAATTTTCAAAAATAGGTCTCTTGGGATATGCACTGCTCTTCTTAATTACATAAAATTAGTATTTAAACATAACTTAAGTTTGACTTAACACATCAATATAGTGGTTTAACTTGTTAGCATGTTACAACCCTTGCATTTACACCGAACCGCGCAAGTGCACGAGGCGTGCCCGCGAATACGTGTCATCAATCACACAGGCAAGAATAGGGCGCGAATTACTGTCAGCATTAGTTATAGTATAGCTATGGGATTGTAGTAGAACGCGCGCAACGAGAACGGTTCTGTGTTATTTAAAAATAAAGGTACCTTTACTAGAATTTTCATTCATATTTTTTTTTCTTTTTATAGGTAGGTGAGTTTTGTATTTTAACATTTTTAGTTAGTTTTAATTTAGTTGAAATTTTTTATTGTATTTGATACTACCTGTAATTTTCTTTTAACAGAATGTTTAAATCTCCGGTTCTAAATCTATACATATAATAAAACTGTAGCCGGGCCTAATTTGTACAATGAATATTTTTTGGACATTCTAAATGCACAAGACATAACTGTGGATATAGGACTAATCATATTTTTTGGAATTTTTGTGTCTGTGATACTGGAAACTACTGAACTACTGAACCTACCTTATATACCGGGTCAACATCTGAAGTACAAATCATATCCGCAAAATAAAAGAATCCCCCACAGGGATAAGCAAAAATGTATCTACTTGGCTTGATATTTGAAATGTGTGGAACCAATGCATGGGATAGAAATTTCATCCTGATTCATTCCGTTTAAAATAAATTTCATCCTGAAAAAAACATAGAATCTCGAGGGATAAGCAAAAACTTACGTACTCGCAGATTAAGGTCATAGCCCACTTACACGACTTCGCTCCCACCCGGCAAAAATAATAACATTAAATTATAAGTTAACTATAAGGTAACTTTATTGTACAAATACAATTGCAAAGCACAATAGGTGGACTTAAAGCTAAAAGCTAAAATCTGCTTGACCCAAAGGTTGACTACCTTTGTATGTAGAGAGCTTTATGTGGGTGTAAAATAAAGTTAAATTAACGGAAAAGCATAAAATGCAATATATATCTTATTTTACAATGACAAATCAAATTTTAACTTTATTTATTTTTTTCATTGACAAATTGAATTTTAACTTGTTTGTTAAATTATTGTAACTGTGTCTGCCGAGACAAGCGAGAGTGGCTGGCTGCACCTATAAGCTGTAGTGCGTGAATCGCGAGTCGGTTCAGGTTTGGGCGGTGTTGGGAAGGATCTGTGTTGGAGCCGAGTCGTGTAAGCGGGCTATGACCTTTACTCTGAATTTCAATATGCCACCATATACCACAGATTTAGGAACTTTTTGACTACGTCAAATGAAACATTGTGACATTTACCGACCCCAAAACTATCGCTATGGCAACAAATATAATATGGACAACCTATTTGAAATGATATGAATTGGAATTTTATGGACGCCTAAGATAATATACTTCGGCCGCTGAAAGAATGCGTTTCTCACAGGTCGTAATCGAACTCACCATGTGACTTTGTAACAGCGTCAACCAACCTGAATAATATGTATGTTGTCTTTTAATCCTACTCACAAATATTTAACTTTTTAAAATCAAATTATTATGTGAACAGACAATCAATGTAAAGGTCATGTTTTAATTTATGCTACGCTGTTAAAGTTATATGTGATCTTTCTTTTCGTAGAGATTGGACAAATTTATCGCACAAATTATCGTAACCAAAATATGTAGTATTTTTTTTTATTTAATGTTTTAATTTATTTACATATATAATATATGTTTTTATTTTTAATAATTCAATAATAATGGATAATAACTACAATTATTTTCATATTTTATAACAATAGGATAAAAAAAATAGTTATTAAATTTTAAAAAAAAACATGGCCTTCGGCAAGTAGTATTATGTCAAAATAGCACGATGTCCGATATGAAATAGATGAACCGGCTCTGGAGTACGGTCATCGCGTTTTGAGAAAACCATCATACCATTGCCAATATAACGCGATTGAGCTTATCTGGGCTCAAATAAAAGGATACGCAGCCCGCCACAATACATCCCCGCCCTTTACGACGAAAAAGATGATGACGCTGTGAAAAGAAGCCTGCGAGAAGGTCACTAAAGATGAGTGGGCTAAATGTGTACGATCGAGATATCCGAATTGATAGAATTGATAGTTGTTATTATAAGGATTAACACTTATATATTAAATGAAAATAAAACTTCCATAGCTCGATAAAGTTTTATGAAATAACACTAAACTCGCTTGCCTCTCTTCGATAGACAGGTTAATGCAGAGTTTATGTTCAAGATTTTTTTTTAATACCATTATTCGTTATAAAGTTTTGCTGTCTACATAGTAAATATAGTAATGCCAATCTCGCTCAAACGTGTACGTCAACATTCCATTTTAAGACTTATTTTCTACTAGCTCATTCCCGCAGCTCCGCCTGCGTCAAAAAGTAGCCTATGTTGACCCCGGGTCTTCAACTATATTCATACCAAATTTCATCAAAATACATTCAGCAGTTTGGCCGTGAAAGTGTAACAGACAGACAGGGAGACAAAAAGACAGACAGACAGACTTTCGCATTTATAATATTCGTTTAGATGGATATTCACATGTAAGTTTTCCTGACAAGCCAACTTTTTAGAAATTTTTAGGTTTAAGCTCTTTTAAGCAACTTTAACAAAGGTATATGCCCACTTTAGGTACCTAACATGGGCCTGCCACTGTCTCCGTAAACTACAAAAGACGTGCTCTATAGTTGTTTTATTCTAACCAGTCAGGCTTTGTGACTTTGTATGCCACTTGCTAGTTCAGGACAATTGAAACGCGATTAATTATTGTTAGGTTAAAACTGGGTCGCTTTTTATTGGTCACGGGTGTACTTTTTATTCTCGTATCGGTGTTTGGAGGGTTAATGCTTAACGATTTTCTTTACTATCGCAAAATAAAAGAGAAGACTAAGTAGTTATGTAGTTTTTTTTTTCATTAAAAGGGTGCTTTCATTTCAAATTACTATTGCAATCAAAAACAGCAGAGCGCCTTGTATCATGCTAAAATTATCAGATAATCTTCAAGCACCACAGGACGGCACGTCTGTCTCCGTAATCGGATTAGCGACATCTGTCGGCCGAAATATAACCCGTCTGTTTTACTTGTCTGGCCCATTGTATTTTTGATCTCGTCTTCGTCGTGTTTCCTAGTAGCGTTCTTAGCTTACTTCATGGTATTCCCACACTACTGCTACAAAATGTTGACTAACGTTAGTAAACATTTGTTAACAAAATTTTTACATACATTACGTGGGGCGCACTATAAGTTTCCGGAATGAATATGAAAAAATACTATTAAAGGTACAAAATTAATTTATTGTTTTTCAAAATAATCTCCCTTGGCGTCTATGCACTTTTTCATTCGATGAAACCAGTTTTGAAAACTTTTGTGCCACTCCTCTGTGGTGACCTCTGAAACGTGTTTTTCATACTCCTCGACAGCCTCTTCTGGTGATGAAAATCGTTGACCGCGTAATTGGTTCTTAATTTTTGGGAACAGAAAAAAGTCACAAGGTGCCAGGTCGGGACTGTATGCAGGATGACTCATGAGTTCTACATTTTTCGCCTTCAAAAAGTCGTTTGTCTGTCTGGCCGTGTGAGAACTAGCATTGTCGTGGTGCAGGATGATACGGCGTTTACGGTTATTTTTACGGAGTTCGTCAATAACTTCCGGCAAACAAATGATCGTGTACCAGTCACTATTCACTGTACGACGATTCTCTAAAGCAACAGTAGCCACGTGTCCAGTTTTATTAAAAAAAGAAGCAATCATCCGCTTAGATGCACTTTTCACGCGCGCCACTTTGGTTGGTTTCGGCTCATCTTGAAAGACCCATACGCTCGATTGCTGCTTTGTTTTGGGATTGTAGCAATAAATCCATGTTTCGTCACCTGTTACTATGTCCCACACCAAATTTGACGCACCTTCGTTGAATCTGGTAAGCATGGCACTGCACCAAGTGACGCGGTCCGTTTTTTGAGCCTCGATCAAGTTGTGTGGGATCCACCGCGAGCACAGCTTTCTCACACCCAAATGTTTGTGTAGGATTAATTGTATTTGACTCATGCCTATTTCTAAGGATGCGCGAATTTCATGGTAGGTCACATGCCTGTTTGTTTCAATCATACGGCGCACAGCATTGATGTTTTTGTTGGTCACAGCGGTGGACGGCCGACCATCGCGAGATTCGTCACTGAGATTGATACGACCACGCTTGAATTCTGCAAACCAGCTATAAACAGTTGTCTTGCATGGTGCTTCATTGCCAAAAGCTGTTTCAAGCCGAGCGATGCTCTGTTGAGCTGTCAAATTACACTTAAAATCGTAGAAAATCATACTACGAAAATTTTCCCGAGTTAAATCCATGTTGATGCAGACACACAATTTTTTTAATGGCGCCACAAGGTAAAAACAAAAGACAGTCAGATGAAACAAACTGCATTCTACAGCCAAAGAGTTCTATTTTCAAATGTTGCAATAAATTTTTAAATATTGTTTATGTAAGTGGCCAGTTCCGGAAACTTACAGTGAGCCCTATGTATAATCAATGTTAGCAAATGTTTTAGTGCAGGAAATGTTTGCAAAAATTTTATAACGTCAGCGTGGGAGCACCATCAGAGCCCAGGAGGGCAATCGCGCTAATTGCAAGTAATGCTAACGTTTTTACAAATACATATCATGTGGTTTTTTTAGCCCTTAGTTTTTTGGTCATATCATGCGATTACCTGGGCATTGTCTTGAAAGATTCGTAATTCTGGACAAAATATCCTTCTATTTTGCCCAGGGAAATGAAACATGCTAGAGGGAAACCTCCAGCGAGATGGGTCGACATTATAAGGAGAGCAACTTGAGGCAGTCTATAGTACTGCCGATCGCGCATTTTGGAAACACATATGTTATCACGATCATTATCAGCGAGGGGCCGATCAAGAAGGAATTACCAAAACCAAACGCCGACCGCGTGGGCTATTTTTTGAGAATGTAAAAACGGTGACTGCATCAAATATATCTAGAGCTCTGAAATGTAAGCTGAACATGTCTCAATTAATTCATTTTGAGTGAGTTACATGTACAATCGACCCTTCAGACCCTGGTTCCTCTAACGAGTTGTGCCCTTCAAATCACGGAATAATCTTATTAACAGAAAGGTGATTCAAGCCTGCTATGTGCTAACCAAACTGGAAACAACTAAATAAAAAATATGCTTCCTATGGGAACCAAACCCACGACGGCCGGGTCTGTAGGCTAATGCCTCAACAGCTAGACCATAGAGGTACAACAATACTGACGGATCGGAACTGAATATCTGAAAGATATTAAAAAAGTCACTTAATGACGTAATAAAGAGAGCCGACGTCCATTACCATATTAATTTTATTCCAATAAAATTAACCAGCTTTTTAATAAAATGCTAATTAAGCTCCGTTGCGATGACACTGGCTTTATTTATGAGATAGTGAGAGCTTTCACCCAGGGAGCTTTTAAGGTATTTTTAAATTCTTGTATAGAATATTTTATTGATGTGCTCTCTCATAAAAATTTTGTAGGTATTCTATTTATCGCAAATAGTTCTTACAAGTGTTCTTAAAAAGAGAATCCTTATAGTCAACTCACATATTCTGTCTGTCATATATGTATGTCTTTAACCCAAAAATAGACAAATGCCAAAAATAAGGCACCATTAAGTAATAAATGATGTGGATCACTTTTGGTGGTTAAAAACAATAAAGGTTTTCGAATAGTACCTTGTAAATATATCAAACTAGCGGTTTCCCGCAGCTCCGCCTGCGTTAGAAAGTAGCCTATGTTTGACCCCGGATCTTCAACTATATTCATACCAAATTTCATCAAAATCCTTTCAGCGGTTTGGCCGTGAATGCGTAACAGACAGACAGACAGAAAGACAGACAGACTTTCGCATTTATAATATTAGTATGGAAGTATGGATTAGTATGGATTAAAGAGCTAATCAAGAATATTAATCACATTTATTTAAATATTTAATCTAGATAAAGTTATTAATAAAATTAAACACATATCCCACTTTCCGTTGGATCTAAGGTCGGGCGGAAATTAGGAATAGAATTATACTTATTCCAGGAAACAGAATCATTTTTGATGTGATATTTGTGACGATTAGACGGGCAGCGCCACGGGCTGAAACCAACCAATAAGAAATAACATTAAAATACGTATCTACACGGACCTCAGAATTGTCCCACGATCTCATAAACCTTTATAAATAATTCAACACCACTAAACGCCACTACTAAGCCACTAACATTTAATTTCCCCAACTAGTCCATTCATTGCGAATTTCTTGTCAAATAAGACTTTAAAATGTATCACTATAGCTAATACCACCAGATATATTAATATTATACATCAATTATGAATAATTTTATTAAAAAAATGTCTATTCGAATTTGGACTTTAGGAGTTTTGTTTAGGATATATTTTTGGTTGATTGTCATTAAGACCAGGGAGCGCGTAAGGGCAGGATGACCACAATTTTTGAAGGTCGGAGGGATTTCGTGCATAATGTCGTCTTTATGTTAATGGTATTAAAAATAATGGCGATTTTTTTTTAAATTATATAATGTAGGTTTATTAAATAATCTTTTAAATGAGGGTAACGCGTGAATATAAAAATGTACGTTATAATTATAACTATTTAAAAAAAATCCCTACCTTGTTAATTACTTATTTTTCACGTCACTTGAAATTTGACTCGCGTAACCTATTTTACTACCCTTTTCATTGGTCCTAAGGGGAATATAATTGTGTGAATAACGACCTAGCCACGCCTTTCAAAATGAACCAAATGATTTCCCTGTCCATCCAGCGAGCCAATGCTGCTGGGGTCATGGGAAATTTTGGTTCAGTTTTGAGATCAGACTTTTAATATAATTAATTTTGGCCGCGATGTTAAGATTTGCAGGGACTATATAACTACATAACTTATAAATAGTTTATTATTTGTTTAAGTAGTTTATAGTTTATTTTTAGTTTAAGATCGTTGTTATTACTAAATTTCTTTTGTCAAGTATGTTCAATAAACAAATTACACATTTTATAATTTAACACTTGATACATTATTATGTCAAATAAATCTCTTATTAATGCCTAAATGTCCCAGAAAATCCAAACAAGTGTTGTCGCCCTACAGTCGCGCGTCGCCGCCGGCGCACACGCGTCTTAAGCCGTGACAGACGTCGCCCGCCACTAAATGTCAAACGATTGATAAGTCGCCCCGTGTGCGCGCCCCTTTATTTGCTCACGGCGCGAAACTAAATCGTGGGATGTATTTCGTATCAGCAAAAAAAAAAAAAATAGCCAATTGTATTGTCACTGTGTGAATTTGATTTGTTTTCATTGGGAATGTCAATTGGTATGAAATAATATTTGTCGACAGTCCCTATTTTTAGTACCATTTATTTATCTAAGCTGGTCATACTTTACTATAGTTTTTCATTTGTTTGGAAAAGTTACATAATAACTAATTAAACATAATATACACTTTTGGCGGGAAGCTGTGAAGAGCAGTATCGGCGTTGTATTTTATTTTCCAAAATTTTTGTTGTTTTTAGTGTTTGTGCATAATAATGGTGGATTATTTATTCGCAAAGTGTTCGATAACAAGCGTGAGTGTTGGAAAATGATACAATGTTCGATTTATGTGATTTCCTTGCTTGTTGCCAAAAGCTCCTGGAAATCGCTAAGTGCAGTTTTTCTACCACTTCATAGCATAATACTTCTGACTCGACTTGACTTAACTTAACTACTGACTTGACTTTAGACTTTCTTGGCTAACCGACGTTTTTGTATAATTTTTTAATTTGTTACTGGCTAAATACGAAAGTAAAAGCCATATATTAAAAAAAATATAATCATAATATAAATTTCTTCAAAGAGCTACAAGTTAGTTATTTTGATACTCGTAAAAAGTGACACGTATTTTGGAATGGGTTCTTACTATATTTTGTGTTAAATTTTTACTAGAGCATCACAAAGTAAAATGTTTCTGCCTCATTGTATTTTTGTCTCATAATGTATATCTGACACCGGCATTCAACTTACAATACAATTCAATACAAAAAAGTTTTAAAGAAAAGCTACGAAAGGTCTACGTAGCTACGAATGGTCTACAAAGCTACGAAACAGCTACGAAACTTCTACGAACCTACGAAGCTTACTACAAATGACAAAATTACAACTTTGCATACTATGTAAAGAAATAAAAAGAAGAGTAAGTCGAATTTCATTTTCTTAAATTTCTTATCTATATTGTCCCACTGTTGGGCAAAGGTCTCCCCTATCTTCTTTCCTTAGCTCTGACCATTTGGCCTCGAATCTTCTCAAGTCGTCGCTCTAGCGCACCTGTGGTCTTCCTCTCTCAAGAATCTGTACGGAAAAAACTGATCAAGACCGAGTCGACGCACGAAGAGTTCCTTACATATTCTACGAATATTTCAAGTGTTTACCGTTATGAATATCATTATTATTGTATGGGAGCCCCACTTAAATATTTATTTTATTCTATTTAATTAATTCAGGAGTTACTTTTCAAAAGTTTAAATTACGACAGCAGTTTTGATGAAATATCTGTTAGCGGCAAAATAATTTGATAATTGTTATACCGCCAAAAGAAATACACAATGCATGAAAAGTTCTACAGTCTAGCTATCACTCAAGATTCATGGGTTGACAGACACTTTTTACCCGTACAACCATTCCAAACGCATTGTAGAAACCGCTTCTTAATATTACACTGCGACCAGAATGGTAGTATGGGTACCCTTTGATTACGGAACCCTAAAACCGACATGTATGTCTACAAATATGTATAAAACCGATAACAAGTGACATTATCACTTCCAAACAAGAGATTAATCGTGAATACGACCACAAATATTGTACAAACATGACTAATTTAGTTTGGCACCTGACGCTGATGGAGCCCGATGCCATTGGGGTGTCACGCCGTCGCTGTCGAGTTTGCTCAGTTACACCTGCGTTTGCGTGTTGTATCAGTACTGTCCCCACGGTAAACAAACACGGTTTAGTGCAGTGAGTAGAAATGGGAACAGACATAATAAATAGCCTAGCTGTTTCTGCGACTCTGCCTGCGGAAAAAAGTAGCCTATCAAATTTCATCCAAATTCGTTCAGCGGTTTGGCCGTGAAAGCGTAACAGATAGACTTTCGGATTTATAATATTAACCGATGGCCAATGAGCCGGAAAGGTTCTCTAACGGCGACCACGTACAGTCAAGAGCAGCGATGGACATTGATCAACCAGTCTGACGATCTGAAGAAAGTCTCTGACAGGCGCTGGATACAGGCCGCTTCCAACCAATCATTTTGAAAATCTTTGACCTTTGTCCTGCAGTGAACTGACCGAGGCTGAAATGATGATTCCAATAAATATATAAGGACAAATCATACAGATTGAGTTAGCCCCAAAGTAAGTTTGAGACTTTTGTTATGCTTATATATACTAAACGATGCTATATTTTATATCTTGCGTGTTTATTTATAAGTATTTATGAATAAACACAAGACCCAATTACTAAAAGGGCCATTTTCCTTGACTGGGAATCGAATCGGAACAAAAATAGGGAAAATCTATGAAAACAAATTCTGCGTCTTCATTTAATTTTGACATTGTACACCAATAAGTGAGCGTGTGTGTTTATATGGTAACTCACGAGGGTCACGGTACAGTTTATTAACCCTTTCTTATGCTCCTTTACTTACTCATGCAGTTTAGTGACTAATATTTCCGAACGACCAATTTCCAATTTGTTTTCCGACTGTTAAGCGATGTTCCCAACAGTTACCTCGGTTGCCGCGAAAGTGATTTTTTAGCGAATTTTAGATCGGGAATAAAACATTCAGAGAACAGAAAGACACAAAAGAATATAAATACACAAAGACTATCTACATTTAAGTCTATATCTTTAACTGGATAGATGACAACACAACTGTGAGAAAAGTTCTAACATGTTTATACTAAATCTCCCCTCGAAATATCTCTGAATGCACCAATAAACAATACGTAACAGTCCCCTGCAATTAAAAAGGACGGGATGAACAGAAAATGTAACCAATTACCACCTTTTATAGACGTATCTACGATTTAAATCTCGCGGCTCGTTGCCCCCCAATGATATGGTCAATGAGCCGGGATGCTTGCGATCTTGACTTATATTTGTATTCTTTTGCTAGACTGTGTATCTGTACTAGTATAATAAGTTTTTGTTAAATCGTGAGCGAGCTTGTTTGGAAAGGTTTTTTAGAACAACTTATAGCTGTAAAGAATAACTAAAAAAAATGTATTTATTATAGGAAATAAGATGGATATAATAATAAAGTATAAATTAATATTATTATCACACATATGTTAATTATATTAGTTAATGTGATTTCAGTGTGATTAATAAAATATTATCTTGGAAACAAAGGGTGTGTAATATGAATGCAGTATCGTAAATAAATATTTAACCTACTTACTCCACTTTCTCTTCATCGGTTTTGTAGTCGATCATTTACGTAATCCGTTTGGATACAAATAAGATACAGAAATGTAGAAGCAAAACTCATACATCAAGATAACTTGACCAAATTCAGTCTAGTCATATAGAAATCATTATCAAATGCACGGTCAATGGGCTGATAGATGTTGCTATCGCCGACAAGTGCCAATATGTGCGTTATCTGCTCAGGCGTGCGCAGGCGCACGTTCCCACGCGTGTCGCGCGCACGCCCGCGAGTTATATTCTGCCCACCCTATTTCTACCTGTGGAGATTAGTGAGGGTATTTGAAGTCATTGTTTGATTAGTTGTTACATTTTTACTGGCTATCGTTGGTTGGTTTGGCTGTGTTTGTTTCTCTGCGAATCTATTGGGAAAAATTTATTGTTATTTGAGTACACAATGAGAAAAACTTCAATTGCTAAATTATTGAATGCCCATTTCATATTTCCTACATTGTATATGAACATCGTCGAGCTTGCAGCAAAGTGGCAAAAAAGTTAATTTTTTAAGCTTTTTAACATAAAAGACAAGTTTCAGTTGTCATGATGAAGTTTTTTTTAATATTTAGTAAGTAATAGTTACATAAGAAAAAAATATACTAGCTGTTTCCCGCAGCCCCGCCTGCGTTAAAAGTAGCCTATGTTTGACCCCGGGTCTTCAATATATTCATACCAAATTTCATGATCCGTTCAGCGGTTTGGCCGTGAAAGTGTAACAAACAGACAGACTTTCGCACTTATAATATTAAGTATGGGATTTTTAAATAGAATACACATTGCACATCTCTTAAAGATTGGAGTGAAACATTTCTTCAAAATCAATTTCAGAGAAGCTTGTATCACTACAAGTAAGTAAGCAGCGAGTACTCTTGGGTTGCTGTAGCAACGCGATATTGCGAGGGAGCCTTGCGACGAACAGAGATCTAGAGACGTCAGAAAATGGAAATGACTTTCATGGAACCCCAGTGACACTTGCTCTTGATCGTAAAATTCGTGTTGGCGTTGTCGCGATGAAACTTCGTGTTCGATCTTAGACGAAGTGCTTGGTCAAATTATTCGCTACGTCGCGATAATCTAGAATGTCGCGATAATTCATTTTAGGAAAAACAAAAGCAATTGCGCAGTTTTTTTATACAACTACGTAGGCAAACAGGCGTATGGCCCACCTGATGGTAAGTGGTTACTGTAGCCTATGAACGCCTGCAACACTGCAGATGTCAAGAGCGCGTTGCCGACCTGTCCGCTGTCAGCACAGCGACCCCTCTGGAGCCTGGCGACCCTACTCACCAGCAGGAACACAACATTGCAGTGTTATTTGGCTGTGGTCTTCTGTAGGGTGGAGGTACTTCCCCAGACGGACTACTCCTTACAAAATGTTCTACCTCTCTTCGCAGTGTAGACAACAGCACGAATTTTTTAGCGACTAAACCTTGTGATGTACGGCATTTTACTTTCCCCAAGATACATGGGTCGAAATATGCAGTAAATTTTTGGACCTCCCATACAAAATGTCTCATCAAGTGACCTAACTTACTATGAGAAGTCCAAATTTGTTTTTCATGTTTCGAGCTATGTTCCTTGGGGAAATTTGTTCGGTTGCATGAATGGAGTCACTGGAAGATGGGTCCAAAACGACTAAAATTTCACGGTGTATATGAGGTGCTGAAGGAGCTATGTGACCCTAGTAATCGGCGAAAGGTAACAACCGAAAGAAAATACACCTTCTCGTGACGGAGGCTAAGATCCACTTGGTGTCGCTGCGCCGTCAAATAAAAGCAAAATTATTTCTTCAATAGAAAATAATATTCAATAAAAATTACAAAACCTCTTGTTTTCTCTTCTGATAGCAGGAATAAGTTTCCTTGTTACCTGAAGATAATAAAAGATTTCCCTATTATCCATAGATTTAAGAGCTTTTCGACTAACTAAATTATCCTTAGAAATATCTCATCCAGTCTCTTGCTGACTCAATGTAATCAATACCTCCAGCTCTACCTACACAACTCTCAAAGCTTATTGCTTGTACTGTCGACACACAATATACCATCAGGATCCTATTTCAACAACATAAGGACTAGACTTTCAAACTGTAGCCCTTGATCACAAGTCCATTGTACACGATGCGCCCTGCAGTTCATTCATATTGATAACATATTCGAAGATAAACTGCAAAGCTATGTGGATATTAAATGTCATATTGGAATACATTTCTAGCTGGTATAGGAGATACGGAATGAACTGCGTATCTAGATTTATAAAAATCTTAGGAATCGGGCCTAACAGAAGCCAATAATAAAACACTATTTTTTTTTATTTCTCTACATCCAAATGCAAATCAAGAATTTTTAAGGCCAGCCAATACATATAAATGGTAATCAATTTATTTATAACTAGCTTATTCTCGCAGGTCCGCCAGCTTCAAAAAGTATGTTTGACCCCGGAACTTCAACTATATTCATACGAAATTTCATCAAAATCCGTTCAGCGGTTTGGCTTTGAAAGCGTAACAGACTGACAGACTATTATAATATTAAGTATGGACTATTTATAATATGTATGGATATGAATATGGAAGTATAGATATTAGTATGGATTTATGGCTCCCGGTGACCACTTACCATCAGACGAGTCGTCTATTCACCTCAAACTCTCAGTTTCATATAAATGTATATCAAATATTTATTTATTTATTTATGGTAGGTATACACAACAGGTTACAATCAAAACAATTCAACAATGTAAGTAAGTTAACATTTTAAGCTAGACTGAAACCCAAAAACGTGCACACACAGCATGACAAATAAATAAGAAGAAGTCCTAATTTATAATACAAGGCGAACCGCGAAAAAAAATAAAAAAATACTTGACCACCACGGTCACAGGCAGTCACAGTTGGCTAACAGTGGGGGTGTAGTGCAAAAATGTCATGCAGTTTGGTACTTGGGTTCCTTTATGTCAAGGGTCAAATCACAGATGACCATTTTGTCAATCATAAGTATCACAATCACCCGCCGCTATTTGCTTTGGAGCCCTGGGACCGCTTAACTCGCTCAGAGTCGTTAATGACCATTGAAGCATATTCTTCAAAATCAAATAAAAAATATAATAAATTCGTGGCGGTATTTTTTTAAAGTAAGTAATTTGTTTTTCAATGCATCCATCCATTTGTCTGTCTGTTACGCTTTCACGGTTCAAACCGCTAAACGGATTTTGATGAAATTTGGTATGAATATAGTTGAAGACCTGGAGTCAAACAAAAGCTACTTTTTGACGCAGGCGGAGCTGTAGGAAAAATCTAGTATTAAATAAAAGGTAGGCATTTTTGTTTGTTAGGTAGGTTTATTTGTACTGAGAAATTCAATTTAAAATCTAAACGCGGTCACTTGCGTCTGCGTTAATTCCTGGTATTACCAAAACGGTGTGAGTAATGTTCCTTCTGGTGCCCTATTTTTGAAATTAATTACTCATATCGAGTGAAAACCTTTCGACGAAAATAAATCGACTCGCCGATTTTGAGTTAATCGTACTTTCCAAAATAGCACTCTTAATCCGCGGCAGAAACCAGATAATCCAGTCGTCATGTCCCAGTAACATCGTCAGACTACCATTATTCGCCATTATTCGCTCTAAACAGTTCGATCCGAAGCATCAAACGTCGATACCATGAAAAATAAGATTATTGTCTTTAAAGTTTGAGCTAGAGTTTAATTTTGCTCGCTTATAGAAAAAAGTGGAGACTGAGCATCAAGGTAGAGGGATTTTACCCTAATTCTGCGCGGTGAGGTGCGGTATCTGTTGCAGGTAATAAATGTATGTGTAGGTGTAAATGTCCGTTCTGTACGTTATTTGCTATTAATATTTATGTGGTAGAGGTTTGTTTAATAATTTAGGCCATATTTTTTATGTGTAGAATGCTTATATAAAATATTAATTAATAAAATTTGGTTAGGATAAACCATTAGTATTAAGGCGTTACATATGGCAAATTTTTGTTTTTAATTTTCCCACATGTCTTAGTGTATTATCATATTAAATACACAATAATAGAAAATAAAAACTAACCCACGTAACACTAATACAAAACAAAAAGAAAAATATTTTTTACTATTCATCGTCGTGCACGCATATGCAGCATGCCTGAACGCTGGCTGCGTTGCCCGGCTGGATAGCGAAGCTGATCCGCTGGGCAAAGTAGCAGCCAACTTTCATGTCACCGGCGGCGGAGTTCAGACGGGGAGAGACATCTTTGAAGAAATTGGAAACATATGTAAGACAGTTGTTGTGGAAACTTTTGTTCAGAAGTAGGACAGTAAAGCTAATACTTTCCAATCAAATTATATTCTTTAAATTTCGGTTCCATTTTGAATAGCATCTAATATTTAGGTGATATTTTAGTAAATACTGTATGTAATTCAAAACTGTCAGTATTTAATTTATAACTTTTCGTAGGAGCAATATTTTTATTAAAATAATACGTTTTGTTAATTACACTATTATGATAAATAAAAAAGGTTATTAATTCAACACTTACACTTCCAAAAATTAATCAGTCTAAATTTTTGCGTTTTGCTTGGCGTCTTTTTTATTGAGTCTGTCAAAGTACCCCACAGGGTTAAGTCTGGTCTTATTGCCAGGGGTGGCACCGCGGGGGTTATCTCTTAATACCCTAATAATAAAATCGCACCCTGGTCGTATAGATCGTCTGTTTGTTCATGCTGTTTGCGCTTTATAGCCATCGCCCAGTGTTTAAACATGTCAAAAGTTCTTGTACGTTTGCTGATTAAACGATCAATGGTAGACGTCATTGGTACTTGTAGGTAATTATTTCATTCATCAGATAGGAAAAGAAATAAATTGTCGCATAGACAATGTCTGGAAGAGCTACTGGTCCATGAAAGATCTTATGAAGGACGATTTCCACTTTCTCTAAGACGCAAACACATCGACAATGCGTCTTGCCCGTCCTAACTTGTGGTGCTCAAAACTGGTCATTAACTGAGGACCAAAAGTCTAAGCTCAAGATTTGCCAATAAGCGATGGAACGAAGCATCCTGGACGTGCTTCCTTTGACGTTCAGGAATCGGCAGCCAGGACATTATAAAGATATCTATATCGCATCAAAGTTTAGAGTGGGGGCTCGTGACGTCATTTATTGCGAAAAAGTGTAGTACACTGCGATGTATAGAACTTTAACGCGCTATATCTTTACCATTCATTGTTTAATTTTTAAAAGAAAATATACGTCTCCAATATTTTTTGATTATCTAACTGACTGACTAATTATATTTTTTTAGGAAACTAGCCTATTGTCTAAACTATATTAATAGGCCATATTCATTTCCATATACTACATCAATATCTTGGAAAGTTATACATGCTATATGACTCCTATGCTGTGATAATAGCAACTAAATTAAATTACGAGTATTGGCCAATGTCTAAAACTTGGAAAAATAATATGATATCATATAGAAGTAGAGAAAAAAGCGCGTACTCACTAGGCGATATTTGTCGACCGACATTTGTCTTCGGAGACATCAAGCGACATAGCGGAACATCGCTCTACGTTGTTCGATATATTGTCGCCGTCCACACCAGTTTAGTCGATCCTATGATATTGCCAAGATACAAGTTACACGATATCGCGGTACATGTCGGGCGAAATGTGGCGACGTCGCACGAAGTCGCCCAACATCTTCCGGGACACGAGTCGCGCGACATTTATCTCCTAATGAGTACGCGGCTTTAGACTAAAGTTAGTAGTTTCCACAAGCGTCTCTTCTATTCGTCTCGCTCTAAACAACTGTCTTCCAACACGTTTCCAATTTCTTCAAAGAGATCTCTCCCCGTTTGAGAGCCGCTGCCAGCCGGTGACATAAAAGCTGCTACTTTGTCCAGCGGATCAGCAACGCTATCCAACGGGGCAACGCACCCAGCGTTCTTAGCACCATGCTGCACGTGCACGACGATGAATAGTAATTATTATTTTTCTTATGATATCCAAAAAAATGGAAGAAGAAGTACTGGACATCAAGCCGCTAGGTGGGTCGATGATAGAAAATTGCTGGCAAAAACTGGATTGTGATGTGTAGACAGGGGGAGAATGCTCAGCAGTGGGTTATGGAAAGCTGATCATGATAGATTACATGTTTAAAAAACATTGTTCAAATTTTCAGTTTGAAAATAATTAATTTTGCACGGGATATTTTGTTAAAACCATTTGAAAATTCTTTTGAAAATATGAAATTATTTGAATTAAAATCGATGAAAACATAAAGAAACTTTCATTAAGGAACTATTTACATTAACGTTATATTTAAGGTAGTTAGCTGTCGAACAAATTGTGAGTACCCACCCACCCTTGTACTCGTACAATGTACACTTTCCTTTTTCCTTCATTTAATATGGACCATTTTGGGATCGTCAGTTGTATGTGATTTAGTCATATCTAGGTGAGATTTTAATTTATAAAACCTTTAATTATAGTGTATATTATTGTGAGGCCACCCGTGTACAATTTTCTTATCCGTTCATTTAATATGGACCGTTTTGGAATCGTCAGTCGTGAATTTAACTTCGTCATGTCTCGGTAAGTTTTTAGTTTGTCAAACCTTTTATCATAGTGTAGGTATATATTATTGTGAGGTCTTTAAAATAAACATAAAGACAAAATATAGGAAACAAACAACCCTTAAGTATTCCTATAAATGTGTACATGCCATTGAATCGGCTCTACCAACAAACCCAATGTTTTCAGCCTCCGTATCGTGTATTATTTATTCGATGCAATCGAAAGACCTTTATTGAAAATCGTACGGATTTAATTTTGAATCCAGTGGTAGTATTTTCACGCTTTTTGAAACATGCACAATTTTTTTTAAAATAAATTTGCATACGTTTTCTAAAATTCATACAGTGAACATTATAATTTTACAAAGGTTCAAATAAATTCGCGGTATACAGTAGTGAAAAGCTTAAGTATGTAAATATATATATATATATATATATATATATATACCTACATTACGATCTCGGTTTAACCCAAAGGTTGACTGTTAAATAATGCCTGTTGTGCTAAGTATCTATTTATGGCAATGCTGCTAGCCTTCTTGGTGCACTACCGCAGGGCGCGACGTTAACGGAACAATTCGTGTAATCTGTTTTAATTAGTTTTAGGTTTTTATTACTTCAGTTTTATTTAATCCTAACAGTTCAGTTTTATTAGATATCCTAAAGATTTTATGAATAAGATCAAATAGACACATTTTTTAGTTTATTAGGTATCTCCATCTCTGCTGTAAGTTACTAAGTCGCTACGCACTTCATTTATCACAAAGTATGATTCAGTTACCCAACAAAAAGACTGAAAATGAAAAGGGCTAATACTGGAGTTGGACAAGAGATTTGTACCCAGTTGAAATGTAGAGACTTTGTCATTGGATAAAGTTCTTTCCGCGCCCATATACTACATCTCACCTGCTCATAGTACTAGTACTGATTGCGAATAATAACATACAAAAAATGTATGTAAGGATAGCTATTAGTTTACATGCACCAAAAATGGCAGTAAAAATATGACAATCCGAACTTAACCAAGATAAGAATGGATCATTATTAAAAGATATCGATTTAATTTCAAGTGAAGTAAACAATTAGCATCAGTCGTTGAGAAATTTACAAAAGATATGATCTACATCATATCAACTATTGAAAGCGATGGTATCTGTTTTATAAGTCTCTCAGCCGACACCCCGGGAATCGAACTCTGGACAATCCAATCGTCACATCGCCAGCGATCAAAGGGACAGCCCTACACACGGGTAGCGTGTGCCCGGCGCGTGTCTCCGTTTGAAAATATTATTGTTTTAGGACCCCGTTTAGTCTCACAGTTTCACTGCCTATGATGCATGATGACAAAGATTTTTCTCGTGATATGCTCTTTCACTCTAGTACTTGCTCGGTTGTATCCTTAGCTGGTTTTTAGAGCCTAGGGCTTCTTTTACGCGTCTCTACTTAGGTATTTTGCGACATCAATTCAAGTCATTTTAAGTTTATCATACACTAGCTGTTTCCCGCAGCTCCGCCTGCTGTATATAGCCTATGTTACTCAGGGTGAATGTAGCTTTCAAATGGTGAAAGAATTTTTGAAATCGGTACAGTTGTTTTTGAGTTTATTTATTACAAACGTACACACAAAAATACAAATCTTTCCTCGTTACAATATTATATAGTGTAGATGAATGAAAATTGTTTCGTTATCGAATGAAAATCATTAGATATTAAACAAAAATTCTTCGACTACTATATACTTTAAACTAGCTTTTATTTATTTATTTAAACTTTATTGCACAAATACAATTGTAAAGCACAATAGGTGGACTTAATGCTAAAAGCATTATCTAACAGTCAAGCTTTGGGTCAAGCAGAGAGCTTTATGTGGGTGTAAAATAAAGTTTAATTAACAAAAAAGCATAAGAAAATAATATGCAATACATATATATATAGCATATGATATAAACACGTATTTACAATATACCTACATAAATAATAAATATATACAATTATTAATGCAATGCAAAACAAACAATACAATTACATGTGGCAACTAGATTCCCACATCACTCAGCTGTGCGAGAAAATGATCGTAAACAAGAGCTTTGAAACCCGCACGGCTGGAGGCTTTTGTAACTTAAGGTGCAACAGTTAAAATGTTTGTCACACTTTTTTCAACTAGGATTAAGTTCTGTTAGGAGGTGTATGCGGTCTTCACACACTCTTTCTATCCAACTAACTTAACTATCAAACCGTTATTAAGTAATTATAAGTGGGTATTTAATGTGCCTAGTTAAGCATTTCTCATTTCATGCAAATGAAATTCAAAAAATATTAAAGAAAGAGTTGATAGAAAATGTATGCCGCTTTATCAATTTATAATTGACTAATTTCATTTAGTTATGTACAGTAGGGCACGGTTAACATGGAATTAGCATTAAAAATACTGTTGTTTACATTAACACGAGCTGTAGCCAATCATCCGTTTTACGATTACAAAACACTAATATCAAACAATGCAAAATTTGTTATGTTCGGTGACGTCACGAATTTCGAAGACTTACTGAGCGTATCATTGAACTACACTGAAGAATTTAATTATTTTGAGAACGACGAGAGTGACGAAGACGAGAGTGCCCAAAACGATTGGTTTGAGAAAGAATTGAAGACAATCAACCTACTAGACGAAATGGCGAACAACACAGAGTTACTGCCAGACGCGAAAGAATACAATGACATAACAAAAATGTTTAATTTCAGAAGAGTAGCTCATTATTCAAAGAAAGCTGGTTGGGGCGGTTGGTTTTTAAGTTGGATGGGTATTTCGGGCAATATGGGTGTTTGGGACGACAGTGACGCATACGACATTGAGGAGCAGAAGCTCGACATGATGGAGAATTGTGGCTTTCAGTTTCTTCTTCATGCCAGGTTTAAAATCAATGATGCTATTAAGCAAAAAGCGCCGTTCAGAGGTGATAAGCGTTATATGTTGGGTTATCTCTTCAACCGCGTGAGAAGAGTTCTATACGACCAGAGAAAGGTGGTTTATATAGCAATGATGACGAACAAGTATAGAAGTAGGAGGAAGCTGCGAGTTTTATTGAGGCTTTACCAACAAGTGGCTCGGTACGACGTGGATTTGGTGGATTTGGTTCGCTATATAAGAAGAGTGTATAGGAAGAAAGCAGATTTCGATAGATATGAAGTGATTTAAAATAACATTTATTGTTTATGAGTATTTTCAATTTCATCCGATTACGATTCAATAAATCCTAAGAGTATAATTATAATATTCGTTTCATCAATTTTCATATCTACTTACTCCTCTAGCTCAGCGACCCGAAGTGGATCTTGGCCTCTGAAACGAGACAGCGCCAGAGTGTTCTATTCTAGGCAGCCTATCTGGTGAAGATAGCAGGCATATTATAGTACCTGTGATTTATGATTAGGTATTACTTAATTGTGGAGTAACATTTAAAAATACCTAAAAATCGTAACTTTACAATGACCAGGTGACTCGAAAAAGGACGCAGACGAACGATGGAAGCTGGCCGCTTCCAACCGGTCATTTTGATAATCATTAGGAGAGGCCTATGCCCAGCAGTTGAGTGACTGTGGTTGAAATGATGATGATGGTCTTCCGGGAGATAAGTACTTATTACTTCCATAAAAATAAGTCAACTGTGAGTGGACGAGATAACATTTTTGCAAAAGTATACTCGAATTTGCATAGTATAGACGAATTTGCACAAAAAGCTTGACTTGAGGTCCTTGAGGTACGAGTTGAGGATGCCTTTACTACTTTTATACTACACTTGCTCGGAAAGTAGACTCTCATTTGGTCAAGGACGGGTAAGGAAGTACGTCCTTCTTCCCGCCATAAAATGCGGTCGGAAAAGTTGTATGGAATTTTTACAGGTCAGTAATGGATATATGAAAATCCATTAATGACCTGCTATTTGATTTTTTATGTCACTTTTGACATTGACCGATAAAAATCTAAGAAATAATGCAAGAATTTGAAAAATATGATCAAATTTCAAACAAAATGATACTGAATGTTCGATTCCTTTGCATTTAAAAAAAATGATTAGCATCTACGTCTTGGAACAGAGTCTCTGTTTCAAGTTTAAATTTACTTACGAGTATCAATGTTTGATGTTCATTTGGTAAAGTAATTAAAGTACCTAATATTTTTTGTCCTAAATTCTATGTGTGTCTGACTTGAGAATCGATTACTCCTATTTATTCTTTCGTTAAAAAAGCGATTAATGCATCAATCGACATGTAATTTCTTCATACATCTATACTTAGTGACCAATTCCACTAACAAACATTTTAAACACAAAGATGGATTCCTTTTAAACATGTCTTATTTTCCTCATATGTGTAGTATAAAGCACTATGCATCACTCGGTAGAAAGTGCGATTCCTAATTCGGGCGTATTAAGGCCCTCAGCTGCTCTGCTTAGTAATCGGTTACTTTCTTCCCTCGGTGAACAATGTACTATTTTCTTCTACATTTTGAGACAGACTGACAAATTGTTAAGGTTTTACATTGAGAAACCAAATAAAAAATTTGAACCCGGCCAACCGGTAAAGCGCTGAGATGAAATGACATATATGTCAAACAAAAATCCTTCGTTATCGAACAAAAATTATTCGACGCACCGATTTTGCATGAGTCACGCTTTTAAAAATAGGGCTCCCGATATTAAAATTAACCTTAACCAGAAAACCCCGAAAATGATCATTTATGAATTAAAATCGTTCGATTCATCGATGTTAAATGAAAATAATTCGATATCGATGAAAATTATTTCACTCACCTATTTTGCCTGAGTCATACATTTCAAAAATAGGGTTCATCTTCTGACATCCTAAGAATGCTTCGACATGGACGCTGGAAGACCTGTATGTACCGTTAGTAGCTACTATCAATAGTTCTATGCCTGTACCTAAAAAAAAAATGTATGTAACTTTTTTTTTCTTATGCAATAAAGGGTATTAAGTTTTGTATTGTATTGTTTGTACCTAACCTTAAAAACATTTAAATTAAAAATCGGATTTGCTAAGAAGAGTTAGACTTCATTAGTAGTAGGGCTCCGTTACACTTTGCGCATGGGACCCCAAAAGGGTACAAACTATCCCTCATCTCACGACGATTAATTCTTCTGATTCAATGGCCACCCAATGTAAGCTATTATTTGATATACCAGCTTTTTGTTTTTTATTCAATTGAAAACTATTTTGTTGCGGGTGGGTTAAACAGATGGGGTTTGACGAAATTCGACCACTTCATTTCTCGTTCTTTATAATTATTATCTATCTAATATATTATTGAATTCTTCCAATTAATTGAAAATTTAAATTGACTTCCCATCATTTTGTGTAGGTTACATTGTCAATCGACCATGTACACCCTGGTGTCAGAGTTGTGCGAAACCGCCTCTCGGCCTCTGACTTGGTTCCTTTAACGATCACCTAATGGCAGCTGGGACCAACGGCTTAACGTGCCTTTCGAAGCACGGAAACATTATTATTATCAGACAATCAGGTGATTCAAGCCTGCAATGTCCTAACCAAACTGGAAACAACTAAACAAAGTATTCTTCACGTGGGAATCGAACCCACGACCTTCTGGCCGAAGGTGAACGCCATAACCACTAGACCACGGCGGCAGTTCTGACTTCTAAAAGAAAGTGATCGTATGCTTATTTTTATTAATTTTATTTGTGAATGTTACTGACATAACAAAAAATCTAAATAACTTCTATCATTTACTTGAATTTCTAAATTTCATCTTGTGGTTGACTTCGCTTTGAATTTTAACTTCAAGCTAAGAACGGCAAGTTCCTAAAAAGATTAATTTCTAAAATGACAACTTCCTAAAAACGCAATTTCCGTACGTTTCTAACAATTCGAAGAACAATAGAATATACATTAAAGTACCATATCAAGTATTTATTAATTAATTAATGACTCAATCCGCTTGTTACCGGTCATTTTGGAAATAATTAGGAGAGGCCTATATATCCAGCAGTGGACTGACTGCGGCTAAAATGATGTTGATTAGTTAGTTTCAAATGAGATAAAAAAAAAACGGTTTTATATTTTATAAAATAAAAATAATTTTCAGTGAAGTTCTCTTGAAATCCCGGGGTTAAAAGATCATTTCTGTAGAGACACAAAGATGAGGCGAGACTATAGTAGACACACGGGCCGTGTCTCTTAGAGACAAAACTGAATATAGAGCTTGGTACCCAGAGGCATGGGTGAATTTGTTATGTTAACTAGGCATGGCAGCGACGATGAATGGATTATTTTTGACACACTGAACAGACAGATTTTCGCACTTATAAAATTACATTAGTATGGAAATATGGATTATTTTATATTCACTAAACGTGATTAGTTTTTTAATAACCTATACTGTCCCACTGCTGGGCAAAGGTCTCCCCCATTCTCCATATACCTATTATATTCCGTATCATAATCGTGATTAGTAAGTAGGTAAAAACAGACATGAACTTTAGCGATTCGTCTCTTCTGCGCTCGAAACATTTAATCTACAACAAAATACAACCCTGTGTTTACGATGGGGGAAAACGGGTCCCTTTTGCATAAGATTCTTGTACGTTTACTCAATTCAGAAACTTAAATGTTCAACTTAGGATACATTTTTGCCTGTAAGTATGGATACAGTTGGAATTTTCCTAGGCTTCGCCACGTGTGGCACAGAGCCTTTATTGACGGAGGTCTGCCCCTCCCCCATACAGGGAGGTAAATGAAATTCCACCTGCCCTAAATAGGCTCCCTCTTTATTGGTATGCAAAAATGCTGTCTGTCAGGCCGAAATTCTGTATTGAAAAATGCTAAGCCAAAATGTTTGCAACACACATTGACGGTCATTAAAAAATTAAATGCATGAAATGGATTGACATACGTGGGAATAGAACGATTGGTCTCGTCTATCTAGCATTGAGAAGCAACGTCATTTGTTGACGTTCCTTTCTCAATGCTAGATAGCGATAGAATATGATATTTTAAGACCCAAAAATTACGATCCTTAATCAGCAAATAGCAAATTCAATACTTACAAGGTATTAAACCGTTATTTTTCGGTTAAGACCAATATTTTTGGTTTAAAAATACCGGTCGGCCAAAATTCTGTCCCTATGTTATAAATTTATTAATTGGACTCTTTGTGAATATTTTATTTTATTTGAAAATGTCATAATCGAAAAAAAATCATTGAGTAACAAAATCGAAGAGTAACTAAAATTAAATAACCCTATTTTAAGGGAACCGATCAGTTATCTAAAATTGACTTTGCCGAATGTCACTTGACCCAACACGTTTCATAGACATCATGTTTGCTGTATGTATTGTTATATATTTATATTGTAGAAGCATAATATGACATATGTACCATTTTGTTTAACTATGTAAATCTAAAAAGAAAAAATAGACTTTATGATAGGTAACCCTATTTTAAATTACAATACAACTAGCTATGTCACTCTCTAGGTCTTCAACTATCTCCACACAAAAAATCACATCAATCAGTTGCTCCGTTTTAACGTGAAAGAAGGATAAACAAACAAACACACTTTCACATTTATAATATTAGTATGGATATATCTTTATTGCCCATATTACAATCAATACAATGAACATTATATTAATGGTACATAATAATGATATTTAATTAAATTTTTCAACACCGAAAACTTTATGAAAAAAGGAACGTTCGTAAAGCCCAATTCAACTAAAATATGTTCTGTCTCGTTCTTTCACATCATTAATCCGTAAAACGTGACATATTTAAGTTAAATTAGTCTAACAAATGATAGTTAATTCATATTCATGAGGCTGTATATCTAATACCACTAATATCACCTGAATCTAAATTATTAATACACCCCAAATCCCTGCCAACACATCGTTCCATTTTTACACACAAAGAAAGTAATAAAAATAGTTTTATTATTGTACCTAAAATTTAGTAGAAATGGTCACCGTGGCCCATTGGTGTTTGCACCACAAAGAAATTAAAAACCTATTTAAACTTAAAAAAAACAATTCCCCAAATAATCGCGTGTAAACATCACTCACGCAGCAAAAATTTTTTTTTTTAATTTTACCCAATGCATCGAATTACTTTCGTATTGCCAACATAAGTGCGTAGTATATTATGTTGAAGCATATTTCCTTAAAAATGGGATAACTCGTCAACTGGGCATTTTTCTTGATCACCACACCGTGGGCTTTAAGTGGCCTCGGATTGGGTGCACAATGAAATAAAAACTCATGCAGTGCTATTCAAAGGATTGAGCAATGAAAACACAATAATAATTCCATATGAATTTGGCGATGTGATTAGTGGAGTGCGCTCGTGGATGCGGTATTCACAGGCGGTGTATTGACATGTAAGTTTAAATTATAAAGTTAATTATCTTAGTTGTGTTGGTAAAAACTCAATAATGGTTACTGTCAGAAAAATATTTAAAAAAAAATAATCTTTTTATTATAATGTAAGTAGATATCAAAAATTATTGTGTTAGTGTGTCAAAACCAAAATCATCCTATCGAAATATGGAATGCTACCGGAAAACTTGAAGAGCCACCTGACAATCGTACTTTCGATTTGGATTGGCATTAAGTCCGCCATTTGTGCGTTTTATTTTAATTTGCGTAGATACATAATAGCAAGGTCAGATTTAATTTATACAAGTTTAAAGTTGTGAAATATGTTAGTCACTTAACATTTATGTTTTAAACCAATTAAGTAACAGTTATGATAAACCTCTCATAGCGTACATCTCAGCCATGAATAATTTAACCAGAAAAAATTTACCGACTAAAATCCGCGAATGAAAACAAAGGATTGATTTCTATTGCATTAAATGTATTGTCAAATTTGTTGTTGGTATGACACATACAACAATGCAGGGTTTTTATTTTCCTGGTCGGGCTATACATTGGATTTCAGATGGCACATGGCGGTAGAATCGGCGGTAGAAGGCAGGACTCTTTACTCAACTTTGGCCCGAATCATTGTCAATTTGATTTTAATTTGCCGCCTCCAAAGCAGAGTTCGGATTCGTAAATCAACGCTGTTTACATGACGGATGGAATAAGTACCGGTTCAATGGGAGAATTGGCCCACTTGAAACACAATGTATGCCCACCGAACGGAGTACCTATAGTATCCCACTTATCCAACTCGCACAAATGTGCTCTATGCTTTTTTATTGATGGATTCTTTGCCCGCGACAATTTAAAAAAAGAACTTTTTTAATTTATTGTATTTATAGGATGTTTTTTTGTTTAATTTAATAGAAACTATACCTGTTTTAAAAATTATTGTCTTTTTGTTTAATTGAACAGAAATTGTCTTATTTCGATGCTTTACTCTATAATTTCAGTTAAAGGTAAGTACTAGTGCATTAGATCTACCGTTGTTTTTAGACTGCATTCGAATGTATTTACTTTAATAGTGTTTTGTTTTTGGTTTATAAATAATCTTGTAACGATGCGCTTGCATCATTTGTTGATTCACATCATTGATTGATTGATTGACTTTTTCATATCATAACCATCCTTCACTACATTTGATGCCATAAGGATGCTTATATATATAATAAAATTAAATATTACAAGAAAATTATTCAAACGAAATAATGGGAGAATTAGTACATTTTATTGGAGGTTAGCCAAAAGCTCCTGGAATTCGCTAATTGCAGTTTTTCTACCACTTCACCTAGCCTGACACTTTTGACTCGACTTGACTTAACTACCGATTTGAATTTAGACTTTCTTGACTAAACAATAAATTTCTTCAATAATTTTTACTTGTTACTGGCTAAATATTTAAGTAAAAGCCATATTGGAAGAAAAAAGATGAATCAAATTGTAGAACAAAGTAAGTATTAACTTAACGGTAGGACTTTTGGCGGGAAGCTGAAAAGAGCAGTATCGGCGCTGTATTTTATCTTCCGAAATTTGTGTTTTTTTGTGTGTTTGTGTTTACAAAACACAAATTTCGGACTTTTATTAAACCTTAATTTAATTATTTAGATTATTAAACAATAATGGTGGATTATTATTCGCAAAGTGTTCGAGAATAAGCGTGAGTGTTGGAAAGTGATACAGTGTTCGATTTATGTGATTTTCTTGCTTGTTGCCAAAAGCTCCTCTAAATCGCTAAGTGCAATTTTTCTACCGCTTCGCTTAACCTGACTCTTCTGACTGGACTTGACTTTACTTAACTACCGACCTGACTTTAGACTTGGTCTA
This sequence comes from Euzophera pinguis, assembly GCA_947363495.1. Taxonomy (NCBI): domain Eukaryota; kingdom Metazoa; phylum Arthropoda; class Insecta; order Lepidoptera; family Pyralidae; genus Euzophera; species Euzophera pinguis. Next base: position 18,137,345 of record OX376154.1, read on the forward strand.
AAGAACTTTACTAAAAAAAAACTTAAAGGTAAAGTTAAAAAAAAGATAAAAAATATTTATTTTCTTTAACAGATAAATATAAACTATGACAAACAAATCAATAAAAAGTTGCACAACATATGTAGTACCTATAATTACAATTTAACTTATTACAAAAATGAAAACATTTTCTATCAGTTATCTAAGTAAACTTAGAGGTTTGAGGCTAGTATATGGTTCTAAATATATTAACTATCTAACATTTTGACGAACGCCGAATTCATCAAAACTATTATTTAACTTTGACTACTGCTACTTGAATGGTTTTGGTCAGTTTCGTTACTTTTCTTTGTGTTTCTGATAAAATTCAATACATTATCGATAGTACTTTAATGAGTATAGTCCATGATTAGTCTGATGCGTTGAGAAAGGAACGTCATTGACGCTCTTTTCTCAATGGTCTGATGGAAGTGGTAAACTTAGTCATTTGTCTTAATTTTTAGGTATTTATGCTTATTTAACTGTTTTACGTAACATGTTAAAGTTGAATTTTAAATCAATACCAATATAAATGGCAAGAAAGAAGATAAAATTTAAGATCTGAAGCCCTATTTTTGAAATAAATTCGTCATATGTCGAATAAAAATTGTTCGAAATCGAACAAAAATCATTCGTATCGCCGATTTCGTGTGAATCACACTTTTAAAAAAAAAAATCCTAAACTGAAATAGAATAAAATATTACCGATATCGGACACGGTTTTGAATTATTTAGAATTTTGTTAGTTTTAAGAATAGTTTAAGAAAATAAAGGAATTGGATTGACTTTATTACTGAATTAGAAAAATAATCATTTCTAACGAAAATAGACTCATATAAACTCTGCCCAAATAAAGACATTTTCAAACATCACAGAAACCCCTCACAAATAGACAAGAGAAAAGAATATTTTTTAAGTTTTACAAAGATAGAGCTCGCAGGTTTGTGTACTTAATATCTGTGAATTTATAAACTAAGAAAAATTAAAAGATTGTAACGACCAGGAGTCCAATTTTAGAAAAGTATGACCCATGCGAAACCGAAGAGTGGAATGAAAATCATTCTATATTGAACGAAAATCATCGTCCCGCCGGTTTTGCGTCAAAATTGGGCTCTAGACCATAAAGTAGAAAGGCATCCTAAGCGAGTACAAGCCGCGGGCAACAGTAAAAACGGTATTAAGTAAAAATTTTACTTTTACGACACAGATAGCTGACAAGACGGTATGAAAAATAAAAAAAAAACTGGAGCGCACAGGCGAAACACTTAACGTCTCTGGAAGACTTTCCAAGCGAAAAAATACATTTTGTTGGTTCCTCAACGGTGCGGAAAAATATCATGGCTTTGCTTTGTAGATCGCTACTTCTAGATATGTAGGGTGTGGGCGGGGCCGCCCAAAAACTGGGCTGTGATTGGTGGCTGAAAGAATGGGGATAACGTTGGGGTGTGCAGGGTCGCGCGCCTGTGTAGCCCATTGTATGTTCGGTGGTCGGAGGGAGAGTGTCGTTCTTATGTTGCTAGTTGTATGAGAAAAATGTTGGAGTTCTACACTAATTTGAACCCTGGATTGATGCCGGAGGGTATGCAGCCGCCGCTGACGTGCTCGGGACGGACAGGTTAGATTTTTTGGAGAGGTCGTAATTTTGTACTAATTTTTGTGGGAGAATTGGCGAGCGATAGATTTCAATGTTTTAAATGTGAAAGTTCAAAGAAAGTTTGTTTAAATATTCCTATGGAGACTTGTATTTCTAATATTATCCATTGTTTTATTTTTGTTATTCGTTCATATCGAGTGGAATGTTTTGATTGTTATTAAAAGTCTATAATATTTTTGAAAATATATAAAATCAAAAAGTAAGGGAAAAATTCTGTCAATTCAATGTGGATATGGTGTTTGATATCCCTGCATTTGTTTATTCTTTAAAATTGAAAATGAAATAATCTTTTAGACCAGAGTACATTAATTTGTTTGTAGGTTTAAAGTGTTAGGAATTTATTGGTTTGCTATTTTATAGCATAAAAAATGTAAAAGTAGGTACGTCTATATAATAATCGTTTCATATTTTTGTGAATGTGGTCAAAAGTTATGTATTGGTACAAATGATGATATCTCTATATTAATTTAGAGTAAAATATTCGAAAAGATTATGCTCAATCAAATGCTGCGGCATTTAAAGGCCTTTGATCTCTTTCATAGCCAACAGTTTGGTTTTACTGCCGGCAAATCAACAACCGATGAATATCGATCATGAGACACTAATGCTCATGCTGCACATTATGGTTTTGACGCTGATGAAGTTATTGACTTCATATTTAAAATCCTGACCTATGTAACTGAGCACTTCCATGGATAATAATTATAAACCTAAAGTCGACTGTACCAATTTAATTAATGTTTGAAATTCGTGTCAGATCTCCTAATCAAACATTTTGCTATCATGCATAACACGATCGAATTATTATGGCATCGAAATAGCTTATTCCTACCAATTAATATATATCTATAATCTACGTACTTACTTTAGCTATCTGATATTTTAATTGGATTTTAGACACCTATATTTGAAGAGACCGAAATTCTGTTTTGAAAAATTGGCACCAGGTTGTACAAGGTCGATTGGCCATGTAACCCAATCAGAATTAATAAATATGAACGAGAACTGAACGCAACGGTCTTTCTTGCGGATTCTCACACATGGCCTATTTGCCTATTTCTTCTGTGAGTCATGCAAAATATAATTTTACTATTATTGCAAAATATTATTTATTTGTATCTAATTTGACAAAACATGCAATCACAAACAAATAGGCAATGTGTTCCTTTCTCAATGCTTTCTGTCTACCTACATTTTAAGTACAAGAAAGAGGTGAAACATATTTTAGTTAACTTGGTCTTACAGAACGTTCGTTAATATTTAAGATTAAGGGGGTTAATAACGGCAATTATATGTAAAAAATAGTATATATATCAAGTTAAAAGGTACATTTATTCGGCTATTTGTCAGTACGTTTGTTTATTCATATAATATTAGGTCCTAACATATGAAATTGGCGTTTTGTATGGGAGGAACAAAATGTCGAATATTTTTTTATTTAATACATTTATTTAATCAAAGTATGAACCATTGTTATCTATGCACTTTTGCCATCTCATAGGTAGTTCATTGATCCCTTTACTAAAAAAACCATTTAGACGGGAATCAATAAAATCTTTGAAGGCGGTTTGGACTGCCCACGGAGCAATTATAAAGAGGAGATGCCGTAATAAGCGTTTTGTAAGAAAGTATTTGTGAGGCTACACGGGGCGGAAGGCAGACATGCGGGGTGCTTGGTTTCGGCCGTGGCTCCAATCATGGAGCACGAGCAATGACAAGCTCCGCCCACTTTTGTGTCGGCGAGGCGCCAATGATCACATCACTGCGCCATTTCAAACGGCATTTCCTCTTTATAATTGCTCCATGAGACTGCCCCATAGGAGTTGATTTTTTTCCCTTGCAAGAAGTTGTCCAAATTTCGAAAAAAAATGGTAATCTTTTGGTGCAAGGTCCGGGGAGTACGGTGGGTGTCTTAGACATTCTAATTCAAGCTCTTCTAATTTGATAGCCGTCTGTTGTGCAGTGTGTGGTTTTAGCGTTGTCGTGAAGCAGCAGTGGCGTAGAGCGATTGACCAGCCTCGGTTGTTTAGCAGCTAGCTTATCCATCATGGTTTGCAATTGCTGACAATAGACGTCTGCCGTAATCGTCTGGCCAGATTTGAGAAAACTGTAATGAACGACACCGGCACTAGTCCACCAAAAGTTTACAAGTAACCTTTTTTTGGGTCAATTTTCGCTTGGGGCAGGATTTGGCTGGCTTGCTAGGGTCCAGGCATTGCGATGAGCGCTTCCGATTATCGTAGAGAAACCACTGTTCATCACAGGTAATGATTCGATTAAGAAACCCTTCAGTATTGTGCCGGTCAAGTAATGTTACGCAGCAGTCGACGCGCGTTTGCCGGTTTGCTTCACTCAATTCGTGAGGAACCCACCTTTCAAACTTTTTAATCTTCCCATTTTGCTTCAAGTGGATTAAAACAGTTTTATCACTAACACCGCAGCCTGCAGCTAACTCGGACGTAGTTTGCGATGGATCCGCTTCCAAAAAAGCCTTCAATTCTTCAGTGTCAACTTGGGTCTCCGGCCGTCCACGGAGCTTGTTCTGCAGGTCGAAATTTCCAGGACGAAAACGTAGGAACCAAAAACGCACTGTGTTTTCTTTTACGACACGACCGCCATACACATCATTAGCCCTTAGAGCCGTTTCCGCAGCACTGGTGCCACGGTGGAACTCGTACTCGTAAATAACGCGATATTTCAAGTTTTCCATTTTGCAAACTGAGTGCCGCAAACAGAAAAAAAAACAAATGAATAACGGTTTACGAAACATGCTGTATAAATAATGAAATAGCTGTATAAATTTGAATTTGGAACTCCTAACCAAAGAGGAGAAATTTGTGATTAAAGTGGCCGGTACGACAAAACGCCAATTTCATATGTAAGGTTATTATAAATCAATTTAGTGGTTTGGTAGAGACAGATTTTCTGACGACTTTTACTATAGTTGCGATATAACGGAACAAGTAACAGCTTCTATTACGAGTCTTTATGCTTACATATTTTAATAACACTCCATTGAAAAAGTTCGCTATGTGTGGTGTACCTAATAGACTGAAATTAGTAAATATATCTCTTTAGTGTACCTATAATTTACACAAAAAACACGTTAATAAAAAAGGTCTAAATAGGGTTTATTTTAACTAGGTCCATCCATAGGGTAGGAACATTTGCTTAATATAAATTTGTTAGAGTGAAATTCGCCAGCCGTCGGAAAAAGACCAAGATAATTGACACTTATGTTTATTCCTTAGTGACTTTTTACGATATGTAATATAACAATTAATAGATGCAATATCTTAATGTTTTTTATTTTTATTGCATATATTTCAGTCAAAGTAAAGTACAATACAACAGGCGGACTCAATGCTAGGAACATCTTTATCATAGTCTAACAGTCAACCTAGGGTTAGGTACATTTAAAAAAAAATAATATTAATAACAGTTATTGGAAACATTATCCCAGTAAATCTTACTTACCAAATTTTATCAAAATAATTTTAACTAATTTTATCCTACACCTATTTCTGTAGCCTGTGACTTTGCTAGTACAAAAAGTAGCGAAGATAAATGTTCATGTACTCATTCCGTCGCTACTTTTTGACGTAAAGTACAACAAAAAACACTTATAGCCCGACCAGGAAAATAGCAGCCTTTAATTTCTTTTACTGGCAATTAGGAATGTATTCAAGTCATCTGCCAAAAAGAGACAGAAGTGGAACGTTGTGTATTTTGTGATTATTGAGATAAAAATATTTATCAAAATGGTAAAAATAATATATAGTAATATAAAGAAAGAGAAATGTCATATAAAAGACGTTATCATATTTGATGCGAATGAAAAACAAAGGATTGATTTTTATTTCATTAAATGACATTGTCAATTTGTTGTTGACATGACACATACAACATGTTGCCACCTGAAGACGATCAGTAGCGACGCCAATGCAGGGTTTTTATTTTCCTGGTCGGGCTATAGATACAAAATTTTATATTCATTATGTTATGGTTAATAGGTTATATTACGGCCCTATACAAAATCATCTCCAATTTCGGACCTATATTTAATTAAGTACCTTTGTTTTTTTTTCTTTTTGAGTAAACTAAAGTGAGATAATACTGTACACATATCGAAGTGTACCTATTATTTACTCAAAAGGCAAATATAAATAGGTCCAAGATTTTGGGTACATCCGTAATAGAAACCTTAGTCCATAATATGTGGAATTCGTTCATTAATTCATATCAATTTCAATTTTTTCAATTTTATTTATCGAGTGGGTTACATAGTCAATCGACCCTGACCCCTGGTGTTAGAGTTCAACGGAACGGCCTTTCAGCTTCTGACATCGTTCCTTTTACTACCACCAAATGGCAACCGGGACTAATGGCTTCCATCTTTAATAAAAGGCAATCATTTAGATTCCTGCAATGTCCTAATCTAACCAAACTGGCAATAACTAAATAAGGTATGCTTCCCGCGGGAATCTAACTCACCACCTCCGTGTCTATGGCAAACGGCTTAACCACTGGAGGCATTTACTATGTCCAATTAATTGATTATTCCGTAGATGATGAAGACTGTAAATTGATTTCGGGAATTCATCTGGAAATTCATACAATTTCGAGATTTCGAGATATACTGGTTAGTTCACAGTACGATGATTAATTTCATTAGCCTTCGACAATTAGACGTAGATATTGTATCAAAGCGCATATACTCGTAGTTCGCGCGTCCCTTTGATGTGGTTCTGTATATGTAATACATATGTTCACTAGTTATATTGTAGTTAAATATTGTAAAAAAATATTATATATTAAAACTTGACTGCCTCTGTGGTCCAGTGGTTAAGGCGTCTGCCTTTGACCCAGAGGTAGTGGGTTCGACTACCACGGGAAGCATATTTTGTTTAGTTGTTTCCAGTTTGGTTCGGACTTTGCAGGCTTGAATCACCTAATTGTCTGATAATAAATGCCTGCTATTTTAGTGGTCGGTAAATAACATCATGATCCTATTGGTCTGGTTTCCCTATTAAAAAGGGTTACGGAGGTCAGACGGCAGTCGCTCCAATGTAATAAGCAGTACTGCCAAATCAAGAACCATGATTAAAGTGTACCCTGGGCTCTGAAGCGTAAACTGACGACGCAACTACGAATACTCGCTAGGATGAGGATGATAAAATTAAATTATAGATACAAACACAATTTCATTACTCACTTTCCCATTTATAATATCAGTTGAGTGGTAGAGAATGCGCTTAGCATTAAGTCCGCAAATTGTTATAAGTATTTGTACTTATGGAACGATAAAGTTTAAATAAATAAATTAATAAATATCAGTAATGAAAATTCATTTTTAAGCCTGTTTATGAAAACAGGTTTTTGAACATTAGAATATTTTTTTGTTAATTCTCTTTGTGTTGGATCAATATCCTTCAGTCTCTTAAAATTTGTCTAATGATATCCATTCCAAATAAATAAACAATAATACATATGTTAAAAAACATAACCCTATTTGGGAAGTCGGATAATAAAAAAAAAATCCCTAGAGTAACAAAATTATCGTAGACTCGTAGCTTCGTAGCCCGTAGCGCAGCCTACGAAAGATCAATACTATTGTGCGACTGTATACAGATACTTGTGTCGATGTGTGTGTAGATAACTGTTTTATCAGTGCGTATCTCCATAACCTTCGCTTATAGGTATTATTGGACTAATATTAACGATAATACTCAATGTTCTAATATCGTAAGTATTTGAGAGTGTGCTAATAGATTTTAGGCGGATTAAAAAAATCACGAAATTTTAAATAAATTTGGTGCTTATGGGTATAACGAGAATTCTAAGGTCATAAAATGATCTTCGTTATGGATTTTTAAATAGAATTTTAGTGGAAAAGAGAAATAAATAAATGACCAAAGGGGGAATGCTGCGGGCGTTATGGGTACTTTTGGGCCAGGTACGACACGGGGTAGACTTATGTATAATTTTTTTTTTTCATTTATTTTTTTCTCTTTTATATTATTTTTAATGATAATACTAAGAACTTAAATTGTGAGTGAATAAATACAGTAGCGTACACTTAGAATCAGTAAACTGATTTTGGATGATTGATTGAGATTTTTTTGCGCGCGAAAGGCATTGATTTCGCTGACTGTCTATTTATTTACTTTCAGTTAAGTTTAAGTTCCCTGTACATGCCCCATAGCGATTCAATTTACTGCGAAATTTTGTTTGACATTTAAAATAATTCTTTCAATAAAGATATTAATAACTTTTCGGTGATTTATTTCTCCTTAAACCCGACATTTTTCTTTCAAAATAAATTAAATTGCTAATCGCTTTTTCATCAATATATTTTACCTAAACATAATACTGGGTGTAAATACTCTTATTTTACATAGTGCACAATTTAATCGTAATTGGATCGCAATGGCAATTTTTGTCGTTTCTGCTATTCTGTTACTAATTTTAAGACCAATCGTATTCTATGGCATGTCATTGGACTGCAACTGGAAAATTTTGCTAATCAAAAAATCATCAATTCTTTTAATGATCGGTGCTCTGTTTTTTCTACTTTTACCATTCAATTACGTTTTATTTGAAATTAAATTGAGATTCAAACTTGTGTTAGCGGAATATATACTGAGCAAAAAATGCATCGTAATTGAATATCAGTTGCATGGTCTTTTAAAGTTTATTAGCGGAATTGACACCCTGTTGTTCTAGAATTTATAGACCAAGTCATAGAAATGCTAAATCTACGGAATAGACCACTCCGTCTCATTTGCCACCATAGATAGGTAGAAAAAGCCCATGGCTTTAAATCCACTATTTCCATATTTTGTAATGAAGTTTAGTAAATAAATTAAGCAAAATGTTCTAGATTTATTTATGGTAGATCTGCGTAAGGCATTGAAAACAGAAATACCTATAGAAAGGTTTATTTGTTGTGAATGCGAAAGCTGCAAAACTTTCGCTCGCAAAGAATTCTAACAAAGAAACATTGCAACATATAAAAGAATATAGAGAGAGATTTTTTGGCTTTTCGAACAAAAATACCGAATTCCCTAAAATTCGCCACGATTCCGGCCGCGGAATCGATTGCTTTTAGCTACAGACGCCTGGCGTTTTGGCACATGAGTAGATATAGAATAAAGAGGAAGCTCCATACATAATCTCCATACACTGTTAAGGCTTATTCCTGCACATCGCAGGGCCGTGCCCGGGATGTGGCAGGGACGTGTTTCACCCGGAGTCTAAAAAATATCACGTCACTTGTTGGTATAATTTTTATTTTTTATTTTTTTTACCCTAATGGGCTGAATATAATTAGGTTTAGCCATTGACACGAAAGAAGAAGATTCCTTTAGTCCCTTTGGGAGTGGCGCTAGTGTCTTCGTCTAGCGGAAATGTAAAAGTTTATGTAAGGGACGTAAATTTACATAAATAACTAAATTACTATAAAAATACTAAACAGGTAAATATGTACAACAGGTAAACTGAAAATGAAGATAATGTGTGAAATCAGAACCAAAGAATAGGCTAGTTTCCTAAAAAAATATAATTAGTCCATCAGTTAGATAATCAAAAAATATTGGAGAAGTATTTTTTCTTTTGAAAATTAAACAAAGAATGGTAAAGATATGGCGCGTTAAAATTCCGTGTGACATCATAGTGTGCTACACCTTTTCGCAATATGAGCCCCCACTCGTAAACTTTGATGCGTTATGTCTTTATAATTTATCACTCAATTGACAAAAGAAAAAATTTGTCACTAATATATTTTGATTCTGATGTGAATGGGGGAAAATTGTGAACGATTTCGTTTAAGAAAAAAAATTGGTCGATCTCTTCTCAAAAATCGTATTAATTGCAATACTCCAATCTAAATCAGCTTGTACTGTAGGTCGATATGTAAAATCTTATTTAATTTCTAATTTTATTTCGACTAAAATATAGAAAAAATAACTTAATATAATCGCCCTTTATTAACACAAAGGAGAATCTGCAAAAATCTTAAGACGAGGTATAAATTATCACATGCAGAATATTTTTTTTTTATAGATCTCACTACTAGTTATTAAGTAAACAAACAAACTCTTCAACTTCATAGATTTCCTAAACTTATTCTACGGGGAATTCGCCACGGCGAATTTTCGCGCGAAGCTACTGACCACTAAAACAAATACATAACAAGGCGCACTGGCGACTGGCGACGCGAATAACGAGTAGTAACGTTTACTACCTACAGTAAAACAAATTGTATGTTTGACTAAATCAAAGGTTTAAAAAAAACGAGGTTCGCGAGGCGCCTCAGCCTCCTTGGTCGGCCTGGAGCCCTATTTTTGAAATGTGTGACATATTTCGAATGACAATTGTTCGTTATCGAACAAAAATTATTCAACAAGCCGATATTGCGTCACACTTTATAGTACTCACCTTAGCTTCAAAAACGTTCTCTGTTCCGTTATCTACTCATGTGGTTGTTCCCAGTTGATCCTACGACCCAGCCGACCCGGGCACGCCCCTCTTCACCTATTGGGCGTACCCCCACCCAAAGACGTAATGTCTTCGCCATTTCTACAAGCGTCTCGAGATCTTAGCCGAAATTATTGCTTTCTTGTTTAATGTTCTCTGTTAAGACTAGGTTTTGGTTGTTAAGCTAGTACTTCCTACCTGTTATATTTAATCAGTCGTTTGCAATCATCACTATTTTTGAAAGTATGATTCATCTCGTTTAAAGGATGAAGGAGAAAAAATGCTTAAGTATACAAATTAAGTTTGTTCAACATTATATATTACTAGCTGTTTCCCGCAGCTCCGCCTGCATCAAAAAGTATATTTAAGGGGTCTTCAACAATATTCATACCATAAATTTCATCGTTCAGCGGTTTGGCCGTATCAGCGTGTCAGACAGACAAGACTTTCGAAGTTATAATATTAGTATGGATTTTTACGAGTATGAAACCTATTTTTAGTATAATGATCTACATATTTTTACTAGCTGTATCCCGCAGCTCCGCCTGCGTCAAAAAGTAGCCTATGTTTGACCCCGGGTCTTCAACTATATTCACACCAAATTTGATCAAAATCCATTCAGCGATTTGGCCGTGAAAGCGTAACAGACAGACAGACAGAAAGCCAGACAGACTTTCGCATTTATAATGTTAGTATGGATTAAACAGAAAAGGGAGGAGAAAACTTCTGTATCATTTGCGCTATGAGCCAGAACTCATAAACTAGACCTTCACAACCCATATCAGAATTTGCGTAACATTTTAAGCAGCTTGATTTCTTGGCACAACATTTAAAAATTTAAAAACAAACTTCGACTACGATTCGACACCATACAAGCGAAGGCAGAGCTGGTTGCTAGTGTAGTGATTCTTTTTTTTTAATTTTTTAACTTTATTAACTTTAAGATGAAATTTGTTAAAGGGGTAGTTGGGGTCTAGGCCTGAGTTACTTGTCGTAATAAAATGGACCACGCGGGCGGAGCCACAGGCAACAACTAGCTAGCAGATCATATCTAGGTACATATTATTACAAGCGCGAAAAACTGTCTGTATATCTGTTACGCTTTCACGGCCCAACCGCTGGACGGATTTTGATGAAGTTTCATAGGTTTTCGAAGGTCATCATTTCCTGTGGGTTACATTGTCAATCGATCGTAGACCCGGGGTCAAACATAGGCTACTTTTTGACGCAGGTGGAGCTGCGGGAAACAGCTAGTATATTATATTTGTAAAATGTACGTTAGCGGCTATTTCCCGTCGGCGATTGCCAGCACAAAATATCGTAAAGGAAATAAAATTAATAGATACCAGTGTCTATCATTAGGTATTTACAGTTCCTCGCGAAATACACACCTAAAATATCACGTTAGTGACGTCACGTTGAATCCGTATACATAAAATTAAACATCATTATATAAGGTGGATTTAAATTAAATACAATTACTTTCAGGGCTTAATAATTAAGTCATATAAAACAGATTTATGTTGATTCCATAAATTTCTAAACGCTAGTTTTCGAGAATATCGAACTTATATGTTTTACTGAAATGTAATAATTAAGATTTCCTGTAGTGGTTTTTCTTTTTTATTTACTCTTATTTTGCTGGCAATACTGGCAGAAGTTGTATAACTAATTTTGTCTTTGTCTATCACAAACGAAATGAGGAAGATAGCAAATAAATTCCATTTAAACATAGTGTGGGGAAGTGGGGAGTGAGCATTGATAGGTTGTTACGATGAATAAGTTTTCTAGTGCGGTTACAGTTATCTAAAAAGATTAAAATTAATTTTGTCAGAAATTTGAAAAACTCTAGCGTGTAGAATTTTTAAAATGTTGCTTTTAGTACTTTTCTTTGGCCTAAATAACCCCTCCACCCCTCAAATTATTGCAACTTATAAAAATCCACCTTATATGTACCTACCTATAATGATGTCTTATATTTTCGCTACCGATAAATTAAACTATTTTAATACGGTTTTTATCGCGTTTATCACTTATTTATTTTACGCCTAACGTTTCAAATACTAAACCGCATGGTAGCAGGGATGCTTAAATGCATGTTTAAATGAAAGACCTCACCTTAATAGGCATATTTGTAAAAAAAACACGTCGATAAAACTTAAACTAACTGAGATATGACGAAGTTAAACTCACGTGCACATTGGACGATACCAAACGCTCCATACTAATGGAACCTAAGCGGTGACGTCACGCCTAGGTAATTTACAAGGGGTGAGACTAAATTTGTTCGACAACTACCTTAAATATTGATTTTATGTAAATAGTTCCTAAAAGAGAGTTTCTTATTTCGGTTATAATATATAATTTTATATTTTCAAAATAGACTTTCCCATCGATTTTTAAATTGTTATAAGAAAACTCCCGTGAAAAAATTCAGAGTGTTAATTTTAATATCGAATTTAAATACATGTAGATACGCTATCATGAAATATCATTACTTAATAAATTTTTGAATCTTTTATGTAATACGCAATAAACGCGATATATATTGTAAAGATTGTTATGTAAAGTTCGCTTACTGCGTTCGGCCAAAATCCTATCAAGCGTTTTCAGTAGAAATAAAAACGGTGGCTAATCATGAAAACAAATATGAAACAGGCCCAAAAATATTGGTTAAAACTTTCTATCACTGACGACACGTTAACCTACTCTTTTACAAAGGTTTCCGCTATGCCAATTTCCTACATATGAATGTTGAATTGCATCATCCTAGCGTGTATTCCTAGTTGCGTCGTCAGCTTACGCTTCAGAGCCTAGGGTACGCTATAAGTCATGGTCCTACATTTGGCGAAGCTGGTTATTAAAATGGAGCGACTGCTGTCTGACCTCCGTAACCCTTTTTACAGTAAAACCAGACCAACAGAAACACGACACGAGGTGTGTAGAATGTTATATTTCACTACAATTGCAATAACCTCTGTGCGTATTTCACAATTGAAAATGTAAAAATAAATATTCGATGGACTTTTTTTTTTGAATGAAACGAAACGACTGTCGTTGTTTCCCAAAACTGTTATGCCAAAGCGAATTCTATTTACTCTCTGGTATTTGATTTGTGACAAAAAAATTGAAACTTAAAAATCAATGTTAGATTTTTTTTTATATAAAAATCCTAAGTTGATTTTCACGCGTTGTGTGTAATATACGACAATTTTATGTTTTATAGATTTTATATAAATTCGTGAGCATGACATTTTTTAATGATAGGTATTTCAAATAACATGTTAATATTTTAATGTAAGTAATTTAACTATTTTCGAAATGAATTAGCAGGCGAATGTTAAATTTAAAACGATAGTTACAGACGAGAGCGTGAAACAGCAACATTGCGTTTGTGTTTTTTAAAACTTTTACCAAACGTGTCGATTAATAAAAATTCTATCTCTTAGATTTCGATAAATTTACATTCAGTATCTTTACTCGTATCAAAAACAAAACACAAACTCAAAGAATTCAACTTCTCAACTGTTTTCCAAAAGACCTACCACATGCTACTAACCATAGACATTTGTTGCACAGAGCTAAGCGCCAGTATCAAACGGGAGAAAATCGTCGAAATATGCGAAGGCTGCGGGCAGAAGATCCAGGACAGGTACCTCATGAGGGTCGGCGAGCTTTCTTGGCACGAGCACTGCCTCAGCTGCTGCGTCTGTGGATGCCCTCTAGCCCACACCTGCTACACCAGAAATGCCAAGCTGTACTGCAAACCAGATTACGATAGGTACTATTTAACATCTTTATATTTCATGTCATTTCAATCTGAATGACATGAGATATAAAACTAAAATTGCTATTTTTCTCATTTTGTGCTACCGCGAACTATTTCTGCCACGCGATTGTGCTAAGCGAAAGGCTAAGCGTTGTCTAATACCTAGTGTCAATATTCCCTTATTGCCCTGCAGATTATTCGGTGTCAAGTGCACGAGATGCGGCGACAGACTTCTGCCCCAAGAGATGGTGATGAGAGCCCAGCAGTATGTCTTCCACATCCAATGCTTCGTGTGCGTCATGTGCTGCCAGCCTCTCCAGAAAGGAGAACAGTATGTCATCAGAGCAGGACAGATATTCTGTAGACAGGACTTCGAAAAAGAAATGTACTTGATGCAACACGCCGAGGATGATATGATCATTGATGATTCGGAGCGGCCGCGTGACGGACGGCGGGGCCCAAAACGCCCTCGGACAATACTGACCTCAGCACAAAGGCGACAGTTCAAAGCTTCCTTTGAAGTTAGTCCTAAGCCATGTCGCAAAGTAAGAGAAGCGCTCGCGAAAGATACCGGATTGAGCGTCAGAGTAGTACAAGTTTGGTTCCAAAATCAACGAGCTAAGATGAAAAAGATCCAGCGCAAGGCAAAGCAAGAGGGAGACAAGAATACGGAGAAAGAGAAGGACAAGGACGAGAAGAGTATCAAACAAGAGTCGCCGTCTAGCGAACACGGCAACTATCTGGGGCTGGACGGGTCATACTCCGCGTCGAGCCAGCCGCTGAATCCCAATTTACCGTACTCTCCCGATGGTAAGTTTTATGTCAAGCAGATAACTACTACACAAATAACCAAGTAGTTATAAAACTACTTACGATTTCAAAAAATAAAAGTTGTGGAAACAGCCAAATAGTGTAACATCCAAATATCACTAATTCCAACGTATATAAGATAGTTGCTTGATGTAGGCATCTACCTACCAAACAATCAGTAGGGACTCCAGACTCCAGAGGATATCCAAACCTTGTAGCTGAAATGATGACAATGATCTTGTAGCATGTTATTTGACGATGATCTTAAAGCATATATTCTATCATGCGATTATCCATTTCAGATTACCCAGCACATTCTGGAGACAGCTTCTGCAGCTCGGACATATCCCTAGATGGCAGCAATTTCGACCAACTGGACGAGGGTGCGTCCGACACCATGAGCCTTCAAAACCTTGAAGTTCAGCATCACCAGCACCAACACGGTGGTCACCAGGGCCACGAACCACTTAACCTGGGTACTGGAGCCGTCGTCAACCCAATAGATAAGCTATACCTTATGCAAAACTCATACTTTAGTACGGATCATTGATTTTCCGGCAGCCGTGGTGCTGGCCGAAGATCGAAGGCTGGAAAACGGCTGCGCCATCCTTCAGCAATGGACTTGTGTATGAAGTCCACCACCACGGTCACCAATATGACTCAATCTTTCACCGACAGCAATGCGCTCATGAGTTCTGCACTCAATCTAAACAAATATTACGAAGAACACTTTTAGGTTCATGTGTATGATATAAATTCAAAGCAAATTCCAATGTAAACTAAAGAGGTAGGTAGTTATTTTCGGGACAAAAAAGGTTTAGAACAAAGCCCCTTCTACAACAAGTCTTCGTGTCTTGCCTAAAAGCATCGAAACGCAAAGTAAAACGTTCCTTTTTTTCAATGTATCTTGTTAATATTATTTCCAAGCGACTACGGCAATAAAAATACCTTTTTAGCTCTTTGTATCTGCGTTCGATTTCGAATGACATAGATCTAAGAAAATTGTTTTACTGGTGAGTAATTATTTCCATTCGATCGGCACAAGTCCAAAATTTTGTTTTACCGTACGGAGAGGTCGCTTGGAGACTATAATCGTAAAAGGGACCGCCGCCGCTTCTGTAGTTGATCGCCGCACAGTCCGCTGCGCCGTGTCATACAATCATCTCCGTAACGTAGCCATCTGAAATGGCACAGTGATGTGATCATTGGCGCCTCGCCGACACAAAAATGGGCGGAGCTTGCCATTACTCGTGCTCCATGGTTGGAGCCACGGCCGAAACCAAGCACCCCGCACGTCGTCCTTCCGCCCCGTGTAGCCTCACAAATACTTTCTTACAAAAGGCTTATTACGGCATCTCCTCTTTATAATTGCTCCATGGTGTAGACAAATTATATAGGTACGCTGACCGCAGACAAATGTACGGAGACCACCAATCAGCTCGGCTTATTTGTCTATGATATGATATAGATTTAAAGACATTTGTCTTTATACAAATTTGTCTACACTAAGTCACTTTCGTGATTGAGCATGCTCGAGCCCTTCCGGAGTACTATGTTTAAAAAGTATGACATACATGTAGAACAAAACTCCTTCGATATCGCACGAAAGTCATTTGATATCGAACTAAAATTATTCGACTTGCGATTTCGCATGAGTCACGCTTTTGAGTTCGGGTGAGACGGGAAGTTTACAGTTTTTACAAACTCATACAAAGTGCGCTGTAAGTGAAATTTCCATAAGAGATGTTCCCAAAATCAACAAATCTCAATCCGGAACCCTGGATTATTCAATATATAAGTAGATACTTTATGTGTTTTGTCGCGTCTTCTACTTTATGGAAAGTTGTGGTTACGTGTAGGATCCCTATCTTCGAAAAGAGTGACTCACGCCAAATCGGCGAGTCTAATAATTTTTGTTCGATATCGAATTATTTTCGTTTGTTATCAAAGGATTTTTGTTCGACACATTTGTCATACATTTCAAAAATAGGGCTCCAGTGATGTATTATTTTACGAGATACATCATCTTGGTCCAGGTCTATCTTCGAATAATAATTTAAAAAATGAAGATTTATTCTCACTTAACCGTAAATGTAAATTATGATTTTACTTGTCATGAATGTATTCAAAATGTAAATATTGTACAGAAATCATAGGACTATGTAAAGTTTTTTAAATGTTTGAGTACTTAAATAGCATTTCAAAAGCGCATAAAATAATTTAAAAAAAAACTGGTTGCATAGCCGAAATTATATCGTAGAAAACATAGATTAATTAAGTACGTACAAAAATAAATAATATTTTTCGTTTCATGTATTAGTTAGCCATGTGATAAATGTATAAATTGAAAGTAAATACATTAATTGTAAAGCTTATAAGCTATAAGCAATGTTGAATGTTGTAAATATTAGATATTTTACCTAAAAATTGGGTCAAGTTTCATTTACTGCCATGAATAGATAGATATATATTGACTAGATAGTCAATAGTACATAAACAATCTTTTGTTTACAATACTTTGTACAAAACAATATTATATGGAGTGCTATTTTTCAGAAGTGGCGCGGTGTGTCAAATCATAATCATTATGTCGAACAATTCGTTCGATGATTTCAAATATAGTATTCTATAAGACGAAATCAAACAATTGTACTCGAATTTGTAGAAATGTTTTCTGATTCTACAAGAAAATCTATTAATTTTGGATTTATAACAAACTTTTTTGTGATATTTAGTTTTTCTTTTTTTGCTTTGTTTTGAGTCAGGATTATAAATATAGTTAATAGTAGCCTTATCGTGTTTCTGATTGCGATCCAAGCCACTTGGATAGATATACTAATTTGATGAAAACACATGTAGAGTCTACATAATAGGCCGTGATCGTTTTAGAATACTTTAAGCTATAACTTTGAAATATAAATTGTCAATGGAATATAACTAAAAAAAACTACGCCACCCTGGTGAATGAACTTGTCTGGTCGAGATTTATTTTTGAAAAATAAGACCCACGTGAATTTGGTGAGTCGAATGAAAACCGTTATGGCAAAAATATATATTTTAATTTTTCAAATAAAAACTCGGTTCTATTGACACTTTATAAGACAGTTAATAACGATTCTAGTCAAACGCTTGTGAATATTTTCTATAGTATACTGAATACATGTAGATGTGTAATTAGATAGCTGTAATGTATACATACTTAGACACGATGTAATTTTATAAATCGATGTAAATTATAAAGAATATTGACATTTCTGTGTTAATTTTTAAAGCATTTCCTTTACTATACATACACCGTGAAATTTTAGTCGTTTTGGACCCATCGTCCTGTGACTCCATTCATGCAACTGAACAACTTTCCCCAAGATACATGGGTCGAAATATGGAGTAAATTTCTGGACCTCCCATACAAAATGTCTCATCACGTGACCTAACTTACTATGGGAAGTCCAAATTTGTTTGGGGAAATTTGTTCGGTTGCATGAATGGAGTCACTGGACGATGGGTCCAAAACCACTAAAATTTCACGGTGTATATAACTGGAAACGCATCAACGATTTTTTCCTAATGGACGGATCCCCTATAGCACATTTTCCTTATACACCAACTTGGTATGCACAACTAGAAAGTCAGTATGTACAACCAGATACAAAATATATACCACAGATTTTGCATGCACTTTTGCAGCTGACCATACCATCAACCTATCCCGACCATTAAGCCAAATATTATGAGCGCACCAGTTAAAAAAAATAGTTGTCTGTTCATGAGATAATAGCAGATACCTACAAAACGTAAATAGAAAAATTACAGAAATCTTCAAATTGCTTACTTTGGTGCGCAAGTCATTTTAGCGTTTTCCTAGTTGCATCCAGAGGCAGACTCAAAGCTGCAATGGGTAATGGTCACTCTTTAAGTAAACTAACGACTAGCGCCATCTAACGATAAAAACCCCTCTTCTAGCGCCGCCTAGCGAGTCAATTTCAGGCAGAACTCAAAATGTCAGTTTGTCATTCGGTGGTAAACGGGTAGATGTCGCTTTACACGAATTCAGAAGAGAGTTTAGGAAGCTAAGCTGCGCCTTTAGAGATTAAGTCGAATGCGAGATTTGGCGAAAAT
Organism: Euzophera pinguis; assembly: GCA_947363495.1. Classification (NCBI taxonomy): domain Eukaryota; kingdom Metazoa; phylum Arthropoda; class Insecta; order Lepidoptera; family Pyralidae; genus Euzophera; species Euzophera pinguis. Next base: position 18,156,193 of record OX376154.1, read on the forward strand.
AATTTGGCGAACGTAAGGGTTTTCTGTAGTTATATATATATATATATAAATTTTATGCTACAATCCAACATATTTTTAAGACCTAATGGTACCTATACCATGAGACGCTTCAAACTCTAAAACCAGTTATTGCGTCAGAAGCTTTTTAAGTTAAAAATGTAAAGGACCGTTCAAACTGACGCGTCTCGCCAGACGAGCGGGATTGGCGTCAGTGTGAACGGTCCTTTAAAGTAAGGATAGTAAGGTAACTAATCATAGCAGCTCATGTATAATGTGATTGATCACGCAAGAGACGTAGTGTTAACCAGACAAATCTACGCTGACCGTAGATAAATGTACGGAGACCACCAATCAGCTCTGCTCATTTGTCTACTATACTCACTATGTCAGCGTAAGATCTGTATTTTAGTACACTGTATACGTCACTTCCTTGATTGTATCATACCGTACTTTCTTATTCTGACCAATTAGCTCGAATTCGAGATTTCTCAAAAACATGTCGACTATTTTTATACATCTAAGGATTAAAGTAATAATAAAGCTTTCGAGTCAGACAATTTTACTTCGAATTTTTCAAGTATGTACAATAGTATCTATAGAACTTAACACTGAATACAAAAGTGAGCTTAGGCATGAAAAATAACGTGCATTAAATTTACAAGTTCATTGATTATGATGAGATTTTCAACTTTTAAGGTCACTCTTTAATTTGATTATAGATTGCTAATGCAATAAGTAATCAAATGTGTTGGGCCATCAATAGATGGCGTTAATAAACCCACGCAAAATTCAGATTGGCTTCATTAAGTTCTTGTGGGTTTCCTCATGGGAAGCGTTTACCGTGGCCTTAAACAATGTCATACAATTACATTAATCACAAAATGCAACTGAGCAACAACACGATGAGTTAATGAGATTAATAACAAGAATGCTTTTAAAGTTCATATTAATTTTATCTACACACTATCTCTCGTATTAAGAATCGTTTGTTAAGTCCATGTTAGCTAAAAAGTGCTGCGTCTATTGATTTTCGCTAAATATCGAATAGTTAGAATGCGACGAAACATGTTTTAGCTAACAATAGCTTAACAAACGATTGTTAATACGGGGGTAAATCTTTTTGTACAGTTTGTGCACATTCATTATAATAACAATGTGCACCTAGCTTAATATTAATAAAACTATGCTACAGTGTGGGAAACACAGACATCGAGACGCTAAGGGCAGATGATCGTATAAAATGGAATTTTTCGTCATTTAAATAGGGTTTATTTTTACATTTTCCCTTTTTTAATTATATATGTAGCCTAAAGATTATGAATTACAATACATGTGTAAACGTGTTATTTTGAATTGGACCAGTTACGAATTGGGTAAACCAGGAATTTCAAAAATGTACAAACAATCGCGCCTAAACGCGGGTAGCAGAGCGTGAGAATGTTCGAGAACATTCTCTCTCTACTACTCGCTTTTCTATACATTTTCACGTAAATTCAGAAATTATTTTAAAATCTTATATCGTGCGCAAATCGTGTGTTAGTAATGCGATTAACCTATCATAATAATCAATTTATTTGCACTATTTACGCCACAACATTTAAATTATAACTTAATAGTTATTCCTGTATGCGTTAGGTAATATCGTAACATTTTAAAAGTTACCTTGCATTGAGCGAAAAACACGATTTGCTATTTCACTTGCTCTTTAAAGGTGTGAGCGAGACAGCCTTATTATGTTGTGTAGATAAGACCTATTAGATACAGGATATTTAGTTATGATCGTTTCATCGAGAGGCTAAGACTGCTTTCCAAAAAGCATAAAGAAGGCTCCAATATCAAGTATCAGTGTGTACAGGGTAGATTGACCATGAATTTGAATGAATAAAATCCTTTGCACAATTAATAATTAAGACAATTATTATCTTCTAAATTAATAAATGCTTAAATATTTTGGTTAACTTATATCGATTTGAATTTTTTTATTTCAAAGCAACGATGAAACGAATAGGCCTTTATTATATAACTTTAACATCCGCACTCAGAGTCGTTCATGATTAAAGAGTCTTTAAACTCAAATAAAAAATTCTACGTCACGTCACAATTTTACATTTACAAACATCTTGGGGCGATTTTAATATTTGAGTTTGAATTATTTGATTAAATAGTCATTAATGACTCTGAGTGCATCGTTTAGCCCTGAAAAATCGGTCACATTGATGACACTAGGAAAATTTTATATATCACAATTCACAATACATCGACACACCAAGGTACCTTCAAAGCAATCACATTATACGCCATAATGGTTAAAAGGAGTTTTCTTTTTGGTATCTAAAATATACACACAAAATATCTACTTTTTAACAATGACATAGGACTCAACCAAATGGCATCTTTTACTTTAAATTATCTAAAAAAAAATAATTATAAAATCCACTTCACCACGTGTATCAACCTAGACATACAAAAAAGTATCGATGTCACTTATTTTTCAAGACTATAGATACGGTAATAATTCTGTGCTATATAGGTCTATTCAAACTGACGTGAACTCCGCTCGCCTGGAGGGACGCCCACAGAAATAACAATCGGTAGAAGTGCCGTAGCGTATGTCAAAGTTAACTGGCCCGCTAATGATTCTTATATATACATACAACATACAATATTTCTATGGGCGTCCCGCAAGTTGCACGGGATTCGCGTCAGTTTGAATGTACCTTTTAATTTAACAATGGAGGGTAGTTATATTTACAAAAGATTTTCAACCTTGACGGGAACACATGAGGTTATATTTTTATCTTGTAAATATGACTACCAATGACTTACGACTTACAACTAGTAACACATGCAGCAGACTAATAATAGTCTTTTGGGCGGTGAATTTGAAACGACACAATCACATTTTCACCCTTTTCGATTTAAGCGCACTTTTTTCCCTAGCCTTCCCCTTTTATCTCTCTAAAATTATTTACGTAAAACAGAAAAGAACAAAAGAAGGCATGACTTGGACAGCCCGCTGTCGTTTGGGTCGTTAGGCGCGCTTCTAATTATCAACACCAGCCTGCCTACCGCGCAAGGGAAACAGTGAAAATCTACGGACCACAAAAAGTATATTACTTTACCCTAACACTTACCCCTAACCCCGGGGTTACTGTTTAATATTTATATTAATGATTAACCTGAAGTAACGCACCACTCTTAAATCATCAAAATATGCTAATATTACAGTTGACATTAAAAATACAATTGACACAGTGACGAACTGGTTGTTTGGTAATAATTTACGAGTTAATTTACCAAAAACGAATCTAATACCATTTCATTCTTACCAAAAAACAGTAAATTAGAAACAGATTATAATGAGGACATTCTTACAGACGTTAATCAATCAAGATTTCTTGGACTTTTGCTTGACAAACATGTTAATTGGAAAGCGCATGTCGATCAAGTTAGTAAAAAACTCAATCGGTTTGTAAACAAAGTACAACCTTGTCTGCTTATCGTGGATACGTTTGTTCGACTCTGAGATATGGACTTATTTTGTGGGGTAATTCTGTTGAGGTCAATAGGGTATTCATAGTACAAAAAAAGAGTGCATCCGAGCCATGTGTGGAGTAACACCATGGACTTCTTGCAGACCTCTGTTCAAAAAGTTTGCTCTTCTTTCTCTGCCCTGTTTATTTATTAAAACTTTATTGTTCCACAAAGTACACATATACTTATAACAATTGGCGGACTTAATGCTAAGAGCATTCTCTACCAGTCAACCATTGGGAGAAACGGAAAGATAGATTGGCGCAATTAAGGGGGAAAAATTTATTACTTATAAAGCAAATTTTATCAAGAGTTTAAGTTCACACACTACGTAAACATACACAACATTTTAACTATAATTGTAATTTCTATATGGGTCCCGGTGCCTGCAATAGACGATTTTTATTTTACCCAGAATCTGCGCGATAAGGTGAGGGTATCTGTTTCGAGGGTGTGAGTGTTTTTCTGTACGTTAGTGCTATTAATATATAAAAAAATTTCGTGATCCGTATGTGCCGTCCAAACTCACCGCCTATTCGTCTGCTTAATAATAGGAGAAGCTGAACATGTTTCAGGTGGCCACGTCTTCGTTGCCGGCTTCAAACTCCAACTTGACGTCCCCGCTGAGACCTTCCACGTCCACTTCGTTCTCAGACGCGTTGAGCATGTTCAGTGTTACCTATGAGAAAAAAAAATATGGGAATATTAATTTCGTTTCTATTTTGTATCCCACATTTATGTCAAATATACGAAAACAAAAAAGGAATTGAAAAAAATATGCTGCTTAATTATTGTTCGATTCCTTTTTGTTGTGTTGTTTTAGGTTACACACAGACTGCTGAAAACGCCCTTGTTTATTTACTTTTTGAAAGTGTTACATAATGTTATTTCCTACCATGACATTGGCAAAATCATCGTTTAACTAAACGATGGAGCCATAAAAATAAAAATTGAATTGAATTGTTGGATTCATTAATTAAAATCTTGTTGAGTATCTTTGATTATTGTAATAAAATTACTTCAACATGATTATCATTCTAATTACTATAATAAATTGCTGCTATTTTTGCGATGATCCAGTAAGTAAAGAAATTAATAATTATCACTCATATTGAAATTACTATTAAGACCATGTATGTATGTATGTATGTAAAAATCTTTATTGTACACAAAGAACATAGTATCAAAATACAGGTTACAACAAAAGGTGGACTTATCCCAAATAGGGATCTCTTCCAGTCAACCAAACTAACATAGGACCATTTTTCGTATTCTCCATATATATGCCTAATTATATATGCAAACGCATTATTGATCAAACAATATTTCATCTTTAACCAAGTAAATATACTAAAAACACTACATACGTTACAACTTTTCTAGACATACACTACTTAAGTGCATACACTCAAAATTTCTAGGTGAAAATTTCTAGATAGGCAATCTAAAAAAATATTTAATAAACCAACTAAATAAAATAAATAACTTTTTAGCGACAAACAACACGACTGTATATTTATTTTTTAACTTCCCCGTATCCCAAGTCTTAAGAAATATAAATTATGCGTGTATCAAAAAAACTTTTTTTTTTTAAATCTTACTTAAGGATGGTGCAGAGTTCGATTAATTAAGGATCGTCCAGGATTTTCCTGCATAACATCATATCCCTAGCGACGTCCCGGTCACATCCCAAACCCGTATGGGGCATATGAAAACAATAATTATGACTTCAATAGAAACCTGAAATCTTACAAAGGTGTGTCTGTTGTTGTAAATAATGTTCGATTTCTTTACAAAATGCAATACTGTTTGTCACATTCCATCCTAAACGGAACCAAATTCTACACTACAAAAAGTGTGGAAAAATCTAATTTACTGATACAAATTAAAACCGTTTACAATACTACAAAACATTAGAGAATCTAATATTACTGATGTTTTATTTAAATAAATATTTATAATGACTTTTTGTACACAAGTCAATTTTTTACAGTGTGTTCAGTTCAGTAAGATGTACTTAGACCACTTTCTATAAAAAGGTAAGAAAAAACGAAAAAAAAAGAATCAACCGCCTAAATAAATTCTGTTAGCTGATCATAAAATTTATATGGGATGTCACGTTTTATTTTCGTATTTAATTTTACAAAATAGGGGTATGTACTAAACACGGTGCAAAAAATTGGCTGGCTTTGAAAAGACATTATTTATAAACTATTTACTAAGAATTAAGGAAAACGCGTGAATATTTAAAAAATATATAAAAGTGTATTGTACATGCTTTAGCAGTGTGCCGGGGCGAAGCGATGGGTGTCATCAGACTGGGAAAGCTTATTTTTTAAATTCCTAAGTAGTTAGCAATTGTCCTCGATTTGGAGCCCATATTTTTTAAATAAAAACATCATTTTAATCTTGTCGTCTTCGAACATTTCATTAAGTATGTGTTTCAAAAAATTGTTATAAACAATTCAGATTATAAGCAGTATATTATTATAAAGTTACCAAATATAAGAAATATCTGACGATTTTGACTCCACATGGCAACAACTAGTTAATTATGGAATGTTTTTTCATTGACGTTTTGAAGAAAATGCTGCAGTGGAGTTTGTGGCGACGCTTTTTCTCCACTTGCGCAAAAAAAATAGCATCAAACCACAGCTTATCTTACTATCTGATATTATTTTTAATCATTTTCAGTTCACGTGATAAATTTAACTAAAAAATTCGTCCATAACTTTCAGCAGATCCGCCTACAAAGAAAAAATAAACAAACGCGATTTTCACTCCACATGACAACACCCAACAAAAACAAAGTAATGCTCACTAAAAAATTAAACACGAGCACATCACAGCTCAAAGTATTAGTGGGTGAAAACCTCAGCGTTCTTTCCTAAAACCGTCTGGGGCAGGACGCCCAGTGTGGGGGCTACCTGTGGATGCTGCGGCGGCGGATGGCTGGTTACAGTGCTGCTTACCTGGCGGACAGGTATACCTGCGTCTTCGAATGCTTTCTTCTTTAGTGTTGTCCGGATTTGGGTCCTGGAAATATTCGTTTTGTGGGTTACAAGGTCGGTTTAAAGCGGACCATGGGCTGAGAACTTCTTCACTCATTGATAATGGGTTCAAAGACAGCGTAGCACAGACAAACTAGAATATTATATTACAATAAATACAATGAACATTACATTTAATGGTACTAAAAACTATGGAGCAAAGGCGGACTTGTTGCTTATAATATTATATTACTTTCTGTAAGCGAATGCACATGTCAAGCGACGGCTAGACACGACCCGTATTGGATTATTCGCTATTAGTGGCATTTTCTCTCTCAAGCTACTCCATGCTTCTAAAGTTATAAAACAATAACGTAAGGTTGTACTAACAATTAAATACTTGGGCAGAAATACGAACTGTGTCCATTCTAAAACCGGCATGAGAGCAAATTATAAATGAGAAAGGCAAAATTAATACTCAACTTACACAGTTCTGTTCTTGATGTGTTGACTCAACTTGTTGAGGTCGACTGCAAACCGATGCACACAGGAACGAAGCATCTCGATTTCTTCGTCAGTCCATTTCCCGCTGAAAGAGAAATAATAAGTATAGCCTAAAGGTTCGAAAAACATCTCACGTTACCATGAGAAAAAGTAAGGGGTAAGTACTGAGTACAAAAGAACGCCGAGTTGTGACGTGCTTCCTGAATATAGGACCCATACATAAGATAACATATGAAGTGACCACAAGTAAGATATCTTCATCATAACAGCCCTATTCTATGTTCACTGTTGAACATATTGAAGGTTGTATATAATTCTTTATTACGTATGTTGTCATACAGATTTTGAATACAAGGTGACTGGTAAGAGGTATATAAAGCGAAAAGTGGTAGGTAAGGTATCATATCGACATGCTAGATAAAATAACATCTTGTAAGAAAAGCGTCACAATACCGAGTTAATTAACATTTCATAATTAGACAAAAATCTTAAGGTACCAACCCTGCATCAGCTGTTGTCATTCATCATTACGAAAATCTACAATTTTTACTATCATTCATTTGACCAATGACCTAGAATACCAGGAGCTAAGAAATTACAATTACAAAGACTAAACAACGACCATAACAAATAATCATTGCCCAAGATCCTTGTGTCTCTGAAAGACGGATTTTTAATTTAAGTGGTAGTTCAATCACTTAAATTTAAAATCTGTCAATTAGTGATTATCACGAAATGAAATAATTTACTTACGTAAAACATAATCAGCAAACTGCATCGTAATTTTTAAAAATAATTTAACGGCGAATCAAACAATTGGATTTAATTATGCGTGGATTTCTGACAAACTTGCTAGTTGGTTTTGATTTTTATTACATATCAATAACAATAATAATAAAAAAATCCTCATAATGTCACTGGTATTACGGGTAAAGTTAAATCTTCTTACAGAGTAGAAGCCCATCATTTAAAGTAAAAACAGCTGATATCAAATCGTAGGTATGTAAAATCTTGACATAAATTAATGCTTGAATTAACAATAAACAATTAAATTTCCAAAGAAAAAAAAACATTCATGTAATTTCCAAAGTAGAAACAATTTACCTAGATGCAATGCATTATCTCTTCTGCGATTATTCATCTTCATGCCCGTAATTTTCTGTCTCGCTCTCTCATTATTCGCTTTATTTTTTGATATTTTAGGCTTGGTTCCGTATTAAATTTTTTAAATTCCGTTTTTTGCTATCAGATAAATAAGTTTTCTTTAACTGTTACTGGAACGATGAACTAAATGTTTACTTAGCTTTGTAAAACATTATTCGTACATGAATTGAATTAATTAAGATCCTTGAAGTGGCAGTGGGCGAGGCACTAACGCGCAAGACTGACAGCCATTGGGGTAATAAAGTTCTCTCATAACGACCACGTACCGCCAAGGGCAATGTTGGAATCCCACTGACCAGAAAAAGCAGTCATCACGAATTATTATTTTTAGTTTTTCGCTCTTCACATAAAAACATTTTTTTTAATAGGTGTTTTGCACTAAAGAGAATACCGATTCATAAATTACACCAGATACCTCAGATACAAAAAATTGCGTACAGAAGTTGTAAGATTTTTCACATCTTCAAAAGATTTTTGATATCGCAGCTGCTGTCCATAAACTTCGGTAAACACGACGGTCAGTTAGACTGGAAGTCTTTTGTCTAATTAAATAAATTACTTAATCCACGTCAAATGCACTTGTGGCGGTTTAGAAACTCTGACACCAGGGTATGTGGGGTCGTAAGACCTTACCTAACTTACCTACACGAGATGAAGAAAAAATACTTTAAAAAAGGTTTCTCCTTATTGCATTGCGGAACCATAATTAAGTACTAGGCATACAGGATAGATGAAAGAGGTCACTTTGATGTCGCCGCTTGCGCTTGTATCGGAAGGAAGTCAGTCGATCGGTAACATTCTTAGCGAAAAGAGTGATTATCTCACGCGTTCGTGTCATCATTACTATCGACTTTTTCGAACATGAACTACTCAAATTCGGAGTATTATGATATGGTTATGTGTGTGGGGTCATGCGACGGCAACCTGGCGGCTGCTCGTCGTTTGTATGAGGAGCGCTACGTTTTGGGTAGGCCCAACGCCCGTCAGCTTCCTTCCTACGCGTGCTTCAGGAACCTCGTGAACCGGCTGCACACCACCGGCAGGCTACAACCGAGCCCTGGCGAGGGCCCACCGCGCGGGCGAAGTGACTTGGAAGACCAGATCCTGGACCATTTTTCGGCGGACCCCACGACCAGCACACGTCGCTGTGGAGCAGTATTAGGAGTGTTACAGTGGAAAGTGTGGAAAACACTGAACACTGATGGGCAACACCCTTACCACTACCGGAAGACCCAGGATCTCCTGACTCGGGATTTTGCCTCTCGTGTTCAGTTCTGCACGTGGTACGATCACGAAGTCACGAGGGACCCGACGGTGGCCATGAACATTCTGTGGACAGACGAGGCGTCTTTCACAAGAAGGGGCCTCTTTTAACTGCCACAATGAGCACGTCTGGGCGCACGAGAACCCAAAGGCTTCCCGCGTGGCAAGTTTCCAGCATAGGTGGCGGATCAATGTGTGGGCAGGCATTATTGGAGACAGGCTCATTGGTCCAATTGTTTTGCCAGAATCCCTTAATGCCGAAAATTATTTATTATTTTTAAGAACTGAGCTGGAAGAGATGTTGGAAGATCTTCCGGTAGCAGCCTACAGGAGAATGATTTTCCAACATGACGGTGCTCCCGCTCACTTCGCCCGCGAGTGCCGTGCGTACCTGGACCGGCGGTTCGACGTGTGGATAGGGCGGCGCGGTCCCGTGGCGTGGCCGCCACGATCACCTGATTTAACCCCACTCGATTTCTTCTTGTGGGGTTACATAAAAACAAAAGTGTATGCCGTGGAATGTGAGAGCCCGGAAGAAATGCGTGGGCTGATACTTGCGGCGTTTCAATCTGTCCCGGCGGATATGCTTTTGAACGTCGTAAGCTCAATCCAAAAGAGGACGCAATTGTGCAGAGATCGTGGTGGAGGACACTTTGAGCCGGAAATTAACTGAATTGTGTACCTAAATCTAAGTGGTGATACGTGTCGTGTATGATTCTTAAAATTTCATTTAATCCAGTTCAAAACTCGAAATCAGTGTTTTTTTTTGAACGCAACAGATTTTCAACCTTCGACAGAAGGACATAAGTGTCAAATTTGTGAAACAATGTTGTTGCTAAGTTCCGCAAAGCGATTTGCCGCAAAGGGAAGGCGTTGAAAGAGCGGCGCGGCGGCCGGCGCGGTGTCAACAAAGAGGTAGGTGTCTGAATTGTACTAGGCTGGCAGAACATAGCAAGAGTTCGAAATGCTCTCAGCTGTGTTTAGAAATAAATTGCTATTATTAGGATGTGTCTAGTACTAGGAACATATGACATACAAGGGCTTTGCCGCGAGTAACGAAATTTATCAATGAGTCTTTCTTTTCTTTCTAATATTATGCATAATTAGGGGTGTGACCAAAACAAAAAAAATATTGTTTTTCTACTTTTGTATGGAAAATATCTTAACAAGATATTCGTTACTTTCCACCGCCATATGATTTTCATAACCCTCGGGGTATGGCCTTGTCACGGCTTTATATACCTTTTACCAGTCACCTTGTATAACTAGTAATGGAATGTTTGTAGTAACCGTGTGAAGCAAATATAAAACTATATTTTCACCACCAAGATTATTGTGTTTCAACTATTAGTATTACAGTTATTTTCTATCATACCCATATGTTTTCCAATAGGTTATGTGCTTCATGCACTAATAGTGCTAAAAATATCAAATAATTGAATGGTCCAAATTTACTTAATTTATATTGACAAATTCATCCTGTCATATTTGCCTGTGCTGAATTATAGAGGGAACAAACTAGAAGTTTTATCAACCTAATACATTGGTTGAAAAAGACACAAGGCCAAATAATTTAGAAAAAAATTTTGAATGTTTTAGACCTCATAAACTAAAATATAGTTTGTTTTATTCTCCCACATCCAATATAGATAAGAGATTATTAATTGTTGAGTTATTATGCTTAGGTCTAAGGCAGTAGTTCCCAAACTTATTTTTCTCGTGGACCACTTTCAAAATTTTACTGGTTTCGGTGGACCCCCTGCTGCTACATTTCTACCACATTCTTAAAGTCGCCAAAAAATAAAAATTGTGTCACTTCTGAGTTCTGTCCCTATATTTCGATATGTAAAATAAAAACGAAAAATGGTACATTTTATATCACTTTATTTATTAAAAGAATAGAATTACAAGAAAAAAATATTAAGGTAATATAGGTTCAGGTCATAATTTTAATTAATGGGAAGGATGTATCTGATGGAGTGTCAGCAAACGATCAATGTTTGGCTTTATTTTTGTGAGCAATAACCGCAAATCCCCCCGCTCTGTGATGTTTAATTTGCTCCTTTTTTTTGTTAAGAGGTTTGTAACGGCACTAAAACTCCTTTCGACAAGATATGACGAGGGAAAAGCTATTAAAAATTTCCTTGCGATTTCCCACAGTCCAGGATATTTTTCGGGTATTTCTGCTTGCAGCCAAAATGTTGGGTAGCCTTTTCTAAATTTCACCTTCAGCTCCTCATTAGTGCTTAGCTCGAGCAGCTCCTCTTGTAATACAACATTGGCCACTTCCGTTTCATCAAATGGATTTATTATCCATGGTGGTATATCCATCGTCAGTATATCTTCAAACCTGGTTTTGAAGTCATCATGCAGGGCACTTAAATGTTGACTGTAGGTATGGATATCCTCATCAATACATTCTACCTGCGACAAGTTTGGAAATTGAGAGAATTCGCGCCGACTAATGTTTTGCTTCATAAATTTCAATTTCCCAAGAAAAGCCGAAATTATCCCCTTTGTTTTTATTAAATTCAGGCTGTCCCCTTGTAACTGCAAGTTAATATCATTAAATTTTTTAAACAAATCTGTCAAATACGCAATGTCTGCTTTGAATTTGATCAAGTTTTCTTTTAAATCTGGATCTCTACTTTCTAAGAACTCTAATATGGAATCGAAAACAGAGTAAAATCTCGTTAAGCATGCACCTTTCGACAACCAGCGTACTTAAGTATGTAAGAGCAGTCGTTGGAAGTCTTCATCATTTTCGTCGCACAATTGAGCAAATAAACGTGTATTCAATGCATTGCTTCTGATTTTGTTGACAGCTTTTATTACAAAATGAAGAGATTGGTTCAACCTGTCACTTAAATGTTTTGCCACAAGATGTTGTCGGTGGATTACGCAATGAATAGCTGTAAGTCCTGGTATAATTCTTTTGAGATGACTTATAAACCCACGATATCGCCCGACCATTGCAGGAGCTCCGTCTGTTGCCACTGAAATAATGTTTGTAAATGGGATCGATTTTTCCGTAAAAAAATTACTCAGGACATTAAATATTGATTCGCCTTTAGTGTCAGTCTCCAAAGTTCTGGCAAATAGCAATTCTTCGTGAATTTCTTCCTCAACAATAAATCGGACATATGCCAATAGTAATGCTTCATTACTGGGTAACGTTGACTCGTCCAGTTGTATAGAAAAATGAGTTTTTTGCAGATGATTGCACAAAAAGCTTTCGATATCAGAGCTCATTTCATCAATGCGTCTTTGTACAGTATTGTTACTTAATGGAATTCTTTTTAGTACGTCAAATGGAGATTTGTGCAAAACAGTTTTTAAAACCTCTTCAACAGCGGGTAAAATTAATTGTTCTCCGATAGTGTGCGGTTTTCCAGATTTTGCTATAAGTAATGAGATATTGTAAGATGCCCGCAAGCCATCATCGTTACTTTGAGATGTTGAAGCGAACATACTGTGCATGGTGGGTCTCTTTCCATATTTTTCTTTCAATGTTTGAAAATATTTTAAATCTTTACCTATTTTATCAGTATGACACCTTTTTAGATGATCTTCGAGCTTTGATGGTTTCATAGAGTCATTGCTCAAAACTTTGTTGCATTATAGGCACATGGGCAATTGTTTGTCTGCCTCTGATGGAACAAAACCATATTTCAAATAATCGACACTATATTGTCGACATTTTTTCTTTGCTGTAGCCATGTTTCGTGTCAGTTACCTTACCTGTAAAAAAAATGTTTTAGTAACCAAGTTTTTTTCTGAATATAGGTATCACACCGCAGCCTTTGTCAGCACGCGGAAATAGAATTACGGCTTGTAAAGGGACCAACTAATAAACCGCTGAGACAAATACAAACGTTTTCACAAAACGGTATCAATTTTAAAGTACATAATTTACCACTAATTTTTAATAGTATTAATAAAAATTAGTGTACTCAGTATCGAATACTGATCATATTTGTGTAGGAAAAAATAAACGTCGAAATCCCAAAATTGTCCATAAAAACGATAACTAACATTTTATTAAATCAATGAGTTCACGCGCTCCGTGTATTTGCGTATTTTTTGTCTGCGGCTTCATTGTTAAAACGTGACAAACAGGCATCGAAGTTCAAGCCCCGCCCTTTTCCCGTCGCCCGCGCACCGCTCGCTCTTTCCGAAAAGGAATAGTTTTGATAAAATAGTTACTTCAAAATCAATTTAACATGATTATGAAATTACTGTTTTATAAAATTAGTAGTTATTTGCAAGAAAAATTACAAAATTAATTGCTCTGCAATATTGCTTATTCGGCCTTTTTAGAGAGGCAGTGCTTCTCTCGTGAAAAAACAATTGAATAAAACGTGCTGTGTTTGTCTTCAAATCGAAAGAGGACAATTAAAATATCTGTAAGTTACTAAGTTACCTATCTATACAGGCCGTTGTGATCAACCGACTAGTACACGTAAACAAAATACTTAAGTACTATAACAAAAAAAGGTAGGTTACTTACTTTTCTCCGGCACTAGCAAACACAGATATAAATTTTCTCACAACTTTTTTCCAAATTCCGCCTTGTTTTCGAAATTCCGGAAACAAATGAATGCGTTTGGTTGCCTTTGGCATCAAGTATTTATAGTGTTGATCAAGTTCATGTCTGAACAAGCATTAAGCATTGTCGGGCGGATAGCGCTTTGCAAGTCTGTACACGAAATTGTACGTAATATCGAATACACAAGTTTGGACAAGTAACAGTCGCTTGCCTTATTAAAATATTATCTGCTTAGATAGGTACTTAAAACAATGTAGGTAGGCCCTTATAAAAACTATGCTTACATTTTTGCTCTTTACTATCAAAAGCAGATAAATTTTCGTGGACCCCCATTAACATCTTATGGACCCCCATTTTTTGTTCACGCCTACGTAGACCCCCAGCAAGTCTCCCGTGGACCCCTGGGGGTCCACCTGGACCACTTTGGGAATCACTGGTCTAAGGAGTCTTATTACAAAACAAGAATCTACAATAGATTAACCAGCACTCATCAAGGCAAATGTTAAACATAAAACTATTGTTAGACCATGTTGTAAAGTGTATAACTCGTAGAGTTAAGAAACAAAGAGTTATGGGACATACCCTGGTTGAGAGTCACCCATAGGATGCAGCAGCATTGTCATTTCTGACAGCTTGTTGAAGGCGATGCCTGCCTCCCGGAAGATTTCGCCCACCTACAAACAAGGCAGACATGTTAACTATTTTAATATAGTTTTCAGATTCATTCAAAACGAAACCATATTTAGGCTGACCAACTTTGAAAACCACAGTCATTTTTAAGCTGAAACTTGTCAACATGTGCCGAGGCAGAGGAGTCCATAGGCCACATTTTGGACCTTTTCGGAACAGCGTATCCGGAACTAGAGGACTACAGGCACTTTGCACTAGGTGATATTCTGACGCTCATGCAGTCCTTCTTCAGAAACCCTGCTGTGGGTGAGTAAGGCATGGGATAAGTACAAAAGAACCGTGAGGTTCGACGTTCTTCCTTGATATAGGGCCCCTTATCCAAGATAAGATAAGATAGGCTGACCAACAGCTTAACATACCTTCTGAAACATGGAATCATCATTATTATCAGACAGTCTGGTGATCCAAGCCTGGAATGTCCTAACCTAACAAAGTATGTTTCCTATGGGAATGGAACCCATGACCTTCGGGTCTAAAGCTAAGGCAATAATCAATGGAGTAAGGAGGCAGCTAAACAGATAACAAGCATTGATGATAAGAGTGGTAGCACACTTTGTAAGGAGTAGTCCGTCTGGGGAAGTACCTCCACCCTACAGAAGACCGCAGCCAAATAACACTGTGATGCAGTATTGTGTTCCTGCTGATGAGTAGGGTCGCCAGGCTCCAGATGGGTTGCTGTGCTGATAGCGGACAGGTCGACAATGCACTTGTGACATCTCCGGTGTTTTAGGTGTTCATAGGCTACGGAAACCGCTTACCATCAGGTGGGCCGTACGCCTGTTTGCTATCTTAATTGTACCAAAAAAAAATTATGTGTTGAGAGTAATGTGTTACGAGGTTTGCAACTTTCATGTGTTGTAAACCTGTACCACACCAGACCCAGCACACACACAGCTTTAAATCCTCCCAAATGTTTTCCCCACATATTTTCAGGCACACAACGTTTTCATACAGCTTTGGTGGAAAAGCAGCCTAACACATGTTAAACCATATTGTTCAGATGTAAACTCGCTTAGACCTAGACAGAAATAGTGATAGAGCTCCTAATGTGAACAGTTACAAAAACTGACTAGTAAAACATAAAAAAAAATTTAACTTGTGAATGTTTTTATTTAAAGGCACCACGAAATAAAAACATATAGTTATTTGTTAATGAAAATATGATTGTGAAACAAAGGAAATGGCTAGTGATAGAACTAAGAAGACCGAGCTTCCATACTGTGCCAACATCACCCAAGAAATGGAACAAGGCAAAGGAGAAGATAAATTTAAAAATGAATTTAGTTGGTATGTGCAATTTATGTAAGTAGCCAGTAGATGTAAGAAGGAAGTAGTTACAGTATCTAAGTAGTTCAACAAAACAGACAGAGACAAGACACATTCTCAGATTGTTACATTATCAATCTAAGGATGTGTCTTTTATATGAGTAGGTTTTGTTGCTTTAAACAAGCAGAATATGGATGATGTTACATTATTGAATTTAGATTAGTCAAAGGCTTCTCATGTAAAACAATTAAGGGATCAAAGAGTATAAAAAGACATTCCGTAAAAGCATTTCATTGTGTGTACAGTGATAATAAAAAGCAAATACAAGTTGAGAGTCACAGGAGGCATTCCAAGAAACTTTAAGGTTATCATAGCTTTATTGTGGGGTAACAAACGTATTTATAACTTACTTTAGCAGCGGAGTTGTTCATTGTCGGCGAAGGAGAGCCTGAAGATTCCGAAGAACTATCGCTCTCGAAGAAATCCACCGCTAATGATTTGAACGACCCCAACACAATTAAAGTGTTCAACCTATGTAAATACGCGGCAGCGATGATAAACGACAGAAGCTAGCAAAATTCGCGATAAGTGAGAGTCAATTTGGACGAAATCGCTTAATTTAATGTAATTAAACGATATTTATTCGAGTTGAGGTTGAGCAAAACATTTAGTTATCAAGCACAAATTCAATAACGATTTTGACACGGAGAACAGACATTTGTTTTTTAGTAATGGGTTTTACGGCCATGGATACAAGTCCTTTATAGCCCCTCTTAATTTTTTTATCTTCTTCAGTCCTACAGTGTGGTTTCGTCAAGTCAAAAAGTCTAGTCGGTAGTCAAGTCCAGTCAGAAGAATCAGGCTAAGTAAAGTGGTAGAAAAACTGCACTTAGCGATTACTAGGAGCTTTTGATAACAAGCATGAAAATCACATAAATCAAACAATGTATCACTTCCCAACACTCACGCTTGTTATCGAACACTTTGCGAATAATAATACACCATTATTATGCACAAAAACTCAATAAAACACAAATTTTGGAAAATAAAATACAGCGCCAAAACTGCTCTTCACAGCTACCCGCCAAAAGTCGGAGAACAGACAGACATCACAGACAGTCACGGCATGTCAGAAAGAAAATAAATGACAGCAGTTAGCTAAGCTACCGCAGTGTTGCAAGATAAGCATCTTTCAACACTGCAGCATGGCATGATGGCATGCATAGAAATTCATAGAAAGGTGGTTCACACATTTAGGACTTACTCAAATACAAACCCTGCGTACAGGGTAAACCATAGTCAAATTCCTAAATCAATGGGATAAAGATGATTGAAGCAAACTTGGTATTTTATCTATTCAATATAGAAGTTCCGAATCCGAAAAACATGGACTTTCAGATGAAAAGCCGTTTTTAAAAATAAAAAGTATGCCATAACGGGTGGACGCCGGGAATTGAGAAAAACAAAGGGATGTCAACGAAACGGATGTATTGATCCCAAAAAATTACAAATTTTTCCCGACAATCGTAGTTGTCGTAGAGCCACGAAACCGAGCGGGACAGAGCTATGCGGCGGGAGAGAGATAACATTAAGGGACGCCACTAACTCTCACTCTCCCCGCCACACGCGAGGTGCTAAGAAAAGCCCGCGTTACACATTAAATTTTTTTCTCCGTCTGCTAGAAAAGTCTATCAATCAAATCTATCAATACCTATAGTAGCCACCACCGTCTTTATAAACAAAAATAAATCGTTGATCTCATTATTATTTATTAATTATTCATATTTATCCATCGAAAAAAATTTCATATTGTCACACTGTGGCATAGACTTAGTATATTAAACAGGATTGAGTAAATCTGCAAATTGGCATAGAGGCAAAGCTGAGCCCAGCGAGATAGAAATGGTGGAGGAACCTGTCTCTTTCTAGCAAATACAAGCTTTATCATGTTGGTACTTGTGCAAAATAGGGTGACCATGCTCCTCTGGAAAAAAGGGGAAAGCAGATTTTTTTCAGTCACAATCAAATGTTCCGAGTGAGCAGGTGCTAACCTTCTCCCAAGTAGTTCTGTGCTGTGCAAGTAGTGTGTGACTTTAAGTTGTGAAGTTGGAGTCTAGTTGAAAATAACGTTTCGTAGACATGTCTATTGGCTCCCTCGAGGAAGTCAAGAAAACTTTACTAGTGGCCTTGGCTCCACTAGACAAGCAGGCTTAACGGCTGAACGTAATACCTCAAGGTTTGTCCACTCCAAGTTAGGTCGCACCTACTGTTGTTTAACTCGCGTAATCGTCACCAACATTCACGTCCCGCTAAGCTATCTAACTAACTACTTATGTGCAGTATTTACGAATCTTTAAATATTTTGTCCCAATCAAAAAAATTATCATGGTTACCCTATTAAAAAGAGATAGATTCCTCCACTATTTCTATCTTTCCTGCTCGGGTTTTAAGTCATTTAGCTTCCTGTTAAACATACTAAGTCGATGCACTGTGGTCAAACATACCGGATACAGCACAACATAGACAACTAATCCCGATTTAAAAAAAAAAAATGAGCTAAGTGAAGAAGCAAAATTAATGAAGTGAGTGAATGAAACGAACTGAACTGATGATGAAGTTTGGTAATGTTTGGTGCGTGTATTTTTTGTGGTGTAAAAATAATAGATTATAATAGGAACCAAGCTCTGCCAAGCATTTGTATTAATAATAAGTGCTACGGACAATAATATGTTTTTGATTTACTACATATAAATCAAACCAATTTCGTACAGTGTTGGTTATTTATTATTTGTGTTAAAGATCGCCACGCCTGTAGTTCACGGAGATGCACCCACTTTTTCGTAATAACTTGCAAATCACTCGTCTCAAGTGCTCTTCAGTCCTTCAAATGTAGCAAGGAAGGTTTAAATAATGATGTACTGATCCGATGCATAATTATGTCATCTTTAGTTCCATATTTTCTTTGTTTTAAAAAAATGGAATTTATTCTAATTTTATCCTTCGTTTCGCTGGTATCCGCGTATGATAAAGGTAAGGATTACTTACAACCGTTTTAATAAACAGAAAATAATTTTGTAATACGACCAACATGATACTTCAACTAAATTGAAATTGGTTTTAGATCCTAAGACTGACTAGGTATTCAGTATGTTGTGAAAAAGTGAACAAACAAAAGATTGAATGTGGCAGTGTTTCAGGTCTTAATTAATTATAGCTTACTTTTATAGCTTAGTTTATCTGGTCTCCTTGGAAAGCAATGATTTCAACTAATGATGAGCACACAGTAGAATTTTGCATATTTTCTGTACAAGTACATTATTATCTTTGATAACACAATATCCCATATAATAGTAAATATATTGCTGAATCCCCCTAGTAGTTAGACAACCAGGCCACTTGGCCCACGATGATAATTTAACAGGGGAATTTACGGAACAGCTGTCATTTGATTCCACTTTAGTCCACATCTTTATCCTAGTAATACTCTTTGTCCAAGCCTAGTTACACCCTCAGCTTACGCTTCAGAGCCTTTGGTACCCTGTAAATCATGGTCCTAGATTTGGCGGTACTGGTTATTACAATGGAGCGAATGCCATCTGACCTCTGCAACCCCTTTTACAAGGAAACCGGACCAACAGAAACTTGACACAAGGTGTGTTAGTAATACATACAAATCGTAAGTCCTCTTGATTGGAACATAAATTCATTAATGGTTTGTTATGTTTTGTCACACATTAACCATTTGCCTGCGTTAAACTACATAACAATAAAAAATCCGTTGTTAAGAACATAATATAGTTTCCGCGCAGTTTAAAGGTTAAATAAAACTATTTTAACCTTTCAACTGCGCTAAAACCAATTCAATTGTTTAAAACCATATTATGGTTCTCAACAATTGAATTTTTATTGTTATCTAGTTTGACGCAGGCGAAGGATTAATATGGTTTTTATCACGTTTATTACTTAATTTTAACTAATGATACAAAAACATTGCAGCTTCCATGGTTGCAAGTAAAATTGATTAACTAAATTGTTTTAGCATCTTTCTACGGAGCGAGTTATATCTCATACCCACTACAAGAGGCTAAAGGAGTCACAGACATAAGTTTCCGATTTAGAACTCACTTGTCTGATGCGTTGTTACTGCTCGCTGCCGGCAAGACTGATTATTGCATGGTAAGTTCACCTAAATTTTGTTTGACTTATATGTTGAATTGTTTAATATTGAACAAAAATAATTTAATATAACATGAAAATTGTTCATTCAATCAAAAAAAAAACACATGATTCCCTGATTTTGCTTTGTGTCTAGAGATGGGCGCCTTAGAAAATTATCCATTTATTTCCAGAATTTTAAAAAATTCTACATTAAATGGGAATTAATTGTTTTTTCCCATTTCTTCCCCTTACATTTTATTTTCTCCCTCTGGAATCAAAAATAGCACTCCAGGTCCCTAATAGCACAAAGTTATCTGGGAAGCTATACAACTTATAACATAGTAAATTTTGACAGAAGGCACTTTGTTCTGCTTTAATAAACTTATGATTGCTAAAATTTTCTCAATGTATGCTGTTTGACCGGTATAAATTTATTATCCCCACTATTTATTTTTGGAGTCCACAACTCACTTTGGGTTACTGTATCATGCTAATGTGAGTGTGGCTCAATGAGGGACTGGATACATATTTCCGACAACATGGATAAGTAGAGTAGATTTTACACATAAACAAACAATTCTCAGAATCGAAGCCACTGCTCCTTATTCCAAAATTGTTAAAGAAATCTAGCACATCAAGATAAAATTCTCTATTTGATTTTAGTCTGTCTATAAGCGCCTGTAGAAGAGTGACAAATACCAGTATAGTATCACCACAATTACATCACCATATCTGACAAACATGTTGTAAGGGAGTGTATATTATTATGTGTGTGTAGAAGGTACATTTCTTTTTTTCAAAACAGATCCGCTTAGAGGGTGGCAGGTTGAAACTCCATATCAACCTTGGGGCTGGTGAGAGCGAACTCTCCTCTCCTAAAGGCCTACACCTTAACGACACTCAGTGGCATCATGTCAGCATTGTACGGAGGGAGGCCAATCTTACTATGAAGGTAAGATTTTTATTGCATCCATTCATGTGATCATTGATTTTTTTTCTTTAGAATCTTGTAATCAGCCCTTTTGGCTGTGTTCAATGATAATATATTTAGGAACAATCATTACTGCAGAGGCTTATATAGGCTACAAGACATGGCTTCCTAGATCCAGAAGCCTACGACGCTTCAGGCGGAGGAACCAGTCTGGTATGATGAGCTGTGAGACTAGCTGATTTTCTAGTCTATGTTTGTAGATACTTGATAAAGAATTATTTAACGGTTCATCCATCTGCCTGCTACAAACTTTATAACAATAAAAATTCCATTGTTACCAACGAAATCCGGTTTGTGCGCACTTGAAGGGTTATTAAGAAGCTGAATGTCGTAACCAAGAGACTTAAAATTTTCACAGATAATGTTTAAAAGTTGCGTATAAATTACATTAGATGGACAATGTGAAATGAAAAATCTGTGAAACTATACACTATACACTGCTTGATATAGACACATCAGCTGTAACAGCTGCTTGTTACAGCTGATGCGTCGGTTTGTTATTTACCGTATCTGCGTCATAGTCGTCGCAGCGGCCGGGCGGCCGAAGCGTAATCCTTGCATTGTTTCGGGTTGGAGGGTGTGAGTGTGCTTTCTGTATGTTAGCATTATTAATAACTAGCTGTTGCCCGCAGCTCCGTCTGCGTCAAAAAGTAGCCTATGTTTGACCCCGGGTCTTCAACTATATTCATACCAAATTTCATCAAAACCCATTCAGCGGTTTGGCCGTGAAAGCGTAACAGACAGACAGACTTTCGCATTTATAATATTAGTATGGATTGTGTGTCGATAGCTTAATAACTATCATTTTCAAGGTTGACGAAAGCGCTGTGAAGAAGAAGCTTCCGGGCAGGTTCTTCGAGCTGAACATCCATTTCGGAGTGTTTCTCGGTGGCCAGGGAGACTTCTCAGAGTTGTTCCTTGGTCACATGGAGAACTTCAGGGGATGTATGGAAGATGTGAGTTATGTTTAAGTACTGTGTAAATCCTTATTTGCTGAGTTTGGATTCAAAAATTTCGAGACCTCACAACCTTGTCAAAAGTTTTACATATCCAATGAAAATGTCTATATACTGCATTGATAAAGACAATTGTAAGTGATTCTAATTTTGTCAAAAAAAAAAAATCATTTAGATTTTTTATGAACTTTCACATTTCATCTAGAAACACACAAATTTAGATGGTCTTAAAATTGCTTTTTTTTCTCAAGATATTTTCCTTTTGGCTTAGATTTATGACCACCGCATAATCCTGAATGGCAATAAGTTTCTTCTAGGTAAATCTAATTCCATTCGATAAATACTCACCCAGTATTCAGTCCGGTGAATTCTCCCCTCTGAATCGTTGGTCCGACAGTTCTGAACGTCGTGAACTTTTTTCCCTAGTAGTCCGATTTATCGGCCAAACAGGAACTACTTATCTATTCAAATTTTCAATACAATGTTACCCAATCAGGTTTTCTACAACGGCGTGAAAGTGATAGAGAAAGCTCGAAGCCGCAGTGGCTCGGTGCGTGTGGAAGGCGTCACTTGGAACTGCGCTCCCGAGTTCGATGCCGACCTAAATGCAGATATCAGTTTTGTGGACGAAGGCGCTTATCTTATACTCCCCAAGATCAATTCTAGAGCTGGTGGGAGGTACGTACATAGACAATCTGGAGGGCAGTCGCGCTAATTGAAAATGACGTTTACGAATGCTTTACGTTTATCATAATCGATGAGTTGACAGCCCTCGCGTTCTTGGTTTTGTTTTGGTAAATAATTTAACGACATTTGTAATTAGTATGCTTGCCCTCCTGCTTTTGTAGTTTTGTCGTTAAAAGGTATTAAGATGTTAATACGTTATTGCTGGCTTTGCGTATCTAGCTGCCATCTGGTGGTCGCTAAAGGAACCACGTAAGAGACCGAGAGGCGGTGCCGCACATCTCTGACACCAGGGTGTACATGGTCGTTTGACAATGTAATCTACACGAAATGCTAATGAACGTATTTACATAAAATTTTATAATTCGTCATAAATTTGAAATTATTTATTAATTTATTTAATTATGGCATGATAATGTTACTTGCTCATATTGTGTTGTTGTAGATTGTTACTATACGGTAACAGAGTTTTTCAACACCATCTCACGACCATTGACCCTGTTCGTTTAATGAATTCCCAAATGGCAGTCAATAACAACGACTGAATGTGCCTTCCGATGCACAGAATCATATGAATAAATGAATAAAACTTTATTTGCAATAAACATATTTATTAAGCGCTAACAAGAAGCCTATGTTTAACCTCGGGTTTTAACTATATCCATACCAAATTTCATTAAAATCGGCTCAGCGGTTTGACTGTGAAAGCGTAACAGACTGACGGGCAGATTTTCGCATTTATAGTATTAGTAAGGTAAATTTTTTTTTATACAACTAAGTTGGCAAACAGGCGCACGGCCCATCTGATGGTAAGTGGTTACCGTAGCCGAAAGACGCTTTTTCACGCCCTTTTAATTTGAATATGGATATATTATGGATGGATACTATGGAAGTTTGGATTAAGCATGCAATGTTCTAACCACACTGGAAACAACTTGGCAATGTAAGCTTCCGATGGGAATCGAGTCCACGATCGTATCTTCAAGCATACGCTTTAATCACTGGTACGTAAAAACAGTTATTCATGTTAACACTTCATGAGCTGATAATTTTTTAAAAAAAGAAGTTTGTTTAAAAAAATTGTATAACTAAACAAATTTTTGAAAATTTCAGATGGAACATTGAATTCAAAACGATAACTCAGAATGCCATTATTCTGTACAACGCCGGCGGAGGTCGCGGGTCCGACTTCCTGGCCGTCGAGATTTTGGATGGTGCGGTCAGGGTCAAAATGGCACGTGGTCAAATTGTCCACACTTTAAGAATCAACGATGGACAGTGGCATAAGATGCATCTGACTTTCAACCCTTCTCTTATTGAGGTTGGTATATCTTGCATGTTACGATGTGTATCGACGACTGGGGTTCTGGAGGCCTATTTTAGGAATGTATGACATAAATGTCGAATTAAAATCGTTCGATATCGGAAAAAAAATATTCGACTCGCCGATTTTGCGTGAGTCTCGCTTTTCAAAAATAGCACTCCTGTTTCCGTGTGTGTGTGTGTGTGTAAATTAAATAAATAATATAGGCGTAACATTAATATTATTACTAACATAAACTGGACCTTTTGTTGTATAATAAGCAGCTCCCTTGTACTTTCTTTTCCTCTTATGTATAATCCTTTACATTTTATTGTGTACACGAATAAAAAATTTGAAAAAAAAAGAAAAAAAAAATTAAAAAAACAAAAAAAAAGAAGATTATTATTATGTATATCCGCTTAAAATTCACGGGTTACCCCGGTCCTTTAAGAAGCTTGCGCGGGCAACACAAGTTGATGTCATTTTTTATGCTATGCTGATATCTTTTTCGTCCAAACGTGTTTCCTAATTGCATTCTTAGATTACGCTTTTTAGCCTACGGTACGCTGTAAGTCATGGTCCTTGATTTGGCGGCACTGGTTGTTACAAAGGAGCGACTGACGTCTGATCTCTGTAATTATTTTTATAGGGAAACCAGACCAATAGGAACATGACCCGAGGTGTGTCAGTGGTCATCACTGTCAGATTTTTTCAGGCCGACAACTGTCATCTATCGATAACAACCGGGACGAACGGCTTAACGTGCCTTCTGAAGCACGGAGGTGCTCAAGATAGAAAATGTAGCTAATGTCGACCAATCCAATATGTCGCGCTCGGCTAACAAGCTTCTCATATGCTATGCTATGCGATTTTGTGTTATATGTTTTCTCTTGCTTTGTTTGCTTGCGAATTGTCATATTCATACATGTTTTTAATAAGTACCATATGTTTGTTTGTATGTACATCTAAATGTATATAATACTCTCAGATTTTCTACAAATCAGTACAAAGTTTTTATAATTGCGAATTATGCATTTATATTTGTTAATTTTGGCGCTTTTGCGAATTAATTACTTAAATGGATGATTATAAAATGGACAATTAATAACAGATGATTATAAAGATATTGTTGATCTATACAAGATATTAATTTTATCTTACTAAACGCGAAAGTTTGTGTGTTTGTGGATGTATGTTTGTTACTCTTTTGACGGCTAAACCGTTGAACCGATTTTAATGAAATCTGGTATCGATATTGTTGAAGACCCAGATGTAAACATAGGCTACTTTTAGGCGCAGGCGGAGTCGCGGGAACCTGTTTGTTATGACTATATTTATCACTTGAAGTGTTTAAAGTTTGTCAGTTTGTTTGTATGGGATAAGTGTCGGATCTGCCAAACAAATATCAAAAATTATTTCTGTATGTATATATCTTCATAATACTGTATTTAATTTTGTTTTTAAAATTGTGCATGTATTTTCGCACACAACTGACAATACATTCTGGAACGGGTCAAACCTCGGGATAAACTATTTTTTTTTTTTGATTTGTGACATAAACGTCTTAGGGGTCAAATAAACTCACACGATAAGAATGAAGTACCAATATTAGATTGACTATTACTTTGCTTTTAGCATTAAGTTAGCCTAATGCGCTTTACAATCGTATTTTGTACAACAAAGTTTAAATAAATTAATAGTGAAACTGCTTGACACAGCTAATAGGCTAGATTCCAGGGTCAAAAGACTAACATTAAAATTAGTCCGTCTTTTAGGGAATCAAAATATATTACTGACTTTTTTTTCTTTAGTCAATTGAGCGATGAATTATTAAGATATAACGCATCAAAGTTTAGGAGTGGGGGCTCGTGACGTCACATATTGCGAAAATGTGTAGCACACTGACGTCACACGGAACTTTAACGAGCCATATCTTTACCACTCTTTGTTTAATTTTCAAAAGAAAAAATACGTCTCCAATATTTTGTGATTGTGACTAACTGACGGACTAATTATATTTTTTTAGGAAACTAGCCTAGCTAATACTAAGCGAAAGATCATCTGCTCGCTGCTTCTGCGGTAAGGTGGTTAAGGCGTTTGCCATAGACCCAAAGGTGATGGGTTCGATTCCCATGGGAAGCATAATTTGTTTAGTTGATAACAGTTTGGTTAGGACATTGCCGACTTAAATCACCCGATTGTCTAATAAGCTTTGTGAGGCGCGTTAAGCCGTCGGTTCCGGATGCCATCTAGTGGTCGTTAAAGGAATCACGTCAGAGGCCGAAAGTCGGGATATGATGATGATGAGTCCACTGCAGGACATATAGGCCTCGCCCAATGATTTCCAGAATTTTCGGTTGTAATCAGCCTGCATCCAGCGTTTGCCTGCGACCTTCTTTAGGTCATTTCATCATCTGTCGGTGGGCCCGACTGCCATTTAGTGGTCGATTAAGAACATCATGATGCTATTGCTATATTAGAAAAAAAACGGCAGTCGCTCCAATGTAATAACCAGTACTGCCAAATTTAGGACCATGATTGAAGCGTACCCTCGGCTCCGGAATACACGCTAGGATGATGAAGAAGACCATCTGTCGGTGGGCTGAAGTACCCTAGATGTCTTTATATTCCAAGCTAGATGACACCGAAGGAAGCGAATGATGTTTTTAGGCTGCCATCATCATGCGAATTTATGTGAATGATTGTTTTAATTTGGCTAAGCCAATTTTTGCGTTATTTTCTTTCTGCGCTGCGATGTATTTACCCGAGGTCCAAGTCAATTAATAAATATATATATGCGTATTATAGTATGTCGTTTCGTATCAAAAACTAAAGCATCTTGCTAATGATCGAGAGGAATGGAAGAGGTACCGACAAGTGCCCAGCTCTTAAAATGTATGATGATGAGTATAGGGACAAGTCACACAGATTAAGCTTAGCGAAAGTAAGTTCGAGACTTACATTATGGAATACTAAGTCAATGGTACTATATTTATAACAAATACGTTATGTAGATAAATAGAAAAATATATTTTTTCATCTTAACTTGACCAGGGAAATGAATCCAATCAAATCTATGTGAAAAGAAATGTCAATCGATATGAATGAATTTAGAAATGTGCATTTAGCGAATTTGTCTTTTATCATTTGTAACCAATATCAGAATTTTTGAACAAATTGTCTTATTAAAGTTGCAAAATGATGACTTTAAATAGTTCAGATTGTGAATCTATAAGAAAGAAATGGCGCATTCTCGTGTCGGAGGCCAAGATCCACTTTGGGTTTCTGCGCCATCGTAGTAAGTGAATCTTTGATGGAGACCTATGTCCAGCTGTGGACGTCTTGTGTCTCAGATAATGACTAGCTAAGCTTTTCGAATTATTGATTACATGATTATTATTTATTTCTAACTATACAAGTACATCTTTAGTAAATATTCAGTAACAATTTCTCGTATCACTCTCATTTGTGTATTAGAGAAATAAATAAATTACGCTTTAATACATTGTTATATCTTGTGTCCTTGCGAGTGTGTCTATAGACTCCGGTGAATGACTGTGGGCCGTATGCTGGTTCAGCTCAGCGATTTGTATTGAATAAATAATGAAGAAACTAAAGTCCTCCTATATAAAATATTCGAATATGTATAATGTACAATCTATACTAATATTATAAAGCTGAAGAGTTTGTTTGTTTGTTTGAACGCGGTAATCTCAGGAACTACTGGTCTGATTTGAAAATTTATTTCATTGTTGGATAGCCTATTTATCGCGGAAGGCTATAGGCCTGGGCGAAGTCGTGACGGACTGCTTGTAATATTATAAAGCTGTAGAGTTTGTTTGAACGCGCTAACTTCAGGAACCACAGGTCCGATTTGAAAAATTATTTCAGTTGGATAGTCTATTTATCGGGGAAGGCAATTATAGGCTAGGACGAAGTTGAGACGAGCTGCTAGTATAGAATAAGACGAATACTCAGTGCTGTGGAAACTCGCTAGCTTTTGATCATTGTTATCTTTTTATTGTCAGCTACAGTTGCCGTTGGTACTCCTAATAAAAAAGAAACTTATGTTTATAGTGTACTGAATTATGTGTAAATATTATTGGCTCTGTGTCTGTGGCTGAGGAGCTCGTTAGTCAAATGCGCGTGTAAAGCGACGGCGTGACACGACCACTATTGTATTGGTCGCCATTTAGTGGCATTCTCTATCTTGAGCTCCTCCGTGCTTCGGAAGGCACATTAAGCCGTTGGTCCCGGTTGTTGTCGATAGATAGATGCCTTAGGGCAGCCTGAAAAATTCTGAGTGTTGGCCACTAACACACCTCGGGTCATGTTCCTGTTGGTCTGGTTTCCCTGTAAAAAGGGGTAAGGAGGTCGGACGGCAGTCGCTCCATTGTAATAATCAGTTCCGCCGAATCTAGGTGCATGACTTACAGCATACCCTAGGCTTCGAAGCGTAAGCTGACGACGCAACTAGGAATACGCGCTAGGATGATGATGATTATTGGCTCTGTGTCTGGCAGAAGCTTTTGCCTGTGGCGTCGCGTGCGTGGTGTTATGTTAAGTCCCTGTAAATTGTTCTATTCCAGAAGTTAAGCTATCTGTTTCCTATAAATTGTGTTTTAAATATTAATAACAAATATAAACTATTGAATTAATGAACCAAAATTCCGATAAAAAGCAGGAAAGCCTAAGCAAAACGCTAAGATAAAAGGGAGAGACAATCTTGCTATGATATAAGTCTGTGGGCTTATTTATTTATTTATTTAACCTTCATTGTACAAATTACAATTTGTAAAGCACAATAGGCGGACTTAATGCTAAAAGCATTATCTAACAGTCAACCTTTGGGTATAGCAGAGAGCTTAAATGTGGGTGTACAGAAAATACCACGGAAACGGCTTGTAAAATCTATAGCAATAGTCTGGCAGAGGTGCCCTATTTGGTTTACCTTTGTGCGAATGTCGTCAGTTTTTCTCCATTTTTGATCGCCATTTTTGAGCAGTAATTTCTTTTAGTGTGTTTTGGTTTCAAGAGATAGTGGTAAAACGATTATTCTATTCTGTAGCGAATTAGCTGACACGTAAGGTGTAAATAGGAGTGACAAAGCTCCTGTATGTGTGATTTTCTATTGCGTACGATAAAATTATGTTAATACATTTTTGGGAAATTTCAAAATTGCGTGAGAATGTATTCAGGTTACACAATACCGTGAGAAATTATTTGCAGCGGTAGCAACATGTGCGAGTTGCAACGCCGAATAAATTCTAAATCTCTTGTAGCATTATACCTGTATTCTGATACTATGTTGTTTGTGTACAATAAAGATTTTTATATACATACATACATACATACATTATTTGAATATAGGTCTGGATATGGACGGCATGGAACTTCACTCACAGTTACGACTATGAGTGAAGCACTGATATTCTAACATGAAATCCATACAAATCCATTCTTCCGTATATTATGAATGAATGCTAAAGTCTATCTGTCCGTCTGACTGTTACGCTTTCACGGCCAAACCCCTGGACAGATTTTGATAAAATTCGGAATGGATATTTTTGAAGACCCAAAATCTAACATAGGCTACTTTTCGACGCGGGCTGAGCTGCGAGAATTATCCTATAATTTCACTATTTACAGCTAACGGTGGACAACATAGCAATGAGTACGAGAATCGAGAGTGGGGGGACGAGGTACCTCGATCTATCTGACTCCTTCTATCTCGGCGGCATAGAGAGTGAGAAACGACAGCGGGCGTTCGCCAAGGGAATTAAAGCTGCTGATTCTAGTATTATGGTAAGTTATTAATTTTTATTTAGATTTCACTTTTTCATGATAAAAGACTAGAATTTTTAGACATTTGCCGATTGACTGTAAGACATTCCTTTGTACCAGTTACAAGGTAACCCTTTTTTGCACAGATTAAGTCTGACAAGAGACTTTCCTTCTCTTTGCGTATTCTACCGTTTGTACAATGGGCTGTACTCGGTGGTACTGTTTGAAATGATGACAACAATCACTTTTTACCATAGCTCTTCTCACCATAGACAGGGAACTCACATGCTTTGGAACCAACAATATCAAGAACTGTGCACGCCGTTTTTTGCCGTATACTCTGATATTATGGAATCAGATCCATGCTACAGTTTTCCCAAAATAAAGATTTATCTATGATCGGCATCGCTTATTACGTGAGCATTACTCTTGGTGTTACAGGAGTCTATAGGCTACGGTAACCACTTACCATTAGGTGGGCCCTTTGCCTTTTTGTTCTATTACCTTGTTAGTTTACTCTATTACCATTAAAAATACTGTTTTTTTTATCTAGCTATACATGTCCCACTGCTGGGCATAAACATCCACACTTTTTTTTACATAATCGTCAAACAAAGTCTAAGATTTGCAATTTTCTTGAGATACTTTTTTCTTTGTCCGTCCGGAATCCTATCCTAATGTTAGCTATAGTAAATTTGTATCTTTGTTAGCACTTCACGCTCTATCTACTGAACCTCATCTTTCTGAAATTCCGCATATTCACGAATGCTAACAGCCTGGCCGCGGGGCAATCCGCCAAAGCGAATTTCGTCGCGATGCCACCGGCGACTAAAAGAAATACATACAAATGCATTGTTTGCATGTTTGCATGCATGTTTCACTGCACTAATCGGTACTACTTCTCATTTTGCCTCGCCAGTCACCAGTTATCGTGGCTTTTTAGGGCATTTTTTATAAATTTATTTCAGTCGCCGGCGGCATCGCTGGCAAGGCGTAGCGAATTGCGGGTAAAAGCAAGTAAAATGTCCGCCCATAATATCCATACTTCTAATAGTATAAGTGGAAAGTCTGCCTGTCTGTTACGCTTTCACGGCCAAACCGCTGATCGGATTTGATAAAATTTGGTATGAATATAATCTATTTTTTTACGCAGACGTAGCTGCGGGAAATTCGCAATAAATCACCAAAATACTAAAACAATATCAATCCACAGGGCTGCATAAAACCAATAGAAGTGGACGACAAAACCTTCGGTCTTCCCAACGCAGTGGTCACATTTGGTGTCAGCCCTAAATGCGTGTGGTGGTATCCGTGTCACGCGAACCCTGCCAACCCGCCGTGCGTTCCATTAGCGACTTGCGAGCAACACGGTGTCGATCATTTCACTTGCAAATGTGATTCTGATTTGTGCATCAATCCGGATTATGCTGAGAAGTATAAGGTGAGTTGCAGGCTGGAAATAGATATCGTTGTGTTTTATCTTACTGAATAATGTATGCTAGTATATCATCGCAAAAATCCATATCTATACATAATATTATAAGTGTGAAAATCTGTCTGTCTCCTTGTTATGCTTTCACGATAGCTTCGGGATTTGATGAAATTTGGTATATATATCCAAGAGGACCCGGGGTCAAACCTATACTTGTTTTCCACGCGCGCAGAGTCCTGGAAACAGCTAGTGTTTAATGAGCGTATTTTTTTTTATACGTAAATCTCTAGGACCGTCAATTGTCTTCTAGATTTTGTGAAAAGAATTGAATAGAAAAAAATCCTACATCAGTACAATCGTCGGGAGATTAGATGGACACACAAAGAAAAAACAAGAAGTACAATCCATACTAATATTATAAATGCGAAAGTCTGTCTGTCTTTCTGTCTGTCCGTTACGCTTTCACGGCCAAACCGCTGAACTGATTTTGATGAAATTTGGTATGAATATAGTTGAAGACCCGGGGTCAAACATAGGCTACTTTTTGACGCAGGCGGAGCTTTCACGAGCCTGATACAGACGGTTATTGCAATGGGCAACGAAAATCAAAAGAATAAGGTTTTGAGATAAGTATTTCGGGGGGGAAAATAAATTTGAAAAAAAAAGGTTTGTATCTATCATTGTAAAGCGCGAGAATTGTTCAGATTTCTCCGCTGCTTGCGAATGTGGATGCAAGAAGCTTTTCATCACGATTCTCGGTAAGTTCGTCGGCGAGAATTCAGCATGACAGTCCAACAGGCAATGGATTCCGCTTGTTTATTTAACTCTTTTATTTCTATAAAACCTCCCTCACGTTTCAATAAACAACCAGCCAATGCGCAGACAATAACTGTACCGAACAAATTTATTTTCAATATAATTCAGGTGTGGACGTAATATCAATCAACTACTTCACTCGCTGATCCTACACCTGTGTGGCTGTGTGATTGATCACCGTACTCTTACCTACATCTGCGTATTAGAATACAATATTTTATTTATTATATCGTTAAATTGAAAGTATAAAAGAGCCCTCAGTTTTTTTAGGTCACATCATGCGTTCGCCTATGAATTGTATGGAAAAATTAATTCTTATTCTTCGTCCAAGCAAGGTTTTAGTTTTTTTTTTAAATAACAAAATGAACTTATTCACATGTTTGTCAACACTTTTCACACGGAAGAGCTCAAGATAGAAAATGCCACTATTGAATTCCACGACTTCCGGGTCTAAAGCAGACGCCCTAACTATTAGGCCACAATAATTAAGATTACCTGGACCACTGGTTGAAATCTGGTCTTTAAAAATCTATTGGACTTGACGTAAAATTTACCTACTACGGGAAACAGCTAGTATTATCTATATTGTGCTAATACAAACAAACATTTTCATAGGTATACTCCAAATCGAGCAGCGAGCTTGAACTAGTGTCTCTGTACCCTTTAACCGTCCAAGAAGGAGGCGTAGCAGTAATAACCACCCAGAACATTGACGTTGTACTTGACCATCACAAATACGGCGTACGGCCATCCGGCGTGCTGCTTCACGTTGCCACGTCGCCGCAACATGGAAGGATTGCGGTGGATTTATCCCTGCAAAGGAATTCGCCACAATATACGAATTATATTGAGGCTGATGGGACTATGAAACAGTTTTTCACGCTTATGGACTTGTCTAGGGATAAGGTGAGTTTATATTATCATTTATTATTATTGTCTGACTGAAATGACTGACACTTCAGATTCATCTAGAATTCTAGACCAATAAATGGTCACGGTCACCGCCCTATCGTTGGCCGCTAAAAATCCCCATACATGCAGAATTATTATTTACCGCCTTATTCATTAAAAAATAACAAGCGTTCGTTAAGCCTAGTCTAACTAAAACATGCAAAATTCCTTTCTCTCTTGTCGATATTTTGATGTAAATGAACTACTATATAAATCAAGATGTCTTTTATAACGACCAGACCAATAGGATCATGATGTTCTTTAACGTACTATAAACGGTTGTCGGGACCAACGGCTTCATCTAGCACGGAATCATCATTATTATTAGACAATCAGGTGATTCAAGCCTGCAATGTCCTCACAAAACTGGAAACAACGAAACAAAGTATGCATCCCTAGGGAATCGAACCCGCGACATCTGGGTCAAAGGCAGATGCCTTACCAACTGGACCACGGAGGCAGATAATTATTAATAAGATATATTAAAGAATTTCAAACAAAAAAATAAATAAAAAAATCTTCCTTTTTTTTCACAAAGGTTCGCTACGTCCACGATGGGTCTGAAAATCATCAGGACGCCATAGTTTTGGACATGGAGCTGATTCCTGAGACCAAATTCACGTTGCCAAGCTATCTTCAGGGCAGGAACACGTTTGTTCTGCATGTGAACGTCACGCCTGTCAATGACCCGCCGGTTTTGAACTTGCTGCCGGGGAAAGTGTTGAGACTTACACAGGTAAGGGATTTTGTCATTTATTTACTTCCGTCCGTCCGACCGTCGCAAAACGTTATTCTGCCATATAAATCATACCTACCAAATAAAAAGTCGTAAAAATCGGTCGAGCCATTATCCACATACATCTGATGATTTGTATTTCATCCGACTCCGCATTTTTACAGATATTTTTTTGTATAATAAAAAAAAGCGACATCTGACATATTTTCTGACAAATATTTTTTTTTAATATATGCAGTTTTTGTTTTAGTTATTTTTTTAAGTTTTGAAACTGTACTTTATTTAATATTATATATTTATTTAAAAAAATACAGATCACCGATAGTCTAACAGTGAGCGTAAAATGAAATAATAGTTTGTATGTATAGCCCGACCAGGAAAATAAAAACCCTGCATTGGCGTCGTTATTGATCACCTTTAGGTGGCAACATGTATGTGTCATGTCAACAACAAAATTGACAGTGTCAGTTAGTGAAATAGGAATGAATCCTTCGTTTTCATTCATATCAAATGTGATAACATCTTTTATATCAGTTTTTTCTCATTACTATATATTGTTTTTGCCATTTTGATAAATATTTGTATTTGATAATCACAAAATACACAACGTCCGCTCCCGTCTCTTTTTGGCAGATGACATTGAAATGACGGAATGTTACTTGAATACCTAGTTGCCAGTAAAAGAAATTAGTTCTAATACTTTTCCACAATATGGCCAAGGCTGCTATTTTCCTGGTCGGGCTATAAGTAGATGTAAATGTTACAAAACTTCATTTTTAAAATTTTTATTAGCATGGTCTGATGCATGTGCGTTTTATTAATTTTATTTTTGCTATATAAAGCACATGACATGATATTCTCACAGAAATACGGAATGACTTCTTGAACACCAGCCAAATTTAAACAGTGTGTTTAGTATGTGAACTTTCAATAAAAAGTATATGTGAAAATCCCATAAAACCTTGTACCATGATTTCCTAATGTGCTGTAATTCTAATTATAACAACGTGTACAGTACATGAAATAATAAAATAAAATAAAAATTCTGTCAGCTGGTCATTAGATTTGTATGGGAAAACGAAACTTTTTTATCGGTTCTTACATTTTTTCTTGAATGTAGACCACGTTTAATGTACTAAACACACAATAGGCTGGTGTTTAAAAGTCACATGTGTTTAAAAACACTAACCAACCAAGATGTGCATTTGAACTAATCAAGACATATTTTGCTAAAATAAGTTAACAATTCCCTTTAGGCCATCGTCGAAAGTGATTGTTCGCAATAGCAGTTAATAAACAATGACCTCTGTTTGAAACAAGATCTTTTGATTTAGGAAACTTAGTTATTTTACGAAGACGTGAAGTAAAATTTTTATTTATATCATCATTATTTCGAGTAGGTTGCATTGTCAATCGACCATGTACACCCTTGTGTCAGAGTGATATATATGAAACCGGTGGATAGGTATATTTATAGGTAAGAACCCAATGTACTTATTACATTCCTAAACTATCCTATTTGATAGTTTTTATATGTAATCAAAAGACAGACAAAGTGCGCTTCATTTTATAATATTTGTAGATTAACTTCGATTATTTTTTTAACATTTTATGTTTTCAGATTGTGGGCCGCTGTTCAATTGTTTTGATTTGCTTGTAGTTGCATGTGTTTGTAAACACGTAGAGATGGCACGCCTAACTTTTTTGACGTAGTGTGAGTATAACATTATTTTATATCTTAACTAGCAAGCCGTGCCGTGCCGGCTTCGCACGGGTTTTATTATTTATTTATTCAACACTAGCTGTTTTCCGCAGCTCCGTCTGCGTCCAAAAGTATCCTATGTTTCACTCCGGGTCTTTAACTATGTTTATACCAAATGTCATCAAAATCCGTTCAGTGGTTTGGCCGTGAAAGCGTAACAGACAGACAGATTTTCGCATTTATAATGTAAATTAATATGGAATTATTGATTATACATTTCATTTTTACAAAAAAAATATATTTTTTTTAAAATTTTAAATTAAAAAAAAAAAAAATTATATAAATAATATTCAATTCAAGTTTTATTATATGAATGTGCAGCGCCTAAAGAAACCTGTCGGTTTTAGGCGTTATAGCTAATAATGCATTATGCACTGCATTAAGCATTAAAAAAAAATGGCACTATAATGGTTTAACTTTATTCTTTTTAGGCTTTTAACTATAGAATATACGTGATTTATTAACATATAAGAAAAATATTAATAGACAATTTTTATGATCAATATATTTTGTTATGAATTTTTATTTTTTAACATTAAATAAATTGAAAAGGCGCGTCACCGCCGCAATGAGAGGAGGCGGGAAGTGGCGCAGCGCCTCGTTGGTGATGCCATCTGCGCCCGGGGCTTTTTTTAGGCTTGGGCCTCAGCATCCGGGTTGGCGAAGTACTCCCGAAGGTGTTCTTGGACCATCTTGACACGGTCCGGGTTCTGCTGCTTGTTTGGCGTGGATTGACGTTCCAGATGTTCCGCGAAGATCTGCTGCTCTAAATCGTGGGAGGCTAATCGCATGCCTGCAGCGGTCGGACGGGTTGAGGTTCTGTTGAAAGCTGCCGACACAGGCGGTGAACGGAGAGGATATCACCGCCCACTGCGAGTATGTGGTTCTCTCACGATTTGGCTGCTTGCTCGTCTTGGCGTTCCTTTATCTTCACAATACAATATAACTTTATTGTCCACATCTGTGAAATCACAAAATTGGAATTATAACATTGTTAACAATATGAGCAAAGATGGACTTACTGCTAAGCCATCTCTTCCAGCCAACCTTTGTACAATAAGAGAACATGATGTAAGGGTGGGCCCAATAAAATAAAAAAATAATAATAATGTCTACTGTATAGATAAATCAACACATACATAGATATAATTTGGGAACAAGGGACAGCCACTAATAAGAAATACATCCATACTAATATTATAAATGCGAAAGTCTGTTTGTCTTTCTGTCTTTCTGTCTGTCTTTTTATC
The DNA here is from genome assembly GCA_947363495.1 of Euzophera pinguis. Classification (NCBI taxonomy): domain Eukaryota; kingdom Metazoa; phylum Arthropoda; class Insecta; order Lepidoptera; family Pyralidae; genus Euzophera; species Euzophera pinguis. The sequence goes on from OX376154.1 coordinate 18,192,977, forward strand.
TGTTACGCTTTCACGGCCAAACCGCTGAACGGATTTTGATGAAATTTGGTATGAATATAGTTGAAGACCCGGGGTCAAACATAGGCTACTTTTTGACGCAGGCGGAGCTGCGGGAAACAGCTAGTATAATATATATTCTACACACCTTGATGGGACAGATAGTGCTCCTTAACCTGGCTCTTAAAACTAGTAATAGCTTGAGCCATGCGAGTCACCAGAGAGTTGAGCTCTACTCTAGCAGCTGCCTGATGTCTTGGCGTCTGAACAAAATGGATCTGTCGTTCGTATAAACCGTTAGCGTCGTGCTCAACGTTCAGACGTCGATCGGAACGTTTGCGCTGAAGTCGAACGCCGCGAATAGCATAAAATAAGAGACCACAACTCAAAAAAAATTCTTGCAGGTGGATTGTGCAACATATTTTTAGTAATATCTGACGCCTTATTTCAATTCACTTAGGGCACAAGAAAAGTAATCACTTCGGACATACTGAAGGCAGAGGATCCCGATACGCCGCCGGAAGATTTGCTGTACACTGTACTTCACGGGAAGAACGAAGCTGGCAGGTAAATGTGATGATTCATACATATTGAGTGAGGTTACAAGGTCCTTGTACACCGTTGTCAGAGTTTTTGGAACCGCCTTTCGGTCTCTGACGTGGTTCATTTAACGGCTTAACATGCCTTCCGAAGCACGGAATCATCATTATTATTAGACAATCACGTGATTCGAGCCTGCAATGTCCTAACCAAACTGAAAAAACATCTAAAAAAAGTATGCTTTATTTATTTAGCTTCATTGCACACAGTACAAAAAAAAAACAAAAATATAAATAGCACTCGAAAACAGTTTGTATTTGTTTCCGGGGGCATCGGGCACAGGCAATATGACGATAAATTGATACATCGATGAACGAGTTCCATTTTTACTAAGTTCAACAACGTACGCTTGAAATTTTATCATTTGTTCACTACTCTTTATTTGAGATATCTCATATATATTTGAATTTTCTCAGTGGCCATATAGAAATGTCTGGCCAGCCGGTGGATTCGTTCACGCAACAAGACATCGACTCCGGAGTAATTTCCTACGTTCACGGATCTAACACGGACAAGCAGCTGAACAAGACGTCCCTTCGGCTTACTTTACAGGTATAGTATAGCTATTTGATTGCTATTTTAGTTGAGACATGGTCGGATCACGCTAGTGTTAAATGCTAATGTGAACTATGTGTGTGTGAATTGTCTCAATAAATCATATTCTATTCTGTTCTATTTTAACTTAAAATGAAAATTGAGATAAAAATCTAAATTTTCATTTGCAATTTGCATTTCATTTTTTACTCTAAAAAGAGTAGCGGTATGATGAGAGTGATGAGTGTTTTCCTAGGTGAATTGAATATACACATCTGGGTGCATTAATATTAACTTGGAAAATCCTTATTTACCTTATTCATATGCATAAAATATGCAGAAACCTTTTTGTAAGTTTATGGCCTACTTAAAAAAGAGAGAGATTCTGCTTTCGACATATATATGAACGTTGCAGAGTCTTATTTTTTCATTAGGTATTTATTTATTTCATGTACACACTAAAAATTTACATTGGAAAGTTAACATTAGGAAAATTTATTTATTATTATTTCTTTAAACTTTATTGTGCAAATACAATAGACTTCTTTACTGTGTTCATACTTGGTTAATATTGTTAAACTAAACAAAATATACACTAAAAAGTAACCGATTCTGAAAATAACAACAAAATTGGTTGTTAATTATAGCAGTAATTAGCATTTAAAATTTTCTCATGATAAAAAGTGGGAGCGTGGTGGGGACGTCTTGCTATCTCATTTGTACGCCACGAAATCAAGTGGCAGATCACTGCCACGTCAGTTAGTGTCAGTGACGTCAGTCACTGCACACACAGTACATCCTTTTCTTGTTTTTTGACAGTTACTCCTTCCTCCGAATTTCAAAGGCTTTTATAACTTATTTATTTTTGAACGGATTACAAAAATTATGTCTTATATATGATTCTGGTACTAAAGGTATTGATATGAAAGCGAAAATAAAAATGAGTAGAATATCCAATTGTAAAGCACAATAGGTGGACTTAATGCTAAAAGCATTATCTAACAGTCAACCTTTGGGTCAAGCAGAGAGCTTTATGTGGGTGTAAAATAAAGTTTTAACAACAGAAAATGTTTATACACATAGCGTATATATACATACAATATAAACACGTGTTTACAATATACCCTACATAAACAATAAAATATACTTAAATGCAAAGCAAAATAATGTGACGTAAGTCGGCAACTAGATTCCCACATCACTCAGCTGTGTGAGAAAATGCTCGTAAACAAGAGCTTTGAAACCAGCACGGCTGGAGGCTTTCCTAATTGATTCAGGTAGCGCGTTCCAGAGTCTGACAGCCGTGACGGCGAAGGAGTTGGAGAAAAATTAAAAGAGTTGGAGTAAATTAAATTAAAAGTAGAATTTGTTACAAATCTACTTATTTCTAAAGAGATTTCACATAATTCCCTACAATTACTCTTATAGTCTTCATTAGCAGTCAGATAGCATAGAAACCAGTGTACCAGGCATCCAGCGCGTGTCAGTAGTGCAGTTCTGAGTAATTACACCAGGCTATGTAGGTTCACGTAGCGTTACTTATCATTCCTAAAATTACTACATATTGCTAAGTTTTGTGAAAAACTAGGATATTTCCAGCAAATGAAATCATTACTTCAATCATTTGTTCATTCATTCACTCACATGTTCATTCATTTAAAAATATCGTTACGTACTTGGAGAAATCAAACTATTCTTGCACACATCATAAGCGGCTATGTGTGTTATAAATCATTTTATGGAGGAGTCATATCTAGTGTTGCCAACTTTATTTGGCCAAATATAGTATTTTTGAAAATAAGCTGTCAAGAATATAGTACATTTCTAAAAAATATAGTATTTTATGGAAAAATGACAAAATGGACAAAGATATACCTATTTCTTTTTACCTATTTATTTTGTAGGTGAAACTAAACTTCTTGCAATTTTTAACAATGTTTTGTATAAAACTATCTGTGGGGATTTTACTTATTGATTGCCACATTTTTTGAAATAATCTTATCTTCTTCACGATGTCCTAGTTCTCTTAGCGTATCTATTTTATTTCATTTAGCTTTCTTAAGAAACAACAACTACCTAATAAGTGGAATTATGATATTACGACTACTAAAATCCCATAGCAAAAATTAAACGAAATGTTTCTTTTTTATTTAAAATAATATTTTGTTGTTGTTCACTTATTATTGAGAAGTTCGGAAGTAATCATAGTTTTAGCATTTTATTAATCTCTCCTAAAAGCTAGTATAAAGGCGCGTTGCAATATGTTTTAAAATAAGGGTTTGTTTGTTTGTAGATTTCGGTGCTGAAAATATAGTATTTTTGCGTACTATATTTTTGTCCAACAGTATATAGTACGCAGACCCGAAATATAGTATAATACTATATAATATAGTACGGTTGGCAACCCTAGTACATCTGACATCACATAGAAACAATATCAAACAAAATACTTTTTGCCAGGTGTCAGACGGCATAGAAACCAGTGGTCCAGGCATCCTGCGCGTGTCAGTAGTGCCGTTACAAGTCCGCCTTGTCAACAACACTGGCCTACAATTAGTGCACAACTCCTATGCCATCATATCAGCTGATAATCTGACTTTCGCTACCAACGCTGATGACACGACCGTACAAGTCAAGTGAGTGATGTTTTTTTTTCTATTTTTTCCTTCGATAATTCTATTTATTTGATATGCCGTATGTTTATTTCATGTTTCTATACGGGATGCATTAGAATTCATTGGCATCAATTTAACTCTTTAACATTTTAAAAATGACTAGCTGTTTCCCGCAGCTCCGCCAAAACCCGGGGTCAAAAAGTAGCCTGTGTTTGACCCCGGGTTTTCAACTATATTCATACCAAATTTCATCAAAATCCGTTCAGCGGTTTGACCGTAAAAGCATAACAGACAGACAGACATTAGTATGGATATGTTGTACTGTATGTATGGATATGTTGTACTGCATGTATGGATATGTTGTACTGTATGTATGGATATGTTGTACTGTATGTATGGATATGTTGTACTGTAATAATTTTGCAATTAATGAAGTATACTTTAACCCTCATATATTTTTCAAGTTTTATTATTATTTTATTTGAATTTAATTCAATATCATTTTAATGTAAATGAAATACTTACCAAGCTCATAAGTGTGAAAGTATCGATTCGTATTCGTCAAACTAATCGCGTTGGTTGGCGTTGACAGCTACAATACCTAAATACCCGGCCGCGAATTATTTGATATGGTTTTAGTAATTGCTTTTTTTTAAACTGTATATTTAAAAGTATAATTATATCCAATCCCTGTTTTTGTAAATTTTTTCGATAAGTACAATTTAGGAAAGAATATCTATATTGCTGCAGTTTGGTGCCATCCACTGTCAAATTCGTCCAGGAGGACTATTTTTAAAAAGTCGCCAAGTCACGCAAAATCGGCGAGTCGAATGATTTTTGTTCCATATCGAATGAGTTTTGTTCGACATAATGAGTCATTTAAAAAAAGGACTCCAGGTCGCCCTGCCATCTTTTACGTGTTCTCCCTTTAAATCCAAAGATAATTCGGCGATTTCCTTTCCCAGGTACGACATAGTAAAACCTCCTCAATTCGGTGTGGTGGAACGGCTTCGAGTCTTGGACGGCACTTGGCAGACTGTAGATTCGTTTACCAGCGAAATGGTTAATTTCGGCCGCGTCCGCTATATGCATCTGCTTGGCAATCCTAACCACGATGAATTTAAGGTGAGTGATTTGCAGAAATATGATGGGAATTATCCAAAATGTTGTCTTAGAATGTTTTTCCTTTCGCCTTATGATGACACTGCCTCTATTACGATTCTTGGGTTAGAATTTATAGGATACTTGGTTTTGAGTCTAGGACAATGCAAGCTTGAATCACCTGAATTTTGACTGATCCTTCACCTGCGTGGAAACCAATTTTGGTTCTTAACAATGAAATTTTTATTGTTTCGGTTTTCAAGGTCCATGGAACATGTAACCCAAATAATATGAGTGAATGGTGTGTAGGACGGCCAGGTTCTTTGAATAGCTGTAGATTTGTTTACTAGCGTAAAAACGTTTTCACACTGATGACTTTTACATAAATCGTAGATTCCAGAAATTATGTCCTTCTAGTCCTTTCTCTTTATGGGGTCGGTCCCCCTAATACTTTCTCGTAATTTTTGACGAAAATTAATTTGTTTATTTTTTCACAGTTTAAAGCATCAGTGGGCTCGATACGAACGAACACGCTCTACGACTTTCGTCTGACTTTCATTAAACTCGAACTTCACCAGTCAGTAAACGAAGAACTAGTACTAAACAACACCAGAGAAGCCTTCATATCCTCACAGCATCTGCGATTCAAAACCAAACCGCTAGCTTTGAGCAATGATCGCATCCAATACACGATACTGAGGGCCCCTAAATACGGAATACTACATCTCTCTCTAGGAAAACATCATCTACAAACACATAGCACTTTCACCCAACAACATATAGACACAGATCAATTATGGTATAGATTGCACAGAAGAGCCTATTCTCATATACAAGATGAGTTTTCCTTCGTAGTGGGAGCGACGGAATGTGAAAATATAACAGGAGTCATGACTATAAGGCATATACCAGCGTCAACTGTCGCCGAACATTCGCAAGGTCGCATGCGAATGACATTAGAACGGTTACAAGTGACAGAAGGATCAAGAATGGTCATTCCCGCTACACATTTGAATTTTCGAACGGATTCTGTCACGAATCTAGTGTTCAATATCACTCGTTTGCCGAAACACGGCAAAATTGAAGTGATCAGTGAAAGCTTGAAAATTATGAGAGACAATACTACCTATTTCACTTTGCATGAGTTGAATTCCGATCGCGTGTATTATTCGCACGATGATTCGGAAAGTAAGCACGACTCGTTCCATTTCATGGCTCTGAGTCCCGAACCGGAAGATTTTCAATACGTTGGCGTCTTTCATATTGATATAATATTGAAGAATGATAATAGTCCCGTTCGTTCGAACGACAATGTGTTCCATATCGTGCACGGAGGTGCGAGATTGATAACGTCAAGGGATTTGAGTTATTCTGACGCAGATTTAGACACGAAACCATCAGATATAATTTATACAGTGCAAAGGAATACGAATGACCCTCCGAACGGTGGGATATTTAGAGCTGATAATCCTTCGGAGCAAATTGCAACATTTTCTCAGGACGATATCAATAAGAATTTGGTTTTGTTCAAGCATCAAGGTAAAGAGTATGGGAAGATGGCGTTTTGGATATCAGATGGGTTGTTTGATGTAAATGGCAATTTGGAGATTCAAGCGTCGCCGCCGTTTATACGGATGTATCCGACGAACGGATCTATTGTTGAGAATGGAAAGGCGGTTGTAATTACTGTTCGCGATATGCAGGTTAGTATTTGTAGATTGTATATCTTATTCAAACGCTTATGTATAGCATAAAGTAGAGGGTAAAAGTTGGAACCGATACCTAACCCCCGTATTCTTAAACATAACCTTATGGACGTCCTTCACTCAAACTCATTGCCTTAAGGAAGTCCTCGAACTTTCCTTGAAAATGACATTCTTAATTGATTGCTTGAGCGAACTCCAGTGAGGAAAGATACAGGTTATAACAACAATCCAAAGCACAAAAATTGTAAAATACAAAAGAATAGAGTAAAAATAAACAAATTAAGTAGTTAACTAGGCAAAATGTGGAATCTCCTTAAGTCAAGGAAGCTAGTGTCGACTAATCATACCAATGAGTTGGAGTAAGGTTGAGTCGAGTTTGAGGAAACGTTTAAGAATATGGGTGTAAGTGTTTGATAACCATTCGTATGACTGTGGCTTTTAAAATTTCATAAATTTCAACACAAGGCTGTGTGAAAGATTGTGTACCCTAGGCTCCGAAGCGTAAACTGAGGACGCAACTAGGAAAAACACGCTTGTACAAACAAGTGCAATAAAGAGTTTCTAACTAATATCAGGGTGGGTTCAAAAATATTGGCATAATTGATGAAAGTACTTATGAATATGACTTACATAAAGAGTTGTGCTTTTCTGAAAGTCCAGAGCAAAAGAAAGGAGCGAGAAAGTACTAGGCGTAAGGATCTAAAATCAGATATTATGCCAAGTATTAATGTAGTAAAACATTCCTCTAAATATCAAGCATTACGTTTGTTTAACAGATTGCCGGTCGATTATAAATGTATTCCAGACTTCATCTCTTTCAAAGATACACTGAGGTGCTTCTCGGTGGAAAAATGTTTCTATAGTCTGGAGGAATTTATTGGTCCTCAGAGTTAAAATATACTTGCAACATATTTATATATAGAAAGATTAGATAGTATTGACATGAAATGTGAAATCAAATTCTTATTATTATTTTAATTTTATTTTCAGACCCAATGTATATTGTTTTTATGAATGAATGAACTATGAACTATGGGATCGACACAATCCGACCGAAACAAATGTCAGCTGTTCTATCTTACAATACTTACTCGTTCAAAATGTATGGTACAGATGATTTCTTTTTTCGGTCAAAAAAAAGTTGCTCATATTAAGACTACTTTCATTAGTGGAAATTATGTCATTTTTTTTAATTCATACTGTATAATTTATCTCAAGGTGGACACAAACATGAATTGCCTTGAAGAGGACATCCGCTACGAAGTTACACTGGAACCTAAACATGGTACAATAGAAGTTGGGGAAGGGCAGGGGGCATACACTTTCACTCAGTTGGATGTAGCTGCAGGCAGGGTGGCTTATAGGCATCGAGAGCCTGATACGCCTTTGGATCAATTCAGGTATGGATTTGTTCTAAAATTCTTAATTTATTAAACTTTATAACATTTTAGGTGCGAATTAAGACCATTTATTCGTTAACAAAAGAACTACTACGCATAAATCGTATCCAGTTTAGAACCAGCCTTCGTGACATAATGGATTTATAAACTATAGCCCGACCAGGAAAATAAAAACATTGGCGTCGCTACTGATCGCCTTTATGTGGCAACATGTTTTAGCGTCATGTCAACAACAAAATTGACAATGCCATTTAATTAGATATAAATCAACCCTTCGTTTTAATTTTCGTTCAATATGATACCATCTTTTTTATCACTTTTCTTTCATACTATGAATTATTTTTGCTATTTTGTTAAATAAATCGTAGGAAATACTCACAAAATACACAATGCCCACTCCTGTCTCTTTTTAGCAGATGATGTTGATATGACGGAATGTTACATGAATGCTTAGTTGCCAGTAAAAGAATTTAGTTCAAATATTTTTCCGCAATATGGCGAAGGTTGCTATTTGCCTGGACTACACAAGAGAGAATTAATCCCAGTTTCCTTTGGTCATCGCATCATGCGTAAAAGGATAGAACGATTTAACTAATTTTTTTTTGTTGTGTTTGTTATTGTCAGGAGAAGGTTCTTATAAAAAAAAGTTTATACAGGACAACGTCTGTCGGGTCAACTAGTATTCAAAATATTTAAACGTGATGTCACCGTGTGGTGACATCGCAGAATAAAAATTTTAATCTACCAGCTTGTGCAGAGATTTTTTTCTTAGAAAACGCTGTGCACCTACTATGCTAACTTTTTCTGTTGTTTTCTTTGATGTCTTATATTTTTTTAAATATATTCTTATTTAAAGGATAGAGGGAAGGGAGGGACAGGGAGTTTACATAGACTAAGACATAGTGACATTAGCAAATCAAAGAGAAATATGCGTCGTATCATATTAGGATATTAACGAACTATCTAATTATTATTATTATTAATTGTTGATCACACTAGCACCTTTAAGCTGATGCGTGTGCGTCTTCTTGTTTGGAGAATTGGTATCTGTCTAGTCTATTTTTGAAACTGTTAACTGATGGTGCATTTATAACATTTTCCGGGAGCTTCTTCCAATCCTTGACTACTTGGTTAATTAAAAAGTTCCTCAATGGTTTTCTTTTTGCTTTTATACAACACATCTTTAGCGAATGACCTCTCAGACGCTTGCTTTCAAAGAATGTGTACAGTCCCTTCAGATCAGATACGTTATAAGATCCGTTCAGTATTTTTGTTTTTTTCTAATGGCAGACATCTTTTCTTAGGTTCAAAGTAATGTGCCTGGACACGTGGGGTGAAGGTACCTACCCCATAAAAATATTTCCGTCCAGTTATTGGGAACCGCTTCGAGTTACCACCAACCGCCCTCTGGTGGTGGAAGAGTCTACCAGTGTCAATATAACTAAGGATGTTCTTGAGGTGCGTTTATTTATATTTATTTATATCTGTTCTGGTCAGAAGACAAATTTTAAATATTCGCAAACTGTCGTTTATAATATTAATAAGATTTTGAAGAAAATTCTAGAGTAATCTGTTTTGTTTTTACTAACAATAACTTGTTTGAAACAGGTGATGCACCCACAAATCGAACCTTCGAACATTGTCTACAAAGTGACAGATGGCCCCTACTACGGATGGCTCGAAATAACATCGACTCCTCTGTCGTTCGAACTAGAAAACTACGAAGAACCACTACACACTCGCGTATTCGACCAATCGATAATAAACGTCAATAGATTAATGTACGTCCAATCAGGAGTGAATCGCACGAGAGATCGAATCAAAATGGACGTTACAAACGGTATAGTTTGGTTGCGAGATGTGGAATTAACGATAATAATAATTCCAGAACACTTTTACGTGGTCGCGTCGAATTTGACGGTAGTTGAAGGGGAAACTGTTAGTGTTAGACAAGAACTGTTTCGGACGATAACGGATTATTATAGGGGGAAAGTCGTGTCGTATAAAGTGATCGAGAAACCAAAGTATGGGAAAATTGTTATGGGCGATCAGGAGTTGGCGTTGTTGCCCGTTTTGAAGCTCAATTCGGGGAATATTCAGGTGAGTTTGTAATCCTTTCATTCACACTTTGGCTAGGAAACACAACTTTGGTTTGATGTACACAGGGTGGATTTAAATTCATTGGCATACTTTTAACCATCGACTATACCCATGATTTATATTTATTTGAAACTAGTAAAACGTCAATTAACATTTTCATATTTAAGAAACAGTCTAAACATGCATTGAAGCGTCTAGCTTCAATAAAAACCCTTAGTGTAATAAAAAAAATTAAAAAGAATGAATGAATGAATTTTATTTGCAAGTGAGTAATGTACAAAAGCTAAAATGAAATGAAATTGTTTATTTTCAATATAGGATATAAATATCACTTATTGACGTCAATTTACTTATATTAAGTTTACCACCACTTCCAAAGCGCAAGTGGAGAAGAAGCGGCGCCACAAACTCCACTGCAGCATTTTCTTCAAAACGTCAATTTACAAATAAATAGCATGTAAATATTTTGTCAATAACTAGACATTAAATATATACACGCGGTGTTTACATTGTTCCAGTCGGTCTTTTGTGTACATAAAGTTTACTTCTGTATACTGCGTCTTGAATTGGGGATGTACAAAACATCCTATATACGAGTATGATATGAAAGTAAAATAATGCCAATGATTCAAATGCATATATCGATTGAATTGAAATTCAAATATATTTATTTGTATGTTGCTACAACATAAGAGAAATTACGTGCTGCATTTAAAAAAGTTTCTCATGTTTTGTAATAGATGACTTAACAATGACTTTGTACGAGAGTAACCAGGAACGTAGTATAGCATATATTATGTAATACGTGTTGATATTTAAAAAAAATCACTGCGGCGCTACACGCAGCCAAATTCAGAGAGGCAAAGTTATATCGCGTACTGTACAATGTTAATTAAACAAAAAAAACATTTTCAGTACGTCAACGACGGCTCAGAAGAATCCCTCGACTCGTTCAAGCTCATAGCCATTACAGAAATGGTAAAGGAATCTGAACCGTTCACTGTCTACATCAACATAGCGCCGGTGAACGACGAAACTCCTATAGTAGCCGCTAATACTGGGCTTTGTGTGTGGGAAGGAGGGACTTTTACTTTCACCAGGAATGAACTATGTGAGTTTTCTTTTTCACTATTTCGACTTTTCTGCAGGTTTTTCTAAATAACACGGGGCCGGAAAAAAAGATTGAGAATGACTTGTGAACGCTTACTTTTAAAATTGCTCTAGATGGCGCAATTTTTGACAAATGCGGCCACAGTCGGCAACGTTAATTTTTGATGAACTTACGCGACAATGCCCTTTGTTCCTCCATTAAATTGCTTCAAATGGCAAATAAGAAGAAGCCGACAATGAATGCAAAAAAATGCCTGTGTAGCGCTCTTGAAGAAGTTTATCATAATGACGACTGTAGGTTATTCGAAGGTCACTAGTGTATTCTATGAATGTCTCTTTCGTATTAATCTGAGTGTTATAGCTGTATCCTAAGTAGATTACATTGGCTAAATTATATTATTGTCAACCAACAGACGTGAACGACATAGACACTCCGCTGGAAAATGTAACAATACGAGTGGTCGACATCGTCTCTGGTTACATAGCCATGAGCGGGGCTCAAGATAAAGCGGTGGACCACTTCACGCAGGCCGACATCGATAGGGGACAAGTTTTGTTTGTGCATAAAGGTCTGTATTCTCTTACCATCGTATTAAAAATTTGTTAAGCTGTTGTTAGCTAAAATATTTTGCGTCTCGTTTTTTTCACGCTAAATACCGAAAAGGAGAGAAAGGGACAAAACATGTTTTAGCTAACATGTGGTTAACAAATTATTTTTATTACGAGGGTTAGTCATTAGAAATAAGACTAAGCTTTTTTACACGACTTTGCTCCAAAAGTAGCAAGCAGCTTGCAGCTGTTGCAAGTTAAGTCTTAATAAGCTACTTTTCAGGGTCAAAAGACTAATATTAAAATTAGTCCGTCATTTAGGGAATCAAAATATAGTAGTGACGTAATTTTTCTTTTGTCAATTGAGCGATAAATTATAAAAATATAACGCATCAAAGTTTAGGAGTGGGGGCTCGTGACGTCACATATTGCGAAAAAGTGTAGCACAATGTGACGTCACACGAAACTTTAACGCGCCATATCTTTACCATTCTTTGTTTAATTTTCAAAAGAAAAAATACGTTTCCAATATTTTTTGATTATTTAACTGACGGACTTATTATATTTTTTTAGGAAACTAGCCTACTGTAATTTAAGCTCTGAAGGTTGATTTAAGATTCCTTTCTAAAGTCCCTACTGTACGATCCCTGATCGGTCATCACTATTGCATCAATCAACTCACGTCTTACGACTTTGACTCCACAGGCGATGAGTCGCCAGTATTTTAATCCTTTAAACTGTTTTAGCAATTCAAGCTACAGCTCAGTCGTTAACGTTATTTCTTTGACTAATAAGATAACGTTCATTGAAAAAAAAAATAACACCCGACTGCCTTTCTGTGTAATTTGAAAACAAAAATCCCAAAAAAAACCGCCATTATGTATTTTTTTATGTACCCAGTGTCAATCTCTCAGTAAATACGAATCTAACGACACCTCTCAGTTAAAGTCCATCGAGCGGTTCAGGCGGCAGGGCGTGCCAAACAATTATACATACCTACATACATACTCTCGAAAAACATAACCTTTCTTCTAGCGCAGCCGGGTAAAAAGGCTTAGTCTTTTGACTTAAGCTTGGGGACTTAAAGACTGGGTCAGTCGTAAGGCGTCAAATAAAGCGAGTCTTTATTAAAAGCCTTATAAGGCTTACCCTCATATTAAGAATCATTTGTTAAGACCATGTTAGCTAAAATGCGTTGCGTCTCGTTCTCGCTGAATTTTGAATAGGCGTGAAAGGGACGAAACATATTTTAGCTAACAAGTCATAAACGAACGATTCTTTATACGGGGGTTAGTCGCTTTTATCACTAATTAGTGTCGACCTCATATATTATTTTTGTTTCAGAGGGCACAAAAGGCAAGATGATATTCAACGTAACAGACGGTCTGCACGAGTTATCCAAAATAACCTTTCTAATAACAACCAAATCAGTTTCACTCAAACTGGTCAGGAAGAACAACTTACGCGTCTTTCCTCTCATGAGAGAACCACTAAACAACTATTTATTAATGTCCAAATGTTCAGACTTGACTAGGGTAATCATATACAAGGTTGATAGAGCACCAAGCTTAGGCAGACTCGTCATGTTGAATGGTGAAAACCATCACAGATCAATAAAACAGTTTACACAACAAGACGTCAACAATTCTATAGTTTATTATGAACACACGCACCCTTTTTCGGATTTGTACACGAATGATTCTTTCATTTTTACCGTAGAAGCACCTCTGGCCAAGCCGATAACCGATCAAGTTTTTAATATAGATATATCGGTTTCTACCGGAGGTTTAGCAAAATACGTTTACGTGCCGCAAGTAAAAGTGCAAGAAGGGGGGAAAGTTCCAATTATAGTAAACGTTACGAATGTTTTAGCGTATTTGGAAACGCAAGCTGGATTGAGACAGCCTCAGGTTGAAGGTCAATGGTCTCAGCCTTTACACGGGCAATTACAACCTCCCCTGACGTCACTAACTCAATCCCAACTTGAAGGAGGAGTAGTCAACTATGAACACGATGACTCTGATACTTTACATGACAAAATCGATATGGCGCTGTTCCTTTTGCCCGATTATGTCCTCTTGTGTAATATTACTATTCCAATACAAATTATTCCTGTGAACGATCAGCCGTTTAGATTACTAACGGATACGCCGCAAATACAGGTTGTTCAAGGCGAGAATTATACTATAACTCGGAAAGATTTGTTAACAGAAGACGCTGATACGGGCCCGTCGGGAATCTTGTATGATATCATTAGCGGACCAACTCAAGGAAGGATAGTCATGCTTGACAAAAACCAGACCATAGACGAGGCTCAAAGCATAAACAAGTTCACGCAGGAGGATATTAACAGCGGCAAAGTAATTTACGAACATTCTGGAATGTTGCAAACGGCTACTTTTTACTTCCGAGTCTGGGACGGGCAATTCAAACCAACATACACTGTGTTCACGATAGATGTCGTGCCAGTCATATTGAATGCGACTTCTATGCGCCCGATTAGTTTACAACAAGGATCCAATGTAGCTACTGTTTCCCCAGATCAGATTTACATAGAAACGAATGCCGCTATCACCAAAGTATGGTATAATATCACCCGTCAACCGTTACACGGAATGATTTACGTCGGACGAAATCCTGTAAACTATTTCTCTCACAAAGATTTGGTCGACAGAGTAGTAATTTACATGCAGAATGATATGACGACTGCCAATGATAGTTTTGATTTGATAGCTTATGTTAATAATAGTAATTCTACGCGTCCGTTCACTATAGGTGTAACAGTGCAACCGTTGATGAAGCCATTAGGCGAATTGAGGGTAGAAGGGGATAAAGCGAAAATAACATTAAAAATAATGGACGCGTCAGGTTTAGCAAAACTGACCGCAAGCGATCCTGTTTATACAATATTGCGCAAACCTAGATATGGTACAATAAAGAAGATAATAAGAAGTTCTGGGGAAAAAACTAGCGCGAGAGAGAGAGAAGTGTCGTATTTTACACACGAGGATATTAAAGCTGGTGTTATATACTTCGTTAGTAAAAGGAAGGCTGAATTGAATGTAGAGGATAGTTTTAGGTTTTTGTTGGCTGCGACTATTTTCCAACCTGCGGCTGGGGACGTGAGGGTTATGATTGGAAATAGGCCTAAGAAGAATTTGCCAGGGCCTAATGATCCGGAGAGCCATGAGGGAGTTCCTGTAAGTAGTTTTGTTATTAAAAACTGTGTATTACAATATATCTATTAATCACATACACAACCGCCGCCGCGGTCCAGTGATTAAAGCGTTTGCCTTTGACTCGGAGGTCGTGGGTTCGATTCCCACGGGAAACATTCTTCGTTAAGTTGTTTTTTTAGTTTGGTTAAGACATTGCAGATTTGAAACTGTAAATACTTCCGGAAGTCTTGACAATTGATAAATTTTGATGCGCTGTTTCCGAATCTCCAACTTACATTCACACTCATTTAGACTCATTCCACATTAAAAACATTTATATTTAAGTAGAATTAAACTAGAAAAACTGTCTATCATGTTCAACGAGCGCCGCAAAGTTTGTTTGTCAGTTAGTGTGATTAGAGAGTAGGATACTCCCAATTCCCCATAATCATATAAAAAAACGAACATTCGTTAAGCCAACAGTAACTCAAATATGTTCAGTCCCTTTCTGTCTTATTTATATTTGAAGTGAAAGAACGAGACGAGACATATTTTAGTTAGTATAGACTTAAAAATGATTCCTCAATCATCAGGTCAAATTATACTACTAAACTGTTACATTTATACTAACACATTTATTCCCCAGGTGGCCAACGGCGAAACAGCGTCATACTACATGATGATCCTAATGGCGTTATCGGGCACCGTCCTAGCCATACTATTCATATTCGGGCTGCTAAAATGTCGCCGATATTTACTTAGAGAACAGAATGCCTTGGTGAAGATTCACGGGCAAAGCCAGGGCACAGTGGCTCCTATACCGTTACCGAGACCGCCTGACCATTTGATGCCATCACCTTCGCAAGGAACGCCGCCTATAAAACGGTTAGATTTTATTTTAAGCGTTTTAAGTTTTTGTAAATATTTTCTAGGGTGAGTAAGGGTCAGTTCACACTGACCGGCGATCACGTTTAAATTTAAATCTTGTTA
Organism: Euzophera pinguis; assembly: GCA_947363495.1. NCBI lineage: Eukaryota > Metazoa > Arthropoda > Insecta > Lepidoptera > Pyralidae > Euzophera > Euzophera pinguis. Next base: position 18,208,837 of record OX376154.1, read on the forward strand.
GATAGATAGATAGATACCTTTTTGTACCAATCGCAATATTGTTGTTCTTGTTGTTCCGGAATAGCATTCCAGTTTCCAGTACTTCCATCATCATCATCCTAACGTTTATTCCTAGTTGCGTCGTCAGCTTACGCTTCGGAGCCTAGGGTACGCTGTAAAGTCATGGTCCTAGATTTGGCGATACTGGTTATTACAATGGAGCGACTGCCGTCTGACCTCCGTAACCCTTTTTACAGGGAAACCAGACCAACAGGAACATGAGCCGAGGTGCCCACACTGTCAGAATATTTCAGGCTGCCTTAAGGCATCTGACACAGCCTCACGACTGCTATCTATCAATAACAACCGGGACCAACGGTTTAACGTGTCTTAGGAAGCACGGAGGAGCTCAAGATAGAAAATGCCACTAAATGGCGACGACTAACGAGCTCCTTCAGTCCAGTTTCCAGTAAGTCCATACCATTCGAGAAATGAATTCAGCGGACCAATTGTCTTATTCAGATTACTGATTTACAGCTCAACTCTCTTCATCATCATCATCAGCTTTCCATAACCCACTGCTGGGCATAAGCCTCCCTCTGTCTTGTGGCGACACTATTGAACGGCATCACCACGCCTGGCGAGAAGAACAATACAATATATCTTTATTGTCCATTATTACAATAAATACAATGAATATTATTATCAGAACTTCCATTTGTGGCGGTCAAACACATCTCCCTATCGCTCCTGCTGTATCTACCAACGCTCATTTCTCTTAAAGTATCATAGCTCTTTCTCGGTAATTACTTGACAGAAAAAGCTGATGTCCGACCGAAACTGATTTTTACTACTGAAACCGAATTTCGGTAATGGTCTCAGTTTTTTGCCAAAACCAACTTTCTTACTAACAATTCCCGAACGCAATTACGGTCGTTATTTCGGCAGGTTTGGCCGAAACTAAACCGAAACAAGTTTTTTCCGAAACTTGACAGAAACCGAACTTTTCTATCGTCCTATCGACTAGTAAAAGCAAAACTGTTTTGTTTAATTTGGAGCCCTGTTTTTGAAATATATGAATCATGTTGAATGAAAATCGTTCGACTCGTCGATTAAGATGAATGAAAATAATTTCGCGTGAGTCACACTTCTCAAAAATATCATTCCTGAGTCCGTTCCGTTAGTCGTTTCTAGCTTATAACTTATAGTTAGGATTTCAGCCGAGAAACGGGAGATACAACAATTAATCATGAATGGTTTTTCAGATACGTGTCATCAGACCAATCAGTGCATACTGGTGCCAGCACGCCATTGCCATCTGGCGGTAGCGTTGCATGTAAAGTGACGCCCCTTGCTGATCCGATGTTGCCGGATCTCAACGCTCGCTATCCTTACGGCGCGGACGACCATACTGACGTAAGTTTTTTTTATTTTTTTTAATTTTAATGTGGCTCTTACTTTCGTATTTAGCCAGTAATTTTAAATTAAATTGTTTAGTCCAGCAATACTAAAGTCACGTGAGTAGTTAAGTGAAGTCGAGTCAGAAGAGTCAGGCTAAGTGAAGTGGTAGAAAAATTGCACTTAGCGATTTCCAGAAGCTTTTGGCAACAAGCAAGGAAATCACATAAATCGAACACTGTATATCACTTCCCAACACTCACGCTTGTTCTTGAACACTTTGCGAATAATAATCCACCATTATTATGCACAAACACCAAAAAAATATACGATTTACAGAAAATAAAATACAGTACCGATACAGCTCATCACAGCTTCCCGCCAAAAGTCTCCTAAGTTTGTTTGTTTATAGATTTTACGACGAAGGGTTCCGTACCATTATCCACAAAACTACAAAAAATCGTGCCTGTTAACAGCAATACATCTTTTGTGATAGTTTTAACTATCTAACTATTACGGTTCATGAGATACAAACTGGTGACAGATGGACGAACGGATAGCGAAGTATAATCTCTATAATGGCAGGCCATGGTAATAGGGAACATGGGTACGGAACCCTAAAAAGTAATATTAAACAAATAAAAAATAAAGTACAACAAACTACTTAGGTAATGACTGGGATTTGAACCCAAATCCTTTCTTTGAAGAACGAGCTTCTTACGGCCACGCTAATGCCATTTTAGCCAATTTGATGAAATTACATTACATACACATTAAACATTCTTTATAAAAAAATACATTTGAGATTGCCACATGTACATTTTCATACGGCATATGAAATAGTACATGTAAAGATCACAAGTAAACATATAAAAATAACTATCGTATCTAAAAATAATAAATACTAAATGTTATCTAAATTAGGTCCCCTGGGCAGAGTTCCCATCACGCAGGCAGCATTCCTGCGTTGAATAGCTATGGCTATTCGCTGAGCGAGAAAGCTTCCCGCGCGAGGGTCACCCGTTGCCTCTTTTAGGCGTCTACTGATCTCCCTAAAGAGTATGTAGAGATTGAAATACTTCATTAAAAAATTATCACTTAACACCTCAAAAATTCTAATTCTAACGCGAATACAAGAAATCATTCAAGGGAAGAATCACATACAGCAGTCATAATTTTTTGCGGTTTTTTTATATTAAACTTCGTACCCGAGTCCGACTCGCACTTGACCGGCTTCTTTTAATTTCAACAGGCGGAAGATTGGAGCAGTTACGAAGCAAGCGAGACGGCATTCCCAGTGCGTGCCACAGGTGCAGCCCCAGCCAATCCGATGCTTCGTCGCAATCAGTACTGGGTCTGACCCAAGGACACCTTCACGCTGCCCAGGGCACCTAAATCTGGTAATAATACCTGCAATGTTATTTATTTATATATTACAAACTTTAATACCTAATATGGTACAATGTGAGCCCTAAGGGTGGCTGGCGAAAGAGAGGAAGACCGAGGATGCGCTGGAGCGACGACTTGGAAAGATTCGAGGCTAGGTGGTCGGAGGTGGCGGAACAGAGAGAGTTTTGAAGGATTTTTGGGAGACCTTTGCCCAGCAGTGAGACAACATAGGTTAATTTAAAAAGAATGGTACAATGTATGGACTTGCTGAAGCATTCTCTACCAGTCAACCTTTAGGAAAAACAGAAATCATATCAATGAGATAGGCGTTCAATAAAATCCTAAAATGTATCCTACTAAAGGCCGATTTCACCAACATCGTTCCTATCCAAAAAATGGATGGCAGATATTTTTATTCTAAAAACAGAGTCCTTGTACCTGAATTATACGTGGATTAACAGATATATTCTCGCGTTAGTTGTGTGGAGAGTAAATTGCGTCATTATCCTTGGAATAAAACTTATACGACTTTGGTGAAATTGGCCCTAACACTAATAAATACATACGGACAAATCATACAGACTGAGCTATCCCCATAGGACACCCCGGACACTCCATACAATAGCGGCGAGCCCGATACTAATTACTACTACACCGATTAGGTCGCGTATGCACGCGCGTCAAATTTGTGTTTTTAACTATCACGACACAAAGTTCACATATCAATGTCATAACTGTGAGTTGAGTTGGTGCGAACTCGCTCGTACTATGCTTAGTCCTTTATCGCGCCTTCCAATCACAGAGAAGCCCAAGACCTCAGAAACATGACATTACTAATAGAAAGTTACCAATTTCAGTGACCTTAACTCAACACTCAGGATGTGTGACGTTAACCCGTCGGCCGCAACGTCGGGTGGAATTTGTACCCACACCGTTTCTACTCAGCAACTATAAGGTTGACCATTCCAGTAGGGAGATTACTCTGTAAACTGTTAAATACCCTACTTCGTAAATAAAAAGTCGAAGTGGGTTACCATGATCTTTTAATTCACCCAAATGCGATTTAGTGAGCGGGATGTCGCCATACTCGCATTTAGATGGATACTGTACTTGATGTTTTTTGTATTACATTTAAACAGAGATCTTCAGCCTATTTTTATAATGCATGACTCACTCATAATTCTAGATTTAATTAGAAAACGGGCGATTAATGTTCCTTTTCGAATGTAAACACGTTTATACGTGCTCGTTTTTGAATTAAAGCCATTCGACTCTCTTATTTTGAGTGAGTCATAGACGATCTCTTTTCAATTGCAGAAATATTGGATGAAACATAAATTGTCGAGTTGTAATAAGTATTTAAGTATAATGATGTGAAAAATGAACACCCATTTTTGTCATCGGCAAACACAATTACTTTAAAGAATAATGGTTTAAGATGGTCTTTAAAAAAGATAGCAACCGTCTTTATAATGTAAAGTTTAATAACAGATTTTGTAAAACTAACAGGGTAATGTGGTGAAATAAGGCTACAAGAAAGCAGCATGCTAGTGGCATCCTAAAATTGTAAGGCCTCGTTTCCACTTACGAATACACTTCATGTATCCGATCGTAGTTTGCAGATGTAAATGTGTTAGCAAGAAGGGCGGATTGACAACTTTAAGATTTATATACACACTTTTTGGTAATCAGGATTAGCGCCAGTCTCGCGCGCTAAACTGTACGCCACAGCCAGACATTAAAACGTCCTACCATGATTACGCGCGGCTTTCATTATATCAAATACATTTTACATTTACACAATAAATACTTAAATTTGTATCGTCGTAGTTTTACAGAGGATAGCAAAAAAATACATAATAACACAAATCTTAACGATTTCATTTAATTTCAGAAGATAGTTTATATTGATACACGTACTAAACATTATACACTGAGGTAGGCCGCTGCCGGGAAAACCTGGCATGTTAGGGTTACATAGATCCGTTTGGGACTCAGTGCTAGTGTGGTAGTGCCATCCAAACAATGCCGCATGTCTTATCATGCCCCTCTTGCCTTGAGCTGCACAAAACAAGACCTAATGTCATGTGGCATGTTTAGGTAAAAAAACGGGGCGCGGCTGTGTTATGGACACGGCCGTTTGTATACGTCTCGTACGGCAAAATGACCTTCTAAATGGCGGGGCTGCCCCCTCCCCCGCGCGCTACGTCTTACAGTCCTTACTTAGCGTAATAAATTCTTTGATTCTTTAGCTATCCAGTGGTGTAAGTAAAATTTGGATGGGGTTGATAGATATGTAGCTACACCACTAAACTGTATCCCCCGATTTTGTTATCATTCGTTTTTTTGATTTGCGTCCCTATGGAAGCAATTTTAAAGATGTATTCACGTCAAAACCAAACAATCGATACGAAAAGAAGATTATTACATTATTTTATTATACACCCACCCGTCACAACAATAAAAAGTAAAAAACAAGTACAAGTTATTGTCGGTTGTTTTTAAGACATTTCTTGACAGACAGTGAGACATTTCTTGCAGAAGTTTTCTTGGTGGAAACGTGGCCTTTCGAGTGTTTATAGGCAAGATAGATTTGATACTTAAATGTGCAGATTTAAATGAATTTAAATGAATTTCTTTCTTACACAATTGCCGAAATACATATTAATATAACGAAATCCTTTGACGGACACTCAATTTGAAATGATGTGCCAAAAAGACAGGATTTAAAAAAGTATTTCAAAATACCTGTATAAAAAATAAACTGTTACGTCACGTGTTCTGGGTAGAAAACGATTTTAAGGTGCATTTAGATATAGTTTAGGTTAGTTTTAGCGTTGGTGAACCGTCTCTTACATTCTTGAAGATTAACAAGTAATGGATGTAAATTAAATACAGATTCCATTTTAGTATACAGAGCTGTTAAGTTTGGTATACACCCTGTCATATGTGAATGTACAGTAGGATGTACACCGAACTCTTCACCTGTCAACTTTTTCTTCCTACGAATCTGTATTTATTAATAATATGTATATCTTTAACTTCTTCCTTTAGTTTCGCCTGCATTGCCCAATAGAAATAATTGAATAGTTCTAGTAATACGCATTAACCAAAAAACAGCATCGCATAACAGTGCGCCTAAATTTATAGTACAAGATATATTTTTAAATGTATACATCGCATAGTGTATGTAGTAAGTATACGCGAATGACTGTATTGAATTTAGTTTAAAATATAATTTCTAATCAATTCATTTTAAACTAATTAAAAAATAGGGTATTGTAAGTGACAACGTTCTTTTTCAAGCCAGATACAACGAGCTAAGGCCTGGCTTTTCTAGCATGTACCAAAATATCCTATTACATATTACCTCATAACATTGAACAGACTGGATTTCAACAATACTAATTTCAGCAATAATTGTTTAAAAAATGTATACTTAAGATTGCACATTTTTAGCTGCAGAGTCTAGTGTACTTTCTATGGTACATTGATATTATAATAGGATATATACCGAATTTTGCAGTTTGGCACTTATAACCACTGGTCTTGATTTTGACGCTAGATAAAACTTGTTTTATTAAACAAACTATTCTAAGCGAAACTGCTAAAATCATCCTCTCTCATCGCAAATGACTCAACTTATGATGCAGTCCAATAAGTCTTGTACGATTGTACTAAAGAATAGATTTTATGACATGTATTAAATTTTAAAGACAAATGTCGACACGTTTGTTTATTATAGATACTTATTTAGTTAAAACTATGCCAATTTTAGTGCCAAAGCGACTCGTATACACTCGTTTATTTGTTAGGTATTTTATATAGATTAATTTTATTAACAGTTAAATAATTTAGCTTAAGGCTTCCTAATGAAAACTAAGTTAATGTTGTCGAATAATTTCTAATTTTTTTAAGCTGTATGTAAGTGTGCTATCGATGCTGACTTAGTTCGTACTTAAAATATTTTATCTTGTAAATTAATTCTAGAGGTTAAGTTGAAAAGATTCCCTTCTCTTTTGCGCGTCAATGATTATGTGATAGACCAGAATGTCAAGCAAAATGAAACACAAAGTTAAATTATTCAATTTAGCTTGATGTGATCGATGTCATGAGTGTGTTTGATTACAGCGCATTGTACCTGTCTTGTAACCCCCGACGAAAAAAGAGAGTTGTTTACGATTTTTATCCTGTAATAGTCTGGGAAACATCCAAAAAGCTGGATTAGGTTTTCGACCTCACGGGTTATGCTCATTTAACTCACATTTCAAAATGACAACAGTCGCAAATGGATTTATTCTCGATGTTATGTCTCTCATAGCGGGGCTCTTGACAATTTTAAAGGTTGTTTATTTATTTTATTAAACTTCATTATAAAATATGTAAATGGCGGAATTAAAGCCATTTTATTTTTATTGTTTCGTTGGGTTTCAGTGCAACATGGAAGAGCTATAATTTATATAAAGTTCAAAGTGAAAAGGCGTACTTATGTATTCGGCCATTTTGTGGATTGGCTATTTCGAAAATTAATCTTTTGTGGATAGACTATTTCGATTTTTTTTAGTGATTCTTAGTATGGCCGATGGCGAGAGTTGCTCCTTTTTAACGCTGTTGTCATTTTCAGCCAAATGCGACAAACTGTTCAAACCAGTAGATAAATCTCATGCTCTGTAAAAAGTGCTTAGTTTTGCAGTACGGTGGTAAGATTTCGTATTCCATAGATTTGTTTTTAGGTAGCGTTGTGTCATGACGTAAATGTCAGCAGTGTTATAAGCAAACGACACTTATATTTGGCTTAGCCACGACACTATTGGAAGTGCGGCTGGTGTTGTCATTGCCAAAAAGAAATCCATTTATATATATACAGTGCCGTTACTATGAGAGTTCATTAACGATTTTATATAGAATTTCTTAGTTCCGCCAGAGGCGTTGTACAGGTTTCCCATACTATTTTGTTAACGAAGTCGCTAACGTCTGCGTCAATTAATACTCATGGCAGAGAGACAGTTCTCTGCGATAACTATTGCCCATCAGCAATGTCTATAAGTAGCGTGTGAAAGAGATAGCGCTCTACGAAACCAAAAGGTTGATGTGCATTTTTTTATGTCGGGTACTGGTACGATTCTCGCGCCTTTATTAGATATAAAAGTCGAACTCGAGATTTGTCGAAATAAAATGGCAGACGTATAGGGTTTTCTGTAAACTGCCGTCATTTTTGTTCGACAAATCTAGAAAGACGCGAGAATCGTACCCCCATACTACTAAATGAAAAGTAGTTACTCATGTCAGCTATTGACAGGGTTGCAAATAAGAAATTCATTGTTAACTGGATTTTTATGTTTCCAAAGTATTACCGATAGTCTAAAAATCTTTAATGTTTGTTTTTGTCTATCGCACATTGCTATATTTTTCAAATTTTTGTATAATTTTCAAAATATACCTAAAGCAATACAAAAAAAAAATTAAAATAAATTCTGTCTTATTCATAAAATGCTAAACATAGATGGAATAGATACTTTATGAAAATGTTCATAATTATAGTCCGCTATAGGATAATTTAGAAAATAATTAGGTACCTACCAGCGAAATAGTGGAAAAGAAATCTAAAATTGCTTTTTACTGTAGGATTTTGTATGGAATTTTGAATAGAATCATGATGATAATGATAGAACAATCTAATAGTGTATTATTAACTAATCTGGAATTGAAATAAAGAGATAGGTGTCGTAATAATGTTTTTCTGTCAAAAAGAAGTTCTCGTATTTAATAATTTTATAATTGTGTCAACCATTTCAGTACTGGTGAAGTGCGAAATTTTGAAAATGTTCCTAATTGAAAATTTAATTTCCATATAATCTTAAATCTAAGGTCTTGAAAATTAAATTTGAAGGTTTTTAAGGGTTTTCTACCCATAGCGACTTTGTTGTTTGTTATAAGTAGTTTTTGGGTGTTTTAGATTTCAATCAATTGACAACGATGAATTTTTAATGGCTGATTTCAGCTAATCTTTGTATTTTGACAGAAATCTAGGTTTTCACCTTAGCTGGGTTTTTACTAAACGCATTATCAATATCAGCGCTAAGAAATACACAGCTAGCAAGATGCATTTGCTACAAATCACCATTTTAAGCCATTAAAAAGGATCTACATAGATCATTTCCTGTAGTTCAAGTATTATTTTGTATATTTCATACAATTTAATAATTTTACAACAGTGTTAGTTGAAAACCAGCTGCTAATTGTGTCCGTATTTACGAATACTTGCGAAGCTCAGGTTTGTTATCCCACTGCGCCAAACTCCACTGAAATAAGATTAGGTAGAAGTGCCATTTGTAGGCCAGTTAAGCCTCTCAAGTCTTAACTTAATTAATATAACTGACACGCTTGTAACGCCCACATTACACTTCTGCCTAATCATATTATTTCTGTGCCAAACTCTCATGTGCCATAATGTGTTAAAATAATTGATAAGATTTTAAGACAGGCTAAGGATGGACTCTATTTCTTGGACATAGAATTTATTATTGCAAATATTTTACGCTCTTGTTTTATTTCCAAAATTCCAATTATGAATTCTGTCCAGTATTAACCCAGCCTTATTAGTCTATCAAGATTTTCTGCTGGTCGATTTTGAGTTGTATTGTTTAGACTTTAAGTGTCATTTCTTGTTGGACTCAGCCGTACGTTGCATTTTGTATGACCATTTCTTCATAAGACGATGTGGATTCTACCATTTAGGTAGTAAATGGATTTTTAATAAATAACAAAAACTACCAATTATTTTTTTTACTCCCATATAATTACTTAATACTATTTAACATAAGTCATGGAATGTAGTAGGTATTTAGTCTTATTCGAGATTATGTACATTAAAAATTATTACCTTCTGGATGTGTTATCATCACACTGTCTGTACACTTTATAAGTACATAAAAACAAAAAAAGGAAAATTATAGATATATCCAATACAAAATTATCTCTAAAATTTACACGACAAAAGAAACACGTATTTTGTAAAGACCTCTATTCGATACGATTCCTATCAATATTTCTATTCTTTCTTATTACAATATCAAGGCGGGAAATGCTATTATAATAAGTACTAGTGAACTGATTCTTTCATAATTGAACTGGCTCTAAAACTACTAGGTCTATTTGTACAGTCACTTACAAAAGTGCATGCTAACTTTTAGCACAAAATTTAATATACTACAGAAAATGCATGCTCTTTTCCAGCTGACCGTGCCTTAGACTTAAGTAAATTTTACATAATTATGGTTCTGGACTTATTGAAAAACAATCATACCCATTTATTCATAATCATAAACAAATTTCTGTTATGTCTATTATAACTATAATGTGTTTTGTCCCATGCTTTCGAAATCGACGAGAGCGAAATAGACTAAACATAGTAAATTTAGGTATAACAAACGTTTGTTAATTGGTATTAATATTTTTCAGGAATTCACCCCATTTCCGTAGTTTTATTGGATTGTCTAATTGACGAAATGATTAAAATTAAAATCACAAGCGTCCAGTCAAATTATGAAATCAATCAGAAAAATTCAAAATACATCTAAAATAAAATCAGTCTTTAGTCTAATCCACTTCAAGCTTCCGGAAGTTGCCTGTAAGTCCTCTCATGGCGTCGCCGACAGCGTCTGCGCCCGCACACGTGTTTGCGCCAGAACGTAGCGCGGACACAGCGCCCTCTCTCGCCGCTTCGGAGTACATCTCTAATCGAACCGCCATTTTGTCGTTCATCAACAAAATGTCCCGCTTGCGCGCCAACTCTTCTTTCCATAATTCTGAAATTTATATATTTTTAACATGAAACAGGATCACGTCTTGATCCCTTGCTAGAATGAAAGCGAAACCTGGGCTAAGAGGAAATCAGCGGAGGATGCAACAGGGAAGGCTGATGATAGATGTATGTAGTAATAGTTTTGATCCCCCGCGGGACAGTTAGGATCTAAAGACGGAAAGTCACAATTTTCAGTTTTTTGAAAAATAAAGAGATATGTATACGGAAAAAAATTATTTCATTTTGACAGAATTTTGTCCTGTGAAATGATTTTGTATGAAATCTAATGAAAAAATTTTCACTCGGTTTTTATTTAATTTTATAATTATATCAAATGAATATCAAGTCTTCACGTATGAAGGTCTTTTCGAAAAACAATTGGCAGACTTGACTTCTGTTTGACCGTGGTTTAACCTTAATATGTAACTGTCTTGAGTGACAATAATTGACTGTGTTTCAATCTTATTTAATTGACCCAGTTTAAATCAATATATTAAAGAATTATGGTTTGAAAATAATATTTTCAAATTATTTATTTTTTATTTATAAATCTTTATTGTACCACAAGTTTACAATTGGCGGACTTAATGCTAAAAGCATTCTCTCCCAGTCAACCATTAGGAAAAACATAAAAGTTATGTGCGGCGCGAATTATTTTAGAATACAATGAGAGAAAAAAAAATCACTTAACTGCTAAATAAGCATACATACAGTATTCATAACTATACATATACATACACAAACATACATAAAAGAAGAGATGAAAACGGAAATAGATGACGATTTAGGGTGATATTATGCTAGTGAGGTGAATTTTGACTTTTCTTTTGAAAGCGAATTTAGTAATGGTCTCTTTGATGTCATCGGGTAGAGCATTCCAAAGCCGTGTGGCTTGTAAGGTAAATGAATTAGACATAAAACTGGACCGAAATAGGGGAGTAGAAAGAATAAGTTTTTTGGAAGATCTAAGTTGCCTATTGTGACCGTCAGAAAGATACTTGAACTTACACCTTAGATACTCCGGGGACTGAGGCTCCTTGAGAATTGAAAAAAGAGAAGTAAGCAACCGAAGTTGACGACGTTGGCGGATCGGAAGCCATTTCAGTTCGGATCGATAAGAAGAGATGTGGTCATATTTACGTAGACAGGAAATAAAACGAATACAGTTATTTATGAGACGATCCAGTTTATTGAGAAGATCTTGATTGAGATCAGAATAGCACTCATCAGCATAGTCAATAATTGGAAAAACTAACGTTTGGACTAATAAAATTTTGGATTTAATCGTTATCATCCCGATTAATAATTATTTCACCGGGAAATAGTTTAAAAAAAAAACTATTTAGTAGGCAAACAGGCGTACGGCCCATCTAATGTGAAGCGATTACCGTAGCCTATGGACGTCTGCAATACCGACCATAGATAAATCTTCACATAGGCTCTAATATTATAAATGCGAAAGTATGTCTGTCTGTTACGCTTTCACGGCCAAACCGCTGAACGGATTTTAATGAAATTTGGTATGAATATAGTTGAAGACTCGGGGTCAAACATAGGCGACTTTTTGACGCAGGCAAAGCTGCGGGAAACAGCTAGTTTTGAATAAACCCCCATGTCTTTTGGGAAAACCGCAGCAGGGATCTTATATTCCACAATACCAGAGTACATGGTAGAACATTTTTCTTGTTGGATAAATCGACGAACCCCCTTGTAATAAAATATATTCGGAACATAATTATGTGTATGGGTTCGTCTCTCTCACACTTTGTTCAACTTAACGATCATAAATAAAAGAAGGACGTCTTAAGGCGGGACAAATTTCATATTTCTATAGCTAAGTACTCACCTATCATCTCCTTCATAGGCATGACACCGCCGTACTCTTTTGGCAGAAGTTTCTTGTCGATTTCCACATCGGCCGCCGCGCTGTACAGACGCACTCGCTTTCTGATCTTATCAGATATTAGTCCCATGCCGAAGTCCAATGCAAATTTGATCGTCGGGTGTACGTTTACGCCGTAGATCTCTTTGTGTCTCATTGGAATTGTTCTCTGTAAAGTTTTTGATAATAATTATTCAAGGAGGTTGATTGCGCATATCAAGCGTTGGTGAGCGGGCCTTGTCTTGGATTGGTGGCCATTAGTTAAAATCCATCCATACTAATATTATAAACGCGAAAGTCTGTCTGTCTATCTGTTACGCTTTCATGGCCAAACCGCTAAACGGATTTTGATGAAATTTGGTACGAATATAGTTGAAGACCCAGGGTCAAACATAGGCTACTTTTTGACGCAGGCGGAGCTGCGGGAAACAGCTAGTTTTATATATATTTAAATATATTTAGCTTTTCCGTGTTTCAGAAGGAAAGTAAAGCCGTTGGTACGGCTGGTATCCACAGATGGCAGTTGTCAGTGCTTAAAAGAAGTCATGAAAATTCTAACAGGGTTTACTAACACGCCTGGATAATATTCTTATTGGTCTGGTTTGTAGGGTCATGGAGGTCAAATTGCAGTCGCCAAATCTAAGAACATGATAAAAGCATAGCCTAGGCTCTGAAGCCTAAGCTGAGGACGTAACCGGGAAAAACGCTCGGAGGAAGAATGTTCGAGCTTCGTTAACTCTGTTTTAGATTGTAGAAACTCCTCTATTTAGGTTATTGCCCACAAAGCACAAAATAACGCACGACAAAGCTATACCCAGTTATTCCATCACCTCTCCCAACGATTTCAATTCTCTCTGACTAAGATGAATATTGGACCACGATCACAGCCTCTTTCATTGTATAATACTTATACTATAATACTTATAATACTTATTAATACTTATTATTCTAATTCAGACATAAATCTATGCATAAATTAATATATTTAAAACGAAAGAGGTAGCACTTTTTAAACTTATAGGTAGCAAATAGCAGCAATTCTGTAATGGATCTCCTTTGTTCACAGTAGTTCCTTTCGTAGTAGATATACTCGTATCAATATGAAGTTTTAACACTTTCACGGACAGTCAAGAAAATATCAATGGCACTCAATTGTTATCTACGTCGAGAGACGTTACTGTCCGCGAAACTGTTAATATTGGTCCCGCTATTTTGACTCTAATGAAGAGAAGATAGGAGAAAATGGTTGCTACATACCTCTCCATTCTTCACTATCCGCACCGCCTCTTTAGGAGTGAAGAGTGTGAGGTGTGGAAAACTGACGCCGCTGCCGTCTGCGAAGTGCACTAGCCCCCGCACCTGGGTCTCCTCGTCTTCCATCAAGGTCTCGTAGCAGATGCCCATGACGCGACACATGTCCTGATTGGTGTATTTGTATGGATCGAACACACCTGGGAAGAAAGGATTTGAGTTATTTCTGGCAAAGAAAATATATTGTCACAGTGGGTTACGTTTTTTTTACCAGACTTTGGCGCAACCCAAAAAAAGAGTGTGTTTCTCCTGTATGTATGTATATATTCGTATGTTGTATGTGTATGTCTGTTCCTTTGTTTCTTTATAGCCAAAACACGGCTGAACCGATATTGATAGATATATAGTTAGATTCGTATTTTTTGTGCGAGTTTCACTAGGTAGATTAAATTTGTAAAACAATAATATATTATGGCGGACTGATGGCGTCAAAAAGTACATCTTCAATTATTTTTTCTTTTAATTATATCTAGCGTTTGATCAAAACAGGAATTTACAGAATATGTACAAAATATATGAATATAAATATGTTCAAAAGTAATTTTGCATATGCGACATCCCAAATTTTCTAAAATGAGCTTTTTGTGTGTAGATTTTTTTTTTTTTACTTTCACTAATAGGTACGGGAATTTTTTGAAAACTTACTCCGTGGATAAAAATGGATTAATATTTCTTACATATGTCAACTTTCATATGTGTCGAACGTTTAATTTACTTGGTGTCTGTTATAACAGTGATAAAGTTTTATTAATAAAGTGCCAAGTGCTTTATACTGATGAAATGAGTGCAAAAATAAATAAAAAAATAAATATCTAATTTAATACTTATCTTTTGTAGCGATATATACTTTTAAAGCCAATCTTGAAGTATGCTGAAATACTTTAAAATATGATTCTTTTATGAAAATAATGCATAATTTCAAATTAAATATACACCAGGTACTTTTATAAAGGTTAAGTGAAGACTCTTTTATATCATAATTATTCTATAACTTAGTATGGTTTTAAAACCATTATTATAATATTTCTATATTTAAAACAATATTTTTAACACATTTGCTCAAAGAGTGTATTTTATTTAATTGCAATTAGGCCGTTAATGAGGGTTGTAAACAACACTTTGTTTATATTATAGTCGCACTAGTAAAGAAATGGTTTCCATGGTTACGGCACAATTTATTTTAAATGTACGCCAAGAGGATTTTAAGTCTCAAACCAATCCATTGTTTTTGCAAAAAAATCTATTTTAGCTTCCAAAATGGTAAATCAACACTAAATATTTTTATTATTTTTTATTTATAAATTATATATTTATATTTATTTTACTGAACATTAGCCGTATTGGACTACAAATATTAATTTGCGTAGAAAAATTAAGATAAAGGACTTGTATCCATGGCTGTAAACCCCATTGCTAAAATTTTCACATTTCCCTCGCCTTCGGCTCATGCCTATGACCTATATATATACCGCCTCATAAATAATGACCAACTTCGCATACTTTTATCAGATTCTACTATTTCCCATGGACAAAATTTGTCCGAGTCGATAAGAACATACTTACGTAGCTCTTGAATATGAAAATTACCATAATTAAATAAATATCGTGTACCTAATTGAAATTTCTGTTCACTTTGTTCGTTTATTTTTATTAATTATACATTCTCTAAGTATGTGTAGAAAAACTTTGAATACTCTATATTTCATCATCTAAATGATGCTTATTACGGAAATACACTTGGGGCTCTATTTTTGAGAAGTATGACTCACACACTCGGTATGTCGTGATTTTCATTCGATATCGAATAAATTTCGACGTATGAGTAATTCATTTAAAACCAGAGTATAGAACCAAATTATAGAAAAAATTATTTGGTCAACACGAAAACAATAATAAAAGTACCTACGCAAAATACGAGTAAATATCAATAATAATAATACATATACAGACCTGTGCAATGAGAATACATACTTTTGATAAATAGATACCAATGAATTAGTATAACCGATATTTTGATTACCAGGCCTGTACACGACTACTCGACGCCCTCCTCTGTCCTTGAATGGGCTGACGAAAATGTACCTGTGAAATAAAAAAAACAATATTAGCTTTTTCCCCTTATAACCACACCCAGGACACTCCATACTACAGCGGCGAGTTCGATACCTATTACGACTACTACGGTACGTTGGCATACGCACACGCGTCATTACGTATGTTATTCGCAGGGCTGGTTAATTGCGGTTTCTGCTTCATAGTCGTCGCAGCCGGGTGGCCGCCGAAGCGTCATGCTCATATTGTTTTGCTCTCGATTTTTACGAGGGTGTGAGTGTTCGTTCTTGTATTGTATAACTTGTATAGATTTACATAAGTATGTACTTAAATATAGATTGTAACATTTTTATTATTTCAGTTTAAAGATTTCCTGACTCTCAAGTGCAGCGGGTCATTCAATTCAAGGGAAAAGAGGATTACTTTGTAGTCTATAGTCATAAACCGGAAACCACTTTATAAATAGGGCATATACATACCTACTTTGTATAGAAACCGACTTGATTTTTTTCATGTTTCACTTATAATACTAAAGCATTGACTAACCCCTTATAGTTTTGTGGTCAGATGAGAAAGCAAAGAAACTCACCCCAGGTCAATAAGCTCCAACATGGTCGGTAGTTTATAGTCGAGCTGGTTGAAGGCAATACCCCAAGACTGCCGCAGAAGGATGTACCTCTCGATGGCTTCTTGGACCATGGGCACGCTGAATTTTTTGGCGCGCAGAAACCGGAGGAAGAAGCTAGCATCTGAGGAAGTCATGGTTTTAATTCGACTCGACAAGAAGATGGTTTACGAGTTCTCTTTGTTGAGAACTTTACTTACTGCATGAATTAGACATCAAAACCAGAATAATATACAACCGAACATTTTGGAAATCATTGGGGTAGGCCTACGTCCAGCATAGTGGACTTCCTGCGGCAAAAATGATGATAATGGATAGTGTTTACCACAGACTTTCAACATTTTTTATTATCACAATCATGTCACCATACGAACTACAGGTAATAATAAGTTCTTGCTTACCCAATCTAACAGACATGAATTTGGGGTTTTGCTCCATCCAGCTCCTCAGGGAAGCTAGTGCCTGTGACCTGGAGTTCTCCGTCTCCCGCAGCTGTTCTTGGGCAATCCTCTGGGTTTCCTCTGGAAGGGGACAGCGGTAGTCGTCCGCCGGTGTGAGATACCGCTTTGTTAGTCTTCGGGACATGGTTACCTGGAGAAGAGAGGAAGGAAATTATTACGAACCTTAGTAATCTTAAGCAAAATAGGAGGAAAACGTGCTAGAGGAAAACCTCCGGCTAAATTTGTGGACAGCCTGGAGAGCAGCTGGAGGCAGAATATATAATGCGGTCCAAGGTATTGCCGCGCACCTTGGAAACACATGGTCATGATCCTTAGCAGCGAACTGCCGACGATGAAGTAGATTTTCCATAAAATTTCTTAGACTGGAGACCCAGTCGATCTCCATTCAAAAGTCACGTTTTCGATTCGTATGGGTAGCTTACTTTCTCAATTTGTTTCCAGATTAGTGTATGTACTCGTACATGTGCATGTAAAATCTTTAGTATACACTAAAACCGTAAATATAGGGCACGATAAAGGGCGGACTTCTCCCTGATAGACGTCTCTTTCAGTCATCCTATATGAATAGGACATTGCAGGCATGACCATAGATTTTTATCATAGGATAGATTAACTATATACTATGCATATATATTACATGTAATGGTGGTCGCATCTGGAGGTCGGTAAAAACCCCATCAGAGTCCGAAAGACAGTTTAGAAATGCCGTGACCTATATTTGCAAAATTAATCACCTCATTTCTTTTACAAACACCGACTTAAATGAATTAAATTTTTGCAACTTGTCAGCATGGTGAAACATAAAAAAAACAGTCACGCCGCCTATTTCAAGATAGTTATGTAACGATAAAAATATACTATCATAGGTTGCTTGCCTAACCCGATTCAAATCTTTAGACGTTGCTACATAGTAATGAAATACTCTTGTCATCTCAGTGGTTAATTTAAGTAAGTATTGCCACAGATTACAGAATATCTTTATTAGGTCAGTATGTTTCATATAAGAAGAAGTGCCAACTTATACAATAACCAAGAGTGTTCTTATAGTACTTATAACAACTATTTTTTGTATCACTTAATTCGCTTGTAATATGATTATTACGTTATGACACGTAATGTCGTCCAAAAAAATAGTGCAGAGCCCTAACTGTGACCCATGCAAAATCAGTGAGTCGAGTGAAAACGGATAAACTCACCGAACTTTCTTCACGCTTATTTAAATATTAAACGAGTTATGTTTTCAATTACCGCCATTCATCTTCATTATGATAATAACCATCATTACACTATTATACTTTAACTACTCGTACAAACTAGGTGCTTTACCCGCGTAAATTTCAACAGTTTCAAGTATCAATCATTATAAAAGTATCATTCGGCGAAACAAAAGTAGTAATGTCGGTGCCTCGAACGGTTTTCATTCGACATATGATTCTTACATTTCAAAAATACCTCTCCTGTTCCAATTTCAATCAAGCAACCATCACTATTGGATGTCAAGACTTCTAAAGCATATATTCTGTAATCTGTGGTAGGTATTACGATAATGTCACCATTGGTTGGCCTTGACTTGGTTACTATATCCGGCGGGTTTAAATATTTGCTTATGTAAATTTTAACCGGTTTGTTTGTTAAGATAATAAATAGATACATATTTATTCTGCACGTGGATTACAATATACTTGTAGATTTTAGAGAAGAATATTTATATCGAATTGACTGTTTTACAAAGAATGCAGCGTTTATTACTTGCTAGTTATATCCCGCGGATCAGCCCGCTTCAAAGAGTAGGTAGCCTATGTTTGACCTTAGGTCTTCAACTATATCCATACTAAATGTCATCAAACTCGGTTCAGAGGTTTGGCCGATAAAGCGTAAATGATAGACAGGCTTTCGCATTTATAACATTAGTATGGGAGTATGTATTGTATTGTAAATTTGTAATATTGTCACATCTTGAATCTATTTATCATATGTTGAATAAAAAAGCAACTCGCATGAGACGCCCACGGTCACAAGCCTAGCCAAGCTAAAGACCTACTTTTGGTACGCAGTGGTGACCCACAAACGTCTGGGTCGCCTCCGGCGCAATTGCATCATTGCCACACAATCAGGCGCAGCATCGTTGCCACACAATCAGGCGCAGCATCGTTGCCACACAATCAGGCGCAGCATCGTTGCCACACAATCAGGCGCAGCATCGTTGCCACACAATCAGGCGCAGCATCGTTGCCACACAATCAGGCGCAGCATCGTTGCCACACAATCAGGCGCAGCATCGTTGCCACACAATCAGGCGCAGCATCGTTGCCACACAATCAGTCGCAGCATCGTTGCCACACAATCAGGCGCAGCATCGTTGCCACACAATCAGGCGCAGCATCGTTGCCACACAATCAGGCGCAGCATCGTTGCCACACAATCAGGCGCAGCTTTTGTTGTCTAATATGGCAACTCATTATTGAGTAATATTTTTAATGTAAACTTTTGTTTGAAATATTTTAAAAACGTAAAATTCTTTTTGTTCCACAAAATCGAAGAGTCAAACGAATTTCTATTGAAATTTTCAACAATGAACAGATTTTCAATAATATATAACACAAAGTAAGTTCGATCAGTTAGTATCTAACTCAATGATACCATTCTTCGTCTTCATCTTAGCGTGCTTTCCTAGTTGCGTCCTTATAGCTTACGCTTTACAATGGAACGACTACCGTCTGACCTCCGTTACCATATTAACAGAGAAATTAGACTAATAGGAACATGACCCGAAGTGTGCCTAAAGGCATCTGACACAGCCTAACGACTAACATCAACCGGGATCAAGGATCAATGGCTTATCGTGCCTTCCGAAGCACGGAGGACTAGGGACAGAAAATGAAAATGGAGCAAAGGTTATAGCTTACCAATCTATTTCAGTGTCAACATTTAGGTAGTGAATCAAAAAAGATATATTAATTAAGTCATATCATCCAGGCTCATGGCGCAGGCCATGCGGGACCACACCATGAAAAAGGATAAGTTATTTTTTGTTCAAATTTGATGTAGGATTCAAAAAAAAAAAAATATTCAAAAGTAAGAATTTTTACAACAGTATTTTTTACGTACCCAAATTCTATCACATGTTGGGTGCTGTCTTTAAAAAGTTATAAATATCAATCAATAACTTCTCAAGTTTTGATAAATAACAATAACAGCGTAACAATGTCTTTGTATGCAAGTAACCAGGAAAGTTGGCGAGTTTCAATGTATAACGATTGAATATCTGTAAGCCTAATCTGTAATCTGTGGTCATATTGAAGAATTTCATTGATACAATGTAGTATATTGCTGCATCTGGGCGTCGATTATCTTATTTTACATAGTGCACAATTTAATCTTGATTGGATCGCAATGACAACTTTTGCCGTTTCTGGTATTCTGTTACTAATTTGAAGACCAATCGTATTCCAGTCTCATGCTATTGAACTGAAACTGGAAAATTTTGCTAATCAAAAATCATCAATTCTTTTAATAATCGGTACTCTGTTATTTATTACATATACTTTTTTTCTATTATTACCATTCAATTACTTTTTAGTTGCAATTAAATTGAGATTGAAAATTGTGTTAGCAAAATACCAATATTGAAGATATCAAAAATGCATCGTAATTGAATATCAGTTGCATTATCTTATAAAGTTTATTGGCGGAATTGATCCTTTGGTAGATAATCTTACGAAACATTGATCGAACCGCAAGACTGACATTATTTATTATATTATTGCCAAAGATCTAGCGTTCATTATGATTTGCAATAGTCTGGATCACCGCACTCATTATGAGATCGTGTTGTGATTTGCTCGTAATTTTCCGACATGCTTGAGCTTGCAATAATTTCATTTACTTTCCAGATATACTAATCCAGGCGAAAATCGAACTGACTAAGTAGGCTGACTATTATTATATATATAATATTATATTACTTATATTTAAACGAATAAAAAAAACTAAATACAAAATAAAAAACATTGAAAAAATGATAAATACACATCGTTTTTGAAAATTTTACAAACAAGACATAACGCGTTTATTGTATGGGTACATATATTTAATAAGTACTAGCTGTTTCCCGCAGCTCCGCCTGCGTCAAAAAGTAGCCTAGGATACCTACGCTGTAAGTCATGCTTCTAGACTTGGCAGAACTAATTATTACAATGGAGCGACTGCCGTCCGACCTCCTTACCCCTTTTTACAGGGAAACCAGACCAACAGGAACATGATCAGATCTGTGTTAGTGGCCAACACTGTCAGAATTTTTCACGCTGCTCCAAGCTATCTGACAGCCTAACGACTGCTGTCTATCGCCAACTACCGGGACCAAAGCTTAACGTACCTTCTGAAGCACGGAGGAGCTCAAGATAGAAAATGCCACTAAATGGCGACCAATCCAATAGTGGTCGCGTCACGACGTTGCTTGACACGCGCATTCGCTACGGATACGCTGGTAGCGCTCGACTAACGAGCTCCTCAACGCCCTTATGCCTCCTACTTATACTGTCTCATAAAGTTGGACAGTCTCTCATTAATTAAGTATAACGAACATTGATCTTGAAATTACAAAGATCTTAATCTAGTCTCCACATCTGGTTTGCAAATTAGTTTCATGGCCTTAAATATACCGATATTCTATCTAAATTACAAAATTTAAGAGCCACTCTTTTGTAATTGATACTTTTTCTAAGATATATCCATATAAATAAGTACGAAAGTCTGGCTGTCTGTTACGCTTTTTCACTTAGGCGGAGCTGCGGCGGAGTTGTAAAGCGGGCTTTGGATCACGTATGACGATGAGATGGAGTTAATCAATATTGCACGATTTACGAAAAGATTACTCATATTATCATCAGCCTACGGTCATTGACCTCCTTTTACTAGTGAGCATGATGGATTAGCTTGCGAAACGTCTGTGTTTAGTCTGTGCACATCACACGTGCTAGAGAAATGTCAAAAGTTGCCTAATTAAGGCGAAATATAGAAGACTAGCTGTTTCCCGCAGCTCCGCCTGCGTCTATAAAAAGTAGCCTATGTTTGACCCGGGTCTTCAATTATATTCATACCAAATTTCATCAAAATCCGTTCAGCGGTTTGGCTGTGAAAGCGTAACAGACAGACAGGACTTTCGCATTTATAATATTAGTATGGATTTGTTGTTACAAATTGTTTTGTTGACAAATAAGATTGTTTATCATATTTTCTTAACTGCAAAAATAAATTAATTTAGGTAAAAAATTCTGTGGTATCAAAATATTCTGTCAGCTTTGAAATTAATAGGCTAGTTTCCTAAAAAAATATAATTATACTGTTAGTTAGAGAATCAAATATTATTGAAGCGTATTTTTTTTCTCTTGAAAATTAAACAAAGAATGGTAAAGATATGGCTTTAAAGTTCCTTGTGACGTCACAGTGTGCTACACTTTTTCGCAACATGTGACGTCACGAGCCCCACTCCTAAACTTTGTTATATCTTTATAATTTATCGCTCAATTGATAAAAGAAAAAAATTAAAATTTTAATGTTATTCTTTTGACCCTGGAACCTAGCCTATTGTAATTAGATAAGCAAGTAATATTAATGTTTTCATATTATTTTTTTTTGTCTTTTAGAAGCCATTATTTTGATACCCCACCTAAAAAGACATTTGATTTGGTAAAGTACGTCCTGCTTAATTTTTAATTGTACAGAATAATCAAAAAATTCATTGTCCCCTTCCATGGACAAGCCATAAGTGGCTTTTCGTAATTCTCTATTTTATTACAAATTGCAGCGTCTCGTCGCCTTTTAAAAGTTTATATCTTTTCTCCTATCAATGGTGTTAAAATATATTTCACTATAATAGCTAGTTAAGTTGAGGCGTCACCTATTAAGACGGTCGGATCGCGCGTTTATGAAAGAATCTGGTGATTTATTTTGTATTTTTCACCTGATTACGTTGGAGGACCAGGAGGGTTAATGAGTTTGACCGGTTTGTATGTATTACACGTACGATTTTCTTCTAAACAACTAGTGATATTTTAACAAATGAGGTATCGTTGGAGAGGTCTTAGTTATCCGCTGGTTCTTATCTATGTAAAATTATGTCAAATTAAGAACAGCGCCATCTAGAGCGCTAAAAGTGAGGACTTGAAAAAAAAAATTGTTGATGCCTTGTGGGCCAATTATTTATTAATATTTTTTAATATTTGTGTAAATTAAAGGGCTTAATTTGCATATCTCAAAGTATATATATTGTTAGCTTTTGCTTTTGCTGGTTTGCTTAATTTGATTTTTTATACGTATGGCCCACCTGATGGTAAGTGGTTACCGGCCTATGAACGCCTACAACACCGGAGATGTTACGAGCGCGTCGCCGACCTATCCGCTGTCAGCAAAGCTTCGTTCACAGTTTTGTTCGTCTTCTTGAAATTTATTCTAAGCTGCTAGTGATAATCAAACAATTGGAGTATCGTTGGAAAGCTAAGTGAGACTATGTGACGTCATGTTCAATTTGAAACAGCGCCCTCTATGGGACAAATGAGTTATGTATTACTGTTGTTTTGGGTTATCTAATGAAAAACCTTAATTATCACATTTTAATAGATATAGTTACCTTTGCTGGTGGTGGCTTTCATTCGATAATTAGAATTATTTGTCTTCTAATCGAGCAGAACTAAAATATAATAATATCTTGGTTTTTACTGGTTATTTGGCTTTATAGTTTATACAAATTTTAAGCGATTCTCCATATGAGCAGTGGACAAAAGAATGTGTCTGAATGACG
Organism: Euzophera pinguis; assembly: GCA_947363495.1. NCBI lineage: Eukaryota > Metazoa > Arthropoda > Insecta > Lepidoptera > Pyralidae > Euzophera > Euzophera pinguis. The sequence continues at coordinate 18,232,537 of OX376154.1, forward strand.
GACCCCAAAACTAATTAAATAAAAATAAGTTCAAAATCTAAAACCCGACTAAGTAATTCGTAAGCCACTTCGCTCTCAAAGTTTTTTTATTTTTAATTATTATGGTGTGGCATACGACCACGGCTGTCTTCTGTACATTACTAACTACTGAAACAATATATGATATCAATAATAAATTGTTGTCTTGTTTCATACATTTTAGAGCGTGATTTTGCAGTAGTCGGGTTCTAGTTTATGAACTTATTTTCTATTTTCTTTGTGAGTGATTGTTAACATACCATCACGCCTTCTCCCGTAGGTAAAGACTACGGATTTCCATTTGCTAAAATCCCTACACGACTTTCCTTGATCATGACTTAATAAACGATATTCTTCTCTTTCTGTTTCCCGCGGCTTTACCTGCGGCAAGTAGTAGCCTATGATTGACTTCAGGACTTCAACAATATCCGTCACAAACATAAAAATCGGTTCAGAGTTTGATTGTGTAAGCGTAGTAGACAGACAGATTTCGCATTTATAATATTAGTATGGATAATGGTGCGGTGCCTGTAAAAGTAACTTATTTTATTTCTCTATTTCTATTTCGAAGACATAAAACTCTACATTGTTATCTATTCATGAATGAAATAGTTAAATTTTTTGTATGCCTAACGGTGCGGACAGTGAACCTACGCTACCTGTGTTTTGACAAAATAAATGATTATGATTAGTTAAAATAAAATAAAAGAAACGTTTATTACGTTAACATTATTTTAATATGCCAAATAAATTAAAGTGCATCTCTGCATTGATTTGAATTTGTGAATGCTGACTATCACAACTAAGGTCATACATATCAAAATACCAAGAATCTAGATCATGATTTACCTACTGCATAATTTTTCCTTCCTTTGATTGGATCGGTTATTAACTTTCATATGTAAATTGATAGTCTATATCATGAATCCCGCATGAAAATCTCAAGGGCCTGACTTTTTTATCTGCGTTCCGTATCAAATTTAAAAAATAAAGCACGTTATTTGTAATAAATAAAACATTTCGTACACCTTTATACATATAAGTTACGAGTATGCATCAAACATATATGTAGTCTATAATTGATTTTAGGTCTTGTATACCTGAAATCTATATTCCAAATTTCATTAATATTGTTTCATCGGTTTAGCTCTGAAAGAGTAACAAACATACATCTGTCCATCCATCCATCCAGACAAACTCACAAACTTTCGCGTTTATATAGTAAGAAGATTGATCAATAATGTGAATTAAGATTTAGGAATTTCGATCTTCATCCTAGCGTGTATTCCTAGTTGCGTCGTCAGCTTGCGCTTCGAACCCCAGGGTACGCTTTAATCATGGTCCTAGATTTGGCCTGGTTATTACTTTGGAGCGACGGCCATCTGACTTTCGTAACCCTTTTTTTAGATAAGGTGAGATAGAAGGTTTAGGACCTAAGTATTATTGAAATCCACGCGGTATCAATACAATACAATACAATAGGTACAAAACCCTTTATTGCATAAGAAAAATAATATGGTAAGTCATCATCATCCTAGCGCTTTACCGGTAGCGTGCTCAGCGATTTGCATCGGAGCCCATAATGTGCATCAATATAAACAACTACACTAAACTAGACTAAACTATACTCTTATTCTGGTACAAAAAGAAATATTTGAGAAATACAAACAATCAAAAGAAAACAATGAGATTTGTAGGGGAATTAGTTAAAAATAGTAAAAAACATATAGTATTTCAAACCTGAATTAAGACTGTTATGATTGAGAAGTTTAGGTTTTTAATCAAAATGCACAGAACATGATTTTACTGGCACTTAATTCCGCACATCCTGTACCCACATCATTTCGACGAGACAAAGTCATAGACACAGACATTATAAAAAAAAAAGATATGTTTAAAAATGTCAAACAAAAGATAAACGCCGGTTAGTTAAATTTAAACCTCCTAAAAGTTAGTCTAAACTTAATTATAAATTTATATAAAACTGTAGAGAAACGAGCAAGGGACATAAAATTTATTTGTAAACAAAAATTGTCATCAAATAGTCCTCCAAATATTTTCTAAAAGCTTGCTTATTCAAAAAAGATGAAACTTATGGGATAGATAGGGATATAAAATATAAACACAATTCTACAGCTGAAAATTATAGCTGAGTAAGTAATGTCTAAAACTGTCAATATTTAGTACGAGATATCATAAGTATTTTTTTTAATAATAATAAAAACTTTCTGAAGAAATTTTGATCATATGAACATAAAATAAATAAATAATAAAAGCACATAAAATAAATCGCATAGCAATCCAAAAGAATAAAGTCGCAGAGCTTAAAAAATTAAACACTTGATGGTCACAATATAAATTCCATGAAAGAATCCTTTGCTCGTTTCTCAAAAATTGGCGCGCAAACTCACTTGTCAAAAATTTGAAATCCGAACACGATTTTTACGAACTGTTCAAGCACGGGCGTCTTTCACCGCGAGTCGAGTAATACTGGCCACTAACACTTCGTTTCAGGTGTTTTGGTTTATGGTTATGGCTGCAAGCAGTGCCGTCGCACGATATTTAGAAATCTGTGGTTTTTGTGTGTAAGCCAGGTCTTGCCCACCTTTTTCGTTGTAAATGAGGTACCTATGTGGAGATAAGCAGAGATCGCATGGTTGCAGAAAAAATGTTTCTCTTTTGTTCATGTTGTGAAAGGATTGCTTATGGTAGTTTAAGATTATGTGTAACAAACGAAAAAAAAATTATGCAGATACGTTGCATTTTAGATTACATTGGAGACTTGCGTTAAAATACACAGTGTGTGAATCGAGCATGAGGAAGGACTTGAATATTTATCGCCATAGGTCAAAGCTACCATTGGGTGGGCGTTAAAGGAACCATTTGAGAAGGCGATTCGGAAAAACTCTGACACCAGGGTCTATTGACCATGTAGGTAACTCGCTCGATATGACTGAAATACAGAGGCAGTTAACAGTCTCCGCATTGACCCATAAATTGTCCTGAAGGAAAGTGTCTATGGCTAGCTGAATCATGGATTACACAATTTCATTGTTGCATAGATTAAGGTCGTCAGCGTTCTTTGGTAAAAAAATATTACTTGCAGTGTACTTGCAGCTATTATGCGCTATTATGTGCTATTATACAACAATTGTGACATAGCGATTGCCAAGGAAATTAATGTACAGTCAACTATAAGATATTTGAATTCAACCAATCCTACTAATATGCTGGACCTTATGTTTTGTCCTATTTTTTTCTAGAATATCATTAAGACTAGAATATCTTTGCATATTTCATTCGTCTTTATTCTTCTTCTTCGTGATCACGTGTGATTCCAGAGTGCGCGATCGGCCGTACTATGGACCGGATTATACAAGCTGTCTCCAGCAGCTCTTGTCACGCTGTCCATCCATCTAGCTGGAGGCTTTCCTTTGGCACACCTTTTAATTCTATTTTGAGGATGAGTTTTTCCCAACAAGCATCGAACTCCTACAAATAAGCGTTCCTTTCTCAATGGGTTTTTCAGACAATGCCTAGGAGAGCGCATGATGTGACCGAAAAGACAGAGTTCATTAATTCCAGTTTCATTTTTACCGGGAAAACGCTGATAATTATTTTCTTATTTTCAATATTTCCTATCAGCAAATCTTCTGATATGTAGGGTAGGAGGACAAGGTGATTTTCTATGAAATCTATAATGCCGTACTGTGTTACTTACTTCATAACACTAACCATCAGTCATAGAACTTCCGACAACACGTTTTGTTTATGTCTTTCACAAATTCTTACAATGAACCGTAAAGCGCAATACGTAATTATAATAAATCATTACATACATACATAATAAGCATCTGGCTATTCAATCATGTCAACCGACCGTGTACACCTTGGTGTCAGAGTTATTCGGAACTGTCGCCGACTCCAGATAAACGTTAAAGATGCAAAGAACTCCTATCTCAATGTCCTGATGTCAGCCGAGACCAACGGCTTAACGTGCCTTCCGAAGATTGAGAAAGGAACGTTTACTTGCGATTTCGATGCTAGGAATCGTCTTCATTATTAGAGAATCAGGTGACTCATGCCTGCAATCACCAAACCCGAGACAACTAATAAAGTGCTTTCCCTGGGAATCGAACCTACGCTCTCCGGGTACTAAGCCAAACTCCATAACCACTTGATCACACAGGTAGCATAGGCTATTTTCAAAATTATCTCTACATTATCTAATCTTCTAGTAGGTAATTAATATCTGGTAATCATTTTAAAATCTGATGTGGGGTTTAAGCATTCATAGGAGACAAGAGATAAAGGGGCCATTGTTTTCTATGCACATTTGCCATCTCATAGGTAGTTCATTGATCCCTTTACTAAAAAAACCATTCGGACGGGAATCAATAAAATCTTTGAAGGCGGTTTGTACTGCCCCCATCGGAGTTGAATTTTTTCCCTTGCAAGAAGTTATTCAAATTTCGAAAAAAAAAATGGTAATCTGTTGGAGCAAGGTTCGGGGAGTACGGTGGGTGTCTTAGACATTTCAATTGAAGCTCTTCTAATTTGGTAGCCGTCTGTTGTGCAGTGTGTGGTCTAGCGTTGTCGTGAAGCAGCAGTGGCGTAGAGCAATTGACCAGCCTCGGTTGTTTAGCAGCTAGCTTATCCATCATGGTTTGCAATTGCTGACAACATATTGCTGACGTCTGCCGTAATCGTCTGGCCAGATTTAAGAAAACTGTAATAAACGACACCGGCACTAGTCCACCAAACGCTTAAAAGTAACTTTTTTTGGGTCAATTTTCGCTAATAACGGTTTAGCTGTATAAATTTGAATTTGGAATTCCTAACTAAAGAGGAGAAATTTGTAATTAAAGTGGCCAGTACGACAAAACGCCAATTTCATATGTAAGGACCTAATCTATCTATAGGTATATATAAAAGCAAAAATCACTCACTCATTCACACAACATTTCAAATCTCGAAAACTACTTAGCTAACGAAGATGAAATTTGGTAGAAAGGTAGATTGTGACTAGGAGACGTCCGCTTAGAAAGGATTTTTGGAAATTCCATCCCTAAGGGGGTGAAATAAGGGTTGCAAGTTTGTATGAAACTTCGTAATTTTTAAAGTGAGAGACATTAATTTTTTTATTTATTTTAGTAATTAGTAGGAAATAATGCATGCATTATATTTTGAAAATTACATCCCAATAGGAGTGAAATAGGGGTCAAAAGTATGTATGGGGGAAGGATATTAGTTAGTCTGTTTCATTCGAAACTTCACAAGATTATTTCTTTTGATAAATGATTAGATATGTTTTAGGATTTTTTAGAATTCACCGCTAAAGGGGGTAAGAGGGAAACGATAAAAATACAATAACTAAACGATTACTGATCAACCAAAGAATTTTGGCAAGTGGGTTCCTGACCTGTTATGGTCAAGGATTGCACTAAGAATGGATTCCCAAAATTCACCCCTGAAGGGGGTCAAGGTCAGGCGGTTTATAGTATGTATGGGGGAAGGAGATTAGATAGCCGTTTCATTCGAAACTTCACAAGATTATTTCTTTTGTTAAATTATTAGTTTCCCGTCTCAAGATTTTTCAGAATTCAGGGTGAATTCTAAAGGGGAAAAAGGGGGGCATTAGTTTGAAAGAGCAAAAACTTAAAGCAAGGATTTTTCTAAATGCTCATCTTAAGTGGATAAAATGTGGTCCAAAATTTGTACGGGGGAAAAATATATATTTATTTTTGGAAAATTACTGCAAATACCTAAATCTTGATTCTTTAATCTGTCATTGATTTTTAGCAAGTGGGTTCCTTTTGTAATCAGGGGGTGCACTACGCAAGATTTTTTCAAAATTCACCCCCATAAGGGAAACTGATGTCCAAAGTATGTACAGGGGAAGGAGATTAGTTAGTCTGTTGCACTCGAAATTTCACAAGATTATTTGTTTTGATAAAGGATTCGCTACCTGCTTTAAGGTTTTTAGAATTCAGCCCCAGAACGGGGGACATGGGTTCTAATTGTATGGTTAATCGGGTTGCTGACTACGAAATTAACAACCATTTTGAAATCCGACGTGCCTGATGTGATATACTGTCAATCCCTATTGGGATCCGATGGGGTAGTAATCTTCTAAATACATAAAAAGAAGATCCTGAGAGACCTATAAATTATAATCTAAGTGGTTCCTTTCCTGACCTCATTGGTAAAAGCTTTTGATTTGGCGGGCGAAGCCGCTGGCAACAGCTAGTATTAGTATATTAGTAAGTATAAGTATGGATATGGATAGTATGAACATGGAAGTATGGATGGAAGAATGGACGGAAGAATGGATTTGGTTTTCTTTTACATTAAGTTGGTCCTCAGCCTTTCTTTTCCGTAGTCCCATTGAGTGTTCTATAGATTATTAGGTCATCTAGCAATTCTTCTCTTTGTGAAGTAAAAAGGGAAATTTGCCATTGTACAACACAAAGGCAAATAGACATAAAATTTTTAAAAAAATCGTTCCAACGTTTTTTTAAAATTTTGTTTATTACTAAATTGACCTAGATCATAGATTTAGATTTTTATTGTAAAATATCTTTGGCATAGACACTGCGTTACGGTGTCAAGCTGACAACGGAAATTTTATTTAAAGGTATATATTTTTTTTGTATCTGCAACCCTTCTAACTAAAGAGAAAAGGCCGCATGTGTTACTTACTTATTCCACTATATTTAGTCTCTTAAACGAGAGATCAAGTTTAAAACAAAAAATAAGGCATTTTCTGCCGTGATGCAAGTCCGCCATTCAAAAAAAGTGAGTGTAGGCCCGCCTCCACTGAGCTCACCGATGTAGTAAGTCAACGACTGGCCGTAGCAGGCCAAGGTTACTTGTGTAAAGGGCACACTTTTGAGTTATATAACCTACACTGATGAGACCTTTCTATTTTAAACCGACTCCTAAAAAGAGGTTGTAATTTTGACTTGTTTTATTATCAGATGCTAAAATTAACGTAGTACATATATTTTTTATATATATGGCTTTTACTTTCGTATTTAGCCAGTAACAAGTAAAAATGATACAAAGTCGTTAGGTCAATAAAGTCTAAATTCAGGTCAGTAGTTAAGTCGAATCAGAAGTATTATGCTAAGTGGTAGAAAAACTGCACTTAGCGATTTCCAGGAGCTTTTGGCTACAAGTACGAAAATCACATTAATCGAACATTGTATCACTTCCCAAAATTTACGCTTATTCTTGAACACTTTGCGAATAATAATCCACTATTATTAAGCACAAACACTCAAAAAAAATACAAATTTAAAAAAATAAAATACAGCGCCGATACTGCTCTTCACAACTTCCCGCCAAAAGTTCACGTAGTATATTCTAGATCTATATAATTTGATAGTTTATGTACCATAGTGTCACAGAGTCGATAAAACTATTTGTGAGAGTGAAACCTGTATGTAACAGGCGATTGGGTCAGAGTTTGGGTGCTTCATTCGTGATATATGTATGACTATGTCTGTAGTTCATTTAAAATCTGAGTAATACTTAAATAAAGGGTATTTTAAATATAGTGGAGAGATAAAGTAAAGTTTTCTTAGTAAGAAAAAGGCTCATGAAATGAAGAAAGGATTTAATGGCAATTAATTTATGGATTCGGTCACTATTAAACAATTTGGTTGTATGAACTGTATGATGAAACAATTTGTTTGTATGGCCGGTATGATTGAATAGAATTGCATCAAATGTTCTTGATTTACGTGGAGTTATGCGACTTCCTGTAACAAAATATATTATTTAGTGGCATATATACTGATTTAATGACATTTTGAGCTAGTACAATACAATTTTTTTTAGGTTGACTGGAAGAGAATGTCAAATATAAGTCCGCCTTTTGTTGTGTTTTATTTATTTGTATCCATTTTAATTAGGAACAATAAAGTTTTCTAGGTATACACGCATACTATTTCTTAGTATAAAGTTAAATTCGTACTAAGTACAATTTAAATCTAAAGCCTTCGCCGCATAATGTCATGAGCATAGAGCAAATTCAGCTTGAGAAACTTTACGTGCTCTGCAACGTGGTTGTTAGTTACACTTGGTTGATGTATCTATTGCACGTGTTTCAGTTATGTCATAAATAGATCTGATAGAATTAAACGAAAATATAGTGTAACATTACATTAAGTACATGAGAAGCTCGATAGCAGAGTGCGACGGCACGAATCTGTAGCGAATGCACGGCGAGACGCGACCCTTATCGGATTGGTCGCCATTTAGTGGCAATAACTATCTCCAGCTTATCAGTTGTTCGGAAGGCACGTTAAGTCGTGATGGCAGTCATTATGCTGTGTCAGATGCCTTTAGGCAGCCGGAAAAAGTCTGACTGTGTTGGCCACTAACGCGCCTCGGGTCATGTTCATTGATCTGGGTTTCCTGTAAAAAGGGTCACGGAGGTCAGACGGCAGACGCTCCATTGTAATAATCAGTCAGTCTAAGCTAGGATCATGACTTTAAGCGCTCGCTGGGCTACCTAATTAGCTGTTTTGTTTAAATTGCCAGCTTATTTTGAGGTGGTTATTTTTTCGGAATACTGAATTCACCTTAATTTTTTTGCCTTTGTGTTTCTTGCAAAATAAATTTATTTAAACTCATTAAATATTATATTAACCTTAGCAACGACTCCGAGATCTCCTTCGGGTTCTGGAGCACATGATCCTGCAAGCCTCCTTCACCACGAACAACACCAGGGCGAAGACCACGGCTGCCAGCACCACATCACAGATGTTCCAAGACTTGTAGATTACCAATGATGAGCACACGTCTTGCCTGGAAAAATGCTTTTTATTTTAATGGCGAACTTAATGCTAAAACTATTTCGTATCTAACAGTTAATCTTTGCGGTGACCGTTATTTGGAAATTAACACTATTTATATAAGTTTATGTACAATGTCAGTGTGATAATACACTTACTTGACCTACTTACATTACTTACATTACTTGCTAACATGGTATTATAATACAATTGCACCAAAATTTTTACAAACAAAAAGGAATATATGAAAATTAAAAAAAAACGCTTGATTATTTTCCTGATGGTAGAAACAAGCTTCCTTATTATCAGTAAAAATACACCACATCACAGATGTTCCAAGACTTGTAGATTATCAATGATGAGCACACGTCATCGAGATCTTGTCTGGAACAATACTCCTTATATAACAAATTTGTCTTCTTCACTCGGGTAGTTATTAAACTTCTGAGGACCAAAACTCCGCCACCGACAAGGCGTTGTCACCACCACGACTCAATGGCAAGACATAACATACATACATATCATCACGCCTTTTTCCTGTAGGGGTAGGGAGAGACTACGGATTTTCATAATTAAACAAATAATAGGAATTAGTCGCTTCCTCATGACCAGATTTTTAGAATCATCCATTTAGTTAATAAGTTATTCGTCTGGAAAATGATCTCGTCCTTCGTGGAATAATCTTTTCCAATGAATTTCATTATTTCTGTTTGATAATGATTTCTTTTGATTGAATCAGGGGTTGTTTTGCGAACGCTCAAGATATTTGGTTTCATTTAATTAATATTAGAATAAAAGTATTTACAAGAATTTAAGGGGTGAACAGCTGTATTAATTATAAACTAATTTCAAAGTTCTACTTCTGTTGTATCAACGTCAAGATTTCATAAATTAAAAAGATTTGTAATATTTCTATTGTCTAAAAAAAGGAGATTCGGGTCATAATACCACTAAAATCATAAATACAAATTAGCATAAAATATAAACAAATGCTTACTCTTCGCAATATTAATTTCTATATATTGTAATTTTTAAATATTTTTTAAAATTTTGTTCGTGAGAATAGATTCGCGGTGTATAAATACTGTATATTGTATAATAAATTCCTTAGGTCGGAAGTCATCATTATAATCATAATTTTATGGATGGTACTATGAAGTAGAATGCTAGACAGAGCCGGGAGCAACATAGCAATTAACAGGGAAATACAACAAATATTTATTATGAAGTAGCTATGTAAGAAGGAGGTGAATTTCCGAACTTCGAATGTAAGTAGCTCCCAGTACTTTCAGCTATCGGAATTCCGTGAATGGAGAATTTCAATATTTATGTACAATTGAATTAAAAACGAACTTATCAATCCTTGAAAACAATATCATATTAAAGAATTAGAAAACATCTTCTAAATACAAAGAAATTATTTAACAATTGTAAACATACAACGAAGACTGACATGAAGGCGCGGCAAATCAAAAAATCTATTTTTCATGTCAGTCAATGAGCTCTTATGTTGATTATTAAAATTATTTTCGGTGTTACAAGTTCCATAAAATTTAAAAACTTAACATTTCACCGTACTTCTTCTGAAAATTCTCCATTCAACAGCAAACTATTTACTCCTTCTAAAATTTTAATAGAAAAAAAGAAATAAATATATTAACTGTTTTCTTTTAGGAGCCGGAGCTGGCGCAGGTGCAGCCTTACACTCTTTCTCCGAACCCTTTTTCTTCGACGATTTCGACTTCTTCCCCCCTTTAGACCCTTTCGAACTTTTAGACGGAGTAGGAGACTCGACAGGCGTCGTCAAACTTTGCAAACACGCTTTATTAGCCTCTAACACTGATTCTTTTATTTTAGGGCATACGTTTTGAAATTCTGCAAGTTCTGTGGATCCGACGCAAGATTCTGCGCATTGCCCCTGGTCGCAGTATGCGCAGGGGCTGGGGGCGTTTGAAACGTCTGGTGGGGGGGCTTGCGTCGGTTCTTGTTTTATGCTGCTCTTTGAACCCTTAGGCTTCTTGTAGGCTGGTAACACGATGGGGTTACTCCATTCTCCATGCAAATAATCATAAAATTATTAAAGTGGACATTTTACTCAAATACTTGTTTTGAGACTTTCGATGAGCGAACTAATGTCATTGATTAGCGATTTGGAGGTTTCAAAAATAGCTGTCATTTGAAAAACATTTTTAAATTATATTTACTTATGTAAGTAACCAATTACTTGATATTTTTTCATACTGTATGTATGGACACATAACCCATAATAAAGTAAAAGAATCATAATAAAATAACACAGATCATACTAATCTATCTATTCCCATAATATTTATTGGAATCGCTTCGAAAGTAGTTAGCAAATTTCATTTTAAGAATGAAAATTAAAGACCTGGTTGTGTCGTAATATTAACCAATACACCAAGTTCACCCCTTAAAAAGCTTCATAATATTACAAGCAAATATTTACCGCGGAGCGTAAATAATTATGATTATACGGATATTTCAAAATACTGGTTAAGTGCGATTTGAATTAGTGTTGTAAAAATGAGCGCTGAGAGTCGAGCGTTGAGCGCTAAGTCGACACTTTTGAGCGTTGAAGTCTTGAGCGTTAAAAACTCAAGCGTTGAACGCTCGCGAGTGTTCTGGCTTGCGAAGTGTCGAAGCGTTTGTAATAATTTTTGATTGTGGTTGGGTGTTTGTAAGTAGGTAACGGATAAACTAAGCTATAATTTATGTAGATGAAGTCGCCGAAAAACAGCTAGTGTAACATAAATAGGTATACATTTCGTTTTAAAATTACTCGTATGTTCAAGCTGTAATCCAAGGGTCGAAGCGTCGAGTTTGGACGCTCTGAGTGAGCTTCTTTTCCGACTCGAGCGCCAACTCTAGCTTTTTCTTTTTTTTCTCATTCTCGAATTTGAATTCACATTGAGAGAGTTCCGTGCATTAGTTATAAAGAGTATACCGAAAATAAAAGACGGACATCAAGTCATAACAACTGTTTTTTTTTCAATCAGCCATGAGACAGAAATTATGCTTAGATGCGCAAACTCTCAAAAATCTTTAAATATAATGTTCTTTTTAGTTTTATATATAACTAGTTAAGTATTTTAGATTTTAAAGTGTAAATTGGCGAAAAATATCCATAACTAATATACTCGTACATAATACGGAGTGTTCTGATCAGTGTGTTTTGTAAAGGAAGCCCACACAAATAAAATTTCATATGATTTAAGTTTTTATTTAATTGTAATGTTTAACTCTGATCTAAAAACCTACAAAAATTATCAAAATTTATTACATCCATACTCCAAATGCATATAAATTCAATAAAAAAATACTTGAAAGTAAAACAATTTTGAACACATTTACATTTTACTAAGAAAACATATTTATTATGGTCTCGTTAAATTACAATTAACCCTTCTTCAAGTGCACAAACCAAATTTCCTTGGTAACAATGGAATTTTTATTGTTATCTAGTTTTATTCACCTTCGATTTGTCGTATTTTCGGCCATGTCGGAGTCGCTGGAGAACTTACCAATGCTCAGAGACCTCAATGTGGTCACCAAACAGATGGGCTTTAAAATTAACATGGACGAAACAAAGTTGCGCCGGGACCGGTTTTTATTGGGAGCCATACCCTTAAAGTTGTAGTAGACCAAAAGGTCCAAAATACCTCAGCGTTTAAAAACTAAGGTCTTCAACCAGTGTACTTCACCAGTAGTGACATATGGGTCCGAAACGTGGTCTCTGACTATAGGCTTCATGAAAAAGATCAATGACGCCCAAAGAGCTGCGGAGAGGGCGATACTCGGTGATTCCTTACGAGATAGAATTAAAAAAGAGAAGATCCGTAGAAAATATAAGTCAACGACTTAGTCCAGCGGATTAGCTCTTTGAAGTGGCAGTGCTCGGGGCACATAGCGCGGTGAACCGATGACCGAAGTGGCAGAAAGGTTCTCGAATAGCGAACTGGTAAGCGCAGGGTCGGACATCCACCGATCAGATCGTCAGATGACTTGAAAGAGGTCGCGGGCAAGCGCTGAATGCCGGCCGCTTCTAACCGGTCACTTTGTAAATCATCAGGAGAACAGTGAACTGTGGCTAAAATGATGGTGATATTTTAGTTAAAGTATACTTAACAGACGTTTGTAATTTCTTAGGAGTTAGTGTTATCATGGATGGACATTATTACAATTTCACTTGGTATTGAAATGTTGGCCACTTAAATTATCTATAATATAAAAAAATAAAAAATATATCGACTGCGCGATAAAGCCTTTCGCGAAGCTATCAATGATAAGCAAAATGTAATAAAGTAAAATTATGATGATGATTGATAGATTTAGGATTTTTTACTAGGTACGTGGTAGCAAACTTCAAAATGTGACAGTATGTACCTTATCATTTTACTGCGAATGAACTAAAACAATAAAAATCAAGTTTTTATTACGATTCAAGATCACATTTCTATCTCGAGGGTCAAGATACCGCCCATAATGTACCTACTTACTAGTGGTTACATAATTTGAGTAACGCAGTACGCAACAATTTGTCTGTTTGTTTATTATTAAATGTCGAATGGTGGTCTGAGATCACATCCTAAATTGCAATATCTAAGTGTATTTCTTTCGAGTGTGGTACCCAGTTGCGTCTTCAGCTTTTTGTTTTGCTAGAGTACGCATTTAATCATGGTTTTAGCTTTGGGAAAACTGGTTAAGAGCGACTGCCGTTAGACTTAATATATATAATATAAACGACCCTTTCTTATCTATTCTTATATTTTGATGTGAAGGAACAAGATGAAATATATTTTAGTTAAAATAGACATTATAAACGTTAGTTAATTTTTATGTATAAGGGTAACACAGTATCCGTAGACAAGGGAGTACGGAGTACCTAAATCTTAGAGCCGTCGGGGGCTGAAAACTTGGACCCTTTCTTTTCAGATGCTGATTTAACTGATCTATTTAAAAGTATTTTTTTTTATAAATACCACTGCTAGTCTGACGATGATGTCCAATTTTACATCTTCGATTTACCTGAAAACATATTCATACTAGCACAATATGATTTGTCGTAAAAAAACTACTAAACTGAAAATAAATCAATATGTTTTTATGCAAAAAATATCAATATGTTTTTATTTTTTACGTTCAATATAGCCACCAATAAATAATCTTGTTCTGACCAATATAATGAAGTTTTAATATATTTAGAGTATCATTAAAGACCATACTGAAACGATAAGAAATGAAAAATGAAGGATTATTTTTATTTAGAAAATCGTTTCTCAATTGTGGAACTTAAATGATGCTTCCACGTAAAGATCTCCAAGTGCTTTTGTGTTAATGTCTTAGTGAGGGCTTGGGACGCGTGACTGGTTAATTGAAATGTACTTACTAAACAAGTACTTGTTACACTTTGCGAATCGTGTATGCTGTCATAGCATAACTTCGGTGCTTTAGCATTAGATTGATCTCGTTGGCCTGGATGGGTTCTGTATTTAGTCCAGCGAGTCCAAAACACATGTTGCAGATTTTCCGTTAATGTTCCTCCTATAAGCCACATCAACGCGTCTAGAACCCATTTCTTAATAATGTGACTATGCTTATTGTGGAATGCCGATAACACTGGTTATTGTTCCAAGTCAGATGATAAATGCGGAGTATATTTGCAATTTTATTATACAAAATTATTGTGCCCCGAGGTTATACCTGTGCAATAACCTTTCTCGATAACCAGACTATCATAAACTAAATTGTAAAAATGATTGTCTGATATTAAAGATTATTCCGTGCTTCGCGGAAATAACTAAGTTCGCGGCAGCTATCTAGTAATCGTAAAAAGAAAATACGTCAGACGCTGTCTGAAAAATTCTGACACCTTGTAACCCATTTGATATGAATGCATGAATATGCAAAAGTAATTAACCTTTGTTTTTGTTGTAAAATATGTTTTGAACAAGTCATTTACCTTCTAATTAGGTATATTAATAATATAACTTTTATAAAAAAAAAACTAGTACCATTAAGTTTATTTTTCATGATCGGTATTCGAAGTATTGAAATCTCTCAAGGATTACAAAATTTCATACACATTTCACACCTCATATTACTTTAACCAACAATGAGCTGACTTGAAGTTGCAAAGCAGGATATGCGTGCTAATTGGGTTAATAATGATGCCGAAAACCGAAAATCGTTAAGTGGAGACATTATTGTATGATGTACCCTGGTTTTCAAAACCACTAGCTGAGGGCGCAACCACGGAAGCGCTAGGACGAGGAAGAAGATTACCAACCTAGAGGAAAAAAGTAAATAAATATCTATCATTGCTGGTAAAAGTGTATGAAATTTCAAATTCTCAAAATATACATAACATCTACCTACCAGTGAATTTACGTACATAAAGCTTTGAAGGCTTGTCTGTCGGTCAGCGTGGTTATGTAACCGCGACCGAAACCAGTACACTGGGTTACGTTAGAGTTACCAAATGTGACGCCGTATTGAAAGAGGCTGGCGCAATTATGATTGTTATATTTCATCAACAGTCTCTTATGGCCATTTCGAGAACCTCTCTTCATCCTTGACTCTTTAATTGTAAATGACATATGTATGACAAAATTAGAAGCACACTTTTTAATCCAGTTTGGCTTGAATCTATTTTTGAAAAGCATGACTCACACAAAATCGGTTTTTCGAATGATTTTCATTCGATAAGATCGTTCGACGAATTTAACTGATTTTGCGTGAAGAAATCTTCAATTTCTTTTTTCAAATATAGATCTCCAGATTGTCATTCCGTGCATTAGGAAGGCACGTCAAATCGTTGATCCCAACTGAGGTTGATCGTTGAAGGATCAACTTCGTCAGAGGTTTAAAAAAAAAAACTAACACTATGATGTCAATTGACGTACTAATACGAACATTATCTTGTAGCCTATTCGCTGGCATTCTCGTAGGAGTAACAGATCTAACTTTATGAAGTCAATTACATTGTAAAAGTGTCCATCGGCTTTGTTATTATAAAATCATACTAATATTATAAATGCGAAAGTCCGTCTTTCTGTCTGTCTGTTACGCTTTCACAGCCAAACCGCTGAACGGATTTTGATGAAATTTGGTATGAATATAGTTGAAGACCCGGGGTCAAACATAGGCTACTTTTTAACGCAGGCGGAGCTGCGGGAAACCGCTAGTTATTGAATGAATGTCGAGTATTGTGTTAATGCAAATATTTGAACGAGCGAGCGAAGCGAGAGGAAGTCTTTATTTCGATACTGGCCAATTTTTCTTTTGTTGGTATGTTTGTGAGCTTAACGGGGATCCTTACGAAACTTGACATTCGTGTTATAAGATTTATTTATTATAAGATTTTTGTCGAGAATGTTTGAGACTGCATGTGGAAAACAGGCATACAATTTGTCGCAGAGTTATGTCGTTTATAAATGAATTTCAATGATATTTGAAGAAAACAATATAGGATTCCCTGCTGCTGTGAAAAAAATAATCGAAAAGGGAGAAGTTCGATTTAGTGCTAAATGAATAGATTTCATATTTAAAGTTTGCGAGGTCTACTGTAAAAACCTCAAACGACATCAGACTGCGACAGATGCGTTGATCAACTAGCACTTGACCGGTTTAATTTCAATAGTTTTACAATTACAAATGCGAAGTTAGAATGTTGGTCTGCCTGTATACATTTCTTTGCATAATAGCTAAATGAATGCACCGTGAATCTTAAAATATTAGACTGCATTACCACCGAAGCAGAGTAGGGGTAAATTAGCGAGTCGAATCATTTTCATCGGTGGGTCGTAACGATTTTTGTTCGACATATTAGTCATACTATTCAAAAATAGCACCAGCAGTTTCCAGGCAAAGCGGATCGGGGTGGTCTGTAAATTGACCATGCAGGTCGCCAGGTGTGATAGACGCGAAAACGCACAATTGCTCTTGATAATTAACTAGGCACTATATTTTCCTGGCGTAAAAAGTCGTTGTTACTAATTGCAAGCTAGTTACATAATATAAAAAGTTATACTTACGACGAAACATTCTTTTTAGATTTTTTAGACTTAGTCATATCAACAGATCCTTCTCCGGACCCTGCTGGTGATTACATTCACTGTCTGCTTGGCAACAATAAGTAAAAAGGTGAACGCTATAGCCACGTATACGATCTGCACCAAATCGAATTTACAATTGTATTTCGCCCTCATGGTTTCCTGTTGGATGGAAATTTCTTATTGATTTGTTTATTCAAACTTCTTTTTTAACATTTTTATGTTACGCGATCCATACATTCTTACTTACGAGTACGTACTGTCTTCTCACTCTTTCAAATCTCGGGTTAGGGAATACTACGAACGATCGGACTTGAGCTGAGCTTACTGTTTTTATGTGTAATTGAATTTGTATGTTAGATGTAAGTCTATGCAGCTAAGATTTCTTTGCGTGTTGTGCCCTCTTCTGTGCCCATATGTCTATGTCCTATGTTAGTTTGGTTGACTGGAAGAGATCCCTATTTGGGATAAGTCCGCCTTTTGTTGTAACCTGTATTCTTATACTATGTTCTTTGTGTACAATAAAGATTTTTACATACATACATACATACTCTGATGCCAAAGTTTAGTTGTTTGCTCTTAGATTAAACTGTTTCGGAGGCTTGTTTCTAGATCATGTTTCCCTAGATACGATATACAATTGTTTATTAAAAAGGTAGACTTAATGCTAAAATGATTAACTAACAGCCTTTAAGTCAAGCAGAGATCTTCAATGAGTACGAAATGAATTAGATAGTTTAGATACAAGCACTTGCTTGTTGCTTGTAACTTTAACTTCCGGAAAGTAACGCCTGAATCATTTAAATAGTTTAGATACAATTAATAACTAAATGATCTTAGCTTTTTCTTAAACCACTTTTGTCCCACTGCTGAGCAAAGGTCTCCGCCAGCTCTGTCTAGGTAAAGTCCAAGATTTTTGATTAGGAAGGGCTAAGTTTGGCCTGTTTGATGAAAAAACTTCTATCAACAGCATTTCAGACATTTATACCATCATCATATCAACCGCAGTCAATCTACTGATGGCAGCCAAGACCAACGTCTTAACGTGCTTTCCGAAGCACTGAAACATCATTACTATCAGACAATCAGATGATTCAACCTGTAAAGCCGCGGGAATCGAACCCACGATCTCCGCTTTAACAACCACGGAGGCACTTTTAATGATGAAAGATTTAATTAATAAATATATGAGTCGGATGCATCCCGAAAGACATGTTGCTAAGAAGTGGACTCCGGAAGGGCGAAGGAAAAGGGGCAGGCCTAGAAAGAGATGAACAGACGACCTAAGAGACTTTGACAAAGAGTGGCAAGTAACATCAATCAATAGAGAGGTGTGGAAACAGGGAGGGAGGCTTTTGCCTAGCATTGGGCAAAAACCTCCCCAAAATAACTAAAAAAAGAATTACCTTAAATTAAACTATTTTAATTCGGTTTTATCGCGTTTATTACTTATTTATTTACACCTGACGTTTCAAACACTTTACAGCGTTCATGGTCGCAGGCAGACTAGGTTAACATTTGTTTTTGATGTCATAAGATTACAAACTACTAGTTTTGATAATCCTCAAGTCCTTGCAAAGGAAAACAGATTCATTCCAAGGATGTTACGTGAAGATATTGAAATTAAAAAACATCCCAATTTCAATAGAGAGGATGGATGGCAGGTACCGCCAGCTTGGGACCCAGTCATTAACTTAATAAAATCGCAAATTCGGAAGCAGACTGCAAGACCCTTAGATACTGTGAGCCAATACTGCGGGAATCGGAATAGTTCCCAATAAAAATTTCAGGCGGTAGTTTGTAATCTTATGACATCAAAGACAAATGTTAACCTAGTCTGCCTGCGACCATGAACGCTGTAAAGTGTTTGAAACGTCAGGTGTAAATAAATAAGTAATAAACGCGATAAAACCGTATTAAAATAGTTTAATTTAATGAATAACAATCGCGAAAACATAAGAAATCATTAGGAATTACCTTATTCTACTTGATTTTCACACCTTGACCTGCCGCGCATGAAGTTTTTGACCAGTCGAGAAGCGCTTGTCAGGACGACCAGAATGAATGTAAATGCAAAACTGAGGTACAACAGTTCCAAAAGATCGAATTCGTCAGCTACTAACGGTAGTGGAAACATCATAAACCTGTAAAATAAATTACAGATAAAAAGAATTGGAGTGTTATTTCGAAAAAGTGTGACTCACGCAAAATCGGTAATTTTGTTCGATATCGAATAATTTTCATGAGACATATGAGTCATACAAAATAATGAGGAAGAATGCTCAAAGTTTATTAAAAGTGGTTTAGTTTCAAATACTAAAAACATTGTTAAAATTTGAAACTTGTTCATTTATATTCTGTGGGTTACATTATCATTCGACCCCGTACACCCGTAGTGTCTGAGTTTGTCGGAACCGCCTTTTGGCTTCTGACGTGTTTTCTTTCACGACCACCGGATGACGGCCGGGACTAACGGACTAACGTGTCTTACTAAGCACGGAATCCATACTAATATAATAAATGTGAAAGTCTGTTTGTTTGTCCTTCTTTCACATTAAAACGGAGCAACGGATTGATGTGATTTTTTGTGTGGAGATAGTTGGAGATCTGGAGAGTGACATAGGCTACGAGTACCTTTTTCCGTGACACAAACGGAATTATACGCGGGCGAAGCCGAGGGCACAGCTAGTCTATAATAACAGACAATCAGATTTTGCAGACCTAAAAGTTAGAACTTACTCATGTTAATCCTGTTTCGAAAAATAATGATACGGCTTAGAAAATCCAGATTTTTGATAATATCCTTCTTCAAACGTTAATGAAATTTGACGAAATGACTCTGCACAGCTGCGTCACGATAATGAGGAGTAAAGTAAATGCCACGCAGAAGTAAACCACTTGAACGATGTCAAAATTGTAACATTCAGTCTTTGCCATCTAATTCTGAAAATTAAATCATAATTTGTTGCTTTTAGTTATTAACATGGCTTTAGGCTAAATGGGAATTTCGTTGTAACAAAATTAAGAACTGCCGCGGACTTTTGGCGGGAAGCTGTGAAGAGCATTATAAGCGCTGTATTATATTTTCCAAAATTTGTGTTTTTTTGAGTATAATGTAATAATGGGCAAAGTGTTCGAGAATAAGCGTGAGTGTTGGGAAGTAATACGGTGTTCGATTTATGTGATTTTCTTGCTTGGTGCCAAACGCTCCTGGAAATCGCTTAGTGCAGTTTTTCTACAACTTCACTTAGCACAATACTTCTGATCGACTTGACTTGACTTAACTACTAACTTGACTTTAAATAAAAAAATTTACTTGTCATATTTAAAAAAAAATGTAACCGCTCATTTTGAGTTCTTTCAAAATAAGCTTACTTTTACAGGTCCTAAAAATTTCAGCTGTTTCTTTTTGAAAGAAGAAAAAGATATTTATTATTATTACATTTTATAGATTTTCGGAAAAATATATTGCTCTTAGAGCTTGCATTAAGCAAATACTTTTGGTAGAGTCATGAATACAGAAACTAATTTCAAAATTTGTTAAAATTTGTACGAAATTATATTGGTTTAATTAGTTTACCTGCTAATAAATAATTTTACGGATCAATTTTATAGCTCTGAGGGTGAGGAGAACTGGGGGCGGAATGCTTAAAGCACAGATTTCTGAAAAGACAAAATTAAAATAAGTTTCTAATTTATGGAGAATAAAAATACATTTGGCGCTTATTTCCGTGGAAATTTCGAGAAATTCGTTCTTTCTTCTCGCCTAGTTTCAGTTTCATAGCTCCTGCTTGCTGCAGAAAACGTTAACTGAATGACCTGAATCTTAGTCTAAACTGTGACATCATTATTTTGTTAAGTTTTGGGAAGGTGTCTATTAAATAGTTAAAATAATTTGATATACAAATGGCGGATTACTAGTCGGTAGTACCTTAACAAGTGAGAAACTTGACAAAGCCAACCCTTATTAGGGCTAAACAAAGGACATAGATATCTTTCTCATAATGCATCCTAATCTGTTATTTGCTCCTAGGCTAAAATTTCATACTTATCTTTACGTGTATTTTATTTCAATATGCTAGAGCGGCAGCCAAAGGAGCATTATATGACTAGCTGTTTTCCGCAGCTCCGCCTGCGTCATAAAGTAACCTATGTTCGACCCGGGTCTTCAACTATATTCAGACCAAATTTTATCAAAATCCGTTCAGCGGTTCTGCCGTGAAAGCGTAACAGACAGACAGACTTTCGCACCAATAATATTACTATGGAAGTTTGGATACCAACTTGCGATGCATATTTGCCAAGAAAGAAAAATAGAAAATTTACCACAATTTTCTCCCTGTTCCATTTCAGACATTGTTAACTGCCAATGCGAATGGCATTTTGGTAAAATATGCGAAATTATGGTGAATAACCTTGTCTACATGTTATCCTTCCTTCATTTTGTTTAGTTTGAAACCGTCATCGACCTGTCAGGTTTTGTGCAAATCAAATTGTCACTTTTATTTAAATAAAAAAATTAAAAAGTATTGTGTGTTGTGAACCTCATGTTTACTATACTTCTTTCACAAGGAGTAACTTTTGCCGCCAAAAAAAGAGTAAGTACTTTTTTCATCATACTCTTGTTGTAACTCATCGTTTCATTGAACATGAACTTATTAGCTGGAATTTTCCCTTTTTTATGACAAATACCATCGTATTATATCGACCGAAACCAAAAGAGAATGTTCATTATTTACGATTGTTTCTCATTGAATTATAAAAATTATTTTCATTTAAGGTTTTGTAACATTTAATAAGTAAATGTTACTAGATATTAAATAAAAAAAAAACGATTTAGAGACATCTGTATAAAACACTAGGAGACTCTACAATTTCGTCTAGAAAAGCATAACTCTTGTATTTTGTACACGAGCACTCCTGTCTTAAAAAGCGTAGCTTTTACTATGCTGCCAAATTATGAAATGGTACCGGTAACTTCCACAAGATGGCAGTAATTGTTACTCTATTTTCAATTGCAACATTTTTGAGGTAAATTTGACTAGTTTTAATTCATATGCTATTAGTTCAGATAAAAATAGGAAAATAGTTACGTATATTAATAGAAAATAGAAACATATAATAAATAATGACAATATGAAGCAAAAAAGACGTACCTAACGATGCGAGAAACGACAGGTGTGTGTAGAAATAAATAGTCAGTACGAAAAACGATGTCTGTCGGAACGGGCGTGTGTCACATCACTAAAGCGCGCGAAAACTTTGTCGAATAAAATACGATTTTCATTTTGTGAAACAATGTTCATGCAATACGAATCTCTACCGGCAAGGCTGGATGAAGAATTTAGCCTTCCTGTAGAATCGATTATGAGGTGCGAGGATTTTAAAAGTAATTTCGCAAGAAGATTCTCCAATAGGTACATAACCAGGACCCCGTCGGTAACAAAGCAGGATAATTCTTTGAAATTGAGACCTCAAGATGCTGTTGAGGTGAAAAATGCTGCCAACAATGTAAGTTTTTTTATTGCAATTAGCGAATTTCAGCCAATTTATATGTTATTTTTTAATGTGATCTACTCGTAACTTGCATAAATAAGGTAAATACTGTAATGTTAAATTAAATGTTCTACTTAACAACACGCATTAATGTTTTAAAAGTTTTGATTTCTTGATATTGTTTGTTGACTTTGTTGTCATGGATGAAACGACTGATGCATAAAAGTAAGGGGAAAATATTATAAAAGCTGTCTAACAAATTTTTATTAAATTTGTAGAGCGAGAAATATGTAATAACAACCTAACCGGTTATTTTTGAAATCTTTGAGAGACGCTTATGTGCAGAAATGAACTGACTGCGGTTGGAAGATGATGATGATCGCTTACGATTTGCATTAGGGTTTTTGATTTTTAGCTGGCAATTTGATTTCTTGGTTTGAAATTGATAACTTTTTATTAAAATAAGAATTAAATAATTAATTAAGTTTTTTTGTCTTTAGTCATCATCATCTTAGCGTGTATTCCTAGTTGTGTCGTCAGCTTACGCTTCGGAGCCTAGGGTACGCTGTAAGTCATGGTCCTAGATTTGGCGGAACTGATTATTACAATGGAGCGACTGCCGTCTGACCTCCGTAACCCTTTTTACAGGGAAACCAGACCAACAGGAACATGACCCGAGGTGTGTTAGTGGCCAACACTGTCAGAATTTTTCAGGCTGCCCTAAGGCATCTGACACAGCCTCACTAACTATCTATCGATAACAACCGGGACCGACGGCTTAACGTGCCTTCCGAAGCACGGAGGAGCTCAAGATAGAAAATGACACTAATGGTGACCAATCCAATAGTGGTCGCGTCACGCCGTCGCATAACACGCGCATTCGCTACGGATACGCGGGTCGCACTCGACTAACGAGCTCCTTTTTTTGTCTTTAGTCATTGCACATTTTTAAATCCACTTTTAGCTTTTCCAACTTAAGTTCCACCGTGGTTCTCGGGCTCTATTGTACCTGTATAATAGAAGTGAATGTCGCGAAATAAATATTGTGCAATAAGAATTTTGAATTTCTTCTATGGTTATTATTTTATTTACTATGGAGTTATTGTGTCGCTTCATTGCCATAATTAAAAAAAAAATAAAACAAAAAATACTTATGGTAGCTGTTGATAGGACTTTGATAACTGCAACTTAATAGCGTAATCTGAAAATATAACTTAGAAACACGCTTGGATAAAAAAGTAGAGTTTAGCGAAAGTACGTACCTTAATGATGTATTTGAGACATACCTACAAGCTAGCTGTGCCCGCGACTTCGTCCGCGTAACGTTCGATTACATACCTACTTTTCTTACTTATTAACCGTCATTGCAGGCATTTTAAATCTAGACACGCGGGAGCGTGTCAAGCCAAGTCCAAGTACAGAACTGGCGAGCAGCACCGTCTGTAATAGCTATTTCCCGTAGCTCCGCCTGCGTCCAAAAGTAGCCTGTGTTTGACCCCGGGTCTTCAACTATATTCATACCAAATTTCATCAAAATCTGTTCAGCGGTTTGGCCGTGAAAGCGTAACAGACAGACAGACAGGCAGAAAGGCAGAGAGACTTTCGCATATATAATATTAGTATGGATTTACAGAATTAAATTACAGTACAGTTTTATTATATGTAGATATAGATTACAGAACATTGACAGTAAGGCAATGCTGAAACAGTAATACCAAGGCATACAGGGTCGATTGACCATTTGACACCAGAATGAGCAGCTTAACGGACATGAATTGAATGAACCAACAGAAATGGACATCAAATGCTCCTTGAAGGGAAGGGATTTTGAGCTAAGGCCAATCAGTTTGTAAAAACTTAATTCAATTTTGTCAAGTAGTTCATAAGATTAGCGTGTTCAGACAGACAGACAGAGGGACAAGATTGATATTAAACAATTTTATTCATCTTAGTTGTTCCCTCTCATTTTCTACCCAAAATAATAAATGTACAGGCACGTCGATTCTACTATTTTATCATAGTAATAGATATCCATACTAATATTATAAATGCGAAAGTCTGTATGTCACGCTTTCACGGCCAAACCGCTGAACGGATTTTGATGCAATTTGGTATGAATATAGTTGAAGACCCGGGGTCAAACAAAGGCTTCTTTTACACGCAGGAGGAGCTGCGGGAAAAAGTTAGTATGATATATATGGAAGTGCAAGGTATAATTATGAAGCAATTTTCTATGTCCATTAAACAAATGTTTGGTATAACTATTCGTCATTAGCGTCACTTCTATGTACCTTTGGAGTGAAAGTGATTAATAGCTGAGTGGCACGGTCGGAAGAATAATTAGCACGTGAACCATCTCTCACATCTCAGCGCATTCCCGGTTGCGTCCTCCTTAGAGCCCAGCGTCCGCTTTCCTACTCTTTCTCCTCCACTTCGCCCGGTCTTCGGCATCCCTAGTTACTTATTAGACCATTACCACGCATATTCGTCCCTGCGACGTTAGGCCAGCACTTTTTGAGCACGCCACTTCTACCAGGGCCCGATGATCGTAAAACGTGACTATGGCCATACACACATTTACGATCAAGCGACTCTCTTGAATCTTGCAGTTAAACCATCAGTGGAGTAACAAAATTAAGATTTTTTTGAGCTTTCGATCCCAAAAGAAGATGAAGATCAAACATAATTGATTGTTGTACCCTACACTCATAGAAATTACATAAATTATGAGTACTTTTTAAATTTCGAAGATATTTCCTAAAGTATCAATCTATCCCGGTTCAACTCGTTCCTTTCTCTATGGTTTAACCCTATCAATTTTTAATGATCACCATAAAAATCTGTAAAATATAGTGAGATGTAAACCCTTAAACTTATAAATGTTAAACCTCGATGAAAAAAGAGGTGTTATAAGTATGTCGTGTCTCTGTGTACCTATCTGTGGAATCGCAGCATCCAAATGGATAAGCCGATTATGATATCTCAAAAAGCATCGAAAAGTTCCTATCTCTATGCTACAAGTTCATTCATATTGATTGGGATACATGGTCAAGCGACTCTGTGCTCCCTGGTGTCAGAGATTTTCGGTTCCGTTTTCGGCCTCTGATGTGCCTCCGTGGTCCAGTGGTTAAGGCGTTCGCCTTTGACCTTTGGGGTGGTGGGTTCGATTCCCACCGGATGCATACTTTGTTTAGATGTTTCCAGCTTGGTTAAGACATAGGATAAAAAAGATGATTCCGTGCTTCGGAAGGCACGTTAAGCCGTTGGTCCCGGCTGCCATTTGGTAGTCGTTAAAGGAACCACGTCAGAGGCCGAGAGGCGGTTCCGAATAACTCTGACACCAGGATGTACATACTCGATAGACAATGTAACCTACACGAAATGATGATGATGTTGATGACCTTTATTACTTATTGTTTATGGTTATTACTTATTGTTCATGGTTAGACAGACATTTTTCTAGATGACCTTTTGCCATTTCAGTAGACTTAAGAAGGTTACCAGGAAGGGAACCCAAATGGTTGCAATAGAAACCCATTACTCTTCACTTCACCCGTTCTCTCATCGGTGCGAATTTCTATGCAACAAATAAAAATCGCAATATTACGCAACGATTTGCCCTGATTATAAATATTTATAGCAATTAAATGCCAATTAAGTTTTTATAGTAATGTGTTTTTATTATCGATGGACTATTATGCAACCACATCCGAATAACAAAAACAGTTATTTATTTTAGTAATCGTCGTTAGGTCAGAAATATTTGGCATGTTAATTATATTACGGTGTAAAAAAAAAATCTCAAACCGATTCACAAGTTATTTCGAAAATCATTAAATTTTATTTAACTTCAGGGTTGAAATAATAATGTATTATTTCTCATTAGTTATTTTCATCAAAACCAAAAATCAAGATCGATTATCTTCCGAGTTATTTTTAATACAAAATAACTTTATTGCCCACATCTGGGAAATCACAAAATTGAAATTATAACATTGTTAACAATAGCTATCTCTTCCAGCCAACCTTTGTACAATAAGAGAACATGATGTAAGGGTGGGCCCAGTAGAATTAAAAATAAAAATAATGTCTACTGTATAGATAAATCAACACATACATAGAATTTGAGGACAAGGGACAGTCACTAATAAAAAATACATTTGGTAAATTTGTCGGCCTAACCAATATGTTATATTTTCTCGTTAATTCAAGCTCAAATAAAAATTCTCCCTATGAAGGAGAGAATTATGAAAATCTATAATTATAACTTTGCTTTCATAGTAATTAATGACTATGGGTGCTTACTAATTTTATATCCATAAGATATGATAACAACTCATCATATATTGCAGTTTGAAGGTTATTGTGCACCTGATTTTATTGCGGCGCCATTGTTAATAGACAATTCTTCTATTGTTTTGGAATTATCCGCAAGAAACTATGGTTTTTGCGTACAATCGCACTGTGAAGAGACAATGTCCCTGAGAAATCGGGCACAAATTTTATTAATTATGCACTTTTTTTTTTTTTTTTTTTTTTTTTTTTTTTTTTTTTTTTTTTTAACCGGACTAACATTTCTAGCTACAGAGAGCTTTGGAAATTACAGCGGGACAGTTTTAGGCGAGGGCTTTTGGCCACTCAGCCTCTTCGGCAAAAGCGCAAGGGGCTCCCAGTTGGGACGAACCTCGGCCATGGGCTTTGCCTTTGAGCAATGCGAGCAATGCAAACTCGCGAGCGGTAGCAAACGCTCAATGCCTTAAGGGCCGACACTATTGTGCCTGAAGGGCCTACTATGAGCCTATCTGTGGCGTGAAGCGCCCTGGTACATTTTGGTACCTAGTAAACGAGCTACTGTTCCTACTACGTCGCACCCGCCGGCGGGTGCGGTGGTGTGATCCTAATGAATATCCCGATCTCCGGGGAGGCCGGAGATTCTCAAGGGGGCGATTGGCCACCGTGATGGGGTCGTCAGGGTCAAAGAGAACATTCCTCGGACGTCTGTGCCGCAACGGGACATTATTTGCTGGGTTGTAGTTTGCAGCCTGCACAACTAACGGGTTTGGATGTGTGGAGGATTTCTCAAAGTAACGTTGGGACGTTTCTTTAAGATACCTCAATATGGATGGCAGCTCAAGATCCTTGTGTAGGTCTCG
The DNA here is from genome assembly GCA_947363495.1 of Euzophera pinguis. NCBI lineage: Eukaryota > Metazoa > Arthropoda > Insecta > Lepidoptera > Pyralidae > Euzophera > Euzophera pinguis. Next base: position 18,260,080 of record OX376154.1, read on the forward strand.
CGTGCGCAGGCCCAGGGGTGAACCCGTGGCTCTGCGTGCGAACCTGTTCTGAATTAGTTGGAATTTGTTAAGCAGGGATGGAGCCGCGTGAGAGAATATCACGCTGGCGTAAGTCATGACAGGTCGGATGCATAGCTTGTAAAGTGTCAGCTTATTTCTAAGCGACATCTTTACGTTGCTGATCAAAGGTGAGAGTCTGCCGAGATAGAAGGCTGCTCTATTGCGAACTCTTTGGATGTGAGGTCCAAACGTCATCTTGCTGTCAAGAATTACGCCCAGGTACTTTGCTTGGTTTACCCATGGAATGGGCTTGCCAAACATCGTTACCGTCTTTAGGAGCGAGAAGGTACTCCATGGAGGAGGGCGTGTTGCACCGCGTGAATCCTTTGAGAAGAACACTGCTGCGCTCTTTTCAGGATTCACTTCGATGCGCCACTTTCGGAACCAAGCGCCGAGGGAATCGACTGCTTGTTGGAGGCGTTCGGAAATAATGTCTTTCCGATTGTGGGATGTGTACAGCGCAGTGTCGTCGGCGAATAGAGCCAGCTCCACGTGCGGGGTGCGGGGTACGTCGTTGGTGTACAACGAGTATAGGGTCGGGGAAAGCACGGAGCCTTGCGGGACTCCGGCTCTTAGGGGTCTGGGACTAGAGAGCGTCCCCTCAACTTTGTACCGGAAGGATCTGTTCGACAGGAAGTCCCGTACGATGCGCACGAGACTGTCCGGCAGGCCCATTACGGCTAATTTGGCTACCAAGCCAACATGCCAAACTTTGTCGAACGCTTTCGCTACATCGAAGAAGAGTGCTCCTGTGGGTCTTCCGCGACGGCGGTTGCCTAGGATGTGTTCGGTTAGGCGGTGCAGTTGGTTCACGCAAGAGTGTTTTGCGCGAAAGCCCATTTGCTCGTCGGGAATCAGATTCATGGATTCAATGTAATCCTTGAGTCTGGCTGAAATGATTCTCTCGTATATCTTACCGATGCAGCTTAGGAGACTGATCGGCCGATATGAGGACGGGTTTTTCAGGTCTTTGCCTGGTTTGGGGATGCCTATTACTGTTGCTTGTTTCCAGGCGTCTGGAAACGTGCAATTTGCTAGGCAAGCATTGAAGATGCTCACTAGCAGCAGTAGTAGGGTCTGAGGGAGGCATTTAAGTAAGCCATTGGATATCCCGTCAGCTCCGGCAGCTTTACGGGGTTTTAGGGACTTTATTATCGATTGTACCTCGTCAATCGTAGTGGGCGGGAGTGCGATAACGGGTGGACTCGATGCAGAGGCGGCTATGCTCTCTACATGCGTTTCCATACGTTCTACATGTTCGGGGTCTACTGGCTCACGACTAGGAGAGCATTGGCTCTCCAGGCTGTCTGCAAGGCATTCAGCTTTTTCGTCATCATCAAAGGCGATGGAGCCGTCTGGTCTATTAAGAGGAGGAGTTGAAGCTATCTGATCGCACTTCAGACTTCGCGCCACACGCCATTAAGTGACATGTGACGGTTTGAGTTCAGAGAGGAATTCCCCCCACCGTTCGTCTCTTAATTCCTTCATTCGCTCCTTAACTCGACGTTGCAGGTAGCGAAGTCTGGAACGGACTTCATCGGTGGGATAGAGGTCATGTACTCTTGTTACGGCGTTTTTCTCCGTCAACAACCTCCTTACATCTTCCGGCAGCTCGAATCTGTGGTTCGGATCCACAGAAGGGACCTGCCTGGAGCAGCCATTAATGGCCGCTTGCAAGTGGTTGGTGAGGGAGGAAATCGCCGAGTCTGTCTGTTCGGTGGACGTTATCCTATCAGGTATAGCGTCCAGGTCTGGGGAGGATTGGTTGAGCACTCTGGCGAGTTTCTTCCAATCAGTAATCGTTCTTGTATGGGCGGGACGCCCATTGTCAGTCTGTCCTAGTTGTAGGAGGACCGGTCTATGGTCCGAACTCAGGTCTGAGTGCACCTCTAACGAACACACTTGAAGGGTGATATTCCTTAGTAGGGCAAAGTCCAAGACACTGGGATTTTGGTCGTCCGCGATAGGATAGCGGGTCGGGGCCAGGGGTGCTACAACGTCGAAATCCAGAGACTCCTCGAGTCTCGTGAGGGTTTCTCCGTTCGTCGAGTTCGTTAGCGAATGCCACCTGGTGTGTTTGCTGTTGAAATCGCCGGCCAAGATGGTGGCGTTTCCCATGGCGAATAGGGCTCGGAGATCGCTCTCAAGCAGAGATTTGGAGGGGCTGAGGTAAATGGAGGCGATATTGATCGGCGAGTGGCCGGTCATCGCTACGCGGAGGATCGAGCATTCCATGTCCGTTAAGGATGGTGGGTCTAGTTGGCAGCAGTGCAGGGACCTCTTATAGTAGATTAGCGTACCGCCTTTCGGCCTATCTAATCTATCATTGCGAATGATGTTGTAGTTCGCAATTTTGGGATCCCTGTGGGCGGGTTTCAGGAAGGTCTCCTGCACTAGAAAGATGTCTACCTGATGTTGGGTGAGGTACTGAGCAATCTCAGTCCTTTGTTCGCGGAAAGCTCCGTTGGCATTATAAAATGCCAAGGTCAGCGAGCGTGGTTTGTTCCTTTGGGTTGTACTACCCATCACGGTTACCCATCGGTTCGAAGGTGCGCGGGGATCTGAACCGCTTGCACCTTCTTTATGATGTCGGCGTACCTCACCATAGCCTTCACACGATGATACCAATTATCACCGGCGGCTATGATGGCGCTACCCAACTCCTCTATTAAATCGAAGTTGATGTCCCCTAGGGATTCTATCATGTCTAAAGCGACATTCGTGGCCTCTTCAGAGGTGGCCACTCGCGGCTCCCTGTACCTTGCGGTAACTGGTGCCGCGCGCGCCAGTCCTGTGGGCTGGGGCGGTTGGCTTCGGATAGCCGTGGGGGGTCGAGGTGCTGCGGGTGCTGGGACCACGGCAGCGGAGCTCGACGCCTGGGAGGTGGACGGTGGTAGTGTAGGTAGGGGAGGGCCGTTAGGCCGCCTGCCTAGACTGGGGAAATTCGCGTTGTCGGCCACAAAGTTGGGACGCTTCGCTGAAGTATGGACTGGGTGATTCTGTGAGGCCCTCGGGTTTCTTCCGTTCGGTGGCCGCTGTGGGTTCCCCCTCGGAGCCTTCGGACAACCCCGCCAGTTGGCTGGGTGTCCGGATTCTCCGCAGAGAACACACGCAGGACCGCCCGGAGACTCCCTCGTGCGCTCACAGTCCTTAGTGCTGTGATCGCCCAAACACTTCACGCAGCGAGGACGCGCGTGGCAGTGACGGGCGGAATGGCCATAGAATTGGCAGTTGTGACACTGGCCAATTGCCCCGCGTTTCCGAGGGGTCTCTATAGAAATGCCGCTTAACCCGGCGACAGACTCGACCTTGAAAATGGCCTTTCCTTCGGTGGTTTTGTCAAGAATGACGAGCACCATATCGAATGCGACGCGGGGGCTCTTGCCCCTGTACATTCTATGTACTTCGCGGACTGGGAGATTTTGAGCCTGGAGAGACTCCTTAACGAAATCGGTCGAGATTTCCTGCGGAATTCGTCGAATCACCGCGCGAAGTACGCGGTCCTCTTCCAGGGTGTACGAATGCCATGGAAGGTTGCGTTCGGTAAGAAGGGCGGTTATGGCCTTGTATTCTATTACGGTCTGGACCGTAATGCGAATACCAATGTCGCACTTTCGCGCGTTGGTAAAGTTTAGGCGTCTCTCATTGAGAGCCTTTGAAAAGGACTCCCATTTGGAGGAATCGCGCAGAATGATTGGAGGTGGAGCTTTTGGCTTAGGGCCGGCGGCTGGGGCCGCGGAATTTTCGCCTTGAGACGGCTGGAGCGGGGTGGGGGGGCGGATGGCTTTACCATCGGCGCTTTTTGATGTTTTATGCACTTATCTATAAATTTTTCATTTATAGTTATTATGCTTCTGTAGTACAGTGGTTGAGCTTGCCTGCAGACCTAGAGATCGAGGGTTTGATTTTCACGGGTAGTACACCATTTAATTATTTCTAGTTTGGTTACAAAATTGCAACCTAAAATTACCTGAATGTCTGATAATAATGATTTTGTGCTTTGGAAGTCTTATTAAGTCGTTAGGCACGGCTGCTGCTTCGTAGGAGTTAAAAGTCGGTTTCGAAAAAACTCTGACACCAGGGTGTACATGGTTCATTGATTATGTACCCCACTCGATACGAATGAATTCTATGTTTCGCAAATATACAAAATAGTTTTTATAGTGCAAACGTTTAAAAGGAGGCGTTGATTACTTTTTCTGGTATAATTTTATTTTCAGTATTTTGTTGCAAAATTTAATTACGTACAATTTGTTATATACTGCATATACTATCATCATATATCTATATATGTATATATATAGGTACTACATTATGTAAATGACTGGACTTTCCATCATCGACATGTTTCTCGAAAACGATTAGCTCCGAGACATGAGTTGAAAAAATGGAGAATCTTCGCTTCTAGTATTAGGAAAGAAAAGTGGTAGGAGGGACAAGTTTCTTTTTTATAATAATTTATTAGATTTCTGATAAACTTACGAATAACTGTACATATTCACACACCCACAAGATGCTTAGTATGTTCATTAATTAACTACTAATTAAAGTTTGCAATTGCAACATACTACAAAATGTGATATGTTCAATAAATAATATAAGTATACCTGCGTTATCTACTTTAGAATTGCTAAATAAATTTACTCGAGAGATAGCGCATGTCGGATGAAGGTACTTTAAATTGTGCACCTGCGTGTGCCTGTAAACCGACTTACTTAAAACTAGCTGTCTCCTGCAGCTCTGCCTACGTTAATAAGTAGCCTATGTAGGATCCCGGGTAAAGACCCGGGTAAAGCGTAAAGACGCTTAGCAGTGGGTTGTACAAACCTGATTAGTATTTAATATATTCTCTCTCTCATTTTAGCAATTGCGCCCCAGGTTCCGCTTACTAGCTTTTTCTTCTCCATTTCGCCCGATCTTCGGCGTCTATTGTCAGTACTCTCTGTAATGCGTTTCTTTATGAATGAGGATTGTGGCCCCATTTAACAAATTTTTGGACAAGTTCTCGCCACTTGTCCCGATCTGAAACGCATAAGCGTTTCGGACTGCTGTCACCACAGACATATCCAGTTGGTTCTTTGTTTGCTTCGACCACCGTAATGGGCTTTTTCATCTCGGCCAAGCCTTCTTGTCACATTTACACGCAAATCCGTATTGGAAGTAATTAGATACAGGGATCAATTTAGCTGCACGATATGGTGTCATACCTACCGCCCGTGTCGGAAGCGGACGCTGTTAAAATTCCTGGCACGCGATTGGACAACGAAATGTAGCATGTTGGTGGTTCGGACGATTGTTGTTTACATTTCTTCCTGTCACGACGGATATGGTGACAAAGGGAGTTATATTTATAGCTCTTCACGTCTGTACATATAAAATGCTTTATCCTGAATGACTGACGGATCAACGAACAGCCTAAGCCGCTTTATAAAATAATTAACCATATTGTCTTACTTGCAATTGTCTTATTCACAGACTTATAAATACTACAGACGTCTCCATTAAGCATCCAATCTCTGTCCCCTCGCCTGTCACATACGGGTTTCTCTCACTCAAATATACCAACACTGTGACCACCAGTAGTGTTAAGGGTACAAAGACACTTCTTACCAATCGCAATTACGCGACGACACTTACACATATGCGACTATTTTCTAGCATCACTGTCAATCCCTCTGTATTTCTATTGAAGTCTGTGATCTTAACAGCCTGGAAAGTAAAAAAAAAGTTTACGTTTTTCAAGATTTTCCTCATTTTATGTTGTTTTTAAAACTTTACCCACATTGGCATAAAAGAATGAGCCCAGTAGGTACTGTGAACCGTCGGCGGAAGAACCATACAATGGTGATGGAGATATGAAAGGAAGATAAAAGAACAATCGGCCCATGGTTGGAGGCTGTCTATGGGACCTGATGGTACACGACGACATTTTTTCTCGTCGATATTATCTCGAATACACCGGGTTTCCTTGTAAGGGAAAATGTCTTGGGGATGTGGAGATAACCATGTCATAATGGGCAATTAATATTGTCGGGATTTTTTGCGAAATGTTTTTGCTATCGGAAAAAGATCGCTTGTTTAATACATTATTAGTAACAAATAAAAAACTTAAAATAGGAACTAAATATAAAGTAACCTACTTAAAATTGAAATAATTCCTTTCCTTTGCATATATCTAGGAGAACCTAAAAAAAAATCTTTTACTTTTAAATTAGAAGTCATTCCCTGAATAGTTCAAAAATAAAATTGTCCATCATCGTAATGATAAATAATGGTTATTAATGAGTTTTTTTAAACAAAATATTTTTTTAGCGCTAATGACATCATCTCCATTTCGATATTACCATTAAACTGCGTCCTAATTTCTGGAGCCTATTTTCAAAGTATAAAATGAACAGAAGTAAAATAACGCTGACTTAATATATTTAAAACGCTGACTTAATATATTTAAAAATTATAATTTACTAGCTTTTTCCCGCAGCTCCGCCTGCGTCAAAGAGTAGCCTATGTTTGACCCCGGGTCTTTAACTATATTCATACCAAATTTCATGAAAATCCGTTCAGCGGTTTAGCTGTGAAATCGTAACAGACAGACAGACAGACTTTCGCATTTATAATATTAGTATGGAAGTATGGATTCAGGCGTTACTTTGTGAAAGTTCAATTTACAGTAACTTACTAAAGTAAGTAAATACCGACTTACTGATGATAACAAACACCATCACAGTAAGTTCTTAGAACTGTTGTTATTTTATGTTACTGTGTCCAGTGGATGGGATCGTGAAAGACCTTAAAAATCCTTAATTGAATGAAAATATTTGTTTGTCAGTGTTTTCTCTGGTTTGTATGAAATACTTATAGTACATACAAAATGCAGATCATACTAAGGCATCTCTTCCAGTCAACCAGCAAATGACGGAGAACACGGTAGCTCTAGACACATATGTCGAATATTACATCGTTCACATACGAACCTATAACAAAACTCATTCGATATCAAACAAAAATTATTCGACTACAGTTCAGAGATGGCAGGGTGAACAATTTATATAGAAAATTAAAACATGTCTGGAACAGCGAAATTAACAACTAAATCTATTTTATTAGTTCGCCTTTATGGGTTCGATTCCCACGGGAAGCATACTTTGTTTAGTAGTTTCCAGTTTTGGTTAGGACATTGCAGGCTTGAATCACCTGATTGTCTGAAAATAAAGATGATTCCGTGCTTCGGAAGGCCAAATGGTGGTCGTTAAAGGAACCACGTCAGAAGCCGTGAGGCGGTTCCGGACAACTCTGACACCAGGGTGTACATGATCGATTGACAATGTAACCTACACGAAAATTAAATGATGATGATGATGAGTATAAATTTCTGTAATTAGCTTAGTTTGCAATTTGGACTAGCCATTACGCAAGGTAATGACCAAAACGAAAGTAGAATACATATTAGCCAGTTTAGTTAAATTGTTACAGGTTTTTTGGCATAGTTAACACCGTTTTCGATAGTAAAGATACCATACTTATTTTTTTTATTTTATTACAAAGGTATATTGGCATCCATACTAATATTTATAAATGCGAAAGTCTGTCTGTTAAGCTTTCACGGCCAAACCGCTGAACGGATTTTGATGAAATTTGGAATGAATATAGATGAAGACCCGGGGTCAAACATAGGCTACTTTTTGATGCAGGCGGAGCTGCGGGAAACAGCTAGTTAGTTATAAAGGGTATGATGTCGTGTACATCAGATTAGGGTACCTATTACATGAGTGTATATAAAAATATACACAACATACTTAATTTTAAAATTAACATTTTTAAAAATTACCGTTTTAAAATTAAATATGTAAAAAGTTAAAGGAGATTTGAACCATGGCGGAATTAAGAAATTCACTAAAAATAAAGGCAAAAACATTGCTTCGGGCTATATTTTTTTTTTGATTTGTATAGGCTACATTTTGAAAATTCTAAGTGCTCTAAAGAAAGAAGAAGAAGTGCTCTTTTGATCGGTCAACACGCACGGATTAGCTCGAATTAGAATGGCTACTAGTGACGACCAATCCAAGTCAGACTGCCCTGCCCTTGCTTCACGCACAACTGTTACAAATACTAATTTATTTATTTATTTAGGCACGTCAACAATGTAAACACAATCATTACAAAAAACATGGTTTAAAATAATTTTATCCAGTGCTTACACCTATTACAGACATGCACAACATTGTCAAATAATACTATTCATATCAAGAATTACCAATTCACAAATTAATTAAAAATTAAAAGTAAAAATTTCATACAATTTGAATCAAACCAACTTAACAGTAACTTATGCAGAATTATTTAAATTGACATATACTAAACAGTTATTTTCTTTTGGGAATAGCTTTGGTAAATTTAAAGGCAATGCTCAAAGAAGTCAAATCTTTTTTAACCGACTTCAAAGCAGCGATAATATAAGAAAATAGTTACATTATATTTTAAAATTTTACTTTTAAATACAATAGGACTATCGTGAAATATGTCCAGTTCACACAATTTGTGTAACTCATTATACAATGACACAAGTCTAATGCATATGGATAAGTAGTTCCTATTTGTTTTAAAAATCGGATTATTATGGGCAAAAATTCACGATCAGAGGGTGCCCAAGTCATCCAGCTCCTCAATTCTAACAAAAAAATAAAAGAAATCGGAACAAAGTAAATTACTTACTAAAAAGTACAAACTTTCACATAGCATTGTACTTGTATTATACAATTTATCCCACAACTAGTCAAATATTACGCAACTCAGGATGGGAACTGACGTTTCGTACGGGTCAAACAGCGCTCAACAAATTCGCAGTAATTTAGCGATTGTTACTGGGCTATAGAGGTCGTTTCTGTTTAACTTGTTAACATGGTTAAGGCGGTGCAGGTGTTACCTATAATCTGTTTGGAAGGTTATCAGTATGTATAAACTAACTTTTACTCAAGGCCCCAGGCCTGTGGCAATTTCAGGATGAAGTAAATTTTTCTTGTGCGGAATATGTGCAGGTATTTTCCTGTAAAAAATGATTACAGAGACCAAAGAGCAATCGCTATATTTGATTAACCATTACTTTAATTGTTCGGCAATGATCCTAGCATTAAGATATATTTTTCTTAATACTCATTGAAAAGATAAACTAAAAAAAAAACAAATAACATTAGTTAATCCTAGATGTAATAATTACAAACATATCTAATAATTAAAAATATTTCGGCACTGCCTCATGCTAGAAAGCGTCGAAATATTTTTCCGCATCGCTGTCCATCGATGGCAAAGTGCCCAGAAGGCTGGAAGCATTGCCACGTTGATTAATACTCATTGAATTTTCTGCAATAAAAAACAAACTCTGCCTCTGAAATAAGCGATAACAAAAAGGACCAAAGACCTATCTATGCCGCTATAGTTTACATTTCGAGATAAAATGGCGACCAATTCACAATAGGCTAGTTTCCAGGGTCAAAAGACTATCATTAAAATTAGTCCGTCATTTAGGCAATCAAAATATATTAGTGAAGTATTTTTTCTTTTGTCAATTGAGCGATAAATTATAAAGATTTATTATATGAAAGTTTAGGAGTGGGGGCTCGTGATGTCACATATTGCGAAAAAGTGTAGCACTCTGTGACTTCACACAGAAAATATACGTCTCCAATATTTTTTGATTATCTAACTGACGGACTAATTATATTTTTTTAGAAAACTAGTCTATTGTCCTTGATACGAATGGTCATTACGAACACACCGCCATGCTAGGCTATTTATCCTTTCTTCTTATTCTGAGCGTGTTTCCCAGTTGCTTCAGAGCCGTATTTTTTCAATCATAGTTTAACTTACGATGCTGGTTATTAAAATGGGGCGACTGCCGTCTGACTGCGACTGCTCTGTAGGCTATCTAGCCTCGGTATATCATTTTGACGTCCGATACAGCCATGAATCGCATAGTATGCAATTACATATTGCATCAGAATCTATTCAGCATTGTCCTGGTTTCAATAGAAGTTTCAATAGGTGTAGGTTTCATATCACAATGTAATCCTAACATATTTAAGTATGTTATATATGCGAAAGTTGTTTGTATGTAACGCTTTCAAGGATTATTTTGATTCGAATTTGATGATTTTTTTAAAGGATAATAAAAATGGAGCCCAAATCGCTGCCATCACAGGGTAAAGTGTCCAGAAGGCTGTTGGTATTTCCTCTCTGGATGGCCATATTGATCTTCGGAAACATCGTATTAACAGCGTAATAAAAATAAGTTCTTCGTCTTCGTATACGAGTGTTTTCCTAGTCGCGTCCTCAGCTAACGCTTCGAAGCATAGGGTACGATAGAAAACATGGTCCTAGATTTGGCGGCACTGGTACAATGGAGCGACTGCCGTCATACATTCGTAACAGGGAAACCAGTCCTATAGCAACATGACTCAAGGCAGATTTTTCAGGCTGGCTAAAGGAATGTGATAGAGCCTAACGACTGCGATTTATCGATAATAACTGGGACCAACAGATTAACGTGCCTTCCGAAGGACGGAGGAGCTCGAGATAGAAAATGCCACTAAATGGTAACCATTCCAATAAGGGTCGCGTCTTGCTGTAGCTTGACATGCGCATTGCGCTTGGCTATCGAACTCCTCCATGATAATAAAAAAAACTCAATTAAATATCATTTATACAAAATGTTAATTTAATGTCTCGAAACTGGTATGACCTATGGATTGACTGGTAGAGAATGCCTTAAGGTATTAAGTCCACCATTTGTGTTTTGTTATATAAAGTGCATTAATGGTTAAATAAATAAATATCCACTCATTAGCGCTTGCAAATATTTTCATATTATTTAATTATTAGGTAACCGTATTTACATATATTTTTAGTAAAAAGTTAGAGATTCTACATTTGGCTGTATGTATTTTTTGTGAAGGAATCACGTCTGAGGCCGAAAGGCAGTTCCGAAAAACTCTGACACCAGGATGTGCAGGGTCGATCGATCAAGTAGCTTATACGATATGATGATCAACACTCTTTTATAATGACCCTCGTTTCGAATCAGTCAAAAAAACAAACTTAACGTCTTAGTCATCCTATTGTTTCTGTTTGTCTAAACCCGTAACGCTTGAACTCCGACCAACAGTCACTGACCCATCCCATGTACAGTCGACAGTATTTAAATGATTACGAAATTTTTAATTTTTGTTTAAATGAATAAAGACCAATATTGATCTACACCTTAATTTACTTAGTGTCGACTCGCTAAGAAGAAGGTAATTAGGCTAGTTTCCACTAAGAACCAATCAGAGAGATGACACTTTTTAATAATTAAATTAGATACCTATGTAGGATTGAGAAAAAAGACTATATATCACAAAAACCAAAGATTGTAACTATTTTAAAAAAATAAAATCGAGGAAAATAGCCATTTTGTCACGAGACATTGAACACCAATAAGAAGTGAATTACGTCATATCTTATAACATCATTATTGTGGTTGATGTCGACGTTTTACAATAGTCACTTTCCATAGAAAACTGTCAAATCAGGAAAACAAATGTGGCTATCTGACATTGACACATGTTTCTCAATGACTTAATGTTTGTTTCAAGGCGGCTTTACACTCTCGTCTGAATGTGGGCTAGTTAAACCTACTGAGTCTTAACTTAATTCATATTAAGTTAAGACTCAGTAGGTTGTTCAGCCTGTCCATATAAAGTTGAGACTCAAGAGGCTTAACTGGCCCACAAACGATATAACAACTTAACCTTATTTCTGTATGGCTCGGCGAGAGTGTACAGTGTATGTACAGCGACAAAAAGTTATGACGTCATTCAAATCGCCATGACAGTGCATAGCGTTTTCGCACGATATTCAAAATATGTTTTTTATATACAAAATATATAATGTAAGATTGAAGTATTGCAAAAATACAACATTTTTTGAATATACTATACAATGACGAATAATAATAACTACATTTTAAAATTTAGTAAACTAGCCTATTGTATATTTATCACAAATAAAAAAATATATTCTACTTAGTAGTCGGCTTTTCCACACGTTGCATGGGAAAGCCGGGTAAGGAAACTAGATGTCTAGATTTTATGTACTATGCTCAATTCACCTACCGGTCGGAAATTTTAATAGATAGTAAATAAATAGAAATAAAATAAGCAATAATTAAATTAAAAGATATAAGTAAATTGGATAACAAAAATAGATAACAAACTACATAAACACACACACATATAACAAATAAGATATACAAACAATAAAATAGTAGCCAAGGGCGCCTCTCACCCATAAGGCGGAAACACAGTACAATCATTATAAAAAAAAAAAAAAAAACGTACGTGCCAGTAGTCCGGTCAATCTAAACATAAAAATGAGAGCGAAGGTACATAAATTCGCATCAAGCTGAAAATTGGTAGAATTGTTAAAAAAGGTGATTATAAATAAAACTTAAAAGTTCCCCATCATTCCCGTGTATGGAAAAAATTTTACTCGAGGTCAAAGGTCAAAAAAATGAGTTTTTCGCGATTTTCAGCGAAACGGTAAGTCTTATCATAAAAATATATTAGACAGAAATTGTAGGTCATCATATTATCTATAATGATTCAAAAAGTTGTTCAAGTTGTTATGGGCATAATATGCATGAGTGCGCCACGTATATACATCTCTTATCTAGAGTTGTTATGTATGTTGAAATATTTTTCTATCGGTGATTGTAACTTATACTTAAAATATAAAATATACATAACTATAAGAATATCAGGTCAAATGAAACCCAGTCCCTTACTTCATACGACTTCGAGGACAACATCTGTTTCTTGTTCTATTGTGTGCGTGGCTAGGGTCTTACACCTGCTATAATAAATTAAATACCGTTCGTTAGTCTTGAGCGACACGTTGTAGTGAAATCACGTGTATAACCTCTTTACTGTCAACGCCATTTATTTATATCGCTTTTTATCTTTTACAATATTTACAAATTTCCGTAATTTTGCAATAGTTTTAAATTAAACAGGATCACAACTGACCCGTGGAGTAGGCCTACTGGGGAAATCACGTTAAAAAAAACGCGCTAAGTATACTACCTCATAGGTGGCGTGGAAACGTGTGCATATTATGCCCATAACAACTTGAACAACTTTTTGAATCGTTATATCCCTGAAAGGGTGGCTCGTAGAAAAGAAAGCACTGATACATTTTTGATAGATAATATGATGACCTACAATTTTTGTCTAATATATTTTTATGATAAGACTTACCGTTTCGCTGAAAATCGCGAAAAGCTCATTTTTTTGACCTTTGACCTCGAGTAAATTTTTTTCCATACACGGGAATGATGGGGAACTTTTAAGTTTTATTTATAATCACATTTTTAACAATTCTACCAATTTTCAGCTTGATGCGAATTTATGTACCTTCGAATGTCTAGATTGACCGGACTACAGCGGGACTAATGGCAATACTGAATGCACTCATTTTTTTATGATTTATTTACAAAATATGTATTGACAAATCATATACCTAACATTACAGTAAGTTAAATATTACTTAATTTAAAAAAAAGCTCTTGAGTACCTTGCCATCGTGCAGCGACAACTCATTACAATTCAATTAAAATCATTTATTGCGTTTCATATAGTATTTTTTTTTTTTGTTAACGGACGGGAAATACATTTACGCACTGAGTGTGGGACTCCCAGGCAGAGTGCCTGGACTACCCACTAAAACCCCTCCGGCGTTTCTGCACCGGCTGTTGAGGGAGCCATGGTATCGCGTTAGCATTCTACCACGACGCCCTCCAGCCATGGCCTTTCGGCCCCGTCCATTGGCCTTTCGGCCACCCCCCCAAATCAGACAGTGGCCCATAAATGGACCACGCCCGTCCCCCAGACCCACATCCATTCGCCGTATCATCATAGACGGCGGTGGAGTGGTCTGTTGGCAGAAATTGGCCGACAGTCAACAAGACCTCGACTACCAGGGAGTTATTAACTGTCACCCAGGGTGCACCGTCCCGAATCCCTTGTCAGCCCGCCCTCTCACCGGATCTATAGGATCAAATGAGAATGCAAAGCTTTCAAAGGACCGGGCACTCGAGGAAGTTCCCTGCCCTTGCACCCCATTTCATATAGTACCTACACCAACAGTTCCCAACTAGGTACGAGTACACACACTGTTTTTATAATATAAGTACAATACGAACCCTGTCGGGCATTGCAACTTTTGAAATGTACCGGCAAGCGGTTAGTTGCAAAGAAAATTGAAATAAAATATAAAAAAATAAAGTAAAATAAAGAAAATTAAAATAAATGAAATTAAAGATATTGTTGTAGGTAGTCAAGTAATTAAATCGATGTCAAAGGTTGTCCAATAATTTATAGAATGTCATTGAACAACGATTTGGGCTAATAAGTTATGTAGTAAAAAATATATTTTGTAACCATTTTTTTTAAAATTTTGTTGTTGGTTCATTATTAGTGTTAATTCAATCATTTTAAGAAAATGTAGAGATGGTTTTATAGTGGTACTGTTGGCCCAATTTGAATTGTTTGACTTGTTATACCTTGCTGACTGTACCAGGGTGAATAACAAAACATCATATAACTAAACTTGTAACCGTTAAGCGAATTAATGTGCCAGGGTTGTCATATTTAGATATCTTTGTTCTTTCAAACCAACTGTTGTACTGACAGGTACTTTACTTCTACTATCAACAGCCCTAATTATTCTTGAAATATAAAAAAAAATAAGTACTTTAAGTAAAGTTTTTTAAACATAGTTAGCCATAGTTTTACATAACGATTGATTTTGTTATTGAAAGTGGTCTTGGTTTATTTAAAAATCGTCCTGTGTGTAAATATTTAGATGAAATTTGGTATGAATATAGTTGAAAACCCGGGGTCAAACATAGGCTACTTTCTGACGTAGGCGGAGCTGCGGGAAAAAGCTAGTTGTAAATATATTTAAAAAAAATTGAGAATAATTTCTTCCATGTTTGGCATTTATATGATACTAGCGGCCCGGTACGTGCTTCGATACGTATAAAGTGATAAATGAAGAACCGCTCGACCCATTTTGTGCAAACTTCACATAAACCATCTACTAAATAGTCCGAACAAAGCCTAAACATTTGGTTTGGATAGGTGAGCCCGTTCTTGAGTTATAAAATTACAACGAAAAGTGGCATTGATTTTTATATATATAAGAAGAGAAGAAGAAGATTATGGAATATTTACTTAAAAGCCTTATTGCCCTAAAATCGAGGAAGGAACTTTCGACCCTGAAAGTATTATTAGAATAGGTCTGATGTTGCTTCCGCAAAGCATTTAGTCCACAATTTTAATTTAAAATTATACTGGTCACAAAGACAAACATAATTTGGTAGTGATTTTAAAAATAATAATTATTAATTGTATTTTGGCAGAGAAAAACTTCCAGAGAAGATTTATTTATGGCCGGCAATCCCCTCAACATATAACTTGTTTATAAATTAAAAAGAAAATAAATACATTTAATATATGATTTTGGCTTCTAAATTGCTTAAGTTAGTTACCTATTGTATAGATATAACCTGTTGGTCTTCTTATAATAAATAAAATTAATAAAACAGTTTTTGACAACCTTGCTCTCCTTGGAAGCACTGGATGCGCCCACACATCAACGGTAAATGGCATTGTTCGATCCTTTAAATGGTGCCTGCAATATCTTAAGCCAATTATTTGCCAATTTTATTTTTGTGTCTTATGTCAAGGAACAAAAACTTAACGGAGACCGTGGGTGCGATCGATGGTTGTTTCCAGTTTACCTAGGACATTGCAGGCTTGAATCACCTAATTTGAATGATGATTTCGTAATTAAAGTCGCGTCAGAGGCCAAAAAGGCAATTTCGAAATACTCTGACTGTACAGGGTCGATTGACTATGAAGCACACTCAATATGAGTACCTTCATATTTCTGACGTTTCAAGCTTGTTACAACGGCTGGCTCAGCATTTGCACAGGTTCATACTTCTACTGGAATCATCATCTTATTTGGATTTATTTTCTTTTATTACCGCATTTTTGCTGCATTAAGTTGATGCTCCTGAATATTGGACGATTTTTCCCTTCGTTCCCGGTCGCCCCCACTCCGTCGTCCCCACTGGTGGCTATTGGGACATTTTTTTCCCACTCGTTCCGCTATAGACTGAGAGTTAAAATGCATGATTTTTATAAAAGATTTCACAGATTGATTTCCCCAAATATTTTAACCCATTAAATGGAAGGCCTCGTTTGCAACAGGCAAAGAGCATCGAAAAACATTATTCACATTGGCAATAGGGAACGGCCCCCCGTTCCCTATTGCCAATGTGATTAATGTTTGTGTTGTCAAATTACACACATACATTGAGAAATAATCTTATATTGTTTCGATCCTCTTTGATTACTTATAGTCTCAAAACTCGTAAATACTCGTATGATCGCAGTGTGCATAGATAACGATGATATATCACGCAAAGCTAATCAAATTACTCATTTTGTTACTACCGTCAAAATGATGTTAGGCTTAGAACAAACTTATTGAAATGGTCAATGCATACAGAATGATTTCCCTCGGAATTCTGTCTAATTTTAACCTAAAAATACCGTTACTAGTACCCTGTAGGCTTTCGCGTTGATGTTATTTCGCGAATTCTGTCAATTAAAAATTTTAAATACATAGTCCATAAAATTAGTTTTGGTTTTTTGCAGTTTTGTTATTTGCCCCTCTCATCCCCTACATCGACATGAGAGAAGTCAGGTCAATAGTAAAAAATACATAAACTGAAATAAACGACTTTTTCAATTAAAAAAGTTTTTTTTTTAAGTCCAGGGGAAAATTATAGAAAAAATTGTATATTTGTACGGAACGATACACATAAAAACGGTTGCATTGAAATTGTGCATTTTTTTCAATCGTGTGCACCCTACTTTATCCGCGCGTGTGAACCAAGCATGTTACTAGTTTTTAATTTCACACTTCGATGATCAAGGTCATTGGCCGAATTACGTCATTAGTAAAATACTACCGATCCCCATAATGACTAAAGTTATTCTTTTACCTCTAAGACTATAACATGAAATGTTGTTTTTAATTGTCAAATATTTGTTAACAATATAAAAGAGAAAAAAAAAACATAAAGCTATTAAAAGGGAGAAAAAACTAAAATTTTATGTTCGCGCTCGAGTGGCATGGTACTCGTACCTGCGCTGGCTGCGTTCTCTCGCTGGATTGCGACGCTTATCCGTCGAGAAAAATAACAGCCAACCTTCTTGTCACTAGGATCGGAGACAAGAATGAATTTGTATTTTGTCTTGTTCTTTAATTTTATACAACTCCCATACACAGACATCCAAAGTATATGTCAGTATTTATTTATTCCAATATTATTATTATCTTTTTATTAAATTTTCTTTCTTTTTATCTTAACGACCACTTTTCAAGCACTCATAGATCGCTGCGATACAGGCCTGCGAGCCTAGTGTATAGATAACAAGCAAACAATATTGTATTAATTTTTTTAGGTAACTTGAATGTGCATGCTGTTGTAATTCTTCAAGTAAATAAATACATTTGTTATTATATTTTTTCAAATATCGATAGTTATGAAAGGAACCAAACATATTTTATTTAAAATGGACTTATCAAAAGTTTCTGAAATGGGGTGAAAGAAATTATGAATTTTAATCCCTTTTATGAACATCCTATAGAAATATGGACCAATCTGTCAATATTTCTAAAACGTACCTTTTTACTTTTAGCCATATTATAACTGTCTATAAATAAAAAATAATGCAAAATATTTCACTCATCAATCTTAAATTTCGGAAAATAAAATATGTATAATATTTAAAATTAATTAGATTATTATGCAAAAAGGTCACTAATAGCCATTACCTAACATTTGTTATTTATAATTTCATTCATTAATATTTATACATTCAAGATATATGATAATCAGAGCACTGAGTAATTTATTATACCAAAATTAAATTAGGTATTTGTTTTCCGTATGATATAAATTATTTCAAAGATATATAATTAATTGAAATAAAGTAAACTTCAATCATGTAAATAGGCTTAAGAAGGACGAAGATGAACATGTACGTAGCTACAAGAATGTAGTCCTTGATTTGAGGTTATCATTTGGCAAAATTGTCGATTCAAAATTAGATTAAGTTAATTCTATCAGTGGAGACTTTTAAATGACTTTTTAGAACTATATTGTAGCAACCATGTATAAATAGTTGATAGTCTTCCAAAAGTGAAAAATAAAATAAAATAAAGTGACCTTAAGCGATATCCCGGTTAGAAAGTGACATTTTTGATCATCCATTTCTTGAGATGTTGGGTTCATATTATGAAGTTATTTTAAATATTTACATTAGTAAAACAGTTAGAATGAAATTGGTATTAGAAACCCAAGGCGCTGTCGTACTAGATGTGATATGATGTCATCATCATCCTAGCGTGTATTCCTAGTTGCGTTGTCAGCTTACGCTTTGGGGCCTAGGGTACGCTGTAAGTCATGGTCCTAGATTTGGCGGAACTGGTTAGACTGCCGTCTGACCTCCGTTACCTTTTTATAGGGAAACAAGATCAACAGGAACATGATTCTGACAAAGTTGGCCACTAACACATAGTGGCCAACTTTGTCAGAATTTTTCAGCCGGGACCAACGGCTTAACGCCCCTTCCGAAGCACGGCGGAGCTCAAGATAGAAAATGTCACTAAATGACAACCGATCCAATTGTGGTCGCGTCATGCCGCCGTCGCGCATTCGCTACGGTTACGCGGGTCACGCTCGACTAACGAGCTCCTGATGTGATGTGATGTTATATCTCATTAATTAAAAATACTAAAAAGAAATGTTGTGGGAAACCACAGAGATAAAGAGTAAATGTACTTTGGTCGCAAAGCAAGCATTGCGCCGCCGTGTGCTTGACAACTTCGGTAACAACTTCGGATTACCTTTTCCAAAAATCGCAACTTCATAAATATACAAAGATGGTACAGTTAATATATTTAAAGTCTTAAATCAAAACGGCTTAATGCTTTTTTTACGTACTCTATTTATATCAAAGAACATCGGAATAAACGTACCTATCAATGCTTTTACATAAACTATTTATATCAAAGAACATCGATACGGTCACGACGTTCCTTTCGATGGTATTTGTCCGAAATAAATGATTATTTATTTATTTATGTCGTACACGTAGTCTTGCAGTAGCAATCAAATAAAGTAAAAGTGGCAATACTTAATAATAGGAATCGAAACGGTAGAGTCATTGAGCGGAAAAATGTTGCCAGATCATCGTGACTTAGACATTTGATTCGAATTATTAATAGTAATATTTTCATTTTACTATCACCTATCTACATTTACACTAATACTATAAAGAGGAAAGATTTGTATTTTAATGTTTGTAATGAATACACTCAAAAACTACTGTGCCGATTTCAAAAATTCTTTCACGATTGGAAAGCTACATTCACCCTGAGTAACATAGGCTATATACCGCAGGCGGAGCTGCGGGAAACAGCTAGTCTTTTATAAAAATATAAATTATTATGCAACGGCGAAAGGTCATTCACTTGATTAATTAGTAAACATGATGCTGAAATTATTTTGGCGTCATCACAGGATAATTAAATAGTTATTTATCATCATGAATTTATTTCATCTTGCTTTTTTTTTCGAAATGTTTTACGTCATAATAGAGGACTTTTTGAAAATTAACTTCAGATTTTTATTTTATTACTATACAGACAACTTACAAATCCATATTAATAATAAATGCAAAAGTCTGTCTGTCTATCTGCTACGCTTTCAAAAACGGCAAAACCGCTAAAAGGATTTTGTTAAAATTTGCTATGAATATAGTCTTTGACGCAGGCGGAGCTGCGGGAAACAGTTAGTATAATACACATTACACATTTAGTATTTTACAAATTTCGAGCTATTAAATTATCCAAAGACAACATGATGAAATTATAACTTATAACAATGACAGAAGTAAATAAAAATTAGATAATCATCATCATGATCATCATTTCAGCGTCAGTCCGCTGCTGAACGAAGGCTCCCAGTAATTTCCAGGATGACCGTATGGAGGCGGCCTTTACACATACAAATTAAGATACATAACTTTGAACGTAGCATTGAATTACACAGATGTCTATAAAAGTTTGCATTAATTCTGTTCGAAATTGTTTATAACCTATACCAAAGATTTCTAAGCAATCGAGCTTTGCTTTATACGATCTGCTCATGGTAGATAAAGGATTATTAAAGAAAACGTTATTCTTATATAAAGAAACTAAAAATGTGCTAGGGTCGCGAATTCTATAGTTAGTGTTGAAATTTATTTGCATCAAAAGTTCTGGACAGTCAATTAAAAAATGTATTAACTATGCAAAATGAGAAGTTGATTTCTTTGCCGCCTTGTGGTCAAAGAAGTATCAAAATAATTTAACTTAGTCTCACACGTGTGTAGTTTTCTTTAACATAAATCTACGACATATAGAAGTCAAACTGTAACGATGCGCTTGCATCATTCTTCATTTGGAAAAATAATTTCGTTTTACGAATAATTTTTTTTTATCTAAATTGTTTTCACCTCATCTTATCCATTCCATATTTCACACTTCTATTTTTTATATTTTTTATTTTTACTACCTAAAATTAGTTACAATAATTGATTAATGTGTGAAAATCAGTTATAAATATAGTTGTGTGAAGTCTTGGATTTGTGAATTTTCTCTGAAGATAACAACCATAACACGTGTCCAGCAGGCAGCCCTCATATACGAGTATTAGTCTCATATCGAGATAGCCGAGTAGCCAAGTTCAATATCGTTTTGGTGCATTTTATAGTATGGCGACCATATTACTGGCCCGTATTTAATTATGGGACTAGCGATAGATGAAAACAAGTACATTATCGTAGAAGCGTAGATTAGGCAGAGAGCCACCTCTCTGCCTAATCACATCCTTCATGAATCCATATTTTTGAAGTTTTATTAAAATGGTTTCAGTTGTTTGGTTTTTGAAGCAAAATATAGTAATACATAATTTTATGCTGAAATAGTAATATTCACCCAGGAAATAATAGTAAATATTACTAGGGATCCAATAGTACCTTTTTCATAATGCCATTGCCATTAACTGCATCCGTGGGCCAGTGATTAAGGCCGCCTTCCGATTCGGAGAGAGAGAGAAATTCGGATTAACGGAGAAGCATACTTTGTTTAGTTGTTTCCATTTGGTTAGGACATTGCAGGCTTGAGTCACCTGATTATCTGATAATAAAGATGATTCCGTGCTTCGAAAGGTACGCTAAGCTTTTGGTTCCGTATGCCATTAGGTGGTCGTTAAAGGAACCAAGTCAGAGGCCGAGAGGCGGTACCGTACAACTCTGACACCAGGGTTTACATGGTCGATTGGCAATGTAACCTACACGAAATAATGATGATGATAATGCCATAAAATCTTCCTTTTACTAAAATTGTTAACTAAAAAACTAAATTATCAAAAGCAGTTATTTTATTTAAGTGTAAAAAAAGTTTCTTTTTCCTCCATATTTCAATGCACATCGCAAAATTTTGCAAAAAGTTAACAGAAAGGTATTTCAAAGTTCAAGTTATTCCAAAATAAGTACAGGTTGTTCTAGTTGGTTGATCTATGAGTAACGTACCGTCAACAGCATAAGCTTTCCTTGTTAGCCCGAAAATGCGGAGGTCGTAGGTCCGAAAAATATTTTAAAAGATAAATTGAGAAAGAGATTGTAAGGGTTACAAGTAATCAAGAACAACAGATTTATCGGGATATGCCGTGCTCCTAGAGGTGGATATATTTTAGGTAAACAAATAAGTTATACAAACTCATATTCATTTATTTAACACAAAACAGATATCAGACAATTATGAACATACAGTGAGAAAAATCTGCATTTCCCGAATATTATTCGCGAGCCGGAAAGGCGCTAGCGCCTTTCCATTTGCATCCTCAGCTGTTCGCTTCGGAGCCCAGGGTCCGCTTTCCTGCTTCTACGTCTTCACTTCGTCCGGTCTTCAGTATCCTTAACAGAGAGTTTATTAGCACGCATATCCTGCTTTGCGACGACAAGCTAGCTCTTTTTGGGCGCGCTCCTTCTATATCATTATGTACTCCTAGTATGTTGTCTGAGAGGGAAGGAATGCAAAGAAGTTGGTCTCTATAAAATCATGGACGAAAAGAGATTCGGCATAAGCTGTAAATTGGACAGATGTGTTAATTCTTGATACCTCTCAAAAAAGTTGCCTTCTTAATACACTCACGAGAAGAACTGGTGGTCTATTCTAGCAACATGCTGCAGTTAGTACAAGTTTAATTTGAATTGCGCGGCTCTGTAACTCTATCGCCTTTGCCCGATAAAGTAGACACGATTTTTTACTTTAACCAGCAGTGCGTGAACTAATTTAATTCTTGTACGAATTCGCCCATTTTTGTGTTCACCGACCATTACCGAGGGTCATACGGGTGCCCCCATTACGTGTTTCTTGGCAACGCAAAAGTACCACCACTCATTTGCAAAAATCAATAAAAAAAAAATCTATTAATTTACTACCAAATCAGTTATTTATGAATTTTAGCTTTATTATATAGATAGATAGTTAATATAATAATTTACAAAAACTATAAAAATAAAACTAACCTCTACTAACTAAACTTATTAATGTAAATATTGTTTGTGTAAATGCGAAATAAAATGTTCTTTTTCTCATTTCATTTTCATTCAAACTAAAAGAAAAACAGAAAACCAACAAAACAGAATAGTAAATGCCAAGAAATCATAATGATTGAAATAATGTGATATTATACATTTTTTTAATTCTTTGTCCAAATTTTCGTTTAAAAATTTATTGAATCCAACGGGTTAGCCATTTCGACTCGGCAAGAAGAAGTTGTTTTTGTTGTTTCCAGTTTGGTTAGGACATTGCAGGCTTGAGTCACCTGATGACGAATTCGTACTTCGGAAGGCACGTTAGATCATTGTCATAGAATTATTAAGAGTACTAATCGTTGTTCCTGGTGTGTCATTTAGTGGTCGTTAAAACAAGAGAGATCGAAAGGCGGTTTCACCACCAGACACATGGATGTAAGATTGATTGATCATGAACCAACTTGATATGAATGAATGAATGAAAAAGTCGAACCTCTCTACTGAAATCTGATGTGCCACGGTCACTTAAACCTATAATAAGCTATAGCACAGAATTGATAATAGTACAGACGTGCCTGTTGTCGTAATAATGTACAAACGCACGCGAAACACACGAGTAAAACGATGCCAATGTTTTGTAGTACATTCTTATGGCACGGCTAACAAACAGATATTTATAAACAATTGGATAATTATAACAATTCAATACCCGAATGATTAAGTAATGTGTTTCCCAATATTCCCTTGAGTTGTCATTGTAGCCATTTGTAGAGTCGGGATTTTTGATACTTTTTAAACCTTCCTTTTTAACTGACTTCTATCAGTGAAAAATTAATTTCTCTGGATTGACGATGTGTGGAGATATATCATATAAGCGAGCTGGTAGATTGACCACGTTACCTAAACGATATGAATGAATGATCTTTCAGGTACTTGACGAAACAGGACAGGGTTCAAGATGAAAAGATTATGGACTGGCGACCATGTACTGGTAAATTAAGCAAAGGATAACCAGATGGTCCGATGACCTTATTAAGGTAGCAGGAAAATGCTGCATGCGGGCCATTACTCGTTCTTAGTGCATATCTTATGGTTAAAATAAAAGTGATTCAGCAGAAGCAGTAGGTCGGGAAAATGTAGATATCATATCAAATCATTGATAACACTCATAATCCCTTTGTTGCTTTCTTAATACATTGGAATAGAATATTTTATTTGCGTTAAATATGGTTACAAGGATGTTACATGTTACAGTTTAATTTAGATCTACATATTTCACCATACATTGCATTTTTTTAATAGCTATATGTATCCCGCTGCTGTGCAAAAGCTCCATGTTTTCTTTCAGAAATCCTTATCCCCGCCAGTTCTTTCCAACTTGTCCCGAAATTTTTTAAGACATCTTGTTGACATGTTTATTTATTTATTTAAATTTTATTGTACAAATACAATTGTAAAGCACAATAGGCAAATGTTATTGGCCTTCCTCTCTTTCTTAGGGTGTCAGTTAGTTAAAATTTCAGCCCTTCTTTCTGGATGTATTCGGCACACGTGACCCGCCCAATCCCATTTCAGCCTAGCTGCTTAATGCCGTAATTATACCGTCTTAAGAATACCAAGAAAAAACTCAAGCCTCGGGTACGCTATCGGTGATGGTCCTTGGCGGTACTGGCGACCGCCGTCAGTACGTAACCCTTTTTACAGAGAAACCAGACCTACAAAAACAAGAACTGAGGCCCGAGGATGTAACGCTGTTTCAGGCATTTGAAACAGCGTTACAAAGACTGCCCTTTATCGATAAGCTCGAAATAGAAAATGCCAGTAAATGTCGACCAATCTAACACGGGTCGCGCTTTGCCATCGCTTGACACGTGCGCCGCGCTCGCCGGCTAGTGAGTTTTTAGTGCTCATGAGTTGATGATCTAAAAGAAAATGTACCTAACTGTTATATTATGTCATTGTGTAAGGAAGCAAGCCTAGAAGTGAACGGTTTTGGTCCCGTACAACACCATCAAACAATGGAACGGTCGTAAACAATTTATCTGATCTAAGGGGCTTATTTACACGGATCCAGTAGCCAATTTATCTGATCTAAGGGGCTTATTTACACGGATCCAGTAGCCAATAAATACAAGTTACAACTACAATATGAGTAGTTGTAATTTTCAGTGATGGTCTTCAGGACAAGAATAGGGTCAGGGGCCCCGTCTTTTTATTTTGGCGTGTCAATGCCCTTCCAACGAATCAGTAATTTTTTTCCGAGAAGTGCTCTGCCACTTTCACGGCCTCATCAGTAGTCGCCATCAGGTCAACAGGTGTTATGGGATAGGGAGCAGGACTGCAGGTGCTCAATCGTTTGGATAAATACCACACTTACGAGGCTATCTTTACATCGGCCAACTTGGGTTCGCAGCCTATTGAGCGTCTTCCATGCAGGTCCAGGTAGATCGTAACCAGAGGGTAGTTCCTCTCGCGGACAGAAAAAAATGGCTAAAACATGATTAACCTCTCCCAAAGTATAGACCAAGCCTCCTTTACGAAACAATCAGTCAAAGGCTCGAACTCTTTGGACAGGATAGGTGTTTTGAAATAGAGGTAACCGTCAAAGTAAGTCATACGATTAAACGCCGGTGCGGTTCTAATTAAAAAGAAAGTTCCACTTGGTTAGATAACGAGAGATTCCCGTGAGAATCCGCACACAAAGGCGGTATTTCCATTATGAAGTACAGTACGCGACACGAATAAGTGGCAAAACGTTACAGTCTTCTTTGCCTGAGTGTTTTTCTCAGTTGCATCTTTAGCGGGCACTTTAGAGTACGCTTTAATCATGGTTCTAGATTTAGCGGTATTGGTTATAACAACGGAGTGACGACCTCCGTACAGGGAAACCAAACAGGATCAAAATGTCCATTAACAAACTACCAAATGGGAATCAAAACCAACGGCTTACTCGTAACGTCCCTTTCAAAGCATGGAATCTACTTTATTATCAGATAATCAGGTGACTCAAGCCTGCAATTTCATTACCCAAATAGAAACAAATCAATACAATACATATCAGTATGCTTCCCGCGAGAATTGAACCCATATATCCTCTGGGTTTTTTGCCCCTGTGTCCTAACACCTACATTCAGAGTGACCTGATGGCAGTTACCGATTGCCGTGAAAGTGGTCTTCTCGGTAAACTTCTTGGAAAAAATTTGGCTGATTGTTGGATGGGCATTGACACGCCAAAATGAAAAAGATGCGTCCACTGACCCTATTCTTGCCCTGAAGACCATCACTGAAAAGTGTAGGAGCAAGAACACGCTTCTGATTCACAGTAACACCGGCCAACGCGCCTCACCAATTCTTAATTTTAAATTAGGCTTTGGACTGCGTAGATCGATAATAATATGGTGGGCACTGAGCTCTGGAGTTGTACTAGATGATTTTTATTTTGTTGAGATTATCCGCGATATGTACCGCGGTTCTGATTCCTAATGACTGCTGTTGGTCACACCAAACTCTTCCCTAGTGCCGTCAGGGTCGGTCGAAGCTCTGTTCTCAGTCAAGTCTCAGTTCAGACGAAGTTGTATTAGGTAGATAAGACGAAAGCAACAAATTTTTCATGGTAAAACATATGTAATGGTTAATCAACATCATGTCGGGTGGGTTATAAAAAAAATTAAAATTAAAAAAAAAAAATATTGATAAGGTACAACTTATATATCTTATTCTAAAGTTTACATAATAGTAGTATAAGTTGTAGAAAAATAAAAAAATAAAAACACCTTCCAAAATCAACACAGAACCCAAACTAGGTCTAGCCTGTATTTTGGGAACCCTGTTCGTCCGACAAGTTCGGTCCACCACCATGTAGACGTAGTAACCTTTAACTTAAGTGTAGAATTAGGTTTACTTATTTCCTAAACTAGTTATATAACTGTTTATTGGGAGTAAGATATAGTTAAACAAAAAAAAGAGAAAGAACCACACAACAGAAAATGTGGAGTGAAACTTAGCAAGTGAGAGATCAAGTTACAAAACAAGCAAGCTAATTTATAAATAAATTGGTCGGTGAAAATGAAAAACATTGTGTGTATTTATTTATGTATGTTCCGCGATATCTCTCGAAACGTTGGTGCGATATAAAAAAAATCAGAAGGTGAATAGAAAACATTATAGTATTATTTCATGACTGTGTAGTGAATAAGTCAGTCATACATAATCAATCGACCCTATACACCTTGGCGTCAAACGCCGAGTTTTTCTCAAACGCCTTTTGGCATCTCACGTAGTCCCTTTGACGACCTACAAAAGGCAACCGGGAGCAACGCCTTCCGAAGCACTGCTTCACCATTATTATCAGACAATCAGCTATAGCTAATATTACATTGACATCACACAGTTGGAATTAAAGATCAACGAACATCTATCGGATCTATGATCAGGCATATGCTATTAGAAATTCCATCAGTTAGTTATGAAATTCCTACAGAAATTACTTGGCTATTTCTCATAAACACACGGACATACATTCACTTCTTTAGAGATCATTGGTTCGCGGAATGAAGTCGAGATGAATTAGATATTTAAGAAATTTTAGGTTTCTGCAGTTGCCAGTTATTTAAGACTAGTGCACGAGTGCGGCTTTAAGATTATACGAGGAAAAAAATTGTATCCAACAATTTTGTCCTGTAAAAGGGTATTTGGCAAAATATATTAAACTTTTATGTTTAATGCAAAATCCAAACTTTACCTTCGTAGTTCGTACTGCAGTCGAGTCTTAGTGTTATTGACTTATTAATTGTGTCAGATCATCATTGCGCCACCGGAAGCAGCCTAGATGTTAACCCAGATTTTAATGTATTTTATTACAGAAATATTTTTACTCTTTAACTAAATGTGAGCCCATGTGGTTAACCTGCTTTCCTAGTTAGTTTATAAATTACTAGCTTCGCCTGCGTCAAAAAGTAGCCTATATTTGACCCCCTTCAACTATATTCATACTAAATTTCAACAAAATCTGTTTGGCCGTGAAAGACTCACAGACGGATAGACAGACAGACTTTCGTATTTATAATATTAGTATGGATATGGATTCGAAAGTATGAAAGTATGGATAGTATGGAAATATGGACTAGTTGCTGCATTCAGCTCCGCTCAGGTTTGCGTGGAAATGTTGAGAACTATGTCTTGTGTGGTTCTTGTCTAAAATTTTCTTACTTATGAACTCATTAAGCTATCAAATTTTAGGGGTGTTATTTTCGAAACTTATGACATAAATGTCGAATGAAAATCGTTCGATATCTAATAAAAATTATTCGATTCACTGATATTGCGTGAGTCACACTTTTCAAAAATAGCACTCAATTTTCGTAGTAGTTTTAGAGCTTGCGTGTTCACTACGAGTCATTGTCCTTTCAGTTAAATACATGATCGATTTATTATTTGAATTGTGTTCGATCCTTTCGTTTGTCCCATTTTAAAATACACATAATTTCTTGCAGCCGTTCGTAGGCTCAGGTAACCACCTCCCATTATTTGGGTCGTATGCTTGTTAGCCTACGTAATGCCATAAACTTTTCAGAGCGCGTATATTTTGTATAGCGGGGTTTTTATACTATTTAATTTAGAAGGCAAACAGGCGTACGGCCCACCTGATGGGAAGAGGACGTACTATAGACGCCTGTAACACCAGGAGTGCCACGCGCGCCTTGCCGACCATGGAGAAATCTTTTGACATCCTATTTTTTTTCGGGTTGTAGCATTTACACTTACAATTGCTCTAAAATTTCCGCAGGAGCGTCTTCTTTATCCCTAATCCCTAAAAAGCAACCAAGTCATAAGAATGCGGACTACGATGACATTTACTGTTGCACAATAATGACCGATTTCTAACATTGGACTTCATATTTGGCGTGCACTCGTAATGCCCTGGACGTCGACACCGGATCGGCCGCGACGTGATTTGAATGTAACCAGGTCGACAGATGGTTGACAGGAAGAAGGGTACCCCAGATGAAAGAGATAGTTGTATCGCACCTTTCTTCCTTATATCACATACATATATTGTTTTCAATTTCATTTACGTTGAATAAAATAAACATAACATAGGCCCGTCTAGATTGGAAGCGATTTACAAAACATAACTGCAGAAAAACAGCATGAAAACGGAACTTGGTAAAGAAATGCAAGTTTCGCCACAATTTCTAAGATCCAGTGCATTGAGTCACGTTTCAAGTGTCAGGTTCCAGTATCAAGTGTCTATTCAGTAGCTCGGAACCACCAATCAAGGCCACCCATCTACCATTACACACATATCGGTCAATAGAAATAAGGTATCATTTCACTAGTTGCGTAAGAGCGAAAAAAAAACACGACTCGGTTGAGAATTGTTTTGGATGGTTGCGCGGAGAGTTTTTGGGTTGGCTTTTGAATTTAGTCGGGTTGGCGATGAGGTAAGGCAGTCGTCATGCATAGTCGACGGAGCGTGACTCTGCCATCCTGCGGAAATGTTAATAGCCCTACCCTCGGTCCCGACAAGTGCCTTTGTCTTGTATCCATAGTAACGTCGAACAATATTCAATATTTTTGGGTTTTGTTGTTTAAGCGGTACGCACTAAGTGTCTGTTTACATCCGTCTTTGTCATTAGTCCCCATGCCATGAGTCTAGATAGGTAGAGACTTCAAATGTTTAGATGCCGATATTACAACAAATATTTTTAATTTTTCTACGACATTGTACTTACATTTTTATTTAATTTTGTTCATTTCTTACCTATAGTCTTCATAATTAGACTTAGTTTTGAGCCAATCATAGAAAGATGTTTAATAATATTTATGTCCGGTATTACATATTATATTATGTATCATTTCAATTTTTTTCGTCCGTAATGGACGAACAAATCTTTTTTCAGTAGATATAACATCATACCATCACATAACATATACAGTTGCGTGATCCCTAAATCGGAATTATTACAGATCAACAAAAGGCATTGTACTCTCCCAAACATGGCATAATATTTTACGAGCCCATCTGATTTTAACACCTAATGCAATAATATTAGTGTCGATAATCGTTTGCTTCGTGGATTCATCCGTGGTTGCATAGTGGAACGATCAGCCGTAACTGTTTTCATTGTAAACAAACGGATTAATTTAGAAAAAAAAAAACTGCTTTTTTGATGAGTTAAATGGCTGGTTTGTCTGTTAATTTCGTATACTCGCTTAAACTATTTCAGAGATTTCCATGAAATTTATTTCAGATATGAAAACGTAGATTACATTTTGACAAATCGGATTACTTTTAAATTCTTGTTTATTTTGATGTAAGTTACAGAGTTAGAATAGAGAATAAGCTCCGTCAAAGATATCAATAGCGGGACATGGGTGTTCGTCACGGTCGTCTGCCACTGCCAAGCGATAGCGAGCCCGGCTTGGATTGGTCGCCAGTAGTGGCATTTATAAAATCTATATATCCGTGCTTCGGAATCTGAAGGCACATTTGACTGTTATGATGCCACGTAGCCTGAAAGTCAGTGTTGTCCACTGACACACTTTGATCATGATCAGAAAAAAAAAACAAGAACATTGGTCTTCATTGACAATGTAGAGTCAAACTGCAGTCGTTTCATTGTAGTAAATCCCAAGAGCGGTTCCCCAGGGAACCATTATTTATCCTGTAATTTTGATTTGAAAATACGCGAGGAAATTAGATGACCTACTAGGCAAAAGTTCTGCTGGTAGAAGATGCTAGCGCCACGCTCTTTCTTGAAACAGAGTTTATGTGTGTGCACAGGTGTTCACAAAAATTGCGTATGTGTATAGACGATGTTCACGTCGATACACATACATAAATTATGTGTGTGTATTGTACATCTAGTATCCTTATAATCTGTGTAACTAATTACAAATTCACAGCACGAGCTAGACACGTCGGCTCCAAATCACGGCTCACGATTCTGTGTATTGATAGGTTTTATTAGGTAACAGTCGTCGATAATATTAGTTATGTATGTACATAAACGCTAGTTTCGATCACGATAATATAATAATAATCTTATGTATTATTACTTTTCTTTTGTATATATTTTATCTTTCTTGTGTGTTCGTGATTTCGTCTTTATCGCCAACTTTTCTTTCTCTGTTTGGTCCCATGGTTGACTGGTAGAGAATGCCACTTGGCATTAAGTCCACCATTTGTACAAATTTTTGTATTGTGCAATAAAGTTTAAATAAATAAATAAATAATTTCCGCACATAGTTGAGTTACTATTGTTAGTTATACATATATATTGCTAATAATTATCCACCTTATGACAAACAGGTGGTCAATTTATTTTCCATATTTTTCGTGGTGAAACCGTTTCGTCAAATAACTTTGGTTACGTTAAATAAAATTTCCTTGTGGCCATACTCGTTAAAAACCGAGAAAAGACAGTTATTAAGTCATAAAAAAAGTGAGTTGTCCCATTAAGTACAGCATCTGACTAATGGAACAATTCCAAAGAAGGTTTTATTTAGTTTTACTAAATATTATATTTTTTTTCACAGAGAAACTATTTTAATTTTAATTAAACTTCTTAAGTACATACTAAATAAAATGACACTATTTTAGAATATATAAAATGTCACAGATTTGTGCTAGAGCAACATAAATTACACTAACAATAAGTTAAGACACATCTAAATAAGTCAAAGACAACGGGTGTACAATATAGAGGTCAACGAGTACGCGCAAAACCGTGGGACTAGACTAGTCAATGAAACCACCTACGTTTTTGTCGCGTGCCTTCTAGAGCGACCGTTATATTTTTTGCATCTATGGTTATATAAGGCTCTCACGGAGTTCAAAGTCATATTGTCTTTGAGACAATGATGATTGGGAGTTGAAATCATTTTTTTTTGTGAGTCTTCTGCATTTGTTGCTATCTAGTCAGCAATATAATTATAAAAGGGTTTGGGAATGCACACTAAGATGTATATTATAGCGTTGCATGTTTATTTGCTCGAAAAGACAATGTTTTGATAATTTTGAACGCGGGTAAATGATTCTCGCGTCACTGAGATAAGTCAAATTCGAGATATCTCGAAAAAACATGGCGGATTTCTACTGAAAACCCCGTGCTCGTAATCTCATTCATCTCTCGTAATTGTAATATTACAATTTCTATTAAATACCTACCTTTCGGATTTCTATATTCTATCTAATTTAGATATTTGCGAAAAATAGCTTAAAATGGTTGGCAGAGAAGAATGGTTTCCCAAAATATATTCAACTATATGTAGTAAACACTTTCAATATAGTTTTCAGTGGAGCGAGAATTGGTCACTGGTCTTAAAATTAAAATAAAGTAAAGTTAATTAATGTCAACCTATTCGAAGTCGAGTCGGAGTGCTCGTTAAAAATAAAAAATACTAAAGTAGCATACTAATTATGTAATTTTATTTTAATTTATCTCAAAACATACTGCATACTTAATTTGGCAATGTTCTCACGTTAAGTAAATCGATCATAGTGATGTCGACATTGCTCGGCTCAGCACTATTTGACAGGCACACATGTATGACACACACACACAAACAGTTTTCAAATAGGTCCCGTTTCTTTTACTAGTCAGCAAATCTATTGACGTAGTCAAAAAAATTCAAAATCTATGTTCGATAACGAATGATTTTCGTTTGATATCGGACGATTTTCATTCGACATACATGTCACACTAGCTGTTTCCCGCATCTCCGCCTGCGTTAAAAAGTAGCCTATGTTTGACCCCGTCAAAATCCGTTCAGAAGTTTGGCCGTGAAAGCGTAACAGACAGACTTTCGCATTTTTAATTTTAGTATGGATATTCTAAAATAAGGCTTCAGGACTTAAATTAATAATGTTGGCTTTAACAAGAGAAGGAGAACGCACTTCATTCCAATGATTTGAAAACTGTTGTTTATAAAATTATTTTTGAAAGAATTTTGTTATAAGGCAGATTTGTCATCCTATGAAGAACAAATTACATTTTTATTGTGTGCATGAATAAAATACATAAATACCTAATATATTGTGAGGCTGACACCATTTATGTACGTATGCGTTTGTTTATTTAGAACGAATTTTCTCCTAGATAATTGCTTATAAGCACGCCAGTGGCCTCAAATCTTCATTGCAAGCGACAAGAGTATTTTAGGTTGGTATTTGGAGTAGATAAAACCAAATACCAAGCTAAAATATTCGAATTGCAACAATGTTAAATAAATGAGGTATTCTATGTTACTTCACAGAATGATAAATCAAATATGACATTATGTATACATTTTAAATACATAAATTCAGCAGATCAAAAAGTAGACAATACGCAAGAAATATTTATCTTTGGCTTTCAATTACTGAACGTCAAGTACCAGATGGTCCGATGATTTGAGAGTGTTTGATGGGAAATTTAAAAGCACTGTTTATTTCAAGCACGCATTTATATGTCTAAAACAAATTTAAATAACAAAATAATGCTTTTTACATACATCGAGTAATTTAACAAAACGTCGCATAGATAAGCTTCATCATTATCATCATGTCAAAAACACTATATTTGCATAAAATTTTATCTCTACATTGTTTCTACTCTGTGATCAGACACATCAATTCTTACAACGTATCCCACGGTTAGCTTAATAAGTAACGAAACTGCAATTTTAAAGAATTTACTTTTTGTCCACCTTCACTGGTGTCTCCGATTGGAATGTAATGATTATTCAGATACAGTTAGACAACCGAGATAGTTGCATTGTCATTTGACGGCTTGACACCTTTTCACTAGGTCGACCTGTAAGTAATTTATTACTATTTCTCATCTTTGCGATTTCCTGTTTACATCTTCAGCTGCTTCAGTTTTTTCACCATTCAAACTTTCCCGATAAATGGTTTATATGTGAATTCATCTTATCGATCAGAGATAAAAGTACATTATGATCTGAATTACGTTAGTCACCACGTAATTATTTAAGTACAATTAAATGATAAAAGTTACGCGGTAGGTGGCTTTGAGGCGAAATCTACAAGAAGGGAAATAACTGTCTGCTTACACCATACGGCGGATGGAATAGGCTAGTTTCCTAAAAAAATATAATTAGTTCCATCAGTTAGATAATTAAAAAAATTGGAGACGTATTTTTTCTTTTGAAAAATTAACAAATGTATAATGTTTTTCTTTGTGTGTAAATAGTGCAACACAGTATTAATTCATTAATTCGTGGAAGTAACAGTGAATTTCTTTGTTACAGGCTCCAAAAAGAATTGAGCAGTGTTCTCAACTTTCCAAAAGTAGTGTTATAGAGCAGAATGGTGAGGTAGTGAAGCCCCCTGACAAAATGAAGATGGATTCGAACATTAGGAGCACGGAGGTCACCGCACTCAACATGGAAGTGGAGACGCTGAGGTGGCAACTAGCTCAGGTATTCATGAAACGCCAGGTCTTCAATATGAATAGGTACTATATTATGATTAGTTGAGCGACGCGAATTCAGCTGATGTTGTTGAAGCATATTTTGCAATCAATAAACATTTTGGAAATAAAAAAAATCTGCAACTACTTCACAGGCAATCTTGGATCGTATTATGCATTGTTTATAAAGATATTTAATTAAGTTCCGATTTATACTCTCTTTTTAATAACCTAAAAATTTTACCATAAATTATACTTATTATATAAAATCTTTGGTGTAGAATTTCTTTTACCAAAGAATATTGTAGTGATTATTATCAAGTAACTCCCCTTAGAAATTGTTAGGATTTCCTGAGATCAAAAAGTTGAGACGATGAAGAAGAAAAATAACAATATTACCCTTCAATAAGCAAATTGCATAAAACAAGAATTAATATGGCTGCCGTTATTAAGTTAATAATTAGTTTAGTCAAAAGTTTTCAATTTATTTAACACAAGAATTTTTAAAATTAGTTAAAAGTTAGTAAAAGAAAGACATGACGCAGCAACGTTTTTGTAAATAACTGTGTTTATAAACAGCTATGCGAGTTTACTAAGCTATTTTGTGTATATCAATACAGGCATTGCGAATTATGTTTACATTCTTAAGCAAAGCGAATCCTAATTCTACCTTATGTTATAAAAGCAAAAATGTATTATTTGTTACTACTCAGTTGCACGATAAAAAAAAACCATAATGAATGTTAGTAACAATGTTCTTAAAATCTATGTTAGTAACTTCGTTTTTTGTTACTTCTTCATGTTGTCCCAAAATTATTTATTTTTAGATGTTATAAAATATAGTTGACTAGCTTTTCCCGCAGTCCTGCAACTCCGCCTGCGTCAAAAAGGATTCTAAGTTTGTCCCCGGGTCTTCAACTATATTCATACCAAATTTCGGCGAAATCCGTTCAGGGGTTTGGCCGTGAAAGCGTAACAGACAGACAGACAGACTTTTGCATTTAGTATATTAGTATGGATGACAATGCTAGGTTAATAAACGCTTATGTGATTATCTTTTTCAGACGGAAGCAAACCGGCAGATGCATATAGCTTTACTGAAGCAGATAGTTACATTTCTAAACAGAGTGAAGGATCATATCGAGTGCCAGAAAAATGAAAAACCGAAAAGGGAAAAACACAGCCGACTTACACCTCACTCATTCAACATAGCTGACTTGCCACGTTCCAAGTCTGTACTACATGTGAACAAGAATCCTGATTACACTACTCCTGTCAAAAAGATAGGCACGAAGAAGATAAGCAAATCTATAAGCAACGTCAATGGGTTTAAAGACTGCCAAGGTTTATGGTAAGTACCGTGTTATGAAGCGTCAAGGTTCTAATAGAAACTTGAAATAAATAAAACAAATCGTTCTAAATCACATAGATATAAAAGCAAGTAAGGTTAACTCGTACAATTTAACTGTAGATCTTATCTAAGGA
This sequence comes from Euzophera pinguis, assembly GCA_947363495.1. NCBI lineage: Eukaryota > Metazoa > Arthropoda > Insecta > Lepidoptera > Pyralidae > Euzophera > Euzophera pinguis. The sequence continues at coordinate 18,295,799 of OX376154.1, forward strand.
ATTTGATTTCAGGAACCAATCGAAGTTATCACTAACGTCTGAGACGGAATCGACACAGAAGATATCGCAGGAAATCTCACGTTTGATAACACTTGCTAATACTGTACTGAGCACCAAACTGCCCGATCTCGCCTGTAATTGTAATAACGATATTTCTAGTGAGCTGAATAGTTTAACAACAATTGATATAGAGAATGATATATCACGAAAGCCATCGAATACATCTCTGAATCTTATTGAAGAAGATACAACTAATGCCTTTATTCTAAATACAATGTGCGATAATGAGGATAGATTCGATTGTTTAACCAATAAATTGTTTGAAGCTAAGGATATCGGAACTTCTCTAACTGGTAATTTGGATAATGACTTCTCAATTCTCAAGCTCAATGAAACTGAGCGTCGCGGTCCTTTCACTGTCAAGAGTGGACCTGAATCACCGACAAAAGCGCCAAATATTACTATCAATAGAAAAAACCATTTCAATCACGTAACCAATTTTATTGAAGACGAAAGCGGGTTCTCCTCAATGAGCTCGTTCCAAGAAATCGGAATACCAATTATAAGCATTATACCACCGTCGCCATGTAAAGAAGTTGGATATATTGAAGAGATGACCGATATTTTGGACTCTGAGAAGTGGAAGACTGATACTTTCGACAAGCAAACTGTGAAAGTGTTTTGGGTTTGAGAATCCAACGTACAAAATCAGTTCAAAGGTGTCGTCTTAAATGCACACATGTGTTTTAAAATTAACAGATATATAGTTACTCCCATACAGCAGTTATATAACGTTATGAAACATTGTGTAACACGATAATCTTTTATAACAATGAGACAATTTATACATGTAAAATGTTAGACAACAAAGTTAAGCAACATTCTCTAACATAGTATAACTGCTGTGTGGGAACACCTTATGATTTAATTTAATAAGTGACTTCGAACAAAGCCAATATTTAATTTAATTGCTTTATGATAAGATTACTAACTCTGTAAGTTTTATACCTAGGTTGTATTCTAAATGATTTAGAAATAAAACATTCAACTTACTTTGAATTTAGTTTGCTTTGAAATGACACAACAGCCTTGAAATCACTGCAACGTTTCGATACGCGGGGAAAATTTCGACCATGAAAATTTATGGTTGCAGATAGAGTTTAAAGATTTCTAATTGCAAGTTTACAAGTTATACCACCAATTACAAAACACTTTTTTTTTTAAACATATCAAACATTGGCCAGTAGAAATTATCTACACGATGATAAAATAGCTCTTAAAATTTGGAATCAGCTGTGAGACAGTTAGATACAGATAGTTAGTAACATTCATTAATTATAGATCGATTAGTTGTCTGTATCAAGTGCCCACGAAAGAAGCTAAATGAAACTAAGTAGTTGTGTTTTTTGACTTTGGTCCCTTAACTCGATTCAATAAATCCTTTCCTCAACTACTCAATCCTATCCTAGCTCTAAAAATATCGACAATCATGAAGAGAGACAAAAGAAACTACATTCTAAATCTGTGAGAAAGACATAGAATTGAATGTTGCCTTTCGAGTTTCTGACGCCTGAATCATCTTTGAAGAAAAACGAAAAAAAACAACAACATTAAAAACATTAATTGTAGAACTTTTTTGAATGAAATGACCTAAACTATTAATAAATGACAATTCGCAAAAACAACTAGATTAAACAATGTCAGAAAAATGACATTTTAAATAAAACGAAAAAGCAAACACAGCAAATTTTTTTTTAAAATTTATTAAAATTTAACTGTTTAACTTTTTTGGTATCAAATTCAAAATTATCAGTGATAATGTCTGAAGACGGCGATAAGGCTAGTGGTGACTCCCATAAGTCGGAGGAAGTGAAATCTGAACCCTTGGTACCTAAGGTAAGGAAGCACAATACATACATATATACATACTAGCTGTTTCTAGCAGCTCCGCCTACGTCAAAAAGTAGCCTATGTTTGACCCCGGGTCTTCAACAATATTCATACCAAATTTCATCAAATCTTTTTAGCGGTTTGGCCGTGAAACCTTAACAGACAGACATACAGACTTTTGCATTTATGATTAGTATGGATAATCACGTCTATTTCCCGTAGGGGTAGGCAGAGACTAGACAAAACAAATTCGCTTGGCAATGAACAGAGTAGTGTTTGCGAGTCGTCAGCATTCTCCACCTTCAGTTAGAGAGGCACTGAAAGAAGTGTTTATGCATAAGATAACACGTTGTGTAGTTGAGTGGCCATTTTTACCTAGTTCCTCCTCCATGCATAAGATGACATGTTGTGTTGACTTGAACTCCCATGAGCTTGGTAAGAGACATTCTATCATAAGCCCTGGTGTGGTAACACTGTTGAGGCAAAAAGATGCATTATGTTGGTTGAATAAAAAGCCACCGGCACGACAGATGAACAAGAAATTTTGCCCTATCTACGTTCCTTAGTAGCTTTCAACATTATCCACGAGAATAGAGAACCTGTATATCATATAAATTATGAAATATTAATTACAGATAAATTGCTATTTAACGAAAGATGTGAGAGAGATTGCATAAGGATTTTTACTTGTGAAACTAGGAAAGCGGACCCTGCGTTCCGATGCAAACAGCGGAGGATGGAACCCGGATAACGCTAGAATGATGATGATGATTTTTAAATGTGAAACAATGTTTCGGTTTGTCGGACGTTTTTCTACATAAGACTTTTAGGTAGGGCTATATACCACAAATCTAGAGTTTCTTTATAGGCTCAAAATAAGAATGTAGGTAGATATAATCTGAACCAATTTATTCAAGATCCCTGACGTGGAACTGATTGTGGATGGCTTCGGGTTCATGCCGAAAGGTGGTCGAGCTGGAGGCGGTAGGTCCGGTAGTATCTTCCACAAAACGGGTACCAAAGATGACACGGCCGTGACCGAGGAAGAAGGGAAGAGTCCCTGCTGCTCCAGTACAAATATTGACATCGTAAGGAGATATACTTGGAAAACTAAGAACAGGATGATTGTGCAGGTGCTGTTTGTTTTAATTTGTAGCTTTTCTTTTTTTTTATTCCTTATTCTTTGAATGATTTTGCCGCTGCTATAAAAGCAGGAATGGTTTAGTATTTTAATAGTGATATATGTGGCAAAGGAAACCGAAAGAAAGGTAAAAATACAAAAGGATAAATGTTTCAATTAATTATTAATTAATTAATTAATGTGTCGTGTCTAAAAATCTGATATAATTTTCTGCCGATAAGAAACCTTACTCTTAACAGCAGAAATATAAATCCGATGTAAAGAAACGATAATGATGACCAAGCCGTGTTTTGTGCTCTGCTGCGAATATGCAGTTGGGTATATTACTATAATAATTTACTTGGACGATAATGATGATGGTCGTGATGAACCTTTCCGCGACAGCCCTGGACCGACAATCCTGGCACCAAGTTACGAGCAGACCCGACCCCAAATGTCGGAAGGAAGTTGGCAAGAAAAGGAAGAAGAAATAATGATGATATAAGTACTGACATTACGCCCTTAGGCGACGACACCATTTTCTGTTATCACCAGTTTTAATAGCCCATTGTTCAGATAACAATCTTTTGAGAGAACTTTTTCGACAATAACTAGATACATAGAGAGGATTTGTTTCAGAGGGGAGAGAAAGAATTTGGTTGTGATGGCTGTGATTATAGAAATAGAAGTACCTATCTATCTAAAATTTAAAAGCTGCGTTGTTCCTTCTAGCTACTTCTATCTTCCACAAGCCTTTTCTCATTCAGAAAACCATAACTTTCTACTTTCTTTTTTTTCCAATTTTTTTTTTTGAAATTTTTCTACGTAACTCCTTTGTCTTCGTGTTCCGCACCTTACCTCCATCCGACCATCAAAGAGCTTGTTTGACCTCAAATAATGCAACGTACGGAAACAGTGCCTAAATGACTTGAAAATAAATTTATGTAACATATCCCATGCAACCATTCTGGTCGCAGCGCAGTGTAGAAACTGTTACTAGTGTAATATGAGGTAACAGTTTTTACACTTCTATACACTTTACTTACTCTAATCGTAACAAATGATGTTTTAGGTCATAACTTACGGTGCTACTATAACCTCCATCCAAGTTCCGGACAAGAAAGGAATCCCTGATGATGTCTTGGCTGGCTTCGACACCCTAGAAGGTGGGTATTTTTTTTTAATACGTAGATTTAGCCGAATCATTGAGTAAATAAAAATCCTCACCACCTATTTGGTTGAACTTTATACTTATGTTCTGAACAAGTCCTAAAATGTCTAACTTCAAGGACTTCAAGGCTACCTTACACAATGACGAATTAGATTTTTCTTAAGATAATCATCATCAAGCGGCGGTGCTCGATAGCCATATCCGTAGCGAATCAAGTGACGGCGAGGCGCGACCCGTAATGGAATGGTCACCATTTAGTAGTTTAGTTTATTTTTAAATGTCCTAGATTTGGCGGTACTGGTTATTACAATGGAGCTTCCGAAACATTTTTTTACAGAGAAACCAATATCAGGAACATGACCCGAGGTGTGCTAGTGGCCAATATCGTCAGATTTTTTCAGGGTGTCTAAATACATCTGACACATCCTAACGACTGCCATCTATCGACAATAAACGGGACCATGGGCTTTAAAAAATTAGACGTTTCCAAGTTGATTTTAATTATCAAACAGTCGTCCTCTCTTCATACCTTCAAATTCCGGGTTAGGGAATACTTTGAGCATTCGGACATAAGTTGACTTAGGTTTAGGTTAAGTAAGTTTGTTTTACATTTATATTTATCATACTCGTATCTATTGTACTGTACGCTCTTTGATGCCCATGTACTCTTTTTTTTCCTTTGGTTTTCGGGTTGACTGGAAGAGATCCCTATCAGGGATAAGTCCGCCTCTTGTTGTATTCTACTTTGTTGTAACAATGTTCTTTCTGTACAATAAAGTTTTTACATACATACATACATATTTTTTCTCGCCATTTTAGAATATTTCCAGCCCAGAAATCCTTACTTCGGTGGCACCATTGGCCGCTACGCCAATGTAATTCAAGACGGCACCATGGTAGTCAGACCATCTGGTAGGACCTACATGCTGTCGACCAACAAAGGGCACAACCACTATCACGGCGGCTATATTGGATTTGATAAGGTACTTACAACTTTAATATAATTGCCCGCTACTCAGGAGGTCTCGGATTTGATCCCTGGTCAGCTCAAGATGTAAAACGATCTATTTCTGATTGCTTTAGTCAATCTTTCCTCCACAAAATTAAGTAGAGACCAGCTAATGACAAACAAGAATGGGAAAAAACTCCGCAGACCAGAGACTATTAAATTGATGAGGATAATGAGGACATAATTAATAAAACCATCAACTGGTAATGACATACATTTTCAGTCATACCTATAGTATTTCGTCAACTGTGGATAAGTATAAAATATAAGAGAAAACAATCGCTCATCGTCCATTATAGGTGCAAAAATTACAAAACGCAAGTAATAGATGGCAAATGGACGTCAATTATTTAGCAATTTATATGTCATTTCTTTCTGCAAATATGCAATGAGAAATAATTCGTGCGCGAACTAAAAATTCAATAGAAGTGGCACGAGTTATAAGCGGACATGCGGCTTTGTAACAATGTTTCCAGGGTCAAAAGACTATCATTAAAATTAGTCCGTAATTTAACGAATCAAAATATATTAGTGACGTATTTTTTTTTTGGTCAATTGAGCAATAAATTGTAAAGATATAACGCATCAAAGTTTAGGAGTGGGGGATCGTGACGCGGATCTTTAACGCGCCATAACTTTACCATTCCTTGTTTAATTTTCGAAAGAAAAAATACGTCTCCAATATTTTTGATTATCTAACAGACGGACTAATTATATTTTTTAGAAAACAAGCCTGAACCAAGCGTGAGCTTGTATTAAATTGGTCGTTATTAAGTGAATTTTATGTCTTTAGGTCATGTTGTTTATTGTTATAGTTTTCCCTGTAAAAAATGTTGTGGAGTTCAGACGGCAATTTGATTGTAATAACTGGTACCGCCGCTACATTTATGACCATGATTGAATTGAAACTTACTCTAAGCTCTGATGCGTACAGTGAGTCCTCACTCCAACTGGCGAAAAACACTCGGATGCAGAAGATAAATAGAGTTTGCCTAGTTCGTATTGGATTAGTAGTTCTAAATTTATTTATTTTTTTCGAAGATTGTATGTTCTGTCATCATTTAAATATAACAATTGTCGACCACTCACTCACCCGCGCATATCCAGATCATAGTAATGCTATCCTATCTTATAAACCTAAGTTTTTATAAGGATTAAAGAAGCTAAGTTGCGGACTCGCTCCCTTCTGCACTCTCGGTGTTTTGTGATATAATGTAGATTTCTCATGTCTTTACTTGCGTAATAGTCACTAAAATGCCACTTAATGGTTTTTAATTATATGTTTTAATGCCACTACTAATCCCTGGCGTCTACTATTTTCGGGTCCACTGAATGAATGACTGATGTTAGATAACTAGTCATTGAGGTCTGTGAAAATGAAAGTATAAGAATTTTTGATAGAAAAAATTGATTAATCGTTGTATGAGATGATGGTGATGTTTTTAGCGAAATTTATTGTAAAATATTGCTCATTTTCTAGGATCACATCAGGATTCAAATCTCATAGGGAGTGTATATTTTTTTCTAGTTTAATAAGATTTCAGAAATTGCTCGAATCACCTATTTGTCCGATAAAAACATGATTGTGTGCTCTGGAAGGCAGTTGGTTTCTAGCAGGATACGAGGGCGACACTGAAAGTCTTTAGAACTGACCACTTGTAAACAGTATAATAAAAAAAAAAGGTTAAAATTTAAAAAATGGAACTCTTTGCCAATATTATTGAGTATGTATTTTATTAATTTGTCATTTGTTTTACGATTTGGCGGCAAATTGAAAATTGTCTGTATCACGTTAGCATGAATTTAACGCGAGAAAATTTTCGTGCAATGATTTTTTATGACTTTCGTTGTCATTTAAGTCAACAAGAAAGTTATGATAGACTTCGATTGGCCTTTCACGATGAAGCCCCATCTCGTGCCACTGTTTACAACTGGTTTAATGAGTTCAAACGTGGTCGCACTAATTTCACCGATGATCTGCGTGAAGGACGGCCTTCTACGGCGACGACTGAAGATAACATCAGTGTTGTGCGTATAATAGAGACTGACAAAAGAGTGACCTATCAGCAGATTCAGGCAAGTTTAGGCATCGGTATGAGCCCAGTGCACAAAATCCTGCATGAACATTTAGCGGTCATGAAGCTTTGTGCCCGGTGGATACCTCACGATTTGACCGAGGCCCAAAAAATCCGTAGTGTTGATTGGTGCCATGAAATGGTTCAAAGATTTAACGAAGGTGACTCAAATGCTGTGTTTGACATACTTACTGGTAACGAAAGCTGGATTTACTGTTATGATCCCGAAACCAAAAGACAGTCTGCTCAGTGGGTGTTTCCTTCCGAGGAGTTGCCAACTAAAGTGAAGAGAGGTCGAAGCGTGGGAAAAAAGATGGTGGCCTCGTTCTTCGGAAGGACCGGACATTACGCGACAATTGTTTTAGAGGATCGAAAAACAGTTACTGCAGAGTGGTATACTAACAATTGTTTGCCACTTGTCTTGGAAAAAGTTCGGGAGAAACGACCTCGCAGTAGGATCCTCCTTCACCACGACAACGCCTCGTCGCACACCGCCAGGCGAACGATCGACTATTTGGCGACATCAAACGTGGAATTACTAGGTCACCCGCCATATAGCCCCGACCTCGCACCTTGCGATTTTTATTTATTCCCGAAAATAAAAGAAAAACTTCGAGGAAAACGTTTTATGGACGTCGAGGAAGTGGCTGCGTTTCAAAACCCCTAAAGACGAGTGGGCAAAGTAGTTTTCTCAGTGGTTCCATCGGATGCAGAGATGTATTGACGTGAAAGGACACTATTTTGAAAAGATGTAATAAAAGAAATAAATTGCTAGTGTGCTCAGTTTTTGATTTTCTAAGAACTTTCAGTTTGACCCTTGTATTCCTGATGCTTGTTAAAGAAACCATATCGGTAGGCGATTCTGTTGAATCTTAATTTTATCATATCGTATGATATTTATTTCATATTTTAACTTAAAAGCCCGGGAGTTTTGAGAATTTCTACAAACACCAGCCACGCCTCTACTTTTACCCTCTTTCGAAACTTCAAGGACCATAAAACCATAGTAATTCGGTCTATTTTAAAATTAAATCGAGGTTTTGTATTATTATCACCTCATTACAGGTAAACTGGCGAGCATACGTCGATGGCTACAAGGTCATCATGACTCACGTGTCCGAGAGGTTCTCCGAAGGTTACCCTGGCACCGTGATGGCCCAGGTGACCTTCGAGGTGACTTGCGACAACTCCCTTAAGGTCACCATGAAGTGCACCACTAGCGAGCCGACTGCCATCAACCTGAGTCAATCGCCGTTCTTCAACCTTGCTGGACATGTGAGTAGGTTTGTTTTTACAACGGAATAGTCTTCAGCTGAGTTTTAGTTGTTCGTCAAATATTGTATATCAAATCGTTGAATTTCGGGCTTCACGTGTTAGACCCCGTACACCATACGATTCGGGATGCAACCAAGGTTATTTGATGATGATAAGCTTCGTGGTTACGTGTTGGTATTAACTTATCTGTCTACTCTTAAATTTGTTAATAAAAAATGGAAATCTGATCGACTGATGGGCTAGAAAAACTTAGGTCTTTATTGACTCACAAAGAATACATAGATTCACTTACAATTTTAACTTATAATCTCTGGACGTTAGAAGTTTATTCCTAGACCACTTAAACATGGATGCAATGAAGGAATGCACTCTGAAACTTATCATCAACGGATAGTGTTTCCCAGTGCTTCAGAACCAAAGGTTAGAATCTAATATGATGCCACTGGCTATAATGGTACGATGTCAAACCTAGGCGGATATAATGAAATTTGATTTAATTTTCACGTGTTCCAGCACGCCGGGCCAGATCCAATGCTGGATCATATATTCAGTATCAATGCCGACAAGTTTACAGTAGCTGATGAAGAAGGCCTAATGACAGGTTTGTATCGTTATATAACAGTTTGTAAGCCTTCCGTATTACCTACCACTGCTGGACATACTACTATTAAAGGGGCTCTTACCTCTCTACAGCAGTTTATGCTAACTCTTTAAAAATGGCTTTAAAATGTGCCGCTAGCGTTGCCAGGCATCCGGATAAAGCCGGACATAGTTAGGCTTATTGATTGCGTGTCCGGCCAAAACAAACTGTGTCCAGCTTGTCCGGCTTTTGTTTGGCTTTTTACATTTTATTTAATATAACAAGATTTATGGTAATAATCAGAAAAGCTTTATATACTGAGACACAAAATCTTCAATAATATAGGGTGTCCAGCAAAAGCGAAATGTCCGGCCAAACTGGCTGGTCTGTCCGGCTATTAGGTTTGGCGACCTGGCAAACCTATGTGCCGCCAACGTTGCGTCATGACGCAGTTGAATTTATGTTTTAAGCCTTGGCCATTTCATCAATGTTATGTCAACTTAAACTATGAGTTTCTTAAAGACAACCATGTAAGAAGAGACTTTTCTGCTATTCAATAATGTGTTTTTGCCCTAATTATTTCACTTTTTTTAGGCGAGAAACGCATTGTGGGAGGAACCGCATACGACTTCAGGGTGCCAAGGGTTCTACGCACCATGCTGCCTAGAATACCCCAAGGAGGGTATGATGTAAATTTTTGCATCACTCAGGGCACCGAGCAGGATTTAACGTTCCAAGCAAGGTGAGGGCATTCATTTTAATTACTTAAACTGCCGTGGTCCAGGAGTTTTTGCCTATTCCCATGGGAAGTGTATTTTGTTTAGGTCAATTTGGTTAGGATATCGCAGGCTTGAATCACTTGATTGTCTGATAATAGATAATGATTGTGTGCTTTAGCCGTTTAGCCGTTGGTTCGGTCTACCATTTGGTGGTTGTAAATGAAACACATCAGAGGCCGAAACAGGTAACCGCACATCACCACGCAGATTTACGGTAAAATAATGGACTATGACGCTGATTGTTGGTAAAAATCAACCCCACGAGTAACACACACATTGACGCGTGTGTGTTCGTTGTTTTTGTATGGAGTTTACTGAAAGTAAATATGTTGCTCATCAGAAAATCTTTCTTTCTAAATGTAATAAGTTTATCAATGGTTCCATGGCATATACTTCTCTTTCTAAATGTTATAAATTTGTCTATGGTTCCATGACATATTCTTCTCTTTCTAAATGTAATTAGTTTATCTATGGTTCCATGGCATATACTTCTCTTTCTAAATGCAATAAAAAGTTTATCTATGGTTCCATGACATATACTTCTCTTTCTAAATGTAATAAGTTTATCTATGGTTTCATGACATATACTTCTCTTTCTAAATGTAGTTTATCTATGGTTTCATGATATATACTTCTCTTTCTAAATGTAATAAATTAATCTATGGTTCCATGACATATACTTCTCTTTCTAAATGTAATAAGTTTATCTATGGTTCCATAGCATATACTTCTCTTTCTAAATGTAATAAGTTTATCTATGGTTCCATGACATATACTTATCAAACAATGTTTTTTTTGTTACAGAGCCATTCACCCTATGTCAGGGCGTGTGTTGGAATTGTACAGCAATAAGCCGGGTATGCAGTTCTATACTGGAAACCTTCTGCCAGATCCTGACAAAATTGTAGAGGTAATACGGTATTCTACTAAAATATTTTTATTAGCTGTTTCTCGCAGCTCCGCCTGCCTCAAAAGTAGCCTATGTTTGAACTCAGGTCTTCAACTATATTCATACCAAATATCATTAAATTCCGTTTATCAACGTGGCTGTGAAAGAGTAACAGACAGATTGACGGACAGACTCGCGCACTTATTATATTATAAACTCATCTGAAAAGGAAGTAATAATCAATTAGTTTTTGTTTATTAAATGTGGTTCCTTATCACATATTTAATTTGAAGTCGGTGCCAGCCAGATATTGATAGTCGTGTATTTAGCATGATCATCGTCATCATCAGCTGTCTTCAACCAACTTCTGGGCATAAGTCTGTCTACGCCAACCTTCTATTCCTAAGTCAGCAATTGGCACCGATTTCGAATTAATTAAAATGTTTGATAAGGAACCATATAATAACCTTCCTTTTGAGATGAGCTTGAAGTCGGTTCATTTTTTTTTTTTTTTTTGTGTATTTGTTGTTTCGTATAAGAATATTGTCCAAACGTTAACAGTCAAGTAGCCTATTCATATTCTGATTTTCCTGTGTGCTAACTTACCAAGTGGGTTTGTAAGGTAAATCGACCCTAAGTATATGCTGTGGCACGTGGACTGCGTAAGTTTGCCAACTGACGGGTGATATGCATCTTGAAGTAGGTTCAGAAGCAAATAATCATTTTATCAAAAAACTCGTTTAGAATTTTTAATTTCTTGTTTTCCCTCCTTACAAAATTGTATAAAACTTTAGCGCTGTAGTTTGTTATACCTAAGAAGCAATGAATCTTTCTTTGGCCAAAGGAAACCATGTTAGGGGCTGAATGGCCAAAAACTCTCTGAGCTGAGACAACGATGTACAAGGTACGAATGAGCATGAAACTTCTCGATATGAATGAATTGACTCTGAGCACTAACATAACACAATACCTAGTTTTTCGCTTTTATCAATGCCGTCTGAAAATTAAAAAAAAAAAAATCTACAAAATAAACTATTCCTATCAATTTTGCTAAAAATAATTCGAATTCTCGAAATACTTTCCATAGATGAAAAATGTTTGGATGTACGTATTGTTTCGTGAAACTTAAGCCTGCCATAGGCTTCTTTAATAAGTCTATGTGCCTGTGAAAACATGTAAAATTTATTTTAATTTATTCAATAGGGTGAGCCAGAGGAAGAAGAGGAAGGAAGCGAGACGAGTAGTGAATCGAGTGAAAGTAAAGGCGAGGAGGAAGAAGAAAAAGAGGTGAGATTGCATTTTTGTGTTTTTTTTTAAATTACTGAAGGATTTTCATTGATGAAGAAGGGGAAGGAAGCGAGACGAGGAGTGAGTCGAGTGAAAGTGCTGCCCCCGTGGTCCAGTGGTTAAGGCGTTCGCCTTCGACCTGGGGGTGGTGGGTTCGATTCCCACCGGAAGCATACTTTGTTTAGATGTTTCCAGTTTGGTTAGGACTTTGCAGACTTGAATCACCTGATTGTCTGATAATAAAGATGATTCCGTGCTTCAGAAGGCACGTTTAGCCGTTGATCCCGGCTGCCATTTGGTAGTCGTTAAAGGAACCACGTCAGAGGCCGAGAGGCGGTTCCGAACAATTCTGACACCAGGGTGTACATAGTTAATAGACAAGGATTACCACGAAATGATGATGATAAGTGAAAGTAAAGGCGAGGAAGAAGAAGAAAAAGATGTGAGATTGCATATAAGTGATTTTTTTAAAACTACTGAAGGATTTTTATTGAAGAAAATAAAACAATGTATGATTATTAGGATTAATTAAAACTAAATTAATAAAAACCTAAAACTATGAAAGTTTTTTTTTTTTTTACAAATTCCACAGTGTACCAAGAAGGCTATGCTTATCCTTTGAGCAAGCTTTTTTAGTAATGATAATTTTAGTGGGCGTCTTAGTGACAAAAAAATACTGAAATTAATTTATTAATCACTCATTATTGTAAGTGATACTTATCTTAATTCATTCATATCGAGTGGGAGACGTGGTCAATTGACCGTGTACAACATGATATCAGCCTTTCAGAACCGCCTGATTATAAATGTTTGTTAATGATAAATGCTTTTCACAAAATTAAGATTTTGATGAAGATAATAACGATTCCGATTATGATTTCGATGATGGCTAGGATTTCACCATGAACAGCATTTCTAAGAATCGTTGACGACCGCGGGAATATGGGTTTTCAATGCATCCAGGTTATCCATATAAATGGTGATGATGAATATTTATCTATTCAGGGAAAGCCAAGATATGGATACGTGCCTCTGATGGGTAAAGCCGGTACGTACTACAAGAAACATGGCCTGTTCTGTCTCATGCCACAAAACTATCCGGATGCTATTAATCATGTAAGTATATCCCATGGAGTAATTACAAAGAGGAGATGCCGTAATAAGCGTTTTGTAAGAAAGCGTTTGTGAGGCTTCAAGGGGCGGAAGGCAGACGTGCGGGGTGCTTGGTTTCGGCCGTGGCTCCAACCATGGAGCACGAGCAATGACAAGCTCCGCCCACTTTTGTGTCGGCGAGGCGCCAATGATCACATCACTGCGCCATTTCTAACGGCATCTCCTCTTTGTAATTACTCCATGGTATATCCTATATCCTTGTATGATGAAAGAGCTCGATAGCTGAGCGCGGTACTCCTAACCAGTGCGCATGTCAAGCGATGGCGACGCTATGTAGTGACAATGAGACTTACGAAAGGTATTTCTATTTACAAATCAAAGGTGACAGGAAAAGTCGGTAAGGGCCGGCCTCGGAGAACATACTGCGACCAAATCGCAGACATATTAAAAAAGGAAGACGACGAGATGAGAGGACGAGAGTGATGAGCGTAGAAGAAGCGAGGGAAGTCTGTAAGGATCGCAGCAAATGGAAATCCGTTGTCTCTGCCCACCCTTACGGGATAAAGGCGTGATGGTATGTATGTATGTATTCTATGAGCTTCTCCGTGTTTGTTAAGCCATTGGTCCCGATTTATTATTGTCAAATGAAATATATATTTTTTTTATTAATGGGTTTTACGGCCATGGATACTAGTCCTTTATAGCCCTTCTTAATTTTGCTATCTTCTTCAGTCCTACAGTGTAGTTTCGTTAAGTCCTAGTCTAGTCTAAAAGTCTAGTCGGTAGTCAAGTCAGAAGAATCAGGCTAGGTGAAGTGGTAGAAAAACTGCACTAAGCGATTACTAGGAGCTTTTGGCAACAAGCATCAAAATAACATAAATCAAACACTGTATCACTTCCCAACACACGCATGTTATCGAACACTTTGCGAATAATAATCCACCATTATTATGCACAAACAATTTAAAAAAAACACAAATTTTGGAAAATAAAATACAGCGCCGATACTGCTCTTCACAGCTTCCCGCCAAAAGTCCTGAGAATACATTTCTATATATTATTAGCATGCCAGTTAACTTTTTCATACGCTATGTCACTTCTACCTATTCTTATTTTTATGGGCGTCACGCCAGTCGCGCTGGATTCGCGCCAATTTGAACGGTCCTTAAAAAGAGTACCTCCGTAGTCCGTAGGTCCGCAGGCAGGTAATAATCATCATTCCATGGTTAATAATCAGTGCTATGACCATCACCTAAAGCGTACCATAGTCTCCAAAGTATAAGTGTGTATATTGACCTGTTTTAACTCTAACCCGAATACATTTAAAAACTCATTGTCGGCGTGGTTTGATGGTTCTCACCCGTAGTCTAGTTCTTTAAATTATCCTACTTTTATCTTTCTATATATTATATAATGCGAGAATACGTAAATAGTCATTAGATATTGTGTAGTTATTGTTGTTGAAATTGTAGACTGTATGTTCTCCGAACAAAGTAAAATAAATAATTAATAAATAAAATAAGCTAAAGACGTATCTAGGAAATCACGCTTGGACAACGAAGATATCCATATAATGTTGTGTTCAGTGAATCTACAATGAGTCTCGCTAGTGGTAGATTGTCAAGAGTACAGGTACAGGGCTTGAAAGATAAGAGACGCAGTGAAGAAAATTTATAATAAACTTGAGTTATTTCCACAGCAAAACTTCCCATGCTCAGTGCTCAACCCTGGAGAAGTGTACGTTCACAGCATACAGTACAAATTCGGAATACTACTAGGAAAGTACATTTAAATTTGGACATTAGATATTTAAAAAAAGTGTAAAATGTGTCGTCTTGTGCGGTCTAAATAAAATGTTGTGAATGATTATGATTTTAATTATTTATGCAAATTATATGAATGCTCGACAAGTCTTAGTTAACTAAAATTATGTTTCGTCTCGTTCTTTCACGTCAGATTATGAGACAGAAAGTGGCTTCAAATATTTAGTCGGTAATATTTTTGTACGGTTTGTATCGCGTTTGTAATATTCTTTGTACGCTAATTTTCCTATTGTTTTCAAAGTACTTGTCGCTGTTCTGATTAAAAATTGTTGAAAATAATGTACTGTATCAAGTTTTTGGCTGTATGCTTGTTTGCTTACTTAGTTCCTAGAAGAAACTGATGTCACCACTTTTACGTTTGGACAAGTCAAAAGAAACTTGTTGCAGACTAGAAAGATGATTACTTGCTTTAGAATGCACATACGGTTGCTACTCGTATCTAGTGATTATAAAAAGAAGAATTTTAGGGACCATGAGCCACCCACGTAAAACTCATCAGGGTGTGCAGGGTCAATGGAACGTGTTACAATGATGACACTACAACAATCTTGAGGATCCACAAATGTGAGTTATTGCTTTGCTGGATTGGTAGGGGGTCGGCTGTCTGAGATTTTTAAGAGATAACTAAGGTTATAACAGACGTCTTAATAATTTACTATACATCCCTAGGAGGATTAACGGACTGTGTTATTTATTCACGTTTTCTCCATGGACCAACTGGTATGCACACATATCCTAGATGTGTTCCTAATGGCATGTGCGCAGATGTGTTCACGATGGTGTTCATAACTACAGTCGCAATAAGAAAAAAGATACTATTCGTAATACAAACTTTTTTAGATATCTACTAGCTGACCCACGGCTTCGCCATTATTCTACTGGCTATCAGCGACCCGAATCTTGACCTTATCACGTGAGAGTGTCAGAGTGTTCTATTCTGCACGATGGCTACCTGTTGTCAGCTCTCATCTTTCGCAGATCAGCCTGCACCGCATCGCTCAAGAGGTATCTGGGACAGTCAACTGGTCTTCTGCTTAAAATCTTCTCCAAATCTTATTTTGCGGCAAAACAAGGCCCTTATCCTATTGGAACGCATAAACCTATGAAAACGCTAGGATGATGATCGGTACTAACATTAGATTAATATCCCATAGTGCAAGGAAAATGCCACACGCACCAGGTAAAAGGAGCTCCAAGAGGCAGGCTCGACGCAGCCGTTGAAATGTGTGAAACGGGTCTATTATTGTCTCTTATAACGGATGCTTTCGGCATTCATAATATTAGACCATAGAACTGGCGAAATGGAAGTAAAAAGCAAAGCTGACCTTAAGTAGAATCATTATTTATCGCAACTACCTTCGTGGTCCAGTGGTAAAGGCTTTTGCCTTAGTTTCGGAGGTAGTGGGCTAGATTGCAACTGGAAGCATTCTTTGTTTTGTTTCGTCCAGTTTGGTTAGGACATTACAGGCTTGATTCACCTGATTATCTGACAATAATGATGATTCCGTGCTTCGGAAGGCACGTTTAGCCGTTGGTCCTTGCTGCCATGAGGTGGTCGTTATAGAAACCAAGTCAAATGCCGAAAGGCTTAATAAAAAGATTAATACGAAAAACTGTGTCATTAGGGTGTGCAAGGTCGATTGACCAAGTAACCCATTCGATATGAATGAATCAATAATTCAGTGCCTTAGGGCTCCAAAGCAAAAGATGAGGATGCAACCGAAAAAGCGCTGTTGAGAGAAATTGCAAAATCCTTCACACATTGAGTAAGTAGTAAGTTTCCTTTTAGCAACAAAGATTACGCTAGCAATTATAATTATGATCTCATGATGATTCACGGAATTTATCAAGTGACAGATAAAAGTACGAACGTAAGTAGGTAGCACTAAAAATGTAGAATTGTTAGCCGTATAAGATAAATCTGCGTATAGCAGTAAGTATAGCCGGATGCTCTAATAAATTAATGCTAAGTACTATCTAATAAGCGTGGAGAACCGATGGCCGATGGGACAGAAAGGTTGTTCGTTCAAGCAGCGTTGGTCACCCACCGACTAGGAGTGCTATGTTTAAAAAGTGTGACTCACGCAAAATCGGTGAGTCGAATAGTTTTTGTCGAACGATTTTCTTGCGATATTATATGTTATATATACAAAAATAGGGCCCCAGATGGTCAGATGACATGAAAAAGAGCAGGCAACCATCGCTCGCATCACAGTATGCATTCTGTTTATGGATTTTCCTAAGTGCTCATCATCATCAGTTCGTGTAGTGTTTCATTGTCAATAGACCATGTACACCCTGGTGTAAGAGTTAATTTGAACCGTCTTCCGGCCTCTGATGTGGTTCCTTTAACGATCACCAGATGGAATCATCTTCATTTTAAGACAATCAAGTGATTCAAGTCTGCAATGTTATAATCAAACTGGAAACAACAAAGTATGCTTCCTATGGGAATCGAACCCACGACCCCCAGGTCGAAGGCGAACGCCTTAGCCACTGGACCACGGAGGAAGTTCCTGGGTGCTAGTGGATGTTTACTGTTTGAGGAAATTAAGTAATTTAGCACGTTGCATGTTACCGGTCATTCTGAAATTTCTTGGGGGAGACTTATGTACAACAGTGGACTGACTGCAGCTGATATGATGATGACGGCTAAATAAATGAAAGTCTAATATACCTAAAAACGCTTTTCGTTTGTTCAATTAAACGCTTAGAAAAGTGACCGCTCCTTTAATAAAATATCTAAGATTTATAAAAAAATATTTTTTTTTTTGGTTTATCTTTTAGGTATAATTCTGTGTGTTTTTCAAAAATTTTCGCGATAAGGTTGTGAGAGAGGGACGTTCGTCTTTCGTATAACGTCCAAAATTTTTAACGTCAATAATTATTATGATTATTCAGTAATTTTTATTATTTTTTACTTTATATAAAGGCTGGACATTGCCTATGTAGGTACTGAGACTTTTATAAAATAAGATAAATCAAAATAATAAAATAATTTAGAATTTTTAAGTTTTTCATATTTTGAACATTAATACGTTCTCTTTTTTTTTCTTTAAAAAAAATATGTTAATTTACTTTACATTGCTTGCAATGTTCAAAAGTTAACTGATGTCATGTAAAACTAGTAAATATATACCTACCCCTCAACACTACAAAACGAATGGCATTGTATAATGTAGAGTTAAAGCTTTCTAAGACTTTTTTTATAGTTTCTGTAATGAAGGCCCAATATTGCACGTAACGTAATCGTTAATTTACTTATAAGAAACTAGCTATTTCCCGCAACTCCGCCTGCGTCAAAAAGTAGCATATTATTGACACCGGGTCTTCAACTATATCCATACTAAATTTCATCAAAATCCATTCAGCGGTTTGGCCGTGAAAGTGTAACAGACAGACAGACTTTCGCTTTTTTAAATATTAGTATGGAAGTATGGATACGGATATATTATGGACCTCACCTTTTTACTAATTTTTCTCTTATAATCTTACATTTTCATCAAGTATTTTTAAAACCTCGATAACAGTACAATTTTTGCAAACTGCACTACTACCTCTCTTTTTTCCAAACGCCACTACGTCCATCAGTGTGTCTTTTGTCAAGTTTTTCCAGTCATGCAATGAGTTTAATAATGTGAAATATATAATTGTGAATATTGTTCAACTAACACCGAGATTCCAGGAGCCGCCGCTAGAAACCTTAAACTAAAAACTGCAATTTTTTGTATGTAAAATAATTAAAGGAAGGACCTGGGCGCGATGAGCAAATATGCGATATCTTTCAATCGGGCTCTACATTTCGGACAAGCAATTTCAACTTTAAAAAGCCAACATAAAGTCTAAAACAGAACCAATCAAAATAAGCCCTTTTTATCTCAAAACTGCGAAGTGATAAGCGCAGAGAGGGGTCAAAGAACTTTGCGATGTTAAGTACGGGGACCTAACTTGCATGTTAGAGAATTAGCTTCTAAGCTATATTAGGCAACACGCCTACATTTGTTTCGGGTTCGAATTTCGAACGTGTAGGTAAAGTGCATTAATGGCGTAGGCAGCTTGCAGTTTGATAGTCGGGTGATGTGACGCACAGAACGGAAGACCAACCCGACCATTCGCGCGTCGAACGTCGGCTCGCGAGGACGTGGCCACGCGCGCTTCGACGCCGCTACAAAACTTTTTAACACACGAACACCAAATTCCGGATCAACATGTGGTCCGGAGGGACTGTTACCCTCCTGGTCCTACTCCTAACAGTCACACAGGTAAGAAATTTAAGTAAAACTTTAAAAATTTTATGCAAAATAACTTTTGGCCGGCAAGAATGTGCTGTTTTTTTAAATTTTAGTTCTGGACTTGTTGCTTAACTTTTTAAGGGAGGATTCAACTTGAATTCTCTATATTTTTTGCCTTTAACGGTTAAATAACTTGATAATGATTTGAAAAAATGATGTTTTAAGCAAAAATAATAGTTTCGGGTTTGAAATTTTGAGTGTTACTTCAAAAATTTTAATCTTGAGATAGGTATGGAATGCGTTTACATAAAATTATGTTTTGTTAACCTAACACTGATTTTACACAATAGCTCTCTACATATTTAACCTCCACTGAGCAACGAATTAGCTATTTTGTTAAGTATTACATTTAAATTTTACGTACAAGTTATTACAATTAATAATTTACTAAATTTCATGCCAGTAAAAAATAATTTGGAATTTCATAAATTAATGATATTTTTGGATATGCAATGAATTTATTTACATAGTACATAATAAATTAATCTCAGCTTATATATATACCAGCAAATAGATAAATCTCAGCTTTTTTCAGATTAATCCAAAATTGTACCATTATTACGTCTATTTAGGTTTATCAAATAAATGCTTTAAGTAAATGTAGATAATAGAAAATTTAAATTTAAAATAATTTGTCAATTTGATTAAAAATCCTTATCCATACTTTAATATTATAAGTGCGAAAGTCTGTCTTTCTGTCTGTCACGCTTTCACGGCCAAACCGCTAAACGGATATTGATGAAATTTGGTATGAATATAGTTGTAGACCCGGGGTAAAACACAGGCTACTTTTTGACGCAGGCGGAGCTGCGGGAAACAGCTAGTTACGAGTAATCTACGAAACTTCTAAACTTGACTAATACTGACAGGATGTTCACGAGAAGATCGATATGACATGACTGTTTAGGCAGAACTTAGGCTACTTTTCAATCCTTTACGAAAAAGAAGGATGTCATTATTAAAATTGTCAATTTAAAAAAAACCTTCGTAAGTAGCAAAAATACGTTGCTTTCTTAATTCTATTTACGTACTAATTAAAAATCACAATACATTTTTCATACGATATTAAATTAATATCGTCGGTATTCATAATCCTAGAGTTATCCCAGGCCTGTCCCTGTGCCGGCTGCCCGACGTTAACGCTCTTTAGGAATGATATTGTTCCATGGAATCCACAACCAACCGGACATTGGTAGAAGTCACATTTCCACCAGAAAAAATACTGTAGAAAAGTTGTGAGTTATTGTATTTTGATACTGAAAGTAAATTAGTATGAAACTTAAAAATTTAACCTAAAAATGTCTATATTAAACTTTAGTTAATTGTTATCACATGTCAAGAGGCAAAGTTTGAACAGTGAGGAGAGACAGCGATATTTCTAGATAATGTGAAGAAATATCCTAAGTTGAAGTTGGCAGCGTTCTAGTGAAATCTTTAAGGTATCAGCGATAATTCACGGGCCGTTTTTACTGTCAATATATTCATATAAAAATAGAACTTTGATATTATTATGCAATAGAATTTATCTTCAACTGTGGACTTCACTATTATCAGGTAGTGATGAGTTTACAACATGATATCAGACCAAAATGTTAAATTTAATAAAAAACTTTTTTCTACCGTTATTAAACCAAAACTCCGGTTGAAAACTGTCACTTACTAAAGAAATAATCCCTGCTCTGTTTCTCGCACCTTAGAGAGGCAAATAAGGTAGTAGAGTACTGGTCAGAATTAATTTTAAAACTTAAAAGCCATTTTGAACCGAAAGAATACTAAAGAAATGTGTGTTCAACTAAATACTTATCCATACTCCATACTAATATTATAAATGCAAAAGTCTGTCTGTTCGTCTTTCTGTCTGTCTGTCTGTTACGCTTTCACGACTAAACCGGTGAACGGATTTTGATGAAATTTGGTATGAATATAGTTGAAGACCCGGGGTCAAACATAGGCTACTTTTTGACACAGGCGGAGCTGCGGGAAAAAGCTAGTTTTATATAAAAACATCAACTTGCCTAGGAGCTTCTGATACGGAACTCTCGTTATACGAATGAAAAACGAAATAAAAAATAAAGACAATCAAATGGTAGTAACTAGTTTCAACAATTTTGGTTTAATACCAGAGTTTTTAAACGGTGAGTTTACGCACTGCCCATCACTATTATCAGGTATTCTGTAGCAAGCGAATGGACAGTTAATAATATAACTTAACATGTTATGATTTAGGTCGCAAGTGACCTTTGACATTACTTAATATAAAGTTATAAACATACTTTAAATATTCTCGTTTTTTTACCAAATACGTGGGGCGCACTATAAGTTTCCGGAATGAATATGAAAAAATACTATTAAAGGTACAAAATTAATTTATTGTTTTTCAAAATAATCTCCCTTGGCGTCTATGCACTTTTTCATTCGATGAAACCAGTTTTGAAAACTTTTGTGCCACTCCTCTGTGGTGACCTCTGAATCGTGTTTTTCATACTCCTCGACAGCCTCTTCTGGTGATGAAAATCGTTGACCGCGTAATTGGTTCTTAATTTTTGGGAACAGAAAAAAGTCACAAGGTGCCAGGTCGGGACTGTATGCAGGATGACTCATGAGTTCTACATTTTTCGCCTTCAAAAAGTCGTTTGTCTGTCTGGCCGTGTGAGAACTAGCATTGTCGTGGTGCAGGATGATACGGCGTTTACGGTTATTTTTACGGAGTTCGTCAATAACTTCCGGCAAACAAATGGTCGTGTACCAGTCTCTAAAGCAACAGTAGCCACGTGTCCAGTTTTATTAAAAAAAGAAGCGATCATCCGCTTAGATGCACTTTTCACGCGCGCCACTTTGGTTGGTTTCGGCTCATCTTGAAAGACCCATACGCTCGATTGCTGCTTTGTTTTGGGATCGTAGCAATAAATCCATGTTTCGTCACCTGTTACTATGTCCCACACCAAATTTGACGCACCTTCGTTGAATCTGGTAAGCATGGCACTGCACCAAGTGACGCGGTCCGTTTTTTGAGCCTCGGTCAAGTTGTGTGGGATCCACCGCGAGCACAGCTTTCTCACACCCAAATGTTTGTGTAGGATTAATTGTATTTGACTCATGCCTATTTCTAAGGATGCGCGAATTTCATGTTAGGTCACATGCCTGTCTGTTTCAATCATACGGCGCACAGCATTGATGTTTTTGTTGGTCACAGCGGTGGACGGCCGACCATCGCGAGATTCGTCACTGAGATTGATACGACCACGCTTGAATTCTGCAAACCAGCTATAAACAGTTGTCTTGCATGGTGCTTCATCGCCAAAAGCTGTTTCAAGCCGAGCGATGCTCTGTTGAGCTGTCAAATTACACTTAAAATCGTAGAAAATCATACTACGAAAGTTTTCCCGAGTTAAATCCATGTTGATGCAGACACACAATTTTTTAAATGGCGCCACAAGGTAAAAACAAAAGACAGTCAGATGAAACAAACTGCATTCTACAGCCAAAGAGTTATATTTTCAAATGTAGCAATAAATTTTTAAATATTGTTTATGTAAGTGGCCAGTTCCGGAAACTTACAGTGCGCCCTATGTAAAAGAGGGTTATGAGCATGACGTGTATCAATGTCGATATTATTTCTCGTGAATTTATATCGAGCGTGTTACATTGTCAATCGACCCTGTGCACCCTGGTATCAGACATTTACGTAACCGCCTTTCGGCATTGGTTCATTTAACCACCATCAAATGGCAAGCGAGACCAACGGGTTAAGGCGCTGTGCATCAGAGAAATACCATAAAACGTATATTTTTTCGTCGCGCAGTTAGCCTTATTTTCAATGGAATACTAGCATAAAAAAATATGAAGTACAGTTCAAAGATCAAAATAAATAATTATTTCAAAATATTTTCAAAAAAGTATTTAAAACCTAGCAAAATAAAATAGCAAAAAAGCTATACCCAGAAAAAGTTTCGTCGCGAATTACTTGATATTTTCAGCGACAACTACCAACTTTTTTGCGTCTATAAAAAGTATAACTTAATGAGCAAGAGGGAATACTTAAAAAGATACAATATTTGGTTATAATTATTGAATTATTAAATTAAAACTGAAAAATAACAACCGAAATGGCAGACACGGGTTTTAACTGAGACTGGTGACAGGCCAACTGGTATTCAACCTTATTTCATTGAGTACGTACTATATCAAATATCGCGATATCAAATACCGAAGGTTGAGGGATACAGTGCCTTAAGGTGTCTTCAGAAGCACGAAACCATCTTTACTGTCAGACGATCAGGTGATTCAAGACTGCAATGTACTATATACCGCGACAGGCTGTCGCAAGCGGCGTGGGATTGAGTGGATGATGTACCTATCTGGTTGTCTGAGATGTAAAGCCTTAAAACAATTGCTCATCCCTTTCTGTATCCATCCATCCTATCCTACAAACTAATGGTAAAAATCTATGTGCCTATTTAAGTTTTTGTAAAGTTATTATTAGTTAAAATCGCTTATCCATAGATTAAGAAACTTTTTGGTGCGCGCATCAAATATGTTGGGGAGAAGTTCAAAAGGTGGCGGCTGGAAACCAGTGCTAGTCATGCTTGCATGTCTAGTGTGATACTATTGAGACGACTGTCATGCATATATTGTACTTTGACTAAAGTCTATGAATCATTTTCTGGAAATTGATAAACGTTTCAATAAATTCTATCCTATTTTAATGTCCTAACCAAAACTAAACAAAGTTTGCTTCCCGTGGGAATCAACCCACAACCTCCTAGTCTGAGGTAAACTCTTCAACTGCTGAACCACAAATATAACGGCTTAACAGATTTATAGAGTTTGGTAATTAATTTTGCAATAATACAACTTGTTTGTAAATTATTGACTTCTAAATTTCAAAAAAGTCATATTTTTCATTTTAATTTACCGAAATATTTCTTCGGATTTTTGTTTACTTTTTAATTAAGACCGTGCTGACGATACGAATATCCGGACAACTCACTTCTGCAAATCGATATAAAAATTAACAAAAAAAGTTCTCTAAATACATTAAGCGTTTTAAAGCTTCCTTTTTGAAAATATAAGTACGGTAAAAAACAGGGCATGTTTTTACATTTAGAAAGTAGAAAAGTTTGCAATTGAATTTAAAATCAAAATAATCGTAGCTCCTTAAAAAACATGGTCGAACGCTCGCAGCATTTCCCCATAGAAACACGCTAATCCTTTGAGAGTAGAATTCAGTACTAAGTCAGGGAAAAATCTTTTTTAAGAGACCATTCAGGGGCTCGAAGGACCATGAATCCGGTCTCCATCAACTTTATACGTATGTAGAGTCGCATTTATACAGGTTGTTTTGTATTTTCCCGATTACGACAAATGGAGGGTTATGTTTTTCGAGAGTATGTATGTATGTAGTAATTTTTTGGCACATTCTGCAGCCTGAACGGCTCGATGGATTAGCTTGAGAGGTGTCGTTAGATGTCATTTTCAAAGTAAATACAAATGGGGATTTATTTGTGTTTTTTCATTACCAAATTGCACAGAAATGCAGTCGGTATTTTTTTTTTTTAATTACCGTTATCTTGTATTTTACATATAATACATATCATTATTTTATTTTACAAGACTCACTCTACATGACTTTTTCAACACCAGCCTAAATTTAAGATCTTCCATACAATTGCTTGTGACATCTCCGGTGTTGCAGGCGTTCATAGGCTACGGTAACCACTTACCATCTGGTTGGCCTACTTAATTATATAAAAAAATATAGTCATCAGCTATCAGGATTTTGCCTCCATTATATGGGATGTAGAATTTTTTTGTTAACTCTTTTTTGGTTGGTGTTTAAAAGGTCATCCTGTACATAGCGAAGCGAGTGTTAAAGAAATAATTCACAAAGTTCATTTGCACTACAATACGTGTTTGATATATTTTATATTTCAGGTCAAAAGTATTTTTTTAACTGTCTCCTGTAATTTTTATGCCTTTGCGAGAGTATGTTTTTATTCCTCATTATTGTCTCTGTGGTGCAGTGGTGACCAGTTTACCTGAAGACCCAGAGGTCATGGATTGAATTTCCACGGAGAGCATACTTTGTTATTTCAAATTTATTTTTTTAGGCCAGTATTCTTGAATATCTGAAGTTCGTTTATAAAGATGATTTCGTGCTTCTGAAGGCACGTTATGCCGTTGATCACGTCTGCCTTTGGTCGTTTAACATATCGTAGTCCTATTGGTCTGCTTTACATTAAATATTACAAAGGTTAGCTGGCAGTCGCTTTATTGTAAAAACCAGTACCATCAAATCTAGGATCATTACTTTTCTTGAACTCTCTCGAAGACTGGAGTGCTATTTTAAAAAAATGTGACTCACACAAACTAGGCGAGTCGAATATTATTTTAAAATTGAACAATTCAACTTATATGTCACACGTTTTAAAAATAGGGCTCATGGAGTGCAAGGTGGAAAGCATGCCTTATGAGGCACCCGAATACATTTACTTCGGTGTCCACCACGTTCTTCGGGGCTATTACACAAAGGGCACCTACGGATTAGTAGATACCTTCAAGTATCGTTTTTAGGTTTACGTTATTTATTTACAAGAGAACTTGGTCTGTTTCTATTTTATTTATCAGAGAAGTAACGAAACATCCTCTGCCATGTGTTAGCAGCGCCATATTGACACTTTCAGTATAAAAATCGCTACTACAAATAAAAACTACTACCTAGTAACTGGACTAGACATATATTAAATTTTTGCGCACTAAATTTGATTAGATATAAATTTGCTCTACATATGTATGTGCTGTAGATACAATTCACAATAAGTTTACATATTTTATGTGTCCATACAAATACCAATATGTCCGATAAAAAAATTATCTGCGTAATTTATCTAAGTGTGCCACCGTTTTCAAAAATCTGCGTTATTTGATACACCAGTGATGATAATTTACTTATATTAAAAGATTATTGCGTCTTGTCATTCATTCATATCGAGTTGGTAACATAATCCACCTTGGCAGCAGAGTTTTCTGGAACCGCCTTTTGGCCTCATTCTTAATTTACAGTCTTTTATACTCATCAAGTGATTTATAAAATGCTAACATGCCACACGGGCAGGATTAATTTAAAAAGTAAAGTTAAAGTTAAATATTTTCTTTTATTTTATTTTTTTCTCTTTTACTGTACTAATAAATAGAAGTACCTGTAATAATGACTTTGTTAAAATGATAGATACATTTAAAAAAAAATACTTATATCTTTTCTCTTTGCCTTGTATTTCTCTGGAGGGAGATTGCGCGTAGGAATACACATTTTCCTAGTTTAACAGAAGTTTTGATACATATATTTATGATTTTTGTTTTACTTTGAAGAGGTTGCTAGCTTATTCCGCTCAAAATGAATTCCTATGTACGCATATCCAAATTTTAGCAAAAATTATAAAAAAAAAAAAACTAAATCCACAACGAGGTCAAAATTAATTTTAGTGGAAATAACCAATTTTATAGAGAAATTTATTTAGACGTACAATAAGACGATTTAGCATCATCTGAAAGTATCCATTGTTACCCGGACTATAATTATAAATTGATACCTCATTTATTACAATTGGCAAAATAATAAAGGCTCTATATGGAACATACATACATACATTGCTAAACGCAGAACCCTTTCTTTTTTGTTTTTGTCTTAGTCCACGTAGTAGTTAAGTCGTATAGAGAATGTAGTCTTTTTCTAAGCTAGACATCATCATCATCATCATTTCAGCCGCAGTCAGTCCACTGCTGGACATAGGCCTCTCCCAATGATTTCCAAAATGATCGATTGGCAGCAGTCTGCATCCAGCGTCTGCCTGCGACCCTTTTCAGGTCATCTGACCATCGGGCTAGACATCATATTGTATATCTTAATATATTTATTTGAAACAGAAAACAATTTAAAAAAAAAACAATTGAAAAAAAACATACAAGCCCATACTAAAGGAATTTGTACAGCACTGAACTAAACTCCAAATGAATGCACTCAAAGAAATTCATTTGCGTTATTTGATATCGGATATCAATAACTTATGTGTGATGCATTTCTCAGTATGCGTTGCCTACGAACTTACACACAAAATGAAGAGGAAACAGGTGTTTAACTTTCTGAAGTCTGTCTCAGTGGAAAAAAACAATAATGTAAACAAAGGCAATTTATTAAAATTACTCATCAATCACTCACATTCGAATAACAATGCTTATCATATTCACATCTCAATGAATCCAAACGCAATCAGAGGATATAGGATTCAGGTATTGAAACGAATCATTTTCACCTGTCTTCATGTAAGCCTGTGTCTCATATGTCACCATAATAATTTGTTTACATTATTGTCTTTTTCCATTGAAACATATTTATATGGAACACGTGGAAATTCCAATAAATGTTTGATATTCATTCTGTTGGTAAGAATACCTAAAATTTATTGGTAGCAAAAAATGTAAGCATTTTTTTCTGTGTATTTTTATCCTAATATTTATTTTTGGATTTGCGATTTTAATAAGGATTTTATCGTGTTTGTTACTTATTTATTTCACACCTGACGTTTCAAACTCTTTAAAGCGTTTGTGGTCGCAGGTAAACTAAGTTAACATTTATCTGTGATATTACTCTTGAAAAACAAAGAGAGTCGATTATATCGGTCTATACCTTGCCACATACTAAAGAAAAGTAGAAAAATTGAAAAAAAAGGAAAAAATGTTTAGTTGGATTTAAGGGTCCCGAAGACTGAGCAAAGTGGAATCTCCTCTCGGCCTCTAACGTGGTTCCTTTGACGACTACTAAATGGCAGCCTGGACCAACGGATTAACGTGCCTTCCGAAGCACGGAATCATCTTTATTATCAGACACAATCAGGTGATTCAAGCCTGCAAAGTCCTAACCAAACAGGAAACAACCACACAAAGTATGCTTCCGGTGGGAATCGAACCCACCACCCCCGGGTCGAAGTCGAACACCTTAAACACTGGACCACGGAGGCAGTTAACGCTAGGATGAAGAAGACATATTTATAAGATAATACATCCTTTTATTTTTTAATTTATATCAACATCAAGCCTGCGAGACATCCCGATAAGAATTACATTCGTTTTCACGCAATTGACAGACGGAACACGGTTTCCATTGCTAATGAGAGTACAATCCATTGTGTTATGTACTTGTAAGTTTTGTTGATGAAGTATTTTTGAATATCACCGGCTCCTCACATTCAGTGCAACAGTACCGTATAATGTCACTGTTATTATGCATTGCATTTTATCAGGAACATTTTAAATTTATTCTTGTGTGTAAATTAGTATTAAAGTATTAAACTCTATCAAGTAATGCGTTATTTCGAAAGTTGCTTCTGTATCGACAAATGACGTCAGACTTTTAAAGAGGAGCTCGTTAGCCCAAGCAGGACGATGTTCGTAACGATCATGTGTGTCAAGCGACATCGCGAGTGGATTGTCTTGGACTGGTCGCTACTAGTGCCATTTCTATTTAAACTCCGTGTTTCGGTAGGCGCATGAAGAAATTGGTCCTAATTATTATTGCTAACTTTATTCCACATATGAGTTCATGCAAAATAGGATTCAAATCTTGATTGTATTAATCTAGTTTCCTTGTAAAACGGCTTAGAGAGGTCAGACAGCAGTGGCACCATTGTAATTAATTCGTATTGTCAAATCCGCTCGGACGAATATTAGACTATTACTTGTATACCACTGCAATGGATCGCCACGCGCAGTTCTGAGAATTTTCGACTGTCGGCATGGTGATTGAAATGTAAGTCATTTCCACGTTGGCTCAATGGAAATTCACCTAGAATTTTGCCTTCAAATACTAAAGCCTTCCCTTTCGCATGTTTATGTACAAAATGAGGCTTTTAAGGAGTTCGCCGGAGCGACAAATTGAGTTGCAACGTTATGAGTAAATATCCTGACGGTATCGACGCATGTGACAGCATTACAGAACCTGGTATTTTGAATAAAAACAACCATACAAAGTCTTTATTACTATGTCTTCAACATGGTAATAAATTAGTTTTTTTGGCAACTACACTACCAGCCGTTATCGGCTTACTTACTAAGTTTGCGCAGTGACCCAAAGTGAGTCTTGGCCTCCGATAAGGATCTCCACTTCGATCTTTCCTGCGCCATCTCCTGCCAGTCATCGGCGTGCAGCTCGCGCAGATCCCCTCGCACCTCGTCAATCCAGCAATAGCTGCTTCGCTTTGCTATTTTTTGGTGCTCCATCTGTCGATTACTACCACGGCTATACAGTCCGTTAGAAACTATTTTTACATGCCATTACAAGTGTATGTCACTTTTTTTTTTAAATTTAATAAAATATTATCAATAGTATTGAATTCGTTTATGTAGTTTTTTAATAAGTATTTAGTCAATATGATGTTTTGGAGAAAATGCTGCAGTGTAGCTTGTGGCGCTGCTTCTTCTTCACTTTTGTGCTTTGAAAGTGGTGGTAAACTTGAAAACGTATGTAATCATTGACGACATTATATTTTTAACTGCCAGCCTGCTTGACGCTGCTTTAATATGACCTGGTATCAGATTTATTCGAAATCCCCTCTACTATTGAAAAAGTAAATGACCTGACCAATGACTATACAATACTGTTCGGAATCTTTCTTAGGATTTTTAATTTTAAAAAAAGCGGACTGTACTGCTAGTAACTATAATATAATAACTTTGAGAAATAGGTACAACAAATTATATTAATACATAGGAATGTATGCACACACGCCGGCGGTTAGATGGCAAGTAGTTATGTGGTGGTGCGCGCCTTGGACCGCCACGGGGTCGCGGGGGTCTTCTATGTCCGCGAATGGTAGCTAGGCGCGAACAATACAATACACTTTATTGCACCAAAAACATAACAATAAGGCACCAAATTATATTAAAATTGATAATTTTATATTTAAAATGAAAAATATATTCTGCCGAATGACTTATTTTTATTTTGTAACTCAATCAAGCGGAACTATTCTTAAATAGGAAACAATACGAAAAAGTATATATTGGTATAAAAGACTATACTAATAGCCTAATCTCTTGGCAAATAGTGTAATGATAGCGTGATGTGGGTGTGCGTTAGCACTTAACAAACTTTATGTGCAAATCATACGCATTTGACCACTTAGCACAATGAGAATTCACCCACTAAGGGATTTTTTTAACTGTCTCTGTGGTCAAGTGGTTGAGCCGTTTGTCTGAAGAACCGGAGGTCATTGGAAATTGGCCAAATTACAGTCGCAGTTGCTTACTAAGAGTTCTGCTTTGTAATGCTATGCATGCCAACCAGGGCGTGGTTGAAGCGGTAAGACCAAAAAGTGCTGAATAGACGTCGCAGTGGAGAATAAGCAAGCAAATAATCGCATACCAATGTTTCCGAAGACCAGGCGAAGGGAGGAAAATCGTACAAATGCAAGTCCCGCTCGCTCGAAGGGTTCCGAATCTATAAAAATCGCAAAAAAACATGTCTGTTGTATGGGAGCTCTCTTAAATATTAGCGGCAACAGAACTAACTATAACTTAACTGTAACTGTTCATGAGGGTTAGCCTCGTGACAGACGGACAGACGAACGGACAGCGAAGTCTTAGTAATGGGATCTCATTTTACCCTTTGGGTACGGAATCCTATGAAGGATAGCCGTCCCTGGGCACCGAAGCAACTAGCTGACCAACCGAAGAAGCGTTAGAATAAGATAAAGATTACTTACATTATATGGCGGTCGGGTTTTTATTCATCAGGAGAAAATTTTAAACATTGACAAAAACAACAAATTTAATCAAACTAGAGTTGGTATGAAACTCGCGGCTCTCTTTTCGAAGTCGGATAAAAAGGTCAAGATACTGTATGATTCTTATATTTATATAAATAAATAATTTGTAGTACAGTTGAGGTCATTGATAACCTATCTGACAGTGCGAATAAAAGTTCATTGAGGTTACATCGCTTGAAGCAATTAACACATTTAAAAATAAAGAAGTGTTAGTTCACACAATAACTACATGTGGACAGTAAATTACATATTAAGTAAAATGTGAAAAAGTAAATCTGTTACTCTATGAATAAATTAAGAAACAATGGTCAATATTTATTAATAGATACGTAAAAATCGTCTACCAATGCTGTGTACACCTAGAGTGTAATGTAATTTTTATAAGATTTTTTTTAATGTTACAATTTTATACTAATTTCGCAAAGCTATGCAGAATTTATAAATCTACTATTGGCTCTTTCATGAAATCAACTACAAAATATATAAAAAAGCTAAATTAATAGATGGGTCCAGCAGTTATAACAGACTGCCTACAGAAATCGCCTAATCAGTTAAAGCTAGATTGAAACAAGATAACGTTAACCTAAAAAAATCCGCCGCTTTTTTTTTTTTTTTTTTGAAATTTGATATACCCAGTGTCAGTGTCATAATAAATACGTATGTACCGACACATCTCACGCTAAAATCTATCTAGCCGTTCAGGCTGTAGAGCGTGTTACCCAAACAATTATACACACGTACATACATACCGCCCTACCTACATACATACCTATCTACATACATACTCTCGAAAAACACAACCCTCCTTCTGTCGCAGTCGGGTAAATATGGCTAATTGACAAAGCATTTATACAGTATCGAGAAATTCATTGACTGAAAAAGTTAAATCGCAATATTATTTATATATTGACATTGTACATATTTATCTCTACATTAATAAATTTAATATTTAAATCTAACTGTCGTTAATTCAATTCTTACACTGTACACAATATTGTACATGCGTCCACATTTTTTGCTTTACGAGCCAATTTTATTGTTTTATTTTAATTTGTACACAGAAAATATACTTACAGAATATTGTATCTTTTTCTAGAATAAGACGTGTAATAAGTATTATGAATAAATGAGAATTGAGCATTTTAGAGGCAACCTTTCAGATTTTTAAGTGTCCCAAAACATATAAAATAAAAAAATAAATAAAAAATCTTTTATTTCAAGACACAGCTCATAGATTGTTAGTAAACACCTTAAAATCTATTGTTAGTAATACACACACATATATAATGCCTGACTTAAAATACGTAACAGGCCTTCGGGGTATGTAGCCCGAGGCAGTGCGACATGTACGGACAGTCGAGTCTGTTCGCTATCATTCTGAGTATGCAGTTGGAGCTGGCCACCGTCCGGCACACCAGGGAAAAGCATCTCTTGCGCATAGTTGTATAAAAGCAGTCTATGCGTGCTCCTGCAAACATCCGATGCGCTGCAGAAAGTAGGCAGCCCCCATCAGCACCCGATATGCGTTATTGTACTGGACTCGGAGGGCTTCATACGCCCTCTTAGTATAATCTCGCCACAGACTGCAGGTGTACATTGACGTGCAGTAGGTTCTGAACAATGTTACTTTCACCTCTTTAGTGCACCGTGCAAATCTGCGAGCGATCATATTGGCTCTGACATAAAGAGCCCTCCGTTCCCTGTCAATGTCCATATCGTCTTTGAGATCAGGAGTGACCAGGTGACCTAAATATTTAAATTGGTTTACTCTTTCTAGAAGCTCATTATTTAATTTTATTGCTGGTACTTCTGTGACTTTTTTACCCCTGGTCTCAAACACCATATACTGACTTTTCTTAATATCATATATAAGTCCACGGTCCGATGCAGAATCCTGACATATCCTCAATAGTTTACGTAACCTACAGACCGAGGCACTCACCACCCACTCTCACACCAGCACCACGTCATCTACGTAACTTATCTTATTGACACAGACATCATCAACAAAACACCCAACATTGCTGAGCTCCTCGATCAGAGCATTCATGTAAATATTAAATACAGTTGGCGATGTCAGACCCCTCTGTCTCACACCACACTCTAGCTTATATGGCTCTGAAAAAGTCTGTCTCCATCTAACACTGTTGACCTGATTCCCATACCAAAACTGAAAAACCGGTATCAGTGAAGTTGGTAAATTTAAAGCTTTTAATTTTTCCCATAAGATGTTATACGAAACCAGGTCTTAGACAGATCTAGAAAACAGCCAAACACTGGAGTTTTTCTACTTACATAGTATTTGACAGTATGATTAAGGCTCAGCATAGCCGTTTCTGTTGACAACTGCGGCCTAAAGCCAAACTGATTATATCTTGGCATATCTATCTAACTGTACATTAAGTATACTATCAAACACTTTCGCTATGATGGTAGCAAGAGAAATGGTCCTGTTTGTTTTTTATCTGGCATGCTTCCTGCTTTGTTTTTAACTATAGGTACAATAATAATTGTCATAATCTCTGCAGGAATATACGAATATTTTATACATGCTTATACAGTTGAGCTAACACCACAAATATTTGAGGACCTGCGTACTGGAGGTGCTCTATGCTGAGTCCGTCGTGACCTGGTGATTTTACTCTCGAAATAGATTTAATTGTTTTAACCACATCTTCAGAAGTTATTTGCATTTCAGCCATTTCGTCGGTCTCAGCATAGAGTATATTATCTTTCCGCTGTGTTTCTAAAGGTGATTTCACAAAAAAGTATTCTTTTAACAAATTTGCAATGTCCCTCTCATTGGTCATTCCATCTACACACACAGAAACACTCGGTCGAGACTTCAGTTTATTTGTCGATTTCCAAAAACCACTGAAATCTTTTTTGGAGTGTTGTGAGGCTATTATGTTCATCTTAATCTGTTCTTGATGGTTCTGACACCATTTCAAGCGTGACTTAAATAACTTACGACTTTTACACATCTTATTATAAATGTCCGTCCTTTGGCTTCCCATGATCTACCCAACTCTGAAAACGTGCTTATTCCATTCTATAACCGGTCTATTACCTTTACACTTTACATTACCTCTAGATATTGATGCAGCCTCCCTCAAAACAGACACTATATCACAATAGAATTGATCTATTTGTAATTTGTGAGAAGCAGCATTACAATATTTACAATTACAAATTAATTTTATTTAAATTTTTATCACAGTTTTTCCTATACAGAGATATCTGTTCACTGCATCTTTCCCCCCACACAACAGTGCGATTAGCAGCTAAGTCTTTTTTGATTATCTTAGGTGTTAGCAACTTTAAGTCACACTCCAGTATCAGAGGAAAGTGATCGGACCATGTTACATCTTTTTTAAGTTTAACATACACCTTTCTTACTGTATGCATAACATATTGTGATACAATACAGTGATCTAGCCATCGCCTACACCCATGAACATCACTTATAAAGGTATAGGTATATGATTACAATCCAAGCTTATTTACATCTGCACAAAACCAGTTTTGTTCATGACAAAAGTCTGTGAGCTCATCATGAAACAACTCACCCGGGTGAGCATTAAAATCACCCAATACATATATAGATTCACTGCCATATTCTAGCGAATGTCATCTGACGTGATTCTAATTATTGTGCAGAAGTTTTAAAATAACATACTTTGACATCGAACACCACTCAATATATGTTAGGACATATATTTTATTCAGACGTATCGATCAGGTATCAATTTGAACTACATACTCAATATTTTTTCTAAAATTGTAAGACGTAGTAGTCTCTATATGTAAAACAATTTTGAGACATTTTGCATTATTTATTCGAAACCCATGATTGAAAGTTTCTTGAAAATTAATTCGGTGCTGTACTCGTCGTCTTACTGATTGGCTAAAATATACGTTAGTAAGATTGGGTTAAAAATACCAACCCAACTACGGCAAAGCGATCAGCAGGCTTATGATTTTGATCGGTTTGCATGTATGTTTTGTATCTGTGCGCGATTTTCTTTTAAACTACTAGTTAAATTTAATTGCCCTATTTTCGAAGAAGTTAGGATAGGCTATAAATATCATGACCTATTAAGAAATCAGACGTATCAATATCATGGTTTCAGTTAAATATGAGGTTTTCTTTACGAGCGAAACGTCATTAAATCCGCCGTTTTAACAATAGTCTTTGTGCAATAAACTTTCGAGCACTGACTTTAAAGTAATACAGATGTATCGTCGTTAAATTAAATGTGAAGCTGGAAGATAGTCTGTTATTTACGATTTTCGTCGCGATCTGGAACGGTGATTGGTGTAGGTGTCTCAAAGTTCGTATATTGTTGTTTGAGTGAAACCCGTATGTGACAAGTAAAGGGCTTTGATACATCATACGTCTGCAGTTCTTTTAAGTCTGTAATTTCGAATAGTATATATACTAGAAATATACCTTGCCCGTTCTATATCAGAAATATAGGTACTTGATAATATTTTTTGGTAGTATTACTAATCATTTATTTTCTTGTTACAGGTACTGAATTATTATTTATCGGTTAATGTTTCTATACGTAAGTGTCGACTCTTCTACGTAAGCAAACAATATAATTTTTTGTAAATTTTAGTTTTATTTTAATGCATAAATTTAACTTTTATTATTTTAGTGAAATTATCATTAAACTTGACTGCGAAATGAAGAGAAATGTTAATTTCTGACTTAGATACGAAGTGCCTATAATTTCTTAGCCAGCTTTAGGTTCCGAAATTGAATGAAATGACAATAGAATAGCTAAAGAATATAGTAGACGTTTCTGGTGAAAGCATAATGCATATTTAAAACATAAAATTACAGGATTAAGTGCGTATATTGCCTTTGTCCTTCCGACGTTTCAACCGTGTTACAAAGGCCATACGGAATAAGGACACCATCTATGTGTTTTGTGACGTTACTTAGAGACAAAAATATGTGGTAGAAGCCGATTTCGCTGGAAGTACGGAGCTGTAGAAATGCTAATGTGAGCCAGTCGTTCCGCGACCACGGCCGTTGTAACACGGTTGAAACGTAGGAAGTATAAAAGTATTATACGCACGAAATCCTGAAATTTTATATTTTAAAACTTTATTAATCATGTGATAAATCTTGTGTCTGCTCCATGAAAGAACTCTTGAGCATGTCAACAAATAATTTTTTGTGTGAATTTAGTTCAACTGGGTGTACCTGGGAACTGATACGGGGTAAATGCAAACGTTTACGTTACGCAAGACGTTAACGTTAACGTATTTACTGAAACCAAACCATAACCGCGTGGGCTCTTTTTGATAGTAACTTTAGACAGCTATTCTTTTAACCATAAAATAGTGTATCCCGCGTATCCGTAGCGAATGCGCGACCACTATTGGATTGGTCGTCATTTTAGTGGCGTATTTTCTATCTTGAGCTACTCCGTGCTTCAGAAAGTTTGTTAGGCCGTTGATCTCGGTTGTTATCGATAGATAGCAGTCGTGAGACTGTGTCAGATGCCTTAGGGCAGTCTGAAAAATTCTGACAGTGTGGGCCACTAACATACCTCAGGTCATGTTCCTGTTGGTCTGGTTTTTCTGTAAGAAGGGTTACGGAGGTCAGACGGCAGTCGCTCCATTGTAATTACCAGTTCCGACAAATCTAAGACCATGACTTAGAGCGTAGTCTGACGACTCCGAAGCGTAAGCTGACGACGCAACTAGGAATACACGCTTATATGATGATGAGTGTGTGTATGCTTTCAGTAATTACAATGCACTGAGGGCGCAAGAACCTAACACTTTTAAACTGCTTCATAAACAAAAATTGCTTGCTACCTTTATAATATAATGATTCATAGATGCATACTTCATACGTTTAAATGTGTGCATGACAGAAAAATAGGGAAAATACGCACTCACTCTTTACTTTTATATCTCTGTCGAATTTCCTGATATCGCAACTTAATACGATGAAGATATTATACTTCGTATATTATAAAGTATTGATGTAGTGAAAATTTATAAAAATAGTGGTGGTATCCGTAAAAAACCGAAGGTATTTCGTGGGTTCGACAATCGGCAGGAGGCCGGTTATAAAAACGAATGCTGTGTTTTTAAACCCTAGAAAGGGTTGCTTATTAAGAATGCTAGATATTAAATATATTTTTTAAGAGTTTCGCGTACTTTTTTTCGAAGCGAATTTATTAATGGATTTATATAATGTTTAAGAGTCTTCATCATAAATTTAAGCTCTTATCGGTGAAGATTTTTCAATTTTTCCCTATCACTTGCCAGTTCTTTATTCGTTGTTTTTTTTTTTGGTTATGGTGGAATATATTATTTTTTGTTGATACGTCCATGAGTACACAGAGTGCACGATGTAAGTTCTTAAATTCTATAACACAATAGAGGTCTATAAGGTCCGTGTTCAACAGAGATTGCGATCCATATTAGTAACAGTAACCTATTTATTGGCATACATTTTCTAACGTTACGATAATATTTGTGGACGATTTATATTCAACTCGAAGGAATTGTGTGCTTAATTAGACTGATCTCGTACTTTTTTGTCCGAAAAACATATCTATTGTTGTTGAATCTTTTATTTTTCATTGCTTACATGCTCGCGCGGCGAAGTTGATAGTGACTAAAGCACAGTTAAATTGGTCAAGCGCGAATCGGATTTGTAAAATCTAAGACTTAGCAAGGCAGTTGTGAATTTTAAGATGATCTTTATGACTTTAGTCTGTTCCCTAATTCCTTTCAAATTGATTTAAAGTCTTTTCGGCGTCAGTTAGTCCTCTGCTGGACATAGGCTTGTTCTTATGATTTTCAATATGACCGGTTAAAAGCGTTCGCATCCAGGGCCTGTCTGCAACCTTTATAAAGTCATCTGACCATGTGGTCGGTGAATCTTCAACGCTTCGCTTGCCGGTTCGTGGTCGCCATTCGAGAATTTTTCAACCTCATTGGCTATCGGTTCTCCTGACAAATTCCCAGACAGCAATAGGTAGCATGGCCGATTGCTTTTTAAGGTTATCC
The DNA here is from genome assembly GCA_947363495.1 of Euzophera pinguis. NCBI lineage: Eukaryota > Metazoa > Arthropoda > Insecta > Lepidoptera > Pyralidae > Euzophera > Euzophera pinguis. The sequence goes on from OX376154.1 coordinate 18,333,965, forward strand.
GGGTGTTATCACGACTTGTCAATCTCTTGTTACGGAGATCATTGACGAAAATGGTCACAGTATGGTGATTTTGGTCGTTATCTGGTCAGTCGGTTTATCACTGTGACCCGTCGGCGACGCCTTGCACAATACTCTGTTGATAACAGCGCCAATTGGACATTTTTTTGTAAAAAAACTGATTTTAATACACTTTTTAACGTTTGATTTTCGTGCATTTTTTGGCAATGTACTTCTACCTTGAGATTTTATTAACGATTGACCATCTTACGTCCGCCAGAGGCGCTGTACAGGTTTGCATACTAAATTGTTATGTTAATGAAATCTCATGGTACGTGGACATACAGCAGTGTCATATCCAAACCTACTACCGGTAGTGCCGTTTGCTAACTATGGGTGGTCCCAAACAATGGACTTCATAAGAAAGCTCAAGGTCGCCCAAAAAGTAATAAAGAGGGCGATGCGCGATGTTTCCCTACGAGATTAAATTAAAAATGAGGAGATCCGTATGAGAACAAACGCTACTGACATGGCCCAGAGGATTAGCTCTTTGGAGTGGCACCGACCAGATCCAGGAAGCTGGTCAGATGACCTGATAAAGGGTCCAAGCGCTGGAAATCATTAGTAGAAGCCTATGTCTAGCTGTGGACTGGCTTCGGCTGAAATGTTGACGAGCATGTTTACTTTCTCAACTTCTGTTTCAGAGTAGCTTTAATCATGACTGCGATATGGCTATCCTCTACCATAATATTATCTCAACGCAGACGCTTGTGAATGCATTATCATTTTTTTTTATATTACGTCTGTAAAGCGCCCTTGGCGGAATATAAGATAACTAAGATCAACACAAAATCTTAACGTAGTCTCTAGGCCTTCAGGGCGTGTGTTTGTAACATTCAGATATTTGATCATTCATTCAGACTGATTTTTATAACCAGTTACAAAAGAAGAAAATTTTCTCTTTTCCCGTAAACAAATACAAACTAGTAAATAATTAATTGGACTTAGAAATATTGTTGAATATTTGCCATAAATAAGGTAATTCGTTAATTTTTAAAAATACCTTAGTTGCTACTTAAAAACTTTGGTCATGACGATGATCCTTGCATTTTCTTCAAGAAGCTCACAAGCTTAAGTAGGTGTAGTTTTAAGCATGTTATTGTTATCACCACGTCCCATTTGCTTTGCTGGAACACAGATAACGCATGACATACTTACGTTTTTACATCTTGCATAAGCTGGCTGTACCACAGATTACAAAATATCTATCTTCGTCCAAGCATGTTTTGTCCTAGTTGAGTACTCAGCTTATGCTAAGGAGCCTAGGGCGGTAAGTCATGATTCTAGATTTGGCGGCACTGGTTATTACAATGGAGCGACTGCCGTCTGACTTCCGTAACCATACAGGTAAACCAGACCAATAGGAATATGGTCTTTTTTTCATGCTTCCTAAAGGCAGATGTCTAACGACTGCCATCTATCGATAACAATCGGGATCAACGGCTTAACTTGCTTTCCGAAAAACGAAGGAGCTCGAGATAGAAAATGCCACTAATGGCGACCAATCCAATACGGGTCGCGTATCGCCGTCGCTTTACACGCGCATTCGCTAGGGCAACGCGCCGTGTCTCGCTCGGCTATCTAGCCCCTCAACAGAATTTTATATGCTATACAGGGCCCAAAAGCAAAGTCACAATTTTCAAAACGATAACATTCGTATTCACGATCTTTCGGAATTAGTATGAAATCGAGCACGTGATTTACTGCGGCTAATGTTAATCCCATACAGTTTTTGTTTTCAAATGTCGTTATCGTTTTCAAATTGTGATTTTGTCTATGGGCCCAGATGTTCAATCGCTACGCGTATACATCGAAACGCGCCAAATTCTTGAGTTACTTCTTGGGCACACACAGTAAATCATTATTACGCCATCTATCGAAACCATGAGACATTGTCTTTCCCTAATCGTTAACTTATTGAACAAAGCACCAAATCAGTATCTATGTGGTAGATTGTCGGTACGTATAAAAATATATTTAAATATTCTGAGTTATATTTTGCCAAAAATTTGCAAGATCTGTAGGTATTTAAAATATTCGCTTCATAAAGCGCCATCTATTATATAAAAAATCTGTTATGCAATGGGCAAAACTTTATTTTATCTGGTTGTGTTCATTAATATCTTACGCTATATGGTCAATTGATAATGCATACCCTGGTATTATGGCTTTTCGAAACCTCTTCTCGACAATTTTCGTAAGAGGGTAACTAAGGATAAACTCTACCCGATAAAAGGTCAAGAAAATGGGCAATTCGAAGCAAATTTAACGTTAGGCAGATGGTTGATTGTATAAACAATACCTAATACCTAGTTACCAATAAAATTTACAGTCTCGCATGGCCAGTGATCACACGTATTAACCATACTTCCTGGCGAAAGTCTAAAGATATTTGGGCTTTTGTTAATCCTTTAATCAAGTTTTACGTCAAGAACAAATGGAATGTTTTATTCCCACGGAACCCACATTGCTAGCCGGGAAACAGAGTTCTTTAACCTTATAATCAGATTTATAACTTAATCTACGATAACATAGTACTACAAGCTTCAATAAGAACACTTTATTGGAAGCTTATTCACACCTTGATTAGTGTATTGTACATATGAGTACTCATACGTGTGCCAATCAGTGCCTTAAGAAGTAATGCATATGTCACTGGACTAGTAAATTCTCAACTGTTGAAAACTATGGTACCAAACCAACATGATTGAAAACTATTTTTAAACAGTTTTCTACTGCTGTTTTCTGAAAACTTTCCATACATTTGTCAACATTTTTTTTAAAATAATTTTGTAATTGAATTCGTAAGCCGAGGATTCTAGAAAAATTTGGGTTCTATTTATAAAATATTTTAAATTTTGAACACATAATTAGAATATTTTATGAAATAATTTTCAACCATAGATTTGGTATAATACCGGTAGAAAACGGTTGTTTATTCGGTATTCTACCATTTTGGTTGAATACCGTATTAAAAACCCATCATTACACTCAACCAATGTGTTAGGTGTCATACGTTACCATACATTACGAGTTAGTATCCTACGATACTTTATTTCAAGTATACTCTAAAGGGCAACTTCTTTTTTTTTTATTAGAAGCCTAGCCGGCCTAATCCCGTGGATGGGAAAACTGTCAAGAAACAATGAAAGGACTTACTTAGTGTGAAGTGACGTCACAATCAATTGATTTCGTGCGTACAAAAGAGATAGCAAGATGTACACCACGCCCCTACTTTTCTTCGTAAGAAATTTTAAATGCTAATTTCCTGATTTATTTTATAACCAATTTCGTTGTCGTTTTCGGAATCGGTTACTTTTTGTTTATGCAATGTTTCATATAAAAATATTGTACAAATATAAACACAGTGAAGTAGCCTATTGTCAATGCAGTCGCTGTGTCGTGTCTGTGATAACTCATTGTAGGCACTGGTAATTTTTTTGGGTTTTGTACCCACATAAAATTAAAAAATCCCTCACAAAACTTTAGTCCTATTCTACCCTCTTTTTTCTACTGAGACTGATCACAGCACGAGTCTCGCAAAAACTTATGACTTTAGAAAAAGACTTTAATACCGTCTGGTGCCAAAGGAAAATATTTTAATGATAAAACCTGATTAAAACTTTAGTTGTTGCTTGGTTAAAAATAAACCTTTTTACATTGTACCTATCTTGGGTTCTGTGCTTAGTGAGTTTTCCTAGGTTTTCAAGCTAAGGTTCTTGATTCGATTATCGATAAATAGGAAGTGCTTAAACTCTGTTTATTTTACCGTAATTTCTTCATCAGATTCACTCATCTAGACAGTAAGAAAAAACAAATGAAAATCACACATTTTCCTAATTTGAATTTGGAATTATCTTCTTTAAAATTTAAACTTATAATGATACGAAAACCAGCCAGATACAAATAGCCAAAGAGATTTTATTACAAGTTCATGCATACTATATGCGAAAAGACATTTTCTCCCAACCTAAACTAATGCTGACTTTTATTGTAACATTAACAGTTTGAAATATTTGATTAAGTAGTTATTAACAACCCTAAGTGCGCCGCTATGACATCGCGTTTTAATGGGCTCTGGGTTCCAAAACTGAATACGACGATGACTGTACTTGCCTGAATACCAATAATTTAAATGTATGGAAGTGTCATCCATCTTAGGTTTCGTCATTTGCATGATCCGTGTTGAATGGACGTTCTGAGAATTAAGTTTATTATTGTGCAATCACAGACTTTAAAAGAAATGCAGATGCATCGTCGTGGATACAACAGTGAAGCTGGAAATTAGCCGCCTATGTGTGAGTGTCGTCGCAATCTGGAATGGTTACGGTTTGGTCGCGGTTAGAGATGGGCAGTGGGAAGAAATTAAAAAGGAAAAATGTAAGGGGAAGAAAAGGGATAAAATTATTTTTTCCGGGAAGGCGCCCATCTCTAGTCGCGGTGTCACAGGACTCACACCTGTTGGACCATATACCTATATTTGAGAGAGTTAAATACATATGTGACATAGGTGGCACAAATTTAGATGCTTCATTCGTGATGTATGTGAGACTAAGTTCTTTTAAGTCTGCGTGTGCAACATTATTCATGGAAGAATTTGCTCTCAGCCGCATATTACAGAATACAACTGCCTCCGTGGTCCAGTGGTTAATCTTTAGAAAGAGAGAGGGTTCTTTTCTCAAGCCAGATGCCACACAACTAGTGTCCTGACTCATACTCGTATGCGAGAGTATAATTTATACATTATTAGTCAATTTTGGCATTCATCCGGCTATATAGACGAATAGTAAGGGCATGAATTATTTTAAGCATATTATCGTAGACATAGCATTGTATTCAAATTATATGTTGTTATCACGTGATCTGTTAATTTGTATATGTAAGTTCATCATTAACCAAGTTTTTAAATATCGAGTTATATTTTTATTATTCCAACTGTTTCGAACTAAAGGAGGACGAACTACGTGACTTACTTGTATCTCCTTTTTCGCCCAAGCGTGTTTCCCAGTGGCTTCTTAAACTACTTACTAACTCCGGTGGTGCAGCGACCCGAAGTGCATTTTGGCCTCCGAAACGAGAGAGTGCCAGATAATTATAAGAATTAACTTAAATGTAAGAGAATAAAAAAAAAAACTGAATTAAAATGAAAAAATTGAGTTTGTATATTTGTTTTTCAGTTTGTTACCTCTTCAGGCTTCAGATATTGTACCAATTTTCCTGAAATTTTATATAAACATAGGATAAATAAGTCGTACTTGGATAAAAGTATATTATCCGGTGTTATTGTATGTACGAGTACCTACGCGCGCAACAGTTAGTGAATCATAAAATTAAAAAAAAAAAATCTACTTGTATTATTAACCTATAGACACAGTTTTTGAATATTTGACTGTGAACGATAGATTAAAGATTTAAGATTTCGTAATGTTATCACTGATAACAGCTTGTTATCAGTCACACTGTGTTTCTATCTGAGACCGTGTAAGATTAGGGCAATGATCATTTTTAGATGCATATACTATATGCATAATCTAGTCTTTACCTACAACTATTTATTATTCGCGGTACTGTACTTAAATCCCACGGGAACAGCAGGCCAATCGCGGTAATAGGCTAGTTTCCAGGGTCAAAAGGCTATCTTTAAAATTAGCCCGTCATTTAGGGAATCAAAATATATTAGTGACGTATTTTTTCTTTAAGAAAAATTATGTCTCCAATATTTTTTGATTATCTAACTGACGGACTAATTATATTTTTTTAGGAAACTAGCCTTTTACAAATGACGTTGACGTATTTATTAAAACCAATCCACAACAGCGAATTGGTGAGTCGGTTGAAAATATTGTTCGATTCACATATTTATTATATAGTAAATATGTTAAGGTCACCGCGATTGCCCTCCTGTACGTTTTCGGGATAAAACGTGACTTTTGTCCTCTTTAGTACTACTGACTATATGCAAGCGAAATTTCAGTAAGATTGGTTCAGTAGGTGGAAAATGACATGTTTCTTTCAAACAATCCCAATATTATTCAGTAAAATATCGAAACATTCCTTCTAAGTAAAACCTAGAATCAGACGTGATAAAACATTGAGAATTCCTTGTGTTAACTACGGAACCCTAAAAAGGCACGCTTTGGTTGTTAAATATAAAAAATACACAATAAAGTACATATTATAATACTAGCTGTTTCCCGCAGCTCCGCTTGCGTCAAAAAGTAGCCTATGTGACCCCGGGTCTTCAACTATATTCATACCAAATTTCCTCAAAATCCATTCAGCCTTTTGGCCGTGAAAGCGTCACAGACAGACAGACAGACAGACTTTCGCATTTATAATATTAGTATGGATATGGGAAGTATGGATTTTATATTTTATGATTGTATTTTTGAGATATTTAAATTTTTTAATTAAAATTATGATGAAAGTATATCCTGGTTCAGGGAGAAGTAGTCTTAATTTAGGGTTGCGTGTCAATAGTCGGCTGTTTCCAAGGTATTAAATCATTGAAAATATATATATTTTTTTTTATAAATTTGTTACTTAGTTACTTCATTTTCTAAAAGTAGGTTCACTCATTAGCTTGTAAATAAATAAGACACATAAGCGTATATAATTTATATGAGGTAGGTGCATTTAAAAAATACTTTAAAGTACCAAAATTTGTATTTAACTACTTCGCATGTAGTCACATCAACAAGTAATTCGATTTTATTTCGCCATACAGCCTAGGGTTGCCACATAAGCTCCTAAAATTACCAAACACCTACTAATTGCAATAGCGATAAGTCCGCCATTGTAAACATTGTTTTAATTAGTACCAATATGTTTATAGCTGTAAAGAGTATGTCTATCATTATTAAATTTCGGGTGGGTTACATGGTCAATGGACCCTGTGCATCCAAGTGTCAGAGTTAAATAACACCTATTTATAATAGTATCATGGTATCCGTAAATAAGGTAAAGGATCCTATTTTGAACCTGGTCAAACCCAAAAATACTTAAGTTTCAATTTTCTTTTTCACTATATGACACAAAAGTTCGATAAGTAAAAGGCTGAAAATATTTTTAATTTTTAATTTATTAAGTTTAAAAGAACAAAACACAAATAAAAATACTGCAATCCAAAAACCACGGAGGTTTATCGGGATGCATATAAAAACACCTTTAACTAAAGTGATTATTAGTGCATCTCAAAGAATAGCATGTATCTTACTAGTAAATTTGTATCTAACTGTAAATTTTCATAAATGTAAAAAAATATGCAAAATTTTATAACGTTTTGACCTTAGATTAATAATTGGTATTGTCATTGCACTTATTTGATTGAAAATCTGTTTAGTAATATTTTTTATATTACTTACTTGTCAAACAGGCCTACGTCCCGTCTGATGGAAAGTGGTTACCAAAACTTTTTCACGTTCTTATTTCTACCATGGCCTAGGTAGTCATTTGTATAACCAATAGCATTCTTTAAAATTGTTATTGGCAATTAGGCTAACATTTCATTGTAGTGATAACAGTAAGTAGAAAATGTAAATCTTCCTTAAATAAATAAAGTTCTCTAGATTATGCTTGAACAGAATTTTTGACTTATAAATCCGACTCTCGCTTGGCCGGTTTTAATTTTTGGCAGCCTTGCCACCGAAATACAATTTAACCGGTTTCGTGTCAATATTTGAACCGGAATATCGAGAGGTTTAATAAAGCTCACCTATTGTAATGGACATCGTAATGATGCCCGAAATCATATTAAATAGCACCCAGATACGTGCAGTAGGTATACAATACAATACAATACGAAAACTCTTTATTGCACCACAATGATACATTGTTAAATCCAAGCAATTTCAAGAAAAATAACCTTGCGCAAAGGCGGCCTTATCGCAATAGCAATTTTATCCAGGCAACCTTTTGGAAAATTAAAAATAAAGGTTGTGCGCGGTAGGTGTCAATTTTTTTTTAATAAATATCAAAACATAAACTTACTTATATACAATACTAGCTGTTTCCCGCAGCTCCGCCTGCGTAAAAAAGTAGCCTATGTTTGATCCCGGGTCATCAACTCCCAACTCCGTTCAGCTTTCAGCGTTTGGCCGTGAAAGCGTAACAGACAGACAGACAGACGGACAGATAGACAGACTTTCGCATTAATAATATTAAGTATGGATAACAACATATTTACCACAAATATTATATGATTTAAATATGTTACTGTAAAAGCTCGAACTGCGGTAAATCCTAAGATTGTACAGTAAAACCTAAGACTTACCAACTCTTAATGGTAAAAGTCCGAACAGTTTTGCTATTCGAACTTTTACCGCCATTCGCTTGGTCAATCTAAGAATTTACCCTAAAGGCACGGTAAATGTTGAAAAATACATGTGAAAACGATTTTATTTATTTATCTATCTCCGCATTTGATTTATATATACACATACACACACCATTAACACAAACAAGGTAGAAATACAATAGCAATGATAGGTAAGGTATACCTTCACATATCATTTGAGGAGCTCGATAGCCTAGTGCGATGCGCGGCGAGAAGCGATCAGTATTGGATTGGTCGCCATTTAGTGGCATTTTCTATCTTGAGCTCCTTCATGCTCCGGAAAGCACGTTAAGCCGTTGATCCCGGTTGTTATCGGTAGATGGCAGTTGTTAGGCTATGTCAGATGCATTTAGGCAACCTTTCTTATATCATTTAACCACCCCTAGTTTCTGGGAGTGCCTACTTTATCCTGCTACGTGTAGGTGATCTTATGGGGGTAACAATAGATGCGACCCAGGTGGCAGCGTATTAGGCTAAACATAATCATAATCATTTATTTCTTGTAAACATGTTAAACAGACAATCAGATTTGAGAATTGTCGATACGACGAAGAAGACCATCCCCCTATTAGAAATCCATACTTCCATATCTTTATTAATAATGTATGTAGCACATTGAGAAAAATGACGTTCCTTTTATAATGTTGTAGCATTATCATCACAAATTTAAGAGCTGGGCTCTTCTCGATGGAGCTTCTCCCATTCTTCTCGATTTAAAGCGAGATCCTTAAGTTATTGTAACTTGTACTATTTTTTTTTTAGTAATAGATTGTACGGCCATGGATACAAGTCCTTTCTAACCCTTCTTAATTTTTCTATCTTCTTCAGTCCTACAGTGTGGTTTCGTCAAGTCCTAGTCAAGTCTGAAAGTCTAGTCGGTAGTCTAGTCTAGTCAGAAGAATCAGGCTAAGTGAAGTGGTAGAAAAACTGCACTTAGCGATTACTAGGAGCTTTTGGCAACAAGCATGGAAATCACATAAATCAAACACTGTAACACTTCCCAACACTCACGCCTGTTATCGAACACTTTGCGAATAATAATCCACCATTATTATGCACAAACACTCAAAAAAACACAAATTTTGGAAAATAAAATACAGCGCCGATACTGCTCTTCACAGCTTCCCGCCAAAATTCAACTTGTACTAAATTAGTACAGATAAGTCAAATCTACTCTCTCATGACATTTTTTAGTTTTAAGAATTTGTTCAAGTTATAGGAGTGAACAAGATAAAAAAAATAAGAAGGGCAAAAAGTATCCATGGTCATAAAACACATAAAAAAACCCTGTGAACCGTTGGTCACACAGTTTTTTTTCCTAATAGTCCGATTTATCGGACAAACAAGAACATACTAATCGGTATAGTCCGATCATATTAAAAACTTTTTACATCTATATTATCATCCTAGCGCCTTCCCGGTTGCATCATGAGCCGGTAGTTTAAAACAGTAAAATAGTAGAATCGCTTGACCCCTGACTCCAGTATTTATTTATTAAAGTGCACATACAAGTACTTATATAGACAACACAACTTTAACATACGCTTTAAACAATGGGTTTTAATATTTAGTACCTCCAATAAAGCCGAAAGCAACAGCTAGTTTTGTGTAATGTTATTATAAATGCGAAGTTGAATTTTAGTTAGCTATTGTGTGTTATTTTGAAAACGATGACGTGATGCATCGAATATCCTTGACTTTAGTTCGAGAAGTAGCGTTTAGTAAACTGTGACATTGTGACATCACTCGTCAATACGAGTATATTATAGTCTGTGGTGTGAAGTGATGCCTGTTCGCAGAAACCATATGGGACGTGATGTGGTCACAGACGTACATACTGATATCGCCTACAGTCTACAAAAGTAAAGTGAACAATTATTTGTAGTTACAAATAATTATGAGTTCATCAATATCACCATCAATATTATAAACGCGAAAGTCTGTCTGTATAGCTTTCACAGCAAAACTGCTGAATCGATATTAATGAAATTTGATTTGGATATTGTTGAAGAACCGGGGTCAAACATAGGCTACATTTTTTTTTTACATTCTAGCCTCAACCGGTTGTAATGGGGGATGAAAGTTGTAAGAAATATTCATCTGTACTCTTACTACAGTCACAGAATTTCCTCTATTATAGTAGTTAACTGGAAGAGATCCCTCATAGGGATAAGTCCGCCATTGTACATTAATATTTAAGATTTTTTTTTCTGTTGATGTTGTATAAACTGTTTTCTTTTATGTACAATAAAGAATTTTACATGCATACATACATCTTTTGTCGTAGACGTAACAGTATTTTAAAAACCATTATTATGTCATGAATAGCTGAAAATCGTTTGTTTTTGTAATAACTTTATTGCAAAGAAAATAGCATTACAGTAAATACAAAAACTAAAAATAAATTCAACGGCGGACTCTGAAATTTACTCGGATGGGGCATGACCGGGTATAAAGTATATAAACTAGTTACTTTAAAAAAATTATTTATACGGGTGCAAACATTTCTAGGAATTATGAATCTGCTATATGAATATGCTATGATGCACGTCTGGCTGTTTATAAAGCAGTGTTAATGCCAACTCTTATGTATGATAGAGAAAGTTGGGTCTGGCAGAAAAATAATGAAAGCAGAGTGAATGCAGTTGAAAGAGCTTTACGGAGTATGTGTGGAGTACGTCTGAGCGATAAAATTAGAAATAGTGAGATAAGGAAAAGATGTGGTGTGAATGAGGATGTAGTGACAAAGATAGAAAAAGGCATGTGAAGATAGTTTGGGCATGTAGAAAGAATGGATGAAAGGAGAATTACGAAAGGTATTTACAAATCAAAGGTGACAGGAAAAGTCGGTAAGGGCCGGCCTCGGAGAACATACTGTGACCAAATCGCAGACATATTAAAAAAGGGAGTTTTCAGGAGTACCCGTAATCGACGAGCGTGTATGACGAGAGTGATAAGCGTAGAAGAATCGAGGAAGTCTGTAAGGATCGTAATAAATGGAAATCCGTAGTCGCTGCCTACCCCTACGGGAAAAAAGCGCTGCTTTAACTTAGGGTTAAAACAGATTTGAAATACCTTACTCTGAAAAATCACTGGGAACGTAGACTAATATAATATAATTTACTTTAAAAAGAAATCCTCTACACATTGTATCAGCTCAAATCAGCTGATTTTTAGAAGTGTTTCAGGCCAAAGATTGAGTCCATAATTTTTTTTACATATGTATGTTTTATTCATTTTCGTGTCCTATTTTAACATTTTAAAAAGGTAGGTGTGTCCGTTTGTGGTGTTGTAACCCGTAAATAAAATTTATTTAACCCTAATATTACAAATTAATCTATGTAGATTATTTTGGGGATACGTAGTAGGTGTAAGAGTTCCATTCCATACCCAGAGATGTCCGTTCGTACACGTATTAAAAGAAGGAACTAAATTTGACAATAAAATTAATTTCACATATTATCAAATACACACATGTAGGCTTAAAACGATATTTTTTTCCATAAAACATCAAGAACTCAATGGCAACCTGCGTTGAACTCGATGTCACGTTGTTGGAATATTGTTTGAATTTCGCATCTCATACAAAAAGTAAATTGTTATGACGTCACATTTCATGATTTACATCATCATTAATTGTGACGTCATAACAAACTTGCCAATGGCGTGCGTTTTACCGAATAAATTTAATATTTTCTACATTTTCAGTCGCTTTAAAATAAACCTATTACCAAGTTAACTCGAAAACTAAAATTCTGTGACATTAACATGCCACCGTCCATTAAGACTAATAAAATAATAGTGACTAATTTTAACAATGATTTACGTGAGAAATGTTCAACTATTATTCATATTCAAAACTTCTCTATGGCACTTTACCCAGTGGTCGTCGGTACGAATCCCAAAAGAACGGGAGAGCTGTAATTGTTGACATGAATCACATAATTAAATAAATTTTATTGAAATTATGAATATTTACAACACAGAAAACTTACACTAAGACTTATGTAAAATAAATAATAATAAAAAAATAGACTAAAGAGGCTAAATCGCTGTTATCGTAAAATACCCAAGACTCCCACGAGGCTGGCGGCATTTCCCCTTTGGATGGCTAGGTAGATAAATAAAAAGTAACCAGTGCTTCGGAACGTTTGTCTCTCTGGAATCCTTTGGCTCGAAAAAATACGTTAACGTAAATATTTAAAATCGAGTGTTTATAAACACCACAGCGTACTGATCAACTGACCATGCAATCGTCAAGCAAGCAGCATATAAGCTCGAAATATAAATGCTAACTTGCAAATTGTGAACTGACGAAGAACGGCCAAGTCCCCGTCCAAACCTGTTTCATTGAAGGGTTTCTGAACCTTTTTATTGTGATACAACCTGCTTTATCCGACCGCGCTGGAAAGATGAGGTTATGGGTTTGTGCCTTTGTTATTCGATTTGAGGTTAATTGTTTTAACATTGGGTTAAAAATGCATGACCACGGCTTTACGATATTTCTTTTTTGTTTTTTATACAACTAAGTACGCAAAAAGGCGTACGACCCACCTGATGGTAAGTGGTTACCGTAGCCTGCAACACCGGAGATGTCACGAGCGCGTTGCCGACCCTGAAAAATGATTCGTATTCATATTAACATAATATATCTACGACCATTGCTAACGGATGGAACTTGCCAATACAATTTTAAAATAATCAATTAATTTAACTTTTTTAATTCGAGAATTTATTTATTTCACACTTAACCTAAGAATACTAAACTATTGCCCTTGTTTTTTTACGCGACAAAAACGTATATTAAAATAATTGTTTATGTTCATAAGTAGCTATTTTTCTTTAATACTACTAGTAGGTGCTTCATGCAGTACCGTCTGCGTTAAAATGTAGCCTATGTTTGACCCAGGGTCTTCAACTATATTTATACCAAATTTCATCAAAAACTCTGTTATACGGTTTGGCAGTGAAAGCGTAACAACCAGACAGACAGGCAGATAGACAGACTTCAGTATAGTATGTATACTATACTAATATTATATTAGTAATACCAGACTATATACTATTAGTATAGTACTTATGTACTGCTATTTAATAAAATATAAATTTGTTTTGATTGGTCGATTTAAAGTAATCAGCACTAATTGAATGCAATTTGGCACAATTGACAATTTGGGAATAAAATTTTAAGACATTTAGTAACATTGGTATTAAGGACCTTATTCAATTACCTCTGTGGTCCAGAGGTTAAGGCGTTTACCCAGAGGTCGCGTCTTTGATTCCCACGGAAAGAATACTTTGTTTAGTTGTTTCCAGTTTGGTTAGGATATTGCAGTCTTGAATCGCCTGATTGTCTGATAATAAAGATGATTCCGTGTTGGGAAGGTACGTTAAGCCGTTGATCCCGACTGCCATATAGCGGTCGTTAAAGAAGTTTCCCTATTAAAAAGGGTTACGGAGGTCAGACGACAGTCGCTCCAATGTAAAGATCTGACCGCTTCTTCAAGATATATAGTGTGAGATATTTTATAACAATTTCTATAATATAAAACCTTGGAGCCCAATACTGTCCACGGGACGTATTTTTCGATATATATCTACATTCTTAAAAAGCTAGTTTGTACGTAAAAACCCCATTAGTAATCTCTTTCAGTTAACTTATAATACGTAGTGTAAAAAGAAGACCCAACGCACAGAATCCATACTTCCATACTAATATTATAAATGTGAAAGTGTGTTTGTTTGTTTGTCCTTCTTTCACGTTAAAACGGAGCAACGGATTGATGTGATTTTTTGTGTGAAGATAGTTGGAGACCTAGAGAGTAACATAGGCTTTTTGACATAGATTTTTTTCCGTGACACAAACGGAATTGTACGCGGGCGAAGCCGCGGGCACAGCTAGTCTATAATAACAGACAATCAGATTTTGCAGACCAAAAAGTTAGAACTTACTCATGTTAATCCTGTTTCGAAAAATAATGATACGGCTCCTCAGAAAATCCAGATTTTTGATAAGATCCTTCATCAAGTGTTAATGAAATTTGACGAAATGACTCTGCACAGCTGCGTCACGACAACGAGGAGTAAAGTAAATGCCACGCAAAAGTAAACCACTTGAACTTGAGTGACATAGGCTTCCGTAACACAAACGGAATTCCACGCGGGCGTAGCCGCGGGCACAGCTAGTTAATAATAGTGCTAACGTACCTAAAGAGGACCGTCTCACGCTTGACAATGTTTATTTATGTTTGCAATCATTGGACAACATGACCTGATTTTCTGTAGTCTGGTTGAATTTTATAACCAATTCATGAATAGTGCCAATCCCATAACTGTCTGTATGTTCGTGCCTTAAAACGTCGGACATGCAAATTTATGGGCAGTACAAGCGCCAGTCTGTACAGTCATCGTCTGCGCCGGCGCATCCAGCGAGGCTCATTACAATTGTGTACAATGGCCGATCTTAAAAAGTGTAAGTGTACTACGTTGTGTTAATGTTATGGTATAGGTTTTTGTGTTGCTCACTGTACTTTAATATGCATTATATATAGCATATCGCTGTCTGACTGTTCAGTATAGTTATTTATTTTTTATATTATTTTGAGACGTTTTCATTAGTTTCATACCGTCGATGTTAAGGAGAGCTAAAAATAAAAATGACACTATTATTAGCAATTAATCCAAGTCTGACCACCATCGCCGTCGTTTGACATGCAAGATCGTTACAATTGCCTTGTATATTGGCAAATAAATAACTTAAAAACTATGTTTTGGAAAGCAGAACCCTAGGAAGCTGAAAATTTCGTGTACATCGGTTCAGTTTAGACAAGCACTACAAATTTTGGACTGAATCTTTTTTCGATTTATTTATTATTTTTAAAGACAAAACAATTTGGAAGACAAAGTTATAAACTAACCTACATTGAAAAAGGAACGTTTAGCGGTTTTGACGCCCTTTGCATAGCAAGCTAAATATGGCTAGGAACTAATTTCCAGGCTTTAGTAAAGCTTAAAATATGAGAATATAGTGTCTTTTATCCCTAAGGAACTATTGAGAACAAAGGATTCGATGTAGGACAATGCCTTAGATGTTTCAATAAACGAATAAATTTTGGTCTATTTTCGTTTTTATAATATTTTGCTTGTCAACAAATAATGAATACTTCTACTGAATAAAATTGCTTATAAACATAATTTGAATGTAGGTGCTTGCAGTCTGGTCATGACATACGATCAGTCTGATATGGTATGATCATCACACCATATTATATATTATGTCTCGCTTGCATTTTACATAATAATATTAACAACATATTGTATATTTATATTTAGTATAAAATATTTTACAATGATTCACTCTGGGTTAATGACATAGACAAACAGATATTTTTTTTTTTAAATCGTGGAAACCTATTTCAGCTGTGGACGCGTTACGTTGTTTTTACAGATATTTGTTCCTTAAATATAAATTATTTTGTACTTTTTTCTATATAAATTATTTTGAGATTTTTTGTTACAAATATTAGGAACTGGTCATGATCCCATATCTAACCACGTCGGAGTCCGCAAGGCGATTTCGCAGGGCTCTGACACAAGGGTATGCAAGGTCGATTGACTATGTAATCCACTCGATATGAATCAGTTACAATAACATAGGTATTTTCTAACTATGAACCGAACCTTAAAAGAATGTTAGTTTATGTGTGTAGGGCAAAAGATAAACATTTTTTGTATATTTGTAGTTTCCAAAATTGTGTTTAAATATATTCATTACTGTGATTAATACATGTGTTTCGAAAATAAAATTTAATTATTACAAAAAGTTTAGTTTATTTAGTTTTTTGAATTAACTGGCATAAAAATTTGTAGAGTTCCTTACAAATACTTCTTTATTAAGCCTCCTCCAACCTTCCACTTCATTAGTTGTTTATTTTTCACAACATTTGATTTCTTAAAACCCCTAAACCACTTATGCAGATAAGTTGTATGTATGTAATTAGAATTAGCATAGCTTTTATAGGGGCGTAGACGTGACTTCGCACTAGTTTTATTGTTCCAAAAACCTTCAGTTAAATAATTATTTCTTATTTATTTCTTACCACGTTACTTGTTAGAAATGTCAGTCAGTGTATTATCATCATTTTAGCTGTAGTCAGTCCACAGCTGGACACAGGCTTCTCTTTAATTGATTTCCAAAATGCCCGGAAGTCTGCGAACTTTTTCAGGTCATCTGACCATCTGGTCAGTCCATGGAGCAATTACAAAGAGGAGAGGCCGTAATAAGCGTTTTGTAACAAAGTATTTGTGAGGCTACACGGGGCGGAAGGCAGATGTGCGGGGTGCTTGGTTTCGGTCGTGGTTCCAACCATGGAGCACGAGCAATGACAAGCTCCGCCCACTTTGTGTCGGCGAGGCGCCAATGATCATATCACTGCGCCATTTCAAACGGCATCTACTCTTTGTAATTGCTCCATGGGTCAGTCAGTCAGTGTATGTTTTATAGTATTTATTCTCTTTCTTCGATATCAGATTTTTCTCTACAGGATGATTCATTTACTTACACGTCAATCATTATTGAAAATCTAAATATTGATACGTTTTTAGACATGGGTCAACTTTATGAAAGAATTAGTGAAGGCAGCAGTGCAAAACAAAGACCAAAGGCCGCTACAAATAAATGATTTGATTGATTGATTGATACAAAAATGGCACAACATTTTTAAAGGCAATCAAGACTTAGTAAATCTTCAAAAAATATTTTCTTTTATGGCTTCAATTCCAGTATCAAACGCAACAACAGAAAGGGTATTTTTCCAGGGTCCCCCGTCACTTTTACCCCATAATGAGCTATCACTAAGGCTGTTAGGGCGAAAAGTTGCCATGCTTCGATTTTAAGTCCTCAATTACGTATAAAATATAAGCCTGATTTGGTATGCGGGGGAGACAGGATCTCTGAGACAAAAAAGTCATTTGGACAAAGCATTCTCTATTAGTCAAATTAGTCAACCATAAGTCGGCTGAGAAACAGAAAACTTTTATTTTTTCGTATGTATAATAACGCTAATAATCGCATGTAGCTATTTAAGTTATAATACAATATAAAACAATACCGTTAATTGTATAAATTTAATATATAATATTATTTATTTGTTTGTAATATCTTTATTGTACAGAAAAAACAAATAATTTATATACACAAGCATGGAAAAACCATACAATGGCGGACTTATCCCGCTTTGGGATCTCTTACAGTCAACCAGCGAGTGACAGGAGAAGATATGCTTACCAGAAGGGTAGAAGCGTGTACAATATAATATTATTATGAAGGAAATACATTAAATAAACCTACATACTTATATAGAATAATCATACATACATATAAATAAACATACACACACATATGTAACTAGCTTATACTTTTAAATGTCTAAGTTATTTTTATTTTAGTTGTTATTATTATGTTAGTCTGCAAGAAAAATACCTCTATTTCATCAATCCTGGCGAAAGCAAGTAAAATGCTCCTTTCTCAAAAGTCTTATATTAAAAACAAAAACTAAAGTGCCACTGAAATCTTTTGTTTTTGACAGTACACATTTTCCAAACATTTCGAGCAAGCGTCCAATACCCGACTGCTAATTGGGCGACGAAAGACATCTTTCTCGGCTTTAGTAACGTTAGTATTCCAGTGGAGAACGGCCCATTTTTGTCATCAATCTCAATATGGCGACATGACGGGTGGGGGGAGTCCCGTGCTTGGACAAGGAACCCCTCTTAGCCCGACGTGTGGCAGGAAGCCGCGACCATCGATTGAGCCGTGTTGTTTTAATCGCTGACAAATGGGTTCATCGCTTGTATTTTACTGATATATTGCTTTTACAAAAAAAGTACAGGTGTTACTGGCTAAATACTCGTACGTTAAAGCCATACTGAAAAAGTACTAGAACCTTATTTTTGAAATGTATGATATATAGGTCGAATAAAAATCGTTCGATATAGAACAGAAATAATTCGATTCACCTATTTTGCGTGAGTCACACTTTTGAAAATAGGGCAGGAGCAAAAAAAAAAACAAAAATAACTAGCTCTACCACTGATTTTACTACTGTAATTTATTTTTTTATTTATTATATTTATACTAGCTTTTTCCCGCAGCTCCGCCTGCGTCATAAAGTAGCCTATGTTTGATTCCGGGTCTTCAACTATATTCATACCAAATTTCATCAAAATCCGTTCAGCGGTTTGGCCGTGAAAGCGTAACAGACAGACAGACAGACTTTCGCATTTATAATATTAGTATAGATTGTATTAGTGGTTTAGTCCAATCTAAAGGTCAAGTTGGTTGTTAAATCTAGTTAAGTCAAGCCCAGAAGTATCGTTAGTGAGGTGGTAGAAAAACTGCAATGAGCGATTATCTAGGAGCTTTTGGAAACATCAAGACTATCATATAATGAAACACGTTTACGAACATTTTTCGAATAATAATCCATCATTATTATGCACAAATACTTACTCAAAAGTTTACAAACTTCCCGCCAAAGGAACCGCATTGAATTTTTATGGCAAACCCCTGGCGTACGCGGTACCTAGCGTCTGCGTTAGTAAAATATGTTAAATGCATTGAGCACTATTACTCATATTTTAACATCATATAAAACAATTTATCTATTTTAGCTTGCTGTGCTCGCATGATAATCTGTATTAATTAATTGATAACCAATAAATACATGCCAAATGAATTACCACTAAATATAAATTAATAAACTCAAATGAAATATGTACTGAATTGCCAATAAAGTTATTTATCATTCATTAACATTTGCAAATCTCTGTTAAATCTAATTAAGATAAATCCATATCCATATTAATATCATTAGTACGAAAGTCAGTCTGTCTGTCAATCTATCTGTCTGTTTGTCCCGGCTCTCACGGCCAAATCATTGAACGGATTTTGATGATATTTGGTATGAATATAGTTGGAGACTCAGGGTCAAACATAGGATACTTTTTGACGCAAGCGGAGCTTTTTATCTATTTCTCTCTTGTCTATGTAAAGTGCATAATAAATGAGGTATGAAAGTAAAGCCAAAAACTAGTATCCATAAAGGGTTTTGTATTGTATTATTTATTTGTTGTAACTTATTGTAAAAATCCAATATGCATTCCTGTGTATTTCTTAAAGGCAAATATTTTAATGGGCGATTCAAAACACGTATTGGGATCACTTCCCACATAACCAAAATATTCACAAATCTTTGTAATCGATTAATTAGTTTACAATTAAAAGTTTTGCTCTTAATTTTTTTTTTTACTTAAAGAGACGCATACAAAAGTTTTAGAAGTAATTTCTTGTTCTGTTGTTTAATGTGACAGAACGAGAATAAATTTAAAAGTACGATTATGCATGTAAAAACTTTGTTTCGCAGAAATAATATTAATGCAACCAAATGAAAGCTTAAACTAAACTTAACACTGAATCGACTTTACTAACATTGCACCCTGGTTTAATTGCAATGTAAGATCACTACTTATATTTGGAAATAAAGGAACTTTGGTATTAAAAAAAAATTGAATAAAACAAATAGCGGACTTATCCCTGATAGGGATCACTTCCAGTCACCATGTCTTGAGGTTTTTATTACTGTCATTTAAACATTACCTATCATTTTACATCTCTTACTTATGATCTATTCTGAAGTATCAAAACGCTTAGCCGTTAATTACAGTACATACATACATATCATCACGACTGTTTCCCGAATGGGTAGACAGAGACTGCGGATTTCCATTTGCTACGATCCTTACAGACTTCCCTCGCTTCCTCTAAACTTATCACTCTCAAATATAGTAATATTGTTAGTATGATAACAAACATGGCTACACAAAGGCCGTTGATACTATTCCCTAAGCGGCTTTTCAGTAACCATTGAACTTCAAACTAAGTGTATCGTCGTCTGAAGTGACGTCATAAATTTATTCAGCATTTCCTACAAATTGATCCTTCCAATTTTGATAAGAGCGGCGCAGAAAAAAAAGCTGGTTGTGAACTCCTTATGACTTTTCCCTCGAACTTTAATATCGAATTGTATGCTATTGATAGAAGAAACTATATTAATATATCCATAAAACCCCCGAAAGTACAATCCCATACATAGTCTGAATAACAATGGTCTCGAAGAGCCGCAACATGCCCTCACCATTACGCTATGAATATATGTATGTCCGAACCCAAATGTATCGTGGGATCAAAATATATATATATATCCTCATATAAATATCAAATGTCACATTTTGAATTGTTTAAGGGCTTGTAAAAGGTGTGTGAATGTGTGATGGATTTCATTTATTTATTTAGACTTTATGGTACAAAATACAATTGTATAACACAATAGGAGAACTTAATACTAAAATCATTGCTAAATCATGCTTTTAGTTGTTTTGAATGAATTAATGAATGTTTTTTTATTGTCCAAGTAAAAGAGATGACAGGTTATATTTTAAATATATTATAATAAATAGTTATTTGACAAAAACATTGTGTTTAGTAAGTGAATCTGAACCTCTGTCAATGAAAAAAATATTGAAAACTGAAATGAAAATCAGCTGACTGCAATTAGTATTACGGTCGAATTATATTCTCAGTTTTCACTAATTTTTTTAATGAAATTAATTCAATTTCTTTCCGGCTGAGAACGGCAACTTTCGAAAACGACATCATCCTAGAACATTTTATTGCAAGAATGACATATCCCGAAATTGAGGAATTTTCACAAACTTACTGAAATCCTGTTAAAATTTAGTAGTTATTTAACTAAAATAACTCTGTACAAACGTGGGAATTGAATTTGAGAATTTTGTACTTTCAATACCTATTTGATTGATGGTTTAAAGAACTAGAGATTATTCTCAAGGTTTTCGATTAATGATTTTTTTTTATTCAAGACTTTTTACAACACTTATAATATTTTGCAACCTCTATCATCTATTATGTTTTCATTATCATCGATGAAACCATGTCCCATGTCTGGATTGAAAGGTATTTTATTGGGTCCATCCTTAATAAAAAAATAAAAAAAGCGAATAAATAATATTACAAAATAATAATATTACATAATAATATTAAAAACAA
Source organism: Euzophera pinguis (assembly GCA_947363495.1). Classification (NCBI taxonomy): domain Eukaryota; kingdom Metazoa; phylum Arthropoda; class Insecta; order Lepidoptera; family Pyralidae; genus Euzophera; species Euzophera pinguis. The sequence goes on from OX376154.1 coordinate 18,355,483, forward strand.
GCCTTATGCTAACAGAAAAATGCATATAATATTTTACTCAAAGAATTTACTCTGTAATGAAAAATTTGGTATTACAGTTTGTCAGTGAGTCAACATACGCAAAAAAAAAAAAAAAAATACGAACAAACATACGCAAGTTAAAATTCCAACGCAATCAAAATCCGATATTACTTTTCTTCAATGTACATATTTACATAAAACCAATATAAATATACCTATGTGAATTAAAACTACCGAGTTCAAAGCATTGCTTTCCTATCGGAATAGTGTTGGTTGAATTGAGATCAATCAAAAGTTTTTCATAAAAAAAACAGCCAAGTCCGAGTTGCAATTCATCAGGATAGGATTCCGTAAAATTATTATCACGGTCCTCGGAGAATTAACTCGGGTGAATGAATCCAACTTCACGTTTTAAATAAATTTCCTTAAATGTTAGAACTGTGATAACTATCAATACATATTCTCATAGAAACAGTATATTTATAAGTAATAAAAGTTACTAAAAGTGGCAGGCACTCTAGCCTTACAATTTGTTATCTACATACGCTAAAACGATTACCACTGTGGTCTAGTTAACATTTTCCTAATAACCCGGTGGTCCTAAGTTCGATTTGCACAGGAGGTATAATTTGCAAATGTCTTTGGTCAAATAAATAACCTCCTTTTAGCCGACGGAAAAAGAGTCGATTCTAAATCTAATCTTCATCAAAAAATACATGCTCTTTGTCAAACTACGGTACCCTAAAAAGGAGCGTGCTAGCTACGGAGCTAGCACGCTCCTTTAAATAAAAAATAATAGTTAGTAATAATTGAGCAATGAAAGTATGTGTTATTCCGAAGAACCACTACCGCTACTTCACTAATATCCCTTCGTGAGGCGGGGCTCCTCGAGTTGAGTCTCTTGGAACCTTTACTATTCTACTACTACTTTTATTATATTTGGATCGTTGATTGAAACCTAGTTTTATATATAAAAATGTTGGATTGAAAAGGTTTGTAAATAACAAAAACCCCCAGAGGTAACCTTAGTACGGACTAAGGTTACCTCTGGGGGTTTTTGTTATTTACAAACCTTTTCAATCCAACATTTTTATATATAAAACTAGGTTTCAATCAACGATCCAAATATAATAAAAGTAGTAGTAGAATAGTAAAGGTTCCAAGAGACTCAACTCGAGGAGCCCCGCCTCACGAAGGGATATTAGTGAAGTAGCGGTAGTGGTTCTTCGGAATAACACATACTTTCATTGCTCAATTATTACTAACTATTATTTTTTTAGCATTCATATCAAAAATAGCAGTACCAGAAACCGTAAACAGAAATATGTTTTGTACCCGACTGCGACAGAAGGAGGGCGTTTGTATAATTGTTGGGCACGCTCTGCAGCCTGAACGGCTCGATGGATTTTAGATTGACTTTTACTGTGAAAGTAATACTGGGTAAAAAAAAAAAAAAAAAAAAACAAAATGGCGGATATTTGGGTCGGTTTTTTTTAAATTATAAGTAACCATTATCTTGTTTTGAAATCTGTTCAATTTGATTAATAAAGACTTTGTACCCTATGTTTGGATATCTACTCAAGTGGCATAGTGCATGGGCGAGCGTTCTATCGCTATTTTGAAGGATTACAGGATTATCTTCCTGCTTATTTTTCATAACAACTCCATTCCGGTTCATTCTACTATCGATAAAAACATGTTTTTAGCTTAGCTGGGCATGGGTTTCCAACAATCTTGCATGTCAAGTCTTGGATTGGTGGCTACTAACGGCATTTATCTTGATCTCCTCTGCGGTTCAGAAAGGTTGTTGAAGTTTAGTGCCTGCTTTTATCGATAGATGGCAGTCAAGGTGTATTAGATGCCTTTTCGAATTAAAAAAAATCTCTAAGAGAGATAATTTTTAAATACTATACCAATTCTATTACTATTTGATAAATTGATTATGATCTAGCACTATTTACTGAATCCAGCCCTGGACAGACGTAGCGTGTTGAACGTAGCGCCTTGGCATCAAACTTGGTTATGTCCTATGAAGTAGGAATCAGACATGGTTATATCCAAAGACTGAAATCATATTGGTTATGTCCAATAGTTTTTTTTATCAATTTTTTTGTATTTTTTTATTCCGTGGGTATGTTGTATGTTATATCAGTAGACAGATTGTATTTTGTTTAATTTTTCTAAAGATGCCTTCAAGTTTAATGATTGATAAAAAAAATATGATCGTTTATAACTTCCTGTAAAATTTCTCTCGGCGGACGTATTATGTTTTGATTCTCCACCCCTGATAGAAGCAACTCTTTAGTATACATTAAAAATTCTCTCTAAGAGACAATTTTTAATCTAAGTATGAAATATTTGCTTAACTATATGGCCATTATTAGCCACCGATGAATCTTCCTATGGCCAACTATTTGGCTCATTCATTAATATCAAACAACGTCAGTCAACCCTATACACCCTGACATCTTTTTTTGGAACCGCCTTTCGGCCTCTGACGTGGTTCCTTTAACAACCACCAAATGGCAGCCAAGACTAACCTCTTAACTTACCTTCTGAAGCCCAAAATCATCGTTATTATTAGACAATCAGGCGATTAAGCCTGCAATTTCTTAGTTCTACCAGACCAAATAAATAAAGTATGCTAAGTTACTATTTTGCTAAGATGGCTTAAATTTTTCAGATACTTAGCTTCCCACAAGGAATTAAATCGTGATTCTATAAATGGACGTCTTAATGTAAACTCGTATGATAAAATATTATTGATGTTTCACCCCACTGGGACTATAATCACATATTGGAAATTTTATTAGGAACCGCATTAGCTTAACTTTGTTTCCTCAACTTTGTAGGGAAATGTTTTTTACTTTGTTTTTTTTTTAAACCCCGATAACAAAGAGAGGTACTGTCATGTTTACATGGACTGGCCGACATTACAATGGACGAGCCGACATTACAATGGACTGGCCGACATTACAATGGACTGGCCGACATTACAATTGACGAGCCGACATTACAATGGACTGGCCGACATTACAATAGACTGGCCGACATTACAATGGACTGGCCGACATTACAATGGACTGGCCGACATTACAATAGACTGGCCGACATTACAATGGACTGGCCGACATTACAATTGACGAGCCGTCATTACAATTGACGAGCCGACATTACAATAGACTGGCCGACATTACAATGGACTGGCCGACATTACAATGGACTGGTAAAGTAATCGTATAAAAACCGTAGCCCCTGACTATAGATTTACTCTACATATCGGAAAAATCATTTCACTACAACATTGCCAGAGAAGGATAGACTATCACCAGTTTCTATATCTAATTATCTAGAATATTAACTACTAGCTGTTTACCGCAGCTCCGCCTGCGTCAAAAAGGAGTTTATGTTTGACCCCGGGTCTCTAACTATATCCATACCAAATTTCATTAAGATCCGTTTAGCGGTTTGGACGTGAAAGTGTAACAGACAGACGGACGGAAAGACAGACAGACTTTCGCATTTATAATATTAGTATGAATATGGTTTAGTGGCTAAGTGAGAGAGTGGGGTTTGTCTTAGACACTTTTTTTTATACAACTAAGTAGGCAAACAGGCGTACCTAATGGTAAGTGGTTACCGTAGCCTATGAACGCCTGCAACACCGGAGATGTCACGAGCGCGTTCCCGACCTCTCCGCTGTCAGCACAGCGACCCCTCTCGTGCGTGGCCACCCTACTCACCAGCCGGAACACAACACTGCATCACAGTGTTATTTCGCTGTGGTCTTCTGTAGAGTGGAGGTACTTCCCCACACGGACTACTCCTTACAAAATGTCCTATCTCTCTTGTTTGATTGCTTCCAGTTTGGTTAGGACATTGCATACTGGAATCACCTCATCATCATCCTAGCGTGTATTCCTAGTTGCGTCGTCAGCTTACGCTATAAGTCATGGTCCTAGATTTGGCGGAACTGATTACTACAATGGAGCGACTGCCGTCTGACCTCCTTAACCCTTTTTACATGGAAACCAGACCAACAGGAACATGATCCGAGGTGTGTTAGTGGCCAACACAGTCAGATTTTTTAGGCTGTCCTAAGGCATCTGACACAGCTTCACGACTGCTATTTATCGACAACAACCGGGACCAACGGCTTAACGTGCCTTCCGAAGCACGGAGGAGCTCAAGATAGAAAATGCCACTAAACGGCGACCAATCCAATAGTGGTCGCGACACGCCGTTGCTTGACACGCGCAGTCGCTACGGACACGCGGGTCGCGCTCGACTAACGAGCTCCTCAGACTGGAATCACCATGATGATTGCGTGCTTTGGCGTCGGCTACCATTTGGTGGTCGTTAAAGGAACCACGTCAGAAGCCGAAAGGCGGTTCTGAAGAACTCTGACACCAAAGTGCACACGGTCGATTGACCATGTAACCCACTGATATGAATGAGAGAATAACAGAACACGACCTCTAGGTACTACACCAATTAAATTTGATATGGAGTACAAATATTCATAAAATAGTATTAAGGCAATTTCAGACTAGATCATATATCTTTCAGATGATAATACCCCCTTTTCCCCACTACCCAACTTAATGCTCAACTCAGTGTCCTTTTTTTTCTTAAAATATTCTAAATTCACACAACGCTCATTAATTTTAAACCGCTTACTTCTTATCTATGGTCCCGTTGTCAGCAGACTGCTACCGCCGATTAAAATCTATAGATATAGCGTTTCCTTACAAAAAATATGGCGTTTGTAGCCCCCTCGAAAGGAAGGCACAAAGGTTCTCAAAGCTATATAGGTACAGACTACCGAGTGGCAGATATCCTCTTTGCTTACATACATTTCATGAGCTATTAAACCCAAGCGTTTGAATGATGTATCTGGATCTATATAGAGTACATAGACCTGTGTTATTTATTTTATTTTATTTGGATTTTACAGTTTTAAAAATCAACAAAAGTACATCTCTACTACTGCTGCTCTCGCAAATACTTATAGATATTTAAAAAAAAAATTAATACAAAAAAAAAATCTTGCTTTTGTGTTTATTTTTAATTTATTTTATTTGGATTTGACGTTCTTGAATGTCAACAAAAATACCTCTCTATTGCTACTGTTCTCGCATCATAATGTGTTTCTAACTTTTACCATTTAATTTTTGGGTGAAAATAGCTTCTAAGACAAGACGGGAAGGTCACAATTTAAAAACGCCAATGATGATAATTAGTACACTATCTACTTATTAATTGCACTGTAATTTACACACGATTTTGATTACACTTTAAGTATTTGCATCTTATGAAGCAGGATAGTATGCGTAGCATATTGTAGGTTCGATCCAAACACACCTTCGTGGTTTTTGGATTTGCATCAAATACGAGTATGTAATTTTGTTCAAAAACTTTTTTTATATTTAAAGAAATAAAGACAAAGATGATGAGAAAGAAGATAGAGATTTTAAAACTTTTTATAGTGGTATATATTGAGAACTGAACCTTTGTATTAGTAACTTTGTATAATATATATTTTTTTTGTTGGTTGTTATAGAAACATTAAACAAGTCATATCAAGTACTCAAAAAATATCTACGTGTTTTATTTCCCAGCCTCATTATAGTCCACAAAATATTAGTTTTTTGCAGTATAGTATAGATCAATGATGAAGGAGATATTATACAATGTAACTTTTATACAAATCATATGATGGTTAGATTAATTAATTTTCATTTTTAATAATTAATTTAAATGCGCTATGCATCACCAAAAAAATCATGTTTAATTTTGTCTGAGGTATGTTTTAATGGATACGTTTAGTGAAATAGAAAAAAAATGTCGTATCAGCTCTATATTTGTCCACGCTGTCAACAGATTGTAAGGATTCAACACTGAACTTGTGAAATTAGTCGTCGAGGCGAGTCTATGGAAAAAAGATAGATAAAACAGAATATATTTTGTATTTGTAATCAGAAAAAAATAAAAAAAAATAGGTAAAATTTTGCCAATGAACTTATTTATAAATATTATAATAAACAAAGCATTAAAAAATCAAAAAAAAATATATTTATATTAATATGACGTTCAATTACATTTTAGATCAGTTTAGGTAGGAGGTAAATTCATGAAGAAAATTTTATTTAAAAATGATTATGAAAGCTGTGTTCCCTGTAATTGGGTTGCATACTAGCACATATCTTGGAATGTTTATTGTATACAAGCTTTTTCCCATAGCTCCGCTTGCATCAAAAAGTAGCCTATGTTTGACCCCGGGGTCTTCAACTATATTCATACCAAATTTCATCAAAATCCATTCAGCTGTTTGACCGTGAAAGCGTAACAGACAGACAGACAGACTTTCGCATTTTTAATATTAGTATGGATGTAACCTGTTGGTGTACCAAAATTTAATAAATAAATAATCATTTGGAACAATACATTATTTCTAATGCCCTTATTACTAGCACTATTTGGGTTTTCACGCTTAATCTTAGTCTATTGTTTGTCTGTTATATTGCATATACTACTTTATTTAGTCCTTTCGCTAGAAGTGAGTGAAGTATGTGCGGATTCACTGCACGGATTACAGATGATGCCACTTGTACTTTGATCCCTTGTAGGTGTGAATAGACTATAATTATAGTATCTGTATGTATACTAAGGAGTAGCTTATGTATTCTCCTTCGCTTCTATTAATATTATTTTGTGTAAATCAAGCATAGATTTATAAAAATGCCGTTCTAGGGATATTTTAACGTCTCTAGATGCGGCTGTCAGTCAGTAAATTTTACAAGCATATTTCCAAAATAGTGGCCGAAAGTCAATGTAAAAGACACCGGGTCAAACATAGGCTAATTTTAATCGCAGGCGGAGATGCGGGAAATAGCTAGTAAATTATATGTCAATGTACATATTAAATTATGTATTTATTCTTGGTGCAATAAAGAATTATTTTGATCTATTCGTAATACGGTCTTGGGAGAGCTATTGCGGAATCCCATTTAAATATTTGAAAATCATGCGTCAATCAATTCAATCCAAAATGATCAATCATCAAGCTGTATCCATTAGTAAAGGAGAAATATTGTGCATGACTAATGGAATTTAAACGAATCTTAATTTAAAAGAAATTATTTTTAGGGTTCCGTAAAATTGTAAAACCGTTAGTTTACATTCTCCCAAGCGAGAGTGAGAGAATTTGTAAGTTGGAGCCCTATTTTGAAAATGTATGACAAACCTATAATGTCGAATGAAAATCGTTTGATACCGAACAAAAATCCTTCGATAACGAACAAACATTATGCGACTCGCCGATTTTGCCTGATTCACGCTTTATTTACTTTAGAAACTTAACATTAGGAAAACTGTGTACAAGGGTTCTACTTAATTCTAATAATTTCAATATAGATTCACAATATTTCCGTAGTTTACAATCTCGCTATGCGAAAATTAAAAAATTTTTTACAGGTGGCGTTCATAATACAAACGCCTAGATACAAAAGCGGCCATTAAGTTTTTGTCGTTAGCGCTGACATTGTTTTTTATACAATTAAGTAGACAAAAACGCATACGGCCCACCTGATGGTAAGTGGTCACCGTAGCCCATGGACGCCCGCAACACCAGTGGCATCACGTGCGCATTACCGACCCTTGAGAAATCCTTCAACTCCCTTTTTGAAAGACCCCATGTTGTAATCTCTTGGGAAAAACATGTTGGGGAGCTCATCCTACAGTCTCAGCGTATGTGGGAGAAAATTTATATTAAAGCGCACCGTACGAGATACTTTGTCTTCTAATGAATGCGGATGACTCCCTTGTCGATTGACATTCAAACAAGTATGGTACTCCGATGCACACCGAAACCTAATTAAACAATCAATAACTCTATATGCGACCAACTAGACCTAACTTACTACTTAGCAAGCAAATTCTAGTGAACTAAACGACTAAAATAAACATTGCCTTAGATACCGGATACAGAATAATATTACCTATCGAAGATAAGGTTCATACAACGCGCCTAAACGGTGCTCTCACAGTAGCTGGGGGTCGATACCGGTAACTGCAAATGACGTTAACGTGTTTTCTAAAACCAAACACGACGCGAGAGCTATTATTGAGTATGTAAAATCTTCGATTTGAAACAATTTGACTCGTCTATTATGTCGAATGAAAATCTTTAGAAATTGAACAAAAATCATCCGAGTCAACGGTTTTGCACTCTCAAAATTTTCTTATTGTTTGGTTTTGGTAAGTACCTACGTGGTTTTGTTTCTTTGACGAAGCTATATCGACTCGGCACTCAAAAACTGAAGAGTCGACACAGTTTCGTCAAAGAAACAAAACCACTAACTGGCGAAGCCTCTCAGTCCACAGTGGATATTTGGACGGAAAGATACCCTTCGGCCTCATCTCTGCCGCTATCGGAGTGCCTCCCTCCTGGACATGACCTGCCATGGCTTATATGGAAGTCTTTAAACAGACTCAGGACTCTCGTAGGCCGAAGCAAGGAAAACATGTTTGGGTGGGGCTACTGCTCGGAGGTGGCCTGCCGGTGCGGTGTCTCTCCCCAAACCATGACGCATCTCCTGTCTGCACGCTCATGGACCTCTATGAAGTTAGGAGCTCTGCGGAGTTTTGGTCCTCTGAAGTTTGATAATAACCAGAGTCGACTCGCAAAGAAGAAGTACCTACGTTAACGTATTTTGAAGTTACGCAATAGACCCCCTTTGTACGCGAGGTTTACCATAAAAACTAGTGAGTTCCATAGGTTTCAGTAGGCTTGTACATGAACGTCGCTGGTTTTCAGTGAAAAGCGAGCATTATGTGCGAGTGCATCGCTCACGGCGCGTGGTATGAACCTTGACTTCTATAGATACTATTATTTATTTTGTCCCGGACTTGATTTCTTTACGTAAACATAGAGGTGTTTTTTTTTAGAATATACCGCAGTAGTTTGGCAGGTGTAGCTAAGTCAGGAGTTCTATTTTCGAAATCTATAATTCAATCACTACTGGAATTTTCGAAAATTATTTACGCGCCGCGCCGTTCAGCCATTTTGCGAATTGCATATTTTTAATGGTTATCATATTTTTATTTTTGTATTATTTTAATGATATTATCCGTCGGGCTTTTGGAAGTGCCAATGTCGCAGCTTGTTTGGAGCCAAATGGTCTTCTGCGTGACGACGGTAAGAGGCCCGACGGAATGACCCTCATCCCGTGGAGGATGGGTCGGCCGTTGGTTTGGGACGCCACCTGCGTAGATACGCTAGCGCCGTCCCATCTTCCACTATCATCTAGTGGTGCATGTGGTGCAGCTACATCAGCGGAGTGCCTCAAGCGGCGCAAATATAATGGCCTAGATAAAGGTTACATGTTTGTGCCGTTTGGGGTAGAGACGCTGGGGCCGTGGGGGCCGGGAGCTTTCGAAATTTTTAAGGATTTGTCGAGGAGACTAAAGGAGGCAACGCTTGACCAAAATGCTGGCTTGTATTTTGGACAAAAAATTAGCATTGCAATCCAGCGAGGGAACGCGGCCAGCATTTTGGGCACGTTGCCCCAAACTGTAGATAATTTTTAGTTTTAACTTTCTTTTTATTTTAATTTAGTATGTATAAATAAATCATTAACTAAAACTTAATTGTACAAGTACAGATGGTGGAATTAATGCCACAATATTGGCATTCTACCAGAGTTTCTTTTTATTACTGAGTGAGCCAACAGGCTTACAGTAATCGTGGTTATTGGTAGGGCGACCAATAACCACTGTAGCGTAGCCTAGCATAGCCTTTTCCGGGGTCCTTTAGGAAAACCATAGAATGTTCCTTCCTTCTTCCCATTTTTATTCTATTAACTGTTTCTAGCTACGCCAAAATCTGTAAATTTCACGCCCGTCTAAAACACCTTGAATTTTGGAAAAAGCTCCCTTCCTATGTTTGAACCCTGGTTTTCATCTGATCAGACTGACAGACTTTCGTATTTATTTTATACTAGCTTTTCCGCAGCTCCGCCTGGGTCAAAAAGTAGCCTATATTTGACCCCGGGTCTTCAACTATATTCATACCAAATTTCATCAAAATCCGTTTAGCGGTTTGGCCGTGAAAGCGTAACAGACAGACAGACAGACTTTCGCATTTATAATATTAGTATGGATGGATATAGATGGAGGTATGCATGGACATGGATGCTATTGCTAGTTTTACCTTTGTTAAGAATCATTTGTTAAGACCACGTTAGCTAAAAGATGTTGCGCCTCGTTCTTTCACGCTAAATATCGAATACTAGAGAAAGAGGCGAAACGTATTTTAACTAACATGTGCTTAACGAACGATTCTTAATACAATGCAAATAAACACAATCCTAATACGGGTTACGGTTAGTGTCAATACTAGATTTGATATCTTTGGTTTACATTTTAATATCGAGCGAACTAATTCTACGAAATAAGTCTGACTGAAATTAGCTCAGCCTTCGAGGGTTATTAATACCCGGAATCTCGGGTTACCTGTATTCATTTTAATACATTATCTGTGTATCTTATAAATAAATATACAAATTATTCGTGGAAACTGTAGGTGGCTTGGCGATAATTCCGCCTTCGTAGCTCACTGTATTTGTTAATCTGTTTCTGCATTGTTATCTGTTTTGGTGCATTATAGAGTATTTTGTATTGTATTGTAATGTGGCTGTCTTAGTTGAGAATGATTATTAGATTATATTTCTATTCTTCTTCTCCACTTGCGCTTCGGAAGTGGTGATAAAATGAATATAAGAAAATTGACGTCAATAAGTGGATTTTATATCCTCTATGGAAAATAAAAGTAAATTAAAAAAAAAATGTTTGATTTAAACGAGGAGTATCAAAATTAAGGGGATTATAAATAAAAATGCATATCAATTACATATTCTGTTTTCATATTTGTAACTACCATATTTATTGCAAAAAAAGTTTCATTTATTGCGAATAAAATAGTTTATTTTATTTGTCGACAGTCATGTTTTATACTTTAAAAAACCAGCTATTATTATTATTTTATTTAATTTTATTTATTGAAAATCTCAGATCAAATTTCTCCTTCCGGGATCTTGATCCCCGTCTGCGAGCATCTCACCACCTAAAGTTGAACATACCTGTATGCTCCTCACAGTGTTACGCCAACTCCTTCTCAATTCTCGCTGCAAATCTCTGGAACAAGCTTCCTTTGGAGATAAAAGAGCTGTCTTCTCACTCTTTCAAATCTCGGGTTAGGGAATACTACGAACGATCGGACTTGAGCTGAGGTTACTGTTTTTATGTGTAATTGAATTTGTATGTTAGATGTAAGTCTATGCACCTAAGATTTCTTTGCGTGTTGTGCCCTCTTCTGTGCCCATATGTCTATGTCCTATGTTAGTTTGGTTGACTGGAAGAGATCCCTATTTGGGATAAGTCCGCCTTTTGTTGTAACCTGTATTCTGATACTATGTTCTTTGTGTACAATAAAGATTTTTACATATTTTTTAAATCGTTTGGTCTTACAAAAACACCAGCTATATATCACCAGTGAACATCCCTGATGCACTATTAAGTGAACTCGCCTCAACAATATCAGACTAACTAAATTAGAATTCACGTCAGGAAACTTCGCTGTACTAACAATATCATACTTTACTACATACAGGGTGCAAAAATACTGTGACGTCCGGTTTGGGAGTAAACCAATCCCGAGTGACTTCCAAAGCATTTTCAAAAGTACGAATACGTATACATATAAGGTGGATTCAAAAACATTGGCATAATTTCCGCTGATGAAAGTTTTGTATAGAATCGACTCAATGTGACCGAAAATATTAGTAGTTCCATACTTTTTAACAATACTTACCTAAAATAAGTAACAGCTTTTTTTCGGTAAACTATAAGGTGCTCATATTTATGAGAATTTTCATCAGTAGAAATTCTGCCAATGTTCATGAATCCACCCAGTAGTTCATATATAATAGGTCACATAAACAGTTAAAATATACCAAAAAATTATATAGAAACTTTGGGCAATTTTGCGGAAATTTACGGGAATTTTGGGAATATTCCCCTAAATTTCCAAATTGGAATATTTCGGCAAATGGGAATATTCCCAGCGGCATATCACTCACAAGGCACAGGGAATCCCCACTCTCGCAATTAATGAGAATGAAAAATTACATATGTTTCAGCTGTGTCAAAGGTAAAGTAGTTTTTAAAACAACAGGGAAACACGTTTAGTTTTATTCTAAATACACACTAGCTCAGGCAACATGAAGTGAATAAAGATTTAATTTATATATTTAAAAGTCGTTAGGTATGTTCAACACCCTGTATACCAAGATGTTAATGTAGGCTTCTTCAAGCTCCCATTTAACAAACACATTACTTCTTACAATATTTGTTTTTTATTTATTAAGCTTAGTCACAAAACATGTCAATGGCGAACTTCGGAAACTCGAATTTGAATCCATTCGTGTGCATTTCAAACTTGCAAGATTTGGTTTCATACGTGAAAAGATGCTGTTTTCTAGGCGTGTATATTCAAAATTGAACCCCGAAACAGAGTATAAAAAAGAATTTCTTAATATTTAAATAGCGTGCAAATTCAAAAATCTAACTCCAGGTTAAGTTTGAATTAAATAATATCTTACTAAATATGGCAACCTCAGCTTTGTCTTACCCGACTTCGTATCCCTTACTCTGGTATAGACACGCGTAGTGCATGTTTTGTACAATGTGCATAAGCTCATATAGCGATAGTGCCGGGAGTGTTCATGTGTGGAATCTTTAACAATTGTTAGTGGCGCTGACACGCTGTTTCTCAAAATGAAGTCGTATAAATAATATTTTAAACCAGTTTAATTTTTGTAGGAAAGCATCAACGTTCTAAATCGTAATTAAAACTAAGTGAAAAACTAAACTTAAATCAAAATGAACTAATAAGTAACTAAAGAATAAAGCTTATGGCCACAGAATTATAAATAGCTATGGCTTTGTAATTCCCTCTACTCTGTGCACCCTGGTGTCAGAGTTCTTTTGTAATTATTACAATTTTGTAATGAAGACTTAGTAATAAATTTAAAAAAATGTGCGAATTACATCTGTTGATTACACGACGACGACGACAACAAAGTTAGGCTTCTATAGCTACCAGCTATAGTTTGCAGGGATTTGACATGAGAAAGAGATGACTGGAGGACAATGGGGGAATACCTTGTTCAGCAGTGGGACAGTAGAACTAATGACTTTATACTAATATTATAAAATTATAGTAATTAGATTAGACTACCCCACTAGCTATTTCATTTGTGAAATTTCTCAAGGTTGCCTGGAAGAAATTCCTTTGCGATATAGGCCGCCTTTTGCACATGAATTTTAAAATTGCATGTAACTTACCTTATTATTTTTTCTTATGCAATAGAGGGTTTTGTATTGTATTGTACTTAAAAACTAATGCATAAATGGAAAACTTATCGGTTGGCTAAAAAAGTGCTCATCGGTCTACCGTAGTATCAATTCTTCTTCTTAGCGAGTCGACACCGTAGTATCAATAAGCCTCATCGAATTAAAAATTAATAACATTTAAAAGTGGGTAGGTAAACCAATTTAAAATATTCAATTATTCATGTGTTCTCAATAATAAGTGATTTTTTTTTTACAAAGTCATGTGGAAATCTATGATATATGAGGAATGATAATATATGTGTTATAATTATATTTCACAGCCTTTGGTGTCGAGACACTAGGCCCATGGTGCGCCGGTGCGCGGGGTCTTCACAAGGAGATCAGTAGACGCCTAAAAGAGGCAACGGGTGACCCTCGCGCTGGCAGCTTTCTCGCTCAGCGAATAGCCATAGCTATTCAACGCGGGAATGCTGCCTGCGTGATGGGAACTCTGCCCAGGGGACCTAATTTAGATTTAATTTAGTTTATTTTTCTTTTCTTTGTGTATAATTTAATTAGTTAAATTAAATCATTGTTTTCAACCTAAATAAATAAAGTAAATCATATATGTGTTTAGAAGTCATAAACAGTTAATATCAATAAAATGAAAATTAGCGACAGCGGAAATAACTATGTAGTCTCTTAATCGTACGTACTCTTCGATTATAATATTTATTAATTTTGTTGACCTAAAGCACACATTCTTTCACATCGATCAGGCCAATCAACCCTGCACCCTGCGGTATAAATATAGTTGAAGACCCGGGGTGTTTGACTCCGGGCTATAAGCTACTATTTGACGCAGGCGGAGCTGCGGGAAAAGCTAGTAAGAAATAAAGAGGGAAATATTTCTTGCAATCAATTTCTATTCAAGCTCTTTTTTAATCTTTTAATACGATAGTTAGCCCGAAGGCAGATTTTGAAAATTCTTTGTTAATTTCTCGTTGCCTTTATATAGTTTGCGACTGACTGGCTTCAAAGCATTTAATATAAAATTATTGTGTAACTGTTGTTTATGAAAATCCTAGATTTTATTGAGAAGAAACACGCTTTTAAAAGTCTTCTCGGATAATACATTTCAGCCACTACCTCAAAACAGGTTGTTTATCATTTTTATATTAAAACTACTGAAAAATTGAGTGAGCGGGGCATATAGCACGGAGAACCGATGGTCGATTGGGTAGAAAGGTTGGACAACTATCGATCTGATGGTCAGATGATCTGAAGAAGGTCGCAGGTACTGCTGGATGCAGTTGCCTTCAAATTAGTCATTCTACAAATCCTTGCAGCAGTGGACTAGCAGCCGCTGAAATGATGATGATAATAACTGCAAAATTGATTCTGAAAAGGGTTTTACCACGTGATTTTTCGCGGCATGTGTAAATCGTATACAATTTTTACTTTCAACCGAATTTGGTTTAGTATTTAAATTGTGAGTATTCTGACATGTTTCCTTGCTTCGGAAGGTTGGCAAGACTGTTGACTGATGGCCGTCAAAGGAATCCACGTTAGAGGCCGATGGGCTGATGAATATGAATCCATACTTCCATCCATACTATCCATACTAATATTATAAATGTGAAAGTGTGTTTGTTTGTTTGTTTGTTCTCTTTCACGTCAAAACGGAGCAACGGATTGATGTGATTTTTTGTGTGGAGATAGTTAGAGACCTGGAGAGTGACATAGACTTCCGTGACACAAACGGAATTCCACGCGGGCGAAGCCGCGGGCACAGCTAGTATTTTTATATGGTTCCCGCAGCTCCGCCTGCGTCAGAAAAGAGCCTATGTTTGACACCGGGTCTTCGACTATATTCATAGCAAATTTCATCAAAATCGTACAAGCGTAACAGACAGATAGACAGACTTACTGCACTTATAATATTAGTATAGTTATTGATAAAATTCCATAATAACTCTCGGACTTACTTTAGTGCAAGTCGAATCAGTGTGATATAGTAAATATATTTATTAATTTGATGATAATTCAAAATATTTTTCAGCCTTTTTAATCTCAATTTGGGAACAACTGTCCTGTAGGGAGCGGTGTGACAAAGAACTCTTGAAAGCTTCGCCGCGCCGTCTGCCCAGATACAGCACAACATTTATCTCAAAATCTACCACTAAAATTGTTTCTAATTAGTTTTTAGGATTCACAATTAAAATAGCATTATTAGATGATGTTTAATTATTTAAAAATAGTTTTTTTATTTCAATGTAGGTAAGTGACAATTTGAAAAGCATATTTTTTAAAGAATCACGGACCAATGACAACTAAAATAAGTTTTTTCTTTTTCATTGTTTTTATTTTACATTTTCAAGAGTATAAGCCTAATAAGCTAAGAGCATCAGTACTATTTTATATTTATCTGACATCGAGATGACTCGATATGGAACGATATGTATAACGTTATTTGATAACTGGTTGAGTCATTTAATAGTTATAATACTCGTAGAATTTAGAGACAATACCATAGATTAAATAATTTCTTTAGTATGATAAATATTTATTATTAAAGTAAATGTTAAATTTAAGTATCGGCTGTTTAATTAAAGAGCGAATCACTTGATTACCGCATTTAATCAGAGTTTTGTGAACGTTAACATCAAAATGTTATTTTAACTAAAGTTTTAAATATAAACAGGCGTCCTAAATTCAAACAAACATTTGTGATTAATTTAAGCTAAATATAATTTATCTAGCTAGACGATTATTATGTAATAAGCTTAAGATAAACCAGATCTCAAAAATTCGTAAACTCTAGTTTTTTAATGTAAACAAAATTTAGCTTCGCACTTTACTATGGCGACCTTCAGTTAACTATAACCGCGGGTTAGCTGTTATTCTATTCAATAAAGTTAATTTAACCATACTTTCATACTAATATTATAAATTCTGTCTGTCTGTTACGCTTTCACTGCCAAACCGCTGAACGGGTTTTGATAAAATTAGCTATGAATGTAGTTGAAGACCCGGGGTCAAACATACGTTTCTTTTTGACGCAGGTGGAGATGCGGGAAACAGCTAGTATTATATCGTCGTTTCAGCCGCAATCAGTCCACTGCTGGTCTTAGGCCTCCCCAACTTAAGGGGTTGTTGCCATACTCGCCACGCTTGGCAGGCGGGTTGGCGAGCGCAGTTTCAACGGTTTATTTTACTTTCGACACTGCTGCCCATCGGAAGCTTTCTTAAGCTAGGGAAGGGTGGGATGTGGTTGGGTTTGGGGAAAGGATGAGGTACTAGTATGCTACTGACTCGGATGGACATGGGTTGACTCAGTAGCAGCTCGGGTAAGTCGGGCTCGCGTACCCGTGTGTTATGTATCCAAGCCATCGGATAGATGCTTGAACACAACACCCCTATAAGGATATTATAGTATTATATTAGTGATAGTATTATATATTTGTTAGCTATAAGTATAGCTCTATATATTTTTTTTCAATCTCCCATACAAAGTCCTGTCAACTGATCACTTATTTGTATAGAATGTCGAATTTTCGTTATCACTTATTTTTTTTTATTTGAAATAAAATGTTCTAAATAAAAGAATCGAATAAAATACTAGCTTCAGCAGCCGCTTCACATGTGTACTTAAATCCCATGGAAACAGTATACCGTGATGTAAGGTATCCCTATTTCCTTCTCAGTGATTCTCAGACCATGTATAAAAATTAAACATATGAATTTACTTTCTCCTTTATAATATTAGTTAAGGATATATGTCATCTAGATGGTGGTATGACATATTTAATGTAATATCTAATACAAATATCCATCAAGAGATAAGCAATCTAGTAGATAATAATGGGATCAATAATCTACGAAATCACACATTATTTCAATCGATTTCTTTCTTTGCGCCTAAAATAAAACTTGTAAATCCATATCCATACTTCCCATTGAGTAATTACAAAGAGGAGATGCCGTTTGAAATGGCGCAGTGATATGATCATTGGCGCCTCGCCCACACAAAAAATGAGCGGAGCTTGTCATTGCTCGTGCTCCATGATTGGAGCGACGGCCGAAACCAAGCATCCCGCACGTCTGCCTTCCGCCCCGTGTAGCCTCACAAACACTTTCTTACAAAACGCTTATTACGGCATCTCCTCTTTATAATTACTCTAAACATACTTCCATACTAATCTTTTTAATGAGAAAGTCTGCCTGTCTGTCCGTCTGTCTGTTACGCTTTCACGGCCAAGCCGCTGAACTGATTTTGATGAAATTTGGTATTAATAAAGTTGAAGACCCTGGGTCAAACATAGGCTACTTTTTGACGCAGGCGGAGCTGCGGGAAACAGCTAGTTAATAGTTATTGATATTTGTGGTTACAATGGGTTCTTTTTCTGTTGTTTAAAATTGATAAGAAACTTACTATAATATAATATAACAAGTTTTTGAATTATTTATCAATCAACAATTAAAATCAATGCCTTACTAGGTTTTTAATAGGGCCTTTCGGTCGCCTACGTCAAGAACTGGGACCGAGCCCTAAATGTTAGAGTTATTTAGACCATAGCTGTAACCCTTTAGGTACAAATGAAAAAAAGGATGATATTTCTTAATGATACTCGTATCACATTCTGACACCTACAGCATTGCTATGCAAGCATGATGTAAATTGAAAAGGTTTTATGAAAAAATTCGCAGATTCAATATAATTTTTGTGTTTTTTTAATAACCATGTTAAGTAGGTATGGAAGCAAACAATTTTATTGTAAAAAAATTGATAGGTTCTATAGATTTGTACTAAATATCTTTGATTGATACCAAAAGGTGTTATAGGGTGTATGTACTATATGTCTATGGTAGCCGCCAATTTTTTCAATTTTTTTAACCTAATTTTATTGATAGAGTATTTTTGCGGGTTTTTAAAGCTAATTTTTATGATTTTATGATTGGATCTTTTGATTGTTTAATTCTGATAAAATTAACTTATATATCATACTAGGTGTTTTCCGCAGCTCCGCCTAAAAAGTAAGTAGCCTATGTTTGACCCCGGGTCTTCAACTGTATCCATACCAAATTTCATCAAAATCCGTTCAGCGGTTTGGCCGTGAAAGCGTAACAGACAGACTTTCGCATTTATAATATTTAAGTATGGATGCTGCAGCAACTGGAAGTTTGCGGGATACTCAACTCCTAATCAACTTACAGCAGATGAAGCATGTTTGAATTATGCTCTGTCTCGTTCTTTCACTCTAAATCATGGATAAGAGAGACAAGGGTTAAACATATCTTTGTTAAACTCTTATATTTTTAATGAACAGCGTGGTTTAGTAGATACCACACTTGTCGCAGTTCTGTATGCCTCTCTGTTCAATACCAAAGGGAGTTTATTAAATGAAAATAAACTTGTGTCGCAACACGTTTACAGGAAAGTATCCGTGCTAGTATTTGAATATTTTCAAGCATATTTCCTCCATTTCTTCACAGCCAAAAAGTAGCCAAAGTTTTACTTTTTTAATTTATGTATGAAATAGCGCAATAAAGTTAAACATTAATTAATAATAAATAAATATTTAAGCATGGCATCCGCGGAAGACCAGCGCCATGGCCCACACCATGACATTATGCTGAGCGGATACCATTTTGGTACATACAATTTCTTTTTATATTCTTTTCTGAACCTGCAAAATAGTTATGTATCAATTAAAGATTTTTTTCTTTCTTTCTAAATTTATTTTCTTTATTGATTCGATCACAAACAATTATTTTACATTGATTAATTTTTCAAAATTATTTTACTCAGCACACAGTACAGAATTAAATAAATGATTTTGTGCTACATACATAATGTGAGAAAAAGAAAAGGATCAGCATGGCTATCTAAAAAGGAAATACCGCCAGCCTTCTGGGTACATTACACTGTGATGGCAGCGATTTGGGATCCATTTTTTATTTAATTTAATAAAAAACCTTTTTCATTTTCATTATTTATCAATGTCTCTTTTTTTAATAATTACATATTTTTAAGTTATTGTAATATAGAATATAAATTATACCTATATAAGATAAGTTAGTTAGTTGTTTCAACTATAATTTTTATGTGTAAGTAACACAGACAAATATATTTTTTTTCTCTTTCGTAACTTCGATTAAAAGAGAAAAAAAAAACTTTGGCAAAAAAATTGTCTGAGAAAGCTAGCCTTGCAACGAACAATGTCAATACTAGTATCGATAGCAGACAGCTAATAATTTACTTCAAACGAGAAATGCAGTACTGAATACTAACATAGAGTGACAGACAAACCCCGTGGCTTATTATTTATTATGTTATCCCCGCTTTTTTTTTATCCGACTGCGCCAGAAGGACGGTTATGTTTTAAGAGGGTATGTATAATTGTTAACCACTCTCTGCAGCCTGAACGGCTTCATGGATTTTAGCATGAAATGTGTCATTAGATTCGTATTTATTGTAATAGTGACACTGGGTATATCAAAAATAATTAAACTTGGTGATTTTTTTCGGGTTTCGTTCATTTCCAAATTACACATAAACGTTTTTTAGCGATTTGATGCTCTATTTAAATTTTCTTTTGTAGTTTAATTATTTATTTATTTAAGTAAACATAAACTTGTTACAATAAAATTATTAATATTATCGATGCCTTTCAATCTCATTCAAAATTAACATGCGTCGGAATTGCCATCTAAAAAAACATTAAATACTAGCTGTTTCCCACAGCTTCGCCTGCGGCGGCGGTTCGGCCTTGAAAGCGTAACAGACAGACAGACTTTCGCATTTATAATATTAGTATGGATTTACTCGTCATAAACAGTAGCAAAAATCTTTGTATTGCAATCAAAGGAAAGTGCAAATAATGTGATTTGTAACAAACATTTAAATAAAAAACTACACGTTGATAATTTGCAGTCGTAATAAACTACATAATCTATTCCGGGATAGTTTTTAAATATTTGTTTTAGTTTAGTTTTTATTTAATGTTTATGGGTCTTAGTAGCGAAATAAATAAAAATTGTAGACCGTCCAAACAAAACTCAAAGATATCCTTCGGTAACCTGGATTAGTGTTTCGTTGAAAAAATGATCAAACTCTTATGGGGTTCTAGCTGTTTCCCGCACCCCCGCCTTCATCAAAAAGTAGCCTACGTAAGTAGTACTAAGTAGACAGACAGACTTTTTCATTTATAATATTAGTATGGATGTTTCTGAGTCGCTTTTATAAATAAATTCGAATGCGACATTTGTCGAATAAGAAATGGCGGACTTAAGGACCGTTCAAACTGACGCGAATGGCGCGCGACTGGCGGGACGCCCATAGAAATAAGAATCGGCTGAAGTGCCGTAGCGTATGATAAAGTTAATTGGCCTGCTAATGACACATAGTATATATTCTTATTTCTGTGGGCGTCCCGCCACGCGAGCGGGATTCGCGTCAATGTGAACGGTCCTTTATACGGTTTTCTGTCCTAAGCCTTGATATTTTTTTGACGTGACAACGTCTAATAACTTGATACTACGGGCTGCATGCACGAAAAAGACGTCATTGTCCCGTTACGCTCATTGTCGCGTTCCGCAAGCGAGAGCGCGGCACGAACGAGAGAGAGGCATGATCATGTGCATTATACTACTGTAATGTTTGACGTTGTCACGTCAAACTACCGTCCGTAAACCGACTTTACAGACAACCAATTTTTTTCTAGAAATCTCGAATTCGACTTATTTCTAAAGTAGCAGACTCATATACATGGAGCCCGATTTTCGAAAAGTGTGACTGATGCAAAATTGGCGAGTCGAATAATTTTTGTTCGACATCGAAACTTTTTTACGACATATGAGTAGGTATATTTAAAAAATAACGCTCCTGTGCCATTATAGTTTTCTGTAATCTGTACATGAAACTGACAAATGAAATAACCTAGCAGCAGCAGCAGCACTCATTAAAAAGGTTCAGTGAAAGGATGGTGCAACAATTTGTAGCTTAGTTTTCAAACTTTTCAAGCTTATTCCGGCGTCAATAGCTCTTTGAAATCGTTTTGTGTCACTTTTAGTACTTCATTTTTAATTTTAGTCTAGTTTACAATTTAAAGCCCGAGTTAAGCTATGTTGCAAAAGGGTAGTTTATTGTACTTTATTTATTATCGTGTAAGACAAAATGTAAAGAATTAAATCTATTATTCTACAAATTTTTTATCCAACGGGAACTAAATGTTACACAGCAGTTGTGCAGTATCTGTCAAATCATAAAATAAAATGTTTTGCATCTCGTTTCTTCACGCTAAATATCGAATAAAAGAGAAAGGGACGAATGAAAAAAAAATGTGATTAATAAATTATTTTTAATACGAGGGTTACAATTCTTGAACAATTTTACGGCGACAGGATTCTCTGTCCTGGGTTATCGCGGAAAGATTATTCATATTCCTCCTTATACTGGATTTCCACGTGGCGAGAGGCATGCCTCATTCTTTCGACCTCTCCGATATGTCCATTATCTTCTTGGCAAGATGGTTAACATTCCGCATCAAGTAGCCACAGTCTAGCATGTGCTAGTTAATGATCATAATGTCGGTTTGTCATAATGATAGTCCGGAACCATGAGGCTGAAAAGCGGTTCCAAAAACCTCTGACCCCAGGGTCAAACGATGAATGAATTAATGGTGAGAAAAACCGAAGATTTGAAGAGAAGACACGAACGAGTGAAACCGGGAGTAGCCGCTCGTATTTTTTATTGTTATTACCAATAACAATTAAATAATCAAGTGTAGAATCCATAAGCTAACAACACATTAGCTTATCAAATGTCTAGGTCTAATTTAAAAAAATAAAGTTGATGAGCACGCTAAAAGCGAGGACACGTTGAGTCGATTATATCATTGTTTAGTCAGATTCGTGGAACGAGTTGCTAGATGGCTAATTTGTTTGCTGGACAAACAACAGACCCTACTAATGGTCCAACTTCTATGTTTAATCGAGTACGGTGTGAGAATAAATTCAAGCGAGTTTGCAATACAACATTTCAGAAAAAAAAATTAGTTGTGTTTATCAATTATAACACGTGACTCCTCAGGAGGTGGTGGTTGAAAATCAGTGCTAGTCATGCTGGCATGTCCAGCTTAACACTCAGCCGCCACCAATTGAGACGTCTGTCTCGCACTGTATCTATCTTATACTTTTGCATTATAAGACTTTCCCTGTAAGTGATTGATTCATCAACAAGGTTATTATATTCTACGATCTTTACTTGCTTTAATTTCTTTTTTGCATTTATTGATAATCTTTCTTCAAAAATGAAAGCATTTGCGACGATTAAAATATAATTTTGAATCGAATAGGATGCCTGAGTATTTAATTTTGTTACTTTTTGTTTCAGGTAAAAATAATGAATTGTCATCAAAACGAGATTTCAGTGGTTTGTATTTCCTGACTGAATCAGGTCAATCAAATGATCAGTATAGTATATATTATATATTTTTTTATTTTCCAACCAGACTTGTACAGAATGCTCTTAGTATGTTCGCCAATATTTAATATATTTTTACTTATGGAACCAAAAAGTTTCTCTAAAGAAATAACATTAAATCATGTTACCCACATGATATGCATGAATTGTTTTTATTTTTTATTCATCAAACGAAACATTCTAGATAATTTATGGATAACAATGGTAGGGCTACAGGATGAGGGGACTGCCTGTTTGACCGGCGTTAACGATATGCACGGTCACATAGCAATTTACAACCATTTGTGACAAAATGGTGCCTTCAATTTTTATAGGCGTTTTGAGGGATTTACGTCACAGAGTGATTAGTTTAATATTAGAAGCGTTTTAATTTAGTTTTACTTGTTCTTGTTAAGAATAAAATTGAATTTTACCATTTACGTCCCGCTTCTGGGCAAATGTCCTGAAGCGGGACGTAAATGTCCATCTTTCTTCACGAAAGCCAACTCAAACAACGTAAATGGTTAAAAATATTAGTCTGCATCAACGAGTCTTTGTTATTACTAGTATACTTGATAGGGCATCGATAGGGTTAACTGCTATTGTAGTCCAGAGGTTAAGAGGTTAAAGTTTTTGTCTGCAGACTTCATAGGTCATTGGTTAAATTGCGATCATTTATATAAAGTGGATTACACAGTCAATGGAAACTGTACACCCTGGTGTCAAAGTTTTTCAAAACCGCCTTTCGACCTCCGACGTTTACGATCACGAAATGACAGCCGGGACCAACGATTTAATCGGCTTTCGGAATATGCTTTCCATACTTTTTTTAGTTGTTTCCAGTTTGGTTAGGACATTACAGGCTTGAATCAACAGATTGACTAATAATAAAGATGATTGCGTGCTTGCCATACACATCTCCTGTCTTGTCCTGCGTGCCCAGCCACCTGCATGCTCGGGGACCTCTAAGAAGCCACTGACAATGCCTTGTCGGTGGCGGAGTTTTGGTCCTCTGAAGTTTGAGAATAGCCAGAGTCGACTCGCAAAGAAGAAGAAGAATTGCGTGCTTCGGAAGCATCTTAAGCTGTTGGTTCCGGCTTTCATCAGGTGGTCGTAGAATGAACCACGGTAAATGCCGACAAGCGGTTCTTAAAAATTATGAAACCAGGATGTATCTATTGCAGGCTCGATTGCGATTATTTACCTACTTATGCATTATAAAACTTTCAGTTCCATTTTGCTCCAGAAAGTGGATACAATACATGATCAAACACGAATTTATACAAAGCAAAAAGTGAGTAAAAAGTTCCTTATCGAAGAAACTTTGTTACAGTATTTTTTGATTGGCTGCATCAAAACAACCTACAGTTATTTTTGATCATTTAGTTTACTACTCCAAGAATTTCTTACATCTTTTTTGGAATAGAATATATTGTCTATTTATATAATTAGTTAACTTACCTATTCACGTCTAGGCCTAGAGTGTTAATAATGCTTAGGCTTACACTATCTGCTTTCGCACAAACTTTCAAATCAAAATGACTCCGGGTATGGGTGACTTTAACCATACCAAATTTCTTCAAAATAGCTGAACCGATTTTGCTAAGATTGACAGGCATGTTTTAATTTAAATATCAGAAACGTGTGTCTATATTTGTAAATAATTCTTAATTTATTTAATTTTGTGATTAATTATGTGGGTATTTCATCAAATAGCTAGCTAAATTTGAGTTAATGTAATTTATCTTTATTGGTGTGTACACCTTTGACGTTAAACTCCGAAGCATAATAAATTAAACTTATGACTGTAAATAAAAGAAATTAAACTCTCTACATCATAACATAGTATAAAACAAACGCTTTCCGATCTCTGCTGCTTAAACCTTAAAAAGAACGGAACGGATTTTGATGCGGTTCTTTTAAATAGATAGAGTGTTTCAAAAGGAAGATTTATATGTATAACACATGTATAATATAGTAGAGAAACGCTGATAAATTTAGAGGTATTAATGTGATGTCGTAAATTGACACATTTTTGCGCTTACATTGCAAACGCTGGCTGTACCATAAGATATAGATCAAAATAATGTACAACAGTATTGTACATCTTAAAAATTGTCTAACTTTTCCAGTTACATGGTAAAGTATACTTAATAGTTTAAATAGACTTTGAAAAAATCTAGTCTATTATTTATTATATTTACTAAGATTTTTGCCATTTCTAAGATATCACTATATTGTTCTTAAGTGTATAAAAAATAATATATGGAATTTGCGACACTCGAAATACGCACTTTGTTACATTTGTAAATAACAAATGAAGGCGAGAGAACGAGCTTAGCGAATTCAGTTTGTCAAGAATTACAATATTTCGACGAATGCATTATTTGAACTGTGTAGAATAATATGTAACCTATATGAATTTATATTTTTCTAAAGGAATCATGTCTGGAGAAAAGTGTAGCTAGATTAGTTGACCGAGCGTGAAGTATACTTTAAATATTTCAGTGGTATGAATTTTTGTTCCCAAATTGTTTGTAAAGCATGCTCAACAAAATTAAATGAAGATACAAAAAAGAATTGGGTTAATTTTTTTTTCAGTTATTTACTGTATTTATTAAATGTTTTTCACTTTAGGGTTCCGTTTATCTGTATTAATCTCATAGCAAAAATAGGTCGCAGTACATCATCATCATGAAAAAAATTTTTTGGTAGAGTTGTGTCTGTCGTACTTTGCCGAATCTAAATCTGAATAACGGAAACACAGACGAATAACATAAAATGCTTGAAATGTGGAGTTAATCTTTCTTTTGCATAAGACAGAAATTGTTCATGTAACTATTGTCGTATGAAAAAAAGCCTAAAGTCCTTAGGAAGAGAGAACTTCTTGTACTAATGTAAAAACTAACTACCCATTATTATTTGGAGCGTCATTTTTGAGTCTGTTGAATAAGAAAATAGTGAAAAAATGTACTTATAAAGAAATATCAACTTTCCAAAAGCCGGGAAATCGATATCTATACTATAAATTTAAATTATATTTTATTAATATTACTAGTGGTTCTGTGAGAACAGTAGACCTCGCGAGCCCTTACAACATGTTCATGTTTATCGTATGAAAAGTGTTTCAGACAAAAAGGTCTTAATAAGAATAACAAAAATATCATTTTTGTAAAATTTTTGAAATAACTGAGATATGAGACTTTTTAAGTTTCAACCCCCCATATTTCCGCAATTTTTTTTAATTACGAAAAAAAAGACTGAACAAAAAAATTCTATACTACGTATTACCCAACCTGCTCACAAAATTTCATTAAAATCGGTTAAGAAATGCGACCTGTAGGCGAGAACAGACGTGGTGTTGTATCAAAAAATGAACTGGCGAGTGATAGGGAAGAATGGAAAAATTTCTACCTATGAGCCCAACTCTTAAATTTATGAATGAATTAAACAATAACAGGGATGGTATTTAGTTTGCCAAAAACACATTGAGAAACTTTTATTTTCGATGCTCCAAAAGCGGATAC
This sequence comes from Euzophera pinguis, assembly GCA_947363495.1. Classification (NCBI taxonomy): domain Eukaryota; kingdom Metazoa; phylum Arthropoda; class Insecta; order Lepidoptera; family Pyralidae; genus Euzophera; species Euzophera pinguis. Next base: position 18,381,871 of record OX376154.1, read on the forward strand.
AATCCCATAGACACAGACTCGTATCTAACCCTTTAATTGTGAAGACAATTATACCTGGTCTCATTAGAACATTCATTAATGAGGGGGTAACTTCATACGGCGGCTTCACAACGGTTTAGTTATACATCATATTGTTTGCGGTTAACCCTTCATCAAAACAGGGATGTTTTAAGTTTCGATTAAGTGTTGATTTAGAAATTTTGACTTCGATTGCGCTTTTGTATACTGTTCTGCTTTCGTATTGTTATTAATTGCAAGAAGGTGTAAATAAATAAATAAAATACCTATCTCAAAATTGGTTTTGTTAACATTTTTTTTAAACTATCGCAGAATTGATTCAGAAATGTTATGATGCAGCTATAAGCAAACTTTTTTTAATTTTTTTCTCGATAGTAAAAAATGTGAATTTAAGTTTTTTTTTCAGTAAACACATTTTGTTAGGGAAAAGAACAAAACATGGGATAGGATATAATATTAAAACGAAATAGAATATAGTTAAAAATTTCCAAAAAAAAAAAAAAAACATTTAGAGAGTGTTTCATTCAAATTATAAGATTTTTTTTTTTTTTTTTATTTAATTTTTCCCGTACTCCCTTTTTACGATAGTTTACTTATAAGATAAAATAAAAAGTTAAATTTAATTTATTTTCATAATTTTCGGCTTCTCCAAATAATGTATTAATCATTGCATCATTATAAATTACGCTTCGGTCTTGACCTAAATCCGCTTATCAAGGTTACACCTTCAGTACAGATGTGTTTAAAATCATTCAACATGCTACTTTGTTGATAAAATAAATAAGTTTACCACAAGATTTCTGAAGTAATTTGCAAAGATAAACTGGATTTTATTATGAGTATAATCAACTTTTATTTACGTCTGATCTTAATGTTACTCTTTTTACCCGACACCGTCAAAACCATATTAAATTTATAATTTTAAAAAGAGTAGTTTATAATTTTTTTCATATGATTTTAAATTTAATATCTTGTACGGAAGTGCGGTGTGTTTCCTCAACAATATCATTGCTATGAACGTTAGGTCCGCCAGTCATAAGTAATGGAAGCAAAACAGAAAACTAGTATCCACGCTTCCATAATTAATTAATATTATTTAAATGCGAAAGTCTGTCTGTTAAGCTTTCGCGACCAAAACCGCTGAACGGATTTCGATGAAATTTAGAATGAATATAGTTGAAAACCCGGGGTAAAATATCGGCTACTTGATGACGCAGGCGGAGCTGCGAGAAATAGCTAGTACATCATAAGTTTTTTTATACAACTAAGTAGGCAAACAGGCGTACGGCCCACCTAATGGTAAGTGGTTACCGTAGCCTATGAACGCCTGCAACACCGAAGATATCACGAGCGCGTTGCCGACCTGCCCGCTCTCAGTACAGCGACCCCTCTGGAGCCTGGCGACCCTACTCACCAGCAGGAACACAACACTGCATCACAGTGTTATTTGGCTGCGGTCTTCTGTAGGGTGGAGGTTCTTCCCCAGACGGACTACTCCTTACAAAATGTCCTACTTCTCTTAAAGTGATTAGAAATTAGAATAAATTGCGGGTCAACATTGCATCACAGTGTTATTTGGCTGCGGTCTTCTGTAGGGTGGAGGTTCTTCCCCAGACAGACTACTCCTTACAAAATGTCTTACTTCTCTTAAAGTGATTAGAAATTAGAATAAATTGCGGGTGTCAAGTGACGGTAAGTGCGCTTTGTGTTGGGTGACGGTAAGTGCGCTTTGTGTTGGGTTGGTCGCGACATGGCATTACCCGGACTCTTTGTGTTGGGTTGGTCGCGACATGGCATTACCAGGACTCTTTGTGTTGGGTTGGTCGCGACATGGCATTACCCGGACTCCTCAATGCTTTGGAACACACGTTAGAGGCAGTTGTTGTGGGACTATTATTGCGATTATAATCATAATGGTCTGGTTTCCCAGTAAAAATGCTCACGGAGGTCAGACGGCAGTATAAAAATACAAATTGACATTGCGGTGGCAAAATAGGAAACTTAATAAGCCTTTGCGGAAAATGACGAGTGCATTCAGTCAACATTTCTATTGAAGCTACGTAAGCTACGATCTTCAAGTAACATCGTTAGTGCTCTGAAAGAGCTATTTACGTTTTGTTAATAAGTAGCTGCGCGAATCTTGGAACTCACCTGGCTTTTGTCGGGCAATTGCGTAACGGGACGAGGTTTGTCTTTATTTTTGCGACTAAAGTGTAGAGTTTATTAAATTGTTTAAATCGGTTTACCAGGTACAACGCAAAGTGTCACATAATACATGTAAAAATACTTATTGTATATGGCGGAGTCGGTGCCTTTTTTTTATACAACTAAGTAGGCAAACAGGCGTACGTCAGTACGTCCTGAATGATTGATGAGCTTTTTCTGTGATTTACATCAATCCATCCATACTATAATAATCTTATAAGTTAGAAAGTCAGTCTATCTATCTGTCTCTCTGTTACGCTTTCACGGCTAACCCGCTGAACTTTTTTTGATAAAATTTGCTAATATAAATTACAGTGGTTAATATAGTTGAAGTGCCGATGTCAAACAAAGGCTACTTTTAGACGCAGGCGGAGCAGCGGGAAACAGCTAGTAATCTATATTTATTTCATACAAAGTCAATAAACTTCGCTTTTAGCCACATGACTTTGTAATAATAAATAATGGATTGATTAAAATTATTATACAAAGTAGTGTATTAGTAGTAATGACGGACATGATCATTGTTTGAATTATTAATGTAGAGAATGGTAATATTCTGTTATGTAGATTTTTATCTTTGAGTATTCTAAAGTGCTCCACACACCAAAAGCAGTGCTGTTGAAAACACAGTATAGATAGATAGCATTATAAAAACTATTATCACCTGACTTTGTGGTTTATCTAAGACCCGGAGGTCGTGGGTTCGATTCGAAACATTACTTTGTTTAGTTGTTTTTGGGTGTGAAGAAATTGTTGCCAGTTTTGGCAGTAACAACTAAGTTTCCCAGTTGCATCTTCATAGCATACTAGCTTTTTCCCCGCAGCTCCACCTGCGTCAAAAAGTAGCCTATATTTGACCCCGGGTGTTCAACTATATTCATACAAAATTTCATCAAAATCCCTTAAGCGGTTTGGCCGTGAAACGTAACAGACAGAAAGACTTTCGCATTTATAATATTAGTATGGATACTTGCACAAAATGGTTATCAATAAGAAAAATTTAAAATTAATAGCCATTTTGACTCAAGAAAAGAAGAAGAAGTAGAATACTAGCAAATACGTATGCATATTTCTACAATTTTGTCTGAAACTAAAACTAGTTTACCTTCTTTTTTACACCATTAAAATGTAAGAGCCCTTTTTTACGTTAGATCTTTAGCACAGAATAAATAGTAGCTAGCTAACCCCCATGACATTGTTTTAGATGGCTTTTTTTGCAGCTGGTGCCACATTATGGCCGTATTAATATGCATACAGAAAGACGAAATCAAAGCTAGCTTCTATTGCTCTAATAAAAATTATTCCGCAAAAGCAAGAAAGCGGACCCTAGGCTGCGAGGCAAAAAGCTAAGGATGCTAGGAAAACGCTACGATGAAAAAGAAGATACCAATAAAAATCCTTGCAGTTACCAAGGATTTTAAAACAGCTTAATTTTTAACTACATTTTAACTAATTCTAAATTTATTAATTCAGGCCAAATTTCCGTTAAAATATTAATTACAATGTTAGTGGTATTTGCACTATCAGTTAGCAACAACATATAATTTTAACCAGACCAGCCGCGTAACCGGCATGGTAGGACGTAGATATTTATAAACAATTGTATCAAAAATAGATTTTATCGTTTGAAACACGTCAAAAATAAAACGAGCTTTTAAACAGTATGCTATTTCATGGTCTGAAATTAAATATATTTTCTTGCAATTAAAGCTTTTGCGTACCTACCTCTACCTCGACTTTTTCGTATTTCCTTTTTTCTTCTTCTTTTGATGTCGATAATCTCAAAATATTCTAAATTATGTTACTCCAGAAACCTAGATTTATAGGGTTTTAAAACACGTTAGGCTGTGTCAGATGCTATACGGCAGCCTGGAAAATCTGGCAGTCTTGACCAATAAAACATTTGAAGTCATGCTAAAAATGCTCATTACATCACTATACGCATCAATCATAATGCAACTTTACGACATTGTCAACTGCCTCATATTTATTAGTCAGACAGCTGTAAAACCGAACTCACACGACACACTTATTAAGCCAATCTCACCAAATAGTTGAAGTCAACAATCAAATGAACTCTACTGGGGCAGAGTGGCCTAATTTAATATTAACCCAATTTATCGAACGCAGAATCTTTCATTATACACATGAAGAGTGTTAAACATTTGTTTAGTTTACATTAAATTAAACTATTTTAATATGGTTTTTATCGTGTTTATTAGCTGTTTCCCGCAGCTCCACCTGCGGTATATAGCCTATGTTACTCAGGGTGAATGTAGCTTTCCAATGGTGAACGAATTTTTGAAATTGGCACATTAGTTTTTGAGTTTATTCATTACAAACATATACACAAAAATACAAATCTTTCCTCTTTATAATATTAGTGTGGTGTAGATTTATTTACACCTAACGTTTCAAACACTTTACAGCGTTTATGATCGCAGGCAGACTAAGTTAACATTTGTCTGTGACGTCATAAGAATACAAAACTACCGTAAAAAACTGTATTAAAATAGTTCAATTTAATGTGTAACATTCGCGAAAACATAATAAATCATTATGTTTAGTTTATCATTATGTAAGCACATCCTCGCGGCTTCGCCTGCGTTAAAAAGTATATTTTATGTCTAATTCATACTAACGTTTATCCCCATTACAAACCATTTGGGGTTAATAATCCATACTATTATAAATGCGAAAGTCTGTCTGTCTGTCGTCTGTCTGTTACGCTTTCACGGCCAAACCACTGAATGGATTTTAATTTAATTTGGTATGAATATAGTTGAAGATCCGGGGTCAAACATAGGCTACTTTTTGACGCAGGCGGAGCTGCGGGAAACAGCTAGTTTTAAAATATTTGAAGGTGTCTTCACCTAAACCCAAATTCAGGATCAGTGGTTTAGACGTAAAATTTTAAAGATAACAGAAACACAGACTTTCGTTTTATAATACGTATTATAGCCCAAGAGCCAGCGACTGCCAGACCTTCGTTATTTTATAAAAGCTGAAAGTTTCTCTGTGCATGTCCCCAACACAGGTAAGCACGACCAGCGACTATAGAGTTTGGGTTGTGGTTACTTGCGCAGGTAACAGGTAGTACAGGTGTATAAAATAGTGCCTTAAATTCGTTAAAGTATAAATTGAAATTAATATAAATTACCTTGTCTTTGTATTATATCACAGGCATGTCCACATTTTTCATAAACCAACTCAACCCGAACTCAACTAGATAATCCAAACCACCACTCGACTCTTATTTCCAGTCAAAACGAACAGTTTCAAGAAGAAAACAAAAAAGTTTCATAAATCAAAAATCTGGCGGAAAAGTCGCTCTATAAAGCGTCATTAAGAAGGTCATGATTCAGAAATAAATCGAGAGTGAAGCCGCAATTAGGGGTGTCGGCGGGGCTTCCCGGCCAATTCGCTGTAGTCCGACTTGATCCAGCGGACGGGGCCGGCAAGCTAATGGGACCGCACTAGTGAGAACATAGAAGTACGCCTGCATCTGAAGTATGAAAGCTTGCCTTTATAATGCTCTTTGTGGTAGCAACGAGCTTTGAATGGATTTTTTTACCGTTTATTTGCAATCATCATTAACATTTCAGCCACATTCAATCACTGCTGGATATAGGCCTCCCCCAAAGATTATCAAAATGACCGGTTGGAAACGGTCTGCTCCAGCGCTTGCCTGCAACTTTCTTCAGATCGTCCGACCTTCCGGTCGGTGGATGTTCAACGCTGAGTTTGCATGTGCGTGGTCACCATTCAGGAACCTGTCTGCCCCTTCGACCATCAGTTCGATATGTACCCTGCCAACTGCCACTTCCAAGAGCTAATCCGCTGGGCTATGTTGGTGACTTTTGTTCCCCTACGGATCTCCTTAATAGTGATTCGATTTCGCAAGGAAACAGTGAGCAACCACCTCACCTTTGCTCTTAGACCTTGACCATTCATATGAGGCGTGTTCATCCAACCTCAATATCGTGTACTATATCATTGTTTGACCCCGTCGTAATTCTTCAAATTTAAATTCATGTGCAGATTTCATCTTACTCTATTGAGATCTTTTAGATCTTTCAGAATACATCATGTACCTAACCAGTTCCCATTCTATATCCTTATTATTTGGGATCGCTTCGAGCCAAGTCGGACGAGACACAAGACTACTGGGCAAAAGTTTCAAGTTAGGATTTTGTCGTCTCTTGCATGCCTTTTGAGATGTCTATTAATTAGTGCGTGGATAGAATTATTATTCTGTGGGTTGGCACAAATGAAGCAATGGAATGTTAAAAAAAATAGAAATTTGATGCGAATTTTTTTAAAGGTTAATTGATCCCGCCTCTCTGGTGTTTGAGCCTATCGGGTTCAGAATATCTTGAAGTTATCCATACTAATATTATAAATGCGAAAGTCTGTCTATCTGTTACGCTTTCACGGCCAAACCGCATAACGGATTTTGATGAAATATGGTATAAATATAGTTGAAGACCCGGGGTCAAACATAGGCTACTTTTTGACGCAGGCGAAGCTGTGGGAAACAGCTAGTACTCAAAAAAGAAATAAAAGAAATTTATTTTTTTTAGGAAAAACGATTTTTGTGTAGTTAGTGATCATTTATTTCAGAGTTAGTCTCTTTTCAAAGAAGTTTTAGGCTTGATCCCAAGTTAGGTCAAGATATATTTATTTCTAAATGATCTGGGTCTTGAATGTTTATCTATTTATGTATTTGTTATAAAACATAGTATCGTTGAGTTAGTATCCCATAACACAAGTCTCAAGCTTACTTTAGGGCTAACTTGATGTGTGTGATTTGTCCTTTATGTGTTTATTTTTTAATGGAATTCCTTCTAATCTTTACTTTCATGCCTAACAAGGGGCTTACATATTCAATCTTCCGTACTTTTATTTCCCATGATTAATGAATTCCTTGACAATTACTAAAACATTTTCATAAATTAGGCGCGAAAGCGATAATTTTCAATCTATAGCAATTTCTATCTAACAATCGATATTTTCTTTCTTCTTGAGAACTATTCTTCTCACATGTGGTAAAATAAAGTGTATATCCATCTATTTATCTAGCACCATACTATTTGAACTAAATGCTTTAGTAAATACTAGCTGTTTCCCGCAGCTCCGCCTGCGATAAAAAGTAGCCTATGTTTGACCCCGGGTCGTCAACTACATTCATACCAAATTTCATCAAAATCCGTTCAGCGGCGTAACAGACAGACAGACAGACTTTCATATTTATAATATTAGTATGGAAGTATGGATGGATAGAAATGGTTTACAGTGGAGAATAACATACAAATCCATTGACGGATTTTTCAATGGATTTGAGTGGAACAGTGGGTTATGACAACCTTACCCAGCGGGGCTAATAATATCTCATATTTTGCATGATGTTCACAATTTCAAAGACAGTCTAGTAGTAGTACTATTTATTCTGTGCTAGTAGCTTGATGGCTTACATTTTTCATCGTATTTTATTAGGATTAGCTGTTTCCAAAAGCTTCGTCTGCGTCAAAAAGTAGCCTATGTTTGACCCCGGGTCTTTAAATATTCCAAATTTCATCAAAATCCATTCAGTGTTTTGGCCGTGAAAACGTAACAGACAGACTATGGCACTTATAATATTTGCATAGAATGTTGTTTTAAATGATGATAATGGTGTACTAAAAAATGTATAATAAAATGAATTATGCAGACTTAGTTCACAAACAATAACATCCAAGGTTCCACTGAAGTGAAGAGGCTGTAATCTTACCACCAAAGCTTATTGGAATATTGACAAACACACGAAAACACTAAAGCCTTTTGCGGGATCTCATTGGAAGATGATAGGTGACCTTGAAGAAGCTTTTGGCTTTAAGTGTGGGTAGAGTAGGTATTCGGCATAATAAGGCTTAGCGATTGGTCAACAGTTCTGAGGGCCCGCCCACTTCTAACGATCTTTTGGCAACTGGCGCAAATGCGGAATTGAATGGTAACACGCCGCCAAGCCATCCCGACAATAAGAAACAATGATATTTACACAAAGAACTTACAATACATTAATATAATATATCTTTATTGCCCACATACAGAAACAAATAGTTGTACAATCATAAAAACCATATCTATCTATATTACTAATATCATCCATACTTCCATACTAATATTATAAATGCGAAAGTCTGTCTGTCTGTCTGTTACGCTTTCACGGCCAAACCGCTGAACGGATTTTGATGAAATTTGGTACGAATATAGTTGAAGACCCGGGGTCAAACATAGGCTACTTTTTGACGCAGGCGAAGCTGCGGGAAACAGCTAGTTTACTATATTTAAATTACTTCTACTCGTAATATTTTAAGTGTGAGACTCTGTCTGTCTGTTATCCTTTCACGGCCAAACCGCTGAACGGATTTTAATGAAATTTCGTATGAATATAGTTGAAGACACGGGGTCAAACATAGTCTTTTCGACGCAGGCAGAGCTGCAGGTAACAGCTAGTATAGTGTAAAGTGAACAGAAAAAGAATACTGGTTTTAAAAATCACATTGTAAAGTCTCAATGAGATTTCTATTTCGGAAGATTTTCTAAGTTATATGGAACGGAGTAGTTGGAAAGAGTAGTGAGGCATGCGTATTAGTAATGATAGTCTTCTTCTTCTTTATCCTAGCGCTTTCCCGGTTGCGTCCTCAGCGGTTTGCTTCGGACCCTAGGGTCCGTTTTCCTGCACTTACCTCTTTACGTCGCCCGGTCTTCAGCATCCTTCACAGAGTGTCCATTGGCACTCATTTTACTTTACGACGTTAAGCCAACTCTTTTTAGGCGCGGAGTTTGTAACGAGCGTGTGTGTCCCGAATAAAAATGATAAAATTCCACCTAACAAACAATCCAATGTTTTAGGTGGCATTTTATCATCCTAAAAATAGTATTTCATTAGGTTAATCATTAACGAATAATTTATTTATGCCTCTACCTGTCTGCCTCTCCATCTGTACATAAATCAGCAGGCCAAAGATTTAATATATACTATGCTGAATCTTATAATCATTAATCTTATAAACCATCACTCAATCCACATGAACATAGACTACAGCTAGTCTATGTTCATGTGGATTGAGTGTCTCATCAGAGATTAAGCAAAATTTAATTAACACCAACAAAAAAAACATTATTCGCCCTCTCTTTTTTAACATATTATTATACACGGAGGCCTCTTCCGTTCACCTGAATGTTTCGGAAAATTAATTTTTACCTGACCATACCTATCTAAAATAAAATCTTTGATCAAACAAATTCAAAAGATAAATGAAAATTTATTTATTCACCCAGTACAAAGCATACAACAACACAATCCTCGGATAAGTTCAAAAGCGACTATACACGGAGTCCAACAAAATAACGCAAGCATAAACAGACAAACATTACCGAAATTTCTAAAAAACGTCAAAAAACTGAGACACTGCGGGTAAAACTTTGGCCACATGTGATAAAACCACAAACAAGGAGTCTTCCTCAATGTTAATAAAAGCCCATGTTGACAACTGTACAATGCTTGTTCGCGCCTCTTCCTTATCCTTGATTTTCTTTTCTTTTTCTCCGTTTGTATTTCATTTATTTCTTTTTTAGTTTTCCCAGTACGAAATGCTTCCACCACTGGAGTATCATTTATAGTATCTGATAAGATATTCATTTTCTCAGACCCTGCTGCGGCATATTGCATTCGGATTTTCATGAATCGTAGCTCCGCTAATAGAAATTTCCTTATTCTTGAAAAAGTTTCTAAAGGATTTGTTACTCTGTCTTTCGTATAATACCAAGATGATCTCGGTTTGGTTGCAAAGTGGTAGGGTATTTTTATAAGCGTACAAATACTTTTGCCAACTGAAGCCGCAACAATTTTACAAAACTCAGCGGAGCACGATGTTTCTTCAATAGTATTTCCTTTAGATTTTATTAAATCATTAATTTGTTTTTTTCTTAACTTTTCATCTTTTCGACGTTTTTTTTCTGCTGCTTTCTTATCTCTTCTCGCTTCTTTTTCGAACTTTTGTCTACCTTTGGCGGCTTCCTTTTGATATTTTTTATCGTGATTTTTCTTCTTTTTTGGTTTCTTTTTTATTTGCCTTCGTCTTTTCCTTTTTTTAACCTTATTTTTGGGTTTTTTCTTTTTTGTCTCTTTTCTCTTTTTTGCATCTTTTTTCTTCCTTGTATCTTTTTTATTTATTGTATTACGTTTGTTTTCCTTTTGTTTTCGTTTCTTCATTTCTTCATGGCATTTACAAAAACACATACATGACAATTTAACACTCTTTTTAACTAAAGAATCACTAGTGCACCCACATTTATGTTCACCTTCATGTCCAAAGCCAGAACACTGACATGTCATGTGTTTAAATTTCTTACTAGAAGTGTTTTTATTGCGTTTATTTATTTTTGAATTAGTTCTCTGACGTTTATTCATTACATTAGCAGATTTTGTGTCACTTTCTAGTTCATACTTTGCTCTTGTTCTAGCCGTCTTTTTAAATAAAGTAGTTATTTTGTTAAAACAATTCCAATGTTGATGAGATCTGTTTTTAATTTTTGCATTTTCGATCTCAGCATTTTGTGGCACAGAATCCACTTTTTCAAATTTTGTCCTGTTATTTGTCTTTTGTTTACTATGTGGCTTTACTTCTTTGATATCATTTAGCTCAGAATAAGATGGTTTTGCTTTTGTGTAAATTGCAAAAAAAGTGTCGGGCTTAGTTTCGTCAACTTTTTGTAAAATATACTTACCCTTTCTTTTCGGTATTATTATATTTTCAGATTGAACTGTTGAAAAGTTTTCATCTTCTCTTTGTATTAACTGTTTAGCTCTATGCTTTGGTTGAAATATATTTTGCAGAAAATAGTTATCGGATTTACTGTGCTTGGAGTTTGTTGGAGTTTTGTTATGGATTTTATTGTTTTTTGTCAATAAATTCGTTCGTTTCTGACTGGAACCTATTATACGCGGTTTAATTTCATTTGGATTTAGAATACACATGTCATCTAAATTTAATTTTAGTTTGATTATATTTTCCTTAGGTTGTGGTGCACATGTTATGTTTGTACTTGGTTCCATAATAGACCCTGATGTGTATTTTGTAAAAAATTGTGTAATGCAGTTCGGTTCGCATCTCTTACAAACTTTATGTTTAGATCTTTTGCTATTTGATGTACATGTAAAATTTGTGGCTTTATCTACGAATCTTATTGGACAACTACCGCCTTTACATGTTTTATTTGATATATAATATTGCTTTAACGTCACATGAGAAGGGCAATTGCATTCCTGGTTCGGTTGATAATTCCCAAAACCATTAATTTTTTTCGCTACTTCTTGTTTATTTAAAACGCACAATTTTCTAGCATCAACTTGCATTGTTAATAATGGATCTCCTGTCTGTTCATATTCATCTCGAACTGGTGTATATATATTTTGATCTGGACATATGTAATGATTATTAGAATTTCTTCTAGAATATTCTTTCGAATTTATATTTTCAGGTGTAATTGGCTTAGTTTCCCTGTCACAAATATGTGTTTTGCAACTCGAGCCCATACATTTGATATTTTTGTGTCCGCTATTTACATAATGTTTTCTCATTTGTGTAGAAATTGGACTGACTTGTTTGTTTAAGTAATATTTGTTATAAGGCATCGTAATTTTACTTATCATATTTCTTGGTCTTTTGTTATCGTAATATGTTGTTTTGGATAAATGGAAAAATTTAAGAGACTTTTTTCTACGTTTTGCTCTCTTTGGTTTCACATGTTTATAATTAACGAAAGTACATTGACATTTTTTATCGCTTACAGGACATCTCACTTGAAGACCTCTATATGCTGTATCTTGATTGCCGTGCATATGTTTTAAAGATCTCCAATTTGTTTCTTGTTTGCTAATCTTACTATTAGCATTGTGTCTGTTGTCTTTATATGTATCATCGATGTTATAGGCTCTAGAAAGTGTTTTAATATAATTTGCTGCATCTTTGCAATTTGTAAATACTGGAACATATTCGTCAGTGTGTTTTATTTGGTCTTGCGTTCCCTTTTCTGATATACCATAATTGTAAATAGTGTGACATCGGAATATTTGTGTTACACGGTTTACAAGTTTTGGTACAGATGTACTTGCATTGCAGTAATACACTATAACCATTTCAATTTCTACCGATTGGCGATGTTACAATTTGAAGAAACGGAGATTTCAAATTTACCCTTTTTACATTATATTTTTTATAAATATAATTAATAATCACTGGTATATATCAAACCCTAAATTTTTTTGGAATTTTATTATTTATTTTCACAAAAGTAAAGTTACAACTACATACAATTTTGAAAGTGTATTATTTTGATAATGACATCAAAACTGTCATAGAGTAATCTATACATTCTTTTATATAAAATAGGCAAATGTGGTTTGAAAGTCTGATGCCTGCCACCTGAAGGGACATAAAGGACTTGTATCCATGGCCGTAAAACACATTATAGTTCAACAAAACTAACTGGTCAAAAATTTCCTTTCCTAACGTGGTGAAAGAAAAACAGTTAGTTATGGTGGGTACAGCAACAGATTATGGCATATTTAATATTAGTATGGATATAAAATAAACATACATAAATAACATTATAACATTCATACGGTATGAATAAATATCTACGAGAAAATAACAGTGTAAAGTCAAAGTGAGAGGTTGTATTCTTTTAAGCGACTCTTGAAAGGGGCTATAGTTTAATAGTTATTTATAAATTTATTTAATTTTTCAGATATGCAGAACAGAAGATCTTTACCTGGAGGGAGAAGAAGATGCCTCCAATGAATTCTTAGAAGTCAAGGACTCAGACAGTGGCCTCGGTGGTCACCTGCGGCGGCTGAAGCGACAGTGGTTTAACTTATTTGGTGAGTTTTTTTATTTAAAAAAAAAAATTAACACCTAATTCACTAAACACTAATATATTTTTAAATATTATTATATTCTTTATACGAACAAGAATTCTGAAAATTATGCAACCATTTCTAGCTATTAATAAATGATCAAAAAAAAAAAGAAATCTTTGATTTTGGTCTTGAACTTCATTCATACTGAATTTCGACAAAATTACTCCACCGGCTTAGTCATCATCATCCATCATCATTTCGTGTAGGTTATACTGTCAATCGACTATGTGCAGGGTGCACACGCAGGGTGCATCGGCTTAGCCATGAAAGCATAATAGATAATTACGAACATAAAAGTATTTATATTTATAATCTTAGAATAGAAGATGGACAAAGATCCGCCACAGTAATATTAATAATGTGGCGGGCTCCCCAGCTCGGCTATCTCAGCATGAGACTGATATACGTCCTGTCACACGAAGTGGTATCTACAGTGAAAATGCAGAAATCGAAGACTTCACAGAATGATATTTATTTCATCACCGATTTCCACACATTAAGCAATATCATAATAATAATTGAGGTTAGGTAATTAAAATAAAAATAACACGAAATAGAAGTGGAGCTGTTGCTCCTTCAAGAGGAAAATAGAATGTGATGAGATGACGTGAAAACAATGTAGATAAAAAAAGGATGATTCGAAAAATAATATGATTTTAAAATGAAAATGTGGTGAAGGATGGTTAGGATATGAAAAAGTATGAAGTAATGAGGAACGATCCAAGTTACAATAATATACATAGATGAGTAGACATAATCATATAAATTCTTGACATTCCAGATCCATTTTCTTCGAGTACGACAACCACCGAGAGTCCAGATTTAGAAGAAACAGCTACAGAAGACATCGATGACTCGGATTTGAAGTAAGTACATCATCATTTCATTTGCAGTCAGTCCACAGCTGGGCATAGGCTTCCCCTAAGTATTTCTAGAAGGCCCGGTTACTTTGGAGCCGAAAGTCCGCAAGTTTTATGTCTTCACTTCAATTTCAATTCATTAATTTATCAGACCATTGTCTCCGGCCGCCATTTGGTGGTCGTTGAAAGAACTGCCTCAAAGACGCGGTTCCGAAAATTTCTGATTTACAGGGTCCAGGACCAGGGTTTACAGAGTTGATTGATCATGTAATCCACTCGATGTGGGTGAATGTCAGACCATTGCTCCAAAAACTTCGCCCTGTGTTAGAATTTCTTTTGCAGAGAGTTCACTTGGTACTGCTTTGCGATATCTACTTTACATTTAAGCCAAGTTTTTAAACACAGTCTTTTACGTTATCTTTGCATATCGACTCTCCCCGGTATTCGAATCCTCCTTGATCAATGTTGGCCACAATTTCGTTGGTTGTATTAGGACACAGCGAGGCAGGATTAATAGTGTTTTACTTACCTTACTGAATACAATTTCGAGTTCTTTCGTCTTGTTTCAACACCTTCTCTTCTAGATCACCTCGTGAATAAAATTTTAACAATTTTATATTTTTTACACTATAACGGTTGAATAGAATAAACTTTTGTCTGCCGTCGTCTCAATTCTGATTCACATCTAGTTGTCTACGAAGATATCTAGTACATTTTATTTCATGTTTTTTATTTATTGATTTTTTTTCAACAACATACCTATACCTACAGTTTTTCCTTGAAACCATCTACCTAGCCCACTCGATATGAATGAATGACAAACATAGCTAATGTAGTTATTTCAATAATTTCAGAGATGACCTTGAAGATCATTTCGGGTCCGGATTTCCGGATAAGGTGGAACCAGATCACAAAGAAAGTAAGTATTTTTAATACTCATAATCAAATAACTACGTCTTAATAGGCTAGTTTCCAGGGTCAAAAGATTAACATTAAAATTAGCCCTTCAATTAGGGAATCAAAAGCGATCGATAAATTATAAAGATTTATCGAATCAAAGTTTAGGAGTGGGGACTTGTAACGTCACATATTGCGAAAAAGTGTAGCATACTGTGACGTCACACGAAAGTTTAACGCGCCTATCTTTCCATTCTTTGTATATTTTTCAAAAAAAAAATACGTCTCCAATATTTTTTTATTATCTAACTGACGGACTTATATATTATATTCTAGGAAACTAGCCTATTACGGCCATAATAAAAAAAAAAAACTTACTTAAAATTACGACATAGCCATTCATTATCATACAAACGATCACTTCATTTTTTTCTCGGAAATGAGAGCATTATAAATACTATTGAAACGGCACCTCTTTCCGAGGTGTAAGACACCCTATATCTTTTTTAGTAGTCCCAAATATGTGTCTAAGATTTTTTTGGAAAATTGGTTCATTAGATAGGTATAAAGCGTGAAAAGCTAACAAACAAACAAATATAGAAACTCGCTTTCGCTTTATATTCGTTATGAAGCTTAAGGTGTTTGCTGTACAATTACAAAATTTTTTGGAACACTATTATAGTCAAGTCTGGCCACATGTTAAAGCAATAAGATGATGATGATAACCTACTGTCAGCTCAGCTGATACCTAAAGGTTATTTGTCTAAAAGAAAGACTTCCCTTACAAACAATCAAATTTCTGGGAATGCTTCATACACCTTGTCATACATTTAGTAGCCGTGGTAAACACATGACTTACTATGAATAAATTATCCACTTTAGTCATACTCCGGATAATCCATACAACAGTGGCGAGCCCGATATCTATTACGCCTACAACAATTCGGTGTCAATGTGTGTGCTACTCAGGGGTATTAGAAATTTTTGAATAAAATCTAACACTTGTTTTTAACAATTTACAGAAACTCTCAGGGTAACATTTGTGGTCATGGAGCCCTACCAACACGAGTACTCCAACAGAGACTCGCCCCAGTTCCGAAACTTCTCCCGAACTATCGCCGATGCTGTGGATCAGCTGTACGAGCCCCTGGGAACACGGAGGACCAGCCTCGTTAGGATCCAGTAAGTGAACAACAGAAAAAAACATTTTGGCGTAGCAAAGACCACTTAATGGAATAACTGAGGTCATAATTTTCTTATACCTCTATCTAAATGGTGTCGAATCCCATTAAAAAGCATTACCAAGAAGTGTAGATCCAGACAGCTGGTCATATTGTAATTCTTAATCTTATAAATCTCTTATGTTATTTATCTAAGGATTATATTTCATTGATCTTTATTAAAATTTAAAATAATACAAAAGGTGGAGTTCATGCTTTATTGTATTCTTTGCCAGTCTATCCTAAGGACTAAAAAGAGAAGGTAGTAGAGTATATATCACATGAAAAAAACAAATAATCGCCTTTTGGTGTATCCCAACGCGAACCCGTACAATTTGGATTGACGAAAATTGATAATTTTTATCCAAATAAAATCAAGGCGAATGATATGAATGAATAAGTTTCAAATGGGACCAGTAAATCCAACAACAAACAAATTGTTCAGCTTTATAATTATATACACACTTTTCCTAAAATTAACGATATTATTGTGTAGCAATTGTCACGTCTTTATTTTCTGGAACTTACAGGTCCCGAGTCAGCGACGAATTCACCTGCAAAGTTACTCTAGACATCTTGACGACCGGGTACGAAGACATCAACAGGCTAAGCGACATCCTGAGAGACCACATAAAGAATCGTCGGGAGCTCGCCAGCGGCACCAGACGCGTCACCGTCAGCGACGCTGACTTCTCCGCCAATATTATCGATCCAGGTTTGTCCGGTTTCATAATTATTGCCGTCAAGTCTAGGATCGGGTGCTCGCCAGCGTCACCAGACGAGTCACCGTCAGGGACGCTGACTTCTCTGCCAATATTATTGATTCAAGTTAGTCCTGTTTTATAGTCAGTGCCGTCTAGTCTAAGATCATTACATCAAGAACCGTCGGGAGCTCGCTAGCGGCACCAGACGCGTCACCGTCAGCGACGCTGACTTCTCCGCCAATATTATTGATCCAAATTTGTCCTGTTTCATAGTCAGTGCTGTCAAGTCTAAGGTTATGACTTACAGCGCACTCTAGGCTCCTTAGCGTAACCTGAGGACACAACTACTATAAACAACTTGGACGAAGCAGTTTGTTTGGTTTCATTACTTTTTATTTTGTTCGTCAGAATCATTCTATGAAATAGTTTCTATGAAAGTAGTGATTTGTTTGTCAATAGTTGAAGAAGACACAGTCCGTATGTTGCAAGCCAAATGGTAGGTAACCTTTAAACATCAGGTTGTTGAGTTTAAATTTGCATGATCGTGAAGCTAGTGTAGTGGCGTTGGGATTTTAGATTTCTTGCCACTGATGACCAATGTTAATCTCAAAGTCGTAGCGAAAATATTCTTCTATTTATATATTCTTCTATGTATATAAATATATTTTACTTTTAGTTTTCCGCCTACTATGGCACCATAATACGAAAGAGTCCTAGAGCAAGTTAACAATAGATGAACTACAAAAAGGTTTTTTTTTTAATCTGACAATCATTATTATTTTTGAAACTCTTTTCCTAGAATCTCTGCAGTGTAGAGATTTCAGTAATTCACAATTATTTTCACATTTTAAATATTGTAGACACTCCACTTGGTCCCTGCGGTGACGAGGAGGTAGCGTGTGACTTTGACCGCTGTTTTCCGGCCAGCAGTCGGTGCAATGGCGTGCAGGAGTGTCAGGATGGCACCGATGAACTCAACTGTCATTTGGACCGCGAATTGGGTATTTTTCTTTTTTGTTTCTATTTTTTTATCATTTTTATTTGTTTTTCACTTTGATTATTATTTTTCAAATTAAAAGTTCAAAGATTAAATAAATTAAAAAAAAGGTTTTTAAATTAGTATTTTCTGTTCATGTCAAAATTAGCCTACTCATTGACTTTGCTATAAAATGTATACTATATTCTCCATATAGTTACAACGCCGAGCCCAACAACCGACTCGGGCTACTACAACCCCCAGTGTTTGAATCCCATTCCTTGCACGGATTCAGTGTCTTCCTACTGCCCGGAACAGAAGTGCGATGGCTATTTTGACTGTCCCAACCAGGATGATGAGCTAAATTGCGGTGGTGATTCAAATCGTAAGACTTTTATTTTTATTTATTTTTATTTGTTTTTTTAAGGTAGCTAATTATTGATATTTATGTTGCCTACTCTTATCACAAATGAAATAAAGTCTAGTGAAAGAAAAGATAGTGAGATCCTAAAAGTCACAATAAATTGATTCGAAGATGACTTGTAATTTTAAAAAGCAGAAAAAAAAATTTAAACCTTTTAAAATGCAAAAAATTACACTAATTTTAAAACTTAGATTTTGTTTAAAAATAATGAAAATAAAAACTTAGACTTTTATATTTATTTGTTATTTTTTTCTGTTTTAATTTAATTTTGTTTTCACTGAAAGCTTGTGAACTTAGCCATTGCAATATGTTTTTTCTTATTTTTTTATTTTCATTTTGTTTTTTTTTTCATTCAAATAAATAGAGCCAGAACCAGATCTTCCATCGGCTCCGGCCACAGAGTCCCCTCTACTCTGCGATTTCCCCGTTCAATGCCAGGAAACCGACATCAAATACTGTCCAAACCAGCGGTGTGATGGCATCTTCGATTGTCCATATCAAGATGATGAGGAAAACTGTAACAATGACATAGACCAGAGCCAATCTATAGGTAAGACGAGAAATAATAAAAATCAAAAATACAAAAGTGTAAGGATCAACTAAGTAGCTAACTTAATTCTTGAGCAATGATTTGCATAAACTAATGACAGTCACCACAAAAAAAAAAAGAAAAAAAATATTTTTTATTTAATTTTTTTTTTTTTTTATAATGATTTGGTATTTGAGTTGATTTTTTCATTTCACAAAACAGACTCGTCTCGTAATGTCCCTGAATCGCGAGTACCACCTATATCTGGACCATCGAAACCGCAGTGCCCCAACCCCATTCATTGTCAGGATTCCTCCGTGACTTACTGCCCAGAACAACGTTGTAACAGTTACTATGATTGTCCTAACCAAGACGACGAATTTGGCTGCGACTCTGGTGATACAAACTCGTATCAGAGTAAGTCTATCAGAAACTAAGTTTGCATCCCAACTTACCAAAGGCGTCTTTATTAACAAATTTCCAGCATGAATTGACACTTTGAAAGGTTAATTCGCATGTCTATTGTTCATTGCATGCCAAAATAAATACAACAAATTATAAAACTGTGGTTTGTCAAATTTGTTATGTACCCCTGGCGGATAATAAGGTAACTAATCTATCCCAATCAATCGTGACTGCTTTGAGGTTTAGCATGAATTAGGGATCCGAAAGTGTCGAAATTCAAATTCAGTTTCGTATTACTATAATATAAAATAAATGTCGCATGCCTCTTATACGTGGGGCGCACTATAAGTTTCCGGAATGAATATGAAAAAATACTATTAAAGGTACAAAAATAATTTATTGTTTTTCAAAATAATCTCCCTTGGCGTCTATGCACTTTTTCATTCGATGAAACCAGTTTTGAAAACTTTTGTGCCACTCCTCTGTGGTGACCTCTGAAACGTGTTTTTCATACTCCTCGACAGCCTCTTCTGGTGATGAAAATCGTTGACCGCGTAATTGGTTCTTAATTTTTGGGAACAGAAAAAAGTCACAAGGTGCCAGGTCGGGACTGTATGCAGGATGACTCATGAGTTCTACATTTTTCGCCTTCAAAAAGTCGTTTGTCTGTCTGGCCGTGTGAGAACTAGCATTGTCGTGGTGCAGGATGATACGGCGTTTACGGTTATTTGTACGGAGTTCGTCAATAACTTCCGGCAAACAAATGGTCGTGTACCAGTCACTATTCACTGTACGACGATTCTCTAAAGCAACAGTAGCCACGTGTCCAGTTTTATTAAAAAAAGAAGCAATCATCCGCTTAGATGCACTTTTCACGCGCGCCACTTTGGTTGGTTTCGGCTCATCTTGAAAGACCCATACGCTCGATTGCTGCTTTGTTTTGGGATCGTAGCAATAAATCCATGTTTCGTCACCTGTTACTATGTCCCACACCAAATTTGACGCTCCTTCGTTGAATCTGGTAAGCATGGCACTGCACCAAGTGACGCGGTCCGTTTTTTGAGCCTCGGTCAAGTTGTGTGGGATCCACCGCGAGCACAGCTTTCTCACACCCAAATGTTTGTGTAGGATTAATTGTATTTGACTCATGCCTATTTCTAAGGATGCGCGAATTTCATGGTAGGTCACATGCCTGTCTGTTTCAATCATACGGCGCATAGCATTGATGTTTTTGTTGGTCACAGCGGTGGACGGCCGACCATCGCGAGATTCGTCACTGAGATTGATACGACCACGCTTGAATTCTGCAAACCAGCTATAAACAGTTGTCTTGCATGGTGCTTCATTGCCAAAAGCTGTTTCAAGCCGAGCGATGCTCTGTTGAGCTGTCAAATTACACTTAAAATCGTAGAAAATCATACTACGAAAATTTTCCCGAGTTAAATCCATGTTGATGCAGACACACAATTTTTTAAATGGCGCCACAAGGTAAAAACAAAAGACAGTCAGATGAAACAAACTGCATTCTACAGCCAAAGAGTTCTATTTTCAAATGTTGCAATAAATTTTTAAATATTGTTTATGTAAGTGGCCAGTTCCGGAAACTTACAGTGCGCCCTATGTATATATTATTATCATATATATATTTTTTTATGAGTAGCTCGTTAGTCGAGCGCGGCCCGCGTATCAAGCAAGCAAGCAAGCGACGACGTGACGCGACCACTTTTGGATTTGTCGCCATTTTAGTGACATTTTTTATCTTGAGCTCCTCGCGTGCCTTCGGAAGGCACGTTAAGCCGTTGGTTTTTATCGTTAAATAGCAGTATTGATGCTGTGTCATCGAGATCAAGATGCCTTAGGGCAGCCTGAAAAATTCTAACAGTGTGCGCCACTAACATACTTCGGGTCAAGTTCCTGTTGATCTGCTTTCCCTGTAAAAAGGGTTACGGACGTCAGACGGCAGTCGCTCCATTGTAATTACCAGTTCCGCTAAATCTAGGACCATGACTTACAGCGTACCCTAGGCTCCGAAGCGTAAGCTGACGACGCAACTAGGAATACACGCTAAGATGATGTTAATGACATATTTTTTTAATTTATTTCATCTTTAACTTATTTCACCAATCAAACAACTACTAAATACTTTTTTTTTAAACTCATCACCTAATTGAAATGTGTACTGGCATCTAGAAATAGGTATGTAAATTACAAGTACATGTAAATTAGACGCCTGGGTCCTCCACGATAATAATCCTATCATAATTAACATTATTTTTAAATTAAAGTTGCAAGTTTATTCAAGGAGTTAATCAGTAGCAGATTCAGATTTCTGAGCATCTGTCATGTGATTTTATACATCTGTGGAGTGTCCTATATGATTCTATATGGATTGAAAGTTTCGCTCGTGAAGTCGTGATGTACCAGGAGGGCTATTTTTGAAAAGTGTGACTCACGAAATCGGCGAGTCGAACTATTTTCATTCGACCTATGAGAATTTAATAGAATAACTACTTTATTTGCGTTTGCAAAAAAGATGGTTTACAAAATAATGATCTCTTATAAAGTCATACATAAATAACGTGCAAATTCTACGTAAACAAAATTTAATGTTAAGCATTCCTAAATGAAACTAACAAACAGTATCATAGATATTTTACATAACACATTATCATACAATCATTATCATTTTCGCAAGATTTTTTTACCGCAGCTCATTTCTATCCTAAGGTAGGCTGGAAGAAATTGCATTACCAATAAGTCTGCCTTTGTACCCATTTAGTTGTATTGGATTTAACTATGTGTTTCTTATGTTTGTAAATGGTGCAATAAAATGTTCATTCATTCATTCATTCATACTCAGTTATATCTAGCGATTCCTCTTTAAAATTGAGACACTCCTGCACCGTGTTAAATCTATGCTCACATAACCATTTAAATAAGTATAGTTTAAACGAAACGAAGATCTTTAATCGAGCCCGGTATTTTGTTATAGATAGCTTTAGACACGCAGTAACAATTTTTTTTTGATTTGTGCATTTTGAAATCAGGTCTCACACAAACCTATTGCTATTTCTAGTCTTTCATTTTTAAGTCATACATATAGGGTTCCAACCAGCAGGTGTTGCCTGCGTCTACAGGCCATGCTAACGACTTTCCTTGAGGTGTGATGTACGTATTTATTTACTTTAATGTAGGTATTCCTAGTTTTTGACTCATACAAAAACAGTCAACACGGTTATAATCTGCGTTAATAAAATCTCATGATAGAGTCACAAGAAACATTTTACTAAAATAGATATTTAACTATTTAGTAAACGTTCCTTAATTTTAACACATATGACTATTTATTTACCAAATTCATGTACAGTTACACAGTATATCGACCAGGATACAACATAAAACAGAACATTAGTACAAGGGCGCTGCTTATCTCTAAAGAAATTTCTTCCAGCAGACCCAAGAGAGGAAACATCAAGAAAAGAGTAACAGGGCGTGGACGTGAATATCACAAATTTATCAAACAACAATCATCACTACAAATTCAAATTGTTCATTTCGGACATCCGTCCATATTGGTTTAGTACCTAGATAAACAATCTAAAAACAATCAAAATCAAATATAAATATTAGCTTAAATATACATATTACCAATGATTCATCTTACTAAGCATATTAATTTGTCGTTATGTATTCTGCTACAAAACATTTTATCGTCTACTAAATTTCCAAATGTCTACAAAAACGCAGCAAGGGCGACTAAATTCATCAGTGATTATAAAGATTTTGGAGGCTTTTTTGTTCCTACTATAAATTATTGTAAACCAAAAAACTATACCTACTTACAGGGGGAAAAAGCGCTAGTATCGCCGCATTCATTGTATTTCGTTAAAACATCAAAAAAAAGTTTTTTTTTTTTGTTATGTTTTTTTTCTTTTTTCCTTTTATAGCACCACTGCCGTTTGAGCCAGCCCCTTCTCCGACTACAGCGGCGCCATCTCTACCATGTGATGACCCGGAACAATGCCGAGATTCCGATGTCAAATACTGTCCTTACCAACGCTGCAATGGTGTAATAGATTGTCCTTATCAAGATGACGAGGATTCCTGCAATTTAGGACATGCAGAAATGAGTAAGGATTTTTCGACAGTATTTGCAGTGGTTATGGCGAAAGAAAAGCGCCATCCACTATTTCAATTACTATCTTAAAAGAGCTACCCTAACGTAGTCCATAGGATAAAAGCCACTTCCCATCAAGGTATGCCTGTTTGCCTCATCAAACATGCCTGACATCATTTATTAAGATGATGAGTAGGTGAATATGTTGGTAAACCATGTAAAGGCGCTTATGAAGAGTCACAAAAGTTATCAGATGTACTTACTTACTTCCTGTGGCGTTACAACCATTTGTGGGATTTGGACTCTTCAACTAGTTTCTTCCACCTATCACGCTCCCTTGTCTCCTTCTTCCAGTTCAGATCATCTTTCAGATATACTGCTTCTTTGATATCGCAACCATCTAAGAGAATAGTTAAAGGCCTCAAACCTTCCCACCAAGAATATAAACCCTATAGTAGAGGATCTTCCCCCGGGAAGATCCCCCAGGATTGTTAGATACTTAGAGATATCTAACAATCCTGTCGATGAAATGTCCATAGGCGAAAGGTTCTAAAGGCGAATAACTCTGAAACAAATCGTTCTGTTGGTGATCTGTTCAAAGGTGAAACGACTATCGGAGAAAGCTGGTAGAATCAGAGATCTCTGACTTGTCTGCCGCTGTAAATCAAGATTCAGAAGTGAGGGCATTCCGATGTTACACATAACCAGGAGGCCGATCGCGGTAAATGCAAATGGAGCTAATCTTTTTACCAAAACCAAACTACACCCGCGAGGGCTGTAAAAGCGGCGAGTCGAATGATATTCGTCCGATTTCAATGATTTCATTTGAACTATCTTCAATCGACTCTCCACGTAATACGCTAAAATAACCCTCGCGGTTGCGTTCTAGCAAATATGTTAACGTCATTTGCAATTACCGCGATCGGCCACCAGTACCGTGAGCCTCTGTAGACAATGTTGCATATGTGCCCACTGTCCCCTGCTACATGTAGTAGAAGTGACCTTATAGGGGACAACAACAGTAGCGGCCCAGATGGCAGCGTATTGGGCTTACAAAGTTTCAGAGTTGTCGACGAAGAAGATTTTTATTTATTTATTTATTTAAACTTTATTGTACATAATACAATTGTATAGCACAATAGGCGAACTTAATGCTAAAAGCATTATCTAACAGTCAACCTTTGGGTTAAACAGATATCGTCATGTGGGTATTAAAAATATATAGCTATAAATACAAAAAGTTGGAATGATAATAAACTTACTTATGGTACTTACATAATATACTTACATATATACGATGAAATAATAATCAAAATACAGTTAATTTTAAGAGTTAAATCAACGAAATAATAGCAGCAACTCAAAATTTACTCATGTTTAACTGCCTAAATTTACTCCCGTAACCGCGAGAGTAGGAGATCGTAGACAAGCCTTTTAAAGTTGGCACGGCTGGAGACTGTTCTAATGGACTCAGGAAGATTATTCCAGAGTCTAACAGCCGTCACAGCGAAGGAATTGGAGAAAAACCCGGTATGGTGAGAAGGAGTAGTGAGGGTCATGTTGTTGGAGGAACGCAGGATTCTTTCATGAGTGGAACTCAATAGTTTGAAATCAGTTTTGAGGTAATCAGGGGACAGTGGATTGTAAAGAATATTATGAAGTTGGCATAATATATGCAAATTCCTGCGTTGCCGTATAGGTAGCCATTTAAGCTCAGAACGGTATTCCGAAATATGGTCATACTTTCGGAGACAGAAGATAAATCTAATACAATTATTTACGAGACGCTCTAGTTTGTTCAGCTGTTCTTCGGTTAAGTCCAGATAACACACGTCACCATAATCAATGAGGGGTAGAATAAGCGCTTGAGCCAGCATAATTTTGGTTTTGACGGGCAGAAAGTTCTTAAGACGCTGCAGGTAGTGAAGAGTACCATATACCTTACTACTAATTTGGACCATATGGGTATCCCAACAAAGTTTACTGTCTATGTGTAGACCAAGATATCAACCACTGCTGAATTGTGTTTATACGGTTGTGGGTTTGATTCCCGCAGTAATGATATTTTGTTTAGTCGTGTCGTTTCTAATTTGGTTAGGGCATTGCTGGCTTTCATCTGATTTTCTGTTAATAAAATAGAATATCGTTTATTGAGACACTAGCCGTTTTCCGCAGCTACGCCTGTGTTGATAACTAGCCTATATCCGTTCAGCGGTTTGGCCGTAAAAGCGTAACAGAGAGACATACACATAGACAGATTTTCACACTTATAATATTAGTATTGAAGTATTGATGATCACAATCACACACAAAGTAAAGATTTCGTGCCTTAGTACAAAGCTTTTGATTCATCAAAGGCGGAGAAGTAGTTCTAGCACCAGGGTTTGAATGGACATCTTCTCCTTTTAAGAGTGGCTCTCCAACTATTGAATATTAGCAATTAGTTTGCTAAAGTCCTTGTTTTTCGCTCTACGGAACACCTCAGCTGCGATTGCTATCCCGGATATTTCACAGCCATGACTTTTTTTCGATTAGATATTTTAACCCACTTGATTTGTACGAATAACTATTTGTCTGTTTATATCCTTAATTTTATGGTTAATAGGATTAATAAATGTTTTGTTTTTTTTCGTAACAAAGACCTGATTGTCAACAGGCTGTCCGACTGGGGAGTTCAAATGCGACCAAACTCGGTGTCTCATGGAGTCCCAGCGATGCGATGGCGTCTCAGACTGCTATGATCACACAGACGAAGAGAACTGCAGTAAGTAATAGTCATAAGTTAATTTCGACCTTAATTACAATGATGTACAGCCATTTTTTCATTACCGTGCCAGGTTGCGGTGATGTCAATATTATAGATAGCGCGCAAAATACAGATCGTGTTGGAGACGCAAACACATGCAAAGAGTATGTGGGCGAAATAAGTGAAGTTTTAAGTGTGGCTTTCGTCTTTCTAGTATGTCAAGTAAATTTTCATTGGTAGGAGCTAAAACTTACCTTTAAACTTTTTAAACTTAATTGTTATCATCTTGACGAATGGCATGTTGCTCTAAAACAGAAAAAGACGGTTGAGCTTATTTTCGAATTGTCAAAACTCTACGTCATTTTCATTAAAAAACACTGTGTTACTGGTACTTGACCTGATTAAATATTATGTATCGAAGTTATGGTGTTACCATAATAATTCGTGACGTCATTGATATATGTATTTGGTAAAAACAAAAGGGAGATTTCAGTGTTATAAATAACATCTGTTGACGTGCATCAGCCCTTTCTTCTGATCGGCATACAAAGGTTGCCCTCGATTGTTGACTCTCGATCAACCATAGATGTTTTACCTATCACATGTTTTACCGGAAATTTCCAATATTTCCATAAATTTTGGTAAGTTTATGTAAAAAAGGGAATTTTGCCTTCTGGATTCCTTTTCCTTGTTGAATTTTTGAAAGGACTGCATGTTATAATCTTAGTTCTGCTGTACCCAACTATCGTTTACCTTTGGCTTGTAAATTTTGGTTTTATGGAAAATTGGTAGTAATCCCGCATAATTTGATTGTTTTATGTGCAATAAAGAGTTTCTAATTAACTAACTTACAGGAAGATCAATCCGAAATAAAACAGAATTAATTAATTTATATGGATAATATCCAGCGACACATTTACTAATTTTATCCTATGCTAAGGTACTTTTCAATGAAAAAAAAAAATTAAAAAAAGAAAGTATATATAAATATTAAAGATTAGTTAATAATTTGATTCCATAATCCAGCAAAAAAAGAAATGTTTAAAATCGTACGATTTTGTCATTTAATATGTTAATACCTGTTTTAATGGTGGACAAGGTCGTCATTCATATTATTTTTGTGAGCTCTGTACAATTTTTCATAAACTATTCTATTTTATTTGCTAGTATAGAATAAAGAAGAGAACTACTATGAAGATTAAGTCTACTGCGATCAGCCTTACTGGATTATTTATTTAGATGCCTAAAACAGTTTACAATTGAGGAGCTCGTTAGCCGAACGCGACCCGCTTAACCGTAGCAAATGCGCGTGTCAAGCGACGACCTGACGCGACTGTTGGATTGGTCGCCATTTAGTGGCATTTTCTATCTTGAGTTCCTCCGTGCTTTTGAAGGCACGTTATGCCGTTGGTCTCGGCTGTTATCGATATATAGCAGTCGTGAGGATGTGTCGGATGCCTTAGGGCAGCCTGAAAAATTCAGAAACGCGGACGGTAGCCCTGAACGTGCCAAAACTAGAATCAAAAACGTCAATGTTATTATTTTTTGCACACTCATTGTATAGTATTAAGAAGTGGTAAGATTAGTGATAAAATAAAATTTTTATAATAAAAAAAAATTGAATTTCTACATTGAATTATTATGACAATTTGTCATAACAATAATTTCAAAGCTTTAATAATGCGCGATGGCATTTCAAAAAAACTTAAATTCAAATCACCACGCCAATGTAAGCTGCACTTAGGCATGACTCGAAAAGCATAAACATCACTTAAGTTTGAAGTCGTTAACGATCCCAACCAATGAAAGGATATGTTTAATATAACACAAGGAATGTTAAACACAAGCAACAAATCTCAAGTGGCCTTAAACGTTTTAATAATTCTAATTACCATTCAATTCTCACAATGATTCTGTTCAGGGCTGGCACTTCTTTCGAAATGCTCTAACAATCAATTCGTTGAACTGTCAAAGAATGTAGTGTGACGTTTTTTTAAAGTCGCTATTAGTGATTTTTTTCTTTCTCTTCAACCATGAGATTTAATTGACGCTAACGACTGCGTTAATAAAATCTCGTGGTAAAGGTACTGCAGTCAATGACCTACATGAAGCCACTGACAATGCCTTGTCGGTGACGAAGTTTTGGTCCTCGTAAGTATAATTTGCAAGAGTCGACTCGCTAGCAGAAATCAGGACTTATTTTCTACCGATATTTAAAGTGATTTTCTTCGAATTATACTATAATTATACTATACTATAATTGATTTTTTTAAACTTTTATTACGCCCTTTTAAATCAAAATGTGTTTCAGCTCTTCCAAGAGAAACAAAAAAAAAAATACAATGTTTTTAGTTAAAGTAGGCGTTAGTTTATGTTTGTTATAATTTATGAGTAAGAAGGTAAATTTCTTTGAAATATAAATAAAATATCTAGAATTAAAATATATTCAATTAAAAGAAAATAATTGACACTATGTAATTTTTTTAACATTGCGCTTGTTCAAACAATAATTTGTCACAAGAACCTTAAAAACTGTTTATAATATTTTAATATTAATAACAATATTTAGCTGCCTCAGTGGTCCAGGTCGCAAGATGGTTCTGAAAAATATTGACACCGTGGTGATCAACGATTGATCATTGACCATGTAACCCATTCTTTATGAATGTGTTGATTAGTGCCAACCCTATTTTAAGAATCAAGTGATCATACGCTAATGGAACTTTAATTATGGATGCATCTTGGGAACCCGATGTCCTAGTTACATGTTTTGATAAACAATCAATCACGCCACAGCACTTGATGTATGGCACTCATACAAATCTGTATTTGAATTGAAATTGCTGTTTTGGACAGATTTAAAGAAAAATTATCGGCAGGACCGAAACAGGCACTTTAATATACTTTTATTTCCACAAACAAACAGATAAAACACATATTATGATGCAGTGATATTTTATATTACAAGAGCCAGATTATAATTTTCATACGCGTATCACCAAATTAATTTTAAGATTTTATCGCCGTGTATTGAATGATTGGGGTCATAAATGATACAATTAAAACTAAAGAAAAAAAAATTCAATGAACATCTGACCACAGTGGTTTATAGTTAACTAGTTTTTTCCCACAGCTCCGCCTGCGTTAAAAAGTGGCCTATGTTTGACCCCGGGTCTTCAACTATAATCATATAACATTTCATCAAAATCCGTTCAGCGGTTTGGCCGTGAAAGCGTGACAGATAGACTGTAAGATTAGTATGGTTTATGGTAAATATTGTTTGTATTACAAGTATTACAAATAATACTTTCATGGTACATTAAAATCATATTTAGAACAAACACTAATAAGTGAAAAAAAAAACATGAAATAAACATATTATGATTCATTCATTCATAAAGAATGATGTTCGAGATTAATCGACCCTGTATATCCTGGTGTCAGAATTTTTCGGAACCTTCACTCAGCTTCTGACATGGTTCCTATAACGATTACTAGGTAGATGCCAACCAGTACCAACGGTTTAACTTGCCTTCCGAAGCACAGAATCATGTTCATTATCAGACAATCAGGTGATTCAAGCCTAAAATGCCGTAACCAAACAGCTGAACAAAGTATACTTACCGTGAGAATCGAACCCTTGACTTCTGGACAGGGCAAACATCTCACCACATTTACCACAGAAACAGTGGATGTGCAACATTTGGGGTCATAGAAGATACAATTATTAAGAAAAACACCACATTTATCACAGAAACAGTAGATGTGCAACATTTGGGGTCATATTTGATATAATTATTAAGAAAAACACCACATTTACCACAGAAACAGTGGAAGTGCAACATTTGGGGTCATAGATGATACAATTATTAAGAAAAATGTAGATCACGATGCTACAATACAATACAAATACTCTTTTTTGCAACCAAATAAAAATAGAACAAAACAAATAAATAAATATGGTGCATTACTTATTTGGAAACTACAATGATACACAGTTAAGTATGTGTGTGTATCAAGTATTTACTTAAAATTACACATAAGTTGACCGAAGAGTGAGCGAGACGCAGCAATACCAAAAATTATCTTAGTTTAACATTAAATTAAACTATTTTGATACGGTTTTTTATCGCGTTTTTTACTTATTAATTTACACCTGACGTTTCAACCACTTTACAGCATTCATGGTCGCCATCGAGATATATATACGTACGTTAGTACATATATCTCGATGATGGTCGCAAACTAAGTTGACATTTGTCTGTGTCATTTGTTTTTGATGTCACAAGAAGGCAAAACCATAAGGTCTTTAAATTTATTGAAAACAAATTCGATTCACGCAGTATTGGCTGACAGTATCCAATGTACCTGCAGTCATCCGTTGAGTTTGAGATTAAAATTGTTTTATTTAATGTAATAACAGTAGCAAAAACATAACCTATCATTACATCTTAGCATAAGTTTGTCTCGCTCGCACTTAGGTATGAACATGTTGCACATTGTTTAAAAATATTGAGTGTTTCTTTCAAGGGAATTCCCAGTAAGGGCCTCTACCTATTCTTAAGGCGACGGTTCTCAGAAAGTTCAATGTTTATAAATGTACGCAGGTCCGTCTGTTTATAATCCCATCCGTTATAGCTTTAACAGCTATTTTTGATTATGATGAGCTTTACAGTGTGTGAGTACAGGATGTTTCGAGCACAAATGAATTGGTGATGAGGAATTTCCATCCTACACAGTTAACAATTTTTATTAAGATCGCTTTATGTGCTTCGCTGCTTGATTAAGTCTCCCCTATTTTCTTCACATCAAGAGGTAGAGGAGATGTGATGGAGTAGGGGGAGTGTTCAAAAATGATTACTTTTTGAAATTCTTTAGCTAAACTAAGTTGCCGTTAATATCTGAGTGCGGCTTTATGTAATTTGCTTAATCGCAAATCATTTACAAATTTTTTTCCTTGTGCTTCGGAAGGTCAAGATTTTGGCCCTGTTGTTTTCGCTAGAGGGAAGTTTTGAGGCAGTATTAGATACAATCACACAGCCTGAAAATCCTATAAATCTTACACTCAACCACTAATTTACTCATATCATGTTTTGAGTCAGACGGCTGTCGCTCCATTGCAAATTTGAAGTAAATTATTACTTCGGCATAAATCTGCAATGGAGCGACTGTCACGCCTGGTTGGTATCTGTAATGATCGTGCATATCGAACGCGACCAGTAAAATATGTCAAAAACATTAAATATTCTTGTTCATTAGAAGCTGGTATGATAATCAATTCATAACTCATGAACTAAATTAGTTAGTTCAAGGTGTCTCATTTGGCGCTATGTAGAGTCAAAATAATTGAATGACCATTAATGATTGTATATGTGGTGCTTGCTAGAAACACATTTTTGTATATAACTGAGTCTGTAAGGATCGTAGCAAATGGAAATCCGTAGTTTCTCTGCCTAACCCTACGGGAAAAAGGCGTGTTGGTATGTATGTATGTATAATTTATTAAGGTTAAAAATCAACTTAACATATGAACAATCTGTATATTGAAGTTGTATAAATATCTATGGAATGATACAGAAACATTGGCCCTACATGGGATAAGTCAGCCTTAACTTACTCTTTCTTGTCTCAATAAAATCTTCCTTTTGTGCAATAAATTTATTACAAAAAATAAACAAACAAATAACTCCGGTTTAGTATACTCCAAGCTCAGAATTTAAGATAAATATTATTATATAAGAATAAAGATTATTATCAGGAATCAAAATCTTTGCTTAGATTATTATCTAAAGATAGATTTACTATGATGACAGCACATACTTAAAAGAACTACAGACGTAGTCTCATAAACATTACGAATGAAGCATCCAGAAGTTGGCCCCCTTGTTTGTCACATACGGGTTTCACTTGCACAAATATAAAAACTATATGAAAATCGCGGCGACACTCACACATAGAGAATTATTTTCCAGATTCGATTACGCTCAGTCATTATTTCTTTTAAAGTCTGTGATAGACACAAACAGAAATGAAGTGACAAAAATAAGAAAAGTGAAGTACTTACTTGAAATATGCAGCACTACCACAAACATACCAACGACTTATTAAAACTAATGACTGGAGACAAGGAGATAGAGAAAGATACGGATGGCGCATTAGCCAATGAAATATAAACTAAGTATGATAGTATGTCACAAGCCAATCGTTGCTCACCTCGCGGGTTGTCCCTGGTGTTCATTAGTTGCGATGACTGCTTACCATCAGATGGCCTTATGCCTTTCTTCCTACTTAATTGTATATCATCATCAATCCTAGCCTTTTTGCCATTTCCATTGAGGTCGGCTTTCCGTATCTTTTTGCGCCATGCGTTTTAATTGCATATAAAAAAAAATAAACAATAGTCAGGAGCGGGAAGGACGTGACGCGAGCAAAGATGACATATGATAATGGAAGTTATGTGTTTTACTGCCATGGATACAAGTACTTTAAGGCCCTTCATAATGTTTATATCTTCTTCAGTCCTACAGCTGTTCATTTAATTCGTTAATAGTGCGCCGTTCGTATTTTTTCTACATCTACTACTGACGCATTCCTGACGGCAAGCATCGCGCCAACAGTGAATCAAATTGTCTCCATGACAACCAGTGATTTCAAGTTGTTTATGGTCACAAATTGTTTCTATTTAGTCAATTGGCGCCTTAGGAATATGACGATATCATTTTACACATACACACAGTAATTTACAGTCTGCTATATAGCTCCATCACCATCATAATCATAAAATACATCATACATTTTTATCCAAAAAGTAAAAATGCCGGCCAGAAAAAACGTGGGTTATTCTGGTAGATTTTGTCTACCTAATCATATCTTATTATGGTACCAAAGCTGTATTGGTATTGTACTTGATTTCAAAAATTATATTTACCATACATTCTCGAAATAATTAATTTAAAAAAGGTGATATAGCTTTGATACCTACCTTAAAATAAGAAATGATTAGGTAGAAAACATCTATCCGAATAGCCGACTTTTTTTTGGCCGGCGTTTTTCATTTCGGATCAAAATGGAGATGATGTTTTTAAGGAGATGGATTCTGGTCATTGGAATTCCTTCCACTCCTGTCGATCATTAGCCTGATCTTTAAATTTCCGATATAACACGTTTACTTTCTACTTTATTTGTTTTAGTAGCTGTTCCTCGGTTTACATGGACATGGTTTCCTGGGCTTGTCCCCTTTATCGTTCCTCCGATGATGACTTCATTGTATCGTATCAAATCTAACATATTTCCTCTTCTATATTAAATTACCCACAAAACGCCTTTCTTGTAGAAAAATCAAATAAAAAATGAAATTTCATATTTTTATTTTAAACAATCCTTAAGGATTTTCGTACAAAACTTTCGATGTACTTTTTTAAAAGAAAAAATATATGTAGAAAAAAACCGTAGAAAATGGATGAAAAAGAGTTTTCATTTTGGTAAAATACCACAGTTTTATTCATTCATGGTTAAAGCTAAAAAAGCTTTTTCATATAAAAACGAGATCAACAATCTTAGTCTCAAAAGAACACGTGCTTAAACGTAAGCGATTCGCGGAAAACATTAATTTCTACATAATTAACAGTCAGCCTAACTCACCATTAAAACCTAGCAATTAGAGCTAAAAGTTGCCACTCCTTTCACTCCGACTTATTACACTTTCCCTTTTAATATCTTAGCGTTTTTCGTATCTATGTCGTGTAAAAGAGATAAAATTTTCTTTGAAGACATCTTAGATCTCCTCAAAATTAGAGTGAATAGGCTTTATGCTTTAACCGCCTCTGTGGTCCAGTGGTTAAGGCGTCTGCCTTTGACCCAGAGGTCGCGGGTTCAATTCCCACGAGAAGCATACTTTGTTAAGTTGTTTCCAGTTTGGTTAGGACATTGCAGGCTTGAATCACCTGATTGTCTGATAATAAAGATGATTCCGTGCTTCGGAAGGCACGTTAAGCCGTTGGTCCCGGCTGCCATTTTAGTGGTCGTTAATGAACATCATTATCCTATAGGTGGTTTCGAAGGTCAGACGGCAGTACGGTCAAATCTAGGACCATGATTAAAGTTAGCCTGGGTTTCGAAGCGTAAGCTGACGACTCAACTAGAAATACACGCTAGGATGAAGAAGAAGGCTTTGCACAAAGAAACAACGATAACATATTTATGTTACATAATGAAGAAAAAAAAACACACATGCTTATTAAAGACTTCAAAATAAATTTTTTTGACCCGTACAAATCAAGTGATAGGATATTGTATGGGAGGTCAACAATTTTTCTCATATTTTACATTTTTTATTGAACGTTAATTACACATACATAAAATATGAATATTATTTTTTAAATACTATTCAATGGCGTTTAAAAAGTCACAAGAGCGAAAGTCTGTCAAATACTTGTAGTAAAAAAATCATAATCATTTATTTTGTCAAACATAGGTAACACAGGTGTTGGTATGGTAAAATTTATCTGTGCATACAAAGGTATAGGTAATATTATATAGGTCTAATAAAACATTTGTACAAATGGCATTGCTAAGCGGCGGTGCCAGGCCCTTTGAATATGCAGCAAGTTCCCGGCAGATAACCGGTCCGGTTCTAAAACGGAACGTGTAAAAACTAGCGCTATACATAAACTTACTAATAACATGAACGGGGATTTAGTCTAATGGAAAACGAAAACCAAAGAGCGTCGAAACCGAACAAGTAAAATGTTCCTTCTTTTTCTTTTACTTTTATGGCTTTTACTTTCGTATTTGGCCAGAAACAAGTAAAAAAAAAACAACAGTAACAACAAAGTTGTTTAGTCAAGTAAGTTTTAAGTCAAGTCAGTAGTTAAGTCAAGTCAAGTCAGACGTATTATGCTAAGTGAAGTGGTAGAAAAACTGCACTTAGCGATTTCCAGGAGCTTTTGGCAACAAGCAAGAAAATCATATAAATCGAACATTGTATCATTTTTGTTGAACACTTTGCGAATAAATAATCCACCATTAATAAGCACAAACACTCAAAAAAAAAAAAAACACAAATTTTGTAAAAATAAAATACAGCGCCTACTGTTTTTCACAGCTTCCCGCCAAAAGATCAAAATGTTCCTTTCTCAGTAAACAATGCCAATAATCTGCTCAATTGTTCTTAAAATTTGAGTTTAAAATAATATTGGCCATCGATAAAATTAAATCAAACAGCCTTTAATTAATGCACAAATTCTTTTTTTTCAATATAGCTCTTACTTTTGTATTTAGCCAGTAACAAGTAAAATTTTTAAATTAACTTGTTTAGCCAAGCAAGTCTAAAGTCACGTCAGTAGTTAAGTGAAGTCAAGTCGATTCAGAAGAGTCAGGCTAAGTGAAGTGGTAGAAAAATTGCACTTAGCGATTTCCAGGAGCTTTTGGCAACAAGCAAGGAAATCACATAAATCGAACACTGTATCGCTTCCCAACACTCACGCTAGTTCTTGAACCACCAGTTTGAGTATTTGTGCATAATAAATCCACTATTATTAAGCACAAACACTCAAAAAAACAAAAATTTTGGAAAATAAAATACAGCGCCGATACCTGCTATTCACAGCTTCCCGCCAAAAGTCCGCACAAATTCTTTAAAACAAAATGATAAGAGGAGGTGAGTATAGATCTTCAAAATTCTCCCTCTTAGATTTTTTTTGAGTCTAACTGCGGCTGTTAATTACCTGCGACATTCATATAAAGTGAAGGGGTCTATTTTTGATCCAGCTACAAACGTGAATCCATATGTTTGATATAATATTCATACTAATATTATAAATGAGAAAGTCAGTCTCTTACGCTTTCAAGACTGAACCTCTGGACCGATTTAGATGAAACTTGGTATCAAACATAGGTTACTTTTTTACGCGGACAGAGCCATGAAAAACAACTAGTTTATAATAGTGTTGAAATATTGACACCTCAAACAGTGACATACCACAGTGCTTTAAGCCCTTCAATCGTTTAGGTAAAATGATCTCAGATTTGAAAGGTGATGCTTAAGAGGTTAACTTAACATACTTCACCTACACAGTTTGGAGCATCCATACTAATATTACTAACACTAAAATATACTTTAATCATTATTCTCTCGTTTCGGAGGCCAAGATCCACTTCGGGTCGCTGAGCTGTCTTTCTGTCTGTCTGTTACGTTTTCACGGCCAAACCGTTGAACAAATTTTGATGAAATTTAGTATGAGTATAGGTGAAGACCCGGTGTGAAACATAGGCTACTTTTTGATGCAGGCGGAGCTGCGGGAAATAGCTAGTTATCCATAAATATAATTTTGTTTTTCACAGGATGCAATGTATGCTTCTTGGATACCTTGCCATCATGTGACCACTGTAATCTGGGCTCGATATTGAATTTCATTATTTATTACTAGCTGTTTCCCGCAGCTCCTCCTGCGTCAAAAGGTATCCTATATTTGACCCCGGGTCTTCAACTATATTCATATCAAATTTCATTAAAATCCGTTCAGCGGTTTGGCCGTGAAAGCGTAACAGACAGATAGAAAGACAGACAGACTTTCGCATTTATAATATCAGTATGGATATGGATATTTAATTTAATTAATTGTTTATTTGACGTCGTAGTAATAAAACAAATTGTAAGTAAAAAAATCTATAATATAAAAAATAATCTTTATTTCCCTTGGTAATCGCATCACGCGTGAACGGAGGGAAAAATTTCGCTACTTTTTTTTTGTGTATGTACTCAATTTTCTTATGAAGAATCTTGATTATCTCTTGGACCATGGATAGTCGCAGGTAGTGTGGAGGCGTTATCTAATAATAATAATTAGCAATTAATATTACAAAAATATATAATTTATTCATTAAAGAAAAATATATTTGAATTTAATTTCAAATTTACATTTTTTTTTATTAATAAATACATTTCTTTTATCCATAATGCCACCTTTTACGCATAAATATTGAGATCGCATTTATAACCTATCTGTTTCTTTTTCTTTGTGAAAAATTTATACTAAGTTAAAGAAAGAAAGAAAGAAAAATTGTGTTGGGTCCTTAATATCGAAACCAAGGAATGGTGTCAAGGGCCCCATTGAACCTCGGTGTCTGATCGCGTCAAATGCAAAATTGGTTTCCTAGCCTTTGAGCTAATATTTTAAAGGGATATTGTGAACAGACTACTGATATTTAGTATATATTTAAACTATTGTTATATATATATTATTTATTAGCTTTTTCCCGCAGCTCCGCCTGCGTCAAAAAGTGGCCTTTGTGGCATGTTTGACCCCGGTTCTTAACTATATTCATACCAAATTTCATCAAAATCCGTTCAGCGGTTTGGCCGTGAAAGCGTAACAGGCAGACAGACATACAGACAGACTTTCGCATTTATAATATTAGTATGGGAAAATGCTAGTATATATACTTAACTATAACTATTATTAAAGTAAGTTATTTTGCTTCTCATTCTATGAATATATTTTATAAATTCCGATATTTCATATTATTAAATGAATTACTGATACAAAACTTTGCTCATTACTAATAATTTTCATAATAAGACAATCGGTCCTATGGGTGCACCGATTGGCGAAAGCTCCTTAGTGATGGGAATATATTAAATTGTGTCATATCGATTAAGAAATGTACTAATCATCGATACACTAAAACACTTTACATTATTACCTATTAAAATTAGGTGTGTCATTATTTTAATGGTAAAACCAATTTCTGTATTTAATTTCTTAAAAATAAAGACAACATAAACCTAAGTAAACACTATTATTGAGAGTTGTAGGATGAGTGCCATTTTTGAGTGGTAAGCGTAACCATTTGTATCTATAGTCACATACCTACTTCTGGGAGCTGTAATAAATATTATTTGATACGTAATGTATGTAAAGAAGTTAAAAGTTATTGCAGCAAAACGAAAAGTAAAAATTATATTGTAGTTGACAAGATATACAATAGGTGGTTTTATTTTAAATGCAATCTCTTTTAGGCTATGACAGCATATCGATATCGCTAAACTCTATATCATTATTAAGTCGCATCACTATTTTCCAGCTCGCGTGCTTGCGTCAATCGATCGTTAGTTGGCATTCATTATAATTGCATGCAAAGTCTGTACTTAAAAATTATTCGCTGTTCGGTTATGACACAATGCGACAACAGTTATCATTTAAATCAAGGGATTGTTCGTTGTGATTCACGATTACATTTATTTGTTTATTTCTTCAACAATTGTTTACATTAAATCGTATTTGCGATGAAAATATGAACAAGTGCAAGGGGAATACTTTATTCTAAAGGAATCTCTGCCTTGGGCAGCTGCCCAAGAGGATACTAGGAACAATGGGCAACCAAGCGTGCATCGCACATTCAGAACGACTTAGACCAGAATTTATTGTTATATTTAGAGATTGTGACCCGATAAATGATTTAATTGCTATATATGCAATTGTATTATGTACAATAAAGTTTAAATAAATAAATATCGGATAATTATTCGATAGAAAGCCCCTAGCCACATCACTAGAATTGAATGTTCACCTTTAGCGTATACAATACACCTAATACCTACATTGTTTTCGTGACTTTGAAAACAATCAGCTAGACAAACTTCCTCCTAATATTTGTAAACTATTTATAAAGCAATTTCCACTAAATTGTGCACGGGGTTATCACTTTTTTCGGTAAATCATAATGTTCACGCAAATAAAAAGTATGACAAACAGCTACTACGGTGAACCAACGAATTGTTGTAGCGCAGCCAAAGAATAAATATAAATACCAGCTTTTTACAACGCATTCATGGACATAATAAGCCGGTCTCTCTGTTCACGCCAAATTTCTCTCTTCCTAGTATTATCTTTTATAACGTTTACCGCCTTCTTTCTACTGTAATTCGGCTAGAAGAAATAATTATGCCAAACGTTCTTTGAGAATGTACGTTTTTGTACGAATTTTGTGTTTATTATGATCCATTGGTGTAGGTATTTATTGTAACGGTTTCAACATACAATCATTAAATTCATGGTTTAATCTACTTACAATATTTTGGCAAAACTTTTATACGGAACAACACATACACTAAAAAGTAACCAAATCCGAAAGCAAAAACAAAATTGGTAATTAATTAAAGCAGTCATTAGCATTTAAAGTTTTCTAATGAAGAAAAGCGGGAGCGTGGTGTGGACGTCTTGCTATCTCTTTTGTACGTACGAAATCAAGTGGCAGTGACGTCACTCACCATTAAGTGCGCCCTTTTTTTGTTTCTTGCCAGTTTCCCCTTCCACAGGATTTCAAAGGCTTATAACGTATTTAATATTGAACGGATACAAAAAAATCTTTCTGTTTTCGAATTGACGGACTCAAATTTGTGATATAAAATATTTAAAACAAATTGAGTCAAGTAGCAATCAATCAAGTATTTAGACAGCTCCAGTTTTTCGTTTACACCTGCCTGAGAACTTAACAATCGAATCTTGTTGTCTCTTCTCGGAGTCAACATTCCTGTAGGCATTAAAGCACGTTGAAATTCAATTCATTCTATGACGTAACAGTGATCAATTCTATGGTTTCGTGAGTAAGTAGCATCGTCGACATATAATAAGTTCGCCTATGAAATTGAATACAGGCCATATCGCGTGATCGCTTCCATTTAAAATCCACGATGTCTCTCTTTATGGTATGCCTTATATTAAACTGACATATTCGACCAATGATTAGATAACCCTTGCATTTGATTAGTGGTCAGCTATGTTAGTACTGATTACTAGTAGTCTTTCGTATTTCGACGAATTTAATAATGGTCGATCTATTTGTCAATTCGTGATAGACTGCTGTCCTGTGGTAGTGCAGAAGTTTTTTCACAATGGTATTGCACGGAAATACAACTTAGTGAGAAAAAATAATAATTTGACTGGGGTCCTATTTTTGAAATGTGATGACTCTTTTTGTCAAACCGTTCAACTCACAGATTTTGCTTAAGTTATTTCAATCATAGCACTTGGCAACACTTACGCTGCTACACGCTGAGGAGCTCGTTAATCGAGCGCGACCCGCGTATACGTAGCGAATACGCGTGTCAAGCGACGACGTGACGCTACATTTTTTTACATTATTGGATTGGTCGCCGTTTTAGTGGCATTTTCTATCTTGAGCTCCTCCGTGCTTCGGAAGGCATGTTAAGCCGTTGGTCCCGGTTGTTATCG
Organism: Euzophera pinguis; assembly: GCA_947363495.1. Lineage (NCBI taxonomy): Eukaryota > Metazoa > Arthropoda > Insecta > Lepidoptera > Pyralidae > Euzophera > Euzophera pinguis. The sequence goes on from OX376154.1 coordinate 18,422,172, forward strand.
ATACATAGCAGTCGTGAGGCTGTGTCAGATGCCTTAGGGCAGCCTGAAAAATTCTGGCAGTGTTGGCCACTAACACCTGTGTTCCTGTTGGTCTGGTTTCCCTGTAAAAAGGGTTACGGAGGTCAGAAGGCAGTCGCTCCATTGTAATTACCAGCTCCGCCAAATCTAGAACCATGACTTACAGCGTACCCTAGGCTCCGAAGCGTAAGCTGACGACGAAACTAGGAATACACGCTAGGATGATGATGATGATTCAGCAACACTTACTGAAAACTGGTGGGTTGAATGACTTTAGTTCGATTTCGAATGATTTAAATGTACTCGATGATAAATTTGTCAATAGAGATAGTTTGGCTCTTAAACCAATCTAGATCATGGTTTATCCCTGGACAAACACATAATAAAATAAATATGTGCTACGTGGTTACATAAAGTAACAACTATTTTTGGTTCATCAAGCAAAAAAGAAATGGTAATATTCAAAAACCCTGAAATCGTAGAACGTCGAAGAACTGTGAGGAAATCACTACTCTACTTCCGCGCAGTTAAGTAAAATACTGTCACAATGCAAACGATTCGAAACTAACAAACAAAAGAAAGTTTTAATAAAGTCGTTAAGTAGAAAATTTGCCAGGTACAGTTAAGTACAAAAGTCCATCATTTTATTTGCAATAATTATTAATGCTAAAAAGAACTAAACACCTCTAGTATTTAGATTTACTAAATAATAGGTTTTTAACTGGATATCATTTTAGTACATTTCAGATATCATTCTAGGCGAGCTTGACAAAAAAACAAAAAGTTTCCTCACATATTTTGTAGATGTGTAATGAACGCATAGTAAACGGTACAAAGTCAAGTCTTACGCATAAAATATCAACTGCTTGAATATACAACCTCACAAATTAACTCCCATAATGAATACGGCTAGCTAATTTAAAAGGATATGCTACCACCTACCACACGTCAACAGTAGCGACGTCGCCGTCTCTCCGCGGCGACTTAGCATTCCGATTGGGCGACAACAAGCGGCGTTATCACTCGAATGTCGCTTATGTCGCCCGCACACCTGATTTATGTTGGCGACTGTACCACAACACACGGCTGTTAATTCGTAATAGCTAACTTTGCGCTTTGGTTTTTTGTTTCTTATTCGCTAAGATAGTTTGAATTATTTAAGACATTAATTTTTGATTACTTTTGGCGCAAGTAATAGTGTGAATAGAATTTTCTTTCTGGGTCTTGCTTTCGCGTAAAATAAAGACGTATTGAGTGACAAGGAAGAGGTTAAAATTGGATGGTATAAAACAACACGCTTTACAACCGAAATGTGTCCTTCGTCGACTTAGATTAACTCCTGGTATCCTAGGCCGAATTGACGATTGGCTCATTTTTGAAAAAATCTCTTTTTAACATTTTAATTGATTCAGTTTAACTAAATACTTATCATATTTTTCTTATTTGTACTCTAGCTCATCACAATTTACGTATGCGTACCATGCTTCGGACGGCACGTTAATCTGTTGGCACCGTCTGTCATTTGATGATGAAATGAAATGAAATGAAATGAAATGAAATTGTTTATTTTCAATATAGGATATAAATATCACTTATTGACGTCAATTTACTTATATTAAGTTTACCACCACTTCCAAAGCGCAAGTGGAGAAGAAGCGGCGCCACAAACTCCACTGCAGCATTTTCTTCAAAACGTCAATTTACAAATAAGAAAAACTTCCCTTAATTACCTATCGTTAAAGAAACCACGTTTGAGGCCGAGAGGCGGTTTCGTTCAACTCTAACACCAGGCTGCGTAATCGTTTGACCATGTTACTCACACGATAAAGATAAAAAGCCTTTATTGTATTGACATAAATAAATAGCCTAATAAAAATTGCAAAATTTTCATTATTTAACATACTAACAAAATTTAGCTTGTAAAATAGGCTACTCGGACAGTTTTATCTGCATAACAACTGGGACACTGAATCATCAAACATAATAAACAGGAGTTACTCGTTCTAAGAAAACATTATGTTTTAGAAGCTGCATAGTTCAAATTGCTCTATTGGTTTAATTTTAAACCGTAGCCCAGATACTGAAAGTTTAATTTTATATGCCATATCATTTTTTGTTGCCAGGCTAACATGATTATGCTTTGAAATGGTTAAAATGCATTTCTAATTCACTAAAGGACACTCGAAAAGACAGCTTTTAACAGAAATAGTAAACGTTGAAACCAATCTGTAATTATTTTTTGATACAGACATTCTCATTCATTCATAAATTTAACAGCTAGGCTCTTGTCGGTGGCTTTAATTTTCAGTATCACACAATTAAAGAACAGGCAATCTCAAAATATCCTAAACCTGTTTTGACAGATAATAAAATATATAATCACTAGCTGTTTCCCGCATCTCCGCCTGCGTCAAAAAGTAGCCTATGTTAGACCCCGGGTCTTTAACTATATTCAGACCAAATTTCATCAAAATCCGTTCAGCGGTTTGGCCTTAAAAACGTAATAGACAGACAGACTTTCGCACTCATAATAAGTTTTAAGTATGTATATCATGGATCATTTTAACAGACTCATTAAGTCTAAGTAAAGTTTGTATGCACTATGTTGAATATTTCTTTGTTTTATGGTATTTACGTTAAATTTTCCAATAATTAATATTGGTTTGATATAAAATATTTCATAGTAACAAAACATGTATTACATAATGTTAGGGATACTACACTAATCCATATTTACATGACAGATTCTGCTATAAGCATTTCATAAACCATTACTATATTTAAATTAAAATGATGTCAACTACATGATGCATGCTTATGTCATAGTAATCCATATGCTATTTTAATAGGCTAGTTTTCTAAAAAAATATAATTAGTCCGTCAGTTAGATAATCAAAAAATATTGGACACGTTTTTTTTCTTTTGAAAATTAAACAAAGAATGATAAAGATATGGCGCGTTAACGTTCCCTGTGACGTCACAGTGTGCTACACTTTTTCGGAATATATGACGTCACGAGCCCCCACTCCTAAACTTTGATGCGTTATATCTTTATAATGTATCGCTCAATTGACAAAAGAAAAAAATACGTCACTAACATTTTTTGATTCCCTAAAAGACGGGACTAATTTTAATGTTTCTCTTTTGACCCAGGATACTAGCTTTTTTGTTGTGTTTAATGACAGGTTTAGTTAAGATAGGACAACGACTGTTGGGGCAGCTAGTGTACAGTAGTATTGTGAAATTGGATATCATGCTTGTCAAGCGACTGTGTGTGGCTTGAAGCCCTATTTTTGAAAAGTATTGCTTAAAATAGATGGGAAAGTTAGTACATTTTATGTAACATTTAATTTGTATTACACTGTGTGCAAAGAAGTGTTAAATAAATAAATAAATGAAAGTCCAATTTAAAAATGAATAGTAAAATCGATGAATCCACAAAAAAAGAAACTTTCATTAGGTAATCGCTATATTTAAGATAGCTGTCGCATAAATTAACAAAAATCCATGAAAATTACACGTCGTGACGTCATCCTCTCAGTAAGTACTCGTACATCGCAAGAGGGACGAGATCGCCTTGTAAAACGTTTAAAACGGGGGAATTTGGTCCCAGAGTCAATTTCCCTTTGGCGAGGGACGAGTTTACTCCTAGCAAAAATAAAATTGGAAAATGGTCCCAGGGATGAGATCAAGGGTGGGATTCCCCCTAACTCAGTTTAGCATGCAGAATTTCGACATGTCCATTCTTTGTGAAAGGCTTGCATGGGCAATCGTCCCTATACAACCTAGTGTCGAGCAGGACCACCTTTCGGCCTCTAACGTGATTCCTACGACCACCAGATGACAGACCAACGGCTACGTACTTACCGAAGCACGGCCTAATTCTGTTTACTAAACGAATGCTCTTTTTTGATTATTGGTAAAATCCAAATTCAATTCACACACATTGAAGTTTTTATTGAATTTCAGTGGTTAAGTAACACAGTGGCCTACCCGTCTTGCGTGAGTCGGCCCCGTTTAGTACGTTTTATGAGTTGAAACGTCTTAGTATTTCACTTTTTGTATACCTATGTCGCGGCCCCTCTGCTAATCATATACAACATATGTACAAGGAGGAAGTATTTTAAATTTGAAGCATTTTTTACAAGTTTACGTTAAGTAGACTTGAATGAAATAGTATTTAAATTAATAAACATGTATGGATAATTACATTTTCATACATACATATCATCACGCCTTTTTCCCGTAGGGGTATCAAACCTAGAACGTCACATTTCAACCAATTTAAGCAAAGAATTTAATTTGGAAAGATAATGAGCGCTAAAAATATTTACAACGTCAGAGCAAAAATTTAAAATATGCATTAAATAAACATGCCTAACAAATTACTAGTCTCACATTTTAAGTTGACTATAAAGGAGTATAGTGACCTAGGACATTATAAAACTGGTGAATATTCGACACACCATTGTGACTATTGATCGTTACTAAATAAATAATGCCGCAAGATCTGAACATGTTAAATCTAGAGTTCCTGCTTTTTATGTGTTAATATCATATTGTTTTTGTTGGTAGCTTAAAATTCTTTGTTAATACTTAATACATAAATCACAAGAATTTTCAGTACGAATATAGGGCATTTATGATTCGAATTCTTTTATCAACGTATGCTTTTAACCTGAACTTCAGAAAAATCTATTTCTACACCTTTCTACAGTGTTGTTTAAATATTTATTAAACTATTATTCAATATATTCTCTGGCAAAGTAAAAATATAAATAAAGCCGTGGCGAATGAGCCAGGTGTGTCGCTACCTTTAGCTGACGTAGTAAGTTGTTTCGCTCCCGATTTATCTGTATGGTGTCATACAATGAGTAATTGTATAAAGGCGAAACGGTGAAAACATCCTACACCAAGAGTTAACATCAACTTTTTTTAATGACTTTATGAATTGTCGATTTAAGAAATTGTGTAAGGATTCTTTTTTCAAATTTAAGCTAGCTCTTTTTATAAAAAAAACAACTATCCATTTCTAAACTGTCAATGCATTGAGCCACTTCTCTGTTTCATTTCTCATTGAGCTGAAATAAATACAAAAGCTCTAAAAAACCTCGGTTTTTTCATATATATTTTTTTACCTTTCTGGGTTCTATTGCTGCATAAGCTCTGTTTTCTCACGCTTGCTGGAAACTTTGTTTCTACCCTAACAACTAAAAGAGAAATAATAAAAATTCGGAAAAATTGAACTTTAAGTAACTTTCCGAAGTTCAAATTATGTGACAAGTCAAGTACCCTAATTTTTTCTGACAAATCAAGTACCCTAATTATTTTCAAAACAGTATTAAAGTGTATTTAGCTCATAGACTATTTTTTAACGACTTCTCCCAAACAAACGTGTGCAAAACGCCGTCGGGTCGCCGCGATTCGTTTCACGTGTTCTCTGTTTATTTACGGACAATACTACAGTAATAATACCTGTCGACGAGCTCGATGTTCTAGCAGGGCATGCGAGTTTGAAACGAGCGCATGTACCGCGACGAGTGCAGTTTTATTTGCTCCTGACCTCCTCCGTGCTCCGGAAAACACGTTAAGCTGTTGGTCTCAGAATCAGAAGGTTTTGATGTATAGAATGCTTTAATAATTAAATAAGAAAACGTGACATCAAAAAATTCTTATTAAAGCTAGACATGTTATTGTGTGATAAAATAATCTAAAAAAATATTTTCCCAGATATTGTGTATTACTTACGAGTACGAGTATCGTCACCAAAGATAATATAATTGTTATGTCGTCACGACCATAGCTAAGATGACCATACACGTCTCATTCAGTACATCATACGTGTTGTTGACTCTACAGCGATAATTAAAAACATACAATATTCATAAGGTTACAATAAATTTAATTAGTCTAATATAAAATTACAGGATTATGAGTAAAATACATTTATACTTCCGACGTTTCAACCGTGTTACAACGGCCGTGGTCACGGAACGACTAGCTCAGCATTTCTACAGCTCCATACGTCCAGCGGAGACGTCTTCCGTCCGCATATTTTGATTTCTCCAAGTACCATCACAAAACACACTAACAGACCAAGTATAGAGGTATTTTCCGCTTTTAATTCTGTAATTTTATATTTCAAATATGCAGTGCGTTGGTTTAAAAAGTTAATCGGTAAAATATTTCTTGTTCAAATAACTTCTAACATTGTTTTTATTTTTATTTTTATTTTTTGCATACTCATCTAAGAGTGGAATACACGACATTATAACTAACCAAAGGTATTCACTGTATTCTTGCAAATAAATAAATAAAATTAAATAATTTTCAGCCAATCTATATTTTCTCATTTATTCTACCCACCTATTAACTTCTTAATAATATATTTTCGTTCATTGTATTTTTTCACGCAATAAATAATGTTTGTCTGACATCTAGCAACAATATCAATCAGATGGACAATTTATTTAAATTAAAAAAAAAACACACAAATACCTTTACGCCTCCTATTTTATTAAAGATAACTCGACAACTAATGATTACAAAATATTAAGCAATTTTTTAATCTATTTTAACACCTTTTTGTTACATTTACCGAAATAACTTAAAAATCACTAGCATAATTCTTAGTTTCTGAAAAAATTGACTTATTTTGTTGACTGTACTAATGTCAATTTTTTATTTTTTTTATTTTTGTTGTGAACTGTACACATTTATGAATGCAACAATACATCATCTCATAAAATAAAGAACGGAATGAACTGTGATGAAACGTAGCAAACATGAATAGTCACTTTTAAAGGTGCGTATGGACTAAAGAAGACAGGATTATAAGATTATAATATTTTATTGCGTAAAATATGGTTACAAGGATTTTACATGTTACAGTTTAATTTAGATCTACATATTTCACCATACATGACAATGCAAAATAATATATTTATTATTCGTAATGTCAAAATGTATTAATTATTGAAAAATTAAAATTACAATAATGCCAATATAAAATTAATTACTTATTTTTCATTTGTCTTATTAAATTTTTTTGATTTGATTGCTACTAAACTGTTTTTTTTTTAAATTTATTTACCTAGATAGGCGAAGGTCCCCGGGCAAAGTTCTCAGTGCTCGTGTTAAAAAAAGGGTTTTGGTCAATATCCTTTTTCATTAAACTATTTTATAATGTATTTTATTTCTCGTTTATTACTTACTAGCTATTTCCCGTAGCTCCGCCTACGTCAAAAAGTAGCCTATGTTTGACCCCGGGTCTTCAACTATATTCATACCAAATTTCATCAAAATCCGTTCAGCGGTTTAGCCGTGAAAGAGTAACAGACAGACAGAAAGAAAGACAGACAGACTCTCGCATTTATAATATTAGGTATGGATATGGAAGCATGGTTATAGAAATATGGATTTATGTACACCAAACTCCTGAAATACTTTAAAGCGTTCATGGTTGTAGGTAGACTAAGTTATCTTTTTTTTTTTCTTTTTTTTTTTACTACAATGTTGTTGTTCTTGCTTGGTCAGTCTTTGGTAGCAACATACTTAAAACCCACTCACATTATAACGAAACGTGGGAGTCTTTATTGCTTCTGTAGGCTGTGCTTAGTCGTCCATTGTCTCTATGACATAGCTAAGGCCATCATTACATACAAAATAAATGTTCTGACCATTGAATTATTATATTTGTTCACTTTTACATAGTTGATGCATAATATAACAAGCTATTTCACTTTGGAATATTTTCTTATATTATTTTTGTGTCGCAATCTGTCATAAATGCATGACATTAGGAAGATTACATTAGTTTAAATTAATGATCGAATTGAGGCAAAAAGATTTTCAATTATTTATTTATTTTTTGAAAAATATTTTTATCTGAATTTTATTGATGCTATTATTGAAGGTACAACAACACATTGGTGAGATGTTAATCGTTTGATAAAAATGTCAAAAATATGAAAAAAGAGAAAAAGAAGAGCCAAATAAAAAAAAATGTCAGCGGTGTGGCGCGACCCTAAGTTGCGAATTCGATGCAGCCCAGTTTGCCACCTTGATTATTCATTGTACCCAAAATTACTAGTGATTTATGCCAAATGCTCACAATTCTGACTAAAATTTGTACGTGCTATTGTTTCAGCATCATTTTGTATCAATGTATTGACAATTTCGTTTACATTTAATTTATAACTGAATTACTGTAATTTACTCATAACGTCATTATGCAAGAGTCTCTCCGTATCAAAATGCATAACACACAGACAGACCCGATAGAGAGGCAGACCAATTTGCATTTGCTTCTTTTTATTTCCGAAAACTGATACCAAAGTGCATGGTCGATGATGATATTATTTACACGATCAATCGCTTACATTTTTTTTTAAATTTTTCAATGTTGTGGTAGTATTCCCTCTGTCGTACGTAACTCGCGCTCTGACCTTGCGACGACATCGGCCCAACAAACTTGGTTTCTAGGCAACGGAAGTCGTGTATATTTCTAATGAAAACTGGGTAATCTTTTATAGTGACATCCTGCCCCCGATATCTTATAAACAGCGGTAATCATAACCACCCGCTATATTTTCTTGCTTGCCAATTTTTCAGAACTTCTTCGTGACTAGATGAGAGTTGTCAAAGTGGAAAATTGCAAAAATACCTTAGGGTCTGCAAAGTGCCAGTTATTTGTTAATATCGAGTGGTTTACAAGGTCAATCGACCCTGTACCACAGAATTATCATACATCTACACCAAGTGCCAGTAATACCTCATATCTAGTCTTTCAAATTTATTCTTATTTTCTGTGCCGGTTTTTTTTTTAAAATAAATTTATAGTCTACTGGAGCTCTTTTTTTAAGAATGACTCACGCAAAACCGGTGAGATTTTGAGTGAGTTGAGAACACTGCAAAGTGTTTGAGACGATCTTGTTACACGTTTTATCGCGTTTATTACTTATTTGTTTTACATTTAACATTTGAAACACTTTACGGCGTTCATGATCGCAGGAAGTCTCCTGTTTAGTTTTGGATAGCCATCCAAAACCGTATTAAAATAGTTAAATTTAGTGAGTCAAAGATTTATAAAATAGATGCCCTTCGGAAACGATAATTTTCGATAGAATATAATTTTAGTCCCGGTGTTGGAAAATCTATTAAACTCCATTGTTGACTTTTGGCACACGATCGGCTTAGGTACACATTGCATTTATCATTTCAAACTGGTGGTTCATATGAGATTATCTTTCATTAGGTATACAAATATACCGCGATAGCACAGCGTCCCAAAGCTCTTGGCTTCCGACACAATTCATCTTCACTGTTCCCTGTTTAGCGCAACCTCCTGCCAATTGGCCCTTTTAAGGGCTGGCGTTGGAAGATGTCAAGAGAACAAAGTAAGGTGGGAGTTCTCTGCCTTTGTGAGTGCACAGATGTTCAGTCCATGGCCCATCTGTTGGTGTGTCCCAAATGCCCGGGTTGCTGCACGTATGAGGATCTGTTAGCTGCCAATGATAAGACAGTGATCATAGCCACTTGGTCTAAATGAATTTGAAGGCTTCCAGGTCCATCACGACTTCTTCTCTCCGTCGTTCTCTGGTACCTGGTATTCTCAACCTACTTGTATCTGGGATGACTGGTCGCTTTCTTCTTTGTCATCCCGAGTACCATCTCTTTGCAGCTCGTTCTTCTCCTATTCATTATTTATTTATTTCAAACTTTAATACCTAATAGGGTACAATGGGTGGACTTAATGCTAAAGCATTCTCTACCAGTCAACATTTAGGAAAAAAGAAATGCCCTAACTCCTAAAGCCCTTCAGTAGATTTCATTTTTTTTAAATTCTACTGGGCCCACCCTTACATCATGTTCTCTTATTGAACAAAGGTTGGCTAGAAGAGATTGTTTAGCAATAAGTCCGCTTTTGCTCCATATTGTTAACAAGTTTAAGTTTTGTGATTTCGCAGATGTGGGCAATAAAGTTATATTGTATTGTATTGTGTCCCAACTAAAAATAAATAGATTCCTCCGTACGCATTCCAAGTTAGTTAACCTTATATTTTTGAAACATTTTGGTATTATGAGACTGAATTATAATTGCAGTCAATAAATTAACGTATTTAAACTTTAATTAGTCATTAAAATTAAAATTTTATTATATATTATAATTATATATATTATAAATTATTTAAAACATAATTAAGTTTATAGAAATATTTTCTATAGTCAACTATTACAGGTCTTAAGCACAAGTCACAGTTCAAATAGCACTATTTGATGTGTTGCTATCCTAATGGCAAGGCTTAATATTGTAATACACTATAAATACAACCAACAATAACACGTAAATTAAGTGTCTTAAAGTATATTTTTATGATAGTATTTTAAAAGTTAGGCCATTTTGAAGTTGAAGGGCCGAGTCGTAAACGGCTGACAGTTAAGATTACAGAAAAAAAAGGAAATATTCTGCTCGGTTTGGTTCCAATATTCATTAACAACATCATCAGCTGTGGACTTTTGCAATGTACCAGCTATGGTTAAAAATGATATCAACGTTCGCAATAATTTAGTAGACTGAATAATAAAAACATAATTTTTCCTATGTACAGTCAAAAGACAGATTTATTTACTTCAGTTTTAAAATAATCATAAGCTTTATTGAACAAACAAAAAAAATCTAAAATAACAAAAATAAACTAATCAGTGCATTTAATAGAACAAAAGATAAGAAAAAAAAAAGTACATATTGAGTAAAAATGTACAAAGGCGGCCGCCAAGTATCTGTATATCAACTTTGCTGTACGCTATCAATCAATACTCTATTAGCTATGAACAAAACATAATACTTACGTGGAGAAATAATTTTAAAGTGCATATGTTAAGCCATAGCAAAACAGCATCCGTCTCATTTTATAATCCGTTTATTTATTTTATATACGTACACTACAATATACATTCAAAGCTTAACAAATTTAAATATATTAAGAAATTTCTTCCAGTGGACCCGCGACACCAACTTTAAGAGAAAGAGGCAAAGTGACGTACGTAAACGTACAATTTTGGTACAAGAATTCTACTATTTCTAAAGAAATGTCTTTCATTAAAACCGCAACAGAAACTTTGATGAAAGACGCAAAGTGCAACGTGCAACCTTTTTTCCATGACCTGTGGCCCGGAGTCCTATTAATGTTACTTAGTGAGCTATCTTGGAGGTGCCCGGTCGAGATAGAGCAACACACTTTGTTACTTAGACGTCTATGTTTCAAAACCGCCACAGACGGGTATTTATCGCCGAGACATATTTCTGGGGGTATGAATTTCGCGCTGTAAAGATCGCATTCGAGATTTTTCGGAAAAAAGGGGTTGAGCAGAGAACTCTATACGGCGGCCATTTTAAGACTTTAGTCTCTGAAGGCGCGAGGATCATGTACCCCTAGTTTTTTAAAAGTTACCGCTTTTTTATCTGTACATCTGTCCATCTGTAACCAGGTTGTATCTCATGTGTCGTGATAGTAAAATACGAGCTACAGAATAAAATAATGAATGCAAATAAAACAGACATAATTTTTTCCGTTTTTATGAGCTATTTTAATCAGTTTCAGGAAGAATTCAGGAAATCGGTGACATTGTGTAACTCAAAACAGTTCATTTAATCACTATTTTAAAGACCAAGGATACCACTATCTTACTAAAGTTCAGTATGCTATCTGAAAACGAGGCCGTTATTTCTGTCGCTCGCATATTTATATTTTTTAGTACATCTTATTGCATTTTGTATCTACATATGTATTTCTTTAAATTGCAAATTATCATTTAGTTTATCATTAAACAAACGTAATCATCATCATATCGAGTGAGTTACGATGGTCAATCGACACTAGTGGCATAGTTTTTCGGAAACGCCTTTCAGCCTCTGACGTGCTTACTTTAAAAACCACCAAAATTATATCGCGCTATCGTAACTGAAAAAACATTTTTTTAGGAACCAAGTTAGAAGCCGTATGGCGGTTTTGAAAAACTCTGATACCAGATTGAATAGGGACGATGGACCAGTAACCCACTGTAACCCACGTTATGATATTTAAGGTTTTAATCTTACATACTCGATTTATATTCCCTTTCCTCCGAGTTCAGCTAAGGTTTATTGAAATACTAACTACTCAGTTCATATCCATACATAATCCATACTTATAAATGCGAAAGTCTCCCTGTCCGTCTGTCTATCTGTCTGTTACGCTTTCACGACCAAACCGCTGAACAGATTTTGACAAAGTTCGGTATGAATATAATTAATGACCCTGGCTCTAACAAAGGCTACGTTTTGACGCAGGCGGAGCCGCGGCAAACAACTAGTAGTACAAAGAACCTCGAACTCCAGTTATGAGTTAACACATATTCCAAGTAAACTAAGTAGATTAGCACTGAACTGAGCAAGTGTGTATGCAATTAGAACTAACTGCAGCGCCACCTGTAAGGATTCTTAAGTGTTTTCAGTTGAACCTCAGATTGCAAACAAAATAATAATTAATTGAATTACTAATATTTACTGGTGGTAGTGCTTAAAATCTAACGAGAAAACTCTATGATGGATGATATGACTATTGCAGTTTCCCGCGGCTCTAAAAAGTATTTATTTATTCGGTTTAAGTATATTTAAGTCACCTTCATACAAAATGTCAACCCCCTAAAACCCCTTTATATACAGCAGGAAAAGTACGTAAACGTTTATTGTGTAATTTGGAAGTGAAAAAAAAACCGCCATTTTGCTTTTTAAAATGTTGATATAACCAGTGTCACCCTCACAGTAAATACGAATCTAACGACACCTCTCAAGCTAAAATCCATCGAGCCGTTTAGGCTGCAGAGCGTGCCAAACAAATAAACATACATACATACCTTACCTACATACATACTCTCGAAAAACATAAACCTCCATGTTTTAGTAATACATTTTTTTTTTATTTATTTATTTTTTTTTAACGGAGGGGAAATGCATTTACGCACTGAGTGTGGGACTCCCAGGCAGAGTGCCTGGACTACCCGCTACAACCCCTCCGGCGTTTCCGCACCGGCTGTTGAGGGCGTTATGGGGTCGCGTTAGCATTCTACCACGACGCCCTTCAGCCATGGCCTTTCGGCCCCCAGCCCAAAGTCCTCCAGATCCACATCCATTGGCCGTCTCATCATAGCCGGCGGTGGAGTGGGCTGTTGGCAGAAATTGGCCGACAGTCAACAAGACCCCGACTACCAGGGAGTTATTAACTGTCACCTAGGGTGCACCGCCCCGAATCCCTTGTCAGCCCGCCCTCTCACCGGATCCGTGTGATCAAATGAGAACGCAAAGCTTTCAAAGGACCGGGCACTCGAGGAGGTTCCCTGCCCTGCACCCCGTTTTAGTAATACCTGTTCCAACCAAAATAAAAGGAGCAATTAGTGAAGGATTAAATTTCGCTAAAATTAATTGATAATATTCTTTTGCTGTAAGACATTTCTATGAAAATAGCTAGCAATTAGTACTGAAATATTCAAATTTTAAGTTATCAGTGTGCTCTTATGAAATTGAAGTGGACGTGATCATACCTATTAATATAATATTATTCTTAAAAAAATTGTACAACAAGCTTGTTGTTATAAAGTATTAAGTGTATCTAATATGAATACTGATAAATTTTTATGTATATAGTTTCAGGTTGAGTTCATTTATTTATTATTTGTATTCTATGCTATTTACAAAAAATGTATGTGTACTAAATATGTAGACAATGTATACATAGATGTTTTCGAAAAAGAAAAATTCATTAAAAACCACATTAACCCTACAACGTTTCCGTCGTCCGATTTTTTTATTGTTTTGAGTTGCACTATGTATAAGCACTAATCCATACTAATATTATAAATGCGAAAGTCTGTCTGTCTGTTACGATTTCACGGCCAAACCGCTGAACGGATTTTGATGAAATTTGGTATGAATATAGTTGAAGACCCGGGGTCAAATATAGGCTACTTTTAGACGCAGGCGGAGCTGCAGGAAACAGCTAGTGATATTATAAATGCGAAAGTCTGTCTTTTTGTCTGTCTATATGTTACACTTTCACGACCAAATTTCCGTAAAACCGCTGAACGGATTTTGATAAAATTTGGTAGGATATATAGTTGAAGGCCCGGGGTCAAACATAGGCTACTTTTTGACGCAAGCGGGAAACAGCTTGTAAGTAATAAAAGCGAGAAAAACCGTATTAAAATAGTTTCAATTCTTTACTAAGGAACTGCTTATGCAAATCTGTACCTAGTATTATTTAAAAAAATTCTTTCTCTAACGAAGAAATTTGCTTTATAAGTAATACATTTTTTCCCCCTTAACTTTTTTGCGCCAATCTATTTTTCCGTTTCTCCCAATGGTTGACTGGTAGAGAATGCTCTTAGCATTAAGTCCGCCAATTGATAAAAGTATATGTGTACTTTGTGGAATAATAAAGTTTTAATAAAAAAATAAATAAATAGAATTGAAGTGTTTGCTTTGCGGCTGTTATCATTATGCATATTTGTCGAACATCTTCACAATATCTATTATAAAAAAAAGTGTAATTCAATGTGTAAAAATGAGAATGAGTGAGAATTCTTTATTTCAGTTGAAGAATTTGCATAAATAGGTAGTTAGCAGTATAGTTAGCAAATCTTTCTCAGTCAAGTAGGTACTCACGGAGTCTAATTGTGAAAATTTCATAGAGATTAGTGACTTCTTGGAAAATTTGTAATGGGCATTTTACTTGCTAAAATTTGACTATTATTCTATTTTTTACCCGACTGCGCCAGAAGCAGGGTTATGTTTTTTCGAGAGCATGTATGTATGCGAACGGGCTCGTTCAGGACAAGAATTGTCGGTATGTCGGGGTTGTCGTCGATAATGCAAAGACTTGGATTTTTGAGAAATATTAATGAATCCTTGTCGTCTCGTCGTCAGTCCAAAGTGAAGTCCCCAAAGTGAAGTTCATTTCGTCTGTCTTGTTTTTTATTTTCATAAAGTAAGGACTGGGCTGGACGCCGCAACAGTATGTTTTTCAAGAGTATATGTATAATAGGCTAGTTTCTTAAAAAAAATATAATTCGTCCGTCAGATAGATAGTCAAAAAATATTAAAGACGTATTTTTTCTTTTGAAAATTAAACAAAGAATGGTTAAGATATGGCGCGTTAAAGTTCCGTGTGACGTCACACTTTTTCGCAATATGTGACGTCACGAGCCCCTAACTTTGATGAGTTATATCTTTATAATTTATCACTCAATTGACAAAAGAAAAAATACGTCATTTATATATTTTGTTTCCCTAAATGACGGACTAATTTTAATGTTAGCCTTTTAACCCTGGAAACTAGTCTATTGTTTGGCTCGCTCAGCAGCCTGAACGGCTCGATACTCGTAGATTTTAAATTAAGAGTTGTCTTTAGATTTGTATTTACTGTGAGAGTAACCCTGCCTCATGGGGTATATCAAAATAAAATCAATACAACGGCTATTTTTGCGTTTCCTTATTTTCAAGTTACACAGAAAGGCAGTCGGGTTTTTTTTTATTTTTTAATTTACCGTTAATTCCGTTTTCTGTAAATTTCCGAAATAAATCAATAAAAAAAATTAAAAATTTGCTATTGTTCAATTTGTGTAGTAAATCTTCCGAAGTAAATAAATAAAAATACTAATCAAGTAACGGAAATAGTATGTAAGAGAACATAATACGTGGGGCGCACTATAAGTTTCCGGAATGAATATGAAAAAATACTATTAAAGGTACAAAATTAATTTATTGTTTTTCAAAATAATCTCCCTTGGCGTCTATGCACTTTTTCATTCGATGAAACCAGTTTTGAAAACTTTTGTGCCACTCCTCTGTGGTGACCTCTGAAACGTGTTTTTCATACTCCTCGACAGCCTCTTCTGGTGATGAAAATCGTTGACCGCGTAATTGGTTCTTAATTTTTGGGAACAGAAAAAAGTCACAAGGTGCCAGGTCGGGACTGTATGCAGGATGACTCATGAGTTCTACATTTTTCGCCATCAAAAAGTCGTTTGTCTGTCTGGCCGTGTGAGAACTAGCATTGTCGTGGTGCAGGATGATACGGCGTTTACGGTTATTTTTACGGAGTTCGTCAATAACTTCCGGCAAACAAATGGTCGTGTACCAGTCACTATTCACTGTACGACGATTCTCTAAAGCAACAGTAGCCACGTGTCCAGTTTTATTAAAAAAAGAAGCAATCATCCGCTTAGATGCACTTTTCACGCGCGCCACTTTGGTTGGTTTCGGCTCATCTTGAAAGACCCATACGCTCGATTGCTGCTTTGTTTTGGGATCGTAGCAATAAATCCATGTTTCGTCACCTGTTACTATGTCCCACACCAAATTTGACGCACCTTCGTTGAATCTGGTAAGCATGGCACTGCACCAAGTGACGCGGTCCGTTTTTTGAGCCTCGGTCAAGTTGTGTGGGATCCACCGCGAGCACAGCTTTCTCACACCCAAATGTTTGTGTAGGATTAATTGTATTTGACTCATGCCTATTTCTAAGGATGCGCGAATTTCATGGTAGGTCACATGCCTGTCTGTTTCAATCATACGGCGCACAGCATTGATGTTTTTGTTGGTCACAGCGGTGGACGGCCGACCATCGCGAGATTCGTCACTGAGATTGATACGACCACGCTTGAATTCTGCAAACCAGCTATAAACAGTTGTCTTGCATGGTGCTTCATTGCCAAAAGCTGTTTCAAGCCGAGCGATGCTCTGTTGAGCTGTCAAATTACACTTAAAATCGTAGAAAATCATACTACGAAAATTTTCCCGAGTTAAATCCATGTTGATGCAGACACACAATTTTTTAAATGGCGCCACAAGGTAAAAACAAAAGACAGTCAGATGAAACAAACTGCATTCTACAGCCAAAGAGTTATATTTTCAAATGTTGCAATAAATTTTTAAATATTGTTTATGTAAGTGGCCAGTTCCGGAAACTTACAGTGCGCCCTATGTAGAACCCTACTTACAACAAGATGGGCCAAAGAGCTCCGTTCATAGTACAGAGCCGGACGACAATCCTATGTAACCAACCAACCTCAGTCTGTCGTGCTGCGGAGTCTGACACGCACGCTCCTACCGGTCCGCTGGTCCTAAAACTAAGACCGTAAGTTACGAAACTTCGAATCCACACAGCGCGGTTGCGAACAACTTTTTCTAGACTTATTAGAGTTAGATTAGTTTTAAAACTTTAATTGGCAACACCGATCGAAAGTTGAGAAGATTTCCGCACACAATTGGATAAAGGGTCGAAACATTTGGAATTTATTGAACGGTATGTTTTTTTTATTGTGTTAATCGATGATTTGTGGTGCTTTTTTTACATTGTTGTGTTAATGAGGTACAATTTTGTCTCAATTATATGATAATTATTTTACCATAGCAACAGGTATTTACAAAACGAAAAAATTAACAAACGTTTAAACAAAACTTAAAGATCCTTTTGTCGAAATAGATTATCATCTAGGTGTTTCTTAAATTATATTAGTCCCTTTTATATTAAGTGATTAAAAATTTAATTATATAGTAAGTGATTATGTTATTTGTGTACATAAATATTTCTAATTTGCAAAAAATTAAAAATACTTTTTCAAACGTGATGAAATATCTTAAAATAAGATTTTCTTAATATAAAAATATTGTTTTAAAATACAATATTTTTTTAATCACATTAACATAAGTAACATTTGAAAATATATGTAGTCTCTACTTATTAAGGTTTTTAAGAAACACGTCACAGACGGACTACCGGGCATGTATAAATATCAAAATAGAGTTCCGTTTTCACTTCTTGCGTACAGAACCCTAAAAATCAAGTTCTCATGCTCGTTTTGTTAGAGGAAACTTAAAAAATGACGAAAACTTAATCTGATTATCACAGGTTTTTCTGCCCCGTTCAGAATGACAGCATTACAGTGAGTGATATGCTGACTGTAAAAGACTAAAGAATATATTAATCCTCGTATCCAAACAAAATAAGTCAGATCTGAAGAATTTTGTTGGACGAGCGACTGACGATTTATCTTCCATATACCCTATAAGCGACAGCTGGCTTCTGCATAGAGAATAGCAAATACCTAACATTTTTTGAGATATGATCTCATACAAAGTCAAAATATACATAACTTTCACAGTGAATCCTGGGACTATAAAGTAATAATGAAATATGGGTTCCAGTTTTAATCCATCAACACTTCATTACCATATATATGCCATATATTCTTCTCATTCATTAGAAATAGTTCCTCCTCCTGCCGAGATCTGTTCATGGACATAGAGTTTTGGAACTTCTTCAGAGGATCTCTACGCGTTGGATCAACTTCCCCGCGAACCCCTCAAAACTTCTTCAAACGGAAATATGGGTTCATTCTCATTCAATAATTCTTCGGTCACTTTTAAAAGTTAATTGACTACTCATCATCATTTCGTGTAGGTTACATTGTCGATTGACCATGTAAACCCTGGTGTCAAAGTTGTGCGGAACCGCCTCTCGGCCTCTGAAGTGGTCACTTTAAGGCGCTGTGCATCGGAGGAATACCGTAAAACGTCTATTTTTTCGTCGTGCAGTTAGCCTTATTTTCCATGGAATACTAGCATAAAAAAAATATGATTACATCAAAATATTTTCAAAAAAGTATTTAAGACCTAGCAAAATAAAATAGCAGAAAATGTTTCATCGCGAATAACTTGATATTTTCAGCGACAACTACCAACTTTTTTGCGTCTATAAAAAGTATAACTTAATGAGCAAGAGGGAACCCTAAAAAAATACAATATTTGGTTATAATTATTGAATTATTAAATGCAAACTGAAAATAACAACCGAAATGGCAGACACGGGTTTTAACTGAGACTGGTGGCGGCCAACCGGTATCAACCTTATTTCATTACGAGTACATACTATATCAAATATCGCGATATCAAATACCGAAAGGTTGAGGGATATAGCGCCTTAATAACCACCATATGACTGACTACTAATATACGAAGTTCAAATCGCTCCACAATTGTGGAAGCTCTTTGAGTGGAGCATGGACTCGAATGCACAAAAGTATTGATGCAAAACATACGTTATTTCAATCCATCCACTAACAGGGTCGTGTTACTGCATATCAACTAGCTTTATATCCTATTGTGCTCAAATGCACATTGATATCCTTATGTTGTGTTTATATATATATTTTTGTACGGAACCTATGGTTTTTAAAGTTTTTTCAAGGCTAAAAGTAAAGTTTATTGAAATGAAACTGGGGAAAATGAAAGATAACACTAAAACTGGATATTAAATAAATCCTCACACTTATTATTTTTTTTTAAAGAATTTTGTCTAGTTTTCACAATAAAATCTTTAACTGGCGTTTAAAAAGTCAATCTTTAAAAGTATACATTTAGATAATTATGCGGGTTTTGCACATTATTCGGGAAAACAACGTACTAAAAATCCAACTGCACATAATTAAAAAATATAGTTAAATACCTACGTTAATATTTTTTTCAATATAATCAATAAGTGGAAACTTATTAATTTATGAGCTTTTGAATCTCATTCATTGACGAATGCTCTTTCCGGATAATGTGATGATGGAACGCAAATCATTTTATTTACTGATTGATAATACAGTAAACAACTTCCATTGTTTGTTAAAGCTGCTTAAAATATCAATAAAAACCTATTTTACGGAGAGAGGGTT
This sequence comes from Euzophera pinguis, assembly GCA_947363495.1. Classification (NCBI taxonomy): domain Eukaryota; kingdom Metazoa; phylum Arthropoda; class Insecta; order Lepidoptera; family Pyralidae; genus Euzophera; species Euzophera pinguis. Next base: position 18,441,948 of record OX376154.1, read on the forward strand.
TTTAAAATGTACATAGATAATTACACTCACAGATAACATCTAACAGCCGCACTTAGAAATGTTAATGACAATCAAAAGCAAATTTTTTAAACTCAAGTTTACAAAAAATATGTTTGAGGGAGATATTTTAAATTAAATTCAACTATTTTAATACGGTTTAGGTTTATAGTTACTACAAGACCCTTGGATTCTGTGAGCCAATAATGCGTGAATCGGGATAGTTTTCAATAACATTACAGGCGGCAGTTATATATTCTTATGACGTCAAAGACAAATGTTAACTTAGTCTACTTGCGACCATAAACGCTGCATAGTGTTTGAAACTTTAGGTGTAAATAAATAAGTAATAAACGTGATAAAAACCGTATTAAAACAGATAAATTAAATTCACAAATTACCTACTCCTTTGACATAGCATCGCGAAATGGTTACTGAAACGACACGACGATAAACAATGATAAAATAGACTTATATCTCATCTAAATTTTAGGGTCTAAATATAAAGATCTTAAGCCGATGCCTCTTATCAACCTGCCTGTCCGGTCATCAAACCATCTATATTCGGAAACCTCGACCAATCTGCTCTCATATTCATGATTCCTCAGACATTGTAGCTTATTTTAGCAATTTCTATTTTCTATGGATTTATTATAGGAATAGAATTCTACTAAAGCAAGTACTTAAACAATAGGCTATTTTACTTAATTACAAAAAAAAAAAAACAAAAAAAATCCCCCATCACGAAAATTTTATATATCAATTACTGCTATAATTGTCAACAAATTTTGCTGTTGTTTCCGGACTCGGCTTCTTTTTATAGTATGTTTTATTTCGTATAGAAATCTTGTACAAGTATGAACATAGTCAAAAAGCCTATTTTATAAATTCCAAACTATTAAATTCTTTTTCTCGAGTCGAAAAGATTAGGTCAAACCCAAGTTACTATAAATTGCAAACGTGGTAGAAAGAACTGAGTGGCAAAAGAATGTATATAAATTCAGCAAAAAAAAAGATAGCCCCAATGATTAATAGTTGGCAAAAATAGAGTTGATATGATAATGGTGATGATGTAAACATAATCTGAGTGCTTTCCTATCTCTTTTTCAAATCGCATGGCTTCAGAGCCGATTCTAAAGACTAATGTCCGTTTTCATGTACACTTATAATTTGTAATATTCCGAATTATTTTATGCCCGGCTTACCACACTTCAATCGTCGCGCCTCTGCAATCACTCCTTATTCTTGGCGTGTTGATACCCTTCCAACAAACGATAAAATTCTCCCAGAAAAGTGTCCTGCCACATTCACGACCTCATCGAAAACCTTACAGTCAAATTGATAACTTTTTTGCGCTTTTCACACTCAGAACGGCAATACGACAGAAGCGGACCCTGGGCTCCAAAGCGAACAGTGGAGGATGCCACCGGGATAACTGTAAGATGATGATGATGATGATAACGGCAATACGACTTTGCCAAGATCAACATGGATGGCGGGGAATGGTAGCTTAAGTGATCTCCATCATTAGACACGCGCCTTAGTCGTGAGGAAACAATCAGTTTTCACGTTATTGAAAGACAGAGCCTATTTTAAAGCCACACATTCCCAATCCTAAAAATAATCGCTAAAGTAATAATACTACCAATGCTTTTTGACCCATTAACATAATTTCGATATGCAATCGCTACGCCAACAAAACCTTTTAGAATTGTGACAATAGTTTTTTGTTCAATAGACACATTGACGTCACTTTATACTAAACGTTGCCTGTTGATTAAATATATTGTCTTTATCGATCCCGTCTTATATATACTGTTTAAACACTAATATTAGCATCCTCAACTTTCTACGGTTCACTGCCGGGGTTCGATTTATATTTGTACAAAATACAATTGTATAGCACATAGGCGAACTTAATTGAAAAGATTCTTGAAACTTTAGTGAAAAAGTCGAAATTTGGAATTGACAAAGAAATAATGGCGGTTGTACTGTGTACGTCTTTCAGAAGACATTTTTTGCCAAATATGTAATTCGACATTTTCCCTTGAAAAAAATTGGAAAAATGGTCTTATTCTGATTGGCCTGGGTCTTTGATGTATATTTGTTATAGTAGCATTGAGTTAGTATCTCATAACACAAGCCTCCGACTTACTTTGGGGTGAACTCAATTTGTGTGATTTGCTCCAATTATTTATTACTTTTTAGCCCAACTAACTTAATTCAATGTTATATTAGCAATCCTATAAATTAAGTCTCTTACACAACCTATTCATATTCTTAGTCTTCCCCTCTCTACATACAAACAGGTATACATGTACCAGTGTTAAATTACAACTTTAACCTCTGTAATTTGAGTAACCATCTGTTTTATGCTCAATGACTGAGCAACAATGCCTCTCTATGCTCTAAGTGCATCGTACTCGCTCGATGCACCCAAGGGTTAAGAACCGGAAGACTGTGTGTCTTTATAACAGCTGCTAAGATTATCCCGGCGGAAGATTTCTGGATGTACACAATTAGGATTTAATAGTTAGTACTGAAGCAAATAATAAATAATTTCTGTATGCTAGATAAAACTTCTAATTATTTTTTATTTTATTTCTTGTACTACATTCAAAATTTTAAAGCACTATCATAGAATGATTAATAGCAGTAGCATGACACTCGCGCCCTCCCATCCGAAACAGATACCGCACCTCACCGCGCAGATTAAGGGTAAAAATCGAGAGCAAAACAATGCAAGAATGGCATTTCGGCGCGCGGTCGCGACGGATAACGACGGACGCAGATATGGTAAAATAACCAAGCCTATGAGTGACACTCACACATTTCTCCCATTAACGACCGAATCGTAGTAGTTGTAATCTCGGCGCTGTTGTATGGAGTGTCAGGGGTGTGGCACTATGAACGAATGAATTTATTTATTTAAAGTAACTAGGACTCACATTTTGTTAGTAGTGCTTATAAACTATTTTAGTATAAAAACTATAGAAATAATTTACAAAGGCCAATCCTATATAGACGTATACTATATAGAGGGCTTAATGATAAATGCAGAGATTACTTCAATGTGGCAATTGTGATTTTGATAATAAAAATTTGAGATTTACAAATTAACGAATAAAATTAAAAGTCAGATCACATCAGCATCTGCATTTCATACTAGTTGCCAATTACCGTGTTTTTGGAGATAAAGTCCAATTCGAGATTTTTGGTATAAAAATAGAGGCTACTGAAAACCGTATTCGGGCATCAATCTCTTTTTTTATTTACAAATTTCGAATTTATCCTTAAATGCGCCAGAATCGGCCCGTCGGATTATGTTCCGATGCTGGACTTTATTGATATAAATAAAATAAAAAAACAAATTATTTTAATTCTCAAACTGGTCATGCGACTTCCTTTCAGAAACAAAAGTTCTGACTGTGAAATGTAACGAAACTACAAATTTAATGAAAATTGTGCAAAGTTTCACATTTTAACCCTGACAAACAAACTAAGAGAGACGAGAAGAAACTTTAAATTATGATTAACTAAATTTTGTACGCGATTATGATTAGCACTTACTTATCACAGATATCAAAGATTTTTTTACACTAGAAAAAACTTTTTAGAGGCAGATTTTTTAAAAACTACTCTTTATATTGTTTTGGTTGGCTGGTAAAGCCACTTGGCATTAAGTCCAGTAATTAAAATAAAAATGTATTTCTAATTTAATGCAAAAAAGCTAACATAAACATATGATATTTTCCTTTTTTACTTATTTCAAGACTGTGTTGTTGAGAATTCGGAGTTGTAAATGAAACCAAGAGAGAGATGATACTGAACGTATATTAAGAATCAAAAATTAAAAAAATAATTACAAATATATTTTTTTTTATAATATATTTTCATATACATATGTACTAGTGCTGTATAAATGTTGGCTGAATATAACAAATATATAATGTACGTAATAAACACTTTTCTATAATGTCTTAACCTACACTACAAGACTAAGTTACATTAACATGAAAGTTTTAAAGATGAATGTTTGAATTTTTGATATTCTGTGTATGAAATTCAATTATCGATAGAAATACAAAGTTATTTATTGCACAAAAATATTAGAAACGATTTTCAAAGAGATTTGCTCATTGAGTTCATACAAGAGGCGCAAAAGACAGGTATTATATTTACGTAGAGTAAAACTTCTAGCTACTTTTTGTGTTAAAATTTTGACATGACCTTATTACTACATACATAACTTTTTAACCCATAAATCTCACGGAAGCGAAGCTCTAGTCAAAATCTATCTATATGGAAAATTTTCAATTTTTTTTTAGTTTAGGTTTATTTAGTTTTTACTTTTCTATATAGTTTCTTTGTTATTTAAGTTTATTGTAGCCCTATGTTTAAGTATTTCTATAATATAATTCAAAAGATATAATCTTGAATTGGCATAATCGTTACCGGTTATATTTTTAAAAGCTATAACATTCATAAAATTTGCAATTTGAAATGTATAAATCCAGTTAATATAAACTTTACGTACACTAAATATCATAATTTTCGAAACATGTCAACAGTTCGATTGCATTTACTTATAAAAACCGAGTGTTTACCACAGACATACTACATACGTAATCCCATATACATCACGTATGAAGCATCCATACTCTGGCCTTTTCGTTTGTCATATAGGTTTCACTTACACAAAAATAAAATCTATGTGACTACGTGTAACACCGCGGCCAATCATCGTTCGGGATCGCGGCGACACACACAAGGCACATAGTCGCATATGTGTGTGTGTCGCCGCAACACAGTTGATTCGATGCCGATTCGTCTGTATTTCTTTTGAAGTCTGTGGTGTCGATATTGTGTAAAGATAATAAATCATCAATCAGCGTGTGACATGATGTGGGTTTCAAAAATAAATAGTACAATGGGCAAAGCGATTGAGAAGGCAAAGACGTTTTATTGAATAATTGTGAAAGAAATAGAAAATACCTTACCAAGTTAGTAACTATTTTTAGCTATGTCCCACTGCTGGGGAAAAGCCTCCCTGCTAGTAACGTTTTTTTCCTAGCCTCTCGATGCTGTGTCATCAAATGCATACAGGCAAAGGCCTCCCCCTTCTCCATTCGTCTCTTATTAGAACTTTCTGCATCCAATCTGACTGTAACTATTAAAAGATTAAATTAAAAAATAATGTCATCGAACATAGAACCTACCTACACGCGACCATAAACGCTGTGGTTCGTTAGTAGAATAATTAAATGATGTGTAACAATCGCGAAAATATAAGAAATCATTATTAAAATAATGTTTACATACTAGAGTAAAGTCATTAAAAATAGTTTTAAAATAGTTTTATTTTAATATATATTTAAATTTATATTAATTGTTTTTGTGAAATTTTGTTAATCCATACTTAATATTATAAATGCGAAAGTCTGTCTGTCTGTTACGCTTTCACTGCCAAACCGCTGAATGGATTTTGATGAAATTTGGTATAAATATAGTTAAAGACCCGTGGTCAAACATAGGCTACTTTTTGAAGCAGGCGGAGCTGCGGTAAAAATCTAGTTGATAATAATATGTGGAAAATAAATATATTTTGAATTTGAATGAATTAAGAAGCGAGTCATTAATAAAGCACCCAATAATAATTCATTTGCGAAAAACACATCGCAATCAATTTCTCTTTATTCGCAATTTTTAATTAATTTAGTTTGAATTTCGCACGCGCGAACACGGTTCGTAACTTAGTTTTGTGCATACGCATCGGTAGGTACCAATTTGGTTACCACAGACACAAAATTATTATTAACTGTTTCCCATCTGTACCTATATACTTAATTGTCTTCCACACAAACTTCTATTTATCATTTTAGTGTATTATACATTAGGGCTAAATATTTGGAAAAAAAAAAATGCCCGAGTCTTGAACTATGCCCATTCCAAATTCTTCAAAATCGGTTCAGCGGTTTAACTGTAAAATACTGCATCTATTTATATTAGTATGAAAGTATGGATTTAATGTATGACTATTAAAATCAAAAGCAGTCCGTATTTGAAATTAAATACAAATATAATCTTATGTCAATATTTATAGCTAGGAACCATTTTTGTCGTTGTCTGAGATAGATAAATATTTGAATTAAAAAAAAAAATCTTAATTTTTTTTCTACATCCTTGTTAACAAAATAATAAAATAAAGCCATATAAATAGTGATTGTGTGACTGCATTACTATTGTTGTTTTATTCGATGCACGCTACACCGATACAGACATAACAAAAACATCTGTTTAGGTCCCGTCGGGAATAAAAAGCAGGATTTTGCTGTGGGAACCACTAGGCCTATGGTTTCTGAACAAGAACAAAATGTAACATGCATGACGTGGACTACAAATAGTCAGAGATAGTTTTCTATAAAGTGCGCTTTGCGGATGTTAGAAGGCAGTCGCTCAATTACTCTCCAGTACTCCTAATACAGTGAAATAACTAGGACAATAATTATGTATTCAGCTATCAGCTGACGATATAGTACGAAGAGAATGTAGTGAAGTTAAATAAATTAATGGATTGAATATCAATAAATAAATGATTTAATTTAAGGAGTAGGCACCTACCATTATCTTTGCCTTTTTCTGTTATGAATCGACTTCATGTTGACGCGTAACCAATCATATATGTTGACTTCATTTACAATCAATTTAGTATAAAATTTTAAAAAATACAAGCAATTACCAAATTAAATTGCATATCGACTTAATTTGTTACTATTTATTAAACAATAAAAAAATAGTTTCTTGTAGAGAAGATCACGACCATTACGGATAGACCACGGGCAGTAGGTAGCCTTAGGTACATAGTTTTTATTTTTGATGACAGACTATAATTTCCCAGACAGACCAAAGGCTCCATAACAAGAACGTCGATGTATCGATCAAAGTGATGAATTTACAAGATGTGCTTACAAAGTTACTCAAATAGTTGATATGAGCGTAAAGCGAACACGTCTTTGACATTGGATCTCTCTGAGACTAAGATGGTGTATTTAAACCTCTAGTTTCACCTCAAAATCTCCCGCCACTCACAATGTAAGCTTTAGCGGCCGACTACGTATACATTGCTATTCATCGTTATGAATAGGTATCGATGTTTTGAATCATTAGGTAATTTGAATATTAGGTATTACGATTTCGGTGTTTTGTAGATAGGTGTCATGTCATTATAGTATTTGAAGTTTGTCATAATTTAAATTTAATGGTTTTGATCATAGGAATATATTAATTTTACGTATACGAATACGTTGCTATCATAACAGCCTTAATTTTGGCCACTTTTGGGCATTGTATGTCTCTTTTAATGTATGCCAAATTGGTTTAGGTACATATTTGAAGATGAGTTAACCTTAAACACCACGAGTTGTATTGGAATAGATTTATCCTCGAGTTGACAATGAGGTGTCAAGCCTGCAATATTCTAACACATCCGGAAAACACAACATGTTTATCGTGGAAATCGAACCCACGGCCACCGGGTCTGCAGGCAAACTCCTTTACCACTGAACCACACACGCAGTAACAAAAAACTAAACTCTACAAAACATACTGTGGGTCTGTTTTTGAGAAGTGTAAGTCGAGTGATTTTTATTTGATGTCGAATAATTTTCGTTCGTTATATTTTTTTATTAAAACTTTATTGTTTCACAAGTACAAATACTTATAACAATTGGCGGACTTAATGCTGAGAGCATTCCCTACGAGTCAACCATTAGGAGAAACAAGAAAATAGTTCGGCGCAAAAAAGTTTAGGGGAAAAAATATTACAAACAAATTTTATGAATTTTATGAAAACATAACCAGTGAGTCGTACGATTTTCATTCGATTCGCCGGTTTTCGATGACTCACACATTTCGAAAATAGCACCCCAGAAAATGTTATGGTTATACAAGTAAATATGGAAGACGCTCGTCGATACGACCCCATCAGTAACACAAAGGAGCGTTTACTTAACAAAATGGTTTCTTGAGAAAGCGACTGTTCACATTTAAATGTTTTGATGTCTCAAAACATACATAAAGAGCCTTAGGTGATATTTAAATACATTTGAATACTAGTAAGTGTAAGAAAACAAAATATTGGAGAATGTCGTGATAATAAACATTCATTTTCAGCAAAGGATTCTTTGATTTTGTCAGTTTAAAAGCGTTACAAACTTAACTTATTAAACACTAGCTGTCCCGCAGCTCCCCCTGCGTCTAAAAGTAGCCTATGTTTGACCCCGGCTCTTCAACTATATTCCTATCAAATTTCATTAAATTCCGTTAAGCGGTTTGGCCGTGAAAGCGTAACAGACAGACAGACGGACAGGCAGACTTTCGCATTTATAATATTAGTATGGATTAGCACAAGTCAAGTAAATATCTATTACAACAATCGTTGAGAAAGGAACGTCATTTGTCCTTTCTCAATGATTACGAGTACAATACATTCCAACAAGTATTGAAAAATACAGGTTCGTTAAAATAAAACCAATAAATATGAAACATTTCAAAAGTACCTACCATACTAATTATTTTTAAATTCGGCAAAATACCATAAAATTGGAACTTGGTATTTTGCGTTTGTGCCAGAAAATTTAATGGAACATATTTTACTCGTAAAATGCTTAAGTACCTCTGTCACTCATCCAATGCTCACAGAATTCGATATTATTGCAAAAATGCAAAAGTAATTTTCGCAAACAAATAAACAAGAATTTTGAAATCGAACTTAGAATCTTTGGATCCGCGGGCTGGCGTAGTAACAATTATGCGTGGAGAGCTATCAGTAATCTTTAACATGCCAATTATTTCAATTATTCTCAAGTACTATTGAGCAGGGAAATAACGCACTTCAAAGGACTAAAACACATTTAAAGGACATTGTAAATGTTTTCTCTGAGAGCAGACATAAATATTTCTTAGATTTTTAAGAAGTTTAACATAGAATTTTACAAATACTTCCATGAAGATCGCAGGAAAGCGGCCTTTTTCAGGTTTTCAACCGGTCATTACCAAGACGAAATGCAGTGATCACCTGACAGGATTTTTTTTCTAATTTTAACATATTTGTGTACTGAAAATGGTTAAGTCTCATGTCCATAACACACAGTAAAAAATTGGTAAGTGGTTTCAAAATAATTCTGTATAGACATAAGACATTACACGATTCATTATTGTTACATACAAGAATGCTACTAAGTTACTAATTAAGCATTATAAATACTCCAGCAACAGTTAGTTTTGTTTTCAAGAGTCACTATCAAGCCCTACAAACCCACGATAGGCGGGTCACGAACCATTGTGTAAATATCCCTTATCGTAATCATTGACACGGTAAACTGTGGCTTATAACGGCGCTTCTACACTTAATAGCTCTTAATATATTGCCTTTAAACAGACTCTAGTAGGCCGATGCAAAGTTCAGATGGGGCTACAGCTCCAAGGCCTGTCAGTGTAGTGTCTCTCCTCAAACCATGGCGCATCTCCTGTCAAGTACTCACCCTGGTCCCTGAGCGTGCTCACTGCACGCTCAGGGACCTGTCCAACAATGCCTGGTCCGTGGCGGAGTTTTGGTCCTCATAGGTATAAGATGACTGATACAGATGTATGATGTAACTCTGTATAGATACAGAGTTAATTTGAAACTGCTGACCTAATTTTTAGTGTGTTTAATAAGTGAAACTAAACCGTTTTCACTTAATTCGTTTACTGAATGTAGTTTAGTTTTCAACTTAATACAGTGTAAAAATTTGGCCAATAGTTTCAAAATTACTCCGTACTGTTAAAAAGCAATCTCTTGGTCCTCGCATCACGCGTGAACGGATGGAACAGTTGATGGACTTTAGCACTTATAATATTACTAGCTGTTTCCCGCAGCTCCGCCTTCGCCAAAGTAGCCTATGTTTGTCTTCGGGTCTTCAACTATATTTATATAAAATATCATCAAAATCCGTTCAGCGGTTTAGCCATGAAAGCGTAAGAGACACAAAGATAGATAGACTTTCGCACTTTTAATATCAGTAAAGTATTAATATGAATTGGAAAGTATCTTCTACGTTCTAGCGTGTATTCCTAGTTGCGCCGTCAGCTTACGCTTCGAAGCCTAGGGTACGCTCTAAATACGAAAATCATTGGACTATAAAATAATTTGTTTGATTTCCAGTTATTTATTCATAGTCTTCAACTGACCTTTTGATTCGATATCACCATACTTAATAGAAAATATTGTTTAATTAATGAAACGTTTATAAAAATACGAGTAACAATTTTTCGATAACGATATAAGTGCCAAGTTCAACTTTCAATTTGATTATGAAATGTGACTATTCGCGTAATAACTTATAAAAATGCAAAATGGGTCGGCAACACGCTCGTGACATCTCCGGTGTTGCAGGCGTTCATAGGCTACGGTAACCACTTACCATCAGGTGCGGCGTACGCCTGTTTGCCTACTTAGGCACTTATATTACAATAATGCGTATGTCACAACCTTTCAAAGTCGCGAAATGTCTCATCTTCATTATTTCAGCCGCAGTCAGTCCACTGCTGGGCATAGGCCTCTCCTAATGATTTCCAAAATGACAGGTTGTAAGCGGCCTGCGTCCATCGCAAAATGTTCATTCAGTGTTCATTCATTCATTCAACCGCATTAAAAAATAAATGAATACTTTTATCTTCCTTTACTATTAACATTTTCTTTTTCACTTGCGCTCTGAAAGTGGTGGTAAACTTTATTTAAGTAAACTTGACATCAACTTTTAAAGTAAACTTGACATCAACTTTATTTAAGTAAACTTGACATCAATAATTAATGTTAATATCCAAAACTGTAAATAAACGATTTCATTTCATTGACACATTGTATTTTCTTCTCATCTATACAACAAAAACATTTGATTTTTTTTTAAATTAAAAAATTACATTTTCTAAGAAAATAAATTAAAATACCTACCTTTTGATTGAACCTTTTACAAATTCGACTCGTGCTTGATTTTGTTTATTTTATAAAACGCCAGAATGCAGACCCTACTATCTAATAGCTACGGATCCAATTACCGACTACTTCTCGGATTTGGTTACAGACACCATAGAACACGACTGTGGGATCAAAGTTCCTAAAAGATATATCATATAGTACACGTACATATTTCGTAGATACTTAGACCCCTTCTCCTATAAGAGGCTGCTTGTAATAAGAGGAGCCCTATTTTTTTTTTAAACTAATTTTAGTTCGAATTGTATAATTTTCATTCTAGATAAAAGGTCTTCTTGATCCTAGCGTGTTTACCTAGTTGCGTCGTCAGTTTACGCGTCGGAGCCTAGATTTGGCGGCATTGGGTATTACAATGGAGCGACTGCCGTCTGACCTCCGTAACTCTTTATAGGGAAACCAGGCCAACAGGAACATGACCTGAGGTGTTTTAGTGGCCAACACTGTCAGAATTTTTCAGGCTGCCCAGCGGCATCTGACACAGCCTAACGATTGATATCCATCGATAACAACTGGGACCAACGGCTTAACGTGCCTTCCGAGGCACGGAGGAGCTCCAGATAGAAAATGCCATTAAATGGCGACCAATCCAATAATGGTCGCGTCTCGTCGTTGCTTGACACGCGCATTCGCTACGGATACGCAGGCCACGCTCGACTATTGAGCTCTTCAATCTAGATAAAAGGTGAATCAAAGTATTTTCAATCGACTCGACGATTTTATATACTCAAAATAGCTTTAGCGGGTTTGGTTTGGCTTTGGTAAATACGTTAACATCTGTTGCTATTACCGCGATTAGCCTCCAGCTCGGTCTCGTCTAGTATGGCTTTGTCTCTCCGACCTGAAGCACAATTTATAGAAGACTAGCTTTTTCCCGCAGCTCCGCCTGCGTCAAAAAGTAGCCTATATTCATACCAAATTTCATCAAAATCCGTTCAGCGGTTTGGCCGTGAAAGCGTAACAGACAGACAGACAGACTTTCGCATTTATAATATTAGTATAGATGTAATGGCTTACAGATCGCGCTAAATAACTTGGCGGCTAGGAAGTTAGCTATGAGTGTCATTTCGCGGCGCGCATTCACATTTTCATATAAGTTTCCTACTGCGCAGCGTTTTGCGCGAAGTTCAGAGTCGCCAAATTATGTTGCGCGTACTGTACTGGTTTAAGAATACGAGATCGTGTTATCCAATGTTTAAGAATACTTTGTGAAGTTTTTCTAGTAAGCATTTCGCAGGCTTCAAACACATTTTCTGATAAAAAGTATCATTTCCTGTAAGGGGAAGCATAAACAATGCCCGAGAGACTGTATGAAAAAGACAGGACGTAAAGGATTAGTGGACTTGATAACCCATTTGATAAGCTTTGCTACACTATTATTGTATACTAGCTGTTGCCCGCGGCTTCGCCCGCCTGCTCAAAAGGTATTTCCAATGACATTTGAATTACATAGATTATTTATGGCAGGTCTCTCAGGATTTTACTTTTATGTATTTAGAAGATTACTGCCCTAGCGGATCCCAATACGGATTGATATTATATCACTGTTAATTTCGTAGTCAGCAACCCGATAATTATACAAATAACATCCATGTCCCCCATTCAGGGGCTGAATTGTACAATAAAATACCTACTTCTTCATCCTAGTGTGTATTTCTAGCTGTGTCGCGTCGTCAGCTAACTCTCGGAGCCTAGGGTATGCTGTAAGTCATGCTCCTAGATTTAGCGGCAATGATTATTACAATGGAGCGACTGCTGTCTGACCTCCTTAACCCTTTTTACAGAGAATCCAGAACAACAGTAACATGAGCCAAAGTGTGTAAGTGGCCAATACTGACAGAAATTTTCACTGGCACAGCCTCACGACTGCTATCTACCGATAATACCCGGGACCAACGGCTTAACGTGCCTTCAGAAGCACCCCCTGATTAAAAAAGGATTCCTCCCTGCTAAAATAAATACAATCAATGATACACAATCTTTTCCCCCTTTTATTTATTTATTTAAATATTAAAACAAAATATTACATGACATGTAAATGGCGGACTTAAAGCCGTAGGTTTTTCTACCAGTCAACCAATCGGTGGTTATGGGTTAATGCTAGTCCTGAAATAGGTATTTACTCATTCCTCATAAGAAATAATTTTGTGAAGTTTTGAATAAAATTTTCATATTTCCCTATACATAATTTGGACCCCATTTCACCCTCTTAGCAGGCGAATTTGGAAAATATTTGCTTAGTGTTCCTCTTACTCACAAAAGAAACCCACTTGCACTAAAATTCATTGACGATCAATGATAATACTTATAGGTATTTTATTCTGATTTTATCCGATTAAAAAAAAAATATCAAGATCTGCAGTAATTTATTAAAAATAAATATATCTCTTTACCCCAATCATACTTTGGACCATATTTTATCCCCTTAAGATGTGCATTTAGAAAAAAATATGCTTGACTAAATTCCTTAATCACAAAAGAACCACATGTCAAAAGAAATTGGGATATCAGTGATCGTTAAGTTTGTCAAGGGAGACATTTCCCCCTTTAGAGGGTGAAATCTGAAAAATCTTCAAACAGGTAATAAAATAATTTATCAAAGGTAATAATCTTGCGAAGTTTCAAATGAAACAGACTAACTAATCTCCTTCCCCCAAACATATTTTGGACCCCCGTTTGACCCCTTAGGGTCAACCCCTAAGGGGGTTTAACGTGTATTTTAAAAAAGCCTTTCTTACCTGAGCACTATGTAACAAAATTTCACGTTTTTAGCTTTTACGGTTTAGGCTGGGTGTTGATGAATCAGTCAATATATAGATAATATAAATTTGCAACCATAATGCATTCTCGCTTCAAGAATGACAAAGATTCATCCAAATATGCAACCACTATTTCACCCCATGTAGAGATGTAGTTTCCAAAATCTAATAAATGCATTATTATTTTCTTCTAACTACTAATATAAATTAAAAATTTCATGTGTCTCGCTTCCTAAATTCAAACAAACTTGCAACCCCTATTTCAACCCTATAGGGATGTAATTTTCAAATGCATTATTATTTTCTACTAACTACTAAAATAAATTTTGTGTAAAAAACACTTTAAAAATTACGAAGTTTCATACAAACCGGCAACCCCTATTCACCCCCTTAGAGATGGAATTTCCAAAAATCCTTTCTTAGCGGACGTCTCCTAGTCACAATCTACCTTTCTGCCAAATTTTAATTTCGTTGGCTAAGTAGTTTTCGAGATTTCGTGATGAGTGAGTGAGTGAGTGATTTTCGCTTTTATATATATATATATATATATATATATATATATATAGATAGATAGATGAAACCGTTTGTTCTAGAATCATGAAGTTTCAATGACTTATTAATGACGTAAATATGTACTACAGATAAAATAAGTTAAAAATAAAAGGGTATTCAAAAAAGTGAGGTATTTTAAAAACTTCAGAAGGGATTGAAGAATAAAATTGAGTAATAATATTATCATCTTTGAAATTACAATTTAAAAAATTGGTATTTGATCCAATGTTTGGTAAGTAAATAAAAGTATACAGTATCACTTTTTTTTAAAACTTACTTACTACTTGTACCGAACTTACAAACTTTAACCTTCTATTTTACCCCCTTAGAGAATGTTTCTTTTAAATAGTGATACTGTAAACTTTTGTTTCAAACTGTGAGCTCAGATGTCAATTTTTACGTTTCTTACTTCAAAAATGACCAAGTTTCATACAAACTTTCAACCCTCATTTCAACCTCTTAGGGGATGAATTTCCAAAAATCCCGTCTTAGTGCACACTAACGGTATTCAAGGAACGTTTGTGCAAAATTTCATGCTTCTAGACCCTGTGGTTTCAGCTGTGCGTTGATCGATCAGTCACTATCTATCTATGTCAGCCAGTCAGTTCCTTCTTTTATATATATAGATGTGACGTTACTTTGTCATTATTTGACAAGTGCTTACTTATATCCTTCTAAGAGGGTTGCGTATCGGTCTATGTTTGCGAGACCAGCAGGCCAATCGCTTTAATTCCATATCACTTTAATTACCAAAACCAAACCACGACCAAGTGGGCTATTTTTGAGTATGAGAAACCGCTGTGTCGGATGAAAATCAGTCGACTCACCACCGGTTTAACGTTCTCAAAAATAGCCCTTGTGGTCTTGGTTTGGTTTTGGTAACAACGTTAATGGCATTTGCAATAAATCGATTGACCTCCAGTAGACGAACACACAAACAAAAGTAGTATTGTATAAGATCATTGAAATTTCTATTTCGAGTAGATATAAGTACCTTCTAGCTCTGTGATTAAATTTTCACTTACCGAATTTTAAAATAATTAATTAAAAAACATTTACAACAAGCTATTTGTGACTAACACCCATATTCTCAAACATAACCTTAAGGACGTCCTTCACTCAAACTCATTGGAGGCATTGCATCAAGGAAGTCCTCGAACTTTCCTTGAAAACGATATTCTTAGTTGGCTGCTTGAGCAAACTCCAATGAGGAAATCAAGGTATCTCTCGACCAACCTTATATTTGACAGTTCACTACTCGCCTCCAATGAGGAATCTCCTTATGGACTAATCATAACCATGAGTTGGAGTAAGGTTGAGTCGAGTTTGAGCAAACTTTTGAGAAAATGGGGGTAAGACCTATTCGAAACAACAATATTAAAAATTAACATCTAATGATGATATCCAAGTATATTCAGAGACACAGTAGTATACCATCATTTCCGACACAAGTAATCGAACTTGCTGTTTTCTGCACTAGATATAAATAAATTGCATTTCTGCAACTGTGTCTTTGATCTTAATATTTGCTATAAAACTTGTCAATAAGTTATCAGTGAGTTTATGTTGGAAAAACGGACACAACTATGTAGGTACAGCCGTTGCGGGGGCCTAGTTAATTTAATGGTCAAAGTTAGGGTAGGTCGCCTCTGTTAAAGTGACCACGTCCTGCTTAATTACGGTCCTGTGACGTCACTATTAACGTGAATTAAAGAAGTTTAATTTTTATTTTTACTGTTAAAGGTGTAAAATATTTTAAAAAAATATATAGCTGTTACCGTGAGTACACTCGCATAGATCGCTATATGTAAATTGTAGAGTTTTTTCAGCTTGTGATTGTATGTTTATCTGCGCCCGATTCCAATTCAGATCAAAGTCTGCTGTAAGAATTTTCTACAAACAAATTTTTATACTGCTGAATAACAAAAAAAAAGCTTACTGTGTACATAATGGAAAGTGGTTACTATTGCCAATGAACGCTTTTTGTTTCCTGGTATAGCAGCTTTATAAGTAAGAACATTGTCCATCCGGACAATGTTCTTGACTTTCAATTCACACTTTCACATTCTTCACTTTCAATAATCAAAATAACGATAATAAGTTATAAATAACGACTACTAAAATGAAACTTAACAAAACAGTTTTGGCTTAGATACCTACACAAAACTGATAAAGGTAAATCAGCTAAATCTGTCCAGTACTAATGTTTAGCTAAATACCACACAGCCGCTTTAAAATGCATACAATTAATTTACAATTCTTATTTCTAACGCTCGCGTTTCGCATTTTTGGTGAGACTAGGTCGGAACTCCACCGGTGTGATAGCGTAGGCTGTATTTATACGAACTAGTAGGCGTACAGTGTAGGGATTGTGCTAATTACTGTTATACATATAAATCTTTGTGTGTAATGACCAATTATATTCGTCGCATTCGACTTACGGCGTTTCTTTTAAGTAGTGGGCGAACTATTAACTGTATTTGGGCAAAAAAAAAAAAAATTAAGAAAAAGTAACAAAAACTTTCTCTCTAATAATAAATATGATTATATATTTAAGTAAAAAAGCGTACCATGTGCTCCGAAGCAAATAACAACGATATTGGCGGAAACGGAAAATTCCTTTATTTTATATTGTTTAAGTTATAATAGTATAATAACAAACAAGAAGAATTTTTATTGACAATTAATATTAATAAGTTTTAGACACATTTATTTATTATTGACTAATTTATTATTGTTCTTTTTTTATTATTTTAACATTGTAATATTATATAATTAAAATAGTTTTGCACGTCTAGCTAGCAGACAGAATACATTGGATGGAAAAAAATTGTAAACCTTTTTACACATGTATTCTAGCAAAATGAATGATTCTGATTCAGATTCTTAATGCAAACGGAGAATCGCTACGACGAAGAATATTACTTGATTAAATTGCGTGAAACAAAGTCAAACCTCTGGATGAACATTTTTAACTTAATCCTAGAGAAAAAAACACATATTAATCTAGTATAAAACAACAGACTTTTTCAAAGGAACTTCGACAAATTCTGTTACAGACTCATTCGTCGAACTTTAATTAACATTCTTAGAAGTGAAGCTCCGACAATAGGGGAAATAAATCGAGCGTGGAAGGCAAAACAAAAGGTGTCGCTTCTTATTTACTTACTCATTTACTTAGACTTCGACTTTGGCTACAGCCTATGATCTATAAGCCGAACATTATTTTGTGTAAATAGGAATTGAATTGAAACGAAAAAAGTGTCTTTATTGTACACAAAGAGTAACAGAAAACAGGTTACAACAAACGGCGGACTTATCCCAAATAGCTATTTCTTCCAGTAAACCAAACGAACAAAAGACAAGTGATATCTTTTTTGTTTAAATGCCAAAGCTTGTTTGTAAGAAATATGAAGGAAAATTCTTCCTTAATAAACCAACAAACAAGTAAGAGCTTTTACTAAATAAGACACTTCAAAATTGGTCCAGCATCACATTTAATCTGTAGCTATATAATTAGATAAAGGGTCTATTTTTATCAATTATTAAACGCACAGTTAAACGTAGCTTAAAGTAAATAAATTTAGAATGTAAAATAGGATTCTCAGACAGAAATGGTAATTTAGAGTCGGCTCCATAAAGTATACTAATTTCGCGTGACAATCAAGTCAAATGAATTCCAAACTAGTTTTACTACATAATAGTATAAAAAAGAACCTGGTACACGCCGGTATGACAGTGGTACGAAACGATATACTTAAGGAAATTCATTGCAAGTTGATGTTACGTTTCTTACACTGTAATTTTTCGGGAACTGTGCACGTTAGTTATGTCCCGAAAAGTACTGATTAACGATTTGTTTAAAAAATCAAAGCTCTGAAGAAAGAACATGAGTGAGTAATTTTTCACAAACGAAACTAGGTATGTGTAATTAAAGTGGCATCTTTTTTTTTTATCCACTAAGTCGGCAAACAGGCGTACGACCCACCTGATGGTAAGTGATTAACGTAGCCTATGAACGCCTGCAACACCGGAGATGTCACGAGCGCGTTGCCGAGTTGCCGACCCTGAAGGAATTTTTTCACGCCAAAAAATGACTGACGTCAAAAAAAGAGTGGTCCGCCATTTCAACCTTAAGGCACACGGTTTTCGTAGTTATGGCACTTCCATGTACTACTTCCATCATTCATTGATGATCAAAACGACCTACATTGAAGTGCGTTGAATACAGAAAGATTTTTTTAATATGAAATTCAAGTGTGCTATGTCCTATAAGTTTTGGAAAAAACACATAGAATTGAGTACGCCAGAATTAATTTCGGTGTCGATCGAATTCTTTCTTAACTACAAATTGGTCGTATTTTTCATGTTGTTCGTAAATTATTTATTGTTAAAGGTACCATTTATAACTTTTTTGATCTCACTATAATTCGCATACGTTTGATATTTTGTATGATTTACGGAACACTATGAATAAATGTAAAAAGTAGCTTCAACCTGCAAATAAGTTATTTTTGTATGATATTTAAATTGTAAAATATTTTTTCTGATAAAATATCTGTTGGCAATTAACCTTAGAAAAGTTAGGTAATGTAAAAAAATGTTCCTTTTAGTGTTTTCAACTTTAATTACCAAGTCATAACATTTTAATAATAGCCTTTTATACGTTGCATAATGAATTGATGTCAAAAGTTAATTAAAAGCCATAGTAATATTTTAGTAGCTCTGTGGGACGTATGTGTGTGTCGCTAGTCCGTCTTTACATTTTTGAGCCCCCTAAAACCTTTAAGTAAAAGATCTCTATCTCTATCTCTCCCTCTTAAAGCACTAGTTGACTAGATGCGCCTGCTATTTTACCCACTCCTTCGTAATGTGTGCTTTATCTGCCGATATAATAGCTTTTATAAAAATATTCCTTTTTTTAGACCAAATTATATTATTTTCAATACATACATGAACAAAATAAATATTAATTTATTTCAGTCTTAAAAAACCTACCTTAAAATGTTAAACAAAAGTTAATATTTATTACCTTCGATGTTAAAGCCTAAAACACACAAATAAATAATTTCAAATGAGCGCATCTATAAATACTCGATGAAAACAAAGTTTGCGTACAATTTCGATGTCACGGCACGATTATACAAGCAAAAGACACGCAAGCCATCTGTTTGATTGGGTAAATTTTTGAAAGCATCGAAGGCGACCCATTTATGAAAAGAATGTAGGCTCATTTAATATCAATCACTTTATATATTTAACTAGCCTGCGTGTTCGTCAGCGGATTTAGTTCATATCAAGCGGGAATTCTAGAGTATGCAGTGCCAGACAAACAAACGTTTAGATAATTGAAAGAGTTATGGGAGGCCTTTGCCTAACAATGGGACAATGTATTTTTTTTTAAGCTATTTTGTATCCAATAGCCTCCCCTCTATCCAGAGCTATTTAATGTCAATTTTTATCAAATCAAATCAACAAAACAAATCAAAATATCTTTATTGTCGAGTACAGGTACCTATACAAGATTTTAAATGCGTAAACTGTATCACTGTGTGCTGACGTACAATAATTTTAGCATAAACTAAGAATTGAATAAATAAAATAAAATCGAACTCTCCTGTGTTATTCCATTAGTTACAGTAGGGACATTGTTTATTAGTTAGAAAAAAGGGAAATATATATTTAAATAATTGGTCAAGTGCGTGTCGGGCCACGTCACGCGCAAGATTTTAGTTTAATTATAATTAATGTATATTTGTTTTATAATATTAAATACTAATATTTAAAAATAAATAAAACCTTCAGTATACAATAAAGTTATTTATTTATTTTACATGTTTTACCTATTTTATGTTTCGTATTCTTCCTATGTACCTAATTGTTTCGTAGATGAAGATGATAAAGACTCATCACTGACATTAAATTTAAACTTTTCGAATTAACTAATCCTCTGGACTGATTAAGTTGAAATTTGATATGTGCTACTTGACCGTAACAAAGTATTTTCGATTAAATGTTTTTATATAGCCGGTCGGTAACTTATAAAGTTGTTTAAAAAAAAATGGTATTAACGCCCGTATTTTTTCAAAAGTCGACACTCAAGGAATAAATGCATTGTTTTTGGAATCGTGACCTTTAGGTGTATTAATTGAGCTTACGCATACGTCAAATTGAGCAATTCTGATGGCATTTTGCGTATAAGAAGTCGTCTATTACAAGCCTAACACGTGCATTTCGCGATTACTACAGGGCTTTCTGTGACTTGAAAGGGTATGACATACTTTTGCCGCATTCTTGTTTTTCATTTAAACCTTCCTCGTATCGTATGTCTTGGTTTCTGACTTTCTACATCAAAGACCTACAAAGTTTGCGTTTTTATTTTTATGACCGCCATAAGAAATTTGATCGTATATTTTTGTTGGATTTTTTTTTTTTTATCATTGATTTTGTACAGCGAATAAGCCTAAGCGTAAGCGATACAAAGAAACGCAGCTAGGTTGCCTCCCTGCGGCGCGTTGGATGACTATTTTTATTTGTGATATTTATGTTTTTTTTTTTTATTTGTCTGTTTTTTGTAGATATATTTGTTCGATTTGTATTGTATATGGTTATATAAAGGAACCATGTTAGAGGCTGAAATTCGGTTCCTCATAAGTCCACATCAGGGAGTAAAGGGTCGAGTGATCACGTAACCCACTAGATATGAACGTTTTAACATAACAACACTTAAAATGTGAATCTGTACAATAAGATTTAACTTTAGGCCGAGTACGAAGAAAATTAGCAAGAATTTGAGGAGCTCGTTAGTCGAGCGCGACCCGCGTATCCGTAGCGAATGCGCCTATCAAGCGACGGCGTGACGCGACCACAATTGGATTGGTCGCCATTTTGTGGCATTTTCTATCTTGAGCTCCTCCGTGCTTCGGACAGCACGTTAAGCCGTTGGTCTCGGTTGTTGTCGATAGGTAGCAGTCATTAGGCTGTAACAGATGCCTTGGGGCATCCTGAAAAATTCTGACAGTGTTGGCCACTAACACACCTCGGGTCATGTTCCCGTTGGTCTGGTTTCCATTCCATTGTAATAACCAGTTCCGCCAAATCTAGCACCATGACTTACAGCGAACCCTAGGCTCCGAAGCGTAAGCTGATGACGCAACTAGGAATATACGCTAGGATGATGATGACGACTTAAAATATGAATATTGAAATTAAAAAGAGATACCATCTCTTCAACAAACATTTTTAGATCAAACACACAGATTACATACTTTGATTATTACAATGTTCATAATTTATCATAGCTGGTATTTTTTGGCTGTTTTGCCATCGGTAAATAAAATTTCATCGTGAATATCAATAAAGTAAACACTTTCAAAATTATGAGACATCTGAAATAAGGGGTCCCAGTTTGATTGTCGTCCAACTGTGTAAAGTAATCAAGGTAAATGTTTTTTATTTACCTGTAAACAAGCCTTTCTTAATATCTGGAAATCTCGAAATTAAATACGGTAAAATAAATAAAACTGAATTTGTTTTTATCTTTATTTCTAGCCTTATTTTAAAAAAGTTTTTTTTTTCGCGAAACGTACTACCCGACTTCAGAGTTGAATAAATGAGTCACACATATTTTCGGAATTGTTTTAAAACCCCTTAATTTTGAAACGATACTCGAAAGTGAAAAATTTGACTTGTACTTTTTGTACAAAAGGTCGCCATTTGCACTTTTATTTTAACTAATCCAGTTTCACTACCGCAATAATGACGAATCCGACGGCGTGTCATTTATCAAAATCGGTACAGTCGTTGTTTGGCTCTGTGATAATTTAGATAATTTTCTGTTTATCTTTATGACGGACAGGTAGAGAAGGCCTTTAGCATTAAGTCCGCCTATTGTTTAAGTTCTTGTGGTACAATAAAGTTAAAATAAATAAATAAATTGTAACAAACAGATAGGCATACATTTAAACAGGTAAAATTTTTCAGGCCTTCTTTTTTCGCTACACCGCATCGTGAAAAAAGAAATCACCTAATTAACATTTAAAAATAATGTCTTCATATCAACGAGTTATCTCATTATATACGTAACAGAATATGTTTATTCAGCTGGTTACAATTTCTTCTAAACTAGTTAAATTATCTGACCTTGTGCCGTTAAATATACCAGATGTTCGCCGCTCGAGAAGTTAATAAAAACAATTCTATTTATGAAACGTTACAAATAACTGTGATTGGTCTTTAATACAATACAAATTTGAGCAAATCCCATACTAATCCATACTAATATTATAAATGCGAAAGTCTGTCTGTCTGTCTGTTACGCTTTCACGTCCAAACCGCTGAACGTTCCTTATTGAAATCAATTTTTAAACAATATACCTATATATTCTATTTCGCGCTATGTTTTAAGGGGAAAATAATGCTTATCTTTTTAAAATTTTGACTGTAGCTATTTAGGCCGAAAATGAGTATGGATGTAGGGGAATTCAAATTTGACTTTGTGATTTTTTTTTAGTTTGAAAATTAGCTTTATTAAAACATCTCTTAGTACGGCTGACTAGTCTCATAGTATAGTGTGATGACATCATTATTCACCTCGAAAGATAGGCGGAAATCTCCTTATCTCTTATCAACCTTGACTGAGTGACGAAATCACTATCTTCATTACACTTCTAAGCAAGCAACAGAATCTGATAATATGATAAAAGTTATATCAATGCATCATTTTAATCACCTTAGTCTGAGAGAAATAAATAATCACCTTTTGTTCTACTTAAACTGTTTAACATTTGGGACATGTGCTTACACCAAGAAATATTATTTATTTATGTATTTTTTTTTATATTGCATTTTATCCCACTGCTGGGCAAAGGTCTCCCTCATCTCCTTCCAAACCTTTCTCTGCTACGCATCTTCTGAACTTGTTCATAACATAACTAAATAAGGTAATTTTGAAACTTCATACAAAATATTTACGCAGACGTTTACGTCCGCGAATGAATCAAGCTTCCTGGCATGGTTTTTCCTAACGCCTATAACATGGGAACCTTCAAGACGCCTTTGGAGTCGAAAACGCGCACATGACACTCATGGACGCCTGCGACATGAGATCCTTTACCATCAGGTGGGCCGTAAGCCTATTTGTCTTCTTTGGTTTTTATGTGAAAAGGGTTACTCCCGTCTCAAGCCTGTTGTGCTATCGTATAACAATTGCATTTTTTGCAATAAATTTTAAACTATAAATCCACCTCGACTGGTGCAATTCACGTTTTAATACAATATTGGTACTCGGTCGGTCATAGCTTTTTTCGAACTTTTGTCCAATTGTGAATCGTAAAAATGAAAATTTTTCTTTTCATCTCCAATCCATAAAGTACGCATATTATCAACACTTATTATTTCGATTGAAAACTAAAACCAAAACAAATTTTATAATAAAAAATCGCTGTGATTTAGGTAGGCGCATTAACTGACACAAAAAATGGCTGACAACAGACAAAGTAAACAATATCAAATTACATATATAGAGTTTAGAATTGGCAATAAACAATCTTGATTTACAACCCATCCGATTGTTGTTGATTAAAAGACACTGGACATTTCGATTCTAATGGAGATTTTATCACCGTCGTCCATCATTTGTGTTAGTTTATTTTTAAAATGATCGAATATTTTAAACAAAAAAGGTGAACACATGTCAAAGCGACGATTATGTTAAAGCTGCGCGTACATTGTATTGGTATTGAAGCGCACAGGGAGTCAATTCCGCTAATAAACTTTAAAAGACCATGCAAATGATATTCAATTACTACTTTTTTCATATTAGGTTTTAGTTTTTATTTAGTTTTAATTAAATTATGTTTTTATAATTGAACAACTGTTTTTAACTCTGTGTTGTTGTGTAGAAAAATTTATTACGACTCAATTACGATGCATTTTTGATATGTTCAATATTGGTATTCTGCTAACACAATTTTGAATCTCAATTTAATTGCAACTAAAACTTAATTGAATGGTAATAGTTGAAAAAATGTAATAATAATAAATAGCAGAGCACCGATTATTGAAAAAAATTGTAATTTTGATTTTTTTGACTAGCAATATTTTTCAGTTGCATTCCAATGGAATACGATTGGTCTTAAAATTAGTGACAGAATACCAGAAACGTCAAAAATTAAATTAAACTATGTAAAATAAGGGAATTGACACCCAGAACTTTAGGAGGTCGATTCTAAGAAAACACGACTTAAATGTCGTGCAATTTCAACACATATCTATAAAAATACTGTACTGTATACTGTCATAGATATATCAAATAGATATCTATAAATAACATTTTGATTGTGAAATAGAACATATGTACCCAAAGATTTTGACACAGCAGACCGTAGAGACACATTGAGAGATAATACGCTACAGAAAACAAATCAAAATCATTCTACACTGACTATAGTCACCAAAGATTTAGAATGTCGTGACCAGACTAGAAATCATACGTATTTTCCCCTGGCTTCAATCTGTCTTCCGGGCCATTAGGCCTAGACCAAACATAGGGCAGTTAAAGCACTATAAGTTAACTCATATAAAATCTAATTTTCATTAACGTAATATATAAGGAAGTACAATTACGTGCACCATAGTCGCAAAGGCATTAAATTATTTTAATGTTTTTTTGATAGCCCTTCTCGAATCAGACGACAAGCGTGCTCAATAAAGACATATTGCTGGACATAAACTTTTATAATATTCTTGAAATATCGACTAGATAGTTACACTGTTAATGCAAACCTTTGTAGCCCACAATCTGGTTTAAACTAGTCGTTCCGTGGATAGTAGACCTCGCGAACATCATTCTAAATCAAGTTACTTAACTTTAACGCTAATACAAACTCCCCTTCTTACCCCTTACTCTTTTTTTAATTTTTCACGATCTGTGTGGCGTAAGGAAAAAATATATGTGCCGCGGTCGGTTCAGTTTTGTAACTTTATAAACGGAGCCTTAAAAAATAAGGCAAAGAGATCGATTAGTACCACGTTAATGTATTATGTTTCTGTAAGTACAATAAATGCATACGTTTTGCTAAGCTCTATTAAAAATTTAAGAAATTCCGTAGATTGTGTTATTAACACAAGACTTACGACTAGTATTATTTTATGTTCCTTCCTCTCAATAAAATAGCTTGTGCAAAATCGAAACTTAAATATCTTACATTTTTTAACCTTATATGTATACATAAAAATTTTCTTTTTATATAAACATAAATCTATATTTCCCTTGGTCATCAAATTACTTGTGAACGCATAGGACATTTTCGCAAATTATTTTGTTGTTGTGTTTTTTTATATTTATCAGGAGAAGGTTCTTATGAAAGAAATAAATATATAAATTAAGCAAAACATTAGTAAATTTAAGAAAAGTTAAGACAGGATAACGTCTGTCGGGTCAACTAATTACTTAAAAACAGTTGCTATGGTAATTTTATACGCACCTCAAGTCATCGACACAAAATGTTAACTGCGCTGTGTGGATTAATTTATGTGGAAGTATTTGAGAGTGAATAAAGTTTATAATTATATTACGCAGGACGTCACTTGGGAAGAAAATAAATAAGTAATAAATAAATGGTGCTAAACGAGTGCTGACAACATGTTGCCTTTAAAGGGGGCGCTAGTGTGCCTTCTATTTGGCTTCGCTGCGCACGCGCAGAATGTTATACGACGTGAGTATATCTTTATACCTATAAATTTAAGCATATTAAATAATCCTTTAGCACCTCATATATTCTTATGTTATTTTTTTTTATCTATGCATATTATGTAACAGTTTGTTGTTCCCACAATAAATAATATACTAACTATCTCTGTGATCCAGTGGTTTACCATAAAACTAGAGGGTTCGATTCCCACGGGAAGTATACTTTGTGGTTTCAGTTTAATTAGATCGTTGCACAGGAAACAGTGGTGATCTCTATAAGTCGCTGAGCAGTTGCAGTAGTAAGTAGATCATTGCAGTTTGAAAAAAAATATTCTGTAAGTGTGTAAAAGCTCCTATAACAGTCCTAGTCAAAACGGCTCCAATTTATATATTACCTACTTATAAATGCAAAAGTGTCTGTCTGTTAAAACACCGAACAGATTCAGATGGAATTATATTTTGTGTTAAAGACCGGGGGAAAAATTAAAATCACGTTATTACGACATTTAAAATTATTGTTATAGCCCGACCAGGAAAATAAAAACCCTGCATTGGCGTCGCAACATGTTGTATGTGTCATGTCAACAACAAAATTGACAATCTCATAGAAATAGAAATCAATGTTTCGTTTTCATTTGCATCAAATATTATAACATCTTTTATATTAGTGTTCTCTCATTACTATATATTATTTTTACAATTCTGATAAATATTTTTATTTGATAATAACAACACAACGTCTACTCCTGTCTCATTTTGGCAGATGATATTGAGATGACGGAATGTTACTTGAATACATAGTTGCCAGTAAAAGAAATTAGTTCTAATATTTTTCCGCAATATGGTCAAGGCTATTTTCCTGGTCGGGCTATACACGTAATTATTAATTTGGGTCACAGTTTCATAATTACAACTAGAATAGAATAGAAATAGACCACGTCGTTGGCAATTTTACGAACATCCATCTGGCACTTATTGATCGTAAAATCAAAATTTTTCTTTACGCGCCTACAGATGACTCGTTAACGAAATACTTGCTCCTATTTTATTCCGTTTTATAGCTTTTTTTAATTGCGTGAGAAGTTTATTGTTTTCTAAAATCGCTGGATATTGAATCACTAACTTCTTACTATAGCACAGTATAGAATGACTACTGAAGATAAGACGCCGTATGCGTAGCGCGGGCGTCTCACTGTGCTGCACAAAGCTGCAGCCAAATCGTGCTAATTACAAATCACTTGAACGTAATTACTAAAATCAAAACACGTGCGCTACGGCTATTTTTAAGAATGCAAAACCAATGAGTTATATTATTTTCTTTCGATTTCGAATATTTTTCATTCGACAAAATAGGTGATTCGAACGATTTTTAATCGACTCACCGATTTTATATACTCAAAAATAGTCATCGAAGTAGTGGTTTGGTTTTGGTACACAAATTATTGTTATTTGCATTTAGCGTGATTGCCGTCCTGGGGCTTTGTTAGTTGTTAATGAAAGTGAAAAAATTACTGAAAATTATTTAAGAATCCAAAGCTAAAAACAATTTTAGTGTGCAGAACACCCTCGGAAGATCATAAAGTGTCTGTTGCGGGCTATATTCTTGATGACCAACTTTTGTACCTACCAAATTCTTTATGTACCTACCTACCAAAGAGCATCGAAACAGGAAACGTTCTTTTCTCAATAGTACCTACCTACAGCAAGGGAAAAAATATCTTTTTACCGAAGAATGCAACATTATATTTTAGATGTCGCATACCAAAATACTTTTGAACATAATATACATACATATTAAATATCATATACGTATTTGTAATCGCCTTGATACCCCTTTACTTTGATACCACACTTGACAAAGAAAAAAAATTGTGGACTTACTTTTTAAGACTGAAAATCGAATATTTTCATTTAGCATATTTTAGACCTATCCGGTAACACCTACGCGCCTACAATACAATACAATACAAAAGATCTTTATTGCCCACATACAGTAACAAATAATACAAAAATAAATAAATAATATAACATTTACAAAGACATCAACATAATATGAGCAATTGCTAGGCAATCTCTTCCAGTCAACCCATACGAGGTAAAAGGCTATGTCGAAAGGACGAGTCGAACGACATATCATTTATCAAAATCGGTTCAGCCGGTTTTTGTTACGAGGGAACAAAATTACAGCCATACATACATACATGTCAAATATCATAATCTACCTATATTGGCTTTATTACATGAAAATTATCTATGGCTGTAAAATGTTTTACGACGAGTAAACCCGGGAGAATTTGTTAATATCGTCTGCTATTAGGGGTGAGTTTGCGTCTCGCTAAGGGCGTGTTTAATCATATCTCGGCGGTCGTTCAGACCCAAGCCATAGACTACGAAACCTACAGACAGAAAAATAAAATGTTTGGAAAAAACAATATTAGTACAACGCTTAAAAAACAATGACTATTTATTGTTTTTATTTTAATAATTTCCATATACTGAATTAAAAATACATAATAATGATTATTTATTTTATCGAGTCAGTCATATGGTCAATCGAACCTGTTGCACCCTGGTGTGAGTATTTTTTTTTCGGTTACTTACACAAGTAGGTAACTTACACAACAATCAACGCTAATTTTAATTCATTAGAAAAAAACTAGCTGATAAGCCTAAGTATTTGTCTAAACTATTAGTATATATATGTATAACATGTATATATATGTATGTAATATACATAGGTATATATTTAAAATTAAACAGTATTTGTGTATGTTTTAAGTATGTTTACGTAGTGTATGAACTTAAGCTTTTGATAAAATTTGCTCTATAAGTAATACATTTTTCTCCCTTAACTTTTTTGCGCCAAACTATCTTTCCGTTTCTGCCAATGGTTGACTGATAGAGAATGCACTTAGCATTAAGTCCGCCAATTGTTTTAAGTATATGTGTATTTTGTGAAACAATAAACTTTTAAAAAAAAACATAGTATACCCGTTTGGGCTTCGTGAAATTCTAATCGTGGCTTTGTACTTTTAACTTTGATTCACAATGAAATAAGTGGGCTGAATAGATGAAACGATAGTATTATTTACTAACGATATTATTATACATCGTACTACGTGGGGCGCACTATAAGTTTCCGGAATGAATATGAAAAAATACTATTAAAGGTACAAAATTAATTTATTGTTTTTCAAAATAATCTCCCTTGGCGTCTATGCACTTTTTCATTCGATGAAACCAGTTTTGAAAACTTTTATGCCACTCCTCTGTGGTGACCTCTGAAACGTGTTTTTCATACTCCTCGACAGCCTCTTCTGGTGATGAAAATCGTTGACCGCGTAATTGGTTCTTAATTTTTGGGAACAGAAAAAAGTCACAAGGTGCCAGGTCGGGACTGTATGCAGGATGACTCATGAGTTCTACATTTTTCGCCTTCAAAAAGTCGTTTGTCTGTCTGGCCGTGTGAGAACTAGCATTGTCGTGGTGCAGGATGATACGGCGTTTACGGTTATTTTTACGGAGTTCGTCAATAACTTCCGGCAAACAAATGGTCGTGTACCAGTCACTATTCACTGTACGACGATTCTCTAAAGCAACAGTAGCTACGTGTCCAGTTTTATTAAAAAAAGAAGCAATCATCCGCTTAGATGCACTTTTCACGCGCGCCACTTTGGTTGGTTTCGGCTCATCTTGAAAGACCCATACGCTCGATTGCTGCTTTGTTTTGGGATCGTAGCAATAAATCCATGTTTCGTCACCTGTTACTATGTCCCACACCAAATTTGACGCACCTTCGTTGAATCTGGTAAGCATGGCACTGCACCAAGTGACGCGGTCCGTTTTTTGAGCCTCGGTCAAGTTGTGTGAGATCCACCGCGAGCACAGCTTTCTCACACCCAAATGTTTGTGTAGGATTAATTGTATTTGACTCATGCCTATTTCTAAGGATGCGCGAATTTCATGGTAGGTCACATGCCTGTCTGTTTCAATCATACGGCGCACAGCATTGATGTTTTTGTTGGTCACAGCGGTGGACGGCCGACCATCGCGAGATTCGTCACTGAGATTGATACGACCACGCTTGAATTCTGCAAACCAGCTATAAACAGTTGTCTTGCATGGTGCTTCATTGCCAAAAGCTGTTTCAAGCCGAGCGATGTTCTGTTGAGCTGTCAAATTACACTTAAAATCGTAGAAAATCATACTACGAAAATTTTCCCGAGTTAAATCCATGTTGATGCAGACACACAATTTTTTAAATGGCGCCACAAGGTAAAAACAAAAGACAGTCAGATGAAACAAACTGCATTCTACAGCCAAAGAGTTCTATTTTCAAATGTTGCAATAAATTTTTAAATATTGTTTATGTAAGTGGCCAGTTCCGGAAACTTACAGTGCGCCCTATGTATTTGCCTTTTTTTTACTAGAACTGTAAAAAACTGGTTGACACCGGTATCTATTTATTTATTTATTTCATGTACACACTGTAAATATACATTGTACATAGTACATAGATACAAGTTATTTCATCTGCAGCGAATTGCGAGCGTGATATTTATTTATTTAGAAACAAAGGTTGTCTAAATAAATAAATATCAGTTGTGTAATTTAAATGATTTCATTGATTGAACAATTAAAAGTCATCAAATAAAATCGACAATTAATAAAAATTGTAAAAGACATCATCCGCTCTTCATACAATTTAGGTACAAACGTAAAAATTGCCGGCCAGAAGAAAAAAGTGGTTTGATCTGATAGATGGTGTCTGACTAATCATTTGTTATTATGGCACAATTAATTAATTAATTCGAAAATATATGGGAAAATGTATGATTCTTGAACTCAAACAAAATCAATTTAATACAATGGCGACATAACCTTGTTGCGACAACAAGAAATTATTAGGTATTATTTATATGATATGTATTTTTCACTTTTAGGACGTAATTAAAATGAATAATGTCTCTGAAAGTACAAAAATATGCCGCGTACAAAAACATGCCGCGTACAAAAACATGCCGCTTACAAAAACATGCCGCCTGTATGGTTTTTTGAAGTCTATGTTGTAGGGGTGGCGCATAATCAACTGTTGTACCCACATTCAATTCTAAAAACAATTACTGTTTTGTCAAATGTGTTACACCCACGACAAGGATTGACCGTCTTATATTTTATGACTTCCTTGCAATCATAGTTTATATCTGTTTTTGTCTTGCTGATAATCATAATGACAATTTTAAATTACAATGTTTTATATAGATGACTATTGGTACACATTCAAGGATTTGTTGAATCAAATTATTGCAATCTCACTCAAAACTTTTAAAATCAAACCATACTGGCACAGACGAATTATAATACCACGGGCTCGTTTTGGCTAAGACAAAGAATTAGTTACTCTATCAGATATTGGATAGCGCTACAAGAATTATTTTATTTAATTTTTTCCCCTTTTTTATTTCAATAAACTAATGTTATTCGAATAAGAATCAAAATATTTTAATAATTAAGTACTGATTAGGTTAATGTTTGGCATAATAAATTTTAATTATTAAAACACATTTATTTTTTAAAATTTGGAAAGACTATGTCTCATGGTCTCGATAGATGGCGTAACAATGAATTTGTCGGAGAGCGTCAAAAATATATAATTATCCAAAAAAACTGTCGTGTTTCCGGCATGTACGGCAATTGAATATTTACCACCTTATTTATAAAAATAAACAAACGTTCAATAAGACCAAATCAACTAATTTATGTTTCGTCTCGCTCTTTTACGTCAAAAATAGATAAGGCGGAAAGGGACTAAACATAAATTAGTTAATTTGGTCTTATTGAACGTTTGTTTATTTTTATGAATAAGGGGGTAGATCTGTAGATAATCTGTGATAGTATTATGTATTTATTACAATACTAGCTGTCAGCGCCCGGTCTCCACTCTCCAACTATCTCTACATAAAAAAATCACATCAATCCGTTACTCCGTTTTAACATGAAAGAAGGACAAACACACTTTCACAATTATGGGACGATATGAAAGGAACAAAATGTCGAATATTTTTTAAATTAATACATTTATTTAATCAAAGTATGAACCATTGTTATCTATGTACTTTTTCCATCTCATAGGTAGTTCATTGATCCCTTTAATAAAAAAACCATTCGGACAGGAATCAATAAAATCTTTGAAGGCGGTTTGGACTTGGGTGGTTTTTTCCCTTGCAAGAAGTTATCCAAATTTCGAAGAAAATGGTAATCTGTTGGATCAAGGTCCAGGGAGTACGGTGGGTGTCTTGGACATTCCAATTGAAGCTCTTCCAATTTGGTAGCTGTCTGTTGTGCAGTGTGTGGTCTAGCGTTGTCGTGAAGCAGCAGTGGCGTAGAGCGATTGACCAGCCTCGGTTGTTTAGCAGCTAGCTTATCCATCATGGTTTGCAATTGCTGACAATAGACGTCTGCCGTAATCGTCTGGCCAGATTTTAAGAAAACTGTAATAAACGACACCGGCACAAGTCCACCAAACGCTTACAAATAACTTTTTTTTTGGGTCAATTCTCGCTTGGGTCATTGCGATGAGCGCTTCCGATTATCGTAGAAAATCCAAGAAACCCTTCATTATTGTGCCGGTCAAGTAATGTAACGCAGCAGTCGACGCGCGTTTGCCGGTTTGCTTCACTCAATTCGTGAGGAACCCACCTTTCAAACTTTTTAATCTTCCCATTTTGCTTCAAGTAGATTAAAACAGTTTTATCACTAACACTGCAGCCTGCAGCTAACACGGACGTGGTTTGCGATGGATCTGCTTCCACAATAGCCTTCAATTCTTCATTGCCAACTTGAATCTCAGGCCGTTCACGGGGCTTGTTCTGCACGTCGAAATTTCTAAAACGAAAACGTTGGAACCAAAAACGCACTGTGTTTTCTTTTGCGACACGACCGCCATACACATCTTGGTGCCACGGTGGAACTCGTACTCGTAAATAACGCGATATTTCAAGTTTTCCATTTTGTAAACTGAGCGCCGCAAACAGAAAAAATCAGAAGAAAAAAAAACAAATGAATAACGGTTTACGAAACATGTGGAAATAGCTGTATAAATTTGAATTTGGAATTCCTAACCAAAGATGAGAATTTTGTGATTAAAGTGGCCAGTACGACATACGCTAATTTCATATGTAAGGACCATATTAAATAATTAAAATAGTATACGCCACGCCAATACCAAAGCTATTTCTATGATGCAAATGTTACACATGTCCAAAACACATCGAAATTTCAGTGAACATGAAAATTGCCTGCCGTTCCTGATGGTTTCCTTTGACGCCGGGTTTAATTTAGATGCAATTCAAATTAACGAGATACACTTTAAGGTGTATTCTCAGTGCCACTGTGGTCTAGCGGTTAAGGTATTTGCCTGAAGACAGGCCGTGGGTTCGCAAAGGGGAGGTGTTTCAAGTTTGGTTCGGAGAACTAGTCCACATGTCAATCGAAAATTATATAAGTATCTAATCTTTTAAGATTGTACAGTACGCTTCATTCTATCGTGTGGGTTACATGGTCAATCGACCCTATACACCCTGATATCAGAGTTTTTCTAAAGCGCCATTTAAAAAAAATAATTAAGGAGCTATCCATCTATATCGACATAGATTCTAGATCTATGGCAAGCTCTATGGTTATCCTAATGGCTGACTGTTAGTTTTACAATTTTGTATATAGTACATACAATAAAGATTAAATAAATCCAAACACTGTTGCAAGGCATTTCTCACACTTTATATTCTGATTTCGTCTTTGACATGACAACACAGACATATTTCGCGAAAGTTAAAGGATCGGCACAAACCCCGTTTGATTTATTGTTCATTCACCATATGAGCCAAGCTGTATTGACACAACAAAAATGCTGGTGTTTTGGACGTAAAACTAACATAAACAATCGATACTTTCGAACTCGAAAAAGTCCATGAAGATTAGCAATTCGGCTCAGATTTGAAACATTCAAATTATAATTACAAAATTAGACAAATGAGAACGAGATTAAATTACACTGCGTAATACCTAAAGTAAAGGATACTTATTAATTAACTATAGATTTTTTTAAGGATTATGATAAATGGATCACAAGTGTTTAGGCTTCGTATTTTTATTTTTATAGACCAAGTATTTATTTTTAGTTTGCGCCATAGATCCACAATCAAGTTTTATCAATCTTTATTGCACAAATTAGAAATTCTAGCACACTCATCATCCTAGCGTGTATTCCTAATTTCGTCGTCAGCTTACGCTTCGAAGCCTAGGGTACGCTGTAAGTCATGGTCCTAGTCGGAACTGGTTGTTACAATGGAGCGACTGCCGTCTGACCTCCGTAACGCTTTTTAAAGGGAAACCAGACCAACAGAAACATGATCCGTGGTGTATAAGTGGCCTACACTGTCAGAATTTTTCAGGCTGCCCCAAGGCATCTGACACAGCCTAACGACTGCTATCTATCGACAACAACCGGGACCAACAGCTTAACGTGCCTTCCAAAGCACGGAGGAGCTCAAGATAGAAAATACCACTAAATGGCGACCAATCCAATAGTGGTGGCATCACGCCATCGCTTGACACTCGCATTCGCTACGGAGTACGGATACGCGGGTCGCGCTCGACTAACGAGCTCCTCAAATTATAAAGCACACTAAGCGGACTTTAAGCCAAAAAGGATTTCAACGGTTGACCATTGGTTTTTTATTTTATCCCACTTATATATTAGTAATATAGGAATTGAGACCAACTAGGTCGTGAAATATATTGTTAACTTACATTTTAAACCCTTTTTTAGCACAAATTCCTTTTCCGCAATTGGGTTTTCGATATGTTATTAATCCAAAATGGTAAAATACCAAATAAATAACAGTTTTCTACCGATATTATGCCAAATCAGCTTATGTAAACTTTATCATACAAAATTTAAATAATGATTTCATAAATGTATATTATTTAAATATACAAAGAACTTTAATGATCCTAGGATAGCTCAACTTATTCTAGTACAGAACCTTCGACATACAAATCCAACTCCATAAAAATGAAAGTTTATTGTAAACAATTTTGTTGAATACCATAGTTTTTAATCGTTAAGAATTTGCTCACTGCCATCACAATACTGTCCGGAATCAATATGTATTTCTTAATTATTTTCATACCTTTTGAATGTTATGTCGACAGTCTAAGCAGGAATGCTTATTTTTGATTTTATTGGCTATCAGTGGATCTAAAATGGCCACTTTGCACGAATTACAATATGATCACATTATGAATCATTGCAAATCTTAAAATAGCCACATTTTGGCAGTTCATGAAATGAATCATTTCATGGCAATTCTGCTGTTTGACGGAGAGTCGCAAAATGGCTTACTTTTCATGAATTGCTTTACCTTATTGCCAGGCGTAAAAATAATCTTTATTTTTGCATAGCGTGCGTACTTTTACGATTTTTTTTTGTGAAATAAGTTTATCTAACCAATAATGTTGATTTACTATCATAAATTAACTGTAGAATTATAAATATCAATAAAAATATTAAAATTATAAAATCTATTTTTATTTTATTACTATAGCAACACTTACATGAGAAGTGATTCAGGAAATGAATCACCAAATGAATTGAATTAGAGTTGAAACGTCAATGTCAAAATTTGCAGAATTGCTAAGCTTCGCAATTCATGAAATGATTCATTTTGATGAATTGCTCAAAGTGGCCATTTTAGACCTGCAGGTGTATTTTATAGACATGCCATGATTTCAAACTTTGGATGAGCCCATCGGTACATTTTACACAAATTCTACATACAAGCAAAAAATTGTAATCAATGATAATGATGAACTATTGTGACATTAAGTTGACTGTTAGATAATGTATTTAGCATTAATTTCGCCTATTGTGCTATACAACTGTATTATATACAATAAAGTTTAAATACAATAAATAATATAATTTTTTAAGCTCAAGTTTTAAGAAAATAAAATTTCAGGCGGTAGTTTGTAATCTTATGACATCAAAGACAAATGTTAACTTAGTCTGCCTGTGGCCATGAACGCTGTAAAGTGTTTGAAACGTCAGGTGTAAATAAATAAGTAATAAACGCGATAAAAACCGTATTAAAATAGTTTAATTTAATCAAGTTTTAAGAATTTATTAGTACAGTAAAAGAGAAAAAAAGTAAGAAAGAAAACACTAATAGTAGCCATACTTTTTTAGACATTCAACATCGTGGTTAGTAGACAACTGTGACGCTACGGCCCTAATACATACCCATATTTTAGGGCCGGAAACCGGTACCATTTCGTCGCACTATTAGGTATTATGTCAGTGTGTAGGTACATATAATAAACATTGCAAAATTCTTTCAAATGCCATTTGCGTACACTTCGATATTCATTTTATATGAATTTTACACCTCAAATTAACTATCAACATTATTGCTAATTAATAATTTAATTTGCAATCATCTTCATACTGGTATCTGCAATTAGTAATTTAAGCAAACAAACAGGCTTACAGCTCACTTTAAGGAAAGTTTACACTATCAATTGGAAATAAACTATTTCCTATTTTAGAACTCGTAACAAGGCTTAAATAAAAAAAACCTAATCCGTTAAAACATTTTCTTCGTGAAAAGAAACATTTAGCTAAAAAAGTTTGCGCTTTACATATTTGTTAAAAGGTCGCCAGAAAAAGGTATAAATATTTTTTTTTGGTCATAAATACATTTTTAATTGATGTCCCATCAATTATCATCATCCTTGCGTATTCCTCTTTTCAAGAGTGCTTTTTTTTATACAACTAGCTGTTTCCCGCAGCTCCTCCTGCGTCAAAAAGTTGCCTATGTTTAACTCCAGGTCTTCAACTATATAGCGGTTTGGCCGTAAAAGCATAACAGACAGACAGACAGACTTTCGCACTTATAATATTAGTATGGATTAAGTAAGCAAACAGGCGTACGGCCCACCTGGTAAGTGGTTACTGTAGCCTACGAACGCCTGCAACACTGGAGACGTGACGACCGGAGACGAGCGCGTTGCCGACCCTGAAGAAATTTATTTCACGCCCCTTTTGAAGGTTAGGCCCTGTTAAAGTCACTAGGGTAAACCATGGCAGGGAGTTCATTCCATAATCGCTGTGAGTTTTGAAAGCTAATTTTATTTCTGTGCCGTTTTGCACTATTCTAAAACTCAAAGTATCCTCACCATTAAAGAGACGCTAACCTTGGTTTAAAATTTGATTTTTACGACTTTTTTTACGACGGCTTTTTAAAACAGAAGAATTTAGGTCGCCATTTGGTGTTTGATACAGTTATAGAAAGAATAGGCTAGTTTCCAGGGTCAAAAGACTATCATTAAAATTAGTCCGTAATTTAGGGAATCAAAATATATTAGTGACGTATTTTTTCATTTGTCAATTGAGCGATAAATTATAAAGATATAACGCATCAAAGTTTAGGAGCGGGGGCTCGTGACGTCACATATTCCAAAAAAGTATAGCACACTGTGACGTCACACGGAACTTTAACGCGCTATATCTTTACCACTCTTTGTTTAATTTTCAAAATAAAAAATACGTCTCCAATATTTTTTGATCATCTAACTGACGGACTAATTATATTTTTTTAGGAAACTAGCCTAATAATTAGACAGTATTAATTATTACTCCAGTTTTGTTAGCATGGATTTGTAAAAAGGTATACAGAGGTCAGACGGCAGTCGTTGCATTGCAATAATTACCGTCCATTTGGGTTCAAGAGACCATTTTTGAAATGACTCATATGTTGAATGAAAATCGTGACTTATCGATTATGCGTGAGGCCATACCTTTCAAAATTGGGTCCTAGACGAAAACCAAGAAGAAACAGAAATGTATTTGTTTTGTATTCTGCCATCCAGTGCCACTATGAGATTTTCTTGACGCAAACGCTAGCAACTGCGTTAACAATTTTGTATGGCATATCTGTACAGCGCCCCTGGTGAATAGTAAGGTAAGTAACGCTGTCACCAGTGTCTTGAATCTCATAGTAGCAGGCTCCATTTTGTATAAATAAAGTTACATAAAAATATGTGTGTGTGTGTGTGTATATTTGTAAGTCGTTAGCAGGACAATAGGGTCATATAATATGTAAAGTTAAGGTTCAAATAATCCCTTTGAGGTCGGAAAGAATGGATCGCTGCGTGTATGACACTAACTTTATTCTCGGATTTACATTACATTTACATTTTTCATTAAGGGGAATATATTTTGGTTAAAATTAGATTTGTTTATTTATCAATAAAATTAGTTATTTATTAAAAATTATTGACAGTACTTAAGTGCAGTTTTATGATGTTATTGGGTTGAATCAATATGAATTGATTATTTAATAAACAAAATAAATAAATATAAAATTTTTAGGAATTAATGTAAGACACGAAAACGTTATTAAATTATTTTGTTTATTTATAGCCCCCTACAGGATCAAATCAAGACACCAGGGTATGAGTCAGAAGTACATAACCTAGGTAGGTTGCCTAGGTAGGCATCCATATAATAGCTCAGGTGCCATTTATTCGGGTGCCCAATATGAGATGCTTCGATACAAATGATAGATTTCCACACAACGATCTCTCGTTTCCTCCACACGCGTAGAATCTCCCTCGAAATTAGGGAGGCATGTGAAAATTTATTCTAATATCTTGTTTTAGAGTTGAAATATGCAACAAAATGTTAATAATAAAATTGTCAACATGTCTCATAATCTCCTTTGTTGCATAATTAAGTGCAACCGGTACATGATGGTCGAAAGGCCATCTCGAACTGTAGCCCTACTACGGACTTTAGAACGATAATACGACGTACGACAGTTGTCAATTTTCGTAATATTTCCCCATCGTGTCTCAGTCAGTTGGTCTCTTTTGAATTATGCTCTCTTCTCAATGAATTAGCCATAAAACACACGTGCTTACTTTTTATATTACTGAACCACCACGTAGCTTCCTTCCTTTCAGCCTCACCGGTTTTGTTATTGTCTAGACAGAACGCGTCATTCCGCCTCACTAAGTCCATACGTTCGAATCCGTAGTCTCTACTCGTATATGGGCAACAGGCGTAATTATTTGTATCTATATAAGTAAGTGTATCAGCGGAGTCTAAAGAAACTTCTTGTTTAGTGGAGTCAATATAGCTAGCTAGTCAGATTCAGTCAGACCAATAAGTGGCCACGCTTACCGCATTATCATAGGCTGCCAAAAGATATGTGCAAGAGTTTAGGCATTTGCAAGGGACCAACAAATGCGCCATGGACATCCCTACACTCACACATGCTAGCAGCTTATAAACTGCAACTGAACATATCATTTTTTCACCTTTATTTACGGTTCGCCGTTGTTGGTAAAAAAATTATAACTTTAAGTTTGATAGTAGGGCTTTGATTATAGGTACAGGTTAGTTGGGAAACCCATTATAGCCGTTTTGAGCTTGAAACTGGGCTTTCAAAGGGCGCTAACACTGAGTACCTAAGGGCTAGGAATATGGGAACATCGTATCAAGTGGAGATTAGGTATACTACCACTAATAAATGCGTGACTCAGACAAAAAAGAGAGAACGTATCTGTATAACTGTGTTTGTCGACATGGTTGGTCCTAATGGGAAGAGCTGATTATTATCATTATTTTAAGCTATGTCTAGCCCACTGCTTGACAAAAGCCTCCCCGCTCCCCCCCCCTTCACATTCGTAGGAACCATATTTGGTTCTTAACAATGGAATTTTTATTCTTATCTCGTTTGACGCAGGTGAAGGTATAAGTCTCTGGACATAGCACTCTCTTGCCAGTATCTATTAAAAACTTTAATCGCGTCCTTGGCCTTCCTCGCTTTCTGTACTCATCAGTCGAGACCAAAATCTTTCGGGAAGCATGCGGCAGACGTGACTATTAGACTCTAGAGAAAAATCTCGAATTTATTTTCAATTCTAAATAAGCGAGAAATATAAACCTGGTATAAACCTGGGGTTTCCAGTAAACCTTGCGGGTTCACAATATCTTCAAATTGGACCCAGTAAATTAATTTAAGTGCGTTTATTTTTTATTTTAAAAAAAATATATATTATTTTGTTGATAGCTTTTGTACGCGGCTTATACTAACATGTAGCAACAGCTATATGTATATAAGTATCCATTGGATAGAGCTTAAACTTTAGGCTCCCGATTGTCTTAACCACAGCCAATTACTAAGGTCATTACAATGTAACTATCTATAGTCCCAGACCTATGATTATAGTGTGAATCGCTCTGAAGCTTAAAAACACGCTTGGATGAAGAAGGATCGCATGCGTGAATCCAACATGCGTTTATTTATTTATTTAAACTTTCTTGTACAAAATGGTACATCACCATAGACGGCCTGCTAAAAGCATTATCTTACAGCCAACCTTTGAATCAAGCCGAGATCTTAAATGTGGGTGTACAATAAGAATTAGACATAATATAATGTAATATCATACTCACATGAACTACTCGTATACATACATACAACATAACTACACATACATTAATTAAACACTTATACAATGTATTACATAAATAAGTTCAATATAATATTGCAGCAACAAAAAACAATAACAGTCTCAATCCAAATTAACGAAATGGTCATACCACAATAATAAATGGCAGACATATATATTTTTTATCAATATAATCGAGTAGAGGCTCACCCTGGACACTCCATACAACAGCGCCGAGATTACAACTACTACGATTCGGTCGCGTTCGCACACGCGTCAATGTGAGTGATGTGTGAGTGTCACTCGTAGGGTTAGTTAATTACCGTATCTGCGTCATAATTATCCGTCGCGGCCGCGCGCCGAAATGTCATAGTTGCATTGTTTTTCTCTCTATTTTTTTCAATGTGCGCGGTGAGGTGCGGTATCTGTTTTGGGGTGGGAGGGTGTAAGTGTCCGTTCTGTACGTTAGTACTATTAATAATTCTGTGGTAGAGGTCAAAAAGGAAAATTGAAAAATGCATATTACACATAGGAAAATGTACGAAAATAGAACTTTATTTCTATTGTCGTCAGTCGTGTTTTTATAGTGCACCATAAATACAGAAAACCAAACAACGAAAAAACTAAAACCTAACAAATTATTTCTGACTAGCTGTTTCCCGCAGCTCCGCCTGCGTCAAAACCCCTGGTCTTCAACTATATCCATACCAAATTTCATTAAAATCCGTTCAGTACTTTGGCCGTGAAAGCGTAACAAACAGACATACAGACTTTCGCATTTATAATATTAGTATGGAGGATAATATGGATTCCACACGAACGATTCGCAAACGAAAATTATGAACAAATTTTCGTCCTTCGACCTTCAATCCAACCAGAAACATAAAAATATTTTAATTTTAAGCGCTTAATTTTAAAGTAAACAGCGATTCGGCATATTGTTATGTATATAAAATTGCATTTTATCCACCCTAATTTTTGTGAAACGACCTCTTCACGAGAGATTAACCACAAGGAGGAGGTTTATAAAGTGCCTCCGCCATATAAATCCCTCACTAGCACAAAGTATGTACCACAATTTGAAGTTTCATAAGCGTTTAGCATATTTTTATAACAAGCGACTGCCCGCGGCTTTTCTTATTATTCTTCTTCTTCTCGAGTCGAAATGGCTACGATGTTATATAAGGCTAGACCAATTCGTGGCAACGTTGACCGCTCTGTCGTTGGCCGCTCCAAGATCCTGAACCGTGCAAGAATCAAACAATCAATATTTTATTTGTAAAACATAGGTAAATACATACAGAATAGTAACATTGCTCAATTAAAGTCGTAAAGAATTGTTCTTTAAACACGAATGAAAGAATCTGGACAATTGGGACACTTCAGGAGAGGAGCCATAGACTGGACAGCCCCGCAGTCGCAGAAGTTGTTAGATGAAAATCGCCACCTCATTCTGACATCTCCTAACAGTCCGGAGTCTATTTGACCTCCAGACTGTCCATTCTTATTGTTTATGCCTTGGTCTAACCAACCCCTTCATATGTGATAGTAGTATGAAAAACCACTCAGCGATTTAGATTCACACTAAGTCATTGATCAACTCCATTGAGCAAAATGCATTGTTACTTATTATGGATTTGTTTTTAATCATTCGTATGGATAACCACAGGGACAGCGGCTATATAATATAATATATTATCCCGCCTTTATCGATGGGGGAAGGGCTGTGTACTAAGTCTTAAACTCTTCTTTGTTACAAAGGGTCATGAATATTCATAGACCTCATTGGATCAATTGCCCTAGGACACCGAGCCTATGTTTTACACTATGCAGAATATTAAATTACGATCTGAACAGATTTTTGTATGAAATTCATTATAAAAAGAAATTTATTTAGTTTATTTTGAAAAAAACCCACAATCTTTCCACTCGATCGTCTCGTTATTCAATTAAAATATTTTATAAGGATATGAAATAGAAGCGGAGTAACAATGTATACATAAATTAAATTAAAAGAAAGCTAGCTAAAACGAAAAATTTATATATTATAGGATAGTACGAAAATATTTACTACACGTATTCATTTTGCCTTGCACAGAAACATTATATTCAATCTCATTATTTACGTCAATAAAACATTTACTTATTTGAAATTAGCTTTAAGTTATCACACTTTTAATTTCTTTATAGTTTTTTATTCGTGTTATTTAATGGTATTACGTAAAGACAAAATTACTCAGTAGTGTACAGAAAAGGAGTTTTCTATGGATGATTTTGATTATGATTATGAAAGTATTGAAGCTACGCCATGTATTCTAAAATAAAATTTCGTGGTTATTGATACTGAAGCGTTATACAAATTTTTATTTTTATTTTTGGAGCAAATAAATAGCTTTTCTTTCTTTCTTCCGTAATCAGCAGCGGAAGCCCTGGTATTCTTCTTTTTCTATTCATTGATACCTTATACAACTTCTATGTCAAAGTCTCTTAGGTAGTCTGTCCATCTCTTTCTGTGTCTACCCCTTTTCTTTCATCATTATCTCCTAGTGTGTATTCGTAGTTGCGTCGTCAGCTTACGCTTCGGAGCCCAGAGTACGCTGAACTGGTTATTACAATAGAGCGACTGCCATCTGACTTCCGTAACCCTTTTTACAGGGAAACCAGACCAACAGGAACACGACCCGAGGTTTGTTAGTGGCCAACACCGTCAGAGTTTTTCAGGCTGCCCTAAGGCATCTGACACAGCCTCACGACTGCTATGTATCGATAACAACCGGGGCCAACGTCTTAACGTGCCTTCCGAAGCACGAACTCCCCCTTTTCCTTCACCCTTCCGGAACCCACTTTGTAACAACATATGCCCATCTTTCGGGATGTATCCGATTCACGTAGTTTTTTTTTTTAATTCGATTTTTCGAACCGTTATCACTGTAAACATGTATAAAGATAATTT
This sequence comes from Euzophera pinguis, assembly GCA_947363495.1. Taxonomy (NCBI): domain Eukaryota; kingdom Metazoa; phylum Arthropoda; class Insecta; order Lepidoptera; family Pyralidae; genus Euzophera; species Euzophera pinguis. Next base: position 18,485,453 of record OX376154.1, read on the forward strand.
TAACTAAGTTTCCGATCCCTATAGGTGAATACGTATCTCAAATATTTGCATTTCTGTGTCGTAATCAGTTCATCTTTTTTAAGAAATAATTGTGATATTGTTGGTAAAGATAAAATCTTACGACGAAATCTGAACCGAGAACATTAAATACAATTTTAATCATACTAGATATTCATAGGTAAGATGTCTGGAGCATCTCTCTGATTCATAATTAGTATTCGTATCTAACAATAACATACATCATCTCTTCATTGCACAAAAAAAAAGTAGTACAAATATTGAGACACAAAGGCGGAAATTTTCAAAAAATCCAGTCTTCCTTAGGATGGATGAAAAATTTTTCATTAAAACATGGAGTTCCTACGCTGTTTTTGTGTATTTAATATGGTACAATTTAAGTTAATCCTTTGTCCTTCGGGAACTGGTTAAAAATTTCTAAGTTAAACAATACATTAGTGAAAACTGCATTCAATTCTGTGCAGTAGTTTTCGCGTGATGTGATTACAAAACATAGAGACAGAAATTAAAAGCTGTATTCGCTTCTGTTGGTTCAATAAATACCCCTCAAATTATAACTTAAAATTTTTCAATGTACAGACATCGCCCTTTTACAGTTTGAAATTACTTAATTACTTCTTCGTTCAAGCGTTTTTTTTTTCAGGTTGCGCCTTAGAGCCTAAGTTAAATCGTGGTTCTAGATTTGGCGGTACTAGTCAATACCTACAATGTAGCGACTGATGACTGATTAAAATCATTTTAACAGGGATTTAAACCGATTTAATAAAACCCACCAAAATGTTTTATTTATTTATTTAAAATTTTATTGCACAAAATATACAATTGTATATCACAATAGGCGGATCTAACAGCCAACCACCTTTTTTTTCACATATTGGTCGGACTTTGTCATCCATACTAATATTATAAATGCGAAAGTATGTCTGCCTGTCTGTTACGCTTTCACGGCTAAACTGCTGAGTGAATATAGTTGAAGACCCGGGGTCGCCGAAGCTACGGGAAACTGCTAGTAAAAAATTTACGTTTTACAAGATAAATGGCAAGTGATAGAACTGATTGGAAGAAGTTATATTTAGAGATATTTTGTATTGTACATATTTCTACAAGATACACGAAAGGTGACCGTGAGTTCATACCTTTTTAGGATATATAGAATCAAAAAATAGCCGATTTGATTGTTAAGAATGTACCCTTTTGGTAACAATCACTTAGCTCCCCGTCTACAATCTTTCTGCGAATACACCGCATGTTTCACAGAAAATGAAGTTACGACGAGCTTACAATATAATATTAAAAGCTTTCTACGGCGTGACGTCACATAGCGAGCTCCCATGAACGAAAGTGAACATGCTAAGTAAAATTGGGCAAGTAAGAGTCTCTTTTTTTCAAAGAGGGTTCTGTGCTAGTAGAGTCTTTCAATTCGAAAGTTTCAGAGGCAAAGGTCATGCATATTTTGAAAATCGAGCGTAGATATGTGAGATCATGCGTGCTTCGGAAGCCACGTAAAGCCCTACGCTGTCGTCTGTACCTACGCTGATTGTAGTCGACAGTGTCTCAAGATATTAGTAAGCAAATTATAGACAGAAATACATGTAAAAAGGATTCTGTTTAAACATGTTTTAAAACAGAACCCTAAGAATATTTTACACAAACTTATGTTAAAACGGCTAAATCGTGTTTACAATTCATGTTTAATACATATTTATTAAATTTCAAGCCCACACCTTGATCTATGAAATAATATTAGGTGCCAACTTAAATATTCAATATAATGATGTAAACATGAAACAATTTAGGTCGTGCAGGGCTCGGTCAAGGAATGCATCACAATCAGTGTCTTGTGCCAAAGACTAGATTATAAAAATAGACATACAATTATGAATTCCAATTTAACGCATGAACTTAAAGTGCACATCACAAATCAATCTGACTGAAAACAAAATGAATACCTAAATCATCTGTTAAAAAATAGGGGTCAATTTAAGGAAAATAAATACCAGCTTAAGCACATTATTTCATGTTTACATATATTTTGTGTAAATTTCAAGAAGAGACTCTCATGGCATCCGGTACCTTTAAAAACATATCATATTTTAACGTACTTCTGGACGTATATCTACGTATCCTTAATTATACAAATTTGTTCAACCTCTTTTGTTTTGATAAATATATAATACTTGTTAGTAACAAGCATACACACACACAAGTCAAAAACATAATCCTCATTTTTGGCTTCGCCGCAGTCAGGCAAAATTGTAATATAATAACAACATTATCTGTGTCGTTTATTTCTGAACATGTCAAATAATCTCAATCTATTTTGAATAAGTGCAACAAACTCGAGTTGAGTGGGTATTGATCGCACTTATTAATGTTATTGATTTATGAACCCACGACATTCAAAGGGGTTTCATAATACATCTATTCATGTATGTAAACTTATAAAGAAAGTTTTCTTACTCTCAAAGACTCACGAAATTTCAAAAACTACAAAGGGCGAATTTCATTACTTTTTTTAAATTATGACATTATCTTCAGTTACTCAATAACTTATAAAATCGGCCTTTCATGCCAAATTCTGTCAGCTGATCAGTATTGTATGAGACTTCCAATTTTTTAAATAATTTACGTATTGAAGACACTGAATAGATTTGGCTGGTTTTTTGTCATCTCATGTTAGAACAATTCTTTCGCCATTTAAAGGTACCTATTTAGGATCTAACAGAATAACGAAGCAGCTTATTATGTGCAAAGTATAAAGCATAAAAATAGCCGCAAGGTACAAATCCCGTGTAGGAGAGGTGAGCCGTCACTCGGGGAATTTTTAAAAGTTCATAGCTTGAACGGTGACACGGCAGGAGACTATTAAGCGATTCACGTCCACCTTAAATACAAGGATGTATCAGGGTTGCCATATCTTGGAAAGAAATAATACCAATAGTAGTTTTTTTTATCATCATGAATTTAACAGTCTTCAGCTTTATAATATTAGTATAGATAAGTATATATATCTAGATAATACCACAGTACCATATAGTACACAATATTGTACTGATAGTATATTGATACCATTAACTTATATTTTACCTACAATTTTTATTGTATTTAACCAAAGACAGTTTTACAATGAAGAATAATTAAGAATGAAAGACCAAACAAATAAATTAATTAATCTTAGTTCTTAAAAAAATCCAAAAATCAACACGGTGTTTTGGAACAGTCAAAGCCATGCAACTTGACAATAAAAAAAAAGGAAAACAGCTGATTGTATCAGTGGCAGCCATTGTTACCCTAGGGATAGAGTTCTTATACCGTCAAAATTGATGGTATAAAAGTTATCTAAAATTATCGCTATCTCTTCTCGGTAGAAGTTAATAAACGATTAATAAATAACGCCATCAATTGTTTTTTTGAAATATAAATGTATAAAAGTTGGAGACTAATAGGCGATTCACGTCCACCTTATGTACAAGGATGTCTCAGGGTTGCCACAACTTGCAACGAAATAACACTACCAATAGTACCATTTTTTGCAATAAATATACGTCGGAAGTATGAAGGTATTTTACGCGCTAAATCCTGTAATTTTATGTATTTAATAATGTAGTTTAAATAATAAATTTAACAGTATCTCTTCTCGATGGATAGGAATATGATGATCATACTATGAGTGATGAGAATGAAGGAAGCGAGGGAGGTCTGTAAGGATCGTAGCAAGTGCCTACTTCTAGAGGAAATTGGCCTGACGATTTTATGTAGTACGTAACAATATAGCTCGTTAAACAAATCACTGTTCTGATAAGGTTTCTCTTCTCTGTAAAGAAAAGTTTAATTCGTTTGAAAAAATGTGTTCCAAGAAAAGGCAATGTGTTTCACAACGTGACCTTTTATGTTAAGTTTAAAACAAAAGTGAACTTTATATAAAACGTAACAAAACGTTGACTTTTTAAGGCATCTTCTGAGTTTTTGTTTTATAATTCGGTGTAAATTGTACAATCCCGCACCGTTGCCTTTGCGATGCCCTCAACGTGTTTGGATACCACGGACTCTTAGCCCTAGGAGCCCCAGCCGTTTAAGGCTACATACTGCCCAATAGGCTCTTGCCACGATCCATGTTCGTGCACTTTTAGAATCAAATGGGAAAGAGACCAGATTTTCTTCTTAGCTAGACGACTCTGGCTGAATTAAATTTGTGTAGACCAATATTCCGACACTGACAATGCATTATCAGTGGCTTAATGAAGGCCTTTGAGCGCAGGTAGCTAGGCATTCAGGGCATGACAAAAGATAGGCCATAGTCTGGGGAGACAATTAACCAGATGGGATGACTTTGGTGCAGTGGAGATTGTCGGTCACTTTAGTATTGGACGCAATTTGCGATACATTTACTCCTTCCCATCTTCAGGCCTCCATTGCCATCAATATGGATATGCTGCCAACCTTCTCAGTATACAACCCCAAGTTGCGGCTTTAACGGGCGTGTACAATCTTTAGATAATAAAATTGTAACACGTCAATGTCTGTACATCCATATCCATCCATACTTCCATACTAATATAATAAATGCGAAAGTTTGTCTGTCTGTATTTCTGTCTGTTTGTCTGTCATGCTTTCACGGCCAAACCGCTGAACGGATTTTCATAAAATTTGGTATGAATATAGTTGAAGACCCGGGGTCAAACATAGGCTACTTTTAAGCTGCGGGAATAGCTAGTTTGTAATAAAATACTTAAATAACTAATATTTTTTTCTATTTCTCATTTTTAAATAAATCATATTAATGATATTTAGATGGTTATTAAAACTCCACATATCCATATTATTATTTTCTCGATGTTTTTGTCAATTTTGTTGTTGACATGACATACAACATGTTGTCACCTAAAGGCGATCTGTAGCGACGCCAATGCAGGATGTTCATTTTCCTGGTCATATCATTCAGTATCTAGAGCCACATAGTAAGATATTTTTCTTACCTAACCCTATCTCCAAAAGCATATGCGCAAACTCCAAATTGTCTCTATTTCAGTATACAGAGTTAAGTTCATCACGTGCTAGGCTGAACACGATTGCGGAATTTTAAATACAACGAGAATGTTTATAAGAAAAAGGAAAATCTCAAGGAAACGTTCTTTTTTATTGGCGATCTATGCAAACTAACCACTGTGAGATGCGTAACGTACGTGTTTCGCACGATATGATTATGATTATAGGACACCTTGTGTACGTGTTGCATTGTCTATTACGATTGAGACACGTTGTGTTTACATTTACTGAATACTTGTCTTTATCGCAAACTTCATATTTCAAAGCATATTTCTAATATCTTCTTTATGTATAATAAAATTGTAACATTTCAAAGAAAAACTAATATGAGGGTTCTTTATTAGAACTACAGAAGCCAAAACAATCAGTTTTAGAATTTTTGTCTGTCTGAATTTTTGTACTTGCATCACGCAAAAACTACTACATAGAATTAAACGCGGTTTTCACTGATGTATTGCTAGATGTCAAAGTTAAAAATTTGGCTACAATTTATGTATTTATTCACTAGTTTCCGAAGCATAGACGGTGAGATTTAGAACATATGCAAAGATTCAGTACTAAAGTTGGCTCCGTTTAAAGTTTACACACATAAAACTTGCGTCTTGTTAAATCAGGTAATTATGCTAAAACCAAGTGGAATACGAACTGAAGTCGTAAGCAGGAGACGTCACAGAGCAACAGTTCCAAAACTGCCAATTAGGACTCAAACACAAGCAAACACTAACCGAAATAACAGATTTACTGTGTAGTTCAGACTTTGCGAGTCAATACCCTATGAAATGACGAGAAACTCGAGTGTTTCGAAAAAAATGTGTCATAATATTTTCAATTGGATTCAAGTAATTATAATTATGCCGAAGGTTATCGTAATATTTTTTTCTATGTTAAAGTAAATAAGTACAAAATATAAACACTCTATATTGCACCAAAATAAAAAAAAAAACACAATACAAATACACATGACAGTGAGGTACAAAGGCGGGACTTATCGCTAGAGCCTACAATATTTTTTTTAAAGTTTTTTTTTTCTCTATTAATTGTCACTTGCCATTGTTGGGCTCCTTAATCGCTATGTCTAGGTTCTGTTCGGTCTCCAGTTAGTGATAATTGAAAAACAGTGCTTTTCAAATGTTTGTGTAGGCCTTTATGTTAGGGTAATAATACAAATATAAACTATCAGTGTAAAAGAACAGAACTATATCAACGGATTAAAAGAATTACATGATCCGCTTCATCACAAACTATCTTTAAGGCCAAGTCTGTCTGCGTTATTACGAATACATGAATTTTATTTTATTTATTTTATTTTATTTTTGTCAACAGAACCACTAGGAGCCGACGACTTTCGCTGTAACGACGGCCGGAGTATCGAAGCTGGCCGCAAGTGTGACGGCGTCAGTGACTGCTTGTACGGTGAAGACGAACTAAATTGTGGTGAGAAAATATATTCATAACTCTTACAATGTGAACTCAACAGTTTAAAAAAGACTTCATACAGAACTAAAGACAAAGGTGTAATGATTTACAAGTATAATGAAAGACTCGGAGGTAGTGGGATCGATGCACAACAGAAGCACACTTTGTTAAGTTGGTTAAACTTTGCTTATGATACTGCCGGCTTGAACAACCTGATTGTCTAATAATAAAGATGAGTGTGTGCTTTGGAAGATACGTAATCCGAACGTTTCGTAGTATTTAAATGTAAATAACACACCCAAAAGATTGTTTGGTTTCTATAAAAAAGGGGTTACAGAGCTTAGTTAAGTTAGTTAAAAAGTTAGATCTACCCGCTCAATTTGTGATCATGATTAAAATACCCTTGTCTCTGAAGTAGTAATCTAAAGATGCAAAATAGGAAAACACTGACATTAAACATGTCCTTAAGTTTTATACGTCGAACTACGTTTCAGCGAAATGTCACGTTTCAATAAAATCTTGCATAGAAATTTAGTATTGCCATTTTCGAAAGGGTACCTGAGCTTCCATTATTTTTGCAGATTGTTACAGCAACGAATTCCAATGCGAACGCGACAGAAACTGCATCGAATCCAGAAGAAAGTGTGATGGTTACCCAGATTGCAGCGATGGATCTGACGAAAGGGGATGTGGTGAGTTACTTTTACCCATCTGGCTAGCTTCAATGGCAATATAAACTCATTTATAACAATTTTTATATATATATTGAAGGTGATTCTTATGAAACAAATTTGACAGTAGGAAAGACAACTAAAATTACTGTAAAATATGTGATCTGGTTACCGTAAGTAGTTCACACTGCAAACAAGAAAGCATTTTCAATTATAAAGAAGTTTTGCATCATAATTTAGAACAATAAAGAGCTGATTTCGAAAATAGAATCCTCAAGCTATTTGCCTGCCAGTACTTTTTATTTAATCCTGAATATACTAATCTAACAAAGGCTGTCCATGCACGCATTCATGATGGTATACGGTAAGTCACTCGCTTGTTGGACTGGATGGGGCATCACGTTTGCAAGGGAAGGGGGCGGTTCAGGTGTGAAGATGGCACTTGTATATCCGTTAGGCTCCGATGTGATGGGTTTAGAGATTGTCCTAAGGATGGCAGTGACGAAATTCATTGTCGTAAGTTATGGTTTATTCGGCTTTGAATCAGATCCTACGATATTTCTTTCTGTTTGAATATTTTGAAATTTTCTATTTTGTAGACTTATTTGATGCTTTTAATGTTTAATCGCCATTTTGTAATATTTATTAGATTTTATATAAAAATAATTTATTTTGACCGCGCATCGGTGATGGTACCACGATTTCGTATATGAAAAGAGTGTTATCTGGACGACAGCGGCATGGATGTCGTTCTATCGAAATGTCTGGACCTCCGAGCGATTGTCTATGATCATATTTGATCTTTGGTTTCAAGAAGAATTAAAATGACAAGATAGACTCGCACGGCTGAACCTGACGGAACGCTACGTCCAAATTAAAATAATCCGATAATTATTTCCTAAAAGAAGTAATTGATAGTCAGTGTGGAATACCTACCGTCTGATGACGATTAATGTTCTCAATAAATTGAGTTTGATCTTAATTGGAACCTCGTCATTTACCACGCCCAGATATTGCATTATGATACTACCGCTAAAGAGAGTTGGAACTATCTGTGTTGAATATTGTAGGTAGGTACAATTATATTGCAACTAAGAAGGTTAGATTAGATATTAGAATAGATTGATTTGTCTATGATTCAATGTGTAGGAAAGAAAATAACTCGGTTGTCTTAATTGTCTTCTATTTCGGTGATGTTATGATGTAGTATGTCTGATTGTAATTGAATTAAAGAAAAAAAACTATCATAGAATGTAAAAAGAAGTGTTGTTATATATTTATTTTATATATTATCGCCTAATATTTAAAATCCGATTAAGGACTGCATTTCCCGATATATTTATCCCTTCAAATTAAAGTATTTTATTACGGTTTTTATCGCGTTTATTACTTATTTATTTACATCTAACGTTTCAAACACTTTACAGCGTTCATGGTCGCAGGCAGACTAAGTCGACATCTTTCTGTGTCATTTGTTAGGTGTTAATAAATAATTAATAAATGCTATAAATAACCGTATTAAAATTGTTAAATAATGTGTAACAAACGCGAAGACATAACAAATCATTATATTTATCCCTTTTAAATAGTCATGATCTGATTCAAAGTCTCAATTTAGATTGATTAGCACTAGGCCTATTTTACTAATTAATACACTCTTAAAAGCATGCGGCTCTGATGAATGGCAATGCGATCATGGGAATTGTATAAAACGTCTCAAGCGATGTGATGGTCGTGTTGACTGTCCAACAGACAGGTCGGATGAAAGGAACTGCTTAGGTAAGGCTATTAATATTGTTTGTAGAAATTTTTGTTATCATGAAACCCTCACAATCATTACTGAATCTTAGTTCTGGTATATCTTCATGTAATGAATTAGAGTGTATACCCTAAATGGACACCAAAGATTCTACCAAAGACAATTTTAAGTTTAAGCAATATAATTGCATAAATTAAAATAATATACTTACAGACCATGATGGGCAGTTTTTATGCGAAAATAGAATACAATACATTCCCGCAAGTCAAAGATGCGATAAATTTTACGACTGTGACGACTTCTCTGACGAAAAAAATTGTCGTAAGTTAAATTCCATAAAGAATCGTGTTCGTTTGCTTTGGGTCTGTCTTCATGGGTTCTTCAAACATTTACGATTGAGGTGTTGGTCACACGATACCTCACTTTTTGTCGTACTTTACTTTCTGCACGTCAATAAAAACTTGTAGAGATATACTATTCTTCTCCGTCTACTTCAATTTTTTATTCATTGTTCTTCTATATCTGTAATCTACAATGTTATTATTATTTTTTTTCTGGTTGAATTGTTATATGATTATTTACATAAATGTCTCAAACATTGTTGTGTCTAACTTCATTAGGGTTACACTTATTGTTTTATTTTATTACGTAGACGTCAAATTATTCTTTAAGTATACATTTTCATGGTTGTGTGTTCCTTCTTCATTATTTATATCATTATTTTATTTCTATATATCCAATTGTTCAAGTGTTAATTTTCGTTAATCTGTTCTCAATGTTTATTTATATTTTTTTCTTTCATAGACATGTACTTTCGTCTATCGATTGTGTGATTGCTGACATGTTGTTTATATCAAATTGTTATTTTTTTTTATCTCGACTCCCTGAACTAAATTTATGCATTTTTACTGGACAGCATGTGGTGACAACGACTTCAAATGTAACAACGGTTTTTGCATCCATGCACGAAAAAAATGTGATGGCACACATGATTGTCAGGATGGCTCAGACGAACACAATTGCGAGAATGGTTTGGTCCTCACACACTTAAAACTTCTAATTAATTTTCGTTCCAGCCTTTAATATTTGCACCAAAGTTGAATATGGTGTTATGCAACGTGAATGTTAACATGCCTTTCAAACACATTGAATTATTTAAAACTGCTTTACAACATTTATGGTTAAAATAATAACTTAGCAAAGACTCACCTGTTATTTAGCCTACATATTTTATTTTATAATTCTTGGCATTTGTAAAAATAAATTTGATTTGGCAATTTATTTATTTGTTAAACTTCATTTAAAACATATAAATGGCTTAAAAAAGTTTAAAGTAATTCTGTTCATAAGTAAAATTCACACAACAGTAATCAATAGAAATTAATATAATGTTACAAATGCTAAGTCTAAAAAAATATGAATTATCATCATTTTTATTTAAAAACAAGATTTTTTAAATACTCTCTTTACTAGGTTTCTTTATTATTAATATTCGTTGTATTTAAAATAGCTATATAAATATTTATTTTTAAAAATGAATATAAAAAAATATATTTTTAGAAAATCTTGTACCTACGTTATATTTTAACAGTTTTATGTAATTTAATAGGCTGACCCGAAAATAAAATACTAAACTTTTAGTGTCTCTGTTGCTTATAATATGTCTTTGTTAAAACGCGGTAAAATATGAAGATATATATACTAGCATACGAAAAAATATATTTTAATATTGAAAACTGTAATCGTTGTTGGTTGGGTCACTTTGCAAAGTATTTTACTTTTGTGGTTTGAGTCTATTTATTACATTCATTTATTACCTTATTTTATCGCAGACATTAGGCTAGACAGGTATAATCCACAGCTCAATTCTGCCATATTATACCCACACATCAATATTCATAATTGAATGAAAACTCAAACAAAATGTGTTAGTTTAATCTAATAATAATAATCCATATGTCCATAATACGAGATTCATATATTACCAACAGTAATGATTTATCGTAGTCATTCAACTTAAAAACATCTTGCATTTTTTTTATTTTATTGTCTTGAATGGTTATGAAAACTCACCTTACGCAGGGTCGGGAAAAAATACATGCACGTCTAATAACTTTCAATGCACAAGTGGAGAATGTCTTCCCGCTGATGCGAAATGCAATGGTAAGCAAGACTGCTTAGACGGATCCGATGAGTCAGATTGCCATTGCAAAAGAGATGAATTCCACTGTCAGGATACAGATAAATGCATCGGATTCGATAAAAGATGTAACGGCGAAATCGATTGTGATTTTGGCGAAGACGAATTTGATTGCGGTGAGTAAAATGAAACAACAAATTCAATATTTCAAAACATTTTTTGGGTGAACGCTAATTTCGAAAAAACAGTTTTCTAATTTTATAGGGATGGAATTTGCGGTTTTGGTTTTTCGATGTGTAGATTGTAAAACTTACCATAGCTCTGATTTATCTATCATTGTTAGAAATTAATATTTCAAAGATCTTCAAAATCCGCAAGACTTCAGTGACATGTTATGGATAATCAAGTGTAAATAAAAATACCTTTGGCCAGATTTTTTTTTAAAATGTCTTTGCCAGACTGTCATTGCCAGATTGTTCATCATCATTAATAACGCAACTAGTTTTAAGTGGGGGAAGTCTGCTTCTCTTGCTTTGCATCCTCAAAAGCATGTGCATGTTGGCTGTTACGTTACTATAGTATTAATTTTAAGCAAATAGCTATTTGACACAATTTGTCTTTTGATGTTTAAGATTACGATACCATTAACAATTTGTTGTTTGATAAAAATATTTTGCAAAAAGAACATTTAATATTACTCGTAAACAGTTATGTAAGAGAGTGAAACAATGATATAATCAACGATTATGAGACCACTTCTCATACTGACACACTACTCTGCGTAGGAAATACTAATTTTTCTGACAAAGAAATAGGAGAATGAAAATAAAAGTCTGGTGGACGGTGGGTCAGAAGTGGTTTAGAAACTGAGATGGAGAGTCCCAATTCATTAGTTCAGTCAATTATTTTTACGATTTCGGGCAAAGGAGATTTCACTCTACACTTGACGTGTTCAACTGCAAATATTTCAAAGATAACTGTTTATTTTTCAATCGCACAACGATCGACCTTTTTCGAGTCAATTTAGATATTGCTATTTTACTAGAAGCGCCTAACTACATATTTATGTTGTTGTACTATAATAATGTATTTTACGTTATCTTCACAAGACTTAATAGTATCAATATAGATTCTGACAAAGTAAATCATAATAAAAATAGATGTATTTTTTATTAGCAGATGTAATTAAAAAATATATAATCAAAGACACTTGCCTTTCTAAGTGTTTTTTCTCAAATTTTTGTCTCTAGACCCCCTATTCTAGAGACAAAAATTTGTTCCTAACATGGTTTTTGTTTATTTCTGGGTATAATCAACTTTTTTGCTTTTATATTTACATTAAACGTTTCTTATTTCAGACAATTCATGCCCAGAGGGTCATGTGTCCTGCGCGATTGACAGTACCAATGCGCAAGTTTGTGCCAAAAAATGTGATGGAAAATCGGAATGTCTGAACAATGAAGATGAAATCAATTGTTCTTCTGATCCAGGTAAGTCGTCTTTAGTTAGTTTTATTTTAGTTGCCACGTAGACTAGGTTTTTAAAAAAATCTAAAATTGTTCGTTAAGACTCACATTGTGAGTCCAAGTAAAGACTTTTAAAGACAAACCTCCTAAGTTACCAAAATGATAATATACCACTCGCGCTTACTTTATTACTTATTGGGATCAATTTAGAAAAAAATGTTGAGGTTTAGACTTAAAGTTACAGCCTTTTCTTTTCTTTTATATTTTTTGCAAGGCAAGTTGCTATTTTCAAAAGATTATGGAAGTTCTAACTTTCGGTTGATTAAGTACATATTTGTGTCATGAATTTTCATCATTATTATCTTAGAGTTAAAACATTACTGTTGATGTGTTGTTATTGTTTTGTGACCTTTAAATTTATAAAAAAAAGAACACTAGAATAAAATTTTCGTTTTCTTGGTATTTATCATACGGCTAGTTGCTAATTAGCAGTTAAATAATTAAACCTACACAGTACTAAATAGAAAAAATATATCCAATATATTTTAAGCTATTTTTAATCATAAGTATTTTATTTTTAAATTTAGTTTTACATAAATCATAAGTTGATGGTCTAGAGTTTCATTATTTTGATTGTTTAGTATTTCTTATAACTGGGCTATGCGAATTTTAACTGCATTAACTAATTCATGTTAGAACCTTATAGGTACCTATTTCTGACAAACTATCTTTGCTTGTGCGAAATTGTTTATTATTCTTTTTATGTGTTGCCTTCCTTTCATAGTTTGTATCTTAAAATGCTTCGTAAAAGTGCGTGTGTCAAACTAAATCATTATTTTTTAATGACATCGTCTCTTTTATTACCATTGTATCAATGTGATATATAGATTTCAATGTAGGATGATCTATATGTTTGATCGTATTGTTTTTAAAGACTGCCACTTCTGCGACAACAAATGCCTGGAAAGTTGGAGAATTTGCGACAATATCCCTGATTGCTCCGATCAAAGTGACGAAGTCGACTGTGCGCTTTGCAATGGACCAGATGATTTCAGGTAATACGCCAGTTTTTGATTATCCCAAAGAATTAAATGTTCTTTTTATTTTATCTTCAACGTGTTTGTGTCCAACGTTGATATTATGTTATTGCTTGACGAATTTTCTTTATTTCTTATATTTTTTTGTTCGATAAGTAATGTATATGCGAAGCGATGTGCTAAAGCGAATTTTTAAATTAAGAATATATGATATAATATAATTTAGGTTTGTTATAAGCAAATACTACTTGATGTTATCCCAACCCTTAATTAATGTTCCCAATAACTATTTCTATTTCAGAAAATATGTTTAATTGCGTCAAAAACCTAATGAAACACACTACCATATTATATTTTATTAATGTGGACAATGTGGGTAACCATGTAAAACAACAGTGTTAATTAGCGTAGCCATAAATAAAGCAGAAGTTATACAACATGTTACTTATGTTTACGCATCTTTAAACGTCGTCTTTTATCGTTTCTCTGTCATTTTTTTTTTATAATTATTAAATTTATAAAATTACTTATTGAATTACACTTTCATGTACAGATATTTTTGAACAAATAAAAGAAATAGGGCCAACTCTATCTTTCATAATTTTGTTACATATTTTAAGTTGTGAATGAATTTTACTGTTGCATACTGCAAAACTTATTTTGCCAGCGAATTTCATACCGAAGACCGTGTTTAAATTGTAATCATTTGTTTTAGATGCGACAATGGTGAATGCATAAATAGGAACCTGCAATGCAACAACATACCGGAATGCAGCGACAGTAGCGATGAGTTTAACTGCAAAAATATAACATTTTCACCAGGTGGGTAGTCGAATTTAAATCAAATACTAGAACCTTTTCATTAATTATCAAGGAGGTTACATGATCTATCAACCCTGTATACCCAGGTATCAAGAGTTATTCCGCAACCGTCTGATGACCACCTAATGGCAGCCGGGACCAACACCTTATCTTGCCTTCCGAAGCACGATATTATCATTTTTATCAAACAATCAGGTGATTCAAGCCTGCGACGTCCTAACTAAACGAGAAACAACCACACAAAGTATGCTTCCCGTGAAAATAAAATCAACTTACTCCGTATCTTAGGCAAACGCCTCAACCACTGGCCCACGGAGGCAGTTATCATATTAAACAATGGTTGTAATTAAATTCATAATACCTACCTACTATTGCGCAAAGGTCTCATTTTAGTACCATTTACATGATACATTTATTTTTTTTCTCTCAATAATTCTTCTCATTTGGTTTGCTAAACTATTTTGTTTGACTCTTAATATTCCTACCAACCTTCTTAATTTCCTCAAACTTAATTCTTACATTAATTCATATCGAGTGGGTTACATAGACAATCGTCTCTGTGCACCCTGGTGTCAGAGCATTTTCACATTACTTCCTTCTCATTTCAGGCGATTGTTATGAAATGTTCCAATGTAGGGATGGAGCGTGCATTAACAAAGACTTCTTTTGCGATGGCCACCAAGATTGTCGAGATAATTCGGATGAAGAAAATTGTCGTGAGTATGATAAATTGTCTTGATATACTGACAGGATCTGATTGCGATATTAAATCCACAAGAAGATGACGACTCTGTAAAACTAAAAACAAATATTTTGAATATTATTCAATTAGCTACTGACATTAATTTAATGGTGATTTATAATAGAGTTAAACCAAATGCTACTTAGGAAATCAATGCTAATAAACATCAGGCTCAGAAACACGACCTATGTACACTGCTTAAATGAAACAGCTATGATGATTAAGAAGTGACTAAAATCGTTATTCTGCATATGCTCTTATTTAAACTTGATAATCTAGAAATCATTTGAGTGTATCTTTTTTGAATCCACCGAATCATAAAAAATATGTTTTTTATGTGTAAGATACAGTAACTATTAGTGAGCTCTAAATGTCTTACGTCTGGATTAATAATATTTATGTGTTTTATGATCACGCACTAAGCACTACTCTGCTTTAATATGGAACACTAACTGTATGTATTTTTTCACTTCTCTCTGCACTAAAAACTAAGCAACTTGCACAAAGCACTACACATTCGATATTGTTCTAGGCAACATTTTTTTTCTTCTGTGTAGTAACAATTTATGAATTTGCCGTCACTAGTCGATGTCAATGTTGTCAATTGAATTCCTTTCTAATTTAATGAAAATTGATATGCTAAAGTCTCCTACAAGGTCTTAAATAAGCCTATTATGCTATACAATGTATTACTCGTATGTACAATAAAGTTTAAATAAATAAATAAAGCAACTATTTCCTGAATTGAAGAACCAAACAAACATACAAACCGGTCAAAACATAACCCGTAGTGGCTTTGCCGTAGTTGGTAAAAATTGATAAGTTAGATAGATTGGAATATTTATTAATCAAACTTTATCTGCAAGATAGTACATAGAAGACAGTAGACAATAAATATTCAGAAGGTAGTTTCTAAGATTAACAACACGTTAAGAATGTTGTACATTCAATTCTTGAACTCCAAACACAAAAAAAGCATTACCGTCTCCAATAATACTAGGAAGTTCTACAGAGCAAGTCTTAATTTCCATTTGGATTAAGAAAATCTGTACTTAGCAATGGGGTATAAGGGTTAAATTTACAGCATGGTATATGGCAAGACCGTCTCGCTCCAACATATCACCGGAGCCTTGTCTAGAAGCAGAGTTCACGTGTTACGACGGAAGATGTATAGCTCACGGCCGCCGCTGTGACAATGTTTACGATTGTTTGGACTTCTCCGATGAACAGAACTGCCAGAATTCTGGTACTAGACCGCTATTGGTTATGGAATGCTGAATGCCTGTTCAAAAATCCAGATAGATTCGTACCTTTTCCCCAAACATAGATTATCAAGGATTGTAGAATTGTCTCCCCAGTTCCTTCCACCTGTTTTATAATAACATTTTTATTGAGACGTTTCTTTTTGAATCATGATGTTCAATAGCAATATTGTTATTTAGGATTTTGTAGATTTAGATTTAGCTTTAGCTTGATATCAGCATGTTCGTTATATCTCGGCCTCGGGAAAATAGTTGGTTATAAAATAGCTCATCTTTTGTCATATTGGTATAAATTATCATTGAGAACGAAACTTTTGACTCTATGTGTTTGGTTTTGATGCTTATTAATTATTACAGTAAAAACTGTTGCAGTTTTACTGTATTTTTATTTTTTGAGATGCAATGTTTATCGAGCAAATTCAATGTTATCTAAAGCATTTTAATATTTCGACGTAGAATTATTTTTATTTACTTTTCACTGTTCACCTATTATTGTTTGGCATATTATTTTTACGAGGACTTTTTCTAATATTTTGATTTAGGCAAGAAGATTAACTGCTTTTTTACCATCACTATCTATTTGGAGCAGGTAATATGTTCTTGCAAGCATGAAAGTTGATTGTATTTTCTAAAGTTTTTTTCCAAATACTTTGTTGTTAATATCACACAGCACATACGTTTTAAATTTTAAAAGGTACCTATGTTTTAAATTTGATTAACAACTACATCAAAATTAGTTTCAGGAAAAATTCTACATGATTTGATTGGCTTTTTTTTCAGCATGCAAAGAGGGTGACTTTCAATGCAGGTCAGGGCAATGTGTACCAGAAACATTCCTCTGCGATGGATACTCCCAGTGTGATGATGGTTCAGATGAATATAACTGTCAATACAGAACCACGATACCTCCGTTTATTACCACTCAGCGTCCAATTACAGACAATCCAGTAACGAGACCAGCTTTTGGCGAAACTTTTACTAGAGGATATGGAGGTAAAAGTCACAACCCTTTAATACTTAAAATGTTGATTATTAAACATGTACACCAAACATATTTGACAGAATAATGAAAAAATCACACAGTCTACAGTCGCATATATTTCGTCTTGAAACAAAAAAATCGTGATGTCAAAGTATGATATTAAGTATTATCTGTTGAGAATCTTTCCCAAAAAGAAAGCGAGGTAGTTCTGTAAGGACCGTAGCAAGTGGAAATCTATAGTCTCTACCTATCCCTACGAGAAAAATGCGTGATTTCAGACATTTCATAATGAAGACCTGTAGAAAATCAGTAATTTTGGGAAAAGTTCTTTTAGAAGTGCGTAATTTATGTGCATCAGTACATTTTGACGATCAGACCTAACCCAAAGGATTATATTTATGTATATTTTCCAGTTGCATTTTCAACTTGCGGTTTAGAGCCTAGGGTACTATTTTAATCATGGTCCTAGATTTTGCGATACTAGTTACAATAATAGCAACTGACGACTGATCTCTGTAACCTTTTGACAGGAAAGCCAGACCTTTATGATCATGATGTGTTTTCACCTGATCTTAATCCGGACTAACAGTTTAACGTTCTTTTTGAAGTACAGAACCATCCTATGAACAGACAATGAGGTGATTCAATCAAATGTCTCAAGCTTAAAAACAACTTGGCACATTATGCTTCTCAAAATAAGCGAATACGCCTTCAGGCCGTAATTGGACCACAAAGTAAGGCAGTATTTTGCAAAGATGTATGAGCATGAATTGAATTTCTGCTAGAACCTTCGAGATGCGGTAAAACCCAGTGGCGTTGCGACAACGGGCTTTGTATCGAGAGCCACCGTCGGTGTGACGGCCACCTGGACTGTCCTGGTTTTGACACCAGCGATGAGTTTAACTGTCCAGCTGGCAGTAAGGAAAAGAGATTCTCTACCTTCATTAATTAACTTAGAATATTGACAGCATTAAACGGTTATCGCCTTGAGACAAAAAAGGGGATAAAAACTGTTAATTCCACTTTAGACACCATGGGTTATCAAATTACAAATTTGTGTGCCTTGAAATTACCCGAGTGATTAAATTCCACATAGTTTTGATTCATACTGACAACGAATATTATATTTGTCTTCACTGTTATTAATTTGCCCCATACTTTGCATTCTCATTTAACATTCTCTGTCGTCATTTCGTCTTTTATACCTAAACTGAATTACCTACATCGTTGTTTAAAAACTGTTATTGTCCTTCACTGTAGTGTGCAAAAAAGGATTAAACGATTAAAAATAAATCCGTAGTGCCTAAAACAGATCTATTAGTTAACCTTTTTTTAAATAGATATTATTGTACCTTCCTGTTCAAAACATTTTTTTTTATTACATATTTAATGTCTGTCAATGTTCTATTGATTTTCGTAATCTGATAACCAATTTGGAATGGTTTATGTAAATAAAATCTAAATAACCGATTTTTGAAAATAATAGAATTATTAGAAAAGTAAAATTGTAACTAACACGAACTAATTTAACAAAGAAATCCTACTGCTATAACTCCAAAGAAATACCAATAAAAACTGACTCTATTGGTGGCTGGTGTCTTATATATTATAATCTTAATATTAGCTTGATTAAGAAATCAGAACTAAATATTATAAATAGGTCTCACTTTAGTATATCAGAGAAAGGTAAGTTAATTAATGTAAGTAAATTAGATTTTTGTAATTCCTCATAACATATGGGTGATTTTTTCTAACCACAGAAATACGATTTTGAAGAAGTGCCATGTGGCCCAATTAAGTCTCTCTAGTCTTAATGTGGCTAGACTTAACTACGGCACGCAAGTAACGCATACATAGCACTTCTACCTAATCTTACGTCTGTGTTTCCAACGCGTGCTCAGAGTAGACCTTACTATCAGGTAGGTAATATTAGTTTTTACAACTTTGTAAACTTTGTCCTTTACCTTCAGTCTGAAATTTTGCTAAACAGTTTCAATTTATTGAGTTAAAATTCAGATGACAATCCAATTTTATAATATAACGAGAAGATCTGTAATAATACCAACCATTTGAACATATTTTTCTTTTTGAATCACCGTTACTTTTATCTGAAAATAGTAGATGTTTTTACTTTAATTTCCGTCATTGTACTTTTGACAATATTTTCGTTTTTATTGTTGTGTTTATAATAAAGAATTTCGAGTACCTTATAGTATTTATATTAGCATTATACTTACTTTTTATAGACCCTTATGACATAATTACATTTGAAGATCATAGTATTATGTATTTTTATTTATATTTTTTATTTCAGGTCCGACGGCATTGAATTTGAAAACATACCCCGACCAGCAGACTGTCACATATTGTGAGTGTACTCGATTTATTTTTCTTAAACACTTTGAAATGTTTAAAGACCCTTTAAATAGGTCATACACTCTACTATGGAATATCCAACACTGAACATTCAATTTAGAATATAGATTACCATATTACATTGGATATTCGCAATGGTGCAAAAAACCTACCTAGTTAGAACCCGTGATTATTTTCGAAAATACGTATTATTATTTATAGGATAAAGAGTTGAGAAGGATTGTAATATTCCAGATTGTAAAACTTAGTTTGTACTTAGGCAAATATACTATTCTGTGACCTAGTTTTAAAATCCTTTAGTTTTTTTTTTCTATTTGTAAAAATATTTAGCCTACTCGAAAGAAGAAAAAATATGTCCATTTCAAAAACAATGTTTTTGCTCAATGCAGCGACTGACTGAAGTGTTTGACATAGGTAAGATAAACCGATAGAAAAAAACTGTTTTAAATTTTACATAAAAGATAATTAATAAAAAGATAATACTTTTTTATTGATTATCTTTTTTTTTATCTTTGTGAGAAATTCTGTATTAAACAGAAAAAAAATTTAACAGTAAAAAGATTACTTATTTGTTCAACATTGTAAATAAACGATACTCATTTACTTTTTTGTTCGTGGAATTATGATGTAAGTACAGAGGTGGCGGTAACTAAGTACTTTGCATTAAAATTAAGATTTACAGCAGTAAGTAATTTGTTTATATTGTTTTTTTCATGGTGGTGGTACAGCCAATAATTACCATGGTAAGTCGGGTTGAAACAAATTCTAAATAGGTACATGCATTATGGGATATTTAACATTATTAAAAGACTTTTATATGCATCTCTCATTAGGTCGAATGGGGTTTTAATAACTCATAATTATTATATATTACATTTTCACCAAGGTTTGGTTTTAATTTAATAATAATTATTATTATATTTAATTTATTAGCACAAATCCGTAACCAACGTCACAATGTTAAAAAAAATATTAAGCTATATCTAATAATTGTGGAGTACTTATTTTGCACAATATTAATTTACACTAGGTATTCTGACTTAAAATAAATATTGATAATTGATTTATATATCTATGCAAACTGGATTTATCTGTTTCGAAGTTAAAGTTTATTATTATTATTTTTTTAACTGTTTATATTTTTTCGAACAAAACTAATAAGTTGACCAATTTTGATACCTAATTTTTAAGAATTGTGCAAAGTGCATACTCGTTTTATTTTAATTTGTTTGGATTTTCAATACCAGTTTAAAATACTAAGTATATACTTATGGTTTCATTCAACCTTAAACAAAATCCAGCAAAACCGACAAAATATTCAAGAATATTTATTTATTTAGTTCTTTTTTTAATTATCGATGTCGCAATTAATTTTTTATTTTAATAATTTATGCATATGGTATTAAATATTGAAAAAAATACAATTTTAAGTGTCGGTTTTGTAAGGTCTTGTTTAATCACGTTAAGGGTGTATGAATAAAAACTAAACTACTTAACTACTTAATTTTTTTTAATGTTTGAGATTAATATTATTTATTATTATACAAAGGAACTTGAATAGTAAATATAATTTGTGCATGATTATATTGATTTAAAAAAAATATATTTTATACAAACATTCATACGAAGAAGGTAAAAATGTGTAATATTATTTGTTTTACTATAATAAATTATATTTTCTTGTTAAGGATAAAATATTTAAAAAAATTACAGGGCAAGAAATTTTTGATTTCCATTTTGAAATTTTAATGAAACTCAATAAAAAAGATCAGCATGATATATCGGACACTGCATGTTTTCTAAGGGAAATTTCATAACTGTTATAATTCACAGGAATATCACATGAGTTGTTAATTTACTTATTAAAAAAAATGATATGTGATAATTATCATAAAATACAGGTAAATCATAACCCTCTTGGAGTCGAATGATTTTCGTTCCATATCGAATGTTTTTCATTCGACTAACCGGACTTGGGTGAGTCATAAAACTAAGAAAATATATTTTTCTATATTTAATGTATTATTTCCAAACATAAAATGTTGTTTTTACCTGTATTTATGTATTCATAAAACAGTTTTACGTTGAAACAGATGTTTCGGATTGTTATATTATTTTGTATGAATTATAGTTTATTTTTGACTACCACGTTGGGTTTTAGCAAATGCAATAATACGACTGTTATGATAGGACTGAATTTTCTCTATGAATAAGTTGAAGTTTTTGTTTTTACCTAGCAATTTAAACATGATTTAGTCTAGCAAAAATATTTTTAAGGAAAATGTTTTTTTTTTTTTATCTACCATTTATGATACTTTTTCCGCATGTTCAAAAGTATGCCGAAGTACATTTAAATATCGAAAAAAGAATCGATTGTCGATCAGTTCATTGAGACTAAGGGATTGGAATCATTGTGGATGACTTGGGTACTGAAACTGAAGTCGTGTCAATAAGAAACGATTCAAATGATACGAGAGAATTCACTCCTACTCACTCGCACAATATTATAATTGTAACATGCGGGAAGTGGGAAGGAACGACACTCCTCGCTTCTATTAGATTCTTTTCTTCATTGGCACGCCTTATAAATTATGTTATAGTCTGATTATAATTTATGGTTTTAGTTGGAGATGTGGTTTTCGACTGCCGTGACGAAGGGCCGATGCGTGCTAAAGTCCAGTGGATAAGAGGAGATGGTCGGATGAAGCCTGATTACGAAGTGAAAGGTGGAAGACTCGTATTGAACAACGTGACGGTAAGATTACTAAAAATATAAAATCCATTTTTTTCAGACTACAATGGCAGAATACTGATGACTGATAACTTGCTTGCAAGCTTGTAAGATCAATCGATCCCTCGCGTCTATAGCGCCATTCGACCGTTTCTTTAATTAATTTCCAGTGGGGTAACATGGCCCATCAGCTTTAAAGGCCCGGAACATTAAAATAAGAAAAATTTACCCAAAGACGAGGTTTAGGATGACTCTATAATTAATTAAATACTGTAGGTATTTTTAAGCCAAAAAAAAATCTTAAATGAAATAAAAAACGTCCTGGTTTTGAATGGAAAAATGATGTAGCTTAAATTCAAATAAGTATTACCCAATAGTGTATTAATATAAGTACCACCAATAACAAAGATTTTTTTTACAAATTGATACATTTGTAGTGGTTTGTGTGCGGAGATGAATAAAAGTCTTTTCGGCAAATGCACAAGCGGCTCCCAGTTGGGACGAACCTCGGCCATGGGCTTTGCCTTTTATCAAGCGAGCAATGCAAACTCGCGAGCGGTAGCAAACGCTCAATGCCATAAGGGCCGACACTATTGTGCCTTAAGGGGCCACTGACACCTATGGGTGGCGTGAAGCGCCCTGGTACATTTCGGTACCTGGAAAACGAGCTATAATTTTATTTTCGAGAAACTTATATTTATATGTGAAATTATAACCAATCGTAATGCAGCTTAACTTTAACAAAATTATGTGGTACAGTAGCGGTGCGGGGCGTACCCCCGAAGGTGTCTGCGGGCTCATTTAAAATGTAATTTTTAATAAAAGGTTGTGTAGAAAGGTGGGTACTAACTATCACTATTAATTATGTCTATATTTTTTAGACTGCTGACAGTGGAACGTACATTTGCCAAGCTACGCAATATTTAGGATTGCCTGGTGCCACCAAATCTGCCTATCTAAATGTGGAAAAATTGCGTAAGTTATGCTCTGGTCATCTATGAGTTTTCTTTTATTGTTCGTCTTTTTAATGTTTCAACAATACGAGTGTTTATTTCTCATTTTAATAAATTGATAGAAAAAAAAAAAAATACAAGTACAAATGTAAGTGTGTAAAAACGTTTTTGTATAGAAAACACATTTATCTAAGAAAAGGCGGACTTATTCCTAATAGGGATCTCTGCAAGAGTTAACTGATATACGAAAGAAAATAGTGCATGTTAACAAAAATAACATTAAAAGGTATACAAATTAAATTAATAAAGAAAAAAAATAAAACTTAACCTAAACCAAAGATAACAGACTCAAGTCTAAACGCTTGAAGCCCTTATTCTTCTTCATCGGAGCGATCTCTGAGGAGCTTATTAATTAAGTGAGGACGACTTTTAAATTTTGTATCAATTTTCCAGCTGTCAACACCAGGAACAGGATACCTACTTGCGGACCTCAAGAAGCCACCTGCTCGAATCTGAAATGTATCCCCAAATCAGCCATTTGTGATGGAAAACAGGATTGCGGGGATGGGTCAGACGAGCACAGCTGTGGTACGTTATATTTTAGCAAAAAAAATCTAGAGGTTCTCACGACCAAAGTCAGAGCCCCCATACAATGCCAGTCTGCCTCCGTGGCCCAGTAGTTAAGGCGTTCGCCTTCGACCCGGGGGTAGTGGGTTCGATTCTCACCAGAAGCATCCTTTGTTTAGTTGTTTTCAGTTTGGTTAGAACTTTGCAGGCTTGAATCACCTGATTGTCTGATAATAAAGGTAGCCATGCCTGCCATTAGGTTCCAAACAACGCTGTTACCAGGGTGTACATGGTCGATAGACAATGTTACCTAGAAGAAATAATGATGATGATGATGATCGGCTCAATACTACTATTTTTCACCAACTGCTTTTTAGGTATCTTCAAGGTGACCATGATCTCTTGATTCCATTCAAATGCGAGTAAGTAAGCAAGGTAGGAATGATCTTCCCTCTTCTTACTCACTCGTAACCCACCAGGTATATTCCATTCTCAGTGGTCTTGAGCTGTTCTCCTCTAGGTTAATATATGTTATCATGTATGTATGTAAAAATCTTTATTGTACACAAAGAACATAGTAACAGAATAAAGGGTACAACAAAAGGCGGACGTATCCCAAATAGCTGATCAGTCATTAACATCATCAACTGCATATGTTTCCAGGATCATCAAAGCCAGGATCGTGCCAGCCCAATCAATTCCGCTGTGCTAACAACCGCTGCATCCTCAAGACTTGGGTTTGCGACAGTGAGAATGACTGCGACGATTTCTCTGATGAGGATCCTCTTCAGTGTGGACCTCAAAACTCTACTATTGGTTGCAGCCCTGTTGAATTCGCCTGCAAAACTGGAGGTCTGTGTATACCCAAGAGTTACCATTGTGACGGCCTGGCAGACTGCAAGGACGGATCTGATGAGAATTGTGGTAAGTACATACGACATTATTACCGTATGTCATATCAATTTCCCTTCATTTTTATCATAAATTTCAGAGCTGGGCTCTTGTTGGTGCGTTGGTGACGGTAGAAGGATAAAACCGACATAGCCCAGTGGATAAGCTCTCTAAAGTTTTAATGACCAGAAAAAATAGCAGGCAAATGCTGTATGCAGGCCACTTCACATTGGACACCATTAGGAGAGGCCTATCGTCAGCATTGTTCCTTGCTAGACAAAGGGCCCTCCTAATGATTGACTGTGGCTGAAAAGATGATGCAGATAACTTTTTGTCTCTGTTTAGCACCAATCACCATCGTCCAGCCACCACAACCGCCTACAGTAAGGATCTTCGTCGGTGACATCCTGACCCTGACCTGTAAAGCTGTAGGAATACCAGTTCCTCTCATCTCCTGGCGTCTGAACTGGGGCCATGTTCCCTCACAGTGTACATCTACAAGCGATAACGGCGTTGGGCGTCTGGTGTGCCCTGATATGAGGGTGAGCTACTACCAACCATATTTGTACTTATTCATTATTTTCTTACACGGTTACAGGGCTGCATGGTCTATCGACCCTGTACACTCTATATCCAGAGTTATTCGGAACAGCTTTTCGGCCTCTAACGTGGTTCCTTTAACGACCACCAAATGACAGCTGAAACTAACGACCTAGCGTGCCTTCCTAAGCACAGATACATGCCAAAGTTGCACAAAGTTTGCTTCTCGTAAACCAAAGTAAAACTTAAATTCACTTACAAAAGTATGATTTTTTTTTATTTCAGCCGGAACATAGTGGTGCGTACTCCTGCGAAGCTTTGAACAACAAAGGAGCCTCATTTGCTGTACCCGACTCCATTGTCATCGTGGAAAGACCAGACACCGAAGTTTGTCCAAGTGGACAATTCAACAGGTACATTTTAATTGAATTGTTTATTGCTTCTCACGTTCATCGTCATCACCATCCTATAGTCTACCTGGTCGCACCCTCAGCTATTCACTTCGGAGCCCAGTGTCCGCTTTCATGCTTTTACGTCTCCACTCCGCCCGGTCTTCGATTAATAGCGAGTTCATTAGCACGCATATCCTGCTTCCTTACGTTAATGCATATTAATGTTACTTCTTATTACTGAGAAAAATAAAAATGGCAACCAAAGATAAGCTAATTTAAAACCAGCTTTCAAGCACATACTAAAGTCAAGCATAACGCAAAATCTGTTCATCAGAATAACCTCTAAATATCGTTGTTGAAGTCCTCTTTGGTCCTCTTTCTTTACCTTGTACAATTTGGTGTCAGAGTTTTTCGGAAACACCATTCGGCCTCGGATGTAGTTACTTCAGCCACTACAAAATGGGAACCGGGCGTGAAAAAATTCCTTCAGGGTCGGCAGCGCGCTCGTGAAATCTCCGGTGTTGCAGGCGTTCATAGGCTACGGTAACCACTTAACATCAGGTGGGCCGTATGCCTGTTTGCCTATTTAATTGTTAAAATAAAAAAGAGAAACCGGAACCGACTGCTTTACATGCCTTCATTGTGATCAGACAATCAGGTATTTCATAAAACTCCAATTCATACTTCTGCTGCATACTCTAAATCTTTCACTGTACAAGCAGCACGTTTCTGGAATGCTTTGCCTGAAGATATTCGCACTGTTCAGACTATAACCAGTTTCAAGAGTCGCTTGAAATAATACTACCTCTCACTTTGACTTGATACTGCTGTTATTTTCGCTTAGATATTCATGATACAGTACTCGTACGTATGAATGTTACATTATAGTAAGTTATTTATATATGTTTATTTTATATGCAATGTGTATGTCTATAATTCTCAATCATATCTGTTGCTGTACCCACCCTAACTTAACTGTTTCTCTTTCACCTCGTAAGGATTGACTGGAAGAGATTGTCTAGCAATAAATCCAGTCCGCCTTTGCTCATATTATGTTAACGTCTTTGTAAATATTATATTATTTGTTACTGTATGTGGGCAATAAAGATATTTTGTATTGTATTGTTTTGTATTTTAAACCTGCAATATCCTAACCAAACAACTAAGCAAAGAATGCTTCTCGTGAAAATCGATCCCACGACCTCCGGGTCTAAGGCAAACGCCTTGACAACGGAAACAGTTAATGGATGACGTCCACTAAACTGTATAGCTCTTATAACCAATGACGTTTTCCTTCCAGCGAGGCCCACGACTCCTCAGAATGTATCTCCTGCTTCTGCTTTGGCAAGTCCACGCAGTGTAAGAGTGCTGATCTGTTCGTTTACGACATGGCACAGCCCCTAGGCCAGGGAGGCACCAGGCTTATCGGAATCAAGTTCGATGGAAATGGACCTCAAATTGACTCTCAATCCATTACTGACGAGTTTTACTACGAGCCTCGAAGGAATGGAGCTTCGGTAAATATTACACATAATTATTGATAGTACTAACGTACAGAAAACATATACCGCGCCTCACCAAGCAGGTTTTGGGTAGAAATCGAGAGCAAAACAATGCAAGGATGACGCTTCGACCACCCGGCCTCTGCGACGACTATGAAGCAGATACGATAAATAACCAACCCTACGAGTAACGCACACATTGAAGAGTGTGCGTAAGCCGCCGAATCTTAATCTAGTCGTAATAGGTATCGAGCTCGCTCTAAATGTATGGATGTAATGTTGTATGGACTCAAATAAAAAATCTCCGTAAGAAAAAGAGACTTTTTACGTTTATTCTTATGGGAATAGATAATAATTACAACTCCTTAGTGTAGATTTACATTTCCTCTCCAAGGAACATTTTGAGTGCGGCGGCTTTTATACATTAAAACTAAATCACATTCAATTAATAAAAATCGACCTCTGACAGGATTTTTTATGGAAGATTGATTTTTTTAAATATTTATTTCGTGTACTTACACTCTTTAATAATTATCAGGCTACGATGTACTGCTCATGATAAGATACAATAAATTGCCATCTTATCTCAAGGTCACAAGACTCTACTTCGGATCCCAGCGCAGATCTTCAGCTCATCCATACCTGACCTTGCCAGCATCATACACCGGCAACCAACTGACGTCATACGGTGGAGACATCAAGTACTCGCTCTCCTCTCAATCCACGTATCCATCGACACGACCTGATAACAACATTCCGGATATAATTATCATGGTGAGTAATAAAATACATATTAGTATGGGGATCCATTGCATAAGAAAATAATTAGTTGCCCTAGGAGTGCCCAAAGAGTAACCAAAAAGTTGGCGTGTTTCTGTATATGACTTTTGAACAAATAAAAAAAAAACCAGTTGGAGTTCAATGACATGCCAATGAAATACGATTGGGTAAATTGTTAACAGTATACTAGAAACGTCAAATATTTGTCATTGCAATCCAATTGCTATTCAATTGTGCACTAAGTAAAATAAGAGAATTGACACCCAAGTGATGCAATAGGCTACTTTACTCAATATTTTTTTATTATTCATATTCAAAATTTGAGTTCCCGAATTCAAAAACTGAAAGAATTTTTTGAATCAGTTCAAAATTAAATAAGTTGTAAGACCTTGAAATCCTGTAGAAGGGGTAACTATCAAGAAATTAGAAAAGGATTTCGTACGTACAAAAGAGATAGCAAGACGTCCCCACCACGCTCCCACATTTCTTCATTAGAAAACTTTGAATGCTAATTACTGCTTTAATTAACTACCACTTTTGTTGTTATTTTCGGGATCGGTTACTTTTTAATGTATGTATTTTTCCGTATAAAAATATTGTCAAAATGTGAACATGGTCAAGTATCTATTGGAATAACTGAGAACGAACCTTCTTTCGCGGGGGATTAATTATTTGAACATGTTTTAATTAGATCTCAATATGCATTTGTATACAAATGAGACACAACATAAGAAAAGCGAAAAGATAAAGATGATATTGTTTGGTTGCAGGGCAAATACGAAACATTAGTGTACACCCAAAATGGAGACAAATCCACTATCCAGGCGAAACTTGTGCCTGGTAACTGGCAGAAGTATTCTTCAGGAAGAGCGGAGTATGCCTCTAGAGAAGACATTATGATGGCGTAAGTTTAATTTTACATTTTGGGTTCGGGTCTTCGATAATTGTACACGTTCTCATTGGAAACTCATAGAACCTCCCTGCTTTAGGGATTAAGGACTTCGCCTTTTTTAAATTGTTTTCATTTTGATTATGAAATAGCAGAGTCTGATAATAAAGATTGCCTGCTTCCATTGGTAAATAACCAACCCTGCTAGTAACACATACATTGTCGCGCTACCGAATCGTAGTACTAGTAAAAGGTATTCGCCGCTATTGTATCGAGTGTAGAGTATCCTCTCGAATGTTTAAAATTAATAGATATTACTCATATGCGTCAATGAAATAGGTAAACATCGCTAAAGCGAAAGAGAAATTACACACATTTACTCAATGATATTTTTATTGCAGTCTGGACAATGTGGAGAATATCTTCCTTCGTGGAGTACTTAACGGTGCAGGAGTGGACATCACCGACTTCTTGATGCAGTCTGCTCATCACATCGACGCCGGACTTGGCCCAGCGAATTTGGTTGAAGAATGTACTTGCCCTGAAGGATACACTGGACTTTCTTGTCAGGTAATTACTATATAATCCATCCATACTAATTTTATACTTGCTTAAGTCTGTCTGTCTATTAAGCTTTCACAACCAAACCGCTGAACGGATTTTGATGAAATTTGGTATGAATATAGTTGAAGACCCTGGGTCAAACGTAGGCTACTTTTAGACGACTTTAGGCAGAGCTGCGGGAAATAGCTAGTGTCTATATAATTTCTCAACGGCCGGGACCAGCAAGCTTTCCGAAGAGCGGAATCATCTTTATTATCGGAAAACCATGTCATTCAAACTTGCAATGTCCTAACCAAAACTAGAAACAACGCAACAATATATGCCGCTGATGGACACAATAGTACAAACGTAAAGACGGACACTCGCACCCTCTCACCCGAGGCAAATATCGCACCACACCGCGCAGTTTTAGAGTATAAATCGAAAGCAAAACATTACAAGGATGTCGCTTCGACCGCGCGGCCGCTACGACTATTTGACGCAGATTCGGTAAATAACCAACCCTACCTATATTCTGTATAATTACATTTCACCACACAGTTAACCCTAGAATATACTATTTCAGGTATAATTCTAGTACAAAGACTCTGTCTCTAGAATAAAAATGTCTGCTATGTATTTGCTATGCTTAGATTAGTTACTCTTGGATAGGAACGATTTTAGTGAAATCGGCCCTAAGACAAATGCTTGGTTACAGAACTGTGCATCAGGTTACGAACGTGACAGCTCCGGTCCCTGGTTGGGTCACTGTCGTCCTCAGAGGAAGCAGTGTCCGCCTGGAACTTACGGCGACCCGTCCATCGGATACGCCTGCAGTCCGTGTCCTTGCCCACTCACATCGCCTTCTAACCAGTTCGCTTCCACTTGCTATCTTGGACCTAGTGGAGTCGTGTGTGATTGTCAACCTGGGTAAGTATCCTTTTATAAACAATCTAATTTTTGGAACATTTTCAACCGGCTTCCAAAATTCAAACAGGAGGAGATTCTCGTTTTATTTTTACACGGATGAGGCACGGAAGAAGAAAAAGAGGAGGAGGTTTTTTTTTGTTTATTATATTTGTTACCTCATAACTCCGTCATTTCTAAACCGATTTTAAAAACATATTTTTTTTTCGAAATGATATGTTTCAGTAAGGTGTCATAAAAAAATATCAAAATCAGTACACTATACTACATAGTTGTTTGTTTATAATAAAATGTCAATAAACTATTTATAGAATTTAAAAAAAAAGTTTAATTGTCAAATCAAAATGTCTGTTAAAATGAGATTAGAGAATGATGTCATCCAAATAAACACTTTTCAACGTTTTTGATATTTCATGTCAATGTCAGTACTATCGTGGTACTATCAAACCACACTCTAACTATTTAAATGGGTTGAGTGAGATCGATCTCACTTGAGTTCTCACATTTTTCTCAAATCCTGTTAAACCTTGAAGATTCATCTTCAAGGTTTAACAGGATTTGAAAAAAATCTTGTTTCCAGCTATGAAGGCAACAACTGCGAGCGTTGCGCTCCAGGTTACGAAGGCAACCCACTGGTACTAGGAGACTCTTGCCGTCCCATACGAAGATCACCATGTGACCCCACTGGCACCAATCAAGTTCTGTTGCTGGATCGGTGCGACTGTAAGGATAACGTGCAAGGACAGTACTGCGATCAGTGCAAGCCTGGATTCTACTTCTTATCACCTGATTTTACGTAAGTTTTAATTTTAAATTTTATTTACTTGCTAATTTTATTAAATTTAATTAACCATGGTTTCACCTGCTCATGGTCCGTAAAACCTCAAAGAATAAGGTTTTGCAGTAGCTATGATATCAGTTATCCCCTACAACCGAATTCATTTCCTCTACTTTTTGCATTTAGCATTGATCTTTTTGTACTCTTCTGTTTATTTATACGAAGGTTAAATAAGTAGAAGAAAGCTTTTGTTCCATACCTTGAACAATATTAAAATTTTTATAAAGTGCTTTCCCAGGCCTCAACAATAAATATTGAATCAACAGCCACGGCTGCGCAGCGTGCTTCTGCTCTGGCGTCACCCAAAACTGTGGCAGCAGTAACCTTAGAAGGAAGACGACATATGCCGTCTTCAACAGCGAGACTAGCGTGCGCCAGCTGGGAGTATACAGCAGTACTAGTTCCAGATCTGGATATAACGCCCCAGCGCCTGCTAACGTCAGTCCAGTATTGGATAGTGGAGCTGCTACAGCTGATATTGACAGCAGATCTGATGATGCTTACTATTGGAGCTTACCTGCTAGGTAGGTATTTTATATTATTAACTAGACAAAGTTTTTATTCGATTTAATGGCAGGCAAAGAAGGCTTTCGTTGGCTTAAAGCCTTTGAAGGGGATTCCAATATTCACGTGGCTCACCCAATTCAATGGCTATCTCATGTAATATGGAAGCCCCATTCGATGGGTTAACTTTGGTTAATTAATTAACCCTAAGCAATTACCTTTCTAAAAAATCATCTGTTTCAGTTTCGCCGGCGACAAAGTGACGGCATACGGTGGGAACTTGTACTACACTCTTGAAAACGTCCCCTACGGATACAACTACCGCAATAAGGCCGCCGACGTTCAGCTCATCAGCGTAAGTTCTTTACACATTTGTGACAAGGTCACCGACGACACAGCCCTGGAATAAAATAGGATAACTCCTTTCTTTTATAGAGGATGATGGTGCCACAGTCGTGGTGTAACAATTTGCTAGATAGAGTCTGCACATGTTGGTGTAGTTTTCTGTAAAACGTTACGAACGTTGGATACGGAATGATGACATAATATGCGGGTGGAAGACGATTCCGCTCGAAGTATGGTGCTGTAAAAATGCTGAGCCAGTCGTTCCGTGACCACGGCCGTTGTAACTCGGTTGAAACGTCGGAAGTATAAAAGTAATAGACCCATTTAATCCTGTTATTTTATGTTTTAATATGCAGTGCGTTAGTTTGAAAGTTAATTCTGTAAAATGGCTTTCTGTATATACTTAACGTGGGCATGAGGTAGGGAGACGTAATCAACCAGATAACATGAGAACAAATGTCTACTGAACTTGTGAACTGTCTCTGCAATATACCTTATACCATCTTATGGATTGAATAGCTCAACCACTAAAATTTCTTCAATCATAACATAAATTTTTCATTTGCAGGACAACAGCTTGACCTTCCACCACGTAGTTGAGGCAAAACCGAGCACTTCTGGTGTATTGAACGTGACTGTACCGATCTTTGAGAAGAACTGGATGAGGTTAGGCACTTTGTTTTTAATTTGGTGATTCCGCCACTAGTTCTTAATTAATTTTTTTAACTTTCTTTACGTACACAGTGAAAACAATGCAATTGTACTTAAAAGGGAAAAGACAGTACAAAGAGCTGCTTATTTCTAAAGAAATTTCTTCCAGTAGACCCGAGATGGAAAATAAGAACAAAAGTGTTTATGTTTCGAAATTTTAGATTATGTACCATGCTGGAAAACTATTTATAGATGTGTTAGTATGGGTTGCGGTCTGAAGTATTTGACACTCACTAACAGTTGATTCTCTGAACATAAACGAGTTTGATACATATTACCTACCTGGGTCTTTGTTTCTCGTTGCACCATGCTACATTCATATAAAGACCTTTAACTGATAAGAAAACTAAGGGTTTTTTTTATTTTTAACCAATTTTTTCTTCCTTCTCCAGGGTTGACGGCAAAGAAGTCCCAAGGGAGCAGTTCCTCCTAGCTCTAGCTGACGTCAAAACCATTTTGATCAAGGCTCATTTCGACCGAGAGAACCGACTGGCGGCTCTGAGCAGGGCCAGTATCGAGACTGCCGAACAAGGGGGCACTGGACCAGTGGCGTTGCATGTAGAACAGTGTGTGTGCCCGAAGGAGTACATTGGCACCTCTTGCGAAGACTGCGCGCCTGGTTATAAGAGGTAAAAATAAAAATGCTAGTAAGGAAATAATGTTGGGCGAAAATAATAATTTTAGAACGATTAGAATAGTCTCTATTTTCAAGTGGCTTACAGGGACTAAACCATAGAAATAAGATTAGTAGAAGTGGCATGTGGGCGTTATTTCCGCGTCACAGTTTAACCGAGACTCGAGAAGCTTAACTGGCTAAGTTGGGATACTTCTAAGGTAGAAATCTTATTTCTGTGGGATCAATGCCCAGAAAATACTTTTTATATGTAGTTTTTGTTGATTAGGTTACATAACCATCATTTTAAAAACTAATTGTTAAAATAAAGAAATGATTCCTTGCTTCAGATACACAATAGGCTAGTGATACAAGAGCCACCTGACGTTCGTCAAACGTACCTGCACTTTTCTTTCAACTACCTTTCACTGAAATAAACTGCGCATCTAGTCCTCGCGAAATAAACAAGTGTGAAAAATCATAGTATAGTTCAAATTATGATGATTACAGATATCCCCATGGACTCTATCTGGAAAAATGCGGACCCTGCGAATGTAACGGGCACTCCAAGATGTGCGATTCTGACACTGGCGTTTGTATGGTATGTTGATTTTATGTAACAAGTATAAGATTCACCGATATTGGTGAATAACTAATCTAAGCATTAAAAATGGATACCAGACATTTTTATTCTAAAGTCTTATACCGGAATTTGTGTGGTGATTTTATACTTCATTATACGAGATTACATTGCATCATTATGCTTGGAATAAAACTTATCCCACTTTGGTGATTCGTTTTCACCAACATCGTTACTATCCAAGAAAAAAGATCTAAGCATAAAAATGGCAAACATTTTTATTCTAAAGTCAGAGTCCTTATACCGGAATTATACGTGGATTAACCGTATATTATCGGGTAACTGTGTGGTAAACTTAATTATACGAGAGTAAATTGCCCTTGGAATGAATCTGATTATGGTGAAATCGGTCCTAAGTGTGTTAACTTCGTCATTAATTACACACAATGCAATATTTTACGCGTTTTTTTATATTTATCAAGTACGAGTTGTTTCAAGAGAGACGGTTATCTCGTATATGAAAGGATACGAGTCTATCCAAGGCTTCATGATGATGATGATAATTTGCATTTACAGAATTGCGGAGACAATACTGCTGGCGACTTCTGCGACGAATGCCTGCCTGGCTTCGAAAAGGACGTTTACGGCAACTGTGTTTCTGGCAATCCATCGCAATGCGCGTGAGTAGCTTCTTTTCTTTGTGAGGGTTCTGTACCCAAAAACTACGTTGCTAAACTATTCTATCGGGTTATCACGGGAGGTGCTAAGTGAAATTTTTAACATATTCTGTTGCCACAACAAATAAAGACGTAATTGAGTTCAAAATAAAATTGAGTCTGCATCGAAGAATGACGTGATGGTTAATACCAATTAAGATTAATACTCATTTAAAATGAAATGTTTTTTTCTTTCTAGCATGATCTGGTTTATTAATAACGCCAAATCGCACTAGTCATCATCATCTTAGCGTGTATTCCTAGTTGCGTCGTCAGCTTAAGCTTAGGAGCCTAGGGTACGCTTTAAGTCAAGGTCCTAGATTTGGCGGAACTTAGTAATTACAATAGACTACCGTGTGACCTCCGTAACCCTTTTTACAGGGAAACCAGACCAACAGGAACATGACCTGAGCTGTGTTAGTGGCCAACACTGTCAGAATTTTTGCTGCCCTAAAGCATCTAACACAGCCTTACGACTGCTATCTATCGATAACAACCGGGACCAACGGCTTAATACAATGCCAATAACATGGCGACCAATCCAATAGTGGTCGCGTCACTTTGCCGCTTGACACGCGCATTCGCTACGGATACACGGGTCGCGCTCGACTAACGAGCTCCTCAAAATCCACAAGTTAATAAGAATAAAATACTGAAACATCGTTTTGATGACGACTGGCGATGACAAAGAACAGAATTTTTATTTGGACAAACTATGTAGGTGAAAGTATAGTTTAAGATACTAGACGAATGAATATTTATGGTTTGATACTAAACTCTACAACTCTTGCTACCTGGGTCTCTTGAAAGCTAGAGTGAATAGGCATTTAATGAGCCAGCGAGCTCATAGAACATATCTGCACTTAACAATAGATGGAATCGTAGTCAATCGCTGGACATTTTTTTTAACTAGCTGTCAAAAAGAACTGGACAAAAGCCCCCCTCAATGTTTCTACATTTTTCTGTTCCTTGTTACTGCCTTCCATGCTGGACATTTTTAACATAAACTATAAAAACATGATTGTTTAGATGCGACCCACGTGGTATTTCAATGCCATGCGAAGACATCGGATATTGCCAATGCAAGCAAAACGTTGAGGGATACTCCTGCGACCGCTGTCGGGCCGGCACCTTCGGATTGGATGGCGACAACCCAGCTGGATGCCTTTCCTGCTACTGCTCAGGTGTTACCAGCGAATGTCACGAGGTAAGGCTTTGTTGCCATTTTAGTCGAGAGATTGTCAATCAGCCAAGGTATAGTTCAATTTTTTAGAGGCTCAAATTGGAAGATTACTGAATATTTTTGACAGGACTGACACTTTTTTCAAATTCTATGTTAGAACATTTGCCTACCGGAACAAAACAATGAAAATTTTGCAAATCTGTAAGAAAGAGAGGTAACCAAACAGATGACTACCTTTGTACAATAGTCTTCTCCTCCTTCAGCTGTTTGTTCAGTGCTGAGCATCGTGATGTGGCCGTCCTATATTTTGACGATCTCCTTCTACTTGTGGCTATCTTTTGCTCCGTGGATTGCGTTGGAGATTTAGGTATTAACTGCTGCCTGATTTGGTCAAACCGTCGTATCGGGCTGCGTCCTCTGGCTCTTCTTCCGTTCATCCTGCCAGTGATTATGAGCTTTTCCAGATGGTCATCTGGTTTTGGAGCTATGTGACCAAAATATTGTATCTCTCTTTGAAGGCAGATGCTCGAGAGCCTTTTTAAACCTTGAATCCCTCTAATATTGATGCATTAGTACTATGAGCCGGCCAGGAAATACGCACAATAGTCTATCTCTTGTCAATTCACCATTCCTTTCTTTTCCAGACTACCAATTACAAGAGGATCCCGTTGGCAGCGCCTATATTCGGGGACAACTACGGCGGGTACTCAATCACCAACCTGAATGGCAACAACGTGGTGGCAAGCAGTTTCGTGCCCATGCCTGACTATAGCGAACTGATGTATACCTTCCCATTCCCGCCGAATGAGGAGTTATTCTGGTCACTTCCCGTCTTCCCAGGTAAGCTCAAAGTAATTTCAAATGTTTTGTAAATAAGCTTTAATAAAATATTTGAATTACACTTGCTGTCACGTTCAAGAAGACTTTTTCTCCTTCATAATTGTTTCCTCAGTGCTGAGGATCGTGAGCTTCCAACTATGCCATCCACTTAATTATGGACCGCTCTCTATCCTCTGCAACCTTCCAAGAAAACAAGTAGCAGGATATTAGGGAAGATATTTGTAATGGAGACTGATTTCAACTGGTCAATGTGAAAGAGGCATATTTATTTTATTTTTTTAACTTTATAACATGGCATGAAAATGACGAACTTAAAACCGTATGCTATATTCTAGTGTATTCTTCTCCATTGCATTCAGAATATCCGTTTCGTTTCAAAATAATATTAGCCGGTTCTAATTGATTGGTGTGGACTACATCCACTTCACGATTGACTTGTATCGGCTGTGGTGATAATACTCGCGTGTAATTTCACAGGTAACAGAGTACTCTCGTACGGTGGTGTTCTCCAATTCGAGCAGAAATTCGAAGATCACTCCCCTGGCGCTGTTGCAGAGACTCATAAACACGTGATACTTATTGGAGACGACACGTCAGTCTACTGGAACAGCCCGATTCCCATCAAGACCGGAGAGGTATGTTATTTATGTTGTTTCGTATCCTTCTAAAGCCTTTGTTGCATAGATAAGTCAATAAGTTACCCGTAAAAATCTGTTCGGCAGATGCCTTTTCACATGACAGAATGTCCAAATGGTTCGGTTGCCTGCCAGCTAAGTACTTAGTTAACCAAAGATGAAGGTTCGATGGAAAAGCTAAGACTTAAAAATAGGCAAAGTAGCAAACAATTTTTCCCCCACTACCAAATTAGAAATAGGCCTGGCAGAGAAAGATATATTTCTTTAAGCCTGGATAAACCTGGTGCCTTCTGCAGCGGTTGCCAAGACCTAAATCAAACATCATCTCTTTTGAATGGAATATTCTGTCAAACATCATTTTCTTTTCAATGATATATTTTGATTTCCAGAAACTGCAAGTACCGCTTCGTGAAGGCGAATGGTACCTTCTGAACTCAGCGACTCCCGCCAGCCGGAACGACCTGATGAATGTGCTAAAATCTCTGCGAAGAGTCCTGGTTAAGGCCACGTTGACCCCAGACTTGTTGTCCACCTCCATTGCTGATGTGTCCATGGATACCGCTACTACCATTTCTGGCTCAGAGTATCCGTCTGTTAAGGGTATTGAGGTATGATAATAATTTGTTTTATTTTTTATAGCCAACTTATAATTTGGGAATGTCTTTGATTTTAGAAAACAGATAATTAATTCTAGTAGATAAATTGATTCTCGTAATAAGGGTTCTAATATCGTAACGCAAATAACATTAAGTTAATCCAGCCCTGAACCGACAGGTTACTCTCATTCATCCATATAAACTCCCAACACAAACCCATTCCATAGTGGGTTACATAATCAATCAACTCTAAAACCCCTAACTTAGACTAGACTTTAGTATTTTAACCTTTTTATTCTAACGGGCTTCTTTTAATTACCACCGCGTTCTACGGAACCGCCTTTCAGCCTCTGACATGGTTCTTTTAAAGACCACCAAATGGCAGCTGAGACCAACGGTGTGCCTTTCGAAGCCTGGAATCATCCTTATTACCTGACAATCAGGTGATATATGCCTGCAATGGCTTAACCAAACTGGAAACAACTTAACAAATTATGCATTCTGTGCGAAATGATGAAATGAAAAAAAAAACTCACAACTGTTGATTTGACAGTTGGAGTATAATATCATATTGAATAGATAGTTTGATGACAGTTTTTAGGATCTTTGTCCTAACTATCTCAATTGGAAAGCCAGTCACCAAAGATTTGAGACAGAATTGTTGGATAGCCAAAGAAATAAGGAACCGTCTATGTGCCCGCCGGCGGAAAACGGTTGAGTCACCTATGATTACAACTCTCATTTTCCATAGGTGTGCATGTGCCCACCCGGCTACACGGGAACCAGTTGCGAATCCTGTGCCAGTGGGTATTACAAGGACGAGCGCGGATTATGTCGGGAATGTAGCTGCAACGGGCATGAGTGTGAGCTATCTATGAATAACCAGGTCGTCTGTCATTGTCGACCGCCTTACACCGGAGCCACTTGTTCGACCTTCGGTAAGCCTGTTGAAATATGTGATATGATGTTATATTAAATCATTTACAGACATGAAAAAGCCATAAATTCTTACAGCAGCGTCAATACTTCACAGGAATTCGGTGTTATCTTACAGCACTTTGGAGTGACCACAGATTCTAGTGTTGCTTTTCATTTTAATGCTGATGTTATTCTGCTTTATTAAAGATATTTTTTTTTAGTTTTGCTAATTCTTTTTAAGTTTTATCTTCAAATTAGTGTGCAGAGTAGTCAGGCGCAGAGTTTGGTATACAATCTTCGGTACTTTTATGTATATTAGTATAAATATTGAACCTTTGGCTTCTATAATAGATGAATGTGTCTTTAAATCCAGTTTTAAATATATTTTTTTTTTCATATTTCGGTCAATTCACCTTAAAATAAATACATAACTATAGTTCAAAACTGACTCCAAGAAACGATGATGATCTCAGTCCCACCTTTAGGACTTTCGATGGAACTTCAACCGACTGTCGAAGAAGATCCAGACAAAGGCCCGCTGTATAGAAAAATCACTTTGACTTGCAAATACGCTGCTCACGAACCACTCACAATCAGATTCTATTCCGAGGGTAACGAAGTCGGTATCCCGAAATTGTATAACGAATCTGTATTCGACAAGGATGGGTGGAGGGGCGAGCATGTTTGGCATACCGTCTGGGACACACGAACAGATACCATTTACGAATGCCATACAATCACCAAGAAAGGCGCCACTATGGGTGTTCTAACGACTTCAATGCCCGATTCAGGTAGCCCTATGAGCTATGGATACGAATCATGCTTCCAGTATTTTATCTATGGTTTCCAAAGCATACCATGTTTCGTGATGCTATGATTGTTGGTGGTGATGTTCTCGAACTGATCTATTTGTCTACCCCCTTCGTTGTTTGTAAATATACTGGGGCATTATTTTGAAGTCGACTGCGAATCTGTTCACATAAAATGCTTCTTGTAAAATAAATAATCATAATGTATTATACAAAAAATATGTGTCAGTTATGTAAGTGTTATTTTCTTTGTGATCTTTTCGTCGTTTCTTGTATTGCATTCAGTGAGTAAATGAAAGTATGAAGTTAAAATTTCGTTATAAGTTTAGACCTGTATCGTTACTTGACTTTAAAAGAAAGAAATTTTAGCTTGGTGCTATTCATTAAAACCTTTTTTAGTTCATCCTATTTAAATTCGATTTCTGTGTTCTCTATGTTATCATCTGACTAAATAATGTTCACATCGTTGGTATGATGATGCGTCAGTAGCGTGTCAGGATCAGCGCAACCTTTGTGATGTCATGCCAGCTTCATGTTTGGTGTTAGTAAAATAGCTTTAGTTCTATTATTAGATATTTCCTCTAATATGACACCTTATTGTTCAATCCCTGCAGAATCATCAAATCAAGAAAAGAATACGACGTTACCACCACCGCCAATTCCAACTATAGTAGTCACAATCAGCCAACCAATAGTGATCAAAGAGGTCGGAGGTTCTGTGACCTTTACCTGTCACGCGCGTAGCCGAATGGCAAATGGCTACCTCCCAGTGAAGTGGTCTAAGGCAGGTGGATTCCTTCCAAGAAACAGAGCTATTGTCGACGAGAACTCGGGCACTCTGATCATCACGCAGCTCCAGAAGACTGACACAGGAAAATACATTTGTGAAACTAGTGACGGACAATCTACTAATCAAGCGGTTGCTACACTCACTGTTGGAGGTAAATTTCAAGTGACATTTTATTTAATAGTAAATTACATATTCTATTTTCCATCAACTTGGAGAAGGCCTTCCTTGTCCATATCCTCCACACTTCACTATCTGGAACCTTAGAGATTAGCTTTCTCATTTTAGATCTTTTTTGATGATCATCAGCCATTTGAAGGGTTATTTTAATTCAATGTCTTTATTACACATGTGTCTAATGTATTTAAAAGAATGCTTTATATTTCCATGTCTTACGTTTACGGAATAGCTCTGCCGGATTCTGTTTATTATGCAAAAGGTACAGTTTTCAAGATCATAAAACTTGATAATTAGGTGTGTTGATAGTTTTCTATGTATTGATAATTTGAAAACGTCTGCTTAATATACATTGCTCCTCCAGATAATCTCAGAAGAGTTCCTGAAGTGTCGATTGAGCCAGCCGTCAATGAATATAATGAAGGTGACAGAATCGAACTGCTATGCCGCGTCACTGGCAATCCAGAACCCACCATCTCATGGCGAAGAGCTGATTCCCGCAAACCTTTACCTAACTCGGCTGCCATCTATGGCGGTACTTTGATCATTCAAGAAGCTGTGGAAGATGATTCTGGAGATTATAGGTTAGTTTTTTCCAATGCTATAACACTAAACTTAACAACGATAAATAGATCAGATGATATTGAAAAGTCAGAGAAGAGAAGTCTTGTAAGTAAATAATAATTGTATTCTTTTTACATCCTCGACTGGTTGCTTAGAAGATCAGGGTTCGCTTTCTAACTTTTGATTCTTCATTTCACCCGGTCGTAATTCAGGATTTGATTACACTAGGGGAAAGGTAATACTAAGTGAAGAGGATACGAAAACTGAGTGAATTGGATACGTAAAAGTGGGACACTTTGAGCTCTAAAACAAACAGCTGAGGTTGCAACCAGGATAATGAACGAAAAAACAATATACAAAGGGACAATTAATAAGGTACAGTCAGCCCGGTCGTTTTCAAAATTGAAGTATTAAAATGTTAAAGTCAAAAAGTAGACAATAAATAAATTTTGGTACGTTTCGTCCTTACCAGATGTATAGCAAGCAACTCGGAAGGCTCGTCAGACAGGATCGCCCTCATCGTAGTACGGCCGAAGCCTCACAGCCCTCAGCGCGACAGGCTCACAGTTTCCGCAACCTCCCCGACTATCAATGAAGGAAATAACACCAGTGTTA
Source organism: Euzophera pinguis (assembly GCA_947363495.1). NCBI lineage: Eukaryota > Metazoa > Arthropoda > Insecta > Lepidoptera > Pyralidae > Euzophera > Euzophera pinguis. The sequence goes on from OX376154.1 coordinate 18,527,336, forward strand.
CTTGCACCGGCACTCCTGGTGTTCCAGCTGGTAGCATACAATGGGTCAGGTGAGTGGTTAAAGCCCTCAACGTGACAGGCTCACAGTTTCCGCAACCTTCCCGACTATCAACGAAGGAAACAACACCAGTGTTACTTGTACCGACACTCCTGGCGTTCCAGCTAGTAGCATACAATGGGTCAGTTGAGTGGTTAAAGCCCTCAATGCGACAGGCTCACAGTTTCCGCAACCTCCCCGACTATCAATGAAGTAAACAATACCAGTGTTACTTGCACCGGCACTCCTGGCTTTCTAGCTGATAGCATACAATGGGTCAGGTGAGTGTTAATTCTGACTTAAAATTAAACTCATAAGAAGTTCCAGTACAGAATTTTTGAACTACCCAAAATGTGTCAAGATAAACACCAGTCAAACTTATTAGCATGTTGTCTAGATTCCCTTTCTGATATCAGTAACGCAAAAAAAAAGTACCTTGTATCTAAAGTCTCAATGATCGATAAAAGATATATCTAAAACTAAGTAAAATTGGCAGTAGTAATTGATATACTGGTCACATGCTTTTTAAGTTTTTTCGAGTACTTAAGCATACCAAATTCACAAAGGTATGTGAAAGGTTGAGCGGTTAAGCAAAACTAAGACTAACATGACGAAACGACAATATTCATACCTTTTTCAACAGGCAAGATGGCTCAGATCTTCCATACAACGTGCGTTCAGAAAACGGAGTCCTATACGTCGAGAATGCCCAACCAGACAACCAAGGGGTCTACGTCTGTCAGTCACTATACAGTCGTGTCAACCCAGTAGCCATAAGCCTGACAGTAATTCCATTGGTCAGCCCTCCTGAAGACGAACCCAATATCACCTTGTCAGTTAGCAGTCTGAGGATCCCTACTGGAGGAAGTGGTTCCGTCGAATGTATACCTTCAGGATACCCGATGCCAGTTATCAAGTGGACTAGGGTGAGTATTCTTTTTTTGGTATTTGAGTATCTGCCTAAATCTTCTTTCAATTGCAGAAAATGAGATGAATGAAGAAAAAGGGGAAAGCATTTGCCACGCAGTGAGATAGTATAAACCCTTAAAAAAACGGAATTTACCGACAGGTGGTATATTTCGTGGTATTCGTAAGGAGAAAAATTATGATGTTGTAGCAAGGTTTGCCCGACTTCTCTATTCGAATATTCCTTTTACTTTTAGAATAATCTCGATCACAACCGCTAGTTATAAACATATTGACGCTAATCTACATGGTTTTTTTAATGTTCCTTTAATGATGACTAATTTTCTTGACCATTTATTTTAAGTTTATCCACGGCTGTCTAAAATAGTATAGTAAATGTGATGTTTTAGAATGGCGGCGTTCCATTCGGACCTGGCACCAGTCAACGCGGGAACACATTAATGATCTCCAACGCCCAGAATGATGACCAGGACTATTACCAATGCGAGGGTCTCATCAACGGAGAACCCAGATCTAACATATACGTTTACATCGAAATTGAAAGTGAGTCTTAATTATTCTGCCTTTTGCAATTTTGAGGCCACATAAGGGCCCAAAATAGATCAGTCTGGAGGAACCCAATTGCCAAATTATATTGTGGTGGTCATAGCCCTCAACTATGAGGAAAATTAATTCGATAAAGAATTTTGATTTTATCTACATGACAAAAAGTGTAGGTAGATACATGTTATCGGGTTTGATTTTAAAGGTATTGAACATCGAACACAATAGCATATGTATAGCCCGACCAGGAAAATAGCAGCCTTAGCCATATTGCGGAAAACTATTAGAACTAATTTCTTATACTGGCAACTCTTTATTCAAGTAACATTCCGTCATCTTAATGTCATCTGCCAAAAAGAGCATTATGTATTTTGTGATTGTCAAATAAAAATATTTATTAAAATGGTAAAAATAATACATAGTAATGATATAAAAGTGATATAAAAGATGTTATCATATTTGATGCGAATGAAAACGAATGATTGATTTCTATTTCATTATATGACATTGTCAATTTTGTTGTTGACATGACACATACAACATGTTGCCACCTAAAGGCGAGTAGCGAGGCCAATGCAGGGTTTTTATTTTTTGGTCGGGCTATACATGTATAACAAAATTAAACTTAAATACTAAGAAAGGGGCCAAGAAAGCTCTTCTAACTAATCTTTTACTAGTGCCAGAGACATAGGTTCACAATTTGTATGTCACACAATAGACTCAAGTCATGCTCACTCCAAAATGATCGGTTGGAAGCGACCAGCGCTTTTTGCGCGATCATCAGTCATTTTGGAAATCTTTGGGTAAGGTCTATGTCCAGCAGTGAATTGTGGCTGAAATTATGATGACACTTATGGTTTTTTCCAGGACGTGAGGTGCCTCAAGTGCGCATCTTCCCTGAAGATCCACAGCCTGTAACCATCGGAGATTCGTTCGAGCTCCACTGCAGAGTGCTTGAAGGAATCCCCGCGCCTGACGTCACGTGGGAGAGCAGCCGACCAATGACTGCCAATGCGCAAATCCTACCTAACAATATCTTGAAGTACGTATTTATCGCTCTATATCCTCCTTATAACTATATCCCACTTTCCTGATTAGAGTCGGTACAATAAATACAATCACCTTTTACGTAATTCTCCTTTTTGTAATCAATTGTTTAATTTTTTATTTACTATGCCATCCTTATTGGATAGAGGGCGTACCGGTTGTCATTTCAAAAGTCTTTTTTGGACATCGCAGCTCTTAAAAATGCGTATATTGATTTGTAGCAATTTTTTAGCTGTTTAGGTCTCACAACTGTGCAAACGCCTCCCCTCTTCGCTTCCACATCCCTTCATTCGTCGATGTCACTTTCCATTCCACTCCATAACAAAATCTTGTAAGTCGTTTGTACATCTCTTTCCTTCGACCATCCGATGTTCAGTTCGTAATAACATATGCCTTTCGGGATGCATCCGCTTTACATGTTTATACATAATATTATAAGTGCGAAAGTCTGTCTGTCTGTTAGCTTTTACGGCCAGTCCGCTGAACGGATTTGATTAAATTTTGGTACCTTTGAATAAAGTTAAAGAACCAAAGTTACTTTAGACGCAGGCGGAGCTGCGTTAAACAGATAACAAAAATTATATTTTCCATAGGTTTGAGAACATCGACGTCAACGACGAGGGAGCGTACACGTGCACAGCATCGAACATCGCCGGCAAAGCTAACGCGACTGCGGTCGTCAAAGTCCAGTCCTATCCGGTCATAAGCATGACACCCAGCAACCAGATCTTGGCACAGTTGGGAGACTCCATTAATATACAGTGCCGAGCCAGTGGCGTTCCTTTGCCGATGGTGTCTATTAAATGTGAGTAACTTAAGTAATAGAGTATTTCGTCAAGGGTATCTTTCTAAATAACTTTCTCTCTTCTCAATGGTATCGTTAAATCATGGTAGCGCCAGAATTCGATAGAAATTACAAATGCTATTTAAAGTTGGAAGTTTTTTTTCGAACTAACGTGTAAATTCAAAGTTAATAATGATTATAAACTTTAATTGCATCCGTGGTCAAGAGATTAAGACATTTGTGTTAGACACGGAGATTGTGAATTCGATTGTCACGGAGACATACTGTGTTTAGTTGTTTCCAGTTTGATTAGGACATTACAAGCCTGAATCACCTAATTATCTGTTGATAATGAAGATTCCTTGGTTCGGCAGGCACGTTGAACTCGGCTGCCATTAGGTGGTCGTTAAAGGAACCACGTCGAAGGCCTAACGGTGTTTCCGAAAAACTCTGATGCCAGGGTGTACTGGGTCGATTTACCGTAAACCCCACTCGATATTAATGAGTGAATTATAAATTTATGCTCTGTATTTTGATACGCCGCCCTTTTACAATAAAATTTATTAAACAATCCAAAAGTCGATAGCCAAGTTGAAATGAATATCAATGAGCCAAAAGTCGATAGCCAAGTTGATAGGAATATCAACAACCAAAAGTCGATAAACAAGTTGAAAGGAATATCAATGAGCCAAAAGTCGATAGCCAAGTTGTAGCCAACTAATTATGTTAATTCCCAGACGAGAACGGCAACGAAATAGTTCCACCGTCCCCCGGAACAGCAGTACTCCGGATCCAGTCAGCATCGGAACGCGACGCAGGCGCCTACCGCTGCGTGGCGTCCTCTCCCGCGGGAACTCTCGACGAACCGTTCCTTATTGACCTGAACCGAGGTGATCTGGGCTTCGAGCCCTCTGGTACTGGTCGGTAGCTTTTCCTTCTTTTTGTTTTTACAGCCATGACAGAGAAATAATAGCTGGTTTCACTTTGTGATTCGTTCAGGAGTAGACGAGGTTTAGTTTGGACGTTTTTACAAATGGGTTTCATATGAGATGTCATACAGCCATAAAGTCCTACAGGCTTATATCTATGCAGCTTTCACTGACGCGTACTTTTTAGTCTCGCGCTATGTTTGGCCGAGATTAATAATTTTAATCAGATTCAAATCTTACATTTCTTTTACAATATTAAACGTTATTATTATTTTGTCGTGGCTTATTTTTAGTTTAATTATTTTATTTTCTTTTGTAGTTCGTTTAATAGTAATTAGTCTTTTAGCTGAGTTGCGTAGTGCACTTTATTCAATTAGAACCTATTCTTGTAGAATTGAAGTATTTCTTTACTAATTTCAGTAGATATAGAGCATGTGACTCTCTTATTTAATATCTAAACTTTTGGCATATGAAGATGAAATTTAACATGTAGGTTAGCTAGATATTACCACCATAATGAAGAAACGTTTTTAAGCCCATGTTAGCTAAAATGTGTTTGTTCCTTTTTCTCCTATCGGTATTTATCGTGTAAGAACGAGACAAAACACATTTTCTTTAAGATTATCAAACGTTACTCAATATGAGGGTTAAATTGGATCTTGGACAACAATGTTTGATAATCAAACAAACATATATAAATTAACATTCTGTAAAGTGGATACCGTAGACCATGGACGACGGAATAGCACGTTTTGCTGACCTTACCGAAAACTTATTATAACTTTATTTATTTACTAATATATCTGAACGCATTTTTCCTTTTTGCAGAATCACCTAACTACGACAACGGTAACGGCAACCCAGATTATAACCCTTACAACCCTGATTATAACAATGGAGTCAACCCGCAACAACCCCCATCGAACAAAATCATTTTGATTGAAGGAAAGGAGAATGTACTAAGGTGCGTGTTTTAAAAGTAATCAACAATATTTGGATAAATTCTGGACACTAAGTCAGTTTATTGAAACTGTCTGAAGTTACTTATTTGATTCAGCTTAAAGCTTCTGCCATTTACATTGTAACATTATTACATCTCCCCTTGGCCCTTAAATCAACTTAAAACAATAAAGGAGACCTCAGGGCAAAAACTATAATGGCCCATATTGATGATCCTATACCTATAGAGACTACGGAGACCATCTTGCGATAAAGCCGCCGTTTGCCTAATGTTTTTTCTTGTAATTGCTTCTATTTGACAATGAATCCTTGTTGTGCAATAAAGAGTTTTGTATTTATTGTATTGTAAAGATGATCTGCAGGATGCAGACGGAGGCTCTGAAGCTGTTGAGGATGCACCCGAAAAAGAGCTAGGAAGAAGAAAATTATAGATAATATAATCGAATAATTTGTTTCAGGTGTGATGCCGAAGGTTATGAGGCCAGGTGGACCAGGGCTGACAGGCAACCGTTGCAAAGCAGTGCTCGCCAATATGGCGACCAATTGGTCTTCATTGATGTAAGTATCTAATTGTACGCTCGATCCTGAATGTTATGATCGAAATAGAGGAAGACCATAATGATTTGGCTGGACTATGTCACGGAGATGAGTAAGATGGCTTTTGAGATAGAAATGGCTAGGGATAGAAAAGTTGAAGGAGCTAACATACTGAGCCGACCCCACCCACATAGCACATAAACAACGTAAAGGAGAACAAGAAAATATAACATTCGAGCAAAGCTACCTTCTACTAACACCCGCGAAGTACCTACTCCTTAATACTACATAGTTAAGACAATGATGAAGATCCTACTTTACAGACAACTAAAGCGGACGCTGGCGAATACGAATGCATCCTATCCGACCTCAGAACCAGGGATCCTGTCAACGCAATTACATACAGGGTTGAAGTGCTGTCTCCTCCAAGGATCACCATCCAGCCACCTACCCAGACAGTTCACCCTGGACAGTCAACCAACGTAGACTGCATCGTCGATGGAGACCTGATCGAAAATGTTACATGGTTGCTTAGCAGACAGTCTAGGTAAGAAAACCCAGAAAAACTTATTAAGGTTTTTTGATTCTGCAAGAAGATTTTACAAGAAGTTTCTACGCAATCACATTAGTACACAGAGTTAAGGTACTGTCTCCCCTAACTAGTATCTTTCGGTCTACCGTACAGACAGTTTGCCCTGGACATAACGTGGACTCGGAGATGTCATCAATGACAATAAGTTAGCCATGCGATTTCAGGCTTCGAAATAAGTTACTACCAGTTTACCACTGGGTCTTATAAGACGCGACTAAAGCAAAAACAGATGTCTCTTCTCAACTTGTGACAATTCCCATAACCAAAGGATGGGTCCTTTCCCGACAGGTCACATATGCGTGAATTCTAATGATCCATCTGTATAATATGTGGGGCGCACTATAAGTTTCCGGAATGAATATAAAAAAAAATACTATTAAAGGTACAGAATTAATTTATTGTTTTTCAAAATAATCTCCCTTGGCGTCTATGCACTTTTTCATTCGATGAAACCAGTTTTGAAAACTTTTGTGCCACTCCTCTGTGGTGACCTCTGAAACGTGTTTTTCATACTCCTCGACAGCCTCTTCTGGTGATGAAAATCGTTGACCGCGTAATTGGTTCTTAATTTTTGGGAACAGAAAAAAGTCACAAGGTGCCAGGTCGGGACTGTATGCAGGATGACTCATGAGTTCTACATTTTTCGCCTTCAAAAAGTCGTTTGTCTGTCTGGCCGTGTGAGAACTAGCATTGTCATGGTGCAGGATGATACGGCGTTTACGGTTATTTTTACGGAGTTCGTCAATAACTTCCGGCAAACAAATGGTCGTGTACCAGTCACTATTCACTGTACGACGATTCTCTAAAGCAACAGTAGCCACGTGTCCAGTTTTATTAAAAAAAGAAACAATCATCCGCTTAGATGCACTTTTCACGCGCGCCACTTTGGTTGGTTTCGGCTCATCTTGAAAGACCCATACGCTCGATTGCTGCTTTGTTTTGGGATCGTAGCAATAAATCCATGTTTCGTCACCTGTTACTATGTCCCACACCAAATTTGACGCCCCTTCGTTGAATCTGGTAAGCATGGCACTGCACCAAGTGACGCGGTCCGTTTTTTGAGCCTCGGTCAAGTTGTGTGGGATCCACCGCGAGCACAGCTTTCTCACACCCAAATGTTTGTGTAGGATTATTTGTATTTGACTCATGCCTATTTCTAAGGATGCGCGAATTTCATGGTAGGTCACATGCCTGTCTGTTTCAATCATACGGCGCACAGCATTGATGTTTTTGTTAGTCACAGCGGTGGACGGCCGACCATCGCGAGATTCGTCACTGAGATTGATACGACCACGCTTGAATTCTGCAAACCAGCTATAAACAGTTGTCTTGCATGGTGCTTCATTGCCAAAAGCTGTTTCAAGCCGAGCGATGCTCTGTTGAGCTGTCAAATTACACTTAAAATCGTAGAAAATCATACTACGAAAATTTTCCCGAGTTAAATCCATGTTGATGCAGACACACAATTTTTTAAATGGCGCCACAAGGTAAAAACAAAAGACAGTCAGATGAAACAAACTGCATTCTACAGCCAAAGAGTTCTATTTTCAAATGTTGCAATAAATTTTTAAATATTGTTTATGTAAGTGGCCAGTTCCGGAAACTTACAGTGCGCCCTATGTATATTAAAAATATGCACATTGTCTTCCAGTCGCATCGAAGTCCAAAACTCGCGTCTGATCTTCCACCAAATCGAAGTAGATGACGCTGGAGACTATGTCTGCACCGCCAGGAACCCCGTCGCCGAAGCCAATGGTACAGCCAAGGTCATCGTCACCGGTACGTCCACCTTTTCTTGCCTCAATCACATCGTCAGGCACGTAGCAAAGAAATTAAATCAGCTTATCCGACACCTGTACAGGTCACACAGCACCTGTAAATCATTCACCTAGACATGCTGATAGATAAAACACGTAACCAAATCGGCTTTACTTTTTCATGGCTTGAGGATCATGTTGCATGATGTTTCATAGACGACACTCGCGTTCCGAAGAAATCGAAGAACACTGAGCAGTACGCACTGGTCAACGGCAAGGTTCACATAGAATGCTCGGTGAAACAGCGGCATACCACGACGGAGTGGACCAAGGACGGAAGACCTCTGCCTCCGCGCTTAAGAATGAGGAGTGATGGATCTCTGTACATTAGATCTGCTAAAAAGTCTGACAGCGGACGGTACACGTGTACTATAACGGACGCTTATGGTCGAAAGACGACTAAACACATCAACCTCCACGTGTCTGGTCAGTGATCTATAGTACGAGCTTGGTGCTGGTCTGCTTCCCGGCTCCGTAGGATTTACCCTTGGGCATGTTTCTAACTCTTTGTTAAGGAGTTCGTGTCATTGAGCCAGGGCAATGATCCAAAATAAAATTAATCATTCAGTAGGTTCCGCAGTTCAAGAAAAGGCTTAATGGCAGGACCCCTTTTTATTTGTCTGCTTTCCATTTCAAACATCTCATTTCAACTCATGAAAATACTAACACTTACTAACGAACATTACTAAATGTATTTTATGTGACTAAAAATGTACCTAAAAATTAAGTATATTTTTTACTCTCCCACTTTATTTAGCCGATATAAAATAAGTGTACTACTTACTATTCGTGAATGTCCCGACGGCTAGGTAAACCTAAAAATATATTTCCTGCATTTCTCTAATTCTGGGAGATTAAACGGGAAAGAAAAAACAATAAAAGATCGGTCAGTGACATTTTAACTTTTTCTTAATTATCTTTATTGTAAATATGTCTAAAAAATAAAACCGATAAATTAGTTATAGATGAATACATTATTTCATATTTCAACCTATTGGGCCCGTGATCCTGTGTTTAACCTATTCATTTACACGGAATACGTATCATATAATCAAATTACATGTTTTCTTAACATTTCAATATTTTGTGACGTCCCTAGTATTATTGTTAATTTTTTTATGACTTTTCTCTAACAAAACTCTCCGTTATCGTAGTTAGTCAAGATTATACTGGTTGGTTCGTTAATTTCAGTAAAAAATATAGAAATTTGTGTTGGTCATAACTTTCACTAAGCTGGTTTATTAACTTAAGTAGAATTAGAGCAACTATCTCACAAAGAAGTGATTTTTTACGTAGACCTATTTCATAAATTCAGTGATAATCAACCATCGATGACATACCTAATATCTAATGATTCAGTGCTGTTATCTGTTGTGTTAAATATTTATGTCTTCTTTGAAGTTTATTAATTTTTGTCCTTTAGTTAAGAGCAAGTGGAATTTTTGGAAGATAACAGAGCAAGTGAAAAATTGGAAAAAGAATCCCTTATGTAATCCCAATAAACTACCCTAATGTCATCTGTCAGCCTGTAATAACTTAGGCATAGTCTTTATCTTATTCTACCCTCTTTGTGAGATACTTATTTATACCGTAGAAATTGTTGTCTTCTTAGCTTGTAAAAGTAGTTTAAGTGGAATGAACTTGTTACATAATATTATGCACTGGAATTCTGGTCAACTAAATTTTTTTAATAACATACACATTGTTAATGATAAAGTCCACTTTTTTATATTTGATAAAGTTAATGATAAAGTTACTACTACTCATGCCACTACTATGAGATTTTACTATCGCAGATTTAAGCATTTTGTATGGAATTCCTAAGTTACCTTCTTATCCGTCAGGGGCGCTGTACAAATTTGCCATACAACATTTTTAGCCTTTTCGTCCAATGCGCCATCCACATGCAACTATCATGCAACTCGAGAAGTCTTGGAAGCTACTCGCAAACGACTGGTAGCACGCCTAGTGTCTCGAGTTGCGTAATGGTTGCACACGGATAGTGCAGTGGGCGATAGGCCTTACAATCGCTTGCGTCTGCGCCATCGGTTGAAGTACCCGCAGTAAATCTGCCTTATATTTAAAAAAAATGCCGTTACGTCACAAACTATCTTATCTTAAAAGCTAAAATTTATATTACACAATGTCCTTTGAATTCCAGTGTATTAATTAGTAAATTTATAATTGAATGTGGCAATATTTGAGTAGACTGCACTCTATAGATACTATTTCAATATTTAGCTTAGAGACAGACACTAGCATGATGTTGTGTAGTTAGTATTCTGTTTTAAGTATCTGTACAAAATAAATTATATTCCTGTTTTGCCATGGTACCACTGATTTGTCCCATTTATATGGTGCACACATATCTATTCTCGTAGATTGCGGTTAAATGTATGCAAAAATAAAAAAATATTGTTTGACATGTATCCTTATTAATGACGCCATCTAAAGTATACGATAGACATTAAATCTGTCAGTAAAAGCTAAACTATAAATAAAAATAAACCATATAGTTTCAATTAAAAAAATTGGCGTACCTAACTCAGTCAAGCTCAAAACTACCTATAGATACTTAATTTAATTTTACTTTGCCATCAAATGAAATAAAAAATGCATAGTATGCGTAGAATTTGTTAACTGGCTTCTAAGGATTTCCAAGGACGGTTCAATGATTTAACGAATCTCTGAAGGTTACCGTGGTCTCTTGATTTCATGAGTATGAGAGTCTTCATAATACAACATGTGGTGCCATCTCTCTTACTCACTCGCATTTGTATGGAATTAAGGGACCATAGTAATCCATAAGATGTTTTTTTTTTTATGATTGTAGTCGACAAACAACTTATTAAACTCTTTCGTCAAAACATTTTTTTTTTAATTTTTATACGTGAACTCATCTTAATATAATTGACAGGTCCACCAATGGCTTCGGCTTTAGTCTCAATTGATCAACCGAGAAGACAGTACAGAGTTGGAGAGAACGTCGAAGTGACCTGTCGAAAGGCATCACGCGATACTAGCGCCACCTGGGAGAAGTATGGCACCAGGGAGTTTGTGCAAACTAGGGTAAGACTCTCGAACTTCATTCTATAACTCATATGACTCTGAAGTCGAATAAACATTCGACTCGCCGATTACGTCAAATAAATGATTGAATGAAAAAAAAAAATAATATAATCGACGAGTCATAACGAGCGAAACTCCTGATTACAAAAAATATACTGTACAATATATTCACCCGTCATACATACTTGGCTTGGCTACTGCTTGGGCACCGGCGTACAAATCACCGTTACGCCATCTATCAAAAACATCAGAAGTTGTCAATAACTTATATTTAAAAAAATAGCATATAGCTAATGGGAGAATATGAGAGTAAGTATATTTGTAGAGGAAAAAAAGTGAGAACCAGTTTAACACGTCACATAGAATCTTACTATATGACGTGTTATTTAAGTTACTTTATCGTCTGTAATCTGTTTGTGTACGTACCTAAGCAAAATAAAATAAATTCAAATTGTGTTTTCAACATGTGAACCTTCACGAAGCGCGCGTGTCGCATACTTTTACTACTTTACCTGACTTCGAGGACCACTTCTATAATTTACACTGCCTTTTAAAACTGACATTGATCTAAAAAATCATGTATCATTTCAGGAATACAACGAAGGCGTGGTGCTGGTGATCGCTGGAGTCGAAGAGTCTGACGCAGGAGTATACAGGTGCACTGGAAGAGACCGCTACGGATACACCAGTTACGAGGACTTCGATCTCAATGTCCAACCTAGTATGTAGCAGCTTTTATCTAATCAAACAATAAAGGTATTATGAAAGACCCAGGTAGACTGGCACAGAATTATAACGTACAGAACGGACACGCACACCCTCCCACCCGAAACAGATACCACACCACACCGCGCAGGTTTAGATTGTTTAGGTAATAATGTAAGGATGCCGCTTCAGCCGCCCGGCCGCTGCGACGACTATGACGCCGTTACGGTGAAAAACTAACCCTACGAGTGACACACACACATTAACGAGTTTGCGGTCACGGCCGAATCGTAGTAGTTGTAACAGGTATTGTGCTCGCCACAGTTGTATATAGTGGCCGGGGTGTGGTTTAGGTACTTGAAATAAAGAAAAATCGTCGCGTCATAATCAAGAAATGAAATAACTCTCTACAACACTAGGTAGAAGGAATGAAAAAACCTTAGCTCTGAAATGTATGTTATCATCAGAATTGTATTCCTGAATAACTGTATCTTATGTCATAATTGTATCATGGACAATGTTGAAATGATAATGACCTCTACAGGTCAACAACCTCCAAGCTACCCGATGAGCAACCAAGATGTCCACGTAGCTCACGTCGGTCAGATTGTGGACATGCCTTGCAGACACAACTTGGAACAGCCTGTATACATCGAATGGAGGAAAGAGTACTCTTCACCTCTCCCATCTTACGTGAGGCAGAATGAGGTGACTTACTTTTTTCCAATTATAAAATCTTTATTAATTTAATATTTTCCAAACGACCTCTTTATCTTACGCGGTTACGCGGCACCATTTCGCTGAGTTTTGTCGGTGGATTGTGATGAATATCCTTTGAACTTTTACCTACCTACATACTTTACTATCAATGCTGCTTTAGTTTCATGATACTATGGCAAGAATACAGCCATCTTTTTATATGTACAGCCGGGGCGATAATGGTCTACCTTCTAGAGTTCAATTTTGTTCGCCCCAACTTGCTTACCGAATTCCTTTCAAGGTTTTCACCAATTGTTAGTTCGTGGCATGAGCTTTAACCTTAAACAAAGTTCATTATTATACAGATTTCAACAAGATGTTGTCCCATTTTCTCCCCCTTTACTTTTTGAAATATTACATACTTCTGACTTCAGTAATGTTCCAGCCGACCTTATTCAATCAACTATCATTATTCAATTCTTTTTTTTTTTCAGCCTATTCTGACTCTGATGAACATAACTGAAGCGGACGCAGGAACCTACGTTTGCCGAATTAGCAACCAACGCGCGGCGGTAGAAGCTCGCTCCACTCTCAAAGTGACCGGTGTGGTGCCCAGTTTTGATGGGAATAGCTGGCTTGCTGTACCTACTATCAAGGATGCTTATAGGCAGTTCGATGTTGAAGTCGCCTTCAAACCTTTAACTGGTAAGATTTCCAAACATAAATCATAAAATGTAAGCATATCATTAGCAACCAAAGCGCGGCAGTGGAAGCTCGCTCTACTCTCAAATTGACCAGTATGGTGCCCAGTTTCGATGGGAATAGCTGGCTTGCTATACCTACAATCAAGGATGCTTATATGCAGTTCGATGTTGAAGTCGCCTCCAAACCTTTGACTGGTAAAGTTTCCAAAGAATAATCATAAAATCTAAGCATATTGTTAGCAACCAACGCACTTTAGTAAAAGCTCGTTCCACTCTCAAAATGATTTTTTTTATTTTCCAATATCTGGGATTTATAAATTCCTAAGTCTCCCTTTCATTTAGCTTTCATCCACATTCCTGTATTTTTTCGAATAAGCACTGGAATTAATACTCCTAACATACATCCATCAATAGGTTAATTATGCCAAAGGTATAGTTATAAAATACTTATGCTTACGTGTTTTTTCAGCCGATGGTACAATCCTGTACAACAATCAGAGACCAGACGGATCTGGTGACTACCTAGCCCTGCAGCTGGTGAACGGAATCCCAGTGTTCACCTTGGAAACTGGATCCTCGGTTCCTTTGGTGGTGGAAGGCGATCGGCCTTTGCAACTCAACACCTGGCATACTATTAGATTGAGCAGATTGAACAGCAAAGGTACGTATCTCAATTTTCTTCTAGTAACTGTCTTAACACGAGATTATTCCACACGAATAACAGTAGACAAAATGGGTGGGGCCACGAGTCAAAAACCAGAAAAAATATTTGGGGAACATGTCTAGCAATGCGGCCTCCACCGGGCCCTGGCGGAAGAGGCCTACAAAGTGCTGGCTAGACGTCGCAGGAACTGATATGCGTGTTGATGGCTTCACAATTAAGGAATGCCAAAGACCGGGCAAAGTGGTGGAGAGAGAGCAGAAAAGCGGACCCTGGGCTCCGAGACGAACAGCTGAGGATATGTTACATTTTACATAACATTTATGTTGTTGTGACGTTAAAATCTCATGTCACTACGTCATATGTGGAAAAATCCGCGGCCTCACCACTTACCGTTGTGACTCCACAATATGCCCCTTATAATACAAAAGTAAATAAAAAATTATGTGTTTACAGTGTCAATGTACGTGGACGAAAATGGACCCTTCGTAAGCGAGCTGCGTACGCCATGGGAAGTTTTGGACCTCTCGGACCCCATGTACGTGGGGGCTTCACCTGATTACGTCATCTTACCGTCCAATTTGAACGTTACATACGGGTAAGTTCTTTTTTAATATATTTAAGGTTATTCACTATTGATATTTACTTAACAACAGATAAGTCTCGAAGAGAAAACGTTATTGGTCACTCCGCGATTTCAGCAATCCGAAATGGATCTTGGCCTCCTCGCGAGAGAGCGCTATTCTGCCAGTGGTCAGCTCCCATCTCTGAACTGTAATCTTATACCTATAAAAAATGAATCTCTATTTCCCTTGGTTATCGCATGACGCGTGAACGGATGGACCAATTTTGCTAATTTATTTATTTATTCACAGCTACTCACTACACTTACAGTTTCCCAAGACGTATAGTGAGTTAAATAAGTACAATTAGTTGGTAATTGACAAAAAACGAATACTGCATTATGAAACAATTTAAATTTAATTATGTGCAACGAGATCGTTTGGTAGGGTCGTTAGGGTTTGATGGGTCGGCGCGTAATTCTTCCTTTTGTTGTGGTTATTATTGTTAGAAGGTTCAAACGAAAAAAAAATAAGTATGTTAAGGAAAATTTAAGAAAAGTTAACACAAGACAATATCTGGCGGGTCAGCTAGTGAACAAATAAAAATAATATGTCGTTGATAGATTCGTCGGCTGCATCAGCATGCTGGTCCTCAGCAAGAGGGACGTGAACCTGATCCCAGACAGCGTGGACTCGAGGAACGTCGGCGAGTGCGACACGTGCTCGCCGAACCTCTGTCTCAATGAAGGCGTCTGCCAGGTAACATCATCACATTGATTCATCATCATTGTATCATCATCCAAGAGTAATTAATCTAAGCATAAGAAATGGATGTCAAATATTTTTATTACTCCTAACTACTTTTAGTAGTAAGCACATTGATGCCGTAGTGGTGTCTGAATCCTGGTTCAAGTCTTGTCACCCTTCCACCTCTTATTCGTTGCCTGGATTCCAACTAATACGTAATGATCGCATTGATAGAAGGGGAGGTGGTGTTGCCATATACCTTCGTGCTCACATCCCTTTTAAAATTATTCGCACCTCTGAAACCTGTAATCCTAGTCATGAAGCCTAATATCTATTTCTTGAAATTTCACTTTCTCATTCGCGTGTTCTTCTTGGCATTTTTTATAGTCCCTCTTCTTCAATTAATTATTTCTCTTCTTTAGAAAATCTCCTAGAGGAGCTTACGCCGAGGTACGACCATACTATTATAATGGGCGACTTCAATACGTGCTTGCTTAAGAACGATCACCGCTCCAAATCTTTAGTGTCTTTAGTTGACGCCTGTAACCTATCTCTCATCCACTCCAACCAACCCACTCACTTTTACCCCAATTGTGTTCCTTCTCTTTTAGATATCATTATTGTTTCTTCTCCTGATCTTGTTGCAAATCATGGACAATGCAGCGCGGAAATGTTCTTTTATCACGATCTCCTTTATCTTTCTTTTAAACTACGTCCTCCTAAATCCAAACCCAATATCCTTTTGCAGCGTGATTTTAACTCTATTAATTTAGATAAACTCAGGGAGGATGCTAGTAACCTCGACTGGCTCGCGTTGTCTAACCTCGGTACAGTGGACGAACAGATTACCTGTTTTAATGATATGCTTTTAAAACTTTATGACACTCATGCGCCCGTTCGCCCTGTCCGTGTTAAACACCTTCCTGCCCCTTGGTTGACTGAGGATATCAAGATGTCCATCAATAAAAAGCATTCTTTAAAATCAAAATTCAAGGCTGATCCTGACCGCTATCGAGAGAGATACATTGCTGCTAGAAACTCGTGTAACAGGAAGTGTAGGGAGGCTCAGCGACGCCATGTACAAAAGTCTGTCGAAAATGGTGACCCAGCTAAGGTCTGTAAGTTTCTAAGATCCATGGGTGTTGGGAAGAATAGTCGTAACGCACCTAATAATATAGACCTTGATTCCCTTAACAGGCATTTTTCTACCTCTACAGCTTTCAGTGGCAACGATAAAAGTCAAACACTCAATCGTCTTTCTTCACTTCCCATACCCGATTATCCTAGTTTTTCATTTAGTCCAATTGCTGAGTGTGATGTTCAGGAGAGTGTGCTTTCCGTGACTTCTAATGCAGTCGGGACGGATGACGTAAGTCGGAAAATGATCCTTCCTATTGTCGATATTATCCTCAGTCCTTTAACAAGAATCCTTAACAATTCGCTTTCCCAAGGTGTTTTCCCGTCTTCATGGAAAAACGCCTACATAATTCCTTTGCCAAAGAAGGCCAATCCTGGCTGCTTCTCAGATTATCGTCCGATTTCCATCCTTCTCTTCCTTTCTAAAATTCTTGAAAGAGCAGTTCAGTTTCAGCTCAATGCCTTTCTGAATAAAAACAACATCCTCAGTCCTTTTCAGTCTGGTTTTCGAGCAGGTCACAGCACTCAAACAGCTCTCGTGAAAATTTCAGATGATATCCGTCTTGCAATGGACAGAACGGAACTTACGGTCTTATCACTATTAGATTTTAGTAACGCATTCAATACCGTCGACTTCGATGTGCTGCTGGGCCTGTTGCACTCTCTGAACATATCTCCATCAGCAGTTGGATGGTTTCACTCCTACCTACATGGACGCCAACAGAGAGTACGGATTGAGGATAACCTCTCGTCCTGGTGGTCCATGTCCTGTGGTGTTCCTCAGGGAGGCGTGCTTTCCCCTCTACTTTTCTCTCTATTCATTAACTCCATCACTTTGCAAATTCACTCTTCCTATCATCTTTATGCGGATGACCTTCAGGTTTACTGTCATACGTCCTTGAACAATCTTCCTGGTGCTATTTCTACCATAAATAATGACTTGTCTCGGATAGCGGAATGGAGTTGCTCCCATGGGCTTATTGTTAACCCTATTAAAACACAATGTATTGTCTTAGGTAGTTCTCATCTCATCTCCCGAATTGATTGGCAATCTCTTCCTCCAATCCTTTTTGACAATACTAAAATACCTTTTAGCGAAAAAGTCAAGAATTTGGGAATTATGTTTGATCGTAACATGTCTTGGGCTCCACAGATAGCCGAGGTTAGCAGAAAGATATTTGCTGCTGCTGGCTCTATTAGGAGAATAAGAATTTTTTGCTAATTGACACTAAAATCACGCTGGCACAATCATTACTCCATCCTATCCTAGACTATGCCGACTCGTGCTATCCTGATCTCACTCAGGAGCAGCTGAATAAACTTGAGCGTCTTCAAAACTTTTGTATAAGGTTCATATTTGGCTTACGTAAATATGATCACATCTCCGCTTTTCGCATGAAACTCAAGTGGCTACCTATCAGACTACGTCGTGATTTACATATCCTTTCCCTTCTATACTCAATTCTATTTAATCCTTTTACACCTATGTATCTAAAAGAATGTTTTAAATTCCTTAGTGAGATCAATAATCGCAACGTGCGTAGCGCTAATTCTCTTCATCTGGCAATCCCTGAACACGCTTCTCGTTTTTAGGCAAAGTCCTTCACGGTTAAGGCTATTCGTCTCTGGAATGCACTCCCGGTAGATATTCGTAAAGCACAAACCATCGCCTCCTTCAAAGATTTAGTTAAGTCTCACTACCTTTAAGGTAGGTTTTTAAGTTTACCTAGATTCAATAAGCTTGTCTCTTTCTTTTTTTTTTATGTCACTACTGTCCTACTCGTTTTATGTATTTTATTTATTTAAGTAGTTTATTTAGGTTTATATATACAAAATATTTATGTAAGTTTATTATCTGTTTTGTTGTAGATAACATCTTGCTTTCTGCACCGCTCGCTCAAGTTTTTTTTTATTGTCTGCTCCTTTCTACCATAAGGTTGGCTGGAAGAGATTGCATTAGCGATAAGTCCGCCTTTGTACTCATTTCTCTTAATGTTAATTGGTTTCAATGATGTATCTTTTCTTAAATGTATGTAAATGGTGCAATAAAGTGTTCATTCATTCATTCATTCATTCATGAAATCGGCCCTAAGTCGAAGACAGATAAACTAGGAGGAGCTCGACGCGAAGACCCGCAGTATACGCAGCGAATGAGCATGTCAAGCAACGCTGAAACGTGACCCGTATTGGATTGGTCGCCATTAAGCGGTATTTTCTATCTCCTTCGTGCTTCGGAAGGCACATTAGGCCGTTGGTCTCGGTTGTGATTGATACATGGCAGTCGTTAGGCTGTGTGAGATGCCTTTAGTCAGCTTTAAAAAAACTGACAGTGTTGGTCATTAAAACACTCGGGTTACGTTCCTGTTGGTCTAGTTTTCCAGCAAAAATGGTTTCGGAGGTCAGATGGCAGTCGCTTTATCGTTATAACCAGTTCCGCTAAATCTAGGACCATGACAGTGTATCCTCGGCTCCGCCTTTTAAGATAAGGAACTCTAAAAAGCAGATTCAGTTCTATAATTATTCCTTTACGACACAGGAGGCTCGAAACGAACGGGGCTACGTATGCCTTTGCGCCCCAGGCTTCGCTGGCCTGAACTGCAACCGCACGGGCGAGGCGTGCCGGCCCGGCATTTGTGGACCAGGAAAATGTACTGACACCGCTGATGGATACAGCTGCGCTTGTCCTGTCTCTTATACTGGGAAGAAGTAAGTCATTTGAATAAGAGATAATAAAAAAAGAAGTGAGTTAATAAAGGTTAGCTGGCCTGAACTACAAATGCACGGGCGACGGGACCTTCCAGCATTCTTCCGGCATTTGTAGAGTTTACAAAATGTACTGCCATCTCGGATTGATACCCTACAAAGCTGCGCCAGTCACATTAACTTCCTATTGCGTACCTCTCTTCGCCAAGCGAAAACACAAATTGTCAAAATGTATAAGAAAATCTTTCAGAAAAAGTTGAATAACAAGAAAAATAAATAAAAATATTTTTTTTAAAGCAGATCGAGGACAAATATGGACAAATCCAAAAAAAAGATATAGGTAAAAAATACGTCCGAGAAAATATTTACAAAATTATTATGAAAAAATAAGCATAGTGAAGTTATAGCTCGAACAGTTAAGACAATTGGGTTTTCTACTAAATTTATTTTTATCATTCATATGAAACATTTCACTATCTGAAACATTACCAGAAACTGAAAAAGGAATTTTTTTTTTAAAACCGTTCATAAATAAGCAAGTTATAAGCCTTTGAAGATCGGTGGAAGGGCAAACCGTCAAAAAATAAGAAAAGGATGCACTGTGTGTGCAGTGACGTCACTGCCACTTGATTTCGTGCGTACAAAAGAGCTGGCAAGACGTCTTAAAAAAACTTTATAATCCTATTACTGCCTTAATTAACAACCAATTTTGTTTTTAATTTCAGAATCGGTTACTTTTTAGTGTATATATTGTTTCGTATGCAAATATTGCCTAAGTATGAATACAGTCAAGTAGCCTATGATGACGAAAAATTAGATTTACCCAAATATTATTTCAATGTAGTAATGAGAAGATAGTAATCAATTCAACAATTTTTCCAGCTGCGACATGAAACAATACATCGAATACCCAGCGTTTACCGGCAGTGCTTACCTTGCCATCAAAGTGCCCACCACATCCCGAGTACTGAGGGTAGCGATGAACGTCAAGGCCACAGCTCCAGTCTCCGATGGCATCATCATGTACTGGGCGGAGTCGGCGAAGGGAACAGGAGGATTCACGGCTTTGACTGTCAGGAATGGAAGGTTGGAGTTCACGTATGACATTGGAGATGGTGAGTGTATTTGGAGTTCAAATTTTTCTGTGAAACTGAAGATATTTTTTAATGAGTGTTACGGCAGTGGATACAAATTATTTATGCCATTTCTTAATTTTTCACCCTTTTTGGTGAGACTAAATGTTTTTATACTGAGTTTTACAGTAATGATACAAATCCTTCATGGCCATTCTTCATATTTCTTCCTTCTGTCTTAAAGTATAATTTCGTCGAGACGTTGTCGAACCTAAAAGTTAAGTCGGTAGTCAATTGAAAAAAAATCAGGCTAAGAGTAGTATCTTCTACTAGCCGACTAGTGACTTCATCTTGGTCGTCCTCTTTCTTGTCTTTACTATATCTTACCTTCCATAAAGCCATCGTGTTACGTTGAATGTTCCCATATTCGCTAACGTTACGCCTTATTTAATTTAAAAAAATTACACTCTCTTGCCAAGTTCCTTTTTGTGTTTTCGTAGTTTCCTTAGTAGTCCGGTCAATCTAGACATTCGAAGGTACATAAATTCGCATCAAGCTGAAAATTGGTAGAATTGTTAAAAATGTGATTATAAATAAAACTTAAAAGTTCCCCATCATTTCCGTATATGGAAAAAGTTTTACTCGAGGTCAAAGGTCAAAAAAATGAGTTTTTCGCGATTTTCAGCGAAACGGTAAGTCTCATCATAAAAATATATTAGACAAAAATTGTAGGTCATCATATTATCTCTCAAAAATGTATCAGTGCTTTCTTTTCTACGAACCACCCTTTCTGGGATATAACGATTCAAAAAGTTGTTCAAGTTGTTATGGGCATAATATGCACACGTTTCTACGCCACCTATGTGTATACTTAGAGCGTTTTTTTTAACGTGGTTTCCCCAGTAGGCCTACTCCACGGGTCAGTTGTGATCCTGTTTAATTTAAAACTATTGCAAAATTACGGAAATTCGTAAATATTGTAAAAGATAAAAAGCGATGTAAATAAATGGCGTTGACAGTAAAGAGGTTATACACGTGCGTTCACTACAACGTGTCGCTCAAGACTAACGGTATTTCATTTATTATAGCAGGTGTAAGACCCTAGCCACGCACACAATAGAACAAGAAACAGATGTTGTCCTCGAAGTTACACTGGCGTATGAAGTAAGGGACTGGGTTTCATTTGACCTGATATTCTTATAGTTATGTATATTTTATATTTTAAGTATAAGTTACAATCACCGATAGAAAAATATTTCAACATATATAACAACTCTAGATAAGAGATGTATATACGTGGCGCACTCATGCATATTATGCCCATAACAACTTGAACAACTTTTTGAATCGTTATATCCCAGAAAGGGTGGCTCGTAGAAAAAAAAGCACTGATACATTTTTGATAGATAATATGATGACCTACAATTTTTGTCAAATATATTTTTATGATGAGACTTACCGTTTCACTGAAAATCGCGAAAAACTCATTTTTTTTACCTTTGACCTCGAGTAAAATTTTTTCCATACACGGGAATGATGGGGAACTTTTAAGTTTTATTTATAATCACATTTTTAACAATTCTACCAATTTTCAGCTTGATGCGAATTTATGTACCTTCGCTCTCATTTTTATGTTTAAATTGACGGGACTATAGTTTAACTTCCGTCAAATAACATCATAATCTACTCTATAGGCACTTTTATATCGAATCTTCACGAAGGGAACATTTTGCCTGAAATTTGTTAACAATATTTCGTCTATATCTGTATAATTTTCTCACAGGTAACCCAGTAGTGATCACAGCCAACAGGACCCTTCAACCTAACGAATGGACCGACGTCCGCATCGCCAGAGTGGGTACAGTCATCTCGCTGACTGTCAACCAAGTTCACACCTACGAGGACAGACTTTCTTCTCCTACAACTGTAAGTAAAAATATTTGCTTAAATAAACCATTCAAATCATCTTCAGGCGGATGAGAACATCCGCGTAAGACCAGCGTCGAGGCTCAGGCCTCGACTTGTGCTGAGCGGAGACCTTTTTGGTACTACCCATTTTTTATATTACTTTACCTTTAATTTTTAAGTATTTAAATTCAAATTCTTAATTTGCAATAGAAGGGTATGATACAGATGTTTAAATTACATAATAACGAACTTGCCTATCTAACCGTTGAAAACAGTATGCAAATTTTTTGATTGAAGATAATATCTACTTACTACATACATAATTCCAAATGTAATGTCATGAATTAATACGTTTCTATTTTTATATAATGTCAATGGAAAACAAAACAAACACATATTACAGTCACACAATCGTTTTCTACTCCGCTGCCAGGTATTTATGTTTAGTAGTACCAAGTAAAAATTTTTTCTTTCTTTCTTCTTTATGTTTCATCATCGTCGTCATTCAGGCGGATCGAAAATCTACGTCTAGGTATTCTAAGACAGCTCGCAGTGGCTTTTTTTAGATTGTGTTGTTCTATTATGCCATCTTGTAAACGGCTTATTCTCTATTTCTTCTATTCTGTCTTTGGAACCATTTATTGTTGTGCATTAGTTTCTTAACAAAAGTATATAACAAACGAATTGATTTTAAAGTATTCGATTTCTTGAAAAATATGTAAGTCAAAATCACTTTAGCGCTCCATACAAAATATTAAGTACGATTAAATATCAAACATTATTTGTCTTTTTTTTCGTCATCTTTAAACATAACCTCTATGTTCCTCTCTTTCTCAATCATCAATTTTTGTTTATTCTAGGAGCTAACCCTAGACACGCCGATGTTTGTCGGGGGTGTGGATGACTCCATAGTGCTAAACAGCAATCTTGGAGTGACGGAAGGTTTCAACGGATGCATCAAAGATGTGAGTTCTTTCTTTCTCTATTATTATTATGTCTGAAATTTGAGTACCAGAATTCCAAAACAGAATGTTTTGTTTTATCTGTTCAAAAATTTATTGAAATCCTGTGGAAGGAGAAAAGGATGCGCTAGCATTAAAGTTTTTTAAAAAGAAAAGTGGGAGCGTATTGAGGATGTCTTGCTTGCTAAATCTTTCTTCATGAAAATAAATGCTAATGACATCTCAAGACAACTGCTTATTTTTATTTAGCTTTCGGTGTTCAACGACCCTGTGAACATCATCAACTCCTCGATCCAGTCGGCGAACATCAAGGAATGCAGCACTTATGACAGAGGAGACATCCCTGAGGTCAGTATTTTATTGAGAATATTTTTAGCTATATATATTTTTCCGCCTTCTAAATTAACCCAATATATGATTATGTTGATTTTTTGGTGCAATAAAGTCTTTAAAATAATTATTGCATGTTTCTTCAGATTGAAAGCGTATGCTCCCAATGCCGCAACGGAGGTGCTTGTGAGCCCGACTCCTTAGTCTGTTCCTGCCCTCCCGGCTTCTCAGGCACCTATTGCGAAAATAGAGCTTCGGAAAACTTCGCGCGAGTCCCCCGTTCCCCCTGCGCAGACTCCCCCTGCAGAAACGGGGGAACCTGTAAAGGAGATCTCAATACAAGAATGAAGTACGCATGCGATTGCCCACTTGGATTTTCTGGAGCTAATTGTCAGATGCGTAAGTTTTTTTTTAGGATTTTTATACTCTAGTTGGTATGGCGAAAACCGAGCTTCAGAAAACATCGCGCAAATCCCCCGTTCCCTCTGCGCAGACTCCCCTTGCAGAAATGGGGGAACCAGCAAAGGAGACCACAATAAAAGGATCAAGTATGCCTGCGATTGTCCAACTGGATTGCCTGGATCTAATTGTCAGAAAGGGAAATTTTTTTGCCTACTCTTTCATCATAGCACTTTCCCAGTGGCGTATTCAAATGGTGGTTTCGCAGCCTAGGGCAAGATTGTTATACATCAGTAAGTATGGCGAAAACCGAGTCTCATAAAAATCCGCGCGAGTCCTCCGTTCCCCCTGCGCAGACTCCCTTTGCAGAAACGGGGGAACCTGTAAAGGAAAACTCAGTACAAAGGTGAAGTACACTTGCGATTGCCCACTAGGATTTTCTGGAGCTAATTGTCAGATGCGTAAATTTAATCCTCAAATCGTCACATAAACGCCATCGACAAACTTGACTCAATGTCAGACGGCCATATTTGTTTACATTATTGTTTTTTTTCCATTGAGACAAGACCATAAATTACATTTACCTACAGCAACAGTCAGCAATACACTACTCATCAGCAACATTTGTTCTCCAGCTCTCCAACTTCTCCAAAGCGTGGCCTTCAACGGCAACGGTTACATAGAACTACCGGCGGCTCTCATCAGCTACGAGAACTTGTACCTGGACCCGGCGGTCATTGCCCTCGCCATGCACACCACAGCTGACGGAGTGTTGCTGTTCCAAAGACAAGCCTTGGCACCAGCTGGTTATGGAGATTTCGTCTTATTGAGAGGTATGTATTTCTACAATTTGGTGCAATAAAGAGTTATTTATTTATTTTTATTTTATTTTATGTTCTTCACTAGCAAATTTTTCATATATCAAAAGACCCAAGGTCAGATGCTGAAAGCAGATTCCCGCAAGTCGCGCGGGATTCGCGTCATTTTGAATAGAGCTTAGCTTCATCATCATATCGACTGGGTTACGATCAATCAACCATATGTACATTGTGTTAGAGTTTTTCGGAACCGGCTTCTTCTGACCTGGAATCTTTTGAATTATGAAAAAACGAATTAATTTAAATGGGGATTTAACCTATAGGTATACATGTTTTTTTTTAAAATACTATCATAATATATTTCTAGACTTTTATAATTTTAACAAGTAACGTCAGAATTGCTTATGCATCTGTTTCCAGAATGCGAATTAAAAATACTTGATTTTATAAACGCATCAACTAGGTGGACGTTAAATACATACATTTTTTTGTTTTTTTCAGTCGAAAAAGGCTTCGTAGTAATGGAGTGGGACATGGGCGGCGGTACCTCATCGTTGACCATCAACGACATATACGTTGCCGACGGCGAAAGACATTCGGTAAGTAAAGCATCTCTTTTAGCTTTTAAAATAATTGAATGAATGAATATGATATGATTCATTCATTCATTTATTAAAATAATAGTTTTTTTTTATTTCAGGCTTTGTTCCATAAATGTTAGTAACTAAACTATGAAATCGGTGAAATCGAGGATTTTCGTTAGATATACGTTACAAAAATAGGGCCCCTGGTGATATATGATACTTCTTCTTCCGTGTCAGTGGTACTAAATTACGCTAATTTGTGTTTTTCGCAAAGTGTTAAAAAATAAGCGTGTGCGGTGTGTGTTGGGAAGTGATATAATGTTCGATTTATGTGATTTTCTTGCTTGTTGCCAAAAGTTCCTGGAAATCGCTAAGTTAGTTTGTTAGACTTTCTTGAGTTTATTGTACGACTTTATTGTGTAATTTTTACTTGTTACTGGCTAAATACGAAAGTAAAAGCCAAATATATATATATATAAGACGCTACGCTACAGCCGAGTCAGAGACCACAGCCAAAACAGCCCGCGTACATGTTGCAGGGCAGCTGGGGCAAAGCCCATCTTCAGACAAGATATAATAGGTTTGCAGTATCTGCAAACCTATTTTTATCTGGTTGTCTAATCATTTTTCTAAAGTTTCATATTAGACAGTGACATGGCAGTCAATACTACATCATTATGATGTGTGACAGCTGTGGGCTGGGCCTAGTCAAACAGTTCCTAAATCTACGGGTTGCAGTGGGCAGTGACCAAAATTATTCTATATATAGAAATGAAATTAACATAGTAGATACTTGCCAATGTTTATTATGATGTAGAAATGTAACAAACTTTACAATATTTGACTAATAAATTTAAAAATAAAATACAGAGCAATGTAAGCTTATCTAGCAAATTGGTAGTAAAGTTTTGGCTAGTGATTTTACTAACATGAAATTCAATAACTTTCTTCCCTTCAGATAATTGCGAAGATCCTCCCCGAGGGTGAAGTGAGTCTGTCAGTCGACTCCTTGACCAGAACAGCCGCGACCGACTCGCTGCAGAAGACCATGAATGCTGACTCCAACATTTATGTTGGTAAGTGAAAAGTGGCGCTATAAATTGTTTATTTTCAATAAGGATATAAATATCACTACTGACGTCAATTTACTTAAATTTAGTTTACTATCATTTCTAAAGCACATGTGCTTGCAAGTGGAGAAGAATCGCTGCCACAAACTCCACTGCAACATTTTCTTCAAAATGTTTATCATTCTTTCGTCACAGTCACGTCAAGTCCTTTAGCTAGCGAGTGGGGCAAATTCCATTATAAAATAAATACATTAATTCCACAAACAGTAAACAGACGTTAGCACTTAGGAAAATACAGAAACGCTTTAGACAGCGATAACACGATTGTTTAAAAAAAACCAAAGAATAGAGAGCTGTGTGTATATTAAAAAAAAATATTATGAGGCTGGCCACTGATAAAAAAAATATACAGAAAAAAAAATTACAATAAATTGTTCGGCGCCAAATATTCTGTTTTTTTGCTTGTCATTTTTTTTGTTAATTCATGATTATAAGATCAATAAAAAATTGATCTGTATATTTTGTAAAAGTGTTAACAGTGAAAATAATATACCTATAGTCCCCGTCACGAGAGGATATAAATTATGTAAACAAATGCTCAGGGGTTAGCAACAGTTGAATGAAAGAAAGAATTAGTATTTTTGTGACATGTATTAGAATTTAAATTTAAGAATTGTATTAGATGATTCTGATGTTAAAAATTAAAAGGGAAACAGAAAAATTTGGAATATTGGCAGTGGCATGCTCCTCTGTGCTTCTGAAGAAACGTTAAGCCGTTGGTTCCGGTTGTTATTGTTAGATGGCAGTAGTTAGGCTGTGAGCAGCCTGAAAAAATCTGACAGTGTTGGCCACTAACACATCCTGAAAAAAGGGTTACGGAGGACAGACGGCAGTCGCTCCATTGTAAGAACCAGTGCTGCCAAATCTAGGACCATGACTTACAGCGCACCCTAGGCTCCGATGCGTAAGCTGAGGATGAAACAAAGGAGGAAACCAAAACTTTTTCTTTTTCAGGTGGTATCCCAGAGAGCCTGAACGTGAACAGGTATCCAGGTCTAGCGGGCTGCATCGAACAGGTCGAGCTGATGAACGGTGCACGAGGCATCCGGCTCGGAGAGGTTGCTGTGGCTGCAAGAAACACGCAAATTTGTAAAGAGTGAGTATCATCTCTCTCTCTCTCTCTCTCTCTCTCTCTCTCTCTCTCTCTCATTTTAGGACTTTTATTTATTTAACCTTTATTGAACTTTATATAACAAAGTACAAAATGTGGAGCTGTCATACCTTAGGACCAAATAAAGAAGGAAATAAAGGGAGGTGCCATAAAATAAAAAATAGTAACTAGTAAAAGTGTCAAGGAGGTCGGTCAGACGGCAGTTCCTTCATTGTAATAACCGGTGCGCCAAATCTAGGACCATGACTTACAGCGTACTCTAGGGTCCAAAGCGTCTGGGGATGCAACTAGGAAAAACACGCTTAAAAGTGGTTATTTCAGAACCCGAGGTTAATATTAAATATTCTGGTAAAAATTTAGACACGTTTTAATGGAGCTAAATTAGCATGACTTGGGATGAAACCGGGTTAGAATAACGCTTTAATGGTACCTGGATTTATAAAAAAAAAACAAAATTGCAGTGATAATCCTACTCTCTCAGTCACAGGGAGAGGTGACTGACAGCCGCAGAGAGTAGTTAAAACTGTTAAAGCAAATTCTTCATTAGAGGGGTGATTAAAATTTACGCTCATTAGTGTAGATTAACATGCAACTTAAATTCTCTCTCTAAGTGATAAGTTTTAATTTGAGTTTGAAAAATTTGCTTATGTACATTAACAACTCTGAATGCAGCTGTAGACTAATTCCAGTCGTACCAAGACCACCACACGTTGAACACCAAATAACAAGTCTTACTTATGTGGTACTTAACCCTAGAAGCCTAATCTATTTCAGAGATACACAAAGCCTTATCATACGTTTCGAAGGCGTACTCGTACATATATCGATTGTAGCTACAGCCAAAAATATTCATACATTTGTCCAAATTTCGAAAGGATATTGTAAGGTAGGAATATTAACTTAAAATAAACACAGATTCATCAAAGAAATCAATATTCACAGATTTTCTATTACAACTAAAGTAACATGTATGTCATTGTATGTCTAATTTTAAACAAAAAAACAACATTTTAGAACATAACGAAAATATCTTACTTTTCTTTAAATCAATTGTGATTTTTTTCATTAATCACTTATACTTAAGATAATCTTTAGGAATAATCATACTTTTAAAGACTAAGATACATTTAAGGACAGGTTCATATCAACCTTAAAATCGTTTTAAAGTTACACAAAGCCTAACCATAAGTCTCGCAGGCGTACAATACCGCCATGACTAAAAATGGCGGCATTTACCGTGGCGTCACCAGCGCCGTCGGCAAGCTCTCCTCGGCCACTGAGTTAGTTAATCGAAATTAAATAATTAAAAATATAGAGGAAATATTCGATTCCGTGTACGCCTCTCAAGAAGTGATTAGGCTTCTAGTTTAAGGAAAAAAAACAATGAATTCACCTTAAAGCAGACACGGAGCTCCAAAAACTAAACACATATAGAGTTTTAGCCAAAAAAATGCTAGAATTATCAAATTTACTTATACCTACTAAGGCTTGTTTACTAACATGTCATTTCTCCAACTAATTTTCACGCTGCCTGGACACCAGTTCCATGTTCCCTGACGTGTATCCCTACTTCGAAGATGTGGAGGTGTTCGAATCCCCCCCACGATCCCACTT
The DNA here is from genome assembly GCA_947363495.1 of Euzophera pinguis. Lineage (NCBI taxonomy): Eukaryota > Metazoa > Arthropoda > Insecta > Lepidoptera > Pyralidae > Euzophera > Euzophera pinguis. The sequence continues at coordinate 18,556,425 of OX376154.1, forward strand.
TAATTCCAATTCCCGTCCCGGATTCAAACATAGTATATTAATATGTCTCGTCCTAATACCGTCCTTCCTCAATTTATTAGTATTCTTATGCTTGAATGTTATATTCCTTTTCAATATATTGAATGTCTACTTTGTCGTGGATGTACGGTACGTATTGTTATTATAGCAATCCATAGATATAAATAAATGTAGAAGCGCCATATGCGGGGTAGATAAGCCTTTCGAAGCATAAATAAATAAATATGGCTTAATCTTGGCACACGATACAGAAGTATCGTGTTCATCTTATTTCTGTGCTGAATTTATAAGACAACGCGACAAAAAAAAATTCAGGTACATATTTGATTTAACGTATTGCTATATATTTTCTAGCATTTTTTCTTTAATTCATCCATTTTTAAAAATATTTAAAATGTGGTTAATTGTTTTTCGTTGCAATTAAAAACAATGAGATGTTTTTGTTGGGTTGTTCATTTCTATCATAAAAAATATAATCACGAGTCAATGGTTAATGCATTATATACATATTCTCGCGCGCGCCGCGGAGACCAATTATTAGTCTTAGTCTTTATGTAATAGGTAACTATTATGTAGGCATTCAAGCATTTGAACCATGATACTAAGTGGTTACCGTAACCTATTGATACAGTCATGCAACACTTGATTTAAATTTTATAGGTATCGCCGCCATAATTTTAAAGTGTTGCGATGGTGTTACGAGTATTGATTAAGTTCATTGTATTGTAAAAAGACCAATCTGACTACAACAAGTAAAAGTAGCTTTATAATGGCATCTTCCGGAAATCATGAAGGATGTTTTTATAGTATTGAAGATTTTTTTGAGTATAAATAGATAGTTGAGTATAAATGTGTTGACAAGTTATTTTAGATGGATTTCTGTTTTTATTAATTAAGTATTGTACAATGTGGCATTGAATACTTGACGTTTTTAATGATAATGACATAATTTTGAATTTCATTTAAACTATTTTAACATTTAATTATTTTTTTATCTGGAATGAATTTTGTGTATTTTAATTGATATAATTTGTAGATTAATTATTAGAGCTATTCATTTACTATACGCCTGAATAGGTAGAATTTGGTGAACTAATATATTTGTTTATTGACTGTCTGATCTCTGTTAATCCTCAAATTGATGCAATAAAATGTGTTTTATCTTTATCTTATCTGACATGTGAAAAATACAAATGTAAATATCATGGAGCAATTACAAAGAGGAGATGCCGTTTGAAATGGCGCAGTGATGTGATCATTGGCGCCTCGCCGACACAAAGGCGGAAACTGTCATTGCTCGTGCTCCATGGTTGGAGCCACGACCGAAACCAAGCACCCCGCACGTCTGCCTTCCGCCCCGTGTAGCGTCACAAATACTTTCTTACAAAACTCTTATTACGGCATCTCCTCTTTGTAATTGCTCCATGGTAGATATCGAGGATGTGTGAATGTTATCCACTTACTACTACAATTTCTTGACAACGGCTTCAATTTTCCTCTCATGTGATTCTTATTAATACCAATACACTCTATCAATTTATGAAATTTAATTTTGACAATGTAATTATGCAAAGTGCATTTGTAAAGTTGTTCGTACAAACGTTTTCATATAAAAACTAATGTTTGACATTTTCTGTTTCAGATAAGCAGCGTGCTCTACGTTCGTTATAATATAGTATAAGCCAATTCTACAATCATTCTATACTATGTCAATGATTGGTATTTTCCTAGTTCCACACTTGAAAGTCAATTGATTAAATTCAATTATAATTTTTCATATAAAAATTAAACTAAATTAGTAATATTGTTTGTTGCGCCGAAACCATCGATTTGTTATATTTACTTATTGGATTTTATTGAAATAAAATGTTGTACTTTTAATATTAGGAATTTTCTTCAGGACAATACGGCTAGCTTAGTATAGTTAAATGGAGAAGGAATTAGATATTAACGCTTGTATACTGGTTCTACCATATGTTGAGGCGGTCGGCCATTGAAGCCTTAGAAAAAGTCGCTCGCAAGAGTCGGTTGGTGCCATAAATTTAAATATATTAAGTAGTTAGGTAAATATTTTCTAATTAACCTTTCCAATTCTCTACGAAAATGTTACTTTTTCGCACCAATTTCGAGTCAATTCGTGAAATGTGCCAAACTTTGCTGATTAATTTTTACGCACTGCCATTTGTTTTTATTCATTAAATACCTAATTAGGTCGTAAACTGTTGCTTTATATACGTCAACGAAATAATTTGTACTTAGATTTATTTGCCCAGTTCAACAAATGCATTTAATTTATTTATATATTGTTTATCTATTGATTATATGTTATAGTGGAACAAAATACTACGTGCATTCAATGTATAATATGTTATATCTTGGCTAAGAAGTATATTAATGTAATAAATGGTATCTCTCAAAGTACTGATTATGTGTGTTGAAATTTTCTGTGACTATTTTACGAACCTGCCTATATGATAGTCTATTCATGTAATGCTAAGTGATTAAATATATAATTAACAATAAGGAAAATCATGACTATATAACTCGGAGTTTTATTTTTGTCTGCCTCTCCTACCCTACAACAAAACTTGAACTCATGATATTCGTAAAATAAATCTATAGGCTATAATTCATAGTTTGCCTTTTAAGCACTTTGTCTGTCTGTCTACTCGCGATAAACTTAAAAACTACTTTCACTAACGGCCTATTACTTCAAGCATAATAGGAAATAATCCATTAGTGCTAAATAGCATATGGAATTTAATATATTTTCTATTTTCTATAATCTTTATCAATATTATAAATGCGAAAGTCTTTCAGTCTGTCTGTTACGCTTTCACGGCCAAACCGCTGAACGGATTTTGGTGAAATTTGGTATGAATATAGTTGAAGACCCGGGGTCAAACATAGGCTACTTTTTGACGCAGGCGGAGCTGCGGGAAACAGCTAGTCTTCTATAACTACATCCATACTTCCATACTAATATTATAAATGCGAAAGTCTGTCTGTCTTTCAGTCTGTCTGTTACGCTTTCTCGGCCAAACCGCTGAACGGATTTTGATGAAATTTGGTATGAATGTAGTTGAAGACCCGGGATCCAACATAGACTACTTTATGACGCAGGCGGAGCTGCGGGAAAAAGCTAGTCTACTATAACTAACTAAAGATTAATTAACTAAAGATTGATTTTCAGATGATTCTGTCATTCGGAAGGCATGTAAAGCCCATAGATTTAATTACATAGGTACTTAAGGGTCAGCGAGTAATTGAATTATTGCATTGATCTAATTACTAATTAGTTGTCAACATTAATTGATAATTAATACAAGCAAGCACTAAACCTTTACTAAAGAGACCGCCACCTATGTTAATAGATAATGTATGTGTGCATGTAGTCGTAATATTAATTATGTCGATTCCTTTGTTAATAGTGATTATCATACCACTCCACTGTTCCCTGTTCAGCGCAACCTCCTGCCAGTCGGCTCTTTGTCAGGCTTCCAGGTTCTTCACGACTTCGTCTCTCCAGCGGTACCTGGAACGACCGACCGGTCCCTTTCCACTTGATCGTCCCGTATACGGTCTTTTGGCAGCTCCTTCTCCCATCCTCTCCATGTATCCCAGTCACCGCAGCTATATCATAAAAATCGAACACCTGTTCAATCAGACAATCTGGTGATTTAAGCCTGCAAATTCCTAACCAAACTGGAAACAACTAAACAAACTATGCTTCCGGTGGGAATAGAACCCACCATCCCGAGATCGAAGACGAACACCTTAACCACTGGACCATGAAAGCTGTCGTTATTTATACTGACTGAAATTTCTGTAATCGTTTCTAAAAATTAGTATTATGAGACGTCATGTGAAAATGTCGATGTCGACCGAGAGACCATTTGCATGATCACATCTCGCACGTTAAGTGTAGAGATATGTCACTAATGACTGAGAATACGGACGCGAGATTTTCAATGTCTACTGAAAATTTCTCGAAAAATATATGGGATGTCTTGTCTATCCGCGTGTACGTTAAGTGTAATATTACTAATCGAAATGAAACAAAATTAGGTGTAACTTACCTTTATTCTACTTAACAGTACCAATAAAAAAAATAAAGTACCTCTCTTGATACGGAGAAAATAAGTGAGCCGCGGACCTGATGTCAAGGATGGCGGGTGTATTTCTATTTTTGACAGAAATATTAACTGTCTATGTAAGAATCTACCCCCATACAACTCTACCTAGCTAGTACCTTACAGTTTCACAAGTAGAACTGAAATCCAGGCAAAGGCTATAGAGTAATTTTGAAAATAAAATTCGCAACATTGAACTCCTGACAAATTAACCCAGATAGACAGACCGACCCATATATGGGACTTGTAAAATAAAAAATTCTACCTACATTACTTGATGATTTAAATGTAAGTTACATACATTTTTAGAAACATTATTAATTGCCAGTTGATGAAATGTACAAATAACTTTGTGGATCGTATAGTTTTTCCACTTTTTTGTCAAGTAAATAAATTTGAATTGTCAATTGTAAAACATGTCTTCAAATAGGTCAGCTTAGGTAAGATGCTAACAAATATTTTTTAATCTTATATTAAAAATAAAAACAACAAAACATAACCAATTAATATTGCAAACAAAGTTTTAATAATTTTGTTTTCTGCATCTTTTATATCATCATTAATTTCTTAATCCCATATATGTGTCCGTCGGCACAAGATGGCACAACCTTAGTACTTTAATTTAAAAAAAATATATCTGGTTGATGTAATTTCAACAAATATCATTACATTGCCTTTTAATCAAAACATAGTATATTGTAATGAATGTGGTCCAATATTTAACATTTAATCCACCAAATTACCCTAGCGTCTTACTGTGGAAGGTTCTGGAGAAGAGCGTAATATTTCCAAAATTTGATTATCTACTAGGTTCTAACTTACAGGGGCTACATTCCAATACAATAAACTGCAATAAAAAGTTACTCAAATTAAAAAAATCATGTTTTTTTTTGCATGATGTGTATCATGAACTCCCATACTAAAAATATTTTTAAATTACTAAAAGATTTTTTTTTAAATTAAAGTCAACAATTTTGCTTTAAATCGTAGATTAAACCTATTTTCATTGATAGCAAATGTTGTACTAATATTTTATTGATTCATTCAAAATGTTTTATAGAAAAAGTGAAACGGAGCGCTAGTGCCGACCGACCCATATATGGGATGTCATTTTTCAGCTTTTCCAGAAATGTAATTTTTTTTTTTACTATTTTTTCTACGGTACTAGGGACATAACACAACAAATATAAAAAAATGTTGATGATGTTGATGTTGGTGATGCAAAAAAAAAAGCTTCAGGCTTATCTGGGTTAATAATAGCAAAAAATTGTTATGAAATGGAATTGTTTACTAATCAGTAAAAAAAATACCCGTTCATAAAAATAAGTCTGGACAAATACCTTAACTGGAAACCTGAGTTGCAAGCAGTTGTAAGCAGCATCATTAGTGCATGTTGTGCTCTTAGCTTTACAAAATCGATTAATCGATTATCCGGCAACGGCAACACTACCCTACTAGGTACCAACTACCCAAAGGCCACATTTAGAATGTTAGTGGGCGTAAAGGTGGAAAATGGAATCAAAATAGTGATAGGTTACTTTTTTTTTTTTTTTTTTTTTTTGAATCACCTACAATTTTAGCTCCTGTGAGCTTTAAAATTTACAGCGGGACAGTTTGAGGCGAGGGCTGTTAACCCTCAGCCTTTTCGGCAAATGCGCAAGGGGCTCCCAGTTGGGACGAACCTCGGCCATGGGCTTTGCCTTTATCAAGCGAGCGATGCAAACTCGCGAGCGGTAGCAAACGCTCAATGCCATAAGGGCCGACACTATTGTGCCTGAAGGGCCTACTAAGAACCTATCGGTGGCGTGAAGCGCCCTGGTACATTTTGGTACCTGGAAAACGAGCTACTGGGGGCCTACCATGAACTTTTTGTAAACCATCCAAGTTCCAGGCAGTTCAATATCCAGCCTGCTAAAGAACGGATTAAATCCGTACCATCACCTCTAAAAATCCTTCTTGCTGCTGGCTGGAAATTCCGAGTAGGTGGATGGATTTTAGTCTCTGGCTTGTTTATAATCATTCAATTCCTTCATTCAAAATCCAAACAGTGTTACCATTTGTGGAAGAAATGTGCCATTTGGAAGATTTAGCACTTTTTAGGCCCAGAAAATTGGGCTACTTTTATTATTGAGGAATTAAATTATGCTAATAAGTTTGCGATATGTCGTAAAGGTACGCGCACATTATGACGGGCCGCAGCGGGGCGGAGCGGGCCGCATCGCAGCCCAAAATGCGTAATTAGCAGATTGGTGACGGGACGGGCCGCAGCGCATTGACGGATTTTGAGATTTTATACCAAAATCCGTTTAGAGGTTTGACCGTGAAAGCGTAACAGACATTTCTAATAAAAGCACTGATTTTTGTAACTTTTCGATTGCGCTTAAGACTAGAACCTTTTATAACATGTGCCAAAGTTAAGCTTCGCCATATTACGTTAAGACTCGAGAGACTTAATTAGCCGGCACATAGCACTTCCATTTACTATTCTTATTTTTGTGCCTCACTTATCCCGCGCATGTCTTGTATGTTGAGGTTTGTAACTTTGGTGTTTTGTAATTTTTAGATAGGTAAGTATTATGTTAAGATATTTTGAAGTAATTTTTTCTAAATTTAGGGGGTTTGATTGAGTTCGATTGGACCATTTTCGTTTTATCTGTATATATTTTAATGTTACGTGTTCTATTGCTTCTTGCACGAAATCACATAAAATATTTTGTATGTACGTACAAATATTATGTATGTACATAAATATCTATTTAGGTATGCACCTAAATAGATATTTATGTACATACATACAAATGATGAATTAAATGCGGCCAGCATTTTGGGCACGTTGATATATAGTTATAGATGGTATTAGTAAATTTTTTTTCTTAATCAAAAATGTATTTTTTAACATTAACTATACATAAAATAAATCTTTTATCAATCAATCATGAATGATGATTTATAAATTACGAACAATTATTGTCAATCAAATAAATTTCTCAAAACAAAAGAAATATTAATTACTTTACTATTTCTAGTATTTTTTTGGAGTTGGCAGAATTACCAATTTTGAACTGGTCACCCAGAACCTCAAATCTAACCTTGAAGCAAATCAACAATCAATATTTTTGTTAAAAAATATGAAATAAAATATAATATAATCTATTGAAGATGCTGTAGTTCACATGGGTAATTGGCAATGTCCTAAATTTTGCTTTGAGCTGACGGCGCTAATTATATGAACTTGCCAGTAAGTTCAACTTTTGTTTATATTTCAAGTGCAAAATGTATTATGATTTTACTGTTACCATCGTCTACGGGTATGAATATACCACTACCTATCTTTCCGATATAACCATTTCACAAATATAATAATATCAAGTTAAATGAATATAAAGCAAATCTCATCACCCTAATAGTGTTCTGTTGTGTCTAGGTTAAAAACAGTACTTAATTGTCATAATAATCATTATTCATCATGGTGAAACAATTGAATTTTCAAAACTTAAATAATTATTTACTGTTTTCATTTATCTTTCAGAACTTGGAGCAAACAGACCTTGCATTGTCTCACTGCATTCCTAGCTTCCAGTGATGGTACCATGCTACCCGTGGGGCCCATATGGATAATTTCTGAAGATATTACTATTTAATCCAGTTATCAACAAAACTGCAGATGTAGTTTACATACCAGAACAGCCGCAGATACTTGATTATAGGAAGTGGGTGAAGGAGATATATGAAAGAAAAGTGCTCAATAAAAACTAGCATTAAAGTCTGTCAAGTACAGTGAATGAATCAAAGAAGTTTAATAATTTTATTTTGTGAATTGTATGTGATTGAAAAATAATATTTCAGTGAGCATGCTGCTTACTGTTATAATCTGTATGATCATGAATTTATAGAATAGGCATTGCTAGCCACTGGTTATGACAGGGTGGGAATGAAGTGAATATTGTCTGCTTTCATTTTTAGTTGGCATTGAACCATCCGTCTAGTTTATATGTCAAAATATAGTTATTTAAATTTTTGAATGTGTGAGGATCTATTTAAGGTCTCATGTTTTTTTAGAAAATTAATATGTTAGTCACTAGTGTTAAAACAATAAAACAAATCTAAATCATATTTTCAAATGGTTTTATTCATTATTCAATTAAAATAACTATTTTCAATACATTTATTTTACTTTCATGTAAGTACACATAATTGAACATACACAATAAAAATTTAAGCATGGACAGTCTAATCACATTTTTGAATTTCCTCTCATCATTTGAATTACTCTTCTTGTTCGGCATTCAAAATTGTTGCATTGAAGAACCTGAAAAAGAGATGATTGTTACTTACATTTAAACACCTTGTTAGTCATGTTTCTTTGACAAATCAAATTTATTTACTGCATAATATATGCCATTATAATAACATATTGATTGCCAATAACCCAACAGAACAGTTGATTTATCTTTAGTTTCGTTGAGTCATTGGTGATCAATTTGTTGAGATTCAAAAATACTAATGTAATAATCTACACTAATATTGTAAAGAAAGAGAGAAATTGCTCATGGGTTGGTGAAACCACGGCTAGTTTATACATAATATAAAAATACTGTGGGTGTTCATTAATCTGCTCATGTGTAAAGTATGGCTGGTATTAACCGTAAAAAGATATATCAGTCAGTTTGTGAAGTTACAATATCCATACCTACATTCTGTTCTTAGTTACCTTGTAGCAACTTGTTTCTTTACTTGTTGCAAAGCAAATTGTTCCGTAACCAACTCCACATAGTCCAAATAAAATGGGTCCTTTTGTATCTTATTTCTGAGTCTCATATACGGGTTGGCAGTATTATTTTGATTTTCCCCTTCCAAGTAGGATGTAGATAAATTTCATACTCATCGTCAGTCATCACTGCCCATCTGTAAACAATTATGGAGATTTAAGTAAGTCTTAATTAAGTCCCTACTTTTGATTTATTTGTTTTGTAAGTACAAACGATAAGTAGTTCATTTACTATCTAGTACCCCTATTTAGTTTGTGTTATTACCCCTTAACATTTATATAAAAGCGTAGAACAAACAAAAGCCGACTTACCGTATAAACATTAATTGTAATGTAAGTACAAAACAAAAATATCATTATTCGATATCGTAAGTTGTATTAATTTCTTGAATAACGTCGATTTTACTACTTAATTTGAGCGAATTTATAACTTGGAGAGATAATTAATTGAAAATATAACCCAAAAATCCCAACATCACGGAACAATATTGTGAAATTCTATGCAGTTTTGCAGAATCGGAGTTAAAAAGCTAGCTTTTAAAAATCGCTTAGATGACATTTGCGACGTTCCAGCAAAACTGCATCGCTGTCAAAATGGTACGTCATGGTACGAATTCCCATACAAAATGAATAGTGGATCGTAAAGTTGGCTCGCTGGCAAGTGGCTGGAAGTTGGATAGAAATTGCCCTGCTTTAAGATGGTGATAGTACAAAATAAGCCAGCGAGGCAGATTAGGTCCTGCTATAAGAGTTCATGGTAAGGCCCCTGTTCCTACTACGTCGTACTCGCCGGCGAGTACGGTTGTATGTACCTATTGAAAATCCCGGACTCCGGCGAGTCTGGAGATTTTCAAGGGGTTTGTTGGCCACCGTGATGGGGTCGTCTGGGTCAGAGAGAACATTCCTCGGGCGTCTGTGCCGCAGGGGGGCATCTCTGATCGGGCTGTAGTCTGCTGCCTGCACAACTAACGGATTGGGATGGGAAGGGCACCTCTCAAATTAACGTTGTGACGTTTCTTTGATGAAGCGCTTCATGGACGGAAGTTCTAGGTCTCTATGTAGGTCACGAGTGCGCAGTCCCGGGGGTGATCCCGTGGCTCTGCGTGTGAACCTATTCTGAATTAATTGAAGCCTATTTAGGAGGGATGGGGCCGCGTGTGCGAAAATCACGCTGGCGTAAGTCATGACAGGTCTGATGCTTAGCTTGTAGAGAGTCAGCTTATTAGTTGCATCGCCTACTTATAGGTATGGATTTTCGCCCACTCCCTCGGTCGGCTTGTATGGTCTGCGTGGGAAGAGAAGCAGCTAGTAAGTACATCCACGTTTTTACTTTTCTCCCAGACCAGCATTAAAGAAATGAGATGCCATAGACAGGCAGACAAAATTGAAGTCAAACTTATAACATCCCACTTTTGGAGTCGGGTGTAAAAAAAATTTTAAAATTTATCTAGACGTCCAACTCACTTATCGGTTGCGGCGTGACTGACGCGGGTACGCCGCGAGTACTCCGAATGCGGCGTAGTTTTAGTTGCCGTATTTACTGATGATACATAACCAATTATTAATTTAAGGGTAAAGATTTTGTAGCTCAAAAAAGAGCTATTCGGACAATGGTCCGTATACTAACATGGGAATCGTGTAAGCAATACTATAAAAAGCTTGAAATTTGAACTGTCCCTTGCTTAAAAATATTTGTACTTCTCACAGATTTAATCAAAGTTAGAGGTATATACGAAACAGATGAACAAATGTTGCGATGAGAAGGTACGAGACGAAAAGATTTGAATAGAGTAATAACGCCGATTCTTAATGTTATAACACATTTTCCAAGAAATCAAACTGTATTACTTTTTAATAAGTTACCCAATGACCTTAAACTAGTTAAAGAGCTCCCGATTTTTAAAGAAAGATTAAAGCAGTTATTGTTAGCGAAATGCTGTTATGAAGTTGACGATTTTAAGTTTATATGACTTGTAATATTGACATTTTATTCAATAGAGAATTGGACATTTATATATATGTAATGTAATTGTACTGTACTGCTTAAAATTGATTAATCTAATTCGCATACAATGTAAATTGTTTAATAAATAAATTGAATTGAATTGAAATTATTAGGTTGGGGAAAAAGTCTTTTCGCATAAAGTATGTATGAACTTGTAATAAAATACTATTTGTATCTGGCTGGTTTTGGTATCATTATAAGTTTAAATTTAAAAGAAGATAATTCCAAATTCAAATTAGTTAAATGTGTGATTTTCATTTGTTTTTCATACTGTCAAGATGAGTGAATCTAATGAAAAAAATTCGATACAATTTGAAATTTTACTATAAAAAAATTGCTAAATTACTCGCACAAATTTGGTTTAAGCGTTTTCAATCCGGAAATTTTGATGTCAAAGATGCAAGTCGCTCTGGTCGCCCTATTACGGATAAAATGGATGCCATTTTTGAAAAAGTGGAGCAAGATCGGCATATCAGTAGTTACGACGTAGAATTGACCACAAAACAGTTTTGGCGAATGTAAAAAAACTGGGTACACAAAAAAGCTTTATATTTGGGTACCTCACGAGCTTACTGAAAGTTTCTTTCAGTAAGCTCATGAGGTACCTAATGAACCGTTTACTCATTTGTGATTCTTTATTACGACGTAATGAATTCGAGTCATTTTTGAAGAAGCTGATAACTGGTGATGACAAGTGGATCACGTACGACAAGAACGTGCGAAAAAGGTCGTCAAAGAGGCCGGTCAGGCTTCACAGACTGTGGCGAAACCCGGTTTGGTGACGCTGTGTGTGTGGTGGGATTGGAACGGCATTATTCATTATGAGCAGTTACCACCAGGCAGGACCATCGATTCTGAACTCTACTTCGAACAACTGATGAGATTAAAGCAAGAAGTTGAAAGAAAGCGGCCGGAATTAATCAGTAGAAAGGGTGTGGTTTTTATCACAATAACGCTAGACCTCACACATCTTTAGCCACTCAGCAAAAATTGAGAGAGTTTGGCTGGGAGGTGTTAATGCCGTATAGTCCTGACCTTGCACCTTCAGTATTCCACCTGTTTTGGTCTCTTCAGAATTCTTTAGGCAGTGTCAGGTTAACATAACGAGAGACTGCCAAAACCCTCAAAATTTCTATAGCAATGGGATCATGTACCTACAAGATGGCAAAAAGTAATCGAACAAAATGGCACCTACATACTTTAGTTAAATATAAATAAATTATATTAAAAAATGTTTTGAATTTTAATAAAAATGCGAAGAAACTTTTTCCTCAACCTATTATTACAACTGCAATAAAATTGCTATTTGAAAGTTGGCAGGCGTCTATTCGCTACGCTATGGTAACACGGTAGGCCAAATGCGTTCTAAAAAGTAGATATAAAAACTCGCATGGAATTGAATAAAATTAAATCAATGATTTTTGAATAACTTCGTCGTGTCTCCATGTTCGGCTGCCGAAATTTGAATTCAAGTAAGAAGAGGTTCTACGATTTTCTGTGTTTTATACTTTACGTTTTACGATTTTCTGTATAAAAATATGTACAAAACTGCATTAAAAATATTTATTTTCCTTATACTTTTTTAAATTATTTAAGAAATAAAAATTCAAGCAACTGTATTTTCATCAAAAAAAAACACGCTGAATCCTAGTAACTTAAAAACAAGCAAGTGGAAGCATGTGCACGATTAAAATGTGTTAAAAGTTTTGTTTCACATTAAATATATTTGCTTTAATAAAACTATAAAACAGATAAAAAGAAAACTTTACACGAAAATAAAAATTAATGTATTAAACATTTCTTAAATAACATTTGTTTATTTTGTAGTAAGCATTTAGTCGATCGCCAAATAAGTTATAGCAGTATACCAGAGCTTTGCTCGCCATTATACGTATTGCACTTACGTAGTATTTGATATATAATAATTGTTATTTTTTACTGTAATGTGTATTATAGTAATCAAATAAAGAATTTATTCATTCATTTCGAATATGTCCCAATGGCAAACAATTCATTTCAAAAATTCAAATAAGTGAAAATGAGAAAATATTTTTGAAAAAATAGTGAGTTGAAATTTGATAAGTACATACACACTACATGTTTATTTTTATTGTTTCGCAGACAATACAATAAAGTAGACATATACTGACTGACTGTACAAAATTAACCCATCAATTGACATAAAACATTTCGGTCCCGTTTTGAGTAAAAAAAATAAATGGTCACGTCAATTATACGATTTATATAACGTATAGACATAATGTTATAACATCCTAGCTAACATCTCTATGGGTATATAGGACTCGTATTCTCTACAAAGTCATAAAATACGCCTAAATAGTCCCGGCGACTGCTTATCTCTGAAATGCTGTTTGACGCTATGTCTATCAGCCTAAGTTCATACACTACGTAAACATACATAAAACATACACAAATACTGTTTCATTTTAATAAATATATATATATATATATATATATATATATATATATATATATATACATATACCTACATAAATACCAATGATGAAGTCAAGTCACATTGAGAAGTTTTCATTAACTGAGCGAGTTCAAAATGTGCGCACGTAGTTACCCGCTTTTTAAATAAAAATTTGTAAGGACTTTCCTTAATATCAGCAGGCAAAGCATTCCAAAGTCGAGTAGATTGTAAAGTGAAGGAATTAGATAAAACTAGTGCGAAATAAAGGAGCACTTACAGGTCCGCGGCTCATTTTTCGTATTTTCTCCGTATTTAAGAGAGGTACTTTATTTTTCTTTATTGGTACTGTTAAGTAGATTAAAGGTAGGTTACACCTATGTTTGTTTCATTTCGATTCGTAATAATAACACCGCGATTCTGATGCACACGTCTATCGTCTATCTATCTGCTATTTCTAAACAAACCTTAGTGGTTTTGTGAAATGCATCTTATGTTAATTTGTTTATATCAATTTTTGGAAAATGTTAAATAAATAAATAATCCGACATATTTTTCGAGATTTCTGTTAATGTACTTTCTCTGAAGCCGCGAGAATCAGCCCTCAGGCCATGTGTCCTGAATGCTAATGGCAACTAAGAAAAACTTTTAACAATTCAACAAGTCTGAAGATAGGCGAAGCCGCCGGGCTCAAAGAGTCCTAATATTAAAAACCATACAATTTCAAGCATGAATGCATGCACCAATCATGAATCAATTAGTTTTTGCACATAGAATGGCTATTGATAGTGACTTCCTTGAACATAATCTTAAATTTCATAATGACGAAATTTGTACGTACAGATACAAACCATCAAGCCTTTTATTACTTTTGTACAAATACCTATCTTTGTTAAAACAATAAAACTAATTAAATTAACTGTTTCAGGTGTTAATATTTTATGTAATTGTAGTAATATTATCAAATTCATTAGCATTAAACCCTTTACCAAAAGATAAACCGGCTAAGGAGACAACTATGAAAAAATTGGTACATTTACTATCTAAACTGGCACGCTCAAATTTACATTCACAGAGAAGATTGAACGAAGACTCCTTGAATAAAGCAAGAGGGATATTGAATTTGTTGAAGAAAAACGTTGGCGATGATGATATGAAAAAAGCTTTGAGAGAAGGGGATAATACTAATGGTGCTGTGGCTGAAGCTCCTGTAAGGAATTCACAAGAGCATGCCCAAGTGGTTGAGAAGGAACTGTCTTCTGCGTTACATGAGAAATCTTCAGCACTTTTGGATAAGCCTTATGTGGAGAAGAAGGGTATTAATGATTTTCTCGTGATGAAAGATAATTTCACTGACCCGTTTGTGACTGTTGTGCCGAATGCAATCTACTACGATATTGAAAAGAAATGCGTCAACTGGCTGGATAATTGTAGCCTTGATGGCATTAGGGCAAAATTATTCCAAGTTATACGTTCGCCATATAAATGATGAATGAATTCAATTAAGAGTTTAATTATTCTTCGTTTTAGCGTTTTCCCAGTTGTGTCCTTAATTTACGCTTCAGAGCGTACTGTTTTAATCAGGGTTCTTAATTATGCAGTTTTGAATATCAGAATAAAGCGACTGTCATCTGACTTACCCTTTCTACAGAAACGTGATCCGACGTGTGATAGTGGCCATCATCATCGTCATTATCAATAGAAGCTTCTCTAACATTATTTAGAAATTAACTCTTCCCTTCGTCCGAGCGTGTTTTCCCAGTTGCGTCCCAGCCTAGGGTACTCTGTAAGTCATAGTCCTAGATTTGGCGGCACTGGTTATTAAAATGGAGTGACTGCCGTTAAGTGCAGTTCAGACAACTCCGTAACCCTTTTTACAGGGACTTATTAATTCATTCTTAAAAGTAGGTTTTTAACCTAACTGACAGGAGTTGTTTATTGAAAAGATTCTCACTGATTATCCTTATCTGTAGATCTCCTTGTAGATTTCCTATTGGTTCATAAACTGATATTGTGACATTAATTCGTCAATTGGGTGTCAACAGGGAGATCCTTTAGGCCCAGCCAAATTAGGCTCCGAAATTTCATTAACTCTTACCTGACTCTCCCCTTTCTTCTTTTTTGCGAGTCGAAATGGCTATATACCTGGTACTTAAATAATGGCACCGTCGGTGGAAACGTATCGATAGTAACATCCGAAACTCATAGTTTATGTACTCGATTTGAAGGTATTGTGTAGTTTGAAACGAAATTTCTCAAAGTGCCATTATTCGTAAGTTATTCTGTTAAAAATCAAGATGAAATTATTCCTGTTTTTCTCAGACTAGCTCCAGGGATAAAGTAGATAAAACCTTTTTCATGATATTACCCCCCTTTTCAATGTGCCTGTCGAGATCTATGATGAACAAATTCTAAAATTCAACAATGCTTCTGAACAATTATAAAAAATAAATGCTCTACTTATATCGAACTATATAGCTCTCGACAAAATAAAATTATTAAATCAAGGAGTACATGAGCCGAGTTTCGTAAAAATCATTTAACGGAACGGAACATACATTTTACGATCGAAAAGCCAAATTGTCGAGATGGAGACGCTTCGGTCGCTCGATCAAAAAATGTTTCTGTTTTCAATTTCTGGTACTTACCTAAACGTGTACATGGTCGATAGACAATGTAACTGATTACTGATGAGTAGAATACAACAGGAGCGCGCGATATCTGTTCCGAGACGCAGTGTCAAAAGTACAGATTGCGTTGATGGTGGCCGACCCTCGTTGATGATGGCACCAAATGAAGCAGAGAAGAATCCCCTGATTGATCGAGAGATTCCGAAAATCCCTGACATCAAGGCGCACAGTTTTGATTATATGTAACTTACTCGTACATGTACCTACCTACAAATGTATTACCTACAAATGACGTTCCTTTTTCAATGATCTCAACTCAAACCTCTACAAAACAAGATTAAATTTTTCGATTGAAGTACAAAACACGGCCAAGTGCGAGTAGATCTCGTGTAACAAGAGTTTTATTTTACAGTCAAAAGACACCGCAGTTTTGAATATATGGTATGAATTTCAACTTGATACCTTCATGCAGTTCTTCATGGACTCTCGGTCAAGGATGCCGAAGACAGGTGAAGTATAGACGTAAAGGTAAAAAGGGGGTAATGGGCCCCGAAGCAAATAAAAAACTGAGGATGCAACCGGATAAACGCCAAAATGAAGAAGAAGACCTTCGTGAATGAAATATATATTCTTAACGAACAGACTGTCTGTTCGACAGACAGCCAAATTTTCGGCTTTCAAAATCCTTCAGCTGCGTAGAAACCATATATATTTGTTTCTTAACAAAGAAATGTTTATTGTTACCCCTACAAATGAACTGTGTTTTTCCTTCCCATGCAATGTTTTTACGAAACGTTAGCCCGCACGTCATTCAGTAGCATTCGTTATACGTAAGTAATTATTTTATGGCATGCCTTTTAAAAAGCTGTTCTTTAAACGTGCACTTTTCCGAAGATACCCCATACCCATGTTCCGTTCACTGATATTTAATTAATTATTTCATGTTCACACTGTAATACATTGGAAACTTAACATTAGGAAAATTGGGTACCTATATAGTGATCTTTTTACATTTGTATAATTACATATTCAAATAAGCGTCTTTTTCTTCATTCTTACGTTTAACCGGTTGCAGCTTCAGCTGACTACTTTATTTACATATTCTAAAAGCACGAATAAGTAAAGTCAAACCTATTCATCAAGATTATTATTCGTGTAGGTTACATTGTCAATCGACCATGTAAACCCTGTTGCCAGAGTTGTTCGGAACCGCCTCTCGGCCTCTGACGTGGTTTCTTTTAAGACCACCTAATGGCAGCCCGGATCAACGGCTTGCGTGCTTCGGCATTCGGCTTAAACGACTTAAATCTTTATTATCAGGTAATTCAAGCCTGCAATGTACTTTTTTTTAACATAGGGAAAATGCATTCAAGCACAAAGTGTGGGACTCCCAGGCCTACCAGAGCGCACTGGACTACCCACTAAAACCCCTACGGCATTTCCGCACCGGCTTTTGAGGACGCCATGGGGTCGCGTTAGCATTCTACCACGACGCCCTCCAGCCATGGCCTTTCAGCCCCGACTATTGGCCTTTCGGCCACCCCCCCCCAAACCAGACAGTGGCACATAAATGGACCACGCCCGTCCCCCAGACGCACATCCATTCGCCGTCTCATTATAGATGGCGGTGGAGTGGTCTGTTGGCAGAAATTGGCCGACAGTCAACAAGACCCCGACCACCGGGGAGGTATTAACTGTCACCCAGGGTGCACCGTCCCAAATCCCTTGTCAGCCCGTCCTCTCACAGGATCCTTGGGATCAAGTGAGAATGCAAAGCTATCAAAGAACCGGGCACTCGAGGAGGTTCTCTACCCTGCACGCCAAGCCTGCAATGTCCTAACCTGAAAACAACTTAATAAAGTATGCCTCCCGTGGGAATCGAACCCTCGGGTCGAAGGCGAACGCCTTAACCACTAGATCACGGAGGCAGTCAAACCTATAAATAAATAATAAATAAAAATCATTTATTGTCCTGTTTCTTAATAGCAAAAGATTACAATAGTGCTGTTTAAAAATTTGTCCATCATTCTGCCACCCACCATCAACTAGGCGTATACAAGTCTGTATCTCGATGGAGAGGAGCATCACGAAGTAGAAACTATTTTATGGTACATACATTGTACTGATACAGTATAAACTCTTCTTAAACAAGAAAGAAACAGTTGGTTAAGTGAGATTACTTAAAGAGTAGGTACGATAATTCCCAAACTAGCAAATAAGCTGGTAAAGCTATTATAAGCTGTACAATTTGGGAATTCGAGCAATATACTCGTAGTAACCTAATTATAAAGTGCATGCAAAAAATTATGATTAAAAACTAAGTAAGTTACTGCTAAAATGAAGTGTCTCTTGATCAAGTAAATTTACATCAGTTATTATCATAAGAATTAGTTGTGTAGTGATTAGTGGAAGTTATTATTGTTATTTTTATTTTGCGTTCGTGCTGTGTTCTAAAAAATTTATAGTATAAATATTATAAAGTGGATTGACTTATGTGGGTGGTGTGCGTTTGTATATGAGAATATGAAGCAGTTTATTTAAATGAGTGTATGTTGTGTAAATTACCATAAATGATGTGTATGTGTGTCATAATTTTGTAAAGACTGCGTAAGGATAGTTTTAAGTTTTACTTTTATGGCAAAAAATTTTCAGTTTTTGAATAATCTAGAGATTTCAACCATTTCTGCATTTTATCTTTGGTGTTGTATTTCGAACAGGGGTAGATTGTTAAAATTGTATTAATTTTATTGTAAAGGATGCAAGCTAAGTACCCTTAACTGACGTGCAGCAAGAGCATATTAAAAACAAACAGTGAATAACCCCCTTATTCATAAAAAATACGAATGTTCGTTAAACCTACATTATCTGAATTATGCTTAGTCCCTTTCCGTCTTATCTATTTTTGATGTGAAAGAACGAGACGAAACATAAATTAGAAACAAATTCTTAAATTGCTCGTAAATTTATAAAACAAACAAAAATCAACAAAATATACTCGTAAATGGCAAATGGTTACATCATAAACATGTATCATTTGAAATAAATACATATTCCTCATAAAGCAATTTATTGTCGTCCAGCAATTTGAAAAATTACCAGACCAAAAAATCGAATAATGCTCCGAAATTCATCTATCCTCCAGGCATAACTTCCAGTTAGCAGGAATCCGTACTTTTTGTGTATATCTAGAGAATTTAAAATAAAAAATAAAATACTTAATTTCCCCGAGTTGAGCCGTATGCGTCGGACAAAATTAAATTTGTTACTAAATGAAAACCCAAGGATTTACAGTTACAATAATTACTAACACGGCTTTATTGCAACTTTTTATAGCCATACTGTGTCCCACTGCTGGGCAAAAGTCTCCCATCCATTTTTCCACCTACGGCTACTTCCTTCCATTTCCCATCGAACACTCTTATTTAGAGGAATAAAGATTTTAAAAGTTATTTATTATATACTATTATACTATTTTTCGTCCAATTTTGGCACCATACAAAACCCGAAAAAGATTTGAGAAAATTAGCAAAACGGATCTCTAAACAAAAAATTATACCTACTTATTTTACCTTTAAATATTGCTCAGAATAATAATTATTTTTTGAAAAATTCAAACTACGTACCTATTCTGTACTAAAAACCGAAAATGTACTAAAAAAGAATATAACATTCTTCTTTCAACGTATAAATTTTAACTAAGACAAAAAATGGCGTTTGAAAAATTCAGCCATTTATCAAAATCGGTTAAGCCGTTTTTGGCACCAAGGGAACAAAGTGACAGACATACTTATGCTTCCATAGATACAGGTCTTTTTTGACTTCGCCGAAATCGGAAAATATAATAATATCTCACTGCTTTTATTGTTGAAGAATAAAAAAAAAACTTTTATTTGTTACCTAGTATTACGTAATTGTTGCTAGGACTAATAATAGACTGTCGCCCGGGCCTAGAGTTTACCTGGAATGCATTTCATGTGTCCTTGAGCTGCATAAGGCAGGGTGGCAGGGAACAACTAGGGCTGTTAGGGCTCGAACATCATTCACAAGAGTACGAACAGTAGTCTGTCTAGGTGTGCTCTCCAAGGAGCGACCAATAGAAATCGCGCATAATTTTACACTTCGTCGTTCGTTCCCGCTCGTTTATCCAAAATCTGTAAGTATTGTAAATTTTCTTTTTTTAAATATAAGTTCTCGCGTGTGATTTCACGTATTCGTGTTGCGAAATATTTTATAGACAAATTTAATTTTTAATTGAATAGTATGTAAATTTAATAATGCCAATTTCATGATATTTTAAATATTGTCGACAATTTATTCCGCTTATTATCGATTTTCGGTAACATAAATATGTCGGGAATTTTCCACTTTTCTTTTAAAAATTGATCGCAATAATTATTTTCGACAAATTAACTTGATTTATTTAGTGGTTTTATTAAAGATTAAGTAGCTACTCGTATTTTATAAGTTCTTTACTATGAACCAGGACTTCTAAGAAGCTCGTGCAATCTGAAAAACGCTAAAATAAATGAATGAATGAACTAAAAGATAGAGTTTTTGGTTATTTATTTATGTACCTAATAATATTTTGTATTTTGTCTCATTATTACCTGATAGTGACTACCATATTGCTCTAAATCGGAGTAATTAACTTTTTTCCAAACTTTAAATGAATTGATGTGTTTTGTTTTCACAATCGTGATTAACTTTATCGATGAACTCTGGTGTTTGAGAAGTGAAAGCGTTTGAAACGTTTAGTGCATAGATAACTAAAAACGCGATAAAATAGTTAACTGTGTTCGTAAATTACACGAGTATACTTTAAAGAATTTAAAACGTTTGTTTAGATTAAAGAATACTTTAGGTAGAGTCATCGAACAATCTTATTTAAGTCGCTTTGTGTTCGAAACCGAAACTATTTTAATTTTCATAATTACCAGTATATATGGTAATTACCAATTGTTGTAGAAAATATGAAATGTAAATAAAGGTGTTAAAATGTTAAATATCTATAGACGAGTCCTCTCGCCACTCGGAAATTTAATTTAATATTATTCAGTTATCAATAAAAACTTAAGGAAATCATTCGACTCACCGAATTTGGGTGGGTCATTTATTTCGAAAATAGGGCTCTAGGGCTTCTAAAGTTTGAGTCATCGACACGACGAAGACTCACAACGAAATTTAATTATTTAACTAATAAAATCTGTTAGATGATTTTGAGCAGTATAGCGAATGAATATATATATTAATTATGAATGAATGTTCAACCAAATACATCAATGAATCTAATTTCTAAAAACAGAAATATCTACGAGGACTTTGAAACAAATTTTAAGAAAAATTAAGAGGTTTGCATTAAAATTATTTAATCAAAATATGAGACTTGTGTATGTTTGTTAAACTTGTGAAAAGTGATCCTAACATGTTTTGTGACTTGTTCAGTAATTTTTTGCGTGAGAGAAATACACAGAAGGATAGATTTTTTATAGCAAGTTACAACAAATGATTACTGTATGCCATTTATGACCAGAGATATCAGGTACTATGCTGGTTTGTATTACCAGTTTATGCCTCTCTTTTATATTAGAGTACTACTTCTAGATATTTCATTTTCTACTATTAAACAGCGGTTAAATTAGGACAGCCAATAAAATGTAAGGATAAGTATATTCCCACTTTGTTCTTACATGCCATTCCAATAAGCGATCAATCAATCAATCAAATTATTATTTGCTTATAATGTAGGTATAACATATCTTGTTAAATAAAAATATAATATTCCCATATACATTTTACCGATAAAGGTATGCAAATTCTTAAACAAATATATTACAATTTAAGTATTATTAATTTATCAACTGAATTATTCTAAATAGTAATTACAAATTAATTATCCTAAAGTATACTCATGTTAGTTATTAAATAATTATGTCCAAATTAAAATTGTCATTTACAGTAGGTATATAATAACATTTTTCAGTCAGGAATTTCCTGAGACATTCTTTAAATTCATTTACATGAAGACTTCGTATCGCAATGCGATTATTGCGAGTATTGCGATTGACCAATTATTTTAAATGTCCAATGTTAAAATGTCTTCCATTATCATTGGATTGGCGAAGTTAATAAAATATACTCATTTCTAAGCCATTAAAGAATATTATATTAGTCTGTGGGTTTAAAAAATATGAGAGGGAAGTTAAAATACTGTGTAATCTACCACGTTCATTTCATACCGGACATGGTATATTATATTTTTATACAATTTCTTTTTTGTGTGTATCGCCGACGTCACTGTTACTGGATTTTTGTTCTTGTCATACCATAGATTTGTATTTACGACATCATACTGAATGCACTAATACAAAATATACAAAAAATCTATTCTAGACAACTTCTGGGCGAATTGCAGACTATAAACACGTTTCAGTTTATGCTGTTTAAACAAAAAAGTTTGCTTTAAAATACCTGAGATTTTTTTAAGATTTTTAATTTCGAACCGCCATATTTTTTAAACATTTTGAAAAACTAGCTCGGCAAAAAAATTATATGTATCTAATTACCGAACCTGCTCACAAAATTTCAAATGCGACCTGTAGGCGAGAACAGACAGAAAGACAAACAAAATTCGGCCAGTCGAAACTGAGACGCTTCGCTCGCTCGGTCAATAAAAGTCAATGGCAAACTCTTAAAGTAACCGCCATCCACCCCCTGCTTCTCCCACGGGCTCTACGTGGGCCAGAAATCTTTTTATTTACGCCGAAGACTGAAAAATTGTTTACCGGGATTTACCTGCGTCTAAACTATTTTTGGAAAATTCTTCCGTTCACATTCTTCGATTAGGTTTAGGTTTCGTTCGTAATTGCAAATCATGCCTATCCTTCTTATGTACAATTTTTTTACTCTAAAAATGCTACGAAACAAAATGCCTAAAATGTATTTTCGCCTTTTGAGGTTCTCTGCCTCGAATTCAACAACACCGGCCTTTGACCTGGTAACCTTGAAGGTAGGACGGATTTATTGGATAATAGTAAGATTAAAAATAAAATAAATACAAATGAAAGGATACAAAACAAAAAAAAAATATTTAACTGATTTTCATTAATATGTGATGATCTGGGCTTTATTAATTTAATCAATGTTCATTTATTTATCTATATTTTTTATATATAACCAAAATTAACATTTTTTTACAATTTTATGCAACCCAAAAACCACCTAGGTTTATCCTCGCAATCTTTTTTAAAGTACATAAAAGAAAAAGCTTAACAGAGCGTACCCTGCGCTAGCAGGAGCTGCGGAGCCCTATTTTGAAATGTAAGAGTCATATGTCGAATGAAAATCGGTCGAGTAACCGATTCTGACATTCGATATCAAACGAGAGTCACGACATCATTTTTTTTTATAACGAGCACTCTTCATCTTCACAGCGCATGCTGAACATGCAATTATGAAACATGCCAGCACGAAAAAAAAATTTCCTCGGTGGATCAGAAGTTTTTTAATTTTACTTATTTCATGACAAAATACTTTGGAAACTTAATTATCAACATAGTTAGAAACTGTAAATGAAAAGAAATATATAATTTTCTCTTTATAAAAACATTCGATAAAATTCCGATAAGTCGGTCCAATACTTCTTGAATTTTGCGCTTAATAACACATTGACTGAACCAATTCATAGATTCTTCGAGAGATTTACAGCTCATTTAATATATTGAACAAATATAAAGCCTTATTTATATATAAGTTATTTGTATATATTTATTTTATATGCAATTTTTGTGTATGTTTTTTTTTTTCAACTATATCTGTTGCAGTACCCACCCTAAACTTAACTGTTTCTCTTTCACCTCGTAAGGGTTGACTGGAAGAGATTGCCTAGCAATAAGTCCGCTTTTGCTTATTTTATTTTTAGGTGTTTATAATAGTAAAACTATATTTGTTACAGAAACAATATAAATATGTGGGCAATAAAGATATATTGTATTGTATTTAGACAATATTAACGAGTTGCACACTGTCCGAATTGACACTTTAATTTTAATATGTTTTGACCGATAATTCGGATACCATCAAAATATCATTGAAGCTGTTTAGTATAGTCAGATACAAAAGTTTTAATTAAGTGTATGAAATACAAGGATTACAAAAAAACGTCATTGTCGACAATCTTTTCATAGACGTATCGATAAATATTATTACACACACAACTGCGAATTTCTTGTTATGGTAAAAAGAAACTTAAAAATCTAATTTTTATTACATTATTAATATCGTCGAAAATGGCAAAAAAAAAAACATTTCATTTCTTTCAAAACTTTCAATTCGTTCTGTAAAGTCATTGAGAAATAAACGTTTAGATGTTATTTGTGTAAAATACATGTAATCAAGGGTCAGCCTCAAAAATACTATCTGAAAATGTATGTGTGTTTTTCATATTATTTAACAATCAAAAAACACAATGAATCTTCATAGTTTTGTCATGCATGTCTGTCCAGCTCAATCAATCAATCGCAAGTTTTGTTTAGAAGGAAAGTGTCCGTATTTTACTGAAAAACTCAGGGGTCGTTTGAAAGATAACACCTAACGTTTCAAACACTTTACAGCGTTCATAGTCGCAGGCAGACTGAGATAAAATACATGTATTTTACATGTCATTTTCAACGTTAATTGAGTATTAAATATTATTTTTTTTGTCTTTGCAGATCATTTGCCTGTTTCGGATTTGCTGCTGTTTCGGGTCTCAAGTGATATTTCTGGTAAGTTTCTTGACTTTGAAACACCTTAGTGTTTCAAAAAATATAAAATCTTTAAAATTAATTGTTATCGACACCGCCGTTGGGGTTGCCTCCAAATTATCTCTTCATAGTCATCGCGTCTCTTTTTTCGTCACGTTTTAAACGATTACATTGGAATATAAAATTATTAATTATTTCATTATAAGATAGAAAGTCGTTTTTTTTGCTTAAGGGTGTCATAAACTTGCTGTCAAACTACTCGTAGTTAGTATATACTAGGATATATATGTAATACTAGCTGTTTCCCGCAGCTCCGCCTGCGTCAAAAAGTAGCCTATGTTTGACCCCGGGTCTTCAACTATATTCGTACCAAATTTCATCAATATCCGTTCAGCGGTTTGGCCGTGAAAGCGAAACAGACAGACAGACAGACAGACACAAAGACAGACAGACTTTCGCATTTATAATATTAGTATGGACTAGCCGTTTTCCGCAGCTCCGCCTGCGTCAAAAAGTAGCCTATGTTTGACCCCGGGTCTTCAACTATATTCGTACCAAATTTCATCAAAATCCGTTCAGCGGTTTGGCCGTGAAAGCGTAACAGACAGACAGACTTTCGCATTTATAATATTAGTATTTATAGTATTTATAACATTAGTATGGATATTATCTAATCCTAACATATGTTACGTCACATTACCCAGGCATTTGCCATAAACCCGGAGTTCGTGGATTCTTTTTCTATGTGAAGCATACTTTGTTAGTTGTTTTCAATTTGGTTCGGACATGGCAGGCTTGAACCTGATTGTCTGAAAATAATGATGATCATGCTTAGGTAGACACGTGCCGTTGGTACCTACGTTGGTACTACTAATAACTCCGTGCCGTTGGTCCTGGTCCACTTCACGGTCGTTAAAGAAACCACGTCAGGGACTGAGAGGCGGTTCCGACAAAATTTTACATCATACATACGCACATGGTCGATGGGTGATGTAACCCACAAGATATGAATGAACCCTGCTGCCCTGCAGCATAGAATAGGAAACGTTTTAATCAATTTACAGGAAATGATTTACAAAAATGATTGACAAAGTACAATATATGCATGACGACTGGATAGCGACAGCTATTCTCGGCGCGAGAAATGAGCTGGCCCTCTTGCCACCAGCGGCGTCAATTTTGATAAAATTTAGTAACTATGGATATAGTAGAAGACCCGCGGTCAAACGCGGCTACTTGTTGATGCGGGCAGAGCCGCAGGAAACATGATAGACATTAGCACAAACAAATGTAGAAATTCGGTTTTAGTTATAAGGCGGCGCATAAGTTCTTAGAAGTGTAAATCATCAATTAAAAAAAATATATCATAATTATGAAAATATTTTTATTAGAAAATAATCTATTAAAAAAGTGAATTATTATGTAATAGTTACACTTTCTAAATGTAACTCGTTACGATCACATCACTCCATAAAATAAGCGACCCCTAAAACTATCGATGACTGCGCACAAGTCTGTTATGTGATGTTACACATTTCTCTTCGGATATTTTCTTTCAGCTAAGAGTAGTATAGAATACTTTATTGAAAAATCCACCACTTACAGGAAAAGTACAAGATAAGGTGTACTAACAAGCAGAGTACAAGATTATCTATCTTGTGCGTGTGCGTGACAGGCGTCTCAATAGCTCTTCAATTGCTTGAAGGTTAATATTGTACACTTTACTTTTATGTCAACCGCACAAGAAAACGTCCATCGGAATCTAGTTTGGACTTCGAGATGGCCAGGATATGTTTCCTTTCCGAAAGATAACTTTTTTTTAAAGAATAGTTGACGGACGACGGACATAGCGATGTAAGAAGTATGGGTAGTCGCTCTATCTTGTTGATATCAGGTTTACGAATTAATGCTGCTAACACAAGTATTTTAAGAAATCTTTGAACCTTATACAATCAGTCGTGATAAAACCTGGTAAATCAATATTTTTGGTTCATACTTATTTCTGCATATTTTTACTCTTAGGTAAATTTTCCATTGTTTTACTTAAATATCTAAATTTGTCTGAAAAGAATAATGAAACAAATTCTCACAATTATATCTACAATTTCTGTCATGATCTTCAATAATTTAAACTTCGTAAATAAAATGATTTAAAAATAATACTCACTAATCCTATTAGTATTGTTGTGAAGCATCTATATTTTTCCATTTATATTATATAATTAAGAGCTTAAGTTGTTATCTAAGTTAATTTTGCGATTCAGTCAAAATTTTGCTGTTTTTGTTAAAAAAATTTAAAAGAATTTCTGAGAATGGAGGATCTCATGGTAACAAAGGCTTATTATAATAGGCTCTGGGTTATCTACCTTAAATGTTACAAAAGTTAAATTTTAAATAAAACTTTGACTAATTAGGTACAATTAAATTAAATTTTTACATGAAAGCAAAATACAAAATTGAATGAAAAATTTAAAACTAAATATATAGTTTTAGTTTTTTTTTTAAGTTTTTGTTTAATATCTTAAACATATATAATAAACATATATAACTCAAAGGTGAATGACTGACTGACTGTCTGACTGACATAGTGATCTATCAATGCACAGCCCAAACCACTAGACGGATCGGGCTGAAATTTGGCATGCAAGTAGATGTTATGACGTAGGCATCCGCTAAGAAAGGATTTTGATCAATTCTACCCCCAAGGGGATAAAATAGGGGATGAAAGTTTGTATGAAACTTTGTCAATTTTAAACCGTTCGGGCTGAGACTTTGCATGCATAAAGCTATTATGACGTAGGCATCCTCTAAGAAAGGATTTTGATAAATTCTACCCCTAAGTGGATAAAATAGGGGATGAAAGTTTGTATAAATCTTCTTAGATTTTCGACTGATTGCACTAAAATTAAAGATTGGAGCTACTATGATGAAGACGTTCGCTTACCTAGGATTTTAATAAATTCATGGGGATAAAATATGGGATGTAAATGTATTAGTTTTATGTTGCTTGCTCACGAGTATGTTCACCCAATAGCTTGATAGTTTTAGCGCCTAATGACAGATTAGTTAAGAATATTGTGTACAAAGAAGTTTTGTAGGCCGAAATTTTTTACACACGCTAAACAAAACTAATTAATAATGATACTTCTTAACGCGAGCGAAGCCGCGGGCAAAAGCTAGTTTTATATAATACTAGCTTTTTCCCGCAGCTCCGCCTGCGTCAAAAAGTAGCCTATGTTTAACCCTGGGTCTCTTTTTTCATACCAAATTTCATCAAAATCCGTTCAGCGGTTTGGCCGTGAAAGGGTGACAGACAGACAGACTTTCGCATTTATAATATTATAGTATAGATAAGTACCTTTTCTTTTAACTACTTAGCATTCGTTGTCTCAGTAGTTAGTAAGTTAAGTATATGTTTTTCATACAAATTGGATACGTTCGTCTGTTTGTGACTTTTTTCTTAACAACTAGTTATAATTGAACAAATTTGGATACCCCATTGAATTGCTCACTCGTGCGGGAAGCAATTGAATTAAGGAAATATCCTAATAACTTTTACCGGGAAGATGGACTCAAATTATCATCTATGTGGAATTCGGTGATCGAAAAAACAAAGCCCCGTTTTTCTTCTTAAAATGAGAGGCTTATACTGTGATCATACGATGTGTTTTTTTGACATTAGTCTAGTACCCATACCTATTTCGGCTGACATTCTTAACACATGAGATATTTAATTCGAAAATAAATTAGAAAATTAAAGTTTTTTTTTATTAATAACTTTACTTTTTTTTATTCATTTTCGAATTACAATTTCACGTTCTAAACGTTTCAGCGGAGGTACTAAGATTACAGAAATTATGAGGAGGTTAGCAGATCTGTTCATCTCAAAAACGCCTATCATATATTGGCATAGGGTTTTTTTTCTGTGTGTCCCGTATTTTCTGTTTTCTGTTGTTGTTGTATGTGTTTAGCATGTCAGCCGAAGGTACTAGGATTGCAGAAATTAATTATGAGAAAGTTTGCAATCTTAAATAAAATAATTAAACTTAAAAAAATAATTACGAACATTCTGGCAAATGAAATGAATAAACCTTCATATGTTGCTGATTTATCGATACATTTTATTGAAAAAAAAAAAAAACTACCCCCATAACTAGGAAGACATATGCCACCCAGCGCTCCAAATCGTTGCGCTCCGATATGAAGCGCTCTAAATCTATTTCACTTTACGCTCCTTTTAATATTTTGCAGGACCGCTTGGTGGCACAATTAAAATATATTCCACCTAACGCTTCAAAGGCTGAGTAAATGCTATTGATGAGGTAGTTTTTGTTTTTAATTATATTCTAACAATAAATGTATCGATAAATCAATAACACATCAAGGTTAATCGAATTCATTTGCCAGAATGTTCGTAATAATTTTTTTAAGTTATATATATAACATTTTTAACTTTACCTACTCCGGCTGACATGCTTAACACACGAGATATTCAGAGAGCGCAAAGTGTTCATAGCTTTGGAGCGCTTCAAATCGGAGCGCAACGATTTAGAGCGCTGGGTGGCATACGTCGTCCCAGATACCGCTTGAGAGATGCTGTGCAGGCAGGCTGATCTGCCAATACATCTATTACATGAACCAGTAAGAAAATCACTCAATTTTTGGGAAAGGATTTACTAATCGCTAATTTAGCTTATAGATAAATAGAATGCTTTATTAAGATGAAAACGACACACATAAAATGACTAAAAATCAGAACTTTGATACACAAACATATACCTAACTGACAGCAAATGATCATTCAAAGGTGGGAGCTTAGCGATATATTTTCTTTGAGAGCAAACCACTGATTTTAAGCTTTTAAACATGTTGCAATTGCGATTTTTTTATTTTTTTTTTATTTATTTTAGGAGTTCCTCTTAATATCTCTTAATAGGGCTTTATTATGTTAATAACATAATAACTAGTTGTTCGCCGCGAATATAGACCTCGCGATTATTTTACTATTTTAATATAGACAGGATTCAA
The DNA here is from genome assembly GCA_947363495.1 of Euzophera pinguis. Classification (NCBI taxonomy): domain Eukaryota; kingdom Metazoa; phylum Arthropoda; class Insecta; order Lepidoptera; family Pyralidae; genus Euzophera; species Euzophera pinguis. The sequence continues at coordinate 18,586,182 of OX376154.1, forward strand.
ATAGACTTGTATTGTCGACCTTCAAACAATTTTGTAGTCAAAAAAGGCACACGGTCTGCCAGCTAAAAGTTCAAAGTACTTAGTCCATAGACACCTGCATGTTCTGAAGTGGCACGTGTGCATTGCCGACATTTAAACAATTTAGTAGGCAACTACGCATAAGGCTAGTCTGATGGTGAAATTTCACAGTAGTCTATAGACAGCTAAAACGCCTGGATACTACAGGATTGTCACATGCGCATTGCGGACCATTAAACAATTTATTAGGAAAACAGGCATACGTTCTGTATGATGTAAGAAGTTGTAAACGTCGCATGGAAGGTCACGTGCGCATTGCCAACCAGGCAAACGGCCTGCCTGATGATAAGAAGTCTACTAATACTCCTAAGTCAATGGACACCGGCGACGCAACATATATGTGGAATTTTAGAGCTAAAAGTCACACTTCAGGAGTTTATAGACTACTACGACAATTTACCATTAGACAGGCGGTATGCTAGTTTGTCGTATGAATTCTTAAAGGGTCGGCATTTCACACGTGAGATTCCAGAAGTTGTAGGTGTCTATAGACTATTACGATCTCTTACCATCTGGTAACACGCAAGTGACTCTCCTTGTCTTATCTATAGAGTACTTGGATCAGATTTACTTGGGGAGTAAGTAAATCAAAAACAACTTTAATGTGTTTTTAAATTATTTTTGTACACCTGTTATTTATTGTTGTCTGGACCCGCATTAGACTCATGCCATGGACTTAGTATATTAAACAGGACTGACCTCCTTGACCTAAAACCCGAGCTCCTTGACAAAAAACCCGAGCAGAAAAAGATAGAAATAGTGGAGGAATCTCTCTCTTTTTAATAGGGTAACCATGATATGTTTTTAATTGGGACAAAAAATTTTAAGCTTCGTAAATACTGCACATAAGTAGCTAGCTAGATAGCTTAGCGGGACGTGATTGTTTACGATTACGCGAGTTAAGCAAAAACAGGTGCAACTTGGCGTATTACTTTCAGCCGTTAGTTCTGCTTGTCTAGTGGAGCTACGGCCACTAATAAAGTTTCCTTGTCTTCCCCGAGGGAGCCAATAGGAGAGAAATGTCTACGAAACGTTATATTCGACTAGACTCCAACTTCCTTAAAGTCTGCACAGAACTCGGAACATTTGATTGTGTCTGAAAAATAATCTGTATAAAGTATATACCATTCTCTCCCTTTATTCCAGAGGAGCGTGGTCACCCTATTTTGCACAAGTACCAACGTGATAAAGCTTATATTTGCTTGAAAGAGACAGGTTCCTCCACTATTTCTATCTCGCTTGGCTCGCCGCTATGGAAATTTGCAGAAATACTCAGTCCTGTTTAATATACTAAGTCCATGACTCGCGCAAAATCAAAGTCTAAGAACAGATGTTCGTCGTTGTTTCATTCGTCATAATCGACAAGTTGACATACGACACAGACTAGGGCTAAGGTTAAAGGACCGTTCAAACTGACGCGAATCCCGCGCGACTGGCGGGACGCCCACAGAAATAAGGATATATAGAAGTGTCATTATCGGGCCAGTTAACTTTTTCATACGCTACGGCACTTCAACCGATTCTTATTTCTATGGGTGTCCCGCCAGTCGCGCGGGATTCGCGTCAGTTTGAACGGTCCTTAAGACCAGAAGGTCATGGGTTCGATCACCACGGAAAGCTTACTTTGTTTAGTAGTTTCCTGTTTACAAGCAGGACAATCTATGGGAGTTGAGTATTTAATTATTTATAAACTTATGACTAATTTAAAAATTCTCCTTTTTTTATAAGCTTCTTTCTATTAAAATTAGGTTTTATTAACTTCTCTTGGAGCGGCTGTTAGGTACCTATTACTTTTATTGCTTAATTTGTGCAAGTTTTTCAGAAAGCAATATTTTACAAATTTTTAGAAATCAATTTTGTGAACACGATTGGTTTATAAATTAAATTCAACTATCTGAACGATTTAATGTATAACAATCGCGAAATATAAGAAATCATTCTGTGCGAGAAATATCACAATATGGTCAACTTTAACGTACATGTTTTTACACATTTTAGGTATTTAGCAAGGTCAAGCGCCCACTCCACGCGCTTCACAATATACCTCAACCCTATGTTGGTATTCATCCATAATTACGGCTTGCTAATTCTCAAAAACATTAATATTAACTACAGTTCACTCTAAATAATTATTGGGTGGCACTTTTGTACACATTAACCCAATTTACATTTGCACAATAAATATCAAAGTTAACTTTACCAATTAGCGATTAACTATAAACAAATATACTAGCCTTGGCCTCGGTTAATTTTACAGAATACAAACACATGTCTGCACTGCATGACGTTTCCAATGTTCCATGTCCAAGCCAAGCGAAGCGAAAGAGAGCCCGAGTTATATTGATACTAACAATAAATAACCATCAAATAGGAAGGGGTAGTGGTGATATACCTGTTCTGCCACTTCACCGGCCGCTAACATCTCATATTTTAGTCATAAAACATTGAAATAAATAAGCGTCGCTAACATATGATTCAATTAATTCGATACTTTCGAAACATCCAATTATGATGGGAATACATATATTATGTAAGTAATAAAATATGTATTTAAAACTTAATTATCCCATAGGTACATAATTTTGAATGCATTAAAGATGTGAAACTAAACTACTAAAACGATGTAAGAATTAAAAAGAAAGAGAACTCACTTAGTAAGTATATGTCGTGGCCAGGTCGTTGAATTGATCATTTCATGATGTGGTCGATCATATCATGAATTGCGACCATTTGATGATATGGCCAAAACAGAATTGACCATATCAACTGATACACGACCACATCATAATCTGGCCAAAAACCAAGTGATCAACAATTGTTACATTTTTAACCAGTAGAGGCGCTGATGTTGCTACTTCTTTTAGCATTATCATGGCGGCTGGCTATCAGCTGTTATAAAATCGAAGTGTATTATTGTGAAAATAAATGTTATTAAATTAATTATCGATCGATCAAGCCCTAAGCAATATATATTTAACTTAAAACAAAACTTTAATTTTACAATTTAAGAGTTATATTTTGAGCATAAAAAATATGAATTATTATTGAAATGACTAGCCAAACGTGGACGACCGATTCTGTTTTTTGTTTCATATCATGAAATGATCGCATTTCAATGATCAATTCTACGTTTTTCCACGACGTATACATTTACTTACTCAATATTTTGGAATGCTCATAGCATTAAGACATACATTACTTGCAAAACAATGCTGCAATTAAAAAAAAACAACATACATTTAAAACAATATATTTAATTTTTTGATTATAGGTCAGGTACACACTGCGCAAAATCAGAAAAGTCTGTCCACTTCGTGTTTCTTGACAAGCGTGTGAGGTTGTGTTGAAGATTTGAATAGAATATTACAACTTTTCTGCCTTTTTCGTTCAGTGCATGTCAAAGTTAAGTGATACGGGTAAGTTTGTTTTTTAATTTCTTTGCAATGACTGTTTCTTGTTTGCTATGCGAATTAGGAAGTTGCGTTTGCGATGGTTTCCTATCTTAGATTAATAATTGATTAATTAACCATTTTTTTTTCACTAAACATGTAAAGTTAAAAAATTACTTTTTTTATTTCTTAATGATTAAATTCTATTATGTTGTGTTTTAAAAACATGTTTTGAGACGAATTGTTCAAGTTACGTGTAAATAAAACTGTTCAGCTAAATTTATTTGGAACAGGATTTTATTTATCTATATAAATTGTGCGATAAGGTATTTATTAATTCATGAAATTGTTCGCTGGAAGGATCAAAATGAATATTGTACGATGCACCGTTAGTAAATTTACTGACATGAAATGTGCATTCGACGAGGAAATTATTATTCTGTCGAAATGTAGCTTTGCAGCGAATTTCAGGAAGGTATATAACATTGTTACTGATTTTATTTTTTTACTCATTTCAATCCGATAGCAGTAAACAAATTCTCGTTAGCTTTTTTAGATACTAGGTGCCGCTGTCGGCTTTCCCCGCGCAATTCTATGCTATGCAACGTAAATTCTATTTAACACCATAATTACAGTTGTGATTTACGATATTTTACGGTTGATTTTAACTGCCTCTGTGGTCCAGTAGTTATGGCGTCTGCCTTTGGCCCAGAGGTCGCGGGTTCAATTCCCAAAGGAGGCATACTTTGTTTAGTTGTATCCAGATTGGTTAGGCCATTGCAGGCTTGAATCACCTGATTATCTGACAATAAAAATGATTCTGTGCTTCGGAAGGCACGATAAGCCGTTGGTCCCGACTAAAATTCATTGGCCTATTGTCCTGGTTTCCCTATTAAAAATGGTTCGCGGAGGTCAGACGGCAGTCGTTCCAATGTAATAACCAGTACTGCCAAATCTAGGACCATGATTAAAGCGTACCCTGTGCTCCGAAGCTAGGAATACACGGTAGATGAAAATTACGGTTACGATTTGTTGAAACTCGTACATGAGTTCCTCATGTCATCCACTTAATAAAATAAAAATTATTTTATTTACGTTTGACCCCGAGGTTTTTTTTGACTACAAACATAGCTGTTTAGCAGTTTAGCCGCAAAACAGATAATCCATACTAACATTATAAATGCTAAAGTCTGTCTGTCTTTCTGTCTATCTGTCTGTTACGCTTTCACGGCCAAACCGCTGAACCGATTTTAATAAAATTTGGTATGGATATAGTTGAAGACCTGAGGTCCAACATAGGCTACTTTTTGACGCAGGAGGAGCTGCGGGAAACAGCTAGTGCTTTATAATATAAGCATATTAGTATGGGAAAAGTACATGGGAGCTGCTTAATATAATATATTAATATATAAAATACTAGCTGTTTCCCGCAGCTCCGCCTGCATCAAAAAGTTGGCTTTGTTTGACCCCGGGTCTTCGATTATATTCATACCAAATTTCATCAAAATCCGTTCAGCGGTTTGGCCGTAAAAGCGTAATAGACAGACAGACAAAAAGACAGACAGACAGACTTTCGCATTTATAATATTAGTATGGATATAAATGTGACAGACACACTATTTCTCTTATTTCAAAATCTTCACCAGTCTTCGTGAGTCATACATCTCAAAATCAGTCATCTCACTAGTCTTCGTGAGTCATACATCTCAAAATCAGTCATCTCACCAGTCTTCATGAGTCATACATCTCAAAATCAGTCATCTCACCAGTCTTCATGAGTCATACATCTCAAAATCAGTCATCTCACCAGTCTTCATGAGTCATACATCTCAAAATCAGTCATCTCACGAGTCTTCATGAGTCATACATCTCAAAATCAATCATATCACGAGTCTTCATGAGTCATACATCTCAAAATCAGTCATCTCACCAGTCTTCATGAGTCATACATCTCAAAATCAGTCATATCACGAGTCTTCATGAGTCATACATCTCAAAATCAGTCATCTCACCAGTCTTCGTGAGTCATCTCAACAATAGCCCCCTGGTTTTGTCCTTCCGTATTAATGGTTCATGATTTGATTAAGATGGAAAATCATTTTTTTTTCGGTTGATATTCAGAATCGTGGGTGCCTATTCCCGATGTTTGTTTTACCATTTCAGATAAGAAGATTTGGCATTATATAGTATCTGACCATGGTGTTAAAAAAATTAAGGAGCAAAAATATTTTGCCATAACACAAAGTAAAATTTAAAGTTTTAGCTTAATAGTTAGGTATCCAAAATTAGGTTCACGATATATACGTTGACAGATAAAACAGCCGTGGATTATTAATGAGGGCCCGTTAGTACACTTTTTATACTGAATCCTAAAAACTAGTTACATAAATAATCGGGAAGCCAAAAAGCATGAGATTTATGCGTAATATATGTAGTAAGCACTTTCATGAGTAAAGATTTATTGCAGATAAATACACATAGATATACAAACATACGTTTTTGATCTTAGTCAAGGTAAGCCCGTAACCCAGCGTACTTTCGTACGGTCGGAGGCTGGGTGCTATTTTTGAAATGTTTGACAAACATGTAGAATTAAAATCGTAATGATTTTCGTCGATTTTGCGTGAGTCATACTTTTTAAAAATAGCACTCCTGACCCCCCACCCTCCCCAGCGCTATTGCTGTAGGGGTACTTTACAGGGTACTTTTGTCTGCGCACTTCAAAGAATAATATAAAAAATTACGCACGAAAGATGTAGGGTATTTTTTCCAAGAAAAATGGCCCTTTCTCTTCACAATAGGTCAAACCCAAACATATTTAAAATGATTACTTCCTTACCGGCATAAAATACTTTAGTAGGTTTCCCTGAATTTTACTTGTAAGCGACAAAAAGCCAAACAGACATCTTAAATTTCTATACCATAAATGTAGAACATAAAATTCCATAACGTATACCACAAAAAATCATAGATGCTTCTTTCTGGGCTGAGCAAAGGCTGGTAGATAGTCACGTGCCATCGAAACGAAAAAAAAACGTTTCAACACATGATGAGTCACAATTAGTCAACATTCTCCCGATGCTATTTTGGGGGAACATTCGTCCAAAATAGATACCTATTTATTTCTACTTACACGCCATAAAACGTGGAAAATGATTGCGGTACTGTTTATTTAAAATACGAGTAAAATACGTTAGTGCATCGCCGAATTTTACGATTAGTGATGGGCGATGGTTCAAAAAGGAAAGAATACAGTCATGTGTATGAATCCTTAAAATAGGTGTACAAAACAGTTTTTTTTAATACGAGTAAATACCTTAGTTTATCGCCGAATTTGTACAATTAATGATCGGCGATGGTTCAAAAAGGAAATAATACAGAATGCACGAATCCCTAAAATAGGTTTACAAAAGTTGGTTAATTTAGGTAAAAGAAAAGTAAATTTGTAACATAATTCGTAAATTTTTATGAAATCCATACTAATATTATAAGTGCAAAAGTCTGTCTGTCTGTTACGCTTTTACGGCCAAACCGATGAATGGATTTTGATGAAATTTGGTATGAATACAGTTGAAGACCCGGGGGCAAACTTACTTTTTGTCACAGGCGGAGGTACGGGAAATAGCTAGTAATAAATATCTAATGATGGCTTATGTTTTCGCGATTCTTACACATAAAATTAAATAGGGTCGGCAACGCGCTCGTGATATATCCGTTGTTGCAGGCGTTCATAGGCTACGGTAACCACTTACCATCAGGTGCGCAGTACGCCTGATTTTGCTTACTTAGTTGTAAAAAGAAAAAAAATATATTTATAACTAATATGTCAACATAGTCTGCCTGCGAACATGAATGCTGTAAAGTGTTTGAAGTTTAATATACGAGAGTAGGTACCTTGTAAACGTTGTAAACCCTTATTTAATTGTTTGATTATCTATAAAAAACTGTTTTATCGGTAAGAATAACTTTAAAACAAATATTTCAAACTAACTTTTTTCTTTATATTATATAATTACTTACAACGTGTAATTTTTCAAGAGACAGAAGAATATCGAATACAATACACGCACAGTCAGCTAGTATGTTGCAAAATTATTATGTTTTACTAGCTGACCCGGCAAACTTCGTACCGCCTCTGAATATATTCACCCCTTAATCCTTCCCTGGACTTTCGCAAATAATTAAAAACCAAAAATAGCCAAATCGGTCCAGCCGTTCTCGAGTTTTAGCAAGATTAACGAACAGCAATTGATTTTTTTAATATGTAGATAGAGTTTTCCAATAAATGCAATCGACGTTCGAAAAAAATTCAATCTTCTAGTGTTACCTATATAAATGTTATCATTACTTACTTCTCCTCTCAGTTCCCCTAGGAGCCAATCGATTGCGAAACACAAAAAATAAATACTTACAATACAAAATGTACCTTTGATACATACATATCATCACGCCTTTTTCCCGTAGGGGTAGGCAGAGACTACAGATTTCCATTTGTATCTTTGATATCTGAATAAAAGTAATTTGAATTGGAACGAAAAGATTACCTAGATTGACTTAGCTGACCCGACAAGTCGTAAGCTCTAATTTGAATACATACATACATACCATCACGCCTTTTTCCCGTAGAGGTAGGCAGAGACTACGGATTTCCAGTTGCTACGATCCTTACAGACTTCCCTCGCTTCTTCTACGCTCATCACTCTCATCATACACGCTCGTCGATTACGGGTACTCCTGACATTTCCCTTTTTTAAAATGTCTGCGATTTGTTCGCAGTGTGTTCTCCGAGGCCGGCCATTACCGACTTTTCCTGTCACCTTTGATTTGTAAATACCTTTCGTAAGTTTCCTTTCATCCATTGTTTCTACATGCTCAAACCATCTTAACATGCCTTTTTCTATCTTTGTCACACATCCTCATTCACACCACACCTTTTCCTTATCTCACTATTTCTGATTTGAAGCTAGATGAAAATACTCAATTCTACCTAAAAATTACAAAAACTCTTAAGCGAGAAGTTTTAATAGTCTTTGTTTTCCAATTTCCTAGGTAAGGAAGCAAATCACAATAAACATTTAACTATTTTTATTAAATTTTATTTATATTTTTTATAAAATGTATAAAAAGTTGCATTAGTAAGTTGAATCTAAAGATATGAATAATGAATCTAAAAATCGGTATATTTTCGTTGAAATAATTAAGATGCATGTTATTATAATCAATTCGATTTGATATCATATTTATATCGAATATTTCTTTGACCAAAATATTACCCAATGAATCATTCATTTTGCTCACCTCTATCTGTTCAACGCAAAGAGCATCTTAACAGCCATCCTTTATCAATGGTTCCACGGGATCAGTAAAACCATTGATTTATATTTTTTAACAGACCTAAAAAAGAGGAGTTTCTATGTTCGGCTGTAGTTTTTTTTTCGTTATAACTATGTTTACAGAATTATTAATAGTTCTAACGTACATACTGCGACCGTGACTTGATATGTCTCTTCTCTCTTAATATGTCGATCTCTTGATATGATCGTATGATACATTGTAGTATTGTGTATATTGTAGGGTAAAAATGGAGAGCAAAACAATGCATGAACGACGCTTCGTCCGCCCAGCCGCTGCGACGTCTATGACGCAGATACGGTTACCTTACGAGTAGCATACACATTGACGAGTGTGTGTTGTGTGCGCGGACGCATCGTAATATAGCGCTCGAACATTTTTGCGGTGTTTAAGTATTACTGGAGCAAAAAGAAGGGTTAAGAAATAAATTGGTTTTATTTTGAAACCAGCACTTAAAGCTTTTAAAAGCTGATAGCTATCTGGTGATACAAGGGATAAATTTAAACTACTCGTACTTTAACGAGACAAATTTAACAGTGAAAAGTTGCGTTTTGATTCATTCATTCATATCAAGTGGGTTACATGGTCAATCGACCCTGCATTATGATAGTTAAAAAATATATTTTTATTCGGCTGCTTAAATTCCCCTGTATTCTACTTATAAGTAGAATGCCTGCCACTAATAGTCAGTTATCAGGTGCCCGATTCTTTTAACAATAGCGCAGTTTTAATCCAATCAAACTTCATTACTACAAAGACTACAAACCCACTTTTCTGACATCAGAAACAGTTCGTTCCCCTGCCGAAAACTAATGGCCGATTGCGGTAACTGCAATCCACGAAAACCAAACCACAACCGCGGGGAGTATTTTTGAGTATGTAAAATCGGTGAGTCGAATGATTTCCATTCGACATAATGGGTGAATCGATCGATTTTCAATACGTTAACGCCATTTGCGTTTACAACAATCGGTATCCAACTCATAGACGTCTATTGATACATGTAGAATGCAACACGACCTTATACCTTGTCACGTGGCCTTTGACGCCTTACCTTAACACGCTTTATAATGGAAAATAATTGAATAAGACCGGTATAAAATCATCGACAAAGGAAACCTTGTAATTCAAATGGAATCAAAATAATATTATATTATTTGTTATCAAACTGATTCATGTGTTCCACACTTTAAAAGTTTATGTATACTCACCTTACCTTACATGTATATTTTTGAATGTGCTTTGTTTGCTAAGAATAACATAAATCAATTCAAACATCGTGAGCGTGCTCGCAGCTCTGACAAACTATGTGTAACTACATATAAGACAAAGTTAATGAGAGAATCTGTCTTTGCAAAAGCACCACAGAATTACAATAAACTTCCAAAATACCTGCGTACACTGGATGATATAAAGCTATTCAAGATAGCTCTTTATAATTTGCTTATTGAAAAATGGTATTATAGCTTAAAAGCTTACTTTAGTGATGATTTGGAAAGTCTGATTTATTATCAAGCTCAATCGTAGCTTAAGTTTGGATGCGTCTATTTGAAACAATTCCTGACTAATTATATTTTGTAATGAATGCATATAATGAAATGTAACTTTTGACCTTTTATCATTGTAAACCCTAGCGGTAGGACATATCGATCTTATATATTTACTATTTTCACCTTGTACAACATATGATCCACAATGAAATAAATGATTGATTGATTGATTGATATATTTTAGGCTGGGTTTACTGTTATCCATACTAATAAAAATGCGAAAGTCTGTCTGTCTTTCTGTCTGTCTGTCCGTCTGTCTGACGCTTTAACGGCCAAACCTCTGGACGAACTGAATTTTGATGAAATTTGGTATGAATATAGTTGAAGACCCGGGGAAAAGCTAGTTTTTTGTTTAGGTTAAGTTACATTTAAAGCATCTTCTTCTTCAGCCCATTGCCGCCCAATGCTGAGTGTAGGCATTTAGCATTGCACGTCATTCTCTCCGGTCTTGTGCTTTTCTCATCCAGTCCCTTCCGGCAACTCTGATCAAGTCGTCGGTCCATCTAGTATAAGGTTTATAGACATTTCTTCGTCCGGTTCTCGATCTATTTTTTCGTTTGGTTCTATTTTTTTATTCCTGATCCCACCAACATTGTCCCACCAACGGAGCATTTACAATTTACTTTGTAATTGGGTATTCTACTCATTTTGATTTTCTCTTTTATATCAATATTTTTAGTACCAGGAACAGAAATAAGAAAGAATTTTTGTAATCCGTTCAAAAATAAATAAGTTATAAGTAATAAGTTATATGAAATTCGGAGGAAGGAGTAACCGTCAAAAAACAAGAAAAGGATGCACTGTGTGTGCAGTGACGTCACTGTCACTTGATTTCGTGCGTACAAATGAGATAGCAATACGTCCCCACCACGCTCCCACTTTTTATCATGAGAAAATTTTAAATGCTAATTACTACTTAAATTAACAAACAATTTTGTTGTTATTTTCAGAATCGGTTACTTTTTAGTGTATATTTTGTTAAGTATATCAATATTAATCAAGTATGAACACAGTCAAGTAGCCTATTGCTCCGTAGTCCCACCGGTGTCAAATTAGGGTTTATACACCAAATATAATTAAAAAAATTAATTATTACCAGGCCGAACGCGAACGTTAAACGATGGACTTTTTCCATATTATCTGCAATGTGGAATATTACTAGGCGTTTGTAATTATACGATTTATCTTGAATATCATTTCATAATTTTGAGATATCCTGTAAGATAATTGGATACGCGTCACTCAGCACTAGCCCTAACTAATTAGTAACTGTGCCATCAACTAACTGATACAACTAACTCCGCAAAACCGCTGAGTCGCACGAAAATCATTCGACACGCTGATTACGAAGATCATTGGATATCGAATGAAAATTTTACTCAACGTTTTTTGAGTAATACTTCTCAAAAATAGCACTTCAAGGTGAAAGAAGATTAACGGTAAAGGTAAAATCTACCTTAATCGGAGCTTTTCGTATTGCGCACGTTTGTTATGATATTTTTAACAATTTTATTTGTTTATTTACTTGGCTGTACCTGCCTGTGAAAATAAGTTTGAAAAAAAGTAGTTTTAGCCTTAAGTTTGAATTCGATACTGCAATAGACGTTCCTTTCTCAATGTGTAATTTGAACGAATCTATTGTTTGTTAGTTGTCAAGGTAACCCATAATTAAAGGCATAATACCCGTCAGATACAAGGCATCCAAATTAATTCAAATACAAATTGCTAGACAGTTGAATGAATCATTAACAAATTATAAAATATCAATATTACTTTTGACAAAACCGGTTATGAGTTAAGCAGTCTTTGTTTGTATGTTTGTATTACGTATGTTCTACTATAGCGCCTATGTTAGACATCCGATTTCAATAAATGAGGTATCAATCGATTCGTGATTACGGTCCGTGCCAAAATGGATACGTTTTTTATTAGAATATTGCATAGTTTCAAAATTATTCTGAAAAAACTTTATCTGTAATGGGGATGGTCCATACCCATAACAGATAAAGTTGGGTACAACAACGAGTGAAAGAGGTTGTTGTGTTCAAAAAGTGATGTGAAAATCCTGGGCATTAAGGCAAAACTTCTTAGACCACGAGTTGACAGCGTACAAGTGACACCCTTAAGTAATCACGACGTTACGATCGCTCGTATCGTATTAACGGACCGAAAGTTTAACTTTCAACGCAATCGTATAAAAAAAATTGAGAACAAATGCACAGAATTACGAAAAGTACTTACGATAGAAGGGCAATCGCGCTAAATGCATAGACGTTAAGGTAGGTACTTTGGAGTACTTATGTAAATTCGCTGAGTCGATTCAAATTCGTTCGACTTACCTATTATGTCATGAAAACCATGCGTAATCGAATGAAAATCGAGCAGACTCGCCGGTTTTTCATACTCAAAAAAATTTATCTCGCGGTTAGGTTTTTGTTAGCGTGTTTTACAGTTTGGTCTACTCCCAGGACTATTTATAATTGTCCTAAACAGTATCTTATAAGAATATCATTTGCATGACCCCTGACATGAAAGAGAAAATGTCGAGGCAGGAACAATAGAAGTCTCGAGATTATCCCGCCCGAGTTTTCGGGACTTCTTGACCCTTGTTAAGGAAACGTGACTTAGGGGAGAGAAGATACAATTTTTATACTTTTCATTCAAGATAAACATGCGCTGAAGCGAAGTGAATAGCATATCCCGGCTGCCATTTGGTGTTCGTCCTATGAATCACGTCAGAGGATGAAGATGTACATGGTAGATTGGCCATGAAGTGACAGATTTTTCCTGACGATCAATCAGATCTGGACACCAACTTCATCAATGCTATTTCTTAGTCTTATCTATCCACACTATCGAAAATATCGATAGTTTCGATAGCTCTATAGATAGTTTAACTGATCTTCAAGGCCACGATACTGTCAATAGAATGGCTGTCGCAACAATTTGAAAAACGATAACGAAATTCGTATTCGTGATCTTTCGAAATGAGTATGAAAATCGACCACATGATTTAGCGCGGCAAATGTCAATCCCATACATTTTTTGTTTTTGAATTTCGTTATCGTTTTCGAATTGTGACTTTGTCTACTGGGCCAGTTCTGTCTGCCCCGATTATACCCATTTAGTTGGCGATTAACATTAACGTGTTCATTTTCTTTTCAGCTTCTACCTATCAACTTGCGACGGTGAGTCCTTAGTATATATAATAAGTACCAAACTTATTGAATTAATGGTATAAAACATAACGTATTAATCTTTAGTAAAGAGTCTCCCAGTGTGTCTAAAATAGGTACATAAGTAGGGTAGGCTTCTAGATAACATAATATGTGTAATAAACGGTAAATTAACTTGCGATGGTCACAAAAAAAAGGCTAGTTGTCCGGCATGGCGATATAGTCAGCTATTTCCATGATCCATACCTAGTTGCTAAGTTGGTGAATCAAATAAAAACTGACCATATTCGTTAGCTAGTGGACGTCAAATATACCATGGTAGTGACTACAGAGACGAATGGTGCACGGAATCCAAGCTATATGTATGTAAACTTTCCTTGCCATTGTGTCGTGGTGGAAGGATCGGCAGTCTGCGTTATTGACTTTCGATAAAGTCCTTACAGACACACTCTTATAAAACTATAATGTTTTGTGCTGTGCAATTAAGATTACAAACAAACTTTTCAAGACAGGACTATCGATAGTATCACCATGGGAAAAACTGAAAAGATTGTCTAGAAACTATCGAAACTAACGTTACATTCAGAAAATACGCTAGTGTCGAATGTTTTCGGTTAAAACTTTTAGAAATAATTCTTACTTCTTTCTAAACTTCGCCACCAACAAGACATTGGCATCATATAGGATAATTTTTATTCAGTCTGTGCCTATAAGCAATATCTTTATCATGTGTTCTAAAAATATCATCCATTATCAAAACTTAGTAAAGGATATCAAGAAAACCCTTTGGTTTTTATGTAAAATTATTTCCGCTAAGGTTTTTTATTATTTAAAACGAACGCACATTTTCTCAACAAACTTCTATGGATTCTCGCGAAGTCTTAAATTAATTGGTCACGTTTCGTTTCACTTTTTCCAAACACGTGCCGAATGCCATAAACACCCAAAAGATGTTATGATTTTACAAAGGGTTTGACTCACGTTGTGGTCATTTTCATTAGAAACCTATACCTATAACCTAAGTTATATAAATTTCATTTTGTGCAATATTGGTACAATGGGTATGTGTTTTTAAAATAATTGTTTTTAAAAAATATGAGTATTTTTTTATACTTAACACTGCGTGTTCGCGTGCGTCCTTTATTCCTGGGAAACATTCGTACCTACTTCAAACAGGATGAAAGATTCCCAATGTCCTTCTCAGTCATCGAGATATATGTACTCACGTACGTTATATCTCGTAGCTCGTCTCGTTAGTATATATATAGTAGTTTTTAGTACTTTTGCTATCTGTATACAAAATTTCATTGTGTTAGGTTCTGTAAATGAAATGACAAGAGGTAACAAATTAACAAATATACATACTTGCTTTCGCTTTTTAGGATATACAGTATTTCTCTGAACTAATTTTTCTATATAAACGATGGCGTACTGACGTACCGGACATGGCTTTGGAACTTTTTATGCAAAGACTTCAAGCACTTGAAGGCCAAAAAGTCTCACCCCCATATTCTCAAACGGTTGCTCAAACTCGACTCAAACTTTCTCATGGGTATGATTAGTCGTCACTAGCTTCCTTGACATAAGGAGATTCTTCATCGAGGAAGAAGCGAGTATCGAACTGTCAAATATAAGGTTGTCGAGAGTCGAGAGGTGCCATATGGCGTCCTTAAAATGAAATAAAGTGAATATAAATCGGATTCTTGCCATTTTTGGTCTAGGTATCCATGACTTTATTTGTTTTTTACGCTATTCTTTTGTAATTTTAAATTTTTGTGCTTAGAATTATTAATAACGTTTCTCATTGGAGTTTGCTCAAGCAACCAACTAAGAATATCGTTTTCAAGGAAAGTTAGAGGACTTCTTCGAGGCCCGCTCCAATGAGTTTGAGTGAAGGACGTCCTTAAGGTTATGTTAAAGAATAAATTTAATAAAAAGTAAGTAGTTCCTTCAGAGGAACTACGAAAGGAACTTCTGAGGTCAAAGGAATTACCGACTAGGAGTAGTAAGTAATATTATAAATTACAATAAGTCTTACGTGGCTTAGATTCACTATGCAAATGTCAAAGTCAAAACAATTTTACCTGTATTACTAAGAAAAAATACTACTATCATATTATTATAGTAGATACGAAGAATTTTATTAGTACGAGCAATTAATATCAATTAACAAAATTTTATAACTCATATATTTTACTATACATTGATCAACGTTTCAAATATCATTACTTGGTTAAGTATACATATTATATTATACTTACCTAAAAGTAGGAAAGCGGACCCTGGGCTCCAAAGCAAACAGCTGAGGATGCAACCCGGAAGGCGCTAAGATGATGGTGATGATTATACTCAACCATATTTTGTTATGAATGCGAAAGTCTGTCTGTCTGTTACGCTTTCACGGCCAAACCGCTGAGAGGATTTTGATGAAATTTGGTATGAATATAGTTAAAGACCCGGGGTCAAACATAAGTTACTTTTTGACGCAGGCGGAGCTGCGGGAAAAAGCTAGTCTAATGATAAATCAAGATAATTAACTAACTGCGCTGTCCTGGCAATAAGTCAAAGCGAAAAACATACAGTCAATCGTAGAACTTCCTCTATTTTTGTAGTCGGTTAACAAAAGAAGAGGACGGTGGTCTTCCACTGCTAAGTTTTCGCATTTAACAAGGATTATCACAAAAATATCCGTAACACAACACTGTCTATAGAATCCTTAACACAATATAATAGCTCTATTACGAATAAGTTTATGCGTAAGCGATTACTACTAGGATTAGTTGTTTCGTCATTACTAGAAATCTTAAAACATGATTTATTTTTATTAGTTTATTTTAAGTATAGATATTTATAAGCTGATTTACGTTTTCGGATGAACGTGGATTTAACCGACATCTTCAACGTAATCTTTCATCAAATTTAAATAAAACTTAAACCTTCTTCTGAAGTCGTTCTATATATCGAAAACTGTATTATGATGCCGTTTGGCATCGGATTTTTGCTCCGTAAGTTTTGTCGTCATACGTACGAAAAAACCCACAAACGCTGATAATATACTATCAGCGTCATTCTAGAAGGATGTATCTATCAAATCAACTTAAAAAAATCACTTACTTTCTTAAAAAATACTTAGTGTGACTAACCAGAATCACAGAAATTTGATGTTCGGAAATTAGCTTAAAAAAAAATCACTTCACTTTCTGGACAGGGTGTTATAATTTTTTGATAAAATCATGTGTGTGTTTTATAGTGGTGCATTTATTCATTTTGCATAGTTTTAATTAGTAGTTTATTATTTATAACACATGAGCTATTAAAGATGCCGTTGGGCATCCTTAGGACAATACCGTGTCATTACTATTTGTATGACTCAAATACATTTTTCGTTTTGCTCTGTCTGTAACCAATTTATATTCAGTTTTTTGTATTTATTTACATATTGATTTGAATATCTCAAACTTTTTATCACATATTTAGTATATTGAACATCTAAAACCATAACAAAATATTTGACTGGAGGAATTGAGGATAGTTTTATCCTCCTCGCAGGTTCACTGCTCATCGTCAAATACAAATTGGTACTGGTAACAAAAAAAAAATATCAGTATATAAAAATTTTCTTACTCATCTCGAATTTTCTTGTGCTTATTACAATGATATCTTAATATATTATAAAAATTTCCTATAATTAAGAAAGTTTAAGAAAGTGGACTGTACAAATCTTATGAAACATATGATTTTTTTAAATATGTTTTATTTTATTTGGATCAATATTATTATTATTTTTTTCATAAAATCATTTCCTTATCGTTATTTAAGTAAAAACAAATATCATTTAATTACAAAAAATAAGTAAACCGATAAAGTATAAAAAAAAGATAAAAACGTATTGACCCCGTATTAGCCTAGCGGTGCCATATGACATCGCCTGATATTTCCAGAAGTAATGATTCAATTATTTTTTTAATGATCAGAAATCATAAAGTGAGTGATAAAATATTTTAAAATTCTGAGATACTAAAATAATTCAGATCATCAGTTGGGTTAAAATAGGGTCATTTTCAAGGTCAAAAATTTGGAAAAATAATGTAAATAATATTAGAATATAATACACGTAGGTTTATAATCGATAAATGAACCCATAAAAATTAAACAAACTTTCATCAAAGAACGCAATAAGAATAATTTAATATTTTTAAGGTACCTGTCGTCACTTCCTGTAAAAATACACCACGTGACGTCATCTTTTCATTTAATTTACTACGGAGCGTTTCATTCTATCCATTTGTACTCGTATATGAATTTAACTTCATCATATCTTAGTAGTTTAATAATGTAATTGTTTTCCTGTTGTTCCATTCCAAAGATAATTCTTTTTTAGGTCTCAACAATTTGTTATATCTAATGTCTACGTAGCTTAAGTTAATTGTATAAAATTATCTTTCTAAGTTAAAGTTGAATATAAGATGTAATCAAGTACAATAAAGTGGGTTTTTACTTTATGAAAGTATTTTTCGTATAAATATATATGTTATTGTGATGTTTTTCAAAAAAACATGAATACAAAAATTTGTTGACCACCCGGACATGGTTTGTTGTACATATTGTATGGACTTCTATAAGTTCATAACACATCGATTCCATTCAATTAGCTTCAAGTTTACTTCCTCTAATTGTTTCCCGACGCCATAGAGCCAGACAAGTTTCGAGGAAATGACCAGAGTACCTATCTAAAAGAAGGATTGTATGTTTTACTTATGTGTAAATAAGTAGGTAGGTTTCCTCGTAGCCAAAGCACGGTTTTATATATTAAACTAACTGTTTCCAGCAGCTCCGCCTATGTCTTAACCCGGGTCTTCAGCTATATTCGTACCAAATTTCAATAAAATCCGTTCTTAGGTTTGACCGTGAAAGCGTAACAGACAGACTTCCGCACTTACAATATTAGCATAAATATGGATGATAATAATATGTCGAAAGATTCATAGATTTTGTTCAAATGTTACTGTACAAGTCAAAATTGTATAAATTCAAAATGACTAATGATCCCGATCATAAATAGTAAATTTTCAAAATATTTTTTTGCTCCTAAACCTATCTATATATATAATATCCCACCAAAAACATTTTCATGTAAAAATGTTGCCAAGACGAGTCTACATAGCTTACCCTGTGAAAAAGTTATCACATCTCGTATAAAGCCAAGCTCTAAAGACTACAAGCTCTATACTACACCTTAATCAAAATCTATGAAAAGGTGGTCAGATCTCATGTAGAGCCAAGATTCTTGATCTATGCGCCCTTACTTTACCAGGCCTAACTTCCCATACTCTACATTTTAGTCAAAACGTGTGGCTTGGCCGTTTTATTTCACACACGATGAACGAATGCCTATGAAATGCCTATGAAATCTTTGTAACGGTAGCGAACGACTTTGTCACCTACATCGATTGACCATGTAACCCACACGATATTAGGTGTCTGTCGAGCATATTATTTGCACGATGACTCGATGGATTATTCGCCTTTCACAGTCAGCAGCTTATTTCGGTTTTTGGTACTGATAATGTCAGTCGTCCAATTAGTAATTTAGTTGCTGACTTAAATTCATTCCGCTCAAGTCAATAAAACAGGATATTAACAACAGTCGCTAAATATATTTTTTATTCGGCCGGTTAATTGTTTCCCGATTTGATGAAATTGGATATTTTATCATATTTGTGCGCCTTGAGCCTCAGCTGCAGCAGCGGTCGACCCAATCTCCAGGGTACCAAAGTCATCCCATCCGGTCTCTTGTCATCATCCCGAGTCAAACCGTTTGGTTCTAAAACGGATGAAAGTGGTGGCAAGAGCCCGATGGATAATGGGTTTAGGGCAGCATTAACATATTTTTGTTTCAAGTACATGATGGTGATGGAGTGTTGTAGCGGATTTTTTTTTTTCATAAACCGTGACGGATTGCTGAATTTTAAATATATAGGTACGTTTGATACCAGTAGTTAGGTATTTATTCCTCCCTAGCGTTTGGATGCAATACTATCGATATGATGTTCATGACAGCATCGATGTCAATCCCTAAAATTCAAGAATTAGGTTAAAATTTGTGAAAATTCACGTATTTATTTTTTTAATTTGAATTCTTATGCATCTTACACGATCATGCGATAAAACTACATGATATTTCTCATAATTATATTAGTGCCAAAAAACTTTCGAAACAATTATGAAATTATAGATTCATACAGTAATAAACTTTGGTGGTACTTATGTGTAAAATGTGAAATTATGTGGATTTTATTTGTTACTTGAGTTACATTTAGGCACTGCACTAGGCTGTGCGCTTCTACTGAACACTTTTTTATCATTAAAGACTAGATACTTTGTTTATAATTTAAATATTTGTTTTTGACAAGAAATCCGTAAGGCTGCTATGGGACATTATTGTGTATATGAAATGGTCTCGCTCTCTATCTCATTCTAACATACGCATATCCTTTAAATTTCTCATTTGCATTTCCCGTCTATTGAATCGATAGTCTAAGGTTTTAAGTATGACTAACAAATTTGACTTATATACAGGTTGACACTTTAAACTCGAGCAACATTTCTTTATTGTGCGTGAAACTGTAAAAAGGGTTACGGAGGTCAAACGGCAGTCGCTCCATTGTAACCAGTTCCGCCAAATCTAGGACCATCACTTACAGCGTACCCTAGGCTCCGAAGCGTACCCTAGGCTCCGAAGCGTACCCTAGGCTCCGAAGCGTAAGCTGACGACACAATTAGGAAACACGCTAGGATGATGATGACCCTTTCCCTATTCTTAACCCATTCTTCTAAAAACTTCTAATTTGAAACTAGATTTAGTATGAAAAATATCTACATCTGATTTTTTTTTATTATAGCTATCGACAATTCTAGTCAATGCATTTTTTGAGTACTTATTTTATAGGAATCTTATTCCAACAACCAGAAAAAAAAGTGTTTTTTTGACATTTTATCTGTTCCCTATTGTTTAATTTCCACTAATCATATGCTAACGAATTTTAGATGTAAGATGAACCCTGTGGATATTAGAACGAGGCAAAGGGCGGAATCACAAAAATCAGAAAAAACACAGGTACGTAGACACTTTTATTTATTGTATATGTGTTTTTTTATTTATATATATGTTTTTTTGACTTAACTACTTAATTAATTAATTGATTGATTGATTTATTTATTTGATAATTTTAAATATGTAGGGAAAAATTTTGTATTTCTGGAGGTGGGCGTTGACACTCGCGACACAGTTTTTAACTACTGCGGGTGCCATCGTTAACCTTGGTTTGTGTAAACACTTTTTTGTTCCCAATAAAGATTTATTTATTTATTTATTTATTTGTGTGAACCCTATGGTTTTTAATATACTCAGCATTAACCCTGTAGCATCCGATGTATGGTATCATGGCGGCAAAACAAGTTAAGGTAAAACGGCAATGAAATCCCTATCTTTATTAGATACACAAAAATATTAAAAAAAATTACTTACATGTACTTTAGCGTATTTTTATTTTGTTGTGTTATATTTTTACTACATTGCCTAATTGGGATGAAGAAATAAAAAATACACGTATGATTAAATTAAATGCTGGCGCCTATTTTGGCCAGCGCATACAAAGAGGGACTGTCGCGCGTCGCCAGCCTCTTGGGTACCTTACTATCACACAACGATAACGTTTGGGTCCATGTTTTATTTAATTTAAAAATATGTTTTAAAAAGTCCTGAAATAGCATTTTTTTTCTTTTTTTTTAATAAATAATTAAATTGTTATAATGTTAGATATTTTTTTTTCATTAGATATAAATTATTTGGAAGCAAAAAAAAAACATTAAAACGCTTTATACACTGGTTCACATTACACACAGATTATGGAATATTTCGACATTTTAATAAACATATTTAAAAAGGTTCTAATTACGGACCCAGCTTCATTTAGTTTAATGATTTCTTATGTTTTCGCGATTGTTATTCATTAAATTAAACTATTTTAATACGGTTTTATCGCGTTAAATAAGTAATAAACGCGATAAAACCGTATTAAAATAGTTTAATTCATTTAGTTTGTTCCCCTTTTTGAGTTTATATCACACTTGGAGTTATTCACACAAATATCACACTCACAAAGGTATAAGTGTCGCAATAATATAATAAAGATGAGTAGGGAAATATTACATTAGTGTACCTATACTTTCAAAATCGGTTCATTCCCTTCCCTTGCATTACCGGTCAGTAAAATGCCATATTAATTCCTCTAAGTTACACATAAATTCCTCTAATTCAAAAAATCATCATGTTATTAGATTGATAATAATATTTACTTATTTAATTACATATTTTAAAGGTTTTTTTAAAGATAAAAGATAAAAGGCCTTTATCGTTTGAATTCCATAATATGCTCCCATACAGCAGTTATATAACGTTCTAAAACATTGTGTAACACGATCACATTCTAAAACAATGTGTAACATTTTATTACAACATGTTATACAACGTTATATCTTACTAGCTGTTTCCCGCAGCTCCACCTGCGGTATATCTAATAGCCTATGGTACTCAGGATGAATGTAGCTTTCCAATGGTAAAATAATTTTTGAAATCGGCACAGTAGTTTTTGAGTTTATTCATTACAAAGGCCGGCAACAAAAGTTACCTCTCATTTGTTTCATCATGTTAGATGGTGATTCGCGTACCTATATGGTTTTATGCGTCTAAAGGCAACAGATGTTATGCAACATTCTCTAACATTATCTGCTGTGTGGAGCTCCATAAGAAGCAAATACGCCATGAATAGTAAATAAATACGTTCCATGAGATATATACCATACCCAAAAATAGTACTATTCCCAAGAAAGGGCGTAAACTTGCATGTTTTTTACCATTTATGGTGATTGTCACATCAAAAAAAATCATAATTGAATTTGGAACTTTTTGAAACTAGCAAACGAAACAAAGTTTTATACAATTACAGGAAGGACGTGAGTTTTAACGATTTTCAACAATGAACCTCGAACATTTGTGATTTTTTTTTTATTCATATCTGCCGAATGTAATTTGTACAACAAACAACAAGTTTGGGAACAGACGGCAACAAACTTTAATTTACTCAGAAATTTCGTAATTATGCAATTTTACGAGAAAATCCTTTTTGACGCCGAATTTCCGGATACGTATATTTCCCATAGCTACGGACCTCGGACTTCCTCTACACATCACACTCGTCATACAATGTATCGATAAGCATGACATGTTTATCGATTACGGGTACAATACAATACAAATACTCTTTGATGCACCAAAAAAAATACAAAACAAGTATACTTACATGAAAATAAGGAACAAAGGACAAAAAAAAACGGACTCTTGGACCTTTGTACCTTCACCCTTTTTCAAACTTACTTTGCCTGCCTATTAAAGCGTTTACCTTAGACCCTCGGAAGTCGTGGGTTCGATTCCCACGGAAAGCATAGGTACTTTGTTTAGTTGTTTCCAGTTTGGTTAGAACATTGGAGGTCGGTCATGATTCATTCCGTACTTCGAAAGGCACGTTAAGCCATTAGCCTAGGCTACAATTTTGGTGGTCGTTAAAGGAATCACGTGACAGGCCGACAGGCGGTTCCGAAAATCTCTGACACCAGGGTGACACACACCAGTTGACCACGCAACCCATTAGATTTACAGACATATACATTTATTCATAAATTACCCTTTTTCAATATGTCTGCGATTTGGGTCAGCATGTTTTCCTAGCTAGGGCTAGTCTAGGCTAGGACCTGAACTACTTTTTCTGTCAACGTTGCTCTTCTTAATATGCTCCCTTCATTACAGTTCCTCAAATCTCCACATCACGAGTCATATCAGTATTATTACAATGATATATTTAATCGCCAAGCGACACAAATACGCCTAGACTACAAATTTGTGCCGTTTGGCGTAGAGACGTTTGTACCCTGGGGCCCTGGCGCGAGAGATTTTTTCAAAGACATCTCGCCGCGCCTGTTCTCCGCTGCTGGTGACAGGAAGGCTGGCTGCTGTTTCACCCAACGAATAAGCATTGCTATCAAACGGGGAAATGCAGCCAGCGTTCTTGCTAATATGCCACACGGGCAAGATTTATTTTATTTCTATTTTAGTGTTTTCTTTTTCTCTTATACTGTAACAAAAATTTACGAAGCACCTATTTTATTATAAATACAAATTGTAAAGCACATTGTAATTTGCAGATACTACTTACACGCGCCGCAATCTGCTCACAACGACATACAAACTTTTCTTTCGTCGATGGTAAGTGCCTTTTTTTCATTTAACATAGTATCACAGTATAATCACGTCACAAGTTAGCATTTCGTTGTTATTTTGAAAGTTTACAGCTTCATGTAAAATCTGGTTAATTCTTTACATAGTTACCTGGTTTCTGAACTCTGCCTAAGTGTTCTACAATTTTTCTTATCTCCATATTGATCGAGTCCATAGTTATATTCTTTTTTATCGAAGCCTTCTTTTTTGCCATAACAAAGAAAAAGGACCTTATTCATCATTTATCTTAGAGCCTTCCCGTTTGCATCCTCAGATGTTTGCTTCGGAGCCCAGGGTGCGCTTTCCTACTTTTACGTCTCCACTTCGCCCGGTCTTTGGCATCCACGTCCTACGTCAAAACAGCTCTTTTTGGGCGCTCCCTATCTACCACGCCCAGGCAGAGGCGGCATGGCCAGACACTTGTTCTAGACGTATGTTGCCGGTTTACTCAAGACGTGACCTTACCACGTATTTTATTGTTAAATATTTTACAACACCTCATTAAAATATGCTTTAGTTGCGATTCGTGGAACTTTAAAAATATTATATTGCAAGTATTTTCAACTGCAAATTATTGAAAGACGCGATACGAAGAAAACGTTAAGAACTTCTAGTTATAGTGACAACGTGATATTGCCTTTAGCTTTGACAATAATTTGTTATTTCTTTAAGAGGATTGGAAAATTTATTTTTAACATGGATCCTGTCTTATTTTATTTATTTACTAGCTGAGCCCGCGACTTCGTCCGCGTAATGTTCGATTATACCTACCTACTTACGACATCAGGGTGTGCAGGGTTGATTGACCATGTAACCCACTCGATAAAAATGACTGAAAAGTCATAATAAAGAACCCACGTCAGAGGCAGAAAGGCGTTTCCGAAAACCTCTGACACCAGGGTGTGCAGAGTCGATTAAACATGTAAGCAACTCAATGTGAGTGACTGAAAAGTCGTTATAAAGAAGGCACGTCAGAGCTCAAAGGCTCTTCAAAAAAATTTTGACGACAAAAATCGTCTCCGTTAAAACTTTAACACCAGGTGTAGATTGACCACGTAACCCCACTCTGTAAGAATGACTGCAAAGTCATAATATATAACCCACGTCAGAGGCGAGGTTTTGGTTACGTTAATGTCTTTCCATTTAGCGCGATAGCCCTCCAGTATTTTATGACCAAATTCTGAACACATGCTATAATGATTCCGTGCTTTCGAAAGCACGTTAAGTCGTTCGTCCCGCCCGGCTGCCATCTGGCGGTCGTTAAAGGAACCATGTCAAAGGCCGTACAGTAATTCTAAAAAAACTTTATCACCTGGATCTGCATGGTCGATTGACCATGTAACACACTCGTTG
Source organism: Euzophera pinguis (assembly GCA_947363495.1). Taxonomy (NCBI): domain Eukaryota; kingdom Metazoa; phylum Arthropoda; class Insecta; order Lepidoptera; family Pyralidae; genus Euzophera; species Euzophera pinguis. Next base: position 18,611,413 of record OX376154.1, read on the forward strand.
TGAATGAATAAAAAACATTTGAGTAACTACCTACGTAATGACATACATTTAATAATAACTCACATTATGAACACCACCATAAATAATTGCTCCAATTACAAAGTAATAGCAAAAATAAATTCTGTTGAAAATTCTTTTTTTTAATTCTCATTTTCTAGCCAAAATAATAAATGTACAGACACGTCGATTCTACTGTTTTTTTATAGTATAGATTTATTTAAACTTTATTACAAAACCCGTGGGATTTTCTACCAGTCAACCAACAGGTGGTGTTGAGAGACAAAAGTAAGTGTAAAGATAGAATAATTAATTATAATTACCTAATTATCCATTCGAATTTATTTAAGTTTAGAAGAAAACTGTTTATTTTCCCAAATAACTATTGGTCATTAGTTATTTTGTCCTCTTATGTTACATGTCTTCTTTTTTAGGGGCACAGTATGTTCCACTTTTTTCTATCTCTAGCCATTTCCGTCTCAACAGCCCTTCCTACTCATATTCTCCTTGATACAGTACAACCATCTCTTTTTTGGTCTTTCTCTATTTCTTGCACCCGCAACCTTCATATTTACCACGCTATCAGTGTTCTTCTCGCTGCTCACAGCTTGACCGTATCTTCCCAACTTACAACATTCCGGCTTTTAATTTTTTTTCAACTTTCATGCTTTTTCTTACATACTCATTAATTCTCATTTCAGTTATCTGAAATCTCCTTTCATCCGTCGCTTTCTATGCCCCACATTCTGATCCATACAATATGCCCTATTCTAAATTCCCATCATGAGAGGATATTAATTATGTAAACAAATGCTAAGGGCTTCGCAACAATTGAATGCAAGAAAAAATAGTATTTTTGTGATTATATGTTAATGTTTAGAGAGAATTTAAATTTATGAGTGGTTTTAGATGATTCTGTTGACCGCCGCAACTACCCGCGTGTATTTTATTACTCATTAGTTGTATTATTTTACTCTCAATTATTTGTTTCAAAAGTGAAAAGCTAAATCGTCACCAAAATAAAATGGCTGACCAAATGTTTACCTTCACTGAACCGTACACGTTCCTGTACCATGCATCACAGACATATCGTCAAAATATAACCCAACCTGTTGTAAGTTTCATAATACCCGTATAGTAATATAAGTCAATTGTATTTGGTAAACTCATAATATTGTCGCTAGGTTACCACCCACTAGAACCCACCTCAGTAGAGATTAGTTTGTTTACTAAATGTTTACCTTCTCAAACACATAGCACATTTATTATACAGCTCATAGATAGAATAAAGACAGGCTTTCATATCACGCATCCAAGAAATTCATACTCGTATTATAAAGAACAGCGGTACAGTCAGCTACACATCAAACGATCATTTGGAAACAACCTTTGACAAAGACAGTTGACAGAAACAGATATTCAAAAGAAAATCAGCCCAATAGGATCGTGATTTAAATGTGCTAATATTGATAGATTTTATCAAGGTGCCTATAGCAACTCTTTTTACCTCCCTTGGGTCCAAGCGTGTTTTTCTAGTTGCATCTTCAGCTTACGCTTCGGAGCCTGGGGTACGCTATATGTTATGGTCATTGACTTGTCGGCACAGGTTATTACAATGGACCGAATGCCGTGTGACTTCCGTATCTCTTTTTAAAAAGAGAAACCAGACCAAAAGGATTACGACCCAAGGTGTGTTAGTGGCCAACACTGTCAGTATTTTCAGGCTAAGATATCTTACACAGCCCAAAACTACCATCTATCGATAAAAACCGGGAACAATATTAGTATCAAATTTGGCTCATATCTGATAAATAACCCAGCAACAAACTTTCACCTTTTTACCCTCCAATTTTCCCCAATAAAAAAAGGCTCTGGGCAAAAAAAAAAACAAATATATCAAGGAATATTGTGTGCCAAGTTTCGTTAGGATCCGTCCAAAAATAAATGTACAGCAGTTTCCCCCCTTTTCGCCCACATTGTTCCCACAATACAAAAAACTCTCGATTTTATAACTCAAGGAACACGTGTTTGTAAGAATCCGTTCCGAAATGCGACCTCTTGCCTTCCGGGCAACTTTCTTTGTGACTAAGTTGATCTTGCCTTCCGGGCAAGAGGTCGCATTTCTGAACATTTTTCCATTCAAAAGCAATATTGGCCATTCTCGAAATGGGGACTTCGCTTTAGCTCTGTCAATTATACTACGCCTAGCAATCGCGAACACATACGATTGCTAGGAATACCCCATTATGCTTATCGAGCTTCTCGTAGCCATGTAGATTTCAGAGATAATTCGGTTACTGTGGCAACAAACAGTAGCCGTGAAAACAAACTCCAAATATACGCGACCACAGACTAAAAATCAGACACGAGATCGTTACATAAAGATTCTACTTTTTGTAAAGGTGCGTACTTAATTTTTCATAAATAATCTTTTTTTTATCAAGTAGTTTTTCTTACTGAAAACGCTTTTGTGACGGTATTAAACGCAGCTGTTCGAAAACGAAATCAATAAAAATGTTAAATTCTTTGTGACTTAGTTGATTTTGATAACTTCTACAGACACAATGCAATAATAAGTCGAATTTTTAAATAGTGATAGGATTCTGGGAATTCATTATATTTTTGAAAACATTTTTAAAGGATACGTATTATTGCTTTCTGGATCCAACAGAAAAACCTTGTCCCTCTCTGTCTGTCAAGGGCCTGTTTTTATAAAGCTTTAGTACGTATTTTGTTGGTTAAAGCCAAAAATATATTGAGTTGTTAGCTTTTGAAAATTCAATATAGTTATTTGTTGATTTCAAGCTACTCGGCTTTATCTTTTAGATAATATATATATTAAAATTAAATCTTCATTATATGTTATATGAAGATTATAAAGATCGTGTTACAGGATAAACATAGAACTCCATAATCCGCCAATTCAATGATTTGTCGATAATTGTTTTAGTTAGTAATATAGCTTTTACATACATGTTTAGGTATCATGATTTTCCTGCAGGGATGCTATGAGTCTCGACTCAAATAAGAGTATCTCTATTCAGATATTTAATTATGGCAGAGTTGCTATTGCTTTTACAATAAGCGCAACTACAAGGAAGATATCAAAGAAATTTTAAACAATAAGTATGTGGGATTTGTGGTTTGGCTGAAGTAAAATTCGAAAGTAAATCTTCAGTTTTCTTTATTTTTCTCGACTTCAAATACAGAGAGCAATTATTTTATGTCTATCGACGTCCATTCGTCTTTTTTGCCCCCCTTTCACACCTATACACACGTCCTTGTCTCTCTTTACTTTCTTCCATCCCTTTCATTCACATAATCTCACTCAAATGCTATCTCTTTCTCTCAGTGTTACTATCAATCCCACATTCGGCCATCCTACATGTGGATGCCCTCAGCCACAAACTGTCAGAATACACAAACATTACTTGCACACACACTACTTAGTTATACTACAATATACACTATATAGTATACACCTAGTCTTAAATTCATAAACAAAATCCTTAATTATGTTTTAACAAAGTAACATCTTAGTTTAAATTAAAGCGACATATGATACTGAGAGTTTAAACTAAATGCCAAACATATTTTAAATTAAAGTTAACATCAGATTTAGACAATAATAAACAATTTACCAAATATCCTGCTCTAAACTATTATTATTAACTATTAATATTTCAGAACACATCTTAGATTTAAGTTATAGTTTACATCAGACTTACACCATAACAAAATGAGTTTTATTCATAAAACAACATCGGACTATTTAAACTGCAATGTACATAATACTCAAAAATAACTTTACATTACACAACAAAATGTTTTAAATTTATATTCTTTAAACTTACAATGTACACTATGGCTATAGTGAAAGGTCATTTCCCCAAAAACATTACGAGCAAGAATACCAACCATAATAGATTCTACTAATTTCCATTGTATTCAGGCCATGGTTTCATATTATCTGCTGAAGTATAAGTTTTCATGGGACCCTCTCTGGACTTGTCTATTTTGTTTACTTCATACCGATCATTCCTCTTCACTTTGGTTACTAAGTACGGTCCTAGAAACTTCTCCTTTATCTTTAATCCTGAACCGAACTGGGTGCGCTTGATTGCTACTCTATCACCTTCTTGATACTTAGTGCTTTCTTTTCTATTTTTGTTGTAGTTCTTAGAATTCTCTTCTTGAATTTTTCCTATTTGTATCTTAGCCATAAGTCTTGAATCTTCACGCTGCTGGACAAAACTTTCAATTTGTTCCTGATTTAACATTTCCATAATTTCAATATCTTCTTTTGTTTTTATCTTTGTACCCATCAGGAGTTCAAATGGACTCATATTAATACTTCTTTGGAATGTCCCATTTATTGCACGCTGCAATCGACTGACATGTTTGTACCACTGAGTTTGATCTGAAATGCAGAGTTTAGTTAGTATTGATATAATCGTCCTATGTATGCGTTCTACCTGGCCATTGCCCCGTGGGACTCCAGTCGTTATTGTCACATGTTGAATATTCTCCTGCTCACAATACTCCTTGAAGTCATTGCTTGTGAATGATGCCCCTCTGTCTGTGATAATACGAGATGGATTACCAAAAATCTGTTGTTGAATTCTTAGCTTACTCAATGTCTCTGCTGTGGTAGTACCTTTAGTAGGAAAAATCCATACAAACTTAGAAAATCCGTCAACTACAGTGAGTATATAATTATATTGTTTTCTTGTTTGTTCCATTGGTCCAAGGTGATCACAATGTATAGTATGTAAAGGTATGTCATGCTTATCAATAGAATTCAAAAATCCTTCCTGCCGTCCTTCTTTCCTGGTAGCTAATAAACATGGTATACAAGTAACCAAGAAGTCTTCTATTTTTTTATTTAAATTATTTATGAAATAATCCTTTGAAATAAGTTCAATCATCTTCCTTTTCGAAAAATGACCTTTTTCGTGAGTTCTTCTAATAATCTCTACTTCCATGCTCCTGGGAATAACTAACTGTTTTTCCATACCTTTAAACAGTAAACCGCCTTCCAAAATGTAGTCACCATAGGGTTTCTCCTGTAGTATCGTCTTAATAGCCTGTAGTCCCTCATCAAGATCCTGTGCTCGTCTGACCTCATCGTGCAGGCTCACCACTAATGTAGTGCTAGGAGGGTTCCGGCTCAAAGCATCGGCATGTCGCATTCTACTACCTGGTCGGTGCTCGATCTCATAGTCATACTGATCCAGTAGAAGCACCCATCTTGCTACTCTTGGGACTAACATCTTTTTCATTAGAGTCATCTTAAACACTTGGCAGTCTGTAACTATTTTGAATTTAATACCAAAAAGATAATGGTGAAATTTTTTCACTCCTGCTATTATCGCCAAAGCTTCCAACTCATAGCTGCTGTATTTGCTTTCTGCATCACTCGTTTTTCTGCTCATATAATGAATAGGATGTATCTCACCATTTCCATCACGCTGCAAGAGAATTGCTGCATACGCTATGCTCGAAGCGTCTGTATGTAACTCTGTGTGAAATCTAGGATTAAATAATGATAATACTGGACTACTTACCAATTTCTGTTTTAAATGATTAAAAGCTGTTCTCTGTGAATCTTCAAATATAAATTTTGCTTCCTTCTTTAATAAGTCTGTTAATGGCTTGGCTATAACTGCATAATTTGGTATATATTTCCTGAAATAGGAGGTCAAACCTATGAAGCTATGTACTTGCTTAAATGTTCTTGGTTCTGGAAACCTCACTACGGCATCAATCTTATCCGGAGATGGTTTCACTGTGCCATCCTCCACCACATGTCCAAGATATTCAACGCTGCGAGAAATCAGATTAGCTTTTTTCCAATTGATCTGTAACCCATATTCAGAAGCAACTTTTAACACTGTTTTCAATCTTTGTAAAGCCTGAGACTCATCCTCTGCATATATAATCAAATCATCGATAAATGTCAGCATATAACCTTGTCGCACAAGTTTGTTAAATATAATTGAAATAAATCTAGTGAAATACTTGGGATAAATCGATAAACCAAATGGAGCCTTAAGAAATTCATACTGACCATCCGGTGTCACAAAAGCTGTATATTTAATAGACTCTTTGCTTACATTCAAATGAAAAAATCCGTTTTTCAAATCTAAAACACTAAAATATTTTGCTTCTCTTAATTTGTCAATTAAATCTTCAATTATTGGCAAAGGGTACTCGTCTTTAACCATCTTCTTGTTTATATCTCGGTAGTCTACACAAACTCTAGTTGTCCCGTCTTTCTTTCTAACAAGCACTAACGGACTAGCATACTCTGAATGACTTACCCGGATTATTTTGTTGTCCAGCCACTCAGTTACCTGGTTGTCAACGATTTCACGCTCCTTTAGTGACAGTCTGCGCGGCCTGTGCGTTACTGGGATATCATCCTTCAGTACTATTCTCAATTCGATCGGACTTTCCCTCTTCTTCACTGGTTGATACTCTTCAATACACTTTGTCACTTCCTTCCGAATATCAGAGCTGCAATCACCTAAAACAAAATCACATGTTGCCCCTATATCTAACTTCCTAAGCCAATCTTCCCCCCGATCTAAGAAATGAATTGACCTTCCATTAAAAACCACAGTGTAGCCTGTCAGAAAATCTTGTCCTAAAATGACACGATAAGGCATATTGCCATTAGGTATTACATGGAAAACAACTTGAGCTAATTTACTGTCAATTGTAGTAGGCACCACACATTTACCAAGTGATTTAACCTGATATTGTCCAAGTCCAGTAAGAGAAAAATCTTCATTTTCGCACACGATGCACTGTTTTACAGCTAGTTCGTCAAACACACACTTTTCCATCAAGCTGACGTCGCTGCCAGTGTCAACCAAAGCATTTACACTAATTTCGTTGAGCAATAAAACATTAATGTTCGGTTTTCCTGAAAATCCATCGCTAAAATGTTGTTTGTTTACATCCGTGTGACCTTGAATTCCAAACGCCATATTTGTTCCGTCTGCAGTGCTGCCAATAGTCTCGTCGCAATTCACCCCAAACATCGCGCGCTTCGCCAACGCATCGTCGTGAAGTTGGTTTCTTCGTCTGTCATCGTGCGGACTCGGATACGCTCGGTTTTCTGTATATCGCCGATCTCGCCCGAAACGCTCTCGTTCGCCGTTGCCGTGTTCCGTGCGTCGCTGGTATGAACTGCCGCTCCCGCCGCCGCCATATTTTTCTATATCACAGGCTGAAGCAATATGACCAAAACCGTTGCACTTGAAACATTTAATGCAGTCATTCTTGCGAGGGCAATCTGATGAGCGATGATCTTTCTCCCCGCAATTATAGCATCTGATTTGCGAAGATTCTCCGTCTTTTCCGAAATATCTATCTTTTCTTACAAAGTTGTATTCTTATTCATTTTTTCTTTCATATTCTCATAAATCTTGATTTTTTCTTTTAGCTCGGTATAGCTCGTTACGCCGTATAACATCACTTTGTTGATTTCGGCGTCTCGTATACCGTCCACAATATACTTGATGGCCACATAATCAGGCATTTTACCACGCCTTCCAAGTTCCTTCATGCCGAGCATAAAATCAATGCAAGATTCGTTCGGCTTTTTCGTCCTCATGCTCATCATTTCATGAACGGTCTTTACGTCGATCGTGTCTGGAAATTCCTTGACAATAGATGTCTTTAAATCTTCCCAAGTCTTAAATGTTCTCTCAGAACGCAGCCAGAGTTCTGCCGTACCCTTCAGTGATCTTCTTGCCATCAAAAGTTGTTGGATGGGTGTCCAACCGTATACCTCCGTGTTATCCTCAACGTCTTGCACCCATCGGGTGACTGGGTAGGTTTTGTCACGGCCGGTAAAAACAGGAATAAGGTTATCCATGAGTTGAAGGAAATTGTTTCCGCCATTTCCACGTTGACCAGTTAGTGAACCAACGTCGTAAAATTCGTCATCCGCCTTCTGGCTATGTCGTCTTCCGTCTTTAGGCATGTTTTCCACCGTGTTCCACAGGCAGGCGTCGATCGTCTTCGTCGTCTTTCAAAAAAAACTGTCTTGGTGTCCGCGGCGTGCAAGTATGCCGTAGTCGTTCGCCGGTCGAAATCCGTGGCAATCTTCGAAATCCTTCAGGTTTTTTCCAAATCCCGGACGAGCCCCCAAATTTGTGGGATTTGTGGTTTGGCTGAAGTAAAATTCGAAAGTAAATCTTCAGTTTTCTTTATTTTTCTCGACTTCAAATACAGAGAGCAATTATTTTATGTCTATCGACGTCCATTCGTCTTTTTTGCCCCCCTTTCACACCTATACACACGTCCTTGTCTCTCTTTACTTTCTTCCATCCCTTTCATTCACATAATCTCACTCAAATGCTATCTCTTTCTCTCAGTGTTACTATCAATCCCACAAGTATATTATATTAAAGTTTCATAAATGAGACTTGCGCGCTGCCTCCAGCTTTTAATTTTAAGCTTAATATTTAGCAGCACGCTTAATATTTAAAGCATAAAACACGACTGACGACAATAGAAATAAATTAGTTCTTTCATACATCATAACACTGTATATTAGTGTAGTATTTTTCTAATCGCTATTTAACAAAGATCATCGAAACCGCCACTGAAGTTCCTTTCTCAAAGCAAAAAAAAAAAAAAATGTTGCTCATTGAGAAAGGAACGAATTGCCTTCCCCTCTAAAATTGATCAAGTTTTTTTTCGGTCTGCCACTTCATGCGTAGGTATACAATCCGCCATTTTGTTTTTATGATGACGTCACATTTCCATTGAGAAATGAGCTTTTTCTGCAAACCTCATTTATGCAAGAAATCTAAAGACACCTCATACGTCTTTATATTCCTTGCATTATAAGTATATGTCCATACTTAATATTATAAGTTGCGAATGCCTGTCTGTCTGTTACGCTTTCACGGCCAAACCGCTGAACAGATTTTGATAAAATTTGGATAAATATAGTTGAAGATCCGGGGTCAAACATAGACTATTTTTGACGCAGGCGGAACTGCAGGAAACAGCTAGTAGTGGAATAAAGAATCTCACATACATACAAAGACACACACATACAACATGAATGCTGAAAATACAACTCTCTTTTTTTGGAGTCGTGTAATAATTACAGTATACTATTTGAGGAATTTGAAACAGATGGGTGATGAAGAGGAAAACATAGTGGAAGTCACCCTTGAGGAGCAGTTTCTAGATTTTGCCAAAATGTTAGAACCGAAAGAACGTGACGGGACAACCATAGACCTCTATTCCATAGACTACTGGTTGCGGCAGGCCGACATACTGAATGATAGAGCGGTTACTATGACAGATACGGGAATGTTATTCTTCAAATTAAAGTACGTACTGATCTCTTTACTTAACTACAGACGCGCTTAGAGACGTTAATGATAACTACTAAGTTTTTAAACTTTAAAAAAGTTTTTCTATTCTCGTTAGTATACATTTAATAGTTATATATATATAGGGACAAATCACATAGATTGAGTAGCCCCAACAAAAAATAATTTTCCAACTTGACCTGACCGGGGATCGAAACCGGAACCTCTGAATTAGGTCAGTCTTTAGTACATATTTAAATTCTTTCTCTAATTAATTAGACCTCGCATTATTCCGGGTTCAGATACACGCGAGAATCTCGCCACGGTTCACAGCGAGAAGAGTACGAGAACACTGTCCATATGCACAGTTCTCGGGCTTTTCTCGGGTTCTCGCGAAAAACCCCTGGGAATATGTAACCCGCAAGAGATTTCGTTTTTATAAGTTTAAAGAATCTGTTTAAGTTGTAATTAACGACTCTTACTACTTTTTTAAAACATTACTTACAATCTATACAAAAATTTCTAGCAAATCGGAGATCAACTTTGAAGAGTTCACGGACTTAATTAAAGACTTGGTTGATACAAAGGATTTAAACTTGGACGATGTTATTTCATCATTATGCACTTGTGGGTTGCCGGGAAGCATTCCGGTGAAGGTTCCTCAGTATAGAGACTATTTCCTTACATGGCAGCCGAAGAACAAGTGAGTCTTACTCGTAGCTTTCCCTTATAAAGGGCACGAGCCTAGCGAGCCATACTAACAAGCAACGGCGAACGTCTCGGAACAAAGGCAAATAGACGTACGGCCCACCATATGGCAAGTGGTATCCAAATATTGGGCACTCTGTTATAGAGATGCTATATTGTTTGCTCGCAAATTGGGTCGCATGTGCACGACGAGTTGAAACCAACGGCGTTTCTGCCATACAAAATTGCAGTCAAACGTCCTGCATTGAATAAATTTCGTGGTAAAGGCATTGGTAGAGTAACAGAGGAAAATGTCAGAGATCCTTTTCGTTATAAAGGAGATTGCGCCAATTTAAATACAATATATGCTTAATGAAATTAAATAAACACCCCCTTTTTGTGAAGTGTGTCAAAATAAATCTCCCTTCGTAATTAAGTTGATGTAAAACAACAATCATTGATGATGTTAACTAACATTTTGTGTAATTAACTAAAAGCTCATTGAACTTTTGATTTACGAGCACGACAAAACTTTATCTTTCGATCTTTTGTTATGGGACTATACGTATAAACAATTCGTTATTTCATGGTTTCGTTTCGTCTTTCATTGTGAATCTTGTCTACGAACTTGCGATAACGATGACGATAGACCACGTCATTTCGCACGGCTAATGTCAATCAGATAATATATTTTATACTAAGCGAATTGTGCAATTTGTGACATTGTCAAGCCCCCTGGCCACAGAAAATGTAGCGATGTAGAATCTTCGTATTGACTTACCCCCGATCATAAAAAATTACGAATGTTCGTTAAGACTATATTAACTAAAATATGTTACGTCTATTTTTGACGTGAAAGAACGAGACGAAACGTATTTTAGTTAACTTGGACATATCGAAAGTTTATGGATAAGAGGGTTAGTGTCCTGAGGCTCTCTGTTCAATGACAATGGAATATTAATAGTTAAAAATGTCTGTGTTTGGAGTCGATCGCCGGTCAGGTCATAGCAGAATATCAGTGCTTTGCTCACTACTTTTGTGAGTAAAGATCTTCGCTGAGCTGTGACCTTTTTGGTTGTTACTTCAATGCACACTCGCTGTTAGTCATAGGTTTTAGTTTTAATTTTACAATATGTATTGTTTTAGCTTGTGTGTGTTTAAGTATTGCCAAATAAATAATTCATTAATTCGTTCATTCATAAAATTTCTTTCAATCATTGTAGATTGGATCGTAGCAAATGAAATGAAATCCTACCTCTACTGAAGGTAGGCAAAGGCGTTATATGATATGTATGTTTAAAAATTCTGTCAGCCTGGGTTATAGGCTAAAAGTTGTAATTTAATCAAACAGGGGTCGGCGAGCGGGGCATTTTTTATTTTAATGGGAAGATCGAATACTTAAGTTTTTAGGTATGGGAGTAATATTTTAATGCCATGACTTCATGAACAGGACACGCACTGATCTAGATATGTTTCATAATCTGAAAGATATATCTTTTAGCTAAGTAACTGACACTGACTTTAGAAAACCAGTCTTTAATTTCTTCTCCCATCTGTCAGGTTGGTGAATGTTCCCAACGCCGATGAACGTTAATTTTGAAGACATCAACTTCTTGGAATAAATAAACAACATTTAAATAATTTTTCAACCAAATACGAAGCGAAGGTTACGATGGATTTTTTGGGTATAAATTGAAGGAAATAAATTTTATTACAAAAATTTAATAGTATTCATTTTCGCTTTTATTAATAAGTACCTACTTAGTACATTTTGAACAAAATTTTAACTCCTTTTCGCCATATGGTTAACTAGACTGGAAAAGAATGCTTTTAACATTAAACCTGTCTTTTGTTAAGAAACCAGATTTTTTATGAATCATTAAATTAATTAGTAGTTTAAATAGGGGTAGAGAGTACCATCTATCCGGGAAAATTACTGTCGCCGTAAAATTAATGCGTGCGTGCGTAGACGAGGATAAAAGCTGGATTTTGGGCGTGCGGCAAGTCGAAACAAAAAGAGAAACAAGAGGACTGCCGCACTATCTTTTTTGGAAGCCATTCAGGCTATTTTTAACCTACTTAAAAAAAGGAGGAAGTTCTACGTTCGACTGTATGTATTATTGATGTATTAACGAACAATACCATCTCTGCTTGCAAGGTCCATTGAAATTGCATTGGTTTGCAAAAAATAATAGGTTGGGGAAAAAGTTTCTTCGCATTTTTAAGAAAATACAAAACATTTTTTAATATACTTTAATAACATTTAACTAAAGTATGTAGTTGCCATTTTGTTTGATAACTTTTTGCCATCTTGTAGGCAGGGACATGATCCCATTGCTATAGAAATTTTGAGGCTTCTGATCAAAATATCGCGACAAGTGGTTTTGGCAGTCCTCTCGTGATGTTAACCTGACACTGCCTAAAGAATTCTGAAGAGACCGAAACAGGTGGAAATCTGAAGGCGCAAGTTGAGGACTATACGGCGGATGCATTAACACCTTCCAGCCAAACACTCTTAATTTTTGCTGAGTGGCTATAGATGTGTGAGGTCTAGCGTTATCATGATGAAAAACCACACCCTTTCTGTTGATTAATTCCGGCCGCTTTCTTTCAACTTCTAGCTTTAATTTCATCAGTTGTTCGCAGTAGAGTTCAGAATCGATGGTCCTGCCTGATGATAACAGCTCATAATGCATAATGTCCTTCCAATCCTACCACACACACAGCATCACGTTTGTACATTTTTTTTTTTTTTTACCTTGTTTGTTTGTATTCCTTTCTTTTTACATGTGTTATTGTGGCAACAAATAAACAGTTTATCTATCTATCTATCATCACCTTGTTGCGACGAGTTAACCCGGGTTTCGCCACAGTCTGTGACATCTGACCACGACCTTTTTCGCACGTTCTTGTCGTACGTGATCCACTTTTCATCACCAGTTACCACCTTCTTCAAAAATGGTTCGGTTTCATTACGTCGTAAAAAAGAATCACAAATGAGTACACGGTTCATTAGGTTTCTTTCAGTAAGCACGTGAGGTATCCAAATATCGAGCTTTTTTGTATACCCAGTTTTTTTCAAATATGCCTAAACCTTTTTTTGGTCAATTCCCAATTCTTCAGCTACATCGTAACTACTGACATGCCGATCATGCTTCAATTTTTTAAAAATGTCATCCATTTTATCCGTAATAGGGCGACCTAAGCGACGTGCATCTTTGACATCAAATTTCCGGATTGAAAACGCTCCAACTGAATTTGTGCTACTCTCACAGACACTGCGCTAGGTTTATAAACATCGCAAATTTTTTTTCGCGGCTTGCATTGCATTTTTACCTTGTTTGTAGTAAAATTTTAAAATGTATCGAATTTCTTCATTAGATTCACGTATCTTGACAGTAAGAAAAACAAATGAAAATCACATATTTTCCCAATTTGAATTTGGAATTATCATGGAACTTTTAATGATATTAAAACCAGCCAGATACAAATGATATAGCCAAAGAACTTTTATTACAAGTTCATACATACTATATTTAAAAGTCTTTTCCTCCAATATATATACTTATATAAAGGCATATTTAACGCGAGTGTGGATGAATGCAGGAAGCAAGGGATGTCTGTAAGAATATAGCAAACGAAAATCCGTAGTTACTCTCTATTCCTATGGGAGAAACACTAGAAACAGTCGTAGATAGTCTTCTTCGTGTGTCTTTGCGTGTCAATGATATTACACTCTCCTTACCCAGTAAGAAGCTGAACAGCTCTGTCAGTTGCCAAGCACAAAGTAGGCACCCAGCAAACGACAGCAGATGCGTCATAGTTTGAGGGGATAAACCACACTCGCACTGGTTTTGTGTGCCGTCAGTAACTCCCCACTTGCTGATCTCTACATCGACCAACTTGGGTTCGTAACCTATTGAGAGTCTCTAAATAGGCCAAGGGAAATGATGGCCGTCGGGAAGTTCTTTTCGTGGGCATAAGAAATTTTCAACGTGTGTTGGCGTGGCGTAAATAGTAATGACTCCGAGACAGACAGACACTACCTTTAACCGTCGTATCCACGGAACGGCCCTTATTCTGGGTTTAAAGGTACCCTATATCCTTCTCAGCACACCAGACCAAAAAGCAGCCGAACACGGAAATCCCTTTTCAATGCTGCAGATCATTTTTTTCTTTTTATTATGGCTTTGACTTTCGTATTTAGCCAGTATAAGTAAAAATAATTGAACAAAGTTTTTTTAGTTAAGCAAGTCAAGTCGAGTCAGAAGAATCAGTATAAGTGAATTGGTAGAAAAACTGCACTTAGCGAAACGGATAGAACTAGAGAACAAACACTGTGTCACTTCCTCACGCTTGTTTTCGAACACTTTTCGAAAAATAATCCACCATTATTATGCACAAAAACTAAAACGAACACAAATTTCAGTAAATAAAATACAGCGCCGTAACCTCTAAAAATCCGACCTTTTGACTACGCTCCAGACCAGACCGTCTGTGTGCGGTTCAGAAATACTGTTTCAGAAGATATGATTGCCTGTCAACAAACGAACAAACTCACTTCCGCTTTACAATATTAGTTTGGTTTGTGCAACGAAAAGTTCCCTCTCTCGTTCAAAGCTGCGAATCCCTTTGAGTAGTACCGGTGGGTACTTATTACTTCTTGCATTCATAAAATCAATTTCCTTCTTTTCAAAGAGCGTATTTACGGACTCGTTTAAGTATTCACCACTAACTCGGTTCTACTCTTTGCTGCTAAGATGACATGCTCGGAACATTTCATGACATGTGATTTTATGAATATGTGATACCATATAAAACGTTGGTGATTAAATTCTCTTTAATAAACTAAGCTTTGCATTTTAAATCGAAGTGCACTTACACTGGTACTTTACATATCTTTTATAAAAATCTTGGTATTGACCTAAGATCTTGGTGAGTTTTTGCTACGTAACTCAATGTTTTTTTTAAGCTAATTAATTATATTTTACGTGAACTACATCACCGGCCGAATACGGTTACCAAAAACTCTGACACAGATGTGCACAAGGTCACACAATATGAATAAATGTGTCCAATAATCCACTGAATGTGCCAAAGACAATAGGTCTATAAAGATGCTTCAGAGGTATAAAAATTAAAGTTTCATAATTAATTGGATGATTTAAAATCTCTCTGACAATATAGAACGATATTCCAACCGGCAAAAAAATAATCAAGCTTTATTCATTTGCCCTGACATTGTTAATTGTTTATTTGTTTTCGTTTTGTATAAAGTTTAAGGTAATATGGGTGATGAGGAACAAGCGACTTTAGATGGTCAATTTGTGGACTTTGCCAAAATGTTGGACCCTAAGGGCAGGAATGGTGTTACCATAAATCTGTACAGACTGGACTACTGGTTGAGGCAGGGGAAAATTATAGACGATCGAAAGATAACAATGACGGACACAGGAATCCTGTTTAACAAGTTTTTGTAATTTTTTTTTCTTATTTGTAATTAAGTAATTAAATAAATTATAATATTAAGCGACGGGATTTTGATGTAATTTGGAATGAAAGTAATTATAAGATTCGGGGTCAAACATAGGTTACGTTTTGACGCAAGCGGAGCAGCGGGAAACAGCTACTATTTATATATATAGTCCATCAAATACCAAGCTATACGTGGGGCGCACTATAAGTTTCCGGAATGAATATGAAAAAATACTATTAAAGGTACAAAATTAATTTATTGTTTTTCAAAATAATCTCCCTTGGCGTCTATGCACTTTTTCATTCGATGAAACCAGTTTTGAAAACTTTTGTGGCACTCCTCTGTGGTGACGTCTGAAACGTGTTTTTCATACTCCTCGACAGCCTCTTCTGGTGATGAAAATCGTTGACCGCGTAATTGGTTCTTAATTTTTGGGAACAGAAAAAAGTCACAAGGTGCCAGGTCGGGACTGTATGCAGGATGACTCATGAGTTCTACATTTTTCGCCTTCAAAAAGTAGTTTGTCTGTCTGGCCGTGTGAGAACTAGCATTGTCGTGGTGCAGGATGATACGGCGTTTACGGTTATTTTTACGGAGTTCGCCAATAACTTCCGGCAAACAAATGGTCGTGTACCAGTCACTATTCACTGTACGACGATTCTCTAAAGCAACAGTAGCCACGTGTCCAGTTTTATTAAAAAAAGAAGCAATCATCCGCTTAGATGCACTTTTCACGCGCGCCACTTTGGTTGGTTTCGGCTCATCTTGAAAGACCCATACGCTCGATTGCTGCTTTGAATTGGGATCGTAGCAATAAATCCATGTTTCGTCACCTGTTACTATGTCCCACACCAAATTTGACGCACCTTCGTTGAATCTGGTAAGCATGGCACTGCACCAAGTGACGCGGTCCGTTTTTTGAGCCTCGGTCAAGTTGTGTGGGATCCACCGCGAGCACAGCTTTCTCACACCCAAATGTTTGTGTAGGATTAATTGTATTTGACTCATGCCTATTTCTAAGGATGCGCGAATTTCATGGTAGGTCACATGCCTGTCTGTTTCAATTATACGGCGCACAGCATTGATGTTTTTGTTGGTCACAGCGGTGGACGGCCGACCATCGCGAGATTCGTCACTGAGATTGATACGACCACGCTTGAATTCTGCAAACCAGCTATAAACAGTTGTCTTGCATGGTGCTTCATTGCCAAAAGCTGTTTCAAGCCGAGCGATGCTCTGTTGAGCGGTCAAATTACACTTAAAATCGTAGAAAATCATACTACGAAAATTTTCCCGAGTTAAATCCATGTTGATGCAGACACACAATTTTTTAAATGGCGCCACAAGGTAAAAACAAAAGACAGTCAGATGAAACAAACTGCATTCTACAGCCAAAGAGTTCTATTTTCAAATGTTGCAATAAATTTTTAAATATTGTTTATGTAAGTGGCCAGTTCCGGAAACTTACAGTGCGCCCTATGTATTGTTTAACCTATTTCGCCCCACTGCTGGTCGTAGGTCTTCCCCATTTTTTAATTTACTTAATTATTTAAAAGTAGCTAAATTAATTGGAGGAATTATTCTAGTTTGGATATTATTTTAAGTTGAACTTTACTTTTATTAGTTTAACATTCTTATTCTAATCACAAGTATTCAAAAGTCAAATCATTTTTCAAATTTAATACCTAGTACAGTCAATATTTTTTACTCGACAATAATAAGAGAAAGACTAAGGTAGAGAAGAGCCAATACAAAAAAACTTAATAGTTTCCGTTTGGAATAAATTCGATTGATGACCGTCCATCTAAATATATCTCAAATATTATCATCTAAGTATAATTCCTAACTGCTCAGTCTAAAATACGAAATGAAAATCGTTGATTCATTTCCAGTTGTTCCGTTTAGTTCGACGGATAGGAATAACTATGTTTTTATGTTAAAATATCCAGTGATTGGCCACAATAATCCATACTAATATTATAAGTGCGAAAGTCTGTCTGTTACGTCTTCACGGCCAAAACACCTGAACAGATTTTGATGAAATTTCGTATGAATAAACAGAGACTAATTTTTGACACAAGCGGAGCTGCGGCTAGTAAATTATAAATCAGGAAATATTTGAAGTAGAAAAAGATTATATGGTTATGAATATTTCCAGTAAATCTGAAATCGATTTCGACGAGTTTCTAGTGTTCTTAGAAGACTTGGCGGACTTGAAGGGTCTGGATCTGGAGAAGCTACAGGAGACATTAACCAACTGCGGCATACCGGGCACCAGCGCAGTGTTTGTACCTCAGTATAGAGACTTCTTCCTCACTTACAAACCTAAAGAAAAGATGATGTTCTAAATGTAGTAATAATTTAATGAGGCAAAAATAAGTATTATTCTCGCGGCTTGTGCCCCTGTACCCGATGCGTACGCATGTAGGACTACGTATCCCGTGGTAATAATGGTGTATTTTTTCAATGTGGCTTTTACTAGACGTATTTAGCGGGGTTACTAAGAGAAATTTCGACCCGAAACAGTACATTTTATTGGTAAAAATCGTGAGAAAGATAAATCATTTGTTTTTTGTCTAAACTTTTTAGACTCGAGTCCCCGTTGCTTAAGATTTATTAACTAGAAGTTAACGGTGTTTATGTTCTACCATTGTGTAAATTATAATAGAAGAATTTTTTATTTTTTTTTTAACTGTATCTTATTGACTAATACTAGATTTAGCAATTAGTTCTAATTTATTATTTTTTTCTTATTTCTCAATCTTGTGCTTTAAACATATTAGGAGTTAAACGTTATTTATGTTAAAAATTACATTTCTAAGTACATAATAGAATACAATTTATTTTATGATTCAGTTTTTAATTTTATTTGACCAAGGTTTCCCAGAGAGCGATTTCTAGAATTATTCTGCTACATTTTACAGACTAACATAATTTGCGTTTCACATGGATTCCGATTTGTTCAATTTGCAAAATGATACAGATTAATAATTTTCCCAACCGATCCGTAATCACGTCGCTACATCACTATAAATTTTCGAACCGATCGGTAGTCACGTCACTACATCACTATTAATTGGTGGTACCGTTTTTGAAATGGTTGTTAACCCACCATACCTGAGGTTGATGACGTACGATGAGGCTGAAGAGGCTGTAATGTGACATATTTTATTTATTCTTGGATCACATTTATGGCTCTGTTTTTACAGATTACGCTATAGGAGAGACTCGAATGAATGATATAAATACGAATTTTCACTTGTTGCCCGTGGTTCATACACCAAAAAATGGAATTAATTCCATTCTTTGGTGTTTTCTTGGATTCTTCAATTATTATGAAAGTGATTCTCATTGGCCACTTTAACGGTCTAGGTCTATGGTGGCGGTCTAGGTCCATGGTGGCGGTTGATATTCTGTAGTCTGTGGTAATAAGCACCTACCGGAATAACAAGTACATGGCTTTGATGTATGTTATATCAAGAACAAAAGACATTCATACCTATTTATTTATTTTCTTACCTGTCACTGATACAACAAATTATAGGTGCACGTTGCACCGTCTTCTTTGATTCTTCTATTTTCGACAAATTTTATAGAATTTTTACCAATTGCACAGTTTCATCATATTCAATCAAAAAATTAAAAAACCGAATGTGAAATAAATATCTAGGTAAGTAACAAATTATATTTTTCATGAAAACTTTGGTGAATGCTTCTCAACCAATAGTAAAGTATTCATCATATGAGGATGGACTCATTTTATAAATGTTTCATTTCTCTGTCTTCTTTATCATTCTGCCTTCGTCAATAATGATGATGATATGACACGATGACGTTATGAGGAACATAATAGAACGAAAAATAAAAGGAAAAGGAGGCCAGGGTAGACCTTGGCATGGTTAGATAAAGCAAATAAAATAGAAAGTATCAAAAAATTCAAGAACTGGCAAGAGCAGTTTAGAATCGTTTTGCACGAATTTCGTGGAGATTGTGGTTCTAGGGGGAAGGGCTGGAGGATTTTAATATGCCCTTAAGTTCCTAGATGCGGAAATTTATAGTTTGCGAGATGTTATCCTTTTTTTCAATCTTACATCAAAATGTATGAAATTTCAAAACAAACAGTACCACAAAGGGCAATTTCGGATCTGGCGCTTCGGTGACTGCTGCCGCAGCACGCTCGTACGTTGGTTTATGTAGAACCTAACGCTCGGAGCAAGCTGCTTGCAACCTAACCTACCGACTTTCGCGCGCACTTTCGACGTTCCATATATTTTGAGGTTATTTTTGAAATTTTAAAAATTAATATCTCCGAAACTAGAAATTTTAGCGGGAAAAGAATAACTACGACAGATTCATGTTAATTAACTCTATATTTCGACATTATTGTTTTTATCAATTTCGTACCAAACGATTCTAAATCGCAGCCCTGGCAAGTGATAGGGAAGAATGGAAAAAGCTCCAAAGACAAGAGCCTAGTTCTTAAATTTATGAATTAAACATTGCAAATCCGGACGCCTGGCAACGCTATCTCTGTATCTGTGTATATTACTCTAAAGTGTTTTTAAGATTTTTACTTTACTTACTTTATTCAAGACAAAAATGGGAGATGAGGAGCAAGCAACTCTTGACGGCCAATTTGTCGACTTCGCCAAGATGCTAGAGCCAAAAACAAGGTCTGGAGACACTATAAATCTGTACAGAATGGATTACTGGATGAGACAGGCGAAAGTCATGGACGATAGGAAAGTCACTATGACCGATACGGGGATCATTTTCAACAAATACTGGTATTTCTTTCTTTTTCTCAATCTCCAAAACCCTTTATATTGCACAAATTAACATGTTTTGAAGTTACATTGGATCATAATATTAAATACGCAAAAGGCGGCCATCACTAAAAGCCATTTTTTATTAAAATTAGTACTTAGTTAATTTAAATTTGATCAAAGAAAAATAATTACATCGTTCGGAGCTTGGACTCCAACTCTTTTGTGATATCAAGATGTCTAAGTATGACGCATTTTTTTCAAAATTACTGTAATAAAGAATTTTCCATTGTATGTACTCGTACCCTGGCTTCCCTTTGTTCGGAAGAAGACCATCATCCTCTTCTAAACAAAAAAGTTTGTTTTCTTTGCTGGGCAGCCCAACAGTGGGACAATAAATGTGTAAAAACTACACTGACATCCTACTTGTCTTACCGAGCAATCTTACCAATTGTACTACTAGGAATTTCCTTACCAATAGACTTACCAAATGTCACGTAAGATTTTCCAAAATAACTTAGTATTCTTACTATTGAAATCTTACTAGTTACTACTAACTACTTTGAACTTTCTTCTCAATCGATTTACTAGTTGACCGCGCGCCATGTTTGGAGGAATGTGTGCTTCACTGCCAACGTAATTGTATAAAATAACTCATTTATTCGTAGGTGTTTTTACATTTCTTGTTTTAGCTCTAAAATACTTGTTTATCAGACAAAAAATATATGTACTGCCTGAATATTATTATTTTTTACTATCATTTTAAAATTATCAGACATTTTTAGTTACTTAAGAAAGAAATTACTAAAGATTAATACACAGTCTTAAATAACAAATTAAAAAACACACTACAGAGCTTACAAAGTACTTTACGGATTTCTAATCAAAAACCTAAATTTTACCGAGAACAACCTTCCCTTTTGTTATAGCAGATTGTTAACAGTAACATTTCAATCTTTTCAGCAAAACCGAAATAAATTTCGATGAGTTCTTGGAAGTTTTACAAGAATTAGCCGTAATAAAGTGTCTTAATTTGGAGAAACTGCACGAAGCGTTAACTAACTGTGGCCTCCCTGGCCAAACCCCGGTGGATGTACCTCAATACAGAGACTATTTCAAGACTTACAAGCCCAAAGAAAAAATGTTATATCAATAACAAAATGAACGGATGAGCTGACTCACGCACCCCACATTATTCCCCATTTCTCAGAAGTCTTACCGAGAAGTCCTATCAGTTGAACTACTGGGAATTTCCTTCCCACATAGACTTACTACTAAAACCACTGGGGGCTTTCGATAATCCTTTCTAATGAATATTTCTTTTTTCTTTAACATAGAAAATATGAATCCACCGACATAGTGACTGGAAAGTTAAAGAAAACCATTTTGATATAATTTGTTATTATTAATATGTTTTGATAAAACTTACATTTAATTTTATTACCCGACTGCGGCTAAGTCAAAAAGAAAAAGGATGGCAATAAGTTCCACTGTCTCACTCTCTGATGGAAGCCATGGTGAGGAACTAGTGAGAATTATGCCAAACTGAGGTTATTTACTGTCTCATAAAAATAAAAATATGAAAGCGGACATTAAAATAAAAATTTAACAAAAAAATAACTTAAATATTTAAAAGAACAACCGTAAAATTTTCCTGCGTCCGCAGTCTCGATTTTTTTAAGGACTTTATATTTAATTACGGTGTGTTTAAAACGAAATTTTTTAATTTTAGTTATTTTTATTAATATATGTTTTAATTTGATTATGATTCGTTAGATTTATTTAATTTTATTGAGATTTTTATTGTAACTTTTAGTTATTACAATAAAATTAAAGTTTTTTCAAACGCCATTTTTTTTCTAATTGTAAGTTATTTATACGTGGGACATTATTAAAGTTTTACGAAGATAAAAAAAGTGTTGTTATACGTAAACATGTTTTAATTATTATTATTTTTTCAATGTTTCCTCCATCAGCCTCTATAGAAAGTTTTATGCGTTTTCAAAACACTTTTTCCAATCCGTCGGAAAACAGGAAAATTAAGGAAAAAAGAACTAAAAATTACTTAAGTAATTTTTATTTTTGATCCGCAACTCAAAAAGTAAATAAGAGACCCTTATAGGATCACTTGATTGTCTGTCTGTCCATTGAAATTCATATAGGAAGATGTGGTCGTAAATATTGCAAATCTTAGCAATTTTAGAGATTTCAGATGGGAATCTAAACCTATGGGGTACTACCCGTTGACCCAGAATCATGAAATCTAGCAAGAAAGTACAGTTACAGGAATAATCTAAAAACTGAACATATTTTGTGAAAACAAGCGATTTTTAGCAAAAAAATACCCGACTGCGAAGTAAGTACGACATTAAATTTGGGATTTTGCATACTAAAATACTGTTGAACATACCTATAGTGTGAAATCATGTAAGTGTTTGTAAAATTGCCTTTAAATCCCCTTTATTCTGAAACCATTGCGGGATCAAGAAATAGGGGATGACAAAGGGAAAAGATGGCTGGATTGTATCAGAGAGAACATAAATAGGAAGAGCGTTCTGAAACCGTGATTGGATCAGGAGAAAAGGAAACCTTACAATACTTGGACCGTGCTACGGCCATTGAGAAGGAACGACTAACGAGTTCCCTTCTCAATGGGCGATGACGCTCGGATCAAACTCGACACTGTCTAGCATGCAACCTATCCACAATACAGTCACATACAGTGCTAACAGTATGGTCGACAGTATGATTTTTACCTTTGAAATTTTATAATATACGATTTTTTAGATTAAATATATTCATAAACATTTTAATATTTAAACCAATCTTCAATGTGTTGCTAACTTGTGACGTAATATTACCTCAGCTTAGGGTACATCTCGCCAAAATCTCAAGATGAAAATTGCATGCAATTTAATATGATTCGGGCTGATTGTACCCTAATCCTCATCAGACCTATGAATGCCTTGTTGCTCCTTAATTTGCCAAATACCCTCTACTCACCTCACAGTTGTTAGGATTAGGACAATCTAGAATAAAAAAGTGGAGATGGCGGCGTCGACGGAAAATTAGTGATTCAAATGAATTGAAATTTCTCAGATGTAAAATATTGCGATGCCATTGACGACAAATACCTATGTTGGCCTCCTACCCCTGCCGGAGAGATAGCGTACCAGCAATGCCCACAAGCCTGGCTCAGCGACCCTAGTAGTAAGTATCATCATCGTTTTTCTTCATAATCTATACTCTATACATATAAATAAAATTGGAGTGTCTGTTTGTAATATTGATATTGAAATAACCGTTTTTTACTACATACATATGAATATATATACGATACATGCACCAAAATATTGTTTTTACAACTTTTGTCTGTCTGTCTGTTTGTTCCGGCTAATCTCTGAAATGGCTGGACCGATTTTGACGGGACTTTTATTAGCAGGTAGCTGATGTAATAAGGAGTAACTTAGGCTACGTTTATTTTAGAAAAAATCTTTTATCTTAGAAAAATAAAGTAAAAAACTAAAAATTAAAGAATCGACTG
The DNA here is from genome assembly GCA_947363495.1 of Euzophera pinguis. Classification (NCBI taxonomy): domain Eukaryota; kingdom Metazoa; phylum Arthropoda; class Insecta; order Lepidoptera; family Pyralidae; genus Euzophera; species Euzophera pinguis. The sequence goes on from OX376154.1 coordinate 18,635,227, forward strand.
TTATGCGGAACGAAGTTCGCCGGGTCAGCTAGTTAACAAATATTTTTATAGTAGATTATAATACAAGGTTGCGAAGTTGGTCATAACTTACGAGGCGAATGCCTATAGAAGCCGAGTATATGACCAATTTCGCTCACGAGTTGTCATACGAAGTTTTTCAACACATTTTCGACGAAAAACACTTTTATATTATTTAGTTTTTATTTTTTACACATTACTTAAATGAAAGTTCTCAAGCGATATCGAAACGTTTCTTCACATTAGCTTTTGTTGGATACACTGAACGTTTTCACAGATAGAAATACCAATAGTAAAACTGGGCTTGTGTGTTTGAGCTAATACATTGTAAGATACGAGGGCATGCCAAAAATAATTAGATACTCTTCACTCTTTAATTAAATACTGGCATGTTATACACCATCTTAAACCTTGGTTATTTAGTGATAAATTTAAATATAAAATATATTTAAATATATATTTTTTTTCTTCAAAAAACCGCTTGTGTTGGTAAGAATTTGGCGAAAATATGTTTAGTACAATGGAAGTTGGTTGATGTGATATTCGCGTAGTGATTTTATATGATTATAATAAGATTTAAAACCATAAGAATGTTTTAAACTTTTAGTGAATTCTTTTGGTAATCCTATTTGTTCACGAGCAACATTTTTTAATTGATAAGCGGAAATTTAAAAGAGATTGACCGCCAACTGCAGTCACATGAGAATGTTTAAACAGTTGAAAAATTTAGCCAGGAGAAACCAATGAATTTCGTGTGTAGAGCTTGAATCAGAACTGGGTATTGGATCAGCAGTAATGTAAACCATTATTCTTGATCACCTTTTTCTCCGTAAGCTTTGTTCGAGGTGGGTGCCGCACTAAATGACAGATGAACAGAAAATCCGTCGGGTAGATTAGAGCCGGATTATGTTAGAGAAATTCGACGAAGGCAAGAAAAAAAACGTATACGATATCGTTATTGGTGACAAAACATATCTGTATAACTATGTCACCAAAACAAAACCTCAATCGACTGTTTGGTGCCTTAATGATGAACGAACATCAATAAAATGTTTCAGTGCGCGCAGCGCGCGGCATTAGATGGCTGCGTCGTTTTTTTAAAAGACCTGATATGTTTACTTTGGTGCTACAATATCAATGAATAGTTAATTCCGAATATTATGTGTCAGTTTGGGGTCCAGCAATATTATCATCTTGGTATGACAAGCGACCGAAGTAAGGAATCCGGCACCTTCTTTAGCACCTCGACAACGCCCCCAACAAACGTTGCAAAACAGTTGATTTTTTATAAAAAAAAAAAATAAGTCCATTCTACCTCACCTACCATATTACCCTAGCTTAGGACCTTGTGTTTTTTACTTTTGCGCAAAAATTAAAGAAAATTTGGAAGGGAAAGATATTTCAGAGTAAGGGAGATGAACTAGCTCTCTGTAAATTCGAAATTTCTTAGATATCTGGAAAAGAGTAGTCAGAGGTACTTTCCAAGTGATTGAACGCAAGGAAACGTGTATACATGCCCAGGGTGAGTACTGAGTACTTTGAAAAAATAGATAGTGGTAATAAATAATAAGTATTATAATTTTTGAGTATCTAGTTTTTTTTAGCTTGTCCCTCGTATCTCCAAATAGTTCTTGATTCCACAGATTCGAAGTATCGTTATAATTGCTCCAGTTTATTAAAAATTCAAGTAGCTCTAGTGTGGCTTTAGTAATAAAGTTAATCAATATTCTATTTTCGCCTGGATTATAGAGTCAAATTAACGTATCCTTCCTTTCGATTGAATTATGAATCGACATTTGTTTGTAATAGTAAATGAAATACGCGCGCCACAAATAAAGGACCGTTCAAACTAACGCCAATCCCGCGCGATTGTCGGGACGCGGTACTAAGTAGGCGTTTTCTTCCTGTGGCGCGTGAGGTACCCTAATGTTTGACAAAAACGATATAAAAATGTTCATTTAAAAATATCTATAGAAAAGCCAATTATTTGACAAACCGCTCATTTACCAAAAGTAATCATTTGATGTTGAATAACATTTTGAAGTTGATAAACACTGTTAGAAAGCAAGCTTTGTAAACTGTCGCTTATTTCAAAACAAAATTGTAATTGAAAATAAAATATTAAAAATTTAACTATAGGCATGCAAATAATATACTAATTATATTTTCTTGACTTACAAAAATGCGGTAAATGTTTGATTTTTGCTTTGTATTGCATATTAGGTCATTCTTTTATCACATTCGAGAAATGGATCTAGCATGTAAATAATATTCCTGGTGATGGTAACGTGAGTGATGAAGATATCGATTTCAATTTTGATCAAATTTCCATTCGTTTACCTCCAAAAAAGCATTATTAAATAATCTGTATCAGATTTTCGAAGGAGAGGACGTGCTGTTGATTAAATTTTGACGAATCAAAGTCAGTCAATATCGAGCATACTTTTTGAACTAGGGCTGCAGTACCGGCGAAAATGTCACGATAACTTCAGTTATGCATATCTTTGGAGTCAGTGCGTTTTTTGAGGGGATTTTCAGATTATTCTGTTTCTTTCGAGTCATTAGCTATAATTATATAGTCCTAAATAAATTTCATTAGTACTTGACCACTTATCATCTAGTATTGGCCCTTATTCAACTCTTCTTCTCCTTTCGAGTCATAATGACTACAAAGGTCCTAAACTAATTTTGACCAGTGGCCCGACCGCATATGTGGTTTCCATAAAAATATAGTTTATGACGTCATCGGCTCTTATTTTGCACCGCCTAAGCCAAGTTAGCAAAACAAAATTTTTCATTTTCAGTTTTCTATCTAGTATTGACCATTAATCAATTCTCTCTTTGCAGTCATGATGACTTTAAAGGTCAATTAATTTTGGCCAGTACTTGGCCACTTTTATCTAGCAGCATCGGTAATACATAATCCAATTTGGAAGAGCAACGCCCGACGAATTATGCAAAAATTTCGTTGTTTCACTTTATGCGAAAATTTAAATGTATTTCGTGTTATAATAACAAACGCAATTTTGAAAGGAATTTCACGAAGCTTATATTAGTGTTTCCATAAATGCATACGAAGTCATATCTGGCTAAATATTTCATAGGCAGACTGCATACGAAGCCAAATATGGCGTTGTTTTTTAAGTTTTATAATATAAAAAAATGTGTTTATTTCAGACTTTTTGTGTCCATAAATATAATAACTTGCATTCTAAAAAAATAAAAAGAACTTAACCTAAATATTTTCCTGGCATTTTCCTGACCGATTGCAAGATCCCGGAAAAAACCATGTGCGCATGCACCCAGTATCTCGCAATCGGGCAGTCAGGCTTTACACTAATTGTATTCAGAATTATGTCATTACTCCCGCGCACTCTGCTCATGAGTGAGGGTGTTCGTTTGCGCTATACAGCGTGAAAGCCATCGACTTGCGCTTGCGCAACATATTAGGTTGGGGAAAAAGTATTTTCGCATATAGTATGTATGATAATAAAATCTCTTTGGCTATACTATTTGTATCTGGCTGGTTTTGGTATCATTAAAAGTTTAAATTTTAAAGCAGATTATTCCAAATTCAAATTTGGAAAATGTGCGAGCACACTGAAAGAAACCTAATGAACAGTGTACTCATTGTGTGTGAGTGTGATTCTTTATTAAGACGTATGAAACCGAACCACTTTTGAAGAAGGCTTCACAGACTGTGGCGAAACCCGGGTTAACTCGCAACAAGGTGATGCCGTGTGTGTGGTGGGATTGGAAGGGCATTATTCATTATGAGCTGTTACCACCAGGCAGGACCATCGATTCTGAACTCTACTGCGAACAACTGATGAGATTAAAGAGAGACAAGATAAGATAAGACACAGAAAGGGTGTGGTTTCTCATCATGATAACGCTAGACCTCACACATCTTTAGCCACTCGGCAAAAATTAAGAGAGTTTGGCTGGGAGGTGTTAATGCATTCGCCCTATAGTTATAGTCCTGACCTTGCACCTTCAGATTTTCACCTGTTTCGGTCTCTTCAGGATTCTTTAGGCAGTGTCAGGAGAGGACTGCCAAAACCACTTGTCGCGGTATTAGATCAGAAGTTTCAAAATTTCTATAGCAATGGGATCATGTTCCTACCTACAAGATGGCAAAAAGTAATATAACAATGTGGAACCTACATAGTTTAGTTAAATGTAAATAAACTATATTAAAAATGTTTAAAATCTTCTTAAAAATAGCGAAGAAACTTTTTCCCCAACCTATTCTTTGAAGCACTTCAGCAACGCGGGAAGCCCAACATCACTCTGAAAGCATTTCTGTATTGTACTCGGAGAGCATTGTAAGCCCCTCTTTATTGACCCACAGATTACACGTGTCGATTGTTTGGCAGAAAGTTTATAATTAAATAAGTTTATAATTTTTTTCCTCAGTTTGATTTCAAAGTGTGAGCTGCTACAAACACATTTTCGCTAAAAAATATTTTTATTCCATCTTTTTAATAATTCATGCGGTAAGGGGTTAATTAAAGTCTTTTTCTCTAAAATGGAATGAAAACCAAAGTTATCCATATATGACGTGCTCATCGGATCATTCACATTACAAGCAACGTTACTTTATAACGTGATCAGCGTAAACAGTAAAACTGGCCGTTACACATCTCGGGCTGTTCACGTTATCCGTGGGCATAATACCATCTGATCTCATGTTCTGTTTTTATTTTTCTATTTTCGCAACTTTTTACCAGACAACAATGCGTCATTGACAATACAAATTGAAGAACAATCAGTGCCGTAAATAATTAACATTCAGACTATAAATTGTGTCACTTCGGCCCTAATGTATACAATTTTATAATACGTGTATATTATAGTAATATGTATCAATGACGGAAATCATTTTTGCAGACCATGCCTTTCGTATTTGTGCCGAGGATGGTCACTGGCTTGACCGCAGAGTAAATGGAAGTAGTGCGAATGGATGGACCAATTATACTCTATGTTTCCCTGAAGATGTGCGAAGCTTGCTCACAAAGATATATGATAACGAAGCGGATGCTCAGGTTAGTATTCTTCTTAGCGTATCAACTTCATAATATCCCCTTCGATGCCCAGAACTGGGTCACCCGTACAGCGTAGTCTGTAGCGCTGTACAAGTCATCCAGCACGTGTAGTGGCTTACAGGACAGAAGATAGAAAGTTCGCTCATTGTCTGGAAAGACGCACCAGACATTCGCAGGCGATGTGTTCACCACTTGGCCAGGTGGGCATAGTAGGGACATGCCCAACTTGGGTTCTCAGCCTGTTTAGGCATTTCCAATTTACCCAAGTAAGTATTATTTTGGGTCTTCTTCGTACCGGCATGTCTCCAAGTTACACCGTCAGCTTACGCTTCAAAGCCCAGGGTACGCTTAGTGGTACTAGATTTGGTGGTACTGTTTATTGCAATAGAGCGACTGCCGTCTGATGTTCGTAACCCATTTTACAAGTTAACCTGACGTCACACGATCGCTATCGGTCACTAGGTACTGCTATGGGATTGAATATAAGCATGAGAACTGATTTGTGATTTCATGTTAAAATTAAAGACCTCACAATCATCATCATCATCATCTGATGATCATGATGATAAACTTTATTTTTTGTGTGTTCGTCGATTATAAAGCCAAACTAAAACATTTACATTTTTTTTTTTAATCTTTATAAATTTCTATCAAAGTAAAACTTATTTCTGACGGAACTACAGAAGTTGAAATTTATATTTCTTACGTTTAAAATGTGACTTTTTTTTACAGAAAAAGTTCAGTGTTGCCAAAAATACGAGATCGATGGAAATTGTAGGTTTTTCGTCGTCATTGGTGGCCCTGCTCATATCTCTCTTTGTATTTTCTTTTTTTAGGTAAGTGAAAACTATTTTTTCTTCAACTGCGTACAAAGAAGATGGCGCCCAAAGTACTCTAAAAATGACAAAACATCATTTAAAAACCCCCAAAAAATAAAATATTTCATCACATAAACGTCTACTGTCGGTTTTAAAGGACACAAAATGTAAATTTTCACTAATCAATCACTAATGCCCAATGTCAATTAGAAAGTAAAATTGATTATCACCAATTTAAATCATATCTGCTCAGACTGTTCAATGTCCTTTAAAAATTCTAATTCTCACTGGTTCCGTATGTGTAGAAATCAAAATCAAGAAAAAACATCGCTGCGCCATCTTAGTAAGCATCCATACTAATATTATAAATGCGAAAGTCTTTTTGTCTGTCTGTCTTTCTGTCTGTCTGTCCCGCTTTCACGGCCAAACCGCTGAACGGATTTTGATGAAATTTGGTATGAATATAGTTAAAGGCCCGGGGTCAAACATAGGCAATTTTTGGATGCAGGCGGAGCTGCGGGAAACAGCTAGTTTAAAATAATCAAATACTATTTGTCCTTATATTAATATGAATTAATTTCTCCGCAGATCTCTCCGTAACAATAGAACTCGTATACACAAAAGTTTATTCACAGCCATGACAGTCCAGGTTATTATCCGGCTTACTTTGTACATGGACCAAGCTTTGACAAGGAGTCGCTTGGCAGACGGAGTACCAAACGATTCGATTTGGTCCATTGAGAATGTGGTAAGTTTCTATACCTACTTCTATAAAGTGCCTCTAGAGTAAGATTTAATAAAGCCCAATATAAAGAGAATTAGCAAGAATTTGAGGAGCTAATTAGTCGAGCGCAACCCCCGTATCCATAGCGAATGCGCGTGTCAAGCGACGCCGTGACGCGACCACTATTGAATTGGTCGCCATTTAGTGGCATTTTCTATCTTGAGCTCCTTCGTGCTTCTGAAGGCACGTTAAGCTGTTAGTCCCGGTTGTTATCGATAGATAGCAGTCGTGAGGCTGTGTCAGATGCCTGGGCAGCCTGAAAAATTGTGACAGTGTTGGCGACTAACACACCTCGGGTCATGTTCCTGTTGGTTTGGTTTCCCTGTAAAAATGGTTACGGGGGTCAGACGGCAATCGCTCCATTGTAATAACCAGTGCCGCCTAATCTAGGGCCATGATTTACAGCGTACCCTAGGCTCTTTAACGTAAGCTGACGACGCAACTAAGAATACACGCTAGGATGGTGATGATGACGAAGAGAATTAGCAAGATTTCCTGTTCACTAGAACTTTGACTTGAAGAAGTTCTAAGCGAAGTATCAGGAAATACTGGCTCGCAAAATAAAAGAAATTCAAACAGGGCAGAGAAGCCACTTTGACTTGAAGAAGTTCTAAGCGAAGTATCAGGAAATACTGGCTCGCAAAATAAAAAGAAATTCAAACAGGGCAGAGAAGCCACAAGAACTACACCAAACTGTAAATGAGTGAGCCATTACCCCACTTACGGCAAAAAAAAAACAAGACAGCCTAACTAATGAACCCACTTACAAGCAGAAGACATACGCTAAAAAGATAAATCAAAAGCCAACAAGAACAGAAAATCATACCAACATCAGTGATGTAAAAGAACCCACAACTAATGTTTCATTGGAACAAATACTTCTCAAACAATCGGCAAAGTTTGAACTTCTCATACAACAAATGAACACTCTAACGAGTCTCATGGTTAAAACTATCGAACGGCTTGACAAATGACTTCCCTACGTATGACCACTTTCAACATAAATGGCCTTCAGCCAAATAAACATGAAGCCATCTACATCAGTCCATATCACATTTACTTTGCGCAGGGGTAACTGTCCACCTGTGAAGTTAAATGACGCAATCCTTCCACATGACGAAACTGTTAAATATCTGGAACTCCAATTGGACATACGCCTTACATGGAAGAAACGCATAAAGTGTAAAAGAGGAGCTTAACTTTCGCTTTAGAAACATGCAATGGCTACTTGGAAGAAACAGTAATTTGTCTATCGACAATAACTACTCATTTACAAGATTGTCCTAAAGCCGATATGGACATACGGCATTCAGCTTTGGGGTAGCTCCAATAATTCCAACCTATCAATTTTGCAAAGCATGCAAAACATGATTCTTCGTTCGATTGCAAATGTTCCTTGGTTTGTTACTAACTGCGAAATAAACAAAGAACTTCAAATGCTGATAGATATAGGGACAGGCCCATCTCAATGAACTGGCAACCAAGCTGCTAAAGGAAGGAAAGGATATCATTATCCAGAGGACAGATGAGTAGAGGTCCTCAGTGAAGGACACAATCGTTCATAAAACGATACTATACAACACATCTGCTATAGCGTCGCTCGCTAATTGCAGATAAATTGTATTAAACAAGTTTTTGTAAATATGGCGTAAATTTTTCTCACTATTCGTAAAATGGTGATTTAAATTAGTTTTATTCATCTTATGTTTAAAAAGTCACCCTGTACAGCGTCCAATAAACTTGAAGACTTTTCAAGGGCCCTGAAGATTCCACCAATTGCATAAGCAGGAGCAAGTTCGCATAAGTTGATAAGTGGCACTCGAACGTTGCCGGCAAGGCTCTTTTGTCATGAATTCTCTTGTACTTATATTATGATCAAATTTTTAATGTTATTGGGGTTTTTCTTACAGCGTTGACTTTAAAAACGTCTTAACTCAGTGATAAACCTTGGTAGGGCCAGGTTTGATATCGAACAAAAACATTCGACAACGAACAAAAATTATTTGACTCACCAATTTCGCGTGAGACACACTTTTCGAAAATAACACTCCTGAAGGATTTCCAAAGTGGTTGGACTTGGCTTTGTATAACTTAATTTACAACTTATTTCTTTGCAGCCGTATCTATGTGAATCAGCCTACGTTCTTCTCGAATACGCTAGTATGGTGATGTTCATGTGGATGTTTATCGAAGGGTTGTATCTCCATAACGTAGTGACTGGAAACTCCTTGAGGGAGCGCAGGTCCCATAAACTATACTACCTGCTGGGATGGGGTTTGCCCGTCGTTATTACTGGACTGTGGGCTACGATGACACATTTTCACTATAAACAAGAGCCGGCATTAAGGTATATCAATTTTTGTATTTCCGTGTAGTATTGTTGTTTAATAGGTAACTGGTTTTTTCATCCTTTCTTGACACAATATTATAATAATATGCTCAATATTATGTCCTTTAAAAAAACATATTGACCAATTCGACAAAAAAAATTGTCAAAGTAAAAAATACTATTTGAAGAGCTCGAGAATTTGCACCTGCTGTTTCTAAACAAACCTCAGTGGTTTTGTGGAATGCATCTTATATGAATATGTTTCCATCAATTTTCGGAAAATTCTAAATAAATAAATAAATTTTGCAAGTCACAATTGAATCGTAATTGGATCGTAATGACAACTTTTGACGTTTCTGGTATTCTGTTACTAATTTTAAGACCAATCGTATTTCATTAGCCTGCCATCGAACTGCAACTGTAAAATTTTGAAAATCAATGAATATGTTTCTATCAATTTTCGGAAAATTCTAAATAAATAAATAAATTTTGCAAGTCATAATTGAATCGTAATTGGATCGTAATGACAACTTTTGACGTTTCTGGTATTTTGTTACTAATTTTAAGACCAATCGTATTTCATTGGCATGCCATCGAACTGCAACTGTAAAATTTTGATAATCAAAATATTTATCAATATCAAAATCAAAATATATACAAATATTCATCAAAATCATCAACTTTTTCAATAATCGGTACTCTGTTTTTTATTATATTTACATTTTTTTTTCTACTAGTACCATTCAATTACGTTTTAATTGCAATTAAATTGAGATTCAAAATTGTGTTAGCATAATACCAATATTGAGCATATCAAAAATGCATCGTAATTGAATATCAGTTGCATGGTCTTAAAGTTTATTAGCGGAATTGACCCCGTGAATAGTATTTGATAGTACCTGCTTGTTCTACCAATGGTATGTTAAGTGCCAATTTTTTTTTTATCTTAACTTAGATTGGAATAAGTAAGCTTTTTTCATTTCAGCTGTTGGTACGGGTATAACTTTAGTTCTTTGTATTGGATTATACAAGGACCGACATTAGCAGTCATACTGGTATGTATACAAATACCTATTCTTTAAACAGAAACACATCAACAAAATCCTGCCAAGTGCGAGTCGGGCTCGCTCACGAAGGGTTTCGTACCAAAAAACTGCAAAAAAAATTATGTCTGTTGTATTGGAGTCCCCCTTAAATATTTGTTTTATTTTAATTGAAATATTTATAATAAAAGTGAATTAACAACTAAATATTCTGTGAATATTTCACCGTCTAACTGTTGCTGTTATTCATATCAAGCAAAAACAAGCGAAAAAAAAAACGTAACTAAAAATTTAATGTTTTCGGAATATTTACTTTATGTATTTGTGCTATAAAACATTGTTTCATGGCAAATTTCAAGATTCTCCGTGCTATGAGAATCGATGACAATCCCAAGATAACAGGCGATGTGGAGCCACTGAGCCTAAGACGTGACTTCGCGTCTATATGTGTTTTCTACCGCCTGTATAATGGGTTGTGCTCCGAGGAACTATTTGAGATGATGCCAACATCCACCTTCTACCATCGCACCTCTCGCCATCGACAGGGGATTCATCCGCATTCATTACAATTCAAAGGATGGCGTACGGTGCGCTTTAATAAAAATTTTCTCCCACGTACGCTGAGACTGTGGAATGAACTCCCCAACATGGTTTTCCTAAAAGATTACAACATGGGGTCTTTCAAAAAGGGCGTTAAAGGATTTCTCAAGGGTCGGCAATATGCACGTGATGCCCTGGTGTTGCGGGCGTTCATGGGCTACGGTGACCACTTACCATCAGGTGGGCCATATGCCATTTTGCCTACTTAATTGTTTAAAAAGAAAAAAATATCTGGCTCGACTGGAAGTATCATTTAGATTTTGAGAAATATGCGGCTTAAATTGCTGTTTCTTTTGATTGCGTTGACATAGAAGTTTGATTTTGTCACAGCTTAAAGGTATTATAGACCTGAGTATTTTATATATATTTCAATTTAATATCTCTACGCGTATACGTGGAAAGGGGTAGTAAATTTAAAATTATTAAAAATATTTTTTATACGATGTAACTAAAAATTTACGGTTTTCGCAATTTTTCCTTTGTCTGTGTTATAAGACGTTGCTTCGTATCAAATTTTAACATTCTGAGTTCACGGGAAGTACCCTGTAGGTTTTAATTCCCTTGCGAGTGTCAAAAATTTGCGGCATAAACGGCTGTATCTTTTGATTGCGTTGGCTTAGAAGTTTGATTTTTTCAGCTCCAAAGGAATAGAGACCTGAGTATTTGATATAAATTCCAGCTTGATACCTCCACGCGTTCCTGAGATAAAGGTCTTGACAGACTGACGGACGGACGGACAACAAAGTGATCCTATAAGGTTTCTTTTTTTATCTTTATAGGTAAGGAACCCTAAAAAGTGCATTTTGGTTGAAATTCATGCCTTGTACTCAAATCTATGGTCTCTTTCGGCTGTAAAATAATGAAACTATCAGACATAACCTTCCCTTTTTGAATTCAACTCGGGTAAAACAGAACAAAATAAATTATTTAAATGTGCCTCCAATACATCAAACGTGATTTATGCTGTATTTTTAATTCACCGCCTTTCTGGATCTCTCTTAATTGATTTGGTTCCGTACAACCAACTATCTTCTAAACTCGAAGAGGACGGTCCGGGATATTCGCTGACGCGAGAATTGATGACATGCAATAAGGAGCAGCATCCCGGATGAGTAGAGTCAGGGGTAATTCCAATCCAACACACATTATTATTGCCCACACATTGCACTTCTAAATCTAATTTATTATTAAAAAAAATTGACATGCACTTTTCAGTTGTATCCTTCCAAATATACATTGCTCAATCCACAGGGTTTAGACTTCGGGCCGAAAATTACTTCAAGTGGTCGATGCATCATAATTATTTCAGCAGCAGACAGGCTACTGCTGGACATAGGCCTTCCCTAATAATTTAGTTACGTTAAGTTAGAAGCGGCCTGCATCCAGGGCTTGCCTGCGTCCTTCTTCAGGTCATCAGACCATCGAGTAAATGGATGTTCAACGCTACACTGCCTGTACGTGGTCGTCATTGGAGAACCTCTACGGTTCTCCGTGCTATTTGCCCTGCCTACTGCCACTTCATAGAGCTAAACAACTGAGCTATGTCGGTGACTTTTGTTCTCCTACTCTTCTGGGTCGATTAAAAACTTATAAGTCGAATGAAAATGACTCACCGGTTTAAGCGAGTCATTAGAACTTAAAAATAGCACTCCCGGAGTTCGAGCGCGATAAATGCAAATGTCGTTAAAGTATTTATATATTTAATATTAGCTTCTTCCAGCAGCGTCTAAAAGTAGCCTATGTTTGACCCCGGGTCTTCAACTATATTCATACCAAATTGCATCAAAATCCGTTCAGCGGTTTGGTCGTGGAAGCGTAACAGACAGACAGAAAGACAGACAAACTTTCGCATTTATAATATTAGTATGGGAGTATGGATAGTACTTATGGATTCTTAAAAAGCAATTATGCCAAAAAACAGTATGCCATGGTACATGATGGCTTACATTTTTGCTTGCTTTCAAAATAGGGACCCTTTTGATTATGCAAAATCGGTCAGTCGTACGAAAATCATTTGACTCACCGATATTACGTACCCAAAAATAGCCCTCGCAGTTTTGGTTTGGTTTTAGTAAGTACGTTAAAGTAATTTACAATTATCGCGATTGGCATCTTGGCTCGATAAGCTAACCCGACTTGATTGTTATTATTGCCGTTCCACACACTAACGTACACGTTGTGAGAACATGTACACGGGACCTTATTCACCCCTTGCACATGACAGCTCGGCCCTCGTGTGGCGAGACGGGGTATGATGCACGTGACATTCAAACGAATCAATTACACGATGTGCTCAATCATAGCTTGATACATTTAATATTTAAAAATAAAATTATGGGAATGTTTGTGGTATGAAATCTTAATTAAATACTTCCCTCTGAACCGTTTGTACGACAGTTTTGTCCGATTAATCAGACGACGTGAACTTTTTTTTACCTAACCCAAGAGGCTAGTTTCCAGAGTCAAAAGACTAACATTAAAATTAGTCCGTCATTTAGGGAATCAAAATATATTGGTGGCGTATTTTTTCTTTTGTCAATTGAGCGATAAATTATAAAAATATAACGCATCAAAGTTTAGGAGTGAGGAATCGTGACGCCACATATTGCGAAAAAGTGTAGCCACTGTGACGTCACACGGAACTTTAACGCGCCATATCTTTGCCATTCTTTGTTTTATTTTCAAAAGAAAAAATACGTCTCCAATATTTTTTGATTATTTAACTGACGGACTAATTATATTTTTTTAGGAAACTAGCCTAATTTATCGGACAAACAGGAATTATTAATTAATTCATGTCTGATGTTTAATGTACTAAAGTTAATGACACTTATTAGTTGTACCTTGAACATACCTGACTAATTCATTGAGGTAGTACAAACATTATACCTGATTCGTAAATTGCCAGTAGGTCACTAGGTGCTATTTTGTGACGTCACTCACTTAAAACAGATCTTCCTTCGACGTACCGGATTTTTGAAAAAAAAAAGCTGATTGAAGGGAAAATGAATGATTGTTTGTAATTTGTTTCAGATAAACTTTGCATTTTTAATAAACATAATGAAAGTATTAATAATCAAGCTAAGACGCAGCGAAAGTAATGAGATTGTTAAAGTGAGGTAATTATGCATTTTTTTTTTTATTTTTTTTTTTTATTTATTTAGGACAAAAAACAATTGTACAAGAGGTAACAACACATATTCGATTTATAATCATTTATTTCACACTAGCTTTCTCCCGCAGCTCCGCCTGCGTCAAAAAGTAGCCCATGTTTGACCCCGGGTCTTCAACTATATTCATACCAAATTTCATTATAATTCGTTTAGCGGTTTGGCCGTGAAAGCGTAACAGACAGACAGATCGATGTACTTTAGCATTTATAATGTAAGTATGGACTTGCTTCTTCCCGTAGTATCGTTTTGTTTGACCCCGGGTCTTCGTCTATATATATATATATATATAAAAAATACATTTAAAATGTACATTTGTTATAAATGTAGGCGAATGCAAGGCATGTTTATCGAACAAATAATTTGTGTGTGATTTAACAGGAGCCATGGAGCGTTATTTTTGAAATGTATGACATATTTGTCGAATGAAAATCGTTCGATATCGAACAAAAATTACTCGACACGCCCATTTTGCGTGAGTCACACATTTCAAAGATAGGGTTCCTGAAGTAAAACAAAACTAATGTACCAACACAATTTAAGGATTATTGACAATCCGTAAATCTCTACTTATTTATTCTTAAATATAATTTATTTCTCGGGTTTCTTTTTAAATTACTTTAGTTTATTTATCCATACTAATGTTATAAATGCGAAAGTCTGTCTGTCTGTCTGTTACGCTTTCACGGCCAAATTGCTGAACGGATTTTGATTAAATTTGGTCTGAATATAGTTGAAGACCCGGAGTCAAACAAAGGTTACTTTTTGACGCAGGCAGAGCTGCGGGAAACAGCTAGTATTACATAATTTAGTTTGCTTAACGACAATCGTTTCCAAATTCGATTACGATCGAAATCGGTTCAGTAGTTTTTAAGGTATTGGCCTAATATTGGATTTGTCCAACTTAGAATTCAGACTACAATTTATTTGAAATAAATATTGAGTATTTGTTTACAGAAAAGCTGTTCGTGCGGCTCTAGTGTTGCTCCCACTGTTGGGCATAACTAACGTTCTAAATATGATTCAACCGCCTTTGGACTCTGTATGGTTATTTAGTCTGTGGAGCTACGTCACGCATTTCCTAAGATCTTTCCAGGGATTTTTCATAGCAGTTATATACTGTTTCATGAATGGAGAGGTAACTTTGTGAATTGTCGCTGTTTTTGTGATTTAAACTAAATAAGTTTTAAGAGTTTCGGTTTTAATATTCTTGGTAAGTAAAAGTAAAGACCTCCCTGAAAAAGCATATATTTGTTGGCAAAAGCAATGGTCGGTTGGTAACCATCCATTCTCACAAAGTTAGAAGGCACGTTAAGCCGTTGGTTTCAGCCGCCATTTTGTGGTCGTTAAAGGAACCACGTCAGCGGCTAAAACGCGGTTCCGAAAACCGGCACCAGAGTGTACAAGATTGACTATGTAACCCACTCGATATGAATGAATGACAAACTTCGAAATGCTACGTGAGCTTCTTATTTTCATTTAATAACCGCCTTTTTTAAACCCCCTTGCGCATGAGTAAGTACGTAGGGTAGAGGAACGCTTCATGAAACAAAACCAAACCACAACGGCCAGGGCTATTTTGAGTATGTAAAATCGGTTCAGTCGAGTTACTTTCGTTTGTCTAATGATATTCGTTCGACATAATATATGAATCGAACTTTTTTCAATCGACTCACTAATTTTATATACTCAAAAATAGCTCTCGCAGTTGTAGTTTGGTTTTGGTAAATACGTATTTTGCTTGGCTGTCTACAAATATGCTTTAAGTATGAGGCTAAAATTTGAAAAAAGTATGATTCCAAGAGAGTAAGTACTAACCTCAGCGCAGTCGTATAAAGTTTTTCCTCTTTTCTAAGTATTAAGTCATGTGTCCTGAGTGTTCACCGAAACCTTGGCTATTGTTCGGACTCCATCTCACCATACAAGGATGTCTTCAGACTTGAGTTCTCACTCAAGTCCACGATAACGACGGCCCAAGTCCGCTTATCTCAAAAGGAGGCGCTGGTCTTCGTTACATTATACATTTGTGACAGTCAAAAAAGTTCTTAATTATTGTTGTTTTTTTTTTATACAACTAAGTAGGCAGACAGGCGTGCGGCCCACCTGATGGTAATTTAAGTGGTGTAAACTGAGGCTCAATATTTTTAAAGAAATACTTAAGAAGCGTCATAAAAAATAATTAATCATTTTTTAGGGTTCCGTAGTAAACACAAGGAAACCTTATAGTTTCGTCATGTCTGTCTATCTGTCTGTCTGTCCTACGTTTTTCTCAGAGACTATTAGACCTAATGAGCTAAAATTTGGTAAGCCTATGCATTTTACTCACGCGGGGCGAACTGTGAGATAAAAATATTTTTTAGGGTACATCCCCTACATGTAAAATGGGGGTTGAAATTTTTTTTTTTCTACTTTCCACTTGTGTGGGATACCCCACCCATTAAATAGGTCTCTAAAAACATTATGAGTACTCTCAGAGTGTTTTTCGATTAACGGTTTCGTTTATGAGATATTTAACTACAACGTTGAAAAATATTCAGAGGTGAGTGTCTCCAGCCACTTTTGAGAAAACCGTTGCATTTGGACATGTTGCATTTCATAACAGTAGTAAATATTTATAATTATTATTTATTATTATTATTTATAATTTCAAAGGAAAATTATTACTGCCGTAAGGCTTATAATAGTTTACGAGTAATAATTCATTAACTAAAAACATAATAAAATAAAATAAAATTTCAATCCATTGAAATAAGCATCTCACGTAAGCAGATAGTTTGACATTTATTTCCGATATCAAGATGGCGCTATTTATGAAACTTGCCGTGATTTCCTTTCAGATTTGTTTTAACATGAAAAGAAAATTTTATCGTAGTTTTTATGACCAAGACCATTTGGGACCATTCACACTCTTAGTAGGTCCTTCATACTGTCGGCCCTATGGCATCGAACGAATGTGCCACTCGGCGAGTCCATATTACTCTTATTGTTCAAAATTTGAACCTTGTATCAAAGTATGTTTAATATACAAAAAGTTTTGTGGAAGTACAATTGAGAGTATAAAATTTAAATATTACTTATATTTTCATACTATTTAGACCAAATGTATTTCGCATGAGGTTCATTCATCCTTAGTTGCCTTTTGTCGATAAGGCTGTTACTAATCTTTAGGTTAAATCATTATTAAATTCTTATTCGTCTTCGTCCAAGCGTGTTTTCCAGTTGCGTCCTCAGCTTACGTTTCCGAGCAGAAACGCTTTTTACTCGAGACGGATCTTGACTATGGCGTTGGTTGCTACAATGGAGCGAGTGCTGCGTGACCTTCGTAATGCTTTTTACTCGAAAACCAGACCAACAGAAACATGGGTGTCCAAAACTGTCAGATTTTTTCAGGCCTAAAGGCTTCTGACGCAGCCTAATGATGGTTATCTATGGACAACACCTAATGACTTAACGTGCCTTCTGAAACACGGAGGAGGTCGAGATAAAATATGCCACTAATGGTGACCGATCCGATACGGGTCGAGTCACGTCTCGCCGTCGTTTGACACGCGCATTAGCTACTCGTACTTCAGATACGCGCGCCGCGCTCGGTTATCGAGCTTCTTGTTATATCTGCTAAAGGACATTATGTAGGTGTGCTTTAAGTTTAAATTCTTTATTATTGGGACTACTACTACGGAACCCTACATTGCGCGTGGCTTGACACGGCACTTGACCACTTATTATAAATTCCTAAATTGTCTCTAATACTCTCTATCAAGTTATGGGTATGATAAGATTCTTATCCCTGAACAATTTTCCATAAAAAACTTTTTCTTTCCGCAGCTGTATAAGGGTCCTTTAGCAATATACAGAGATTAAAACCGGTATTTTTAAGACCCCAGACAAAAAGTAGAGATCGATTTTATAGTACTAAATACCTGGTTAATATCGGTTGAGCGGAACTGGTCTAGTAGTATGTTAGAGTGTTGGAAAATCACAACCCGCTTGGCTTAAATTTTAAGTCAGCTAACAATATCGGATGCACGTACGTACCTATTCGGGTCTGCTTTACTGTTCGACAAATACTATCAGCAGTTTTTTTTTAACAATAAAGCCGACCGACTAGTTGTGTGGCTACCCATACAACGATATATTTCAGGTTCGCGTGGTAGTGAAGAAATATTATAACGACCGCGTGGCTATGTGGGCCACGACCAGGGATCGTGCCAACAACAATCAGGCCCAGAGGAACAACAGGTGACCTAGAAGCAGAAGACAGGACGTCTTTTTTCTCTTCGTGACAGAGTGGAAACAACACCACCCACATTATATTTATGTCAAAAGAAAACGTACTTCTACCTCATTGTGAAAATCCCAAATCATAGTGGCATTTAAAAAATATAGAAACGACAACACATATTTTTTTATTACAAATGGTTTCGTATGAATCTTAATATGTTTGAGTATTCAATGATATAATTACTACGAGTACTTATATGTATGCGTGTGTTACAGTTGAACAAATAAACTGTTTATCTATATAACTATCTATTTTAAAAGCTAATAGGTAGATAGGCATATCGATTCGACACACACTGAGAGACTCTTATAAAGGTACAAGTGGCAGCCGAGGTCAGTCAGTTAAAAATTCTTTAATGAAACTAGGTGCGGAAAAAATAGGCGTTATCGGACATCTCTTACCAGGGTAGACAAGGTAATGACCACGTAACCCACTATTTTAAAAATCCTAAAACATTATGTCCTATAAAAATCTTGTCTGGCAATTTATTATAAAGTTATACTCGAACATTTAAAGAAATTATAAAAATCGTGTATTTATGTATTTTTTTTTTACCAAATAATGTGTTTACGGTAAAACCAAAGATTATCAGAATATAGCATCTAATTATGAAAAGAACTTAGTAGGAAGTAGATATGATAATAGAGTATAGACGAAAGAAGGGTGCTCTTTAATCGTTTTTAGATAAAAGTCAATATTATTATATTTTAAAATAGTACTTTTATTACTATTTCTACATCTGCCTTCAAAGCTATAGCTATATATATATAAAGAGCTATAATATATATACATATATTATTATGGTTGGCGTTGCGCGCGCTGTTGGTGGCGCAGCAGTCGTCCCAATCTGTCCTCAACACGTTATAGTAGTAGAGGGCGAAGGCAGGTGCGGACGAGCGACAGCGTAGGCAGCTTAGGTTCAGGCGGCACAGCTCGAGGCGGCGTAGCTTATGGCGGCACAGCTTCGGGCGGCTCAGCTTCAGGCGGCTCGGCACAAGACGGCTCAGCTTCAGGCGGCTTGGCTCGAGGCGGCGCAGCTTGAGGCGGCGTGGCTGCGGGCGGCGTAGCCTGATGCGGCGTGGCTTCGGGCTGCTTAGCTTCGCTCCGGCTGCCGAGGACGACGTCGATGAGTGGACTGTATGAGGGGGGGGGGGGCGGGCCAGCAGGATGAGCGAGGGGCCTATCTTCTAATCCGCCGACAATCCGAGCAGAGGTCCGATCTCGACGACTCCGAGTAGCAGGGGTCCTATTCCTGAGATCCAGGGGTCCGATTCCGAGCACAGGGGTCCTAGCTTCCGATCCGACCGACGATATTCACTAACACTTCACTTGAGCACTGGAGCAGGGATCCGGGTCCGAAATTAAAGATCACTTGTATTCACTTCCTTTATTTCGTCTTCCTTAGTTTTCTTCCATTCCAAGTGTTCCGAGAGCCGAATTGATTCCAGTACTGCCGACTCAAAATCGCGTCGAACCTTATTACCTCGCGAGTAAAAATCTGCATAGCCAGTTCTATTTCGTAACTGCGCCATCTATCGGCAGTCGTGGAATCTTGTGTTCGGCTCTCGTTACGGTAACGCTTTTTGATTCTCGGAATGTGAGTTTACCATATTTACTTAAAAAAGACCTTGGTTCTCGTTATGGTAACGCTCTTCGAAAATCAAATAGTGCTACTTACAATTACAAAATTAATTCTTATAAAATACCTTAATGCTAAAAATAAGAAACCCTATGCTATATTTACACTTATTACCCTATTCTAATAATAATCCCTTCATTTATTTGACCTTAAAAATTACCTTATCTACCTTGATATACATAGCAACTTAACTATATACTATACTAATTAACTCTATACAAATCAAGGTGAGTAGTGTTTTCAGTCACGTCGCTAATAGTTCTCCCCCGCCGTGCGTAGCGCTCCATCTCGAGGTTGCGGCGTGGCTGCTGGCACCAGGATGACGACTCGCTGCGTTGACCGTCGTAGCGTTCCTCCCGGTGTCCGCACGTCCAGAATTCTGACCCTTCCGTCTGGGCCTGGATATACCTTTTGGACTTCTCCTCGCGGCCATGTGTTGCGGGGCAGCGAGGCGTCCATAATCAAGACGACGTCTCCGACTTGAGGATCCGTAGTCTGTCTGCCATCTATTTTCCTCGGCTTCAAAGTGGGCAGATACTCCTTTAGCCACCTCTGCCAGAAGTGGTCGGTCAGGCGTTGCGCGGTCCTCCAGTTTGCTCTGCCAATGAGGTTCCCATCTTCAAACTCGCCCGGCGACGTCGCTCCGCAGGATCTTCCGAGCAGGAAATGGTTTGGTGTCAGGCTTTCTTCATCGTTGGGGTCTATGCTTATGTGAGTGAGTGGACGGGAATTGACGACATGTTCCACTTCAACCAGTAGCGTGTGGAGTACTTCTTCTGGTGGTGATCGCGATTGTAGTACGACCATCAGTGCCGTCTTCACCGTACGGACCATTCTCTCCCAGGCGCCTCCCATACTCGGACTTCCAGCTGGTATAAATTTCCACCGGATTCCCTCTTGAGCTGCTGCTTCTTCCAGTTCTTTGTTGGCCCCGACGAAGTTTGTCCCATTGTCGCTGTAGATAACCTTCGGTGTTCCTCTTCTGGCCGCCATTCTTCGTAAGGCCATGATCATCGAGCTCGTACTAAGGGAACTTGATAGCTCGAGGTGAATAGCCCTTGTGGTTAGGCATGTGAAGAGAGCTCCCCAGCGTTTTTCAGTTCTTCTCCCAATGGTCACCTGCATCGGCCCAAAGTAGTCCACAGCTGAGCAGGTGAAGGGGTGCTGATGATGCTGCAGGCGTTCAACGGGGTGATCTCCCAACGGTGGCACTTGCGGTATGCTCTTATGCACTCTGCACCATTGACAGCGGTGTATGAGTGCCCTTGCTGTTGTCCGTAGGCCCAGGATCCAATATTTTTGCCTGACTTCATTTATCACCGTTTCTGTATTGCCATGATAAAATTTCTGGTGATAGTGTTCAATGATTAGGCGGCATATCCTGTTCTTGCCGTCTAACACCACTGGATTCTGCTCTTGGTTCTCAATCGTGATTTTCCTTGTTCGCGTTCTTAACTTCAAGATGCCTTGTTCGTCGACATACACGTCGATTTTCTTGAGTCGGCTTGAGTTTTCCATTGGCTTCCTATTACTCAATTTTTCTATTTCTCTCCGAAAACTTTCTTGCTGACTTTCCTTAATTAACTCTTCTCTGGCTTTATTGAAGTGTTCTTCTTCAATGATTTTGAAATTTCTCCCTGGTTTCATAGGAGGAAGCTTTACGAGTTGTTTCCTCTTTACTGCAGGTTTATTTTGTTTCCATGCCTTGTCTTTAGCTGCGTTGACGATTTCCTTGGACTTGTTCTTCTTAAGTAGATCGATGAACTGGAACACGCGCGCCGTACTTCTTAGGAGTCGCGTCCAGCTGGAGAAGCGTTCTGGATCTGGTATACGACGAGGAGTTGTGGAGACTGATGCTATTGTCTGAATATTCTTTTCCTCCCCCGTGTCGATGATCTTCCCTTCGAAGCGGTTGGCGGGCCACTGCTGCTCCTCTTCGTAAAGAAATGTAGGCCCCTTGAACCACCTCGCGTTCCTGTCAAATTCAGTTGGCGTCCCACGAGTTGCGTCGTCCGCTGGATTCTCTTTAGTAGGCACCCATCGCCAGTCTCGCGGGCTAGTTAACTCTTCAATCTCCGCAAGTCGATGAGCCACGAACGTCTTGAATTTTCGCGGATCTGCTTTCAGCCACTGAAGAACAGTGCTTGAGTCTGTCCAAAATATCTTCTTTGTGATTTCTAAGTCCGTTTCTTTCTCGATTGTAGCTGCCAGTCTGCTTCCTAGTAACGCAGCCTGGAGCTCCAGTCGCGGTATCGAGACTGGCTTCGTGGGAGTAACTTGCGCTTTCCCTGCGATCAACGTAACGCGGACACTTGGTTCTTCTGTTCTCCAAAAGACGACAGCAGCATAGGCCTCTTCACTCGCGTCGGTGAAAGTATGGAGTTGCCCTTTCCTCTGATACGGAGATAAACATCTGGGTATCCTCAATTTTTCGAGAACTGCAACCTCTTTGATGTACTTGAGCCACATTACTTCTTGCTCAGGTAAGATCGCGTCGTCCCAGTCGATCTTCGTTCGCCATATGTCTTGGATGAGTTTCTTCCCTTGGATTAAAACAGGTGCGGCGAAGCCCATCGGGTCGAACGTAGACATGACGGCGCTGGCTATTTGTCTCTTCGTTGGTATCTTTCCTCCAGTCAGAATTTCGCGAGGTGTGTTGCGAAATCCGACGTTGAATGCTAGTGCGTCTTCGCCAATTATCCATCGTAGTCCGAGTGTCTTCTCTTCTGAGGAGAGTTCTTTTATTCCCTCTTGCGGTTGATCTTGCAGGCTCTTCAACACTTCAGCTTCGTTACTACCCCATCCCCTTAAATGGAAACCCGCTTTTGCATGCACGTACTGCACCTCCTTTGATGTTCTTTTGGCTTCCTCGATAGTTTGAAAGCTCTGGAGGTAATCATCCATGTAGTGATTTCTCTTGATAGCTTTCACTGCAGCTGGACACTCTTCTTTAAAGTCTTCCGCATTCTTATTCATCACGAAGATAGCTGTTGAGGGTGATGACGTCGCTCCGAAAATTACAGACTTCATTCTGTATTCTTCTGGTTTTCCAGCCCGTTGACTTCCTCGCCACAGGAATCGTAGGCAGTCCCTGTCTTCTTCACGTATCTGGATGCGCAGGAACATTTCTTTGATGTCAGCAACAACAGCGACGGGCCCTCTCTGAATCTTACGAGAACTCCAAAGAGAGATTGAAGAAGATCGGGCCCCGGCAGCAAGACATCGTTGAGACTTTTCCCTTCGAATTTTGCAGCTGCATCCAGTACTATTCTTGGCTTCTTTTTGACAGGATGTTCCACCACAAAATGCGGCAGGTAGA
Source organism: Euzophera pinguis (assembly GCA_947363495.1). Classification (NCBI taxonomy): domain Eukaryota; kingdom Metazoa; phylum Arthropoda; class Insecta; order Lepidoptera; family Pyralidae; genus Euzophera; species Euzophera pinguis. The sequence continues at coordinate 18,658,277 of OX376154.1, forward strand.
ACGTTCTGCCGGGCGTCGATGTAGATGGAGCCTTTTCCGCATATTCATTCTTCACCCAGTTGTTAATTTGCTCTTCGTAGGCTATCTTCAATTCTTGACTTCTGTCCAACTTCCTTTCGATGTTGTTTAATCGTCGATGTGCTTGACCGTAATTTTTCGGCAATGTTTCTTGCTCGCTCTTCCATAGAAGTCCTGTTTCAAATTTCCCATCTGGCAATCTTCGTGTCGTTTTCTCCAAAACTTCCAATGCTCTCCTGTCAGAGTCGTTGCTAGGGCGGTTTGGTTTCACCCCAAGAGCCTCGATATCAAAGTATGCTCGTACCAAGGCTTCTGTCTTGTCCTCTGCTAGGCGGCTGTGGTTGACGAACTGGACAGGTGTGTTCGCTCCAGTGTCGCATCCATGAAGCACCCAACCCAAGCTAGTGAACGAAGCAACTGGTTCAGACTTCTTCCCTTTGACGATTCTTCTTGTTACGATGAGCTCCCAATTGTCTTGCCCAATTAGTAGTCTTGGCTCTTCTTTCTTGTAGACTAGCTGACTTTTTAAACTTTGGAGATGATCGCATCTTCTCAGGACTTCTTCATTTATTTCTTGCTTCGATAATTTCAAGCCATCGATAGTCCTTACTCTCATCGACTGCTTATACTTGCGATGAGCTCCCTTAATCCTTATTTCCACCTTTCGAGAATCCGTCTTCTTGAAGCCTCTTCCACCGACGGTTTCTATTGTTATAGACTCAGCTGTTCCTTCCGCACCAATCTTCTTGGCTATAGCAGAGTCTATGAGTGAAATGGTGGACCCTTCATCCAGCAAGGCCAGCACACGTGCTGTTCCCTTTGGCCCGTAGACGTCCACTGGAATCATCTTCAAGTATGCTCTTCCATCGCTTGTAGTGTGCACCGATGTGATGACTTCACCTGTGGGCTCTTCCTTATGTACCACGTTGCAGCTGGCTTCGTCCCTTTCTGGCTTCTTAATTGCTGGAGGTGTGTCTGAGTGGAGACTAACATGATGCCATCTCGAACATTTCTTGCATACCGGAGCCCTGCATCCTTGTCTTGAGTGCCGAAAACGAAGACACTTGAAGCATAGTCTGAATTTCTTCACTATTTCCCATTTCTTGTCCATATCTGCTTCTTTAAATCTTCTGCACTCGTAGATCCAATGCTCTGCTTGACATTCTGGACACTCTGTCTTCTTGCTTGGCTGCTGATTGTGTTCTTTCTCCTGAACTGTATGGACACTCTTCCTTATTGCGCTCTTCTTGGCATCCCACGATACTTCAGGAGGGGCGAAGTCACCACACATGTCAGCTTCTATGTCCAGAAAATCCCTTATTAATATGAGCTCCGGCTTCTCTTCATCTCGATGGCTGTGATGATACATAAACCATCTGTACTTGATGTTTGCTGGCATCTTGTCCACTAACGCCTTCATTGTTTCTGGCGAACTCAGGTACTGTTCCTTTCCAAGTGCACTGATTGTTGCCACAGAATTTCTGACGTGGCTAGCAAATGTGCACACATCATTCGGCGTCTCTTGCATCTTCGGCGTACTCTTTAATTTATCCAGCTCCGCTAAGGCTATGGCTCCTGGTCGTCCAAAGCGCGCTTCCAATCCCTTCATTACTTCTTGCGGTGTCTTGGCAGTGAATAGGAGACTCTTCACTGCTTCCCTTGCTCTCCCTTGAAGAGACCTTCTCAGACGCGCCAAATTCTGCACGTCGGTGAAGGCGTTCATGGTGTCTTCGAAGGATCGCTTGAACGCTAACCACTCTTCACTTGCACCGTTGAAGTTTGGAAGCTCTATCATTTGTTTTGATAGGCTGTGCTCCGATGACTTCTCTGACATCTTCTTGATGACTTGAGCCAGTTCTTCAATGTCACTCTTCTTTTCCTTAGGTGGAGTAACCTTCACAGTGTTTGCATGATCCAACCATTGCTGCACATGCATCTGTGTCTGCTCTTCATGCACGAAGTCTTCTTCTTCCTCAGAATCCAGTTGTAGCAGCTCCAGTTCAGCTTGAGCCACCTTAGATCTGGCTTCTGCTACTTCTAGTTCCCTGCGGGCGAGTTGCATCTTGGCTTCTAATGCAGCTCGTTTCGATGAACGCACCGACTGTGTTTCTATGTTCGGTCTTCTTGGGCGCGCTCCTGTGGGCCTCGCACTCGTTCCGGATTCCATCACATCAGGAACTGCAGGCTGTCCTTGGCGGCGCTTCTGGGATTCGGAGATGCGACTCAACAACTCGTCGTGTTGCTGAATCATAGCGCGCGTAGTTAGAGGCGTGAGCGGTTCGCCAATGGTACCGGAACGCGGCGCGATGTACCCACTATTGACGGGTGCGGGGGGTACTGGAGGCGCAACGGGCGCGGCGAGTTCTCCCTCCACAAACATGACCGACGCGGCATGATCCCCCATAGCGGTGCGGGAGGGAGATGACTCGGCGGCGCGGGATGGCGGCGGCGTTCTTCTCGTTATCGTCGATCGGGTCGAGATCCCTGTCCCGGTGGTTTCTGTGTCGGCTGGCGTGTTCATGCTCCAATCAGTCGAGGCGGACTTTCCAGCTGTGGCGGTTGTCGACCTGGTTGTAGGCATCCCTCTTCCTTGATCCGGCTCGAAGGACCAACTATGGTTGGCGTTGCGCGCGCTGTTGGTGGCGCAGCAGTCGTCCCAATCTGTCCTCAACACGTTATAGTAGTAGAGGGCGAAGGCAGGTGCGGACGAGCGACAGCGTAGGCAGCTTAGGTTCAGGCGGCACAGCTCGAGGCGGCGTAGCTTATGGCGGCACAGCTTCGGGCGGCTCAGCTTCAGGCGGCTCGGCACAAGACGGCTCAGCTTCAGGCGGCTTGGCTCGAGGCGGCGCAGCTTGAGGCGGCGTGGCTGCGGGCGGCGTAGCCTGATGCGGCGTGGCTTCGGGCTGCTTAGCTTCGCTCCGGCTGCCGAGGACGACGTCGATGAGTGGACTGTATGAGGGGGGGGGGGGCGGGCCAGCAGGATGAGCGAGGGGCCTATCTTCTAATCCGCCGACAATCCGAGCAGAGGTCCGATCTCGACGACTCCGAGTAGCAGGGGTCCTATTCCTGAGATCCAGGGGTCCGATTCCGAGCACAGGGGTCCTAGCTTCCGATCCGACCGACGATATTCACTAACACTTCACTTGAGCACTGGAGCAGGGATCCGGGTCCGAAATTAAAGATCACTTGTATTCACTTCCTTTATTTCGTCTTCCTTAGTTTTCTTCCATTCCAAGTGTTCCGAGAGCCGAATTGATTCCAGTACTGCCGACTCAAAATCGCGTCGAACCTTATTACCTCGCGAGTAAAAATCTGCATAGCCAGTTCTATTTCGTAACTGCGCCATCTATCGGCAGTCGTGGAATCTTGTGTTCGGCTCTCGTTACGGTAACGCTTTTTGATTCTCGGAATGTGAGTTTACCATATTTACTTAAAAAAGACCTTGGTTCTCGTTATGGTAACGCTCTTCGAAAATCAAATAGTGCTACTTACAATTACAAAATTAATTCTTATAAAATACCTTAATGCTAAAAATAAGAAACCCTATGCTATATTTACACTTATTACCCTATTCTAATAATAATCCCTTCATTTATTTGACCTTAAAAATTACCTTATCTACCTTGATATACATAGCAACTTAACTATATACTATACTAATTAACTCTATACAAATCAAGGTGAGTAGTGTTTTCAGTCACGTCGCTAATAATTATAGCTCTTTTGAAAGCTATCTATAATGAGGACTACTATTTTTAAGATCTTGAATTGTCGATAAATGTATCATTTTATGTAACTACACTATCACATTAGGGTAACCTGTAAAGATATAGTAAGTTTTGTTCAATAAATAAATAAAAAATCTTTGTCTCTATCAAACTGATAATTCGACATTGTCGGCGAGTCCAACGATTTTCATTCACTTGTGTGAGATCTCAAAAATAGCACTCGTTTCGGAACGAATCTAAGAAGCCGCCTAGTACTTTATGATCATCAGAAGCCCAATCGCGCTAACTGCAAATAACGTTAACGTATTTCTTTTTTAAGTTCGTATGTTCTTGGTGCAAAAAAGAGTTTTTATTATTATTATTTGTTTGTTTGTAATATCTTTATTGTACAAAAAAAAACAAATCATTTACATACACAAGCATGAAAAAACATTAAGTACAATGGCGGACTTATCCCACTTAGGGATCTCTTACAGTCAAAAATCCGGTTAGGAATGGAGAGTACGATGGTCACCACACTTGTATTAATTGATTTCTCAAACGCGTTCAACATGGTTGACCACGATATTCTCCTTGTTATCCTCCAATATTTGCAATTCTCTCCACCAGTAGTGAATTGGTTTTCTGATTACCTCCGTGACCGCCAACAAGCAGTTCGTATGGATCGTGAGTTGTCTGACTGGAATACCCTCTGCACTGGAGTGCCGCAAGGTGGCATTCTCTCTCCTTTGTTTTTTTCTATCTTCATAAATCTTCTTTCTTCTTCCATTGACTGCTCTTACGATTTCTATGCTGACGATCTACAAATATACGCACAGTCTACAGTAGATAACATTGACTCGGCAATCACCGAGGTAAACTCAGCTCTGTCGGCTATCTCTTCGTGGTCTGCTGGCTTTGGAATCAGTGTCAACCCAGATAAATGTCAGGCAATCGTTATTGGTAGCAGTAGACAAATTAACCAGCTCGAACTTAGCTCTGTTTCACCTATAACCTACAATAATAACGTTATTCTTTTTCGTAATTCTGTAAAAAAACTTAGGTCTCCATATTGATATCACACTCAGTTGGACTACTCATGTGGCTGAAATCAGCCGCTCTATTAATATTGTTCTTCAACAGCTGAATCGTCTCAGAAATTTTCTACCTATTAAAACGAAGATTCTTTTGATTCAAACCTTAGTTTTTCCAATTTTGGACTATGCAGATGTATGCTATCCGGACCTTAATCAAGATCTTCTAAATAAGCTAGATCTTATATTTTGCCTCCGTAAGTATGATCACATATCGTCTTACCGCTCCGAGCTTAGATGGCTATAAATTCGTCAATGCAGAGAGCTTAGGCTTCTCTGTACACTTTTTTCGATCCTAATGAATCCTCAATCTCCTGATTATTTAAAATGTAATTTTAAATATCTATCCGACTCTCATGATCGTCAACTTCGCTCTTCTAATTCTCTCTTACTAAGTACTCCTCTTTTTCGCACCAGTTTTATGGCTAATTCCTTCACTTTACAATCTACTCGACTTTGGAATGCTTTGCCTGCTGATATTAAGGAAAGTCCTAACAAATTTTTATTTAAAAAGCGGGCACGTGTGCACATTTTGGACTCGCTCAGTTAATGAAAACTTCTCAATGTGACTTGACTTCATCATTGATATTTGTGTAGGTATATGTATATATATATAGGTATATATTTAAAATGAAATAGTATTTGTGTATGTTTTATGTATGTTTACGTTGTGTATAAACTTAAGCTTTTGATAAAATTTGCTCTATAAGTAATACATTTTTCCCCCTTAACTTTTTTGCGCCAAACTATCTTTCCGTTTCTCCCAATGGTTGACTGGTAGAGAATGCTCTTAGCATTAAGTCCGCCAATTGTTATAACAGAACAATAAAGTTTTAATAAATAAATAAAACCAAACTAGGACCGCGAAAGTATTTTTTTTGTAAGAATGTTGAATCGGTGAGGGGATTGAAAACCAATTCACGTATTATGATGAATGTAAATCATTCGAAATTGAAATAAAATAATTCGACTCACCGACTCATTCGACACTCGGTTTTGGATTCTCTAAAATAGCCATCGCGCTCGTAGTTTGGTTTTGATAAATATGTTAACCTGTTTTGCAGTTCTGCGCGATCGGCCCCAGTACAGTGACACAGATGTTTAAAAAATTTTTTTTTTCTTTTCTCAGGCACTGTTGTTGCTGCGTCCAGGCATCGGAGAGCGCAGACATAGAAATGACGGTACGTCATCGTCCGCCCACGCCGTACCGGGCGTTTTTGATCTCTGATACCCACGAAAACATTGACTTGTCCAGGCTGTGAGTATTCGTCATATTTTCTGCTAAAATTTATTTTTATGATTAATTTATTTATTTTTGAATTATTGACTATTTCGTTGTCGTTTCCATGACATGACACTTTATAAAACTTTAGAAGGGCAATTTATAGGTATATATGATTTTTCAGCTATTCATCTCTCATTCCGAGGTTTGACTCTTCTTTTATCCTTATATTACTAGACTAGGTACCTACATTGTTTGGATAATTCTGTTAAATTTGAAATCGGATTTATTTATTTTTATTATCTTCATCTTCTTCTCCTTTACCTTGTCCCACTTTTGTGTACACTTGTTCACTTTTCTCTATCTCTAGCCATTTTCTTCTCACCGCCCTTCCTACTCATGTTCTCTCTGATACAATCCAGCCATCTGTTTTTTGGTCATCCCATATATCCCATATTTCTTGCGCAACCTTCAAATTATGCATATACTTGTATTAAGCGTAATATTGCTCAGAATATCAAAAATTGTGTAAATTTTAGACCAGTCCATAGATGTAAAGGTAAATTTTGTATGACAAATAGCTATCGCATTTTCATCGTGTCCTTGTAATATTATTTTCAGGAGCTCGTAGGAAGAATCAACAATTGTGTTTCTATATGTATGTTGACATTTTTTTTAAATAAATCAATTATTAACGCTCGTGTAACATTACTTTGCACTTTTTATATTATTTGGATATTACAACTAATCAGCTTTTTTTTTTTTAAATGTACAAGTTTATTTTTAATTATGTATAACACTCTAGTTTTAAATTCTTTTATTAATGTTTTGTTTTATTCTTAGTAACCATACTAATGTTCTAGTTTGATTTGTTTTTAATTGTATTTGGTAAATAGAAAGTCTTAAAACAATTAAAAATATTCAATTAACAAATACTTCATTACATGTAGAATTTTTAAATTTATTCTTACATAAATACAATAAACATAATAAGTACAAATTTTAAAAATTCTCTCTCTAGATGAGAATTTTTATTTGGGTTTTAAAAAAATTGCCTCATTAGTTATTAAAGACTTTAATAGCGGCGGTAAGATAAGTATCAATTCCAAGGTCTTCCGGATATCTGTGGTAAATTTAGAGGCTGAAAAATTATAGCGTTGAAAGAGTTTTTTTCAATGTGGCTTTCACTTTCGTATTTAGCCAAACAAGGAAGAAAAAATTGAACAAGATTCGAGCGAGTCTAAAGTTAAGTCAGTAGTTAAGTCAAGTCGAGTCAAAAGAATGAGTCTAGCTAGGCTGAAATCTAGAAAATCTGCACTTAGCACTAACACCCTTTTGCAACAAGGAAGAAATTACATAAATCAAACACCGTACCTATCTTTTCCCAACACTCATGCTTGTTTTCGAACACTTTGCGAATAATAAACTACTAATATTATGCACAAACACCAAAAAAAATACAAATTTTGGAAAATAAAATACAGTGTCGAAACTGCTCTTCTCAGCTTCCCGCCAAAAGTCCTCCATTGAAAAAGGGTTAAAAAAATAATGTGTTATTTTTAATCTGTAGGCCGCCGCCGCCGCCGCCGCCTGCCAGTCAGATGCCGGCGTATGTCCCTCACTGCTGTCCTAGGGACCCTGGAATGGCTATAGGCCAACGAATTGCTAATTATGCATCGGGATCTGTGTCCCCTTCGTCCTCAGATATCTAAACTGCACCTTTCATGTGTTCTGCGGAGGCGTTTTGACTTCTGAAATTGCGGGGTTACGACTGGGTAGTCAAAAACGAGTGAGCAAGCGAGATGTCGCCTTACAGCTTGTATTGCGCCATCTTGCTTACTGACTCGATTCTGCCATGCTTTAAGAGATGGTAAGGCTTCAGTCTATCTCCTGATTTCAGTGGTCATCAATTTATTTAAGTATATGTAGTGAATTTCGACTCTTTAATCTAATTGTACTAGTGTTAGATGTTTTACGTATAGTTAATTTGTCCATATAAGTGTTAGGTGAAAAGTAAGTAAAGTAGGTAGTTAAAAATCCTGAATAAAATCTTTTTATTTTTACTAAATGCTCTATTTTACTAATATAAATATATTTATGAGCTTTGAATCTTTATCGAATGAACAATAGGAAGACAATCGGACCTCGGGAAAGTTTGCAAATAAAATTGCACAGTATACATTATATAGATTCATACTTATTTGGCCTGTACGTAAACCATCCGCGCAAAATAAAAAATAAACTGTGTATAATAATGTAACAAATACAAATATATTTATTTTGCTAAAAATAAAACATATTTTAACGTTGGCATGGATGTAAAAAATAAAAGGATGGCGCACTGCAGTATAGCAAAGACCACCGCGGGGCAAAATCGAGTGGGAGGGGAGCGGAGTCGACCTTAGATCAGATGCCTTATTGGGCAGCCTGAAAAAATCTGACAGTATTGTTCACTAACACAACTCCTGTTGGTCTACGATGCGCCATCCGTTTATTTCTTACATCCATGGTTGTAGGTAGAAAATGAAATGGGAGGCCTTACTTATGAGTATGTCTTAAGAAAGAAAACAGTAGGAATTTGAAAGTTTAAAAAATATATATTATATTCTTCTATTTAGGCTTGTTTTAATATTATTAACTGTAAGTAATACTGTTTGCTAATATTTAATGTCTGCTGATGGCATTGGGAAAGGTCGTATTGTTTAAGGGTTCCGTACCCATGTGGTAAAACGGGACATAGTTCCTTCAACGACCATCAATATGGCAGCCGGGACCAATGGCTTAACGTGCCTTTCGAAGCACGGAATCATCATTATTGTCAGACAATCCGCCTGCCTGCATTTACTAACCAAACTAGATATAACCGTGGGGTTAATTACTAAATTAAAATAATAAATAATGTTAACGTATACATCAGATGTTTTACAGATAAAAAATGGAACTTTCCAAAGCCACTTCCACGAAATTTTATTATAAGTAACATACTTATCTAGTTGAAAAATTGTTAAATGTTAATTGTAACCAAAATATTTGATGGTAAAATTCATAAAAATAAATAGTTACTTACCGTAGCCTATAATGGGCATATCATGGGCACTAAGATAACCTTACTGTGACCTAAGTGTTAAAAATTCTAGTCGTCAGTTTTAATTTAAGAACTAAGTATTATATTTATTTATTAATATTATAAGTTGAATTATTTGAGGAGCTCGATAGTCAAGCGCAACCTGATATATCGTACAACGCAGGTAAACATAATATAGCAGTTACAGGGCAACCAATATCTGTGATGGACAGTATGTACAAGTTTTTTTTATCTTAGGGATAGAAAACACCTCAAAGAGGCGTGAATCACTCACTAAATAGGAAGGAGGGATTTAATAATATATTACCATTGACAACCCGACAAAATAATATTTGTGTAAATGAAAAATATAATTTTTAAATTCTTTTCTGGTTTTAAAAACCAGTGTTTACGAAGAAAATAAATTTATTATCTAATTCTCGAATATACTGATAGCAAATAAAAACAAAGAGTTTTTTTGTTCGTCCATTTTTGATACGTACAAAAATGTATACTATAAGGACAAAGAAAAACAATTATTCTTATACTTCTACAACTAAAAAATCGTAAAAAAAAAATTAAGCAAAACTGTTAACTAGATATTTTTGTATGAAAGCACATCAAATGAATACTTTTAAATGTGGTGGCCAGATCGTTGAATTGATCATTTCATGATGTGGTCGACCATCATGAAATCATATTAAAAGATCAAAACGATTCAGCTACCTTTTCATTATTCTTGAGTTTGGATAGGACGAAAAACGGAAGTCGTTTTTATTTTTTTAATATGAAATCATATGTAATTAAATATATATTTTTTCATCAATTAGGAAATATGGAAAACTACATTAAGTATTGGTAAGAAATAATTTTGTTTTTCTAATTAATTGGGAAATAAGGCGCTTATTTTTAGTAAACTTTTTTTATGGAGGTCATTAAACGGTAATTGTATGAAGATACGTAACAAATTAGATGTGGATTTCTTATTTAGGATTAATTTAATATTTTATCCTCATATTTGATTTTACGGTGTATGGATGTGAGCAATATATATGTATGGATGCGCTATAAAATAGCAAAGTGAAGCCGATAGAAGTGCGTCAACTCCGCTCCCCTCCCAACCCGAACGCGCCCCGCGATTATCTACACGTGTGATTTATTCCCGATGTGTCAAGTGTGGAAAAAAAATATGTTACAGTATAACACATTGCAACTGAAGTTTTTCTTGATGTGTCTCAGGGTGACACATCTTGGTATGACACATCGGGAACAAAACGCACGGGTTGGAGGGAACCGACACAATAAAGGCCGGGCTCTACTCACTTCAAAGCCGATTATTCCCACTGTCCATCGCCTGCTTGTCCACCCGGAGTGGACATAATACACCACAATCTAGTATGAAAAAGTGGGTGGTGAAGAAACGAAACGACATGATATTGCCTGCCTTTACAGTGCGCCATCCGTCTATTGCTTACATCTATGTTACGGTGTGTTTGGTAAAAGGTCTTTATTTCTACTCTATTATATAAAAAACTAAAATCGATTTAACGTCTATTATTATACGTTGAGTAGAATAAGTATTGATAACGGTCAGGGTAAGGTTTGGTCAATTATTGAATTGGATAAAGGATATTTTAGATCAGTATACTTCGAAGGTATGAAATTTGAGAATAGATATTGATAATTACATGTCTATTCATATTACTTTTGTTAATGTATTTTCTTGCATTTTTACAATTATCTCTATTGATATTGAACTACTTTAAGATTTATTATATTAGTACTTTTTTTTAAATCTGTAAGTTAAAAAAATATATTAAAAAGCGTAAACACATAATAACTAGAAACAATGGATATTAGCAAGTAGATTGTACAAACAGTAAAATGTTTATTGCCCTTGTTTTTTTTTTACTCTTTAACACTTTTCTACTTTTACTTTCTCTAACTAGAGCGAAACCATACTTTAACTGTTCTGGGAAGTATGCTTTACCCAAAACCAGTATGTCGAATGAAAATCGTTCGACTCGCCGGTTTTGGGGGTCACAATTTTAAAAATAGACTCCTGGAATATTAGAGAGCATTTTTAAAACTAGTATTGTTAGGAAGGTGCCACACAGCTGGTCCAGTGCTATTTTAAGTACCAAATTCTTAGGTTAACCTAAGCTTCTTTCCTTGAAAGAATAATATAGATAATCCTTCCTGAATTAATAAGTAACCCGGGATTAAACAATTTCTAAAAACAACTATAAGTAACTTAATATTATTCTTTCGTAGGAATAAAAATTAAGTTTAGGTATATTAGCGCCCGATTATCCGATCACTGATAATCAATCACTCTATTTGTATGGAAGGTCGAAATTTGTCTTCTCAGTTTTAACTTATCTTTTCTATAGAAAGTGATTTAGTTTCACGGTTTAATAAACAAACTATAAAAACTTGGCCAAGGGTTAAAAATAACCCTGTATGATACACGACAATGTATCAATAAAAAAATCTGAATGTAATCAAAATTATATTAAAAAAGCCTCGAACTAGCTGAACGATACCTGAATTTAATAAAAAAAAATATTAATGTTGTATGTTGATGTCATTTAAAAACTTATAAATGTAATAAAAATATTTATCGCTATCCGTTTCTTGATGTCATTTTAAAACTTAAAAATGTAATAAAAATATTTGTCGTTATCCGTTACTTGATGTCATTTAGAACTTATAAATGTAATAAAATATTTGTCGTTATCCGTTACTTGATGTCATTTAAAACTTATAAATGTAATAAAATATTTGTCGTTATCCGTTACTTGATGTCATTTAGAACTTATAAATGTAATAAAATATTTGTCGTTATCAGTTTTTCATTAATTATTAAATCGAATCCTGTTAAATTTTATCTATATACATGCTTTATTTTCACTATATCAGGAAGAGATTTAGCGGACATCGGCCCCGAAGCGGCGCAGCTTAGGATGCATTAGGAAAAATGCTTAGATGATCATATGTATAACTACAATACCATTAGCGGATAAAAACCAAGCACGTGACATGAAACTAGGGGTGTATAGACTACAAACCCATAGAAAAAAATTAACCTGTGAAATGAACCAACGTGAATAACGCTTAGAAGGCTGTTACTATATCAGAAAATAACTCTGAGCACTATGCCGTCATTTCTGAGCGGTACAGGTGAGTACGTGAGTAAATGGAATTTCCCAGGTACAAGTGAGGAATTACGACTAATTATTAATGTACGGCTTTTTTATAGTTTATAGATGATGAAAAATAAATGTCGAAAAACCTAGTGCCGTACTAAAGCGGTGGTGACGGAAGTCAGTGCAAATTTTTAATTCGCTGATAATTGTAGAAGCAATATTCCGGTCATTTATTACTGTACGGCATTTGTGTAATTCCTTTTGTATACATATACTTTACCCATGAACGCCGTACATAATTCCAGCGCAAGGGTCGGAAGCCAAGGGTCGCAACCCTTATCTCTGATTAGCATATAGGTGATGATGATATCGAACAACATAAAATTAAATGATCTCGAGAGTACTTACTACGCGAATAGATAACATTTTCCAGCATGCCGTACATTTTTTGTGGAACACATAGGTGTATGGGGTAAATTACTTCCCTCCGAAAAGAGTGACTTTCCGGTGACTTTTTTCTGTACGGCAATAACGTAGGTTATTAATACTTTAGACAATCTTCAATAAAAGACGAATGCCGTACACTTTCGATAGTCCGCTCGTCTGTGAAATGGCAGATTATTCCACCGCCTAAAACTGTTGTCTGTGACGTGGCAGAATACCTACTCTCATTTTATTTGTTTTAAATATTTTTCCTTCACCTCTGCTGGTACGATAAGGCTGTTAATATACTTTAGTAAACTAAGCTGCATGTTAGTTGTTCTTATCATATCCATACGTACGTAGTCGTATCTTGGCCATACTAAAATGAAAATTAAAAGCAAAAATATTGTTCTTGAAAATTTGGAAATAATTGGTAATAATTATCAAAAAAAAGTATTTTTAAATAAAAAAATAATTATTTTTATTGTATATACTGGCTAACTGAACCTCGAATGAAAGACTATTGTTATAAGATCTCTTTTTTAAGGTGAACTATCGATAAGGCATCTCATATAAATCATAATCATAATTGAAATTTATTTATTTTATTCATAAATCTTTCAAAAGCTTGAATGCTGAAAAATGACAGTTTTCACTTGCTAGGTATATTAACGTAATGTGACATTTAACATGTACGGCATTATAATGTTTTATTATTATTTAATATTACAAACAAAATTTTTCGAATGCCATACGGTTATTTATGACCTTAAGAGACATCTCAAACGTTATCGAAGTTTTTATCAGCTGTAAAAAATAATCTGAAGTAAAATGTACGGCATCTGGTTTTTTTAGTTTATTTATATTTGTTACATGTAAAATAGCAATAATCTTTAAAATTATTACTCCTCATATTACTCCAGGAACATTTGAAAAATCTTATAAATCGCGTAAATTTCATATTTTTTTTATCCAAATATTTTTATTTGTTACTATTTATAATGAACGGCTATAAGGTACAACGATAATATTTAGTAACATTATATCAAAATAAAAGTTTCCCTACATTAGTTAAGATCTTACAGCAGTAATAACTCGGTAAATCCTAATATTTAGATAATTATTTATTTACACAAATATTAACAATAATTTTTGGACGGCATAATTATTAAACATTATTGTCTGTGTCAAATAATATTTTGAACAAGATGCCGTACATTTTACAATGACCTTATATCATATGGGTGTAGGGAAAGGGTTGCGACCCTTGGCTTTCAACCCCTGCGCTGGAAATATGTACGGCGTTCATGGGTAAAGTATCTATATATGTGTACAAAAGGAATTACACAAATGCCGTACAGTAATAAAGACCGGAATATTGCTTCTACAATTATCAGCGAATTAAAAATTTGCACTGACTTCCATCACCACCGCTTTTGTACGGCACTAGGTTTTTCGTCTATACTATAAACTATAAAAAAAGCCGTACATGAATAATTAGTCGTAATTCCTCACTTGTACCTTCGAAATTCCATTTACTCACGTACTCACCTGTTCCGCTCAGAAATGACGGCATAGTGCTCAGAGTTATTTTCTGATATAGTAACAGCCTTCTAAGCGTTATTCACGTTGGTTCATTTCACAGGTTAATTTTTTCCATGGGCTTGTAGTCTAGTATCGGGGACTAACGTTTTTTAAAAATTATATCCCATTATTTCTATTGCGACAAAAAAACCAGTTGTTATTTGAGAATTTGTTTCCACTTCAACATTTATGACGACTCCCTTCCCCCTTTATGAAGGTATATCCCCCTATATTCTTTTATGAAGTCCATGAATAAAATTTTATTATTCAGGCAATGAATCAATAACGCAATACCTAGTGCAATAATAGAACTACAATAATAATGGCAGCAGCTGTCATTCAATATATTCAAGAGGTTTTATCTAAAGAGGGATTATAATGATTGGTTTTTATATAGTTATTTTTAAAATGATAATTTTTCTATCGTTTTTGTCAAACATTAGGGAATCCTACATAGGTTTAACATTAAATGCGAAATAATCTAGAGGTTTCTTGCAGCTTCTCCTGCATCAAAAAGTAGCCTATGTTTGACCCCGGGTCTTCAACTATATTCATACCAAATTTCATCAAAATCCGTTCAGCAGATTGCCCGTGAAAGCGTAACAGACAGACTTTCGCATTTATAATATTAGTATGGATTATAATTTAAAGAATACTATCAATACTTATAAGTATTAAATCATACTTAAGTAAAAAAGTTTACTTAATGTTAGAATAATTATTAATTACTAGCTGTTTCCCGCAGCTCCGCCTGCGTCAAAAAGTATCCTATGTTTGACCCCGGGTCTTCAACTATATTCATACCAAATTTCATCAAAATCCGTTCAGCGGTTTGGCCGTGAAAACGTAACAGATAGACAGACAGACTTTCGCATTTATAATATTAGTATGGATACACAATTACGTTACCTTTGTAGTGTGCCCAGAATGCCAGCATATATAGTAGTAAATATTTCATATGTGAAAACAGGGGTTAAAAAACACATTAAATTGCATATTTTCCTGTATTCATTATTATACATAAACATACATCAAAATGTGACAAATATATACATACACATATGTATATAAGCTCATTTTATTAACATTAAAAAAGCAACATCTATAGTAAAATAATTTTAAACAATATAACATCTTAAATATCTATGGAATGGCTAGATCATAGATTTACACCCATATTCATTAAACCTTCACTAAAACTCGAATCAACCTCACACCACCTCATCGGTATGATTAGTCGTCTCAAGCTTCCTTGACTTGAGATGATTTCTCATTGGAGGTGAGTATCGAACTGTCAAATATAAGGTTGGGCGAGAGGTACCTTAAGGCGTCCTTGAAATGAATAAAGTGGATATAAATCGGGTTTTTGCCACTTTTGGCCAAGTTACTTACTTTATTTTATATGTTACTCTATTCTTTTGTAATTTTGAAATTTCAGTGTTTATAATTGTAATTATAACCTGTCACGTCCTTCATTGGAGTTTGCTTAAGCAACCAACAAAGAATGTCGTTTTCAAGGAAAGTTCGTGGACTTCCTTAAGGCGCCTTCGAATGAGTTTGAGTGAAGGACGTTTTTAAGGTTATGTTTAAGAATACGGGCGTTAGATTTGTTTTTGTTACCTAAAAAGATACACGAAGCAAAGTCCCAAGAGCATTCATTAGAAACAGTGCAAATTAATTAATGCCATGTCAAGTTCGTAGAAGGCAATAGCATCCAGGGATGACATCTAAGAAAATAACCAAAGAGGTTCACACCAGGGAGACATCGCAACTGGGAAACACGCTTGGACGAAGAAGATATTAAGGCAAACAGAGACGATTGACCCTTTTGCTACCAGGGTGTAAAAGATCGATTGACCAATGGACATGAATTTTACCCAAGTAAGACTGACCCTAGAAATACAATAACAAAGGCCGTGTGGTGGTTTCCTAGTACTGACACCAGGACATATGGGGTCGATTGATCCTAGAAAGCAATTTTACAAATTTAATATTGCGACACAAAAGATATAGGAAGAAAGACTAATAACGTTGAACTTTGTGTATTTAGATGACTTTATTATCCTTCTTTCATTTTCCCTGTCATATCCATTTTGCACTGTACCGATTTTAATAAAATTTCTATGGGACCTAATTGAAAGTATATCCTTTCAATAATAAAAAAAAAAAAACGATTTTTGTAATCGGTTCAGAAATCATCATCATTTCGTGTAAGTTACATTGTCTATCGACTAGGACTAGTGTAGAACTGTGTAGTTGTTCGGAACCGCCTCTCGGCCTCTGACGTGGTTTCTTTAACGACTACCAAATGGCAGCCCGGACGCGTAAATACAAACCCGATTACAACGCAGACACCCATAGTCTGTGCTTTATATATTATCTTGTCGACTTAAAGATGTAAAGTCAGCTACAACACAGAGCGTCTGTAGTGCAGCCATATATCATCCAAATAAGCACATTTCAATGTTTTGATCATTCATGTCTTTTCAAATCGCATACTCGAGTTTAAAATAGTTAGTTGCATAAAGATTATTCCGTGCTTCGGAAGCCGTTGGTCCCGGCTGCAATTAGGTAGTCATCCACGTCAGAGGCCGAGAGGAGATTCCGAATAACTCAGACACAATGGTCGATAAACAATGTAACCTACACGAAATGATGATGATCCTAAATCTATGGGTTAGATAGCTAGTAAATACACAAAAACAAAAGTAAATATTTCATATATGGCTAATAACAAATTATTTTTACAGCCACAGTTTAAAAGGTCTATATGAATATACAAAGCGTCGCTATCGGATCGTACATAATCAGTGATACCTAAACTAATTTCCTAGAAAGAATAATATGGATATTCCCTTCTGAATTAATAAGTAACCCTCATTCCCGGGATTGAACAATTTCGTAAAAACAACTTTAAGTAACTTATTATTATTCTTTCGTAGGAATAAAAATTAAGTTTAGGTATATTAGCGCCCGATTATCCGTTCACTGGTCATAATTTGTTTACGGATGAATTTATTTAGCTTCGTACGCCACGATCGCGACTGTAACTGCAATTTAAATAATCTATATTAATAGGCATGATGACTAAAAAAATAATTTTGGCCTAAATTATACCATTTATTGTGATTTTGTTTGTATTGTATAAAGATTATTTTAGTTTTCGGTACATTGTTTTACTTGGTTGTGACGTCACTCAAGAAATAAGATAGATCTTTATAATTATTTACTAATTTCATGAGTACGATTAGTATAATTAGAATAACAATATTCTAGTGTATAAAAATAGATATTGCACACACATTTATTGATTCCGCCGAAAGAGCATGGAAATCGAACACGGAGAAAAAGTTCCTTTCTCATTGATTCGATCTATGACTTTAGATTTTGCAAAATTCGGTAGCGTCTGAATTGAAAACTGAAGAAATATTTTTCGGTTCAAATATTTTTCACACAATCTTAGGGCGTGACTTTGACTGACAACTAGCGAAGCCCATATAATAACGCTTGTGCATTGTTCACAGCGCGTTGTTTAAACCTTTACTTCTGTAGGTAATTTATATGTTCTGTACTTTTACCATGAAATATTTTCAATATTAGTATTTGTTTCTAATATAAAAAGCGCCACTAGTTGATAGTGAAGTAACTAGAAAATTCCATACAAAATCACAGCGTTTAAAAAAAATTCATAGTTATTCAGTATAAGCTAATAATTAGCCATTAATATACACTAGTTTTTGGAGGTTATCGGACTGTGCATATAACAAAATGGTTTAAATTTGCACATGAAGGTTCTTGAACATATACTCGTATATAGGTAATATATATACAAAACATACAAATTTACCATTAAGTTTTCTACCTAATTGTCATATCTTAGAAAGTCATGTCATGTCTTTTTATAACGTTTCTTATTTTTCAGTTTGTTTAACGTAAACCGTCTAAGATGTTGAATAACTTAAACAATACAACATTTACTTTAAGACTAACATATTTGGAATTATATGGTATACACTTATGTTTTCGCGATGGTACACATTTTTTATTATTAAGTTATTTAATTCTACTTCATCCACTGAAGGAGAAATATGTCCACTACTGTACATAGATCTCCCTCGAAGATTTTTAATATTAGAAAGATTCATAAATATGGATCCGTTGGTCCCGGATACAACCGAACCATGTCAGAGACAGAGAGTAGGTTTCGAGGAACTCTGACAACAGGGTGTGCAAGATC
Organism: Euzophera pinguis; assembly: GCA_947363495.1. Lineage (NCBI taxonomy): Eukaryota > Metazoa > Arthropoda > Insecta > Lepidoptera > Pyralidae > Euzophera > Euzophera pinguis. Next base: position 18,676,775 of record OX376154.1, read on the forward strand.
AATTGACGTTGCAATTTCAAGCTATACAATATATTTTTTTGTTATATATGATCAATCTATCCGGTTTTACAGGGTATATTAAACTTGATAGGGTTCACCCTGCTGTCGGTCGCTCTATTTTTGAAATGTATGTCAAATAAAATTCGTTCAAAAACGAACAAAAAATTATTCGACTCGCCGATTCCGGGCGAGTCACATATTTTAAAGATAGCACTCCAGAGTATTTAGGAACCGTCCATAACAATATGAATGTATGATTATGTAGGTGGAAGTCTCGCTGACGTGGCGCTAGTGTCTTTGTCCGGCAGAACTTTTCCTTACAAAAATATGTAGTTCCACTAATTGCCGCGGCATTAACATGAAACTGTCTATACATTTACTCTGTCTTTGTCTATTGCACATTATTATATCATTATTATATACAAAAAAAAAACTCAAGTACCTACTTACATATATCAAATCATAATTAAACATTTGCTGCCAACTATTAGACTTTTAGTCGAAAAATGCGACAGCGGACGTGCTTTTGAAAACGAATTAAATCTGGAAGATTTTTGAATCAATCACAATACATTTGGAAGCTACTATTGCCAACTATTGTACATATATATTTATGTTTATAATAACTTATTTAATAGAAGTAATTTTTGTTACAAATAAAGATGTAACAAAAATGTATGACCTTGTATTTGCGTGGGCAATACAAAGAAATTCTTCTAATATTTTGATTGTTTCTCATTATCATACATGTGCTTTGGAAAACACGAGGTACTCTTCTTACATTAATAAATTTACATACAGTGCGACACAAAATAGTAGAAAAGGGATTTATTTATGTAGAACAAGGTAAATTTTAATCTGGCAAAATCAAGTTTGAAAAAACATGTCAAAAGTATATGAAAAGAAACAATCTAATTTTCCTCCCCGCCAAAAAAAAAATGTATAAATCTGTAAATGGCATCACAGCGCTAAAAAAATGACTGGGCCGTATTAAAAGTGTCCGAGTAATTTGATTTTTAAACGCCTATATAGATGCCTTAGTTCACAAATATACTAATTACAAATTTTTCACTTTTTTAGTGCCATATACATTAAATTTCATGCTCTTTCGTTTCCGCCTATTGAAATAACAGAATTCCGTCTACTACTAGCAGAATCACAGTGACCCAATTGTACGAAATGGAACTATTTACTATATTCCTCGTTTCCAAATGTTATAACCGACATTATTTACGGATATGCAAAAGAAATTTATTCGTAACTGATTTTAGGTTAATCGATTGCTGAAAAAATACAAAACACAAACGTATTATATTAATTTTTAACGACTGCTCATTTATCATCGCTTGATTTATTAATGTATCAAGTGTTTTTAATACATTTGAATCCAAATATATTCTACAATATGCGTAGATGAGCAAGTGTATAAATATATTAAAATAATTTGAGGCATGATTTCATCGTACATAATAAAAAAAAATAGAAATTTACATTTGGGTATTCTACACCATTTATTTTTATCATTCATATGAAACATTTCATTATCATTGAAAGCAAGTTCGCCTTTGAAATTTGGTGGAAGGGGAAACTGTCAAAAAACATAAAAAAGTGGCATCACTACCACTTGGTTTCGTGCGTACAAAAGAGGTAGCAAGACGTCCAGACCACGCCCCCACATTTCTTCTTGAAAAATCTTTAAAATCCAATTACTGCCTTAATTAATAACCAATTTTGTTGTTGTTTTCAGATTCGGTTACTTTTTAGTGTATATATTGTTTCATATGCAAATATTACTCAAGTATGAATACAGTCAAGTAGCCTATTGGACTATATGAATTCTCTGAACATTTCCTTAAAGGAATTCGATTTTAAGTTTCTTGAACTGTTTGGTTATTTTGCACAAAGAACAGCAGTATTATCTGGTATTTGGAGTTAAACTTCAAATCGCCCTTTTTATCCAGGAACTCGGAAAAGATACACACACAGTACTATTTGTTGTACCTAAATAAGTGGTTTTTGCTTTTTTTGAATTATTGATACACTGAAGATTCATGTGATTCAATAACAGTCTCAAGTTTAGTTGATTATGTAAAGGTCAGATGCGGTTGATGTTGTTTCTTGTACAAATTCCATTCAAAACACACTGTGAAGGTGGTGTTTAATTATTCCTGTCAGATGCCGTAGTGGTTGGTGGCGATTTCCATGTAAACATGGGTTGTTGTTGCCTTGTTTTCATCGTCATCAGTTTGTACTTTTATGGTATTATTTCTTTATAGAAAAGCTTTGTGTTCACCGGCACATTTTATGCGCGGACACATGCAGTGATTTTTACAACTATCATATTGCTGACGTCTTGTAGGGTAAAGCTTGGTTAATCTGTGGTATGTAGTAAATCGGTGATACTTCGAAAACATTTTATAACTGAGTAACCGCATTGTTTACTGGTTTTTTAGTTTTGTCAATAGGTGGCGCTAATAGTCAGCTCCCAAACTAGACATTACAAGTTTCTGAACGATACCGCAGAAACTAGCAACACCGAATTTACGTGTCATTGTGACAGCTTTCTTGTGAAAATTCCGCGCAAAGTGAGAGGTTGTGAAAATAGTTTATTTTTCCAAATATTTGCTTACAATGGGAAAACCTGCACGTACTAATAAAAAGGTGAGAGTCTATTCGCTATTCTATAAAAATATCACAACAAAAGTAATTATTTTGTTCAATGCAGGCCTTAAGTTCTTTGTCCAAAATGTTTGTGTTTTGAGGAAATTTTCTCCAATTAGTATCACGTAATTACCAACTGTATGAATAAATGTTATGTTAGTTCATGGTTTTATGTAATAAATTCTTAATATGTATATAAACAGAGCACTACTAGTACAGAGTTGGATTGACAGTTTGTTTATCATCATGTTATGGGCAGCTTAGAATTAAATCTTCTTTTATTTTCAGAGGAAGCCTAAGCAAGACCTGGGTACTAAAAGTAAAGAAAAGGAGTATACGGAAGCCTCCATCAGAGCTGCTTTAGAAGAAATTCGCCATGGAAGTACAATTTACAGGGCTTCAAAAAAATATGCCATACCGTGGAGCACTTTGAAAGCATATTCTGCTCGTTTCAAGGAAAACCCTACTTCTGTAATCAAACTGAAGCAAGGTAAACCATTTGTCTTACCTTCTGAATTAGAAATCAAACTTCTAAATTACATAAACAAAATGCAAGAAATAGGATTTGGTTTAACAGTAATGCAAATCCGTATTGTGGCCTATCGATTGGCTGATCAAGCGAACATCAAGCACCCATTCTCCAAGACAAAGCAGTATGCTGGATGGTATTGGTGGGATGGCTTTAAAAAACGTTATAATCTCAGTTTGAGGACCCCGGAAAGTCTTTCAATTAACAGATCACAGTGCGCTACACGTGAAGCTTTAACTGAATTTTATAAAATGTTGGAAGATCTGTACAAAAAATTAGATATTTCAGATAAGCCCGCTAGGATTTGGAACCTTGATGAAACCGGTTTTATGTTTGTAATGAAATCAGGAAAGATTGTGGCCCTAACAGGTAAAATATATGTGTATAAACAGACATTCGGAGAAAAAGGAACTACAACAACTGTTTTGCCTTGTGTGAATGTTGCAGGGGACACAATACCGCCTATGATAATATTTAAGGGCAAAAGATGGGATGAGCGGTTAAGGAGCTGTGATTTTCCATGCCTTATCAGGTTGAGCAACAAGGGATGGATAAATAATGACCTCTTTTTAGAATTTTTTAAGCACTTCATCGAACATTTGCCATTAGCACGACCTCAAGTTCTGTTTATGGATTCGCACAAGTCTCATTTAGCACCTGAAGTCCTTGAAATTGCAAGTGCTGAACAAATTTATATTGTGACATTTCCACCACATCTAACGCATTTGCTTCAACCTCTAGATGTTGGGGTGTTTCGACCACTGAAACAGAAATGGCGAAAAGAGCTTGATAAATTTCAGATTGATAACCCTGGAGAAAAACCAACCAGGTACAATTTTTTGACTATGTTTTCTGAAGCATACACCGCCACAAGTGATTCAAGATCTCTAATACAAAATGCATTCAAAAAAACTGGAAGTTTTCCCATTGACTACAATGCTATTCCAGACGAAGCCGTTGCACCATCAATAGTCACAAATGAGACAAATCAAAATATCACAATGTCAAATTTGTCTAATTTGAATTTGGACACCTCACAGAATGTTTGGTCGGCAGCCACTGTCAATTGATAATAACAAGGTGCTATCAAATTAAACAAATAAAGAAAATTATGCACCCGAAGCAAGCTGTTCTAGTGTATATAATATACTGAACATACCGCAAAAAAAGAAAAAATCAGCCACAGTAAAACGGGGACAAGTTTATGGTTTTGAAAAAAAGGAACAAACTGTTAAAAAACCAAAAAATATAAACATATGTGGAACATGTGGTGGGGATTTTAAGGATGATGTGAAAGTCAGGAATGGGAGGGAGTGGATTGAGTGCCAATTTTGCAAGACGTGGTACCATGTGCAATGCCAAAATGTGTTGGATTCAAAATTTTTCCTATGTTCAAATTGTCAATTATCGGATTAACCTGATTAAACTTCCATTAAAGTTTTGTCATTAATTTTAAGGTCCAAATACCAAAGTCTAGTTATAAAAGACTAGCATGTTGTTATGTACCGTCTTTGAAATAATAATTTAATAAAAATTCATGAATATGACGTTGTTTTAATAAAGTTTACCTTTTCAGTACAATGTCACAAAATAACCAGAATTATATCACCATGAAGCCTAGTATATATCACATATTAATCACATATTAAGTCTAGTGTCACAGATTGACCTGATTTTTTAGTTGGTATGTAAAGTTGAAATATTCACAATTTATACACATTGCTTCTCAAGCTAATCGGTTGTGACATAAGGTATTTTATGTCCTTAATCCTGTACTTAGATTTAAAAACTTTATTATAACTTGCATAAAGACCTAGGCAAATTTTTTTGAACTATCACCGACTAGCCAATTTTTACCACTGTATAATTTATTTATTTTTCATGGGTCATTAATAAAAAAAAATTGTACTAACTAATACATGCTGTGAAAATTTTACTTATTACTTTATTTCTATAGCTTTAATGATTTTGGTCATTTGGAGATGCTTAATCACTACCCCCATACTTTTGTTATCATTGCTGATGAAGGAACCCTATTGGCTCACTTAACTTTGATTTGATAATGAGGTGTTCCATGTTTTTCAGGTATACAAGGACTATACAGTCTCGTTGTACAGCTGGTTTCAGTTTCTGAAATGATTTAAAGAGTCACTAACTTTTATCCACAACTTCTATAAGTTGTTTTAGATTGATGGTGGTTTTAGGGTATTTTTAGAGGGATTACGCTAATATATATTACTATATTGAATAACATCGATATTAATAACCTTAACAGGTCTTTGTCCTCTTCTGTCTGTGTTGATACCAACATTAAAAATAACACCCTAAATTCTCTTTCCGGAATTCCAACCCCAAATATTTGTCCTTTTGCTTTTAGTCAGATTGCTGATCGTGATGTTGAGAAGATAATTTTGTCTATATCGTCAAACGCAATTGGTAGTGACGGCATTAGTCGTGCTATGGTTTTACCAATCCTAGATATTATTCTTCCTGCCATCACTGCTATAATTAATAACTCCCTAACTTCTGGCACTTTTCCCACAGCTTGGAAGAATGCAAATATTACACCACTTCCCAAAAAATCGAACCCAACATTAATTACTGATTTCCGTCCTATTTCTATTCTCCCTTTCCTCTCGAAAATCCTTGAACGTGTTGTTCAGCAGCAACTTCAAAACTTTCTTTCCTCGAACAACCTACTTAACCCATTACAATCTGGATTTCGACAGGGCCATGGCACGACTACGGCTCTCATTAAGGTCACTGATGATATTCGCTCCGGCATGGACAAACAGTTGATCACTCTTATTTCACTTTTAGATTTTAGCAACGCGTTCAACACTGTTGATTACGATATACTTCTGGCTGTGATGCGTTCTCTCAACATATCTCCGACGGCAATAGACTGGTTTCATTCTTACCTGTATGGACGACAGCAGCGGGTACATATTGAGGATTCATTCTCTTCCTGGTGTGATATCGCTGCTGGCGTTCCGCAAGGTGGCGTCCTATCTCCATTGCTGTTTGCTCTTTTCATCAATTCCATCACCCTTAATCTTCAATGTTCCTACCACCTTTACGCGGACGATTTACAAATATACACGCAAGCTGATGCAGAAAACTTTGCAACAGCCGTTCACACTACAAATATGATCTAAGTGCAATATCGGTTTGGAGCAGATCGTACGGCCTTATCATAAATCCCCTTAAAACACAAGTTTGCATTATCGGTAGCTCTAGACTAATCTGCAAAATTAATGTAACAGACCTCCCGAAAGTCTCGTTCGATGGTACGGTGATCCCTTTTAGTGCTTGCGTGAAAAATCTTGGTGTCCTAATGGACAACTCCCTTACTTGGACTCCGCAAGTTGCCGAAGTCAGTAGAAAAATGTTTGCAGCTGTCGGATCACTAAAACGACTAAAAAATTTTTTGCCGTTTCAAACGAAAATTACGCTTGTACAGTCACTACTATTTCCCATTTTTGATTACGCGGATACCTGTTATTTGGACCTAACTCAGGAGCAATTAAACAAACTTGAGCGTCTCCAAAACCTTTGTATCAGATTTATTTACGGTCTTCGTAAATATGATCATGTCTCTGAATTTCGCAATCAACTCAAGTGGCTCCCAATCCGACGTCGCCGTGATTGGCATATCCTTTCCATGCTTTATTCTATTCTTTTTATTCCCACTTATCCACAATATCTGAAAGAACGGTTTGTGTTTCACAATCAACACCATGATCGACTTCGCAGTGCACATAATCTCCGATTGGATACACCCGTACATTCTTCCGAATTTTACACCAAGTCGTTTACTGTCCAAGCTGTACGTCTGTGGAACTCCTTGCCGGTATCTTTTAGACATGCCCAAACACTCGCCAGCTTCAAGACACAAGTGAAAGACCATTATCTTTCTATCACCTAAACCTCTTCCCGAGAAAATCTTTTCGTCTGCTGTTCGTATATAACCCGCCATAGTTGTAATTTTAACATTTATTGATACGCTTAAAATAAGTATGTATATTTATTTACATTGTGTAATGCATGCGTATATGTGCACCACATATATTTACATAGGTATATTTTTTTTGTATGTGCTGCATAGGTACGTTATGCTTTTATGTTTCACTTTTTCCCAATTGTTAATTTGCGCCTACCTTCCTGTTTCATATCATGAAGTCCTACCTGTTGGTTGCCTGGAAGAAATTGCTCTAGCGATAAGGCCGCCTTTGTACCATAGATAATAATAATATTCATGTACTTTCTACAATTTGGTGCAATAAAGAGTTATTTATTTATTTATTATTTATTACGCCGTCCATCTCAGTGTTAACTTTGGAGAAACTGTTTGATGTTTCAATTTCTGGAGCGGTGTTGTACCATTATTTTGCAAGTTTGTTGTTAGAACATTTGTGAACTAAGGCATCGATATTTTGACCCCGGATATTCAACTAAAATACCAAATTTCAACAAAACCCGTTCACAGTTTAGCCGTAAATGCTAAAACAGACCCCTGTTTAAAGTGGTTTCGTAAAATGCATTTCATTTGATTTATTCGTATCTATTTCTGTATAATGTTAAATAAATAACGACATCTGCGTGTATAATATTAGTTCGATTATTACGTGCCTTGCTCGTACGTGGTCCAGCGGTTAAGGCGTTCGCCTTCGACACCGGGGGTGGTGGGTTCGATTCCCACCGGAACTATACTTTGTTTTGTTGTTTCCAATTTGGTTAGGACTTTGCACGCTCGAATCACCTGATTGTCTGATAATAAAGATGATTCCGTTCTTCGGAAGGCACGTTAAGCCGTTGGTCCCTGCTGCCATTTGGTAGTCGTTAAAGGAACTACGTCAGAGGCCGAGAGGCGATTCCGGACAACTCTGACACCAGGGTGTACATGGTCGATAGACAATGTAACCTACACGAAATGATGATGACGATTGCGTGCCCACTGTCAAAATATTTCTACCATAGCTACATAGTGTTGCCAGTGAATTGAAACGTTGTTTCTACTATTTTCGTGTAACACTATTAAATGGTTTTTTTTTTAAATTTTCTATTAAACATACACTTAATAAGTTAATAAGATGGGTTTGCCTTTGCCTTACTCATAGTACTGCTGCAGGTACCTACGGATTATTAGTCATCATTTCTGCGCCGCATATTTTCCTGTACTTTTCTTTCCTTTACTGTAAAAGATGTCTAGGAAGAGACCTGAAAAAGAAAAAAAATAACCGGTTTTATGAATTTAATTGTATAACACTACTCTTATCATAATTTTATTTATATATTTTTTTTTATACAACTAAGCAGGCAAACAGGCGTACGGTCCACCTGATGGTAAGTGGTTACCGTAGCCTATGAACGCCTGCAACACCGGAGATGTCACGAGCGCGTTGCCGACCTGTTCGCTATCAGCACAGCGACCCCTCTGGAGCCTGGCGACCCTACTCACCAGCAGGAACATAACTGCATCACAGTATTATTTGGCTGCGGTCTTCTGTAGGGTGGAGGTACTTCCCCAGACAGACTACTCCTTACAAAATGTCCTACCTCTCTTAAAATTGAATTAGCTATGTCATTCTATGAATTGTAACATAGATATAATAAAAATGTGACGTCACTGCGCCGATGACCGTAACGGTGCACCAGTCGATACACCGTCTCCTCTCTTTGTTATTTTTCTCCATGCTGGAATCCACTAAAAACCCCACGGTGTCAAAAACTCCTACCGCACTTTGCCAGGGCTACTCGTATGTGCTCTGCCATATCTTTCTAGGTCTACCCCCTTTCCCCGACAGTAGTAGGTATATAGTACCAAAAATATGCAATGCTGTCACTCATAGTATTAACTGGTGAACCGTAGTGAATGCGCGTGTCAAGCTACGGCGTGACGCGACCATTATTGGATTGGTCGCCATTTAGTGGCATTATAGCTCCTCCGTACTTCGGAAGCCACGTTAAACAGTTTGTACCGGTTTTTTTTTTCGATAGATGGCAATGTGTCAGAAGCCTTTAGGAAGCCTGAAAAAAATATGTCACCATTGGCCACAAACACACCTCGCCGCGTATGTGGAAACCTTTCCAGTATTCAGAACCTCGGTAATTCTGAGGAGGGTTTACTAAAATGAATTCACAGAAAACTGCCTTAAGCCATTCCGCTATTCAGAAGTACGAACGTTTTGGATCCGGGAATTATTTCAGGTTCAGTATTCAATACCATAAAAACGCTTTCTGTACTCAGACCCCATGGACGCATGAATAATTATGTACTCGTACTTACTTAAGTGCGGGCCGGGACGGATTCCCGCTCTAGTACTACCAGAGTGCTTAGTGCGAGTCTTCAAAATGAACTCGAATTACTTCACCGTTGCGTTAAACGAATAAACAAAGTGAGTAGTGAGCATCGATTTATTGTGAGTGCGAGCTACAATCGAGCGTTGACGTTTACTCACCGTGAACAGTGATTATATTTATTTCTATGTTGGTAGCATTCTCACCGTGTATTCATTGCAGTGTGCCCAGACTTGGTGTTTTATTACCTTTTCGGCATACTTTATCAACTTTTCTGAGCATCTTTGTAGGTTAAGCGAAAGCCAGTATTTTTTTGTATATGTTGTAGAAAATGTTATCATAGTACCGCACTGATTTTTATTATTCGGGAACTTCCTCAAATTTTTAGTACGTTTTCATTATCATATAAATAGAAAGCGATTTTTCTAATAAGTCTAGCGGTGGAAAGCATAAAAAAGAGGTTGTATTGGTATATTTTCACAGAGCAAAAATGTGTGATCTCAGTATTTATTGATATCAATCGGTATTTTTGTAAAAAAAATCTGGTAACACTGACTCATTGCAAAATAATCGCGCTCGCGCGCGCTCTGTTCGTTATCAGTCGCTGCCATTGTTTGTTTTGTGGTTGTTTATTTTGAAATTCGTTGCTTTATTTAAAAAAATACACATACAAATACATATATTTTCTTAATTGTGCGTTAATGAATGAAAAATGAAGACAAGTCATCAACAATTTGAATTGTTAATTACCTACATGGAGCAGCTGTAAGTAGATGAAACTACGTACAAAGATTTTTATTGTTAAACATCATTTTGAATTTTACATTAAACTAGAACCAATGGAATATGCTATGCGAGGTCGCATAGCATATTCCATTGGTTCTAGTTTACCTGTAAAAAAGCTAACGGAGATCAGACGGCAGTCGTTCTATTGTAACAACCAATGCCAAATCAAGGACCATGAGTTACAGCGTACCCTAGGCTCCCAAGTATAAGCTGAGGACACAACTAGGAAACACGTTTGGACAAAGAAGACTAACCTGTGAAGACCAAGATGGCGCCCAACCACTGCCTTGATATGAGTACGTTTCCGAAGAATACGACTGACGCGAGCACGGTGAAGAATTTCCTCGTCGTCGTGACCACCGAGCACGGGAGCGGCCCAAACTCTGATACCTAAAATGATAAGATCATAGATAATATTTTCAAACAATTTATTACACAAAACTCGACTGACGACACTTCTATTTCTTACATCTTTATAAGATTTATCTTTTATTTATTTCAGGCAACAAAATACAATATTATGTAACAAATAATACAAATTTCTGAAACCGCCTTTTAAACCCGTTCATTTTGATTCACTCTCACTCCAACTCTCTCTCTCAATTAAAGCCACTCAATTAAAATTAAAAAAAAAATCCGTCCGCTATATTTGACATTTTGTTTTAGCGATGACGTCACATCCATACTAATATTATAAATGCGAAAGTCTGTCTGTCTGTTACGCTTTCACGGCCAAACCGCTGAACAGATTTAGATGAAATTTGGTATGAATATAGTTGAAGACCCGGGGTCAAACATAGGCTACTTTTTAACGCAGACGGAGCTGCGGGAAAAAGCAAGTAGCCTATATGTTACGAAGAATGCAAGAAATCTAGAGACACCTTACACGTCTATATCTGATAAGCCATTCAAGACTTATGGTGGAATAAAGAATCCTACATACACTACAAATACTCTTGATATTACATGCATGAACGCTAAAAACATAACACTCCTTTTTTGGTCAGTCGTGTAATAAAAAACTAAATTAATTTACATAATTACATGATACATTACATTAAATGAAGAAATTTATAACACCGATATATAAAATCAATAAGATGGGATTATAAACAATCATATTAACTCTATTTATACAACCCCTATTTAAAAGTCGGTTAAAAGAAGAAAAAAATAAATGAATAAAAAGATATGCCCCGGGTGAGGATCGAACTCACGACCTTAAGATTATGAGACTTACGCGCTGCCTACTGCGCCACCGAGGCCATACTCTGTTGTGCTAAAATATCAATCAGTTGGCAAAATTATTCTAATAAGTTTAGAATACTTGTGTAAATAAAAATTAGGAAATGCCAATTTCACACCCTCTGGCAGCTCCTTGAGAATTCATTTTAAAAAAAGTAGTCACTTTGAAAATGAGTGGTCAAGTGCGGTGTCAACACCACGCGCAATGTAGAGTTCCGCAGTAGTCGCGATATTAAAGAACTTAAAGCACGCCTACTTATTGTCCTTTAGCAGATATATCAAGAAGCTCGAGAACCAAGTACGACTCGCGTATCCGAAGTACGAGTAGCTAATGCGTGTTTCAAACGACGACGGAGGCGCCACTCGCGACCCGTATTGGATTGGTCACCATTAGTGGCATATTCTATCTCGACCGTGCTCAGAAGGCACTTTAAGTCCTTTGGTGTTTTCGATAGATCACAATCATTAATCAAGGTCAACACGGAAAAAAAGTAAAACATGGTTGGTCGAAGACTAATAAGAATATCATAATGAATTAATCTTATAACAAATATTCCCCATTATGAGGCGAGAGCTTTTGTCACTCAGCCTTATCGAAAAAAGACAACCTAGGATGCGATATATTTTTTGTCTATAGTATGAAAATTTATAGAATTTATTATTGTTTTTAATTTTACTGAATCAATTAAATCTGAAACGAAATCACGATAAGTTTTGTAAATAACGCCATCTTGACATCGGAAAATGTCAAATCAAAATATGTCAAACTGTCTACCTACGTAAAATGCTTATTTCAATGGATTGGAATTTTACATGGTTTTTAATTAATGAAATATAACGCGTAAATTATTTTAAGCCTTACGGCAGTGATAATTTTCCTTTGAAATTCATTATATTTACTACTGTCATGATTTTTTCAGGTGTCCCAATGCAACGGTTTTCCCAGAAAGGGGTTGGGGACACTCACCTCTGATTTTTTTACGTTTTAGCTAAATATCTCGTAAACGAAATCGTTAATCGAAAAACACTTTTTTAGAGACCTAATAAATGATACCCCACACAAATGGAAAGAAGAAAAAAATAATTTCCACTCCTACTTTACATGTAGGGTAGGTAGCCTAAAAAAATATTTTTCATAATTTTATTACACGGGCATACCAAGTTTTAGCTTTCTAGGTCTAATAGTCTGTGAGAAAAAAGATCTTTTTTTCCTTTTTTTTCCTTTTTTTTCCTTCTTATGTAGCTTCATATTGTCTATTTAACAAAAAAAAAAAAAAAAAAAAACTTATGTGTTACTTTTATGTGGAAACTTTACTGATTTATGCAACATTTATATTGTAACTTAATGTATCTAAGTGTTATCAAAATTGTTTGTTTCCCAAATAAATAAATAAATAAAATAAAAAAAAACGTAGGACAGGCAGACAGACATGACGAAACTATAAGGGTTCCCTGTGTTTACTACGAAACCCTAAAACGGGTAGATAACAATGCTTGTATGACAACGTATCCTTGTTGTGCAATATAGAGATTTGTATTGTATTGTACTATGCAAACAGATGTTTGCAGCTGGGTCTTCAACTATATCCACATCATTCATTAAAGTCGTGGCGTAACAGATGGTTATGGATATACATATTTTAGGGGTATTGTATTAGACATCCATACTTACCATAAAGAAGATGAACAGCTGTCCCAGGGCTCCAGTGAGGGCAAACGCGACCACGTAAACCAGGATCTCAGGGTACAAGGAGACGAATGATATAAACTTGAAGATTTCACCGCTCAATAGCACCCCCACTCCGGATATGATTGTTGACCTGAAGCAAGAATTCAAACTCATGTAAATAATACATTTATTTATTATCAGAAAACTGCCTCCGTGATTCAGTGGTTAAGGCGTTCGCCGTCGGCCCTGGGATCAAGGGTTCGATTCCCCACCGAAAACATACTTTGCTTAGTTGTTTTCACTTTGTTAAGGTTTGTTAAGGCACATTGCAGCTGATTCACCTGATTGTCTGATAATAAAGATGTCGTGCTTCGGAAGGCACGTTAAGCAGTTGGTCCCGACTGCTGCCGAGGTCGTTTAAGGAACCACGTCAGAAGATGAGAGGCGGTTCCGCACAACTCTGACACCAGGGTATACATGGTCGATCAACAATGGTAACCTACACAATATGACGATGACGAAGAGCAGAAAAGTTACACTTTCCTTAAAATAAATACTCTTTATTGTGGATTAAGGGTACAAAAAAAGGTTTTACAAGTCAATGTCAGTAGTCTCTGCTTACCCCTACGCCAGACAGGCGTGATGATAATTAACTATGTATGTCATGATCATAGTCCAGTCCATTAATGAACATAATATATGGATCCATAAACATAGAATAAGGAACATGTCAAGATCCAAAAATTGTGACAATAAAGTGATTACATAGGGCGCACTGTAAGTTTCCGGAACTGGCCACTTACATAAACAATATTTAAAAATTTATTGCATCATTTGAAAATAGAACTCTTTGGCTGTAGAATGCAGTTTGTTTCATCTGACTGTCTTTTGTTTTTACCTTGTGGCGCCATTTAAAAAATTGTGTGTCTGCATCAACATAGATTTAACTCGGGAAAATTTTCGTAGTATGATTTTCTACGATTTTAAGTGTAATTTGACAGCTCAACAGAGCATCGCTCGGCTTGAAACAGCTTTTGGCAATGAAGCACCATGCAAGACAACTGTTTATAGCTGGTTTGCAGAATTCAAGCGTGGTCGTATCAATCTCAGTGACGAATCTCGCGATGGTCGGCCGTCCACCGCTGTGACCAACAAAAACATCAATGCTGTGCGCCGTATGTTTGAAACAGACAGGCATGTGTCCTAACATGAAATTCGCGCATCCTTAGAAATAGGCATGAGTCAAATACAATTAATCCTACACAAACATTTGGGTGTGAGAAAGCTGTGCTCGCGGTGGATCCCACACAACTTGACCGAGGCTCAAAAAACGGATCGCGTCACTTGGTTCAGTGCCATGCTTACCAGATTCAACGAAGGTGCGTCAAATTTGGTGTGGGACATAGTAACAGGTGACGAAACATGGATTTATTGCTACGATCCCAAAACAAAGCAGCAATCGAGCGTATGGGTCTTTCAAGATGAGCCGAAACCAACCAAAGTGGCGCGCGTGAAAAGTGCATCTAAGCGGATGATTGCTTCTTTTTTTAATAAAACTGGACACGTGGCTACTGTTGCTTTAGAGAATCGTCGTACAGTGAATAGTGACTGGTACACGACCATTTGTTTGCCGGAAGTTATTGACGAACTCCGTACAAATAACCGTAAACGCCGTATCATCCTGCACCACGACAATGCTAGTTCTCACACGGTCAGACAGACAAACGACTTTTTGAAGGCGAAAAATGTAGAACTCATGAGTCATCCTGCATACAGTCCCGACCTGGCACCTTGTGACTTTTTTCTGTTCCCAAAAATTAAGAACCAATTACGCGGTCAACGATTTTCATCACCAGAAGAGGCTGTCGAGGAGTATGAAAAACACGTTTCAGAGGTCACCACAGAGGAGTGGCACAAAAGTTTTCAAAACTGGTTTCATCGAATGAAAAAGTGCATAGACGCCAAGGGAGATTATTTTGAAAAACAATAAATTATTTTTGTACCTTTAATAGTATTTTTTCATATTCATTCCGGAAACTTATAGTGCGCCCCACGTATAACATAACATGTTTATAACTTTCTGCAAATTTTATACATGGCCCCAGATTTGGCGGAACTTGTTCATCATCATTCTCGACCTCGATTCAACCGATTTAAATGAAAGTTGCCATTAAGATAGTTTGAGTCTTTAAGGGCAGCTCATTTTTGGTCTAACATAACCCAGGCTAAGCTGCGAGTAAAAGTAATACAATGAAAAAAGTTCAAAAAATTCGCCTGAGCAGTAAAGAACATGCACACAATCAATTAATAAGTCATCAAAAACCCCTATCGTGTCAAAAGGGTCGATTGGGCATTTACTCATTTTTATTTTCTCTTTTATATCAATATTTTTAGTACCAGAAACCGAAAACAGAAATATATTTTTTTAATCTCTTCTAAATTAATTATAAGTTATAAGCTTTTGAAATTCGGTGGAAGATATGACTGTCAAAAAACAAGAAAAGGATGCACTGTGTGCAGTGCCGTCACTGCCACTTGATTTCGTGCGTACAAATGAGAAAGCAATATGTCCCCACCACGCTCCCACTTTTCTTCAAGAGAAAAAATAATAACACAACATAATTTTACCCATGACATGACCTGAACATTCAGAGATGATCACGGGCAAATTCGCAGGCAATTGCTAATAAAAAATATAAAAAATTAAATGGTAATTAATTTCATTTCATTCATTTATACGAGGCAAACTAGAAAGCGTAGGAGGGCTCATCTAAAATATTTCCAAAAGCGGTGCCTTTATACACCCATACCCCCATACTCCTGGTCGCAGTGCAGAAACCGTTACCTATTAATATTACTACACTGGTAAAAGTTTCGACCAGAAGTCCAATTCTGACTCATATGTCGAAAATAAAAACTGTTCGTTATCGAACAAGAAAACATTCCATACCGAACAAAAATCATAAAGCCGAGTCTCCTGCGACCGTGTTTTGTGTTTGCAAACATCAAACATTTAAAAAAAAACTAAACTAACCATTTTTTCATACAAAATGTTACGCGCGGTTGGCAGAAAACATCATGTTTTATACATGTTTTAAACATGTTTTGTTAGAATATTTTTGGCGCAGGAGACTTTAGTCTCTCCGATTTTGTTTGAGTCACAGTTTTCAAAAATAGCTCTCCAGAATACTTGGGTAAAGAGGCATGGAAAGTGATGGAGAACAATTGTTCTTCTTTCGGTGCCATCTTAAACAAATGCAACCAATGCATACTCTTAAAACCACATTTCGGAACGGGAATTGTATGCCCCTGTTGTAACAGTGGCGTAGGGTTTTTAACCACGAAATTCTCGTTCATACAAAGGTTACTTTTATAAAAAAATAATCTTACCATCCGTTGGTGTTCAACATCATGGAGTAGGCCGTTGGTGACGATTCACTTTTGATTCGCTCCTGAAATGTAATGTGTGAGATAAATATATAAGTCACGGCGTTTGACGAGCCGCCGTGTGACAGCGTCATCTAAATAAATACATAAAACTAGTGGTTCTTTGAATAGTAAATTTCGCGAACATCCCCCGAATATGAAATCTATGCTAAAACGCTACTACGAACTTCCCTTTTTCGAGATTTTTCCGCTGCAACCTGTAGGTTAACCGAAACGCAATGTTGCTTCCAAATATGATTGAAATCCATTTATAAAGCGTCAGCAAACTTTCATAATTTATTTGAGATAAATAAAATTATAATTTTTTTTTCTCAAATAAATCAAGGAACAAGTGCGCCCTCTAGTCCGGAACAAACCTTTTTCATGGCACATACAAACATCCTCACAAAAGTGGCCAGTCTCGACAGGAGACATTCGCTTGCTTCGCTCGCTCAGTCAACAAAGTTAGTACAGACCATTCATAACTCAAGATTTTTTTGAATTTTGGTACCAGGCGTAATATAAACAAGAATAACATTTAACCAAATTGTTTTTTTTAAAAAGGAAATCCTCGAGCGGCAGCTTGTTGTCAGAAAGATAGTATTATAAATAATCCCAGTACCACCAGCGCCATAAAGAGCTCAAATCAAACACATAACTAATCATCTTTTTCCGTTTTCATCTCTTCTTTTATGTATGTTTATGTATAGTTATGAATATTGTATGTAAATCTATGTATGTTTATTTAGCAGTTAAGTGTTTTTTTTTCTCTCTCATTGTATTCTAAAATAATTCGCGCCGCACATAACTTTTCTGTTTTTCCTAATGGTTGACTGGGAGAGAATGCTTTTAGCATTAAGTCCGCCAATTGTAAACTTGTGGTACAATAAAGATTTATAAATAAATAAATAAACAAATAACTCTTCTTTCTTAGCTTCGCCGCTGTCGGGAAGAAAGATAAAGGTATATCAAGTATGCATGTTTGGTAATAAAGATATTTATTCACTCGCTAAAATGAAAAAAAAACAAACAGCTAATAAGACATAATATTGGTATAATAACATGTTGTTTCGCATAGCTAAAATATTTATGAGCAAAATGCAGAGCACTATTTACATAAATATTATATTATTTTTCATAAAAACTACTATAGATGTTTTTGTAATGAGGTCACAAAAATACAGAAGGCACGTCCTGTGACTAACCCGATTGCGGTGAAACCAAAAAAAGGGGCGATGTCATGTTTCAGTTAAAATGACATAAATTTTATGAAATAGACAGTTTTTCTAAATTTACCATTAACATCCAAAATGTCACTATGATGTAATCTTCGCATAAGCCTTTCAAAAGTAAGAGGTGTTCGGACATATAATACCAAAAAGAGATTGAAATATTATATTAGCTGTTTTCCACAGCTTCGCCTGCGTCAAGTAGCCTATGTTTGACCCGGGGTCTTGAACTATATTCAAATCAAATTTCATCAAAATGCGTTCAGGGGTTTGGCCGTGAAAGCATAACAGACAGATAGATAGACTTTCGCACTTATAATGTATGGATATGGATCTTACCTGAACAGCGCCAGTCAAGCCATCCATGGTCAACGATAGGAGCAGCAGGATTTCACCAATGCCGAAGCCCTGCCCATCATCGGTGGCCTTCTTCGCTTGATCTTTGTACATGAAGAGAACCACCCCCATGACTATCAGCATTATGAACAAGTACTTCTTGAGAGGATATACTTTACGACCAATCAGGACACCGAGGATCATGACCGGGATTGGCTTCGCAGCTTTACCAACAACCTGAAAGTTTGGAAATTACAAAGAATAAGTAAATTCTGTGACCAACTTTGAATGTTTACAACTGAACATTTGAATGGACCATTTGAATTGCTATAAGACTATTGAACAAACCACAAGATTTTTACTTTCCAATATTATATAGACTATGATTGAAAATTGAACACACTGCACACTGTACAATAGCAGTAACACAAATTATAGGTCTTCTATGGCTGATTCGGCAAGAAAAGTTCTCAAATGGCAACCATGAACCAACAAGCTCTGTTGGACATCCACCAACCAGCTGGTCACATGACCTGAAAACAGTTTGCAAGCAAATGCTTGATACAGGCTGCCTCCAGTGGCGTAACTAGTAACCAACGGCCCTGGGCAAATCAAAAAATGAAGCCCCACTTCTATCTAGGTAGAAAACTTGGCAATTTTGGGCAATTTTTGTTTACTAACTTCTCTTTCTTGGCATTGTTTACATTAAAATGCACACTTATTATACATTAGTTTTCTAATTTATTTATACAATCCCTACAATATTAGATTGTGCTCGAGTAGGCACTCACTGTTACACTGACGACGTTAAAAGTAAAGTGGGTGACAGACGTGCGAACAAGTACGCGAACTTATGGCTCGATGAGCTTTTTCGCCCGTGTGTCACCGTAAACACGCGTACTTTAAAACCGTCGCGCAAGTTCGTCGGCGATCCAACCGGTTTGAAATCTTGCTCGTAGCTCGTCTCAGCTCGTACGTGTGACAGCACTGCGAGCCGCGAGCCGCCATTAATGGCTGGTTTACACACGATCCAGTGCGGCGATCCAATGCTTTTCTTTTTTATTCTATATAAAAACTCTACCATTGTTTGTCTTTTGATAGCTAAAACTCTTATGAATGCATCCAATTCGTTTAACCACTTTATTCTGGAAATATATTGGTTAGCACCAGCCCCTGACCGTGTAGATTTTTTTATTTTATCAACTTCCAAGTATTATGTTCATCTTTTATTTTGTTTTTGACATCCGAATTAGTCAAACTCCCAATATTCATTCCTAGAAAAATATTTATTAACGCTGTAGCCCTAGATTCTCTATTCCAGTAAATTTGTTTTATAAATTTGTTTTATAAATTGATTTTATATTCCACAAGCATTCTTATTGACGGTCAATAGGGTGGGTAATTTCGTATCCATGACGCCACTGGATCGTGTGTAAACCAGCCATTATTCCTAAATAACACAAACACTGTCGACGACATCGCGAGCAAGCTTCACGTGTGTCACCGACGTCGAGCCGAGTAAGTTCGCAAACTTAAAAACCGCGTACTTTAAGTTCGTGCGTCTATCACCCACTTAAAAGGAAAGAGAAACGTTATGATACGCTAGAAGACGTCGTTGGGGAATCCCCGGCAAACATTTTATCGCCGCTATTGTGTTACCACATTTAACGGTGGGAACCAAGAACGATCTCCTAGCGCGCGAGTCTGAATTAACATTACTGCTAGTGGCTTGCATTTTTTTCACGATATTTCGCGTTATACAATGAGAAGCCAAAAAGTAAAGATTTGACATGAATAATTTATTGACGTAACAGACATCAATGTGAGTGGTACTAAAATCAAATACAATTGAACCACTATATTGACTAGTAACAAAAAGTTTATTGACATTACCTTTCTTACTCCTGACACAGCATAAATTTTTTAACAGTTCTTAAAAAAAAATCTTATCTTAGATTAATAATAAAAGCACACATCGCTATACAACAAATTGACAACACTGCCAACCCACAGAAAGAATTTAGGGGATTTCCCTAGACATAACTTTCGAATTTCTCTCAACTGTATTGTTTATGTCATGATTAAAGTCAAGTTGCAACCAAATTTTTTGAAAATGGGAGAAATTTCCAAAAGTTCAGTTCGATCGATATTTCTGGTAAGGATTCGAGGGCCTCCTGAACTTAACCCGCATAGCACTGCCCCGCCTAGCCTCTAGCTAGCTAAACCACTCCAACCGGTCTTATAAGAAATAATTAAGTGAGGCCTACGTCCAGCAGGGAACTGACTGCAGCTGGAATGATGAATAAGTGTCATATTAAAAACTATTGCATTTGTTAGATAAGAACAATGGCCTCGCACAAATGGTTTATGTTAGGATTCTCACCTGTGTTGGATAGTTGACCCACTGCAGAGCCATGACTGAGCAAACCATAGCCAAAAGATATGTGAGAGCTGAGGAGAAATAGTACAGTTTTCTTGTCGTATCCTTTTCATGTTTCCATGAAAGCTGGAATAGAAATTAAAGAAAATTATAGCAGGACTAAATAGAAATAAATATATAGGGACAAATCACACTGTTCAGTACAATGTACTCGAACATATAGATTTTTTATTTCTTGTTTACTTTTGCATTTCTACAAATGGCAACTTTGTATTTGTAGTAACTTTCCTATTATTAAGTGGTAACACTGTAATTTTTTCTGGCCTTCTTGAACTTTGTTCAGAGCGGTTCAGACCTATGTTTGAATCTTAATTTTAATAAAATAGTAAAATCCATATTTTACTTTACACGCTATGTTTTATTTCCTACACACACAGATTGAGTTAGCCCTAAAGTAAGATTGAGACTTGTTTAAGTGCATTGAGTGTCTGCATACTATCATGAAAATATGTTAGGTGTTTCCTGGGTTGTTATTTTGTTGAAAATAATTAAAAGGTTTCTTGCTGTCAATTCTTATTGAGATACTAACTAAAAAATACTATATTTTATAACACATACATATTATATAGATAAACATCCAAGACCCACGCCAATCACAAAAAGATCATTTTTCCATCTTGACCTGACTGGAGATTAAATCCCAGGCCATTACACCACAGAGGTTGTCTATGGGAATGAATATTATTTCAAAACACGAGGATCCAAATTGATTGAAGCATTTTATAGATATTCAATTCTTTATGACACTTGTTGTGTTCTTAACATATTATCTTATTCCTTGAAATAGAATATCATGGAATATCATAATACCTTCTTGCAACCATGAGTTTCCCTATGAGTTTATCATGAATTTGGTAGATGGCTGAAGTCAAAAAACAATTAACTACCTATTTTATCCATTTTACCCACATGAGTATTGCTGAGTAAATGACAAATTACACAATAAAATTGTGAACATATGCCACAATCCAAAATAAAACACAGAAACAAATGTGATGTATGTGTGAACAGACAGATTTGCATGCTAAGCCATAAGGCTCCTCAATCTAGTCTAGACAAATGTGTCGCTGTTTTATGCCTTGATGTATTAATAATTCAGGATATTTTTTATGACCAGTCCACAAGAGACCAGTGGATACAGAGACGAGTTGTAGGAAGAATGTGTTTTTTCAGTTTTTTCTTCATTTTCATTTTGTTAGTTTTTATTTGTTTAGTTGTAAGTAGGAGTAGTTGGTTGCCACAGTCGTATAAGTTAATATGTGAACAACGCTGTGGGCTGCATTACTGTTAAAATTTAAAAATGTAATAAATTTGAGTATTATATGTAATGTAGCTGTTTGTTGTTTGTAAATAAATAAATAAAGAATAAGAAAGTGGATGGCATACAGCAAAGTAGCAAATTGAAGCTGATAATAAAGTATTAACTTCGGAGTCTACTTAATATTTATCACGATATTTAGATTAAGAACTATTACAATTGTGAATATTATTCAAGTGAGCATCAAAAAGCCACTTACCATCAAAATTTGTGCAAAAATATAGTTTACCAAACACTGCACAAAAACTAAAGACAACGCACAGGTAAATTTATCATTCTGGCCATATTTTCCTCTTGTTATTTTCTCTTGTAAGATAGCAAACACGAAATAACAAAAAAATATAGCAATGGAGTAAAATATGAACTTGAATTCGGTTTTGCCTTTCGACATTTTGTTTACGGTTTATTTGAGATTTATGACTGATTTATATGAGACCTTCTGAGGGTAACTGATCACTTATTAGCAGTATATCAGATAATGGAGCAATGGACACGTAACAAGTAAAATTTACAATATAAACTTAAAATATTGCATCCGCAAATACAAATTTTACACGTATTCACTTGACTCACTTCATCAAGAGATGCACACACACACACACACACAACACGCAAACACCACAAACGCTACCTACATATACACACATGCAACCGTGACAAGACAACACGTCATAACTGTCACTGTCAAACTGACATTAATTTTTTTATCTGACTGCGCCAGAAGGACGGTAATGTTTTATCAATATGGATTTTACTAGACGTATTTAGCCAGTAATAAAAATGATTGAACAAAGTTGTTTAGTGAAGCTGATTTAATATGAAGTCAGATCGTCAGCAGGTCTAAAATGGCCACTTTGAGCAATTCATCAAAACTAATCATTTCGTGAATTGTGAAGCTTAGCAATTCTGCAAATTTAGACATTGACGTTTCAACTATATTTCAATTCATTTCGTGATTCATTTCTTGATTCACTTCTCATGTGAATATTGCTATAGTAAAAGAATAAAAATAGATTTTGAATTTTTTATATTTTTATTGATACCTATTTATAATTCTACAGTAAATTAATGATAGTAAATCAACATTATTGGTTAGAAAAACTTATTTCTCTAAAAAATTTTAAATACTGTGGATTTAAAATGGCCACTTTACACGAATTATATAAAATGAATCATTGCAAATCTTAAAATAGCCAGACTTTGGCAGTTTATGAATTGGAATCATTTCATGACAATTGGCTAGTCAACTAAAAAATAAATTGTGTATTTTATATAATTTATTTATAGAATAGACTATTTGGGAGATACAATTTAAACGAAAAAATTCTTAAAATTATATTTATTTTGTTATTTAATTTTAAAGATTTTTTATTGATGACGTCACGCAGCTATAATGGCCGTCTCGAACTGCAAGAAAGCAAAAATTACTAAGGTATTAAAAAATATGTATGTCAGTGTCAAATGTCAAAGTCAAGATGGACCGCGAGCCGCGAGTTGGTTTCTTGTTTGTTTACAATCGCCAAATATCTAGGTATCTACCCCATTTCTCGTATTTAGTGCATATTGGCTTGTTTATTGGACTTTACTGCCGTCGCTTCATCCGTTGACATCTGATTTTTCAATTATTGGACACCGATTCTTCATTATAATGTATGAATGAATGTAATGAAGATGTAGTTAGGTTATTTATGGGCTATGTTTACTTGAACAGAGATGACATTTGACATGGGTGACAAGTACGTGAAGCGCCTAATTAGCGCTACCAAACAAAAAATATTTATTCACTACCCTATGCTACCAACCTAAAAAAAATAATGTGAATAGCCGGAAGTTATCCGGCCACGTCATACGTTAACTTTGCTAATAAATTAAAGTCATTGGGTATTTCTGCGATTTTCTTTAAAAAATACTTGCTTAACTAAAGATCCGATTAATGTAATCTGTTCCTTATGGCTATTCCTCGAAATGGTTTACGAATTAGACATTTTCATAAAAAAGTTTACTAGCCAATTCTGCTGTTTGACGGAAAGTCGCAAAATGACTTGCTGTCTAGTACTTGGAATTTTATGCGAAACAATGCGACCCTCATTATTAGCCCGAAAATAGTAAATGAACACCAAAATGCGTACAATACAAAACCCTTTATTCATTATTTAATTATTAATTGTGAATCACACTAGCAGCTTTAAGCTGATGCGTGTGCGTCTTCTTGTTTGGAGAATTGATATCTGTCTAGTCTATTTTTGAAGCTGTTAACTGATTGGCACATTTATAACATTTTTCGGAAGCTTGTTCCAAACCTTGACTACTTGGTTAATTAAAAATTAATAATTGCATCAGAAAAAATGACAACCACATCATAATTTTAAAATGGCATGCAAATATTTAACATCTCCATATCCTACTATAATAAATAATTATAATAATAAAAAGCGAACTCATAAAGTCGAATTTATGAGTTCGCATTTTCGAAATTCTTTATTTTGGTCGCAATTGGTCCAATTCGCGATAGGTTCAATTCGAGATAAGTCCAATTCGTCATAAGTCCAATTAGCGATAAGGCCATTTGGCGATTGGTCCAAGGGCTCGCGAGTACTTGGCCCTTGTCGCGAGAATAGGCCCACATTTTGTAGCAATCATGGTGGTTTATCACATAAATACAAACCGCCACAAAGCATCGAAACCGCCACAATGACATTCCTTTCTCAATGCATAAACAGCGCATTTATTTGCTCGCCAAATTGATGATTATTTACTGTATTTGGTCTGTTTTAGTAATTAAACAGCGTGAACTTTTGTGATTTTAGACTTTATTTCTTATTTTGTATTTTGTGTATATTTTTGGTAAAAAGGCTTAGAGTATCGAAGTATTTTTGTTGTTAAATATCTAAGATCCCATTTTTATTTAGCCAAAAATTTGCGAGATCGAGATCCTGTGCGGAAAGTGCCATCTATTAACAGATGGGGAAAATAATTACTTTGTTTGGAAGACTGTTTCATAGAAGTTATAAATAGGTATCTCCAGTACAATGTAGATGGCGAGCTGAGACCACACTTTTGCTTTGAGTGTAGATGGCGCGCGGCTGCTGGCTGGTCATGTTCAGCGGCTAGACACAAACACAAGAATTGTACACAAGATGGTGTTAGCAAATGCTTATGTTTAGTAA
Organism: Euzophera pinguis; assembly: GCA_947363495.1. Classification (NCBI taxonomy): domain Eukaryota; kingdom Metazoa; phylum Arthropoda; class Insecta; order Lepidoptera; family Pyralidae; genus Euzophera; species Euzophera pinguis. Next base: position 18,701,881 of record OX376154.1, read on the forward strand.
GTTAAATTTGTTGGCTGACACAATACCACAATATCACACCCCGGATACTCCATACAACAGCGACGAACTCGATATACCTATTACGCTCACTAGAATTAGTTGGCGCACGCACATGCATTAATGTATGTGTCATTCGTAGGGTTAATTATCATTACACTATCTTTTCATAGTTAATATGAATGAACAACTGACTTAATGAACATCTTACCGCATAGATTAATAATTGGACTCCGCTGCGCTACGACTAGATACCGTCGACATACTACATAAATTCGCAACTAAAACCATGCCGAAATCGGCATACCCGCGTCAGTCATGCCGCGACCGATGAGTGAGTTGGATGTCTAGATAAATATAAAATTTAATGTAAAAGTAGACGCAAAATGTGCAGTTTGCTTATTTAAACTGTGTAAGAATAATACTAAAAGAAATAAGGAAGATACTGGTATTACATACCATCAATAAGTATTGTATTATTTCGAAATATGGACATAAATTACTCACGAAAATAATATAACCCTAAAATATGGCGCGAAGTACCGCTCGGTGCTCAATGTTGCCGTGTATTAAATAATCCCAAATTCCCCGAGGTTTCAGTTTTTATTATTTAGATATTTTGTTTTTTAACTCCCGACTCCAAAAGAGGGATGTTGTAATTTTGACTTTTTCTGACAATTTTGTCTGCCTTTAACATCTTATTTCTTTAATGCTAATCTGGGAGAAAACTTAAATACGTGGAATGTATTACTGCTTCTGGTGGTGCGAAGCGGAAAAAAAGATGGTGGCGGCTGGCACGCGAACTCAGTGTGTGAAGCAAAAAGGAAAAACCTTACAAACCACCAAGCGAGGCAGTATGTTGAATGCATGGGATAGCGTGCGTGCATGCAGAAGTGCGGTGTTAGGTGGAAACAGTTATAAGGAAGCACACAAACACAATTCACATTCGCGTAAGTTCTAAGCGCGGTTTGGCGAGCGGCGGCGGTTGAGTAATGAAGCGTGGAGTCACGTCAAGAGCGAATTTGCGACTGAAGACGCCAGCGCCGAGATCGGCGTAGCGCTCGCGCGGGGGGGTCGATAAGTCGATCGCACTCAAAACTCGCTGTGGACGGCAGCGACATCTATCGCGCTAGGCAGCCCTAAGCTAAACACACAAAGAGTATACAAGAGCGCCAACAGCTTCTCTTCCCGCGCAGACCATATAAGCCGGCCGAGGAAGTGGGCGAAAATCGAAGAACCATACCTATCAGTAGGCGATGCGACTAGCAACCTATCACTATTTTGATTCCATTTCCACTTTACGCCCACCAACATTCTAAATATGGCCTTTAGGTAGTTGGTACCCCGTAAGGTATTGTTGCCGGATAATTGATTAATCGAATTTGTTTTTTTTTTTAATAATCTAGGATATCGAAAGTATTGATATAATAAATTTAATCGATTTTTGACAATTAATCGATTATTAACTGCAATATCAAAGAATCAGTCGATTATTGAAATGGGTTGATATAAATTATATCGATTTAATCAAGAAAGGTATTCGTTTATATCAATGGTTATCAATCGATTATGTATCTGTGGTATCGATATAATCTAATCTGTAGTATTGATTTTTTAAAATTTATGAAAAAAAATCGATTAATGGATTAACAACAATACCAAGCATTTCAGGCACCGATACTATACATAAATACCGGAACTCGGCGGCGGAATGTACAGCGGGCACAACACAAATCATCGTCATTCAACTCATACAGAAAAAAATTACAGAAATATATTATCAATAGTATCAATATCGATACTATCGATATATGATCACTATCGATACCTTAGATTATATTTTCAACTATCAAAGAATGGATTATTATTCGATGTGTGTATTTTCCGGCAACACTACTGTATGGAAAAAGGCCATGATAATATCTACTCGTATGTACAAGATGTTTACCGCAGCTCCGCCTGCGTCAAAAGGTAGCCTATGTTTGACTCCGGGTCTTGAACTATATCCGTACCAAATTTCATGAAAATCAATTCAGCGGTTTAGTTGTGAAAGAGTAACAAACAGCCATCCATACTTACAAACTTTCGCGTTTATAATATTAATAGGATGTGTGTGTATGTCTATTTATTTATCTGTATTTAAACCCGGGTTACAACTAAAAAGAGGTCAGTAATCAATTAGCTCCAAGCTAAATAGAAAATTAAAGTAACGTTTAACATACTGTACTGTGTAATAATAAATCAAAAGAAAGTTTTTTTGCAATTTTAGGATTCTATATTAGAATTATAAAATAAAGTAGACAAAACCTAACCATTTCCCCTACCTTATCTCCGAAACTATCGATTCCAGAATTTCGATTCATAAATTACAGGAAAACCTATGAGATAATATTAATTTGTTTAGGAGGTCAATTTTAGGATTCTATATTAGAATTATAAAATAAAGTAGACAAAAATTAACCATTTCCCCTACCTTATCGCCGAAACTATCGATTTCAGAATTTATATGCATAAATTACAGCTAAACCTATGAGATAATTTTAAATTTGTTAAGGAGGCCCAAATGGAGAAAAATAAAAAATCGTACAGAATCCTCTCCACGCGAGCCGACTCACACTTATTTTAATTTAATTTTAAAGTATTTTCTGAGCTACATTTATAATCCGTTACAAGACCACAGCAATTAATAATTTTCCCATTGGTCGGGTACCGGTCATGTAGCTGGCAACACCATAATCGACGCTAGTGTGCATCTTTGCACATTGTTTTACACACACTTTACTAATAAGTTGCCGCATTCTGGAAGTAGCGCTGCGGAGACCAATTATTAATCTTAGGAAGTAATATTATGATAAATGTTTTATTTATTATGAAATGATTTAAATGTTGTCTACAAAATAACGCACAACCTGTATAAAGATCTGTCAGGAGCGCGTCGCGATCGCTCAGAGCGGCGCGGTGCGACCGGAGCTGGCTGTTCCTGCCAGGACGGGCCCGGCTGTGGCTCAGGCGGAGGTTGTGGCAGGACAAACTGTTGAAACGGCCCTTGGTCTCCTCCCGCTTCCGGTAAACAGGAGGCTTGTAATAATAAGTAAAATTACGACTATTTACATTTGTATCCGTGTTATTTTCAAGATTATTTGTTGTAACTGTAATATTCTCAACTGGTCTCCCTCTCGTAGCATTCTCTACCAGTCTCGGTCTTAGTTGATCAAAGTGCTTTCGTTTAATAGTTCCGTCGTCCATCTTTACGATGTATGAGTAGATTCCTGTTCGTTCCTTAACCTTTACCTAGAGGTCTGTTTACCCAGACTGTATCATCTGGTTGAAACTGTTTTCCAAGTTGTTGTTTCACTGATGGTTTTAATTCTTGCTTTAAGCGTGCTCTCTCTAAATTTTCATTTACGTCTGGTTTCAAAATGTCAAATACAGTACGCATTCGCCGCCCAAAAATCATCTCATACGGTGAACGATTCGTAGAGTTACGTGGGGTATTTCGATAAGCTTGTAAAAATTTGTAAAGTCTTTCATAAATATCTATGTTTCTATCAGATGCTGACATATGCTCCTTAAATGTTCGTACAGCCCGTTCTGCCAGGCCATTTGTTCTTGGATGATAAGGTGTAGTTTTAATATGCGTCACATTATTCTCACTGCATAATTTGCGAAATTCGTCTGCTATAAATTGTGGTCCATTATCGGAAATAATGTATCTAGGGATTCCGTATGTAGCAAAAAGTGCTCTTAGTTTAATAATTGTGGCTCTTGCTGTAGTTGACTTCATTGAAAAAACCTCTAACCATTTAGTATATGCATCAATTACTACCAACCATGTATATCCGTATATTGGACCAGCAAAATCGACGTGAACTCTATGCCAAGGTTCCGGGGGAACTCCCCATGAATATACAGGTACATTTGTACTGTTTTGACGTGACTGTTGACAAAGAGTGCATCGTTTTGTAAAATTTGTTATATCATTGTCAATCTTAGGCCAATATACATGTAAACGTGCTTGTGATTGCATAGCAATAATGCCATTATGTCCGTCATGGAGCATTTCTAAAATATCTTGTCGAAGGGTGGTTGGTATGCATAGTCTTCCATTCCAAAGTACAATACCATCTTCAAATGATAATTCGTTTCTTTTTTCAAAATAATTTAGTAGATCATTATTTGTAATTGTACTCTTTGGTGGCCAATGAGACGTGATGTAATTCTTAACTTTACTCAAAATTTCGTCCCGTAGTGTCTGTTGTTTAAGATGTTTTTGAGTCACGTGAATATTGTTTATTCTTAAATGAAGTAAGTGTGCAAACTTTGGCATACCGGTGCGTTCTTCAAGTGTGGTATCTGTTCCTGGTAATGGAAGGCGGGAAAGAGCATCAGCTGGTGTATTTTCTTTAGATGAATGATATGTTATCAAATAATTGTAACTATTCAAAAGCATTGCCCAACGCAATAGTCTATTACTGGCCACTTTTGGAGTCTCTCTATTTGGGCTAAAAATTCGCTCCAGTGGTTTATGATCATTGAGCAATGTAAATTTGCGTCCGTATACGTATTGATGAAATTTGGTAACTGCATAGACAATACCAAGAGCTTCTTTATCAATTGTCGAATAACGACGTTCAGTTTCTGAAAGTGTTCTAGATGCATATGCAATAGGTCTCATTTTCTCTCCTTCTTTGTGAAAAAGTACAGCTCCTAAGCCCTTGTCAGAAGCATCGCTGCTTAAATATAGCGGTAGCTTTTCATCATAGTGTGCTAGTGTATCCTTTGAAGTGAGGATATTTTTTAATTGTTCTACTATATCTGTATCATCCTGTAACCAACTCCACTTTTGCCCCTTTTTTAGAAGTCTGTAGAGAGGCGCACATCTGCCATGTAAGTTGTGTATAAAACGACCATAATACGTGATAGAACCAAGAAAAGACCGAAGTTCAGGTATATTAGTTGGTATTGGCATTTTTTTGATTGCTTCAATTCTGTCTTCAGTAGGGTGTATACCGTGCTTATCGATTTTATGACCTAGGAATGTCACGCTCTCTTGTAACCAGAAACATTTATTCAACTGACTTTTAATTCCTGTATTTTGTAATTTGCTTAAGACCAAGCGTACTCTATGCAAATGCTCATCGATTGTGCGGCCAGTGATTAGAATATCATCCAAATAACAAACAACGCCTTCTATACCATTAAGTATGTGATGCATTGTTCTTTGAAAAATAGCTGGTGCAAAAGATATTCCAAAAGGTAATCGTTTGTAACGAAAATATCCCTTATGTGTCGAAATTGTTAGGTATTTTCTTGATTCAATATGAACTGGAAGTTGTAGGTATGCATCTTTTAAGTCTATTTTTGTAAATAGCTGCCCACCAGCTAGGTTAGCGGTTACTTCTTCAAATCTTGGAAGTGGGTAATCATCAATCTGTACGTGCGGATTAATAGTTACTTTAAAATCAGCGCAAATGCGAACGTTTCCATTAGCTTTGATAGCTACTACAATTGGTGATGCCCAATCTATTGATGTTTCCATTGTGTCTATAGGTTCGATGACATCTTCTTGTACTAATCGTTTAAGTTCATTGTTAACCTGCTCTTGTAGAGCAAGCGGTACTGGACGTGGTCGGTATGCTTTAGGCTGAACTTCGTTTGATATATGTATTTTTGCTTCATGTCCTTTGATTGTTCCTAATTTTCCATCAAACAGATCTTTGAAATCTTTCATAATTTTGTCTACTTCGTTTTCTAAGTATTTATTTGGAAAGTTTGTGTATTGTTTCTTTTGATCGTATTTAATATGGCAAAGTTTAGCGCCACTTGGCATTGGTGTATTGAAATGCAGACACCAATCAAGACCAAAAAGTGGTAAATAATTATGTTCTGTAACATACTTTTCTAAATATTTTAAAGTACCGAATGCATGTACTGAAATCTGACATATTCCGAGTGTCTTAATCCTGATGTCCGTATAAGCTATTAATTGACTGCATTTCTTCAAAATAGGGGATCCAATTTTTATCCATAAATCTTTTCCTATGACAGAATGTACAGCACCTGGATCATATAACATTTCTACAGATATATTATTCAGTTTTGTAGGAATCATTACTTTCGTGACAGAGTGTCGTAAATTTATTGGAAATGTATGTACGCTGTTATTTGCATCTGTTAATTGATCTCGACTACTTGACACAAACCTTGTTTTAAAATCCCTTATATTTTTCCCGTTGTAATACATACTTTTTCGAAATGATTTTCTTTTCCGCATGCTTTGCACGTTTGACCCCTTGCGGGACAAATTTCTTTGATGTGATAACTTAGTCCACAAAATATACATCTTTTGTTTTGATTTCTATTAAAATATTTGTTATGTGAGGAAAATTGTTGACGTGGTTGTTTACGTAACTTGTTTACATTAGTGTCAAATTCAGGCTGTTGAATGTTATCTGTAATTTTCTGACTTTGTGTGATAGCCTGTTCGAGTTTTACAGCCGTACTTAGAACATCAGATAGTTTTGCTGTATTGTTAGGGTGTTCCCTTATCATTTCTTGTTGCCAGGTAGTGTTGTTGATTCCAATGACAAGTTGGTCTCGAAGACGTTCGTCCAGATTATTGCCAAATTCGCAAAATCCAGCTAATGTGCGTAGTTGTAATATGTATTGCGATACTGTTTCGTTGCTTTGTCTGTATCGTGTTCCAAATATCACTCGTTCTGAGAGAACATATGTGTTCTTTCCATAATACTCGGTCAAAACCGACACAAGTTCATTATATGATTTTGTTGTAACATTCGCGGGGCGAAAATAATCAACAAGTACCTTGAATCCTTTTGGTCCGAGTCTTGATAATAATAAATTTTTACGTTTTGTTTCGGTTTCAACCGTAAGAAGACCGTGTAAGTCGAGCTCAACGGCAAACCTTTGTATGTAATAGTCCCATTATTCGTTTGCAGGGTTAAATATATCGAAAGTAAATTTTTCCGTCGACATCCTCGTCGCCAGAAATTATATGTAGTATAATTACTATTAAATAAACAATGTTGATAAAAATTACATGTTTATTATTTATTCGTGTCGAGATGACAATGTCAAAAACAAAGAGAAACAGATTTGAAAAGAGTATTTATACAACAGTCATTACCACTAGTAAAGTTTCCTTGACTTCCTCGAGAGAGCCAATAAAATAATTAAAATAAAATAGGGAGCGTGGTCACCCTCTTTTGCATAAGTACCATAGTGATAAAGCTTGTATTTGCTAGCAAGAGACAGCGTTCTCCACTATTTCTCTCTCGCTTGGCTCGGCCTTGCCTCCATGCATGGGCATTTTTGGTCTACGATTGAGAGAGTTGCATACTAAAGACTAGTTTGTATTGGTTTTCTTTTTTATTGCAAATATGGTTTAAAACTATTTATTGGGTGGGCACGACATCAAGAAACAATTCGTTTAAGTTCGTTTTTACTATTTATTGACTGATATTTTTGATTAAAGTCCCCAAGTACATAGTCCAAGTAGTCTATAGACATTTATAAGACAAGAAGTGTCACTTGCGTGTCGCCGACTCTCAAACAATTTTGTAGGCAAACAAGCATACGATCCTCCTGATGGTCTCTTACTATTTCGAAGTACCATGAGACATTAGACCAAGCCCTATTCATGTTTGCCCATTGTCCTTTGCAGATGCATTCAGTCCTGTTATATAATATATTAAGTCCAAAGACTTTGTACATATTCTTTCTAATCTGTGCCAAAGACCAAACGCCACATCCGAGGGTGGAATTTTTTTTGGAAAACAAGATTTTTTTGTCCTTTTCAAGGACCCATAATCCTACCAGCAGAAAATAAAGCATTTTTGAAATTTTTATGTATATTCCCTTTGTAGTCTGAGTCAAACGGAACGCAACGCATATTAATCGAGATTTCACTAAACAAAATCAATATCAACTTTATTGTATTGCATTAAGAGTCACAGTACAATGGATGGGCTTCTTTGGCCTTCAACTACTTACTACTACAATCAAGTAACCAGCAAGTTACAAAATAGTTTAGTTTGGTAGAGCCGTGTTTAGTTGATGCAAATTTTATTTATTAGAGGTTATTTTGTTTCGTATAATTTGTTTACTTTTATCTTATGTAATGTTTTCTTATAGTTATGGTGCTATCTATTGCAGTTTCGTTTGTGTTTAAAACAAAAGTAATGTGAAACTCTTTTAGTTTTTAAATTAATAAGTATCAAATTTGCGTTTACTGTTAGGTGCAGTGCATATCTTATAAATATTAAGCAAAGTGTTTGTGACAAAGATCATTTTGAGTTGAAATAAACTTCAGTTTTAAATTCGAGGTTAAGTTTAGATTGTTCATTGTATCTACCGCGGCAAATTCAACAAAATATGGGTTATGTTTCGCTATGACTCATTGCTCCGGGTAAGTGCCGATTTATGGTACCTATAATGTGTGCCTTTGTTTTAAAACTACAATTAACTAACTGTACTTACATCACTTACATCATAATCTTAAAATAATGACTGTTTTACATGACGGCAACCGCTTATCATCAAGCGGGCCACTTGCTTTAAATTACTTTTTTTATAAATTTCTAGCAACATAGTTTTTCACCTGTTCGTCTGACCGTGTATCCCAGTTGCGTTCTCAGCTTACGCTTAGAGCCAAGGGTACGCTTTAATTCATGGTCCTAGGACTAGGATGGTTAATGCAATCTGAATTTCCGTATCTCCTTTTACAGCGGACAACGATCAACAGAAACATGACCCGAGAAGTGTTAGTTGGCCAACATTGTTACATTTTACATGTATTTGACACAACGAATGCCATGGTGACCAATTCAAAAACGGTCGCATTTTGCCGTCACTTGACACACGCAATCGTTTAAAGATATGCCCGCCGCGCTCTGCTATTCCTCCTCTCATCTTATTTGTAGTGTGTTCAGCCGTAATTTTTTTGAAAGTACCTTTTTTCAAGGGTCGGCGTCTATGTCAATCAAGTAAAGAAGGCATCTCATTGATAAATTAGAACACCTGTTACGGACCTCAGATTTCAACGCAATTCTGCCAGATGCAACGGAGAAATGACTGGCGTCATAATCCGAGGAATTTGCGTGATCTACGTAATTTTTCTTTGCCAGTGTAGAGAATAAGGTATTTTTTTTAAAAAAAAAAGGAGTATTCGATAAAGTTTTGTCGAAACACGACATTTAGGACGTGTTTTCTGAGAATTGACCTCCTAAACGAGCTGTTTTCAGGAGGTTGGTTTGCTGGCCTGTCTTGTCTGTCTGTCTGGATGGAGCAGCCTGAGGATCTCTATAGCCGAGCGAGACTGTTTTTATTGTATTTTCTCGAGCTCCTTGCTTCGGAAGACACGACATTCGTTGGTCCCGGTTGTTATCGATATATGGTAGTCGTTAGGCTTTGTCAGATACCTTAAGGCAGCCTTAAAAATCGAACAGTTTTGGCCACTAAAACACCTCAACATGTTCCTGTTGGTTTGGTTTTCCTGAAAAAAAAGGGTTGCTCCATTTTAATAACCAGTGTCGCTAAATCTAGGGCCATAACTTACAGTCTAGCCCTAAAACGACACGAAACGAAAGTGTTTGGGCACCTAGTAGACGATAGCACCTGGGCCATAGTTTGAGGGGATAACCATGCACTGGTACTGAGAATCCGCGAGTTCCGCAGTTCCGGTTCCGAGTAGATAATTTCCGACTTCCGACATTCGACGCTCTCCACAGAATAGATAATAACTGACCTACTCCCACTACCGCTGTGATACAACAGGCTAGTTTCTTATAAAATATAATTAGTCGGTCAGTTAGAGAATCAAAAAAATATTGGAGACGTATTTTTTCTTTCGAAAATTAAACAAAGAATGGTAAAGATATGGCGCGTTAAAGTTCCGTGTGACGTCACAGTTGCTACACTTTTTCGCAATATGTGACGTCACGAGCCCTCCGAAACTTTGATGCGTTATATGTTTATTATTTATCGCTCAATTGACAAAAGAAAAATTATGTCACTAATATATTTTGATTCCCTAAATGACGAACTAATTTTAATGTTAATCTTTTGACCCTGGACACTAGTCTATTGTCACATCTGTAGTTTTCTGCCAATCAATCCGAAATCAATCATTGAGCTTCTTTAATCGAAAATTAGCTAAATCAACCCTTGTGAAGCGTTCAGGCAAAATGACGGGTGTAACTAGCCAGTATAGCTTATTCTCTTTCGTGATATTTGAGCTCTAACGCACTACAAACTCGTGGCCTAGGATGTTTCGCGACAGCCTTCTTCGTCCGAGCGTGTCTCCCAGTTGCGTCCTCAGTTTACGCTGTAGAGCCTAGGGTACTAGGGTCCTAGATTTGATAGACTAGTAGTTATAGATATAACAATGGAGCGATTGCCAAAGTAAGTAGTTATAGTTAATTCCTTCATTACGTTGGGATAAGTTCGCCTTTTGTTGTATCCTGTGTTCTGTTTCTATGTTCTTTGTGTAAAATAAAGATTTTTACATGTACATACATACGTAGCGAGTGTTTATGTTTGTATGACGTAATGTTCTACCTAGTTTTTGAAGGCCAAACTTGTTGTATATTTTATAATGCCAGTTCATTCATATAGAGTGACTTTCAAGGTCATTGACCATAAACACTGGTGTAAGAATTTTAAAAAATCTCTAGGACTTGGACGTGGTTCTCTAACGAACAGGAGTGATTCACAAAAAACCGTGAATATAAAATTATTTACAATCAAATTAAAAAAAAACTTCAACATATTTAATCGGTGAGAGGTAATCATTCTAATTTTAATTCGACAAGTGTGTGAGGCATTCGAAAAGGCAGAGAACCATAAATCACAACGACCTCTATAATTCAGTGTTTCTCTCTCGACAACGATTTTGCATTCTCAAAAATAACCTTCGCGGCTTGGTTTGGTTTTTACATTGCGCGATTGTCCTCCAGGCTTTTGATAAGAGCTACCGCTAATTTTCAACGATTCAAAGCGAGTGACATTCGCTTATCGACATGGGTAACGACAGCCCACTCCCTTTATCGATTTTAACGAGAAGCTGGCTAATTAACTAGTTTTAAACTGTCGTTGATGAAAATACGTAATACAGTTAGTTGTTTCACCGCCTTTCCCGTCTCCACCCTTAGTTAACACAGGCTACAAATAAGCAAAATACTTTCAACGGCTTTGTCCAAAAAGTGAAGTGTCGGCCAGAAAAAATGTGGGTTATTCTGATAGATGTTGACTACCTAATCATTTCTTGTTATGGCACCAAAGCTATACCAGCATTAATATTTAATACTATTTGAGTTCAAACATTTTCTTTCCGTACTATTTCGAATGGATTAAATATTTATAGTTAAAACTATTTGGGACGCACCAAAAGTCTGCTGATCTGCTTCCGACTAAACCACTGAAATAAGATTAGGTAGAAGTGCAATGTGGGCGTTACCTGCGTGCCACAGATAAGCCTTCCCCAAATTAAGTTAAGACTCGAGAGGCACTTCAATACGGAGAGAAATTTCCTTAGCACTTCCATACGGAGGGAAATTTTCTTTCTCTCGTTTCCAAATCATAATTGTTAAATCACAAACCATTAAATATTCCTCCCAACATACTGTCTGGATACACCCGTCTTATCTTATCTGTAGTTCATAATCTTATTGACACATGCAAAACCGTTAACAATGCAAACAAACAGACGTGCCTTGTACAGTACAGATAACACAAAGTTACCACATACGGAACTCTAACTTGATGTGGTGATAGTTAAATTGTAAATATTCAATTTAACTCACAATCTATCTATATTCTATCTAGAATTGGTTCTGATAGGTTACCACGATTTTTGATGGGTTATCATGGTAATCCCCATACACTATATATTTACGTTCTCAACTTAAAATCTACTGATTTTAAGTTGTAAATAAGTGACTCTACATTACTAGGTAACTTTTATTGTTATACAATAATTACAAATACTTTATAGTGGAAATCAACTAAAACGAACCACGTCGTCAAAAAGGGCGTGAAAAAATTGCTTCAGGGTCGGGTTTATAGGCTACGGTAACCACTTACAATCAGGTGAGCCGTACGCCTGTTTGACAAAAAAAACGAGACGGGAGAACTTGGCACGCTGGGGTTTCGTAGATTCATAAGGGACCCAATGCCAGTGTGGCAGGCAGTTCCATCCAAACAATGCCTTAATTATGCCTGCTTTTATTATCATGCCAATTTTGCCCGGTGAGCTGCGTAAAAATTGTTTGAAATAATTGGTAACAACTTGTTTTGTGTATCAAATACTTACTTAATATTATAAATGGGAAAGTCTGTCTGTCTGTCTGTTACGCTTTCACGGCCAAACCGCTGAACGGACTTTGATGAAATTTGGTATGAATATAGTTGAAGACCAGGGGTCAAACATAGGCTACTTTTTGTCGCGGGCTGCAGGATACAGATAGTGTTTAATAAATAAACAAAGCCTAACCTAGACCTAATGAGTCAGCCACGGAAAGCGACATAGAGGTGGCATGTTTCTAGAAAAACAATGTTTGAGTTTCAGCTAATCGACACGAAAAGAAGAAGACGCCGAGAGGCGGTTCCGACAAACTCTGATATTGGCGAAGTCGGGTATCAGATAGGGTATCAGTGGGTTAGTTATTTAAGATGGTAACGTCATTGCGGTCCGGTCAGCTTGACGTTGTGGTATGGTGATGTAAAAGCATGTACCGATGACCACATAGAGAAATACGACATATACCTACTACCTTACCCTCACCGTAACCCATAACCTAGTTTCAAAGATTTAATATATACAGTTCTTCATCATCGTGCCGATGACTCAAAGCTTTTGCACCTAATATGCTGCTAACTACCTGAGTCGCACTCATTGTCACCTCTTCTGCTACACTTAGCAGGCCACATTGTTCTTCTTTTCGTGGCGAAAGCTAAAAAAATACTATTTTTTGTTACTTTAAAATCACGCAACTTCCGCTGCACTTTCCGTGGTCAACATGAGGTAACCTTTTGTACAGTTCACAGGGCAAGCAGGCCCCGTTAGAAGGTGCTGAACGAACAGTTTGCACGGGATGACCACACTGGCATTGAACGTCTGTTGGCTCAACCCCATCGCGCCAATTCATCCCGAGAAAGGCCTACCTCAGTACGAATTTAGGGATATAGTAGGCCACTGTAATTTTTGCGACAAAAAGTCCGGAGGAGGAGGGTACATTAATCTACATAGTTAATACAATATCTATATAGGAAGGTAGTTTACTTCTATACGTGTACATACGTACATACTACAGGGTATTCAGTTGATCCCGACTATTATCGATGGATGGCAGTCATTAACCCTAAGGTTTTCAGTCACAAAGTCAGACAGTAGGCAGCCACTAGTTACACTGTTTTTTGGTCGGTAAACTTGGTTACGGAGTCAGACAGCAGTATCTTCGTTGTAATAATAAGAATTGCCAAATCTAAGGACACGATTAAAAGCGTATTTTGCTCTGATGCAAAATACTACTGATACTCCGAACAGACGAAACTATATAAAATATATTTTTTTTCAAAGATTTGCTGTTCACTGTACTTGTACACGATGAGCCAGTACCAGTACTAATTAATTTAACATTCTCTAGCTAATTTTGGTTCTAATTGTGATAAAAATTGTTTGGTTACATGGTATTCGCTATCGTAATAGAAAAATCGCTGTGAGAATTCCACCTTAGAATCTGCTCTCACTATTTGTATACGCTGAAGTAGGAAAAATTTAAAACATGACAATTTAGGCAGAGCTTCCCTAAAATGTCCCAACACTAGTACCTTCTTATCCGTAGGTCTGTGCATTTCGCAGATTACAATTTTAATAAATAATAATAAATAATCACTTTATTTCAGATGTTTAGCCCATTTGGTTAGTAACAAAAGTGCTTAACCTAGTGTTAGTAATACATTTCACAAAGATTTAATAATAAATTAATATTGTAATGGCATCTGCCAAAAATATAATAGGTGCTGGCGAATAACTCGGGTGCCATTCGCTCAGGTGCCGTATAATCGGAACACAATATGGCATGCTTCGAAAATTCAGAAGAAGAGCATGCGACATAATTGTGGTAACTAACTAACAACAGAGAAAAGATCTTACTATCACGTATTGTACAACAGCTGGACTCCGAAACAGTAAATGTTTGAGCGTATTCCCATATTTTTGAAATAGTTATATGACATATAGGGTTGCCACCTTTTCTTTTGGCATTTAAAGTACATTGGTTATTATAGGTAAGGAAAAAAGTACATAGTATGAAAATAAAGTATTTTTATTATTATTATATTTAAAAACGTATTTTTTATTGCTTATAGCAGTTCGTATCAAATTAGTATCTCTACTAAATAATTGCACAGCATATTTACAGGTTTTAAACGTTTTTGAGGTTAGGCTGCGTTCAGAAATGGTGAAAAACGGAGTACTTAAGTGATGTGGCGCTGGCGAGTGGCGACATCGATTCAGCACCAATCGATATAGATGAACCAGAAAAAGAGTCGTTTTATTTTCAGTGGTGGGAGACACAGGTTGTAATGGAAATTCTGTGGTGGGACGACAATTCTTTTTTGGTTCGTCTATAAATTTCGTCTATTGATAAAAAACTTAAGACATAAACTTTTCAAAATCCCAAAGAAATCAAATCATACAAAGTAAAGTATTTTCACGTACTTTTTTTCTCTCATAAAGTATAGAGTATAATTATCTGAAATAACGTACAATACTTTATTATAAAGTACGGGTGGCAACCCTAATGATATATATTGTCGAATGATCGCATCTGCTAGATTCTCCAAATCTTCTTTCTTTGCTTAACTTTAACACTCACTTTAGGATTCGTAATCGAAATTATAATGAATTTACCCTGCCGCCTTACACAAATGACACGTCATACTACAACCCAATGGTTAGAATGTGCCGCCAGTACAATGAAGTCCTTGTATCTAACAGAGATATTGATATTTATCACTTTTCACTATATAAGTTCAGGCGGCAAATATTAGTTTATCTTACAACGCAATACTTTTGTGACAAATGAAATTAACTGCTTTTTTTTTGTAAGCGTTTAGCCAATCATTTGAAAACTTGAAACATGTATCTCTAGTGTTTGTCAAATTATCTTTTTTTCATTTAAAGTGTTAAGGCGTACATATTTTTGGATTACGATTTAGATCAGCTCCTAATCTAGATTATAAGTGCTTCAATTATTGTAATCTGTTTTGTATGCTATTAAATAAATAAATGAAAATCATTCGATATTCAACAAAATATGTTCGACTTACTCGATATTTTGTTGAGTCGCACTTTTCAAAAATAGTACTCCTGTTATAATTTGTCCTAACTATGTTCTTTATGCCCTAATTATTGACTTGACAAAAATCTCTTTAAATTTATACTTTTTCTAAATAAAGATTTCCGGTAAATTAAAAAACCCATCACATCGAATGGGAACCTTGTTAACTTACACTTCATAGCAAAGAACTATTTATAACTATTTTAGTTAGTATCGACGTACTTCATTTATGTCAAGAACAACCGTAAACTAATCGTCAAACGGCGCAAATGTCAAGATTAGGTATATAATTGTGATGTTTGGTGTGGAGACATCCCTGGCACGAGTGATTTTTTCAAAAACGGTCTCATCACGTCTGTTCCTCGCTGCTGGTGACAGGAAAGCTGGCAGCTATTTCGCCCAACGATTAATTGCTATCCAACGAGGAAATACAGCAAGCATTCTTCGGCCTCGATTTCGGTATTCGATATTTAATCTCAGTTTATTGTATTGCAGTAAACAGATTACTTTGTATGATTCATCAATTAACCTTTTAAAGGTCAAGTAGTATTTGAGATTCCGTGTTGACAGAATTTCGACGATTTTGTGCAAAATAGGCTAATTGACTGTGTTCAAATTGAAGTTGGTTAATATTGTTACACTAAACAAAATATATACTAAAAAGTAACCGATTCTGAAAATAACAACAAAATTGGTTGTTTAATATAGCAGTAATATGCATTTAAAAATTTCTCATGATAAAAAGTGGGAGCGTGGTGGGGACGTCTTGCTATCTCATTTGTACGCACGTAACCAAGTGGCAGTGACGTTACTGCACACACAGTGCATCCTTTTCTTGGTTTTTGACAGTTTCCCCTTCCACCAAACTTCAAAAGCTTTTATCTTATTTATTTTTGAACGGATTATAAAAATTCATTCTTATTTCTATTTCTGGTACTAAAAATATTGATATGAAAGAGAAAATAAAAATGAGTAGAATACCCAATTCCCTAAGCCGTGAATCCATCACTATGAAACCTGGTAATAAAACAAATTGCTGTAGGAGTGGCTATGAGTAATGACACTATAAACACACCCAAGATGTTAATTTTTTTTTTATGTATATTACTCGCCGAATTCCAGGAAACTATGGTCCTATTAACCTTGTTTCCCTGTAAAAAGTGTGGCAGTGGTCAATAGGCTGTCGTAATCATCATTTTGAACTGCCTCTGTGGTCCAGTGGTTATGGCGTCTGCCTTTGATCGAGAGGTCGTGGGTTTGATTCCCATGGGAAGCATACTTTGTTTAGATGTTTTCATTTCGGTTAGTTTAGGTTAGTTACATTGTAGGTTTGAATCACCTGATTGTCTGATTATTAAAAATGAATCCGTGTTTTGGAAGGCACGTTAAGCCGTCGGTCCCGACTATCATTAAGTGGTCGTTGAAAGAACATCAAGATCATATTGGTCTTGCCTATCAAAAAGGGTTACGGAGATCAGACGGCAGTCGCGCCAATGTAATAACCAGTACTGCCAAATCTAGGAACATGATTAAAGCGTACCCTAGGCTCCGAAGCGTAAGCGGATGACGCAGGAATACACACTTAGGTTTGAGTCAAAACCTTGGTAGTTATTTAAAAGCGTATGAGTAAAAATTCGTACATAACCACATACCTACCATAAAATAGATAGTTAGATCTATTTTTCATCACTGTCACCATTCGTCTAAGTCTAATGAGTATTTTCGTGAGAGAATGTTACTCGTAAATTATTAAATTAGGCTAAGCATTTTTGTGAGATATATGCCTTTTTTCCTCTTATAATGGTCTTCCTCTTTCAAAACCGACGAAATGAGATCTGCACCCGCCGCTATTGGCCCAGATTTATGCATTTTTTTTGAGAGATCAATCTCTAAAAATTTCGTATCCTGTCCTTGTGAATAATGCAAAAATCATTTGATTGAATAAACATTAAAAATCCTTACAAAAACACAAAGGGTCGACTTTCCTTCTGACATTTCCAATAAAATGTTATAATTGTCATGTTCTCTCCAATAATACGAGGCTTTAGGCAAAATCCCGTTGTATTACCCTTTCGCCCTAATACAATAAAAGGATAATATTTATTATTCTAATATATGTGGGTTTATTACGAAGCATTTGTACAACTCTGGATTATTTGTTAAATACTCGGATAACGAGGTTCTTAGAGAGGATCTGGTCGGGTGTTATGTTTAATAAAGCGTCAGCTACGACCCTCAGCTACCCAAATATTTGATCTGAAGATAAAATGTACCTTATTTGTTTCAGTGATGCAGATTTGAAGAAAACTGAGCAAAATGAACGGAAACACTAGAAAACGGAACAGCAGTTTCAGGAAACTATTTCCTATTTTCTTCTCAAACAAATCCAAAGATAAAAATGTCAATAAAGATGCAATTCGTTTTAAGGATCCAAGTGATAATTCTTGCAACAGTAATACGTATCAAAATCCCCAAATAGTTATCACGAATTCTGTAAAGCGGATAGATAATCACGATAACAATGACCGTATTTATGAAGATCTTACTGTGTCACATAGGCAACAATCTACTGATAACGAATCGCAGTGCAACGAGCAAAGCAATCATTCATCGAGTAGTACTTTAGTTTCTGATAGTGCAAAGAACAGAACGCATTTAAATTACAGTTCGGAAAGTGGGAATACTATAGAAAAAGAGTATTCACATCATGTTGCTAGACCTCAAGTGCCGCCTAAACCGTTCAATGAATTAAGCACCACATCTAATAATCACAATAACATGAACGAGAGCCGGTATCCAGATGTATATTACCATTCCTTAGAGAAACTTTCTGATAAAATTTCACCTCTAGATGAGTTTGAAATATATAGAGCATCAAAAGCACAAGCAGATCCTGCTCCAGTAGGCGCCGAAATAAAAAGAGTAAGTACGAAATTTCTGATCTCACCGAAAAAAGATGCAGAAGTGCGAACGATACAGCCAACAAGAGCGAGAAGTTTATCCTTAGATAAACATAATGCCAAATTATGTCCTGAAAATGAAGAAATAGGCAAAAGCAATGCTAGAGAGACAAAAATTCGAAAGTCGTATAATTACTCTGCACCAACTTCACCTATTCCTATAAATCATAGAATTCCAAGTATGCCAAAAACGGTATCACCATATGAGCAAGTGAAGAAAACCATAACAGAAGCGGAAGAAAAGAGAAATTCTTTAAATCGTATTAGCCTCCGTCAAAAATTAACGCCTTCTCCTAGGTCCGTAGACTTGCATGAAATAACGAAAACACCGACACCATCAACGAATACCACTGATGCATCTAAATTGGAATTAGTTGAAAAAGAAAAGACGCGGCAGAAAGTGGAAGCATTTTATTGGCAGAAGCTTAAAGAACAGAAACGAAAAGAGGACGAGTATTTGATGAGACAGTCTCTACAGTATTCGTCTATGAGGAATCCTGTACGGAGTAACGTTTATTCAAATTCGTCATGTAGCTCTCCAAATTCTTTATCTGTCGAAGCTAAAAGCAGCAGCTTGCCTCGGGGAACAGGCTTAGAGACTTACAGTTCTAACCAGCATATTTATTCCCTTTCTCCTTTCATCAGAACAGCGCCAGAAAGGCGTACAGATACTTTCATAAAGACTCGTACGGCTCCTAATGAACAAGAAATAATTTATCGGCATCCAGAAAAATTGAATTTGAGGACTGATTCGCCGATCAGTCAAGATCGAAAACAGATACCAATTTTTCAAAGAGGATCTTTAACCCAGATGTCACCAGGCTCGAACCAGCAACCGAAACGTGTTAGTTTTGAAGAGCAGTACGTGTCAAAGAACAGTGACTTTGTTAGGACTTATAGTGGTGACTCAAAAGTGTCGAATGTGAATAAGATTGTTGTAAGGAACGAAGTGCCTACAAGTGTTTCTTTAGCCGGCCCTCGAGGCCCACCGCGGCCTCCTGTCCGGACCACTAGTGTTGGGAAAAGTCAAGGAATAACAAGGAAAAACCTTTTTCCGGGCCATTCTGTGTACTCGGAGTCTGAGAGCGGTTCAGAAGCTGGCGAAATTCAAAGGATCCTTCAAGCTGACTCACGTAAAGGTAAGTATATATATAATATATGTAACAGGTTAAAATGGTTATAATTTTCTGTCACAGTTTTGAAGCGAGATTCTCATAACTCCCAATTAAGTTTAATCCCTGTGGACTAAAATTACGATTGCGTACATAAATAAATATAACGTTTGTTAAATTAACTACACGTCGTGGGATTTAATTTAAATTAAACTCGCGTACAATGTATATTGGACATACACAAAATGAGGAAAATCCGCAATAATCTCGGACTTGCATATAAACAGTACAGTCTTAATAATTAGTCTCCGCGCGAGGAGACCAATTATTAATCTAAGCGTGCAGTATAAAACAACGTCAACTAAATGGGGAGCCACTCCACATGTTCTGCGGACGACCGGATTGGCATTGTGTTTCTCCGCGGGCGAATATGCTAGTCCAGTCTGGAGCCGCTCAGCACACGTGCAACAGGTGGATGCAGCTCTTAATGACACGTGTCGGATTATAACAGGCTGCCTGAAACCTACACCTGTGGAGAAGCTGTATCCCCTGGCTGGCATTGCCCCTCCGGACGTCCGTAGAGATGTGGCCAGCTCTCTTGAAAGGGCCAAAATGGAAGCGGATCACCGGCATCCTTTAAACAACCACGTGTCCGTCACTCAAAGACTGAAGAGTCGACACAGCTTCGTCAAAGAAACAAAACCACTAACTGGCGAAGCCTCTCAGTCTAGAGTGGATATTTGGACGGAGAGATACCCTTCGGCCTCATCTCTGCCGTTATCGGAGTGCCTCCCTCCTGGACATGACCTGCCATGGCTTACATGGAAGTCTTTAAACAGACTCCGGACTCTCGTAGGCCGAAGCAAGGAAAACATGTTCAGGTGGGGCTACTGCTCGGAGGTGGCCTGCCGGTGCGGTGTCTCTCCCCAAACCATGACGCATCTCCTGTCCTGTCCTGCGTGCCCGGCCACCTGCACGCTCAGGGACCTCTACGAAGCCACCGACAATGCCTTGTCGGTGGCGGAGTTTTGGTCCTCTGAAGTTTGATAACAGCCAGAGTCGACTCGCAAAGAAGAAGAAGTATAAAACAACAAATTTTATAAAATGCGTAAGTTTTTATAGTGTTGGAAGACATAGATAACATTCTGTACAGTGGCTTTCACAAAAAAAGAATTCAAATAAGAAGGAAAGACGTCGAAATATGTGAAGGTACATGGTATGCACGTTCAGAGAAAATCCATATTATCCATAGGTACCTATATCCATATTTATCGGAGAAAAAGATGAATTCAACTCAATTTATTTCTTGGAGTTCACAAGTACAATACAGTTCTAACTGCATACAGTCACTGATTAAATTACGTTGTACAATATGAACCCTGTCGGGTGTCGCAATTGATATAAAAGGTAGAACGGCAAACGGATAATTTTGTTAATAAGTAATGTAATAGTAAATAATAAGTAAAAATAATATCATTAGTTTTAATGTCATTGAGGCATATTAAAATGGTCGGTTCAGAATATCAGAAAGTGGGAAGGATGACAAGCTTAAATAAAATATACTACGCTAACGAAATCGCGGGCAACAGCAACTTTTTAATTAAATATTATTTGTCCTAGCAACGCAATCAGTATTCTCTCGTCTGTATAAATATTTTAACTGAGTCAATATTTAAAGCGTTAACTTGTTGACTAAATATCAATTCAAATTGTCGCGATACTCAATTAAACCCCGATTAAGTTTCATAAGTTCAGTTTTGTGATTTAAGTTTTTCAAGTTCAGTTTAAAATTAACAAAATCGATGAATCTCAGTATGACAAAAATAACTTGGACCTTTTGTAAGTACTACAAAAGTCGATAATAATATCACAGAATAGATAAATTGGAATAGAATAATCTAGGGTTGGGAATCGAATAGGGTTGTTTCCTAATTTTTTTAAAGACCTCACCATAATATACACGATGATAAAATAATTACTTTCTTCCTTTTTCTCCTTTAACTACATTAACTATTACACTTTATATAGGGTCGGCACCGTAGTTACGTCAGTTCCTTCAACTTTCAATCTCAACACTCTTCCTATTCATATTAAAACGAATATAACTTTGCATCTAGCGGACTTATAATCAACTAGCAGCCCGTCTCGATTTCATCCTAGCCTATAGCTTGCCTTGATAAATAGACTACCCAACTACCCAATAAAAATAAAATTTCAAATCGGACCAGTAGGTGTTGAAGTTAGCGCGTTAAAACAAACAAACAAACTCTTCAGCTTTATAATATTATATAAGTATAGAGTATAGATTTGACTAACTACTATGTGGCGATGTGGCGTGGAACCACTATACATTCTGTGGTTAAACCTTTTGAATTTTATCGTATCGTGATCGCCAGTGTTTAAGTTTGGGGAAAGGATGAGCTACTGGGATGCTACTGACTCGGATGGACATGGGTTGACTCAGTAGCAGCTCGGGTAAGTCGGGCTCGCGTACCCGTGTGCTATGTATCCAAGCCATCAGACAGATGCTTGGAAACAACACCCCTGACTTAATATGGCCACATAATGTATTAAAACATAATTATGAAAATACAGTTTCACACAGCAATGCGATCTGATCACTAATCGGTTTATTCGATCGTCGGACTACGATATTTTGTTGGTTCGATAGTATACATTTTTTATAATATGTCCCACTGCTGGACAAAAGCCTCCCCTTTCTTCTTCCAAGAATTTATCCATCGCTAGTTCCTTCCAATTTTTCTCGAACAAGTTAAAGTCATCTGACCATCTTGCTCTTGATCTTCCTCTCTTTCGATATCCTTCAGTAGGGACTCAGTCAGTCAAAATTTCAGCCCATCTTTCTGGATGCATTCGGCACACGTGGCTCGCACAATCCCATTTTAGTCTAGTATACAATAATTGATTGAACTGTAAGGTTCTCGTAGCTATCGGGCTTCGACAATCGTGTCGAAACCTTCTAGTTGTTTTGACGTATACGAATATAATAGTTGTAGTTACTAAAATTTCAAATTTTCAACAAGTCATGCCGCTAATTAATTCTAGGACGAAGGTAACATGAAAATGGAATTGCGTTCAAAGGGAATCGCTTCTAACTTATGCGGGTATGATAAACCAAAGGATATTTAACATCAAAGCGAATAAATAACATGAGATACGAGGTTTTGCCTATGCGTGCGCAAACGATTTATGAACTAATTTTAGTTTAAAAACTATGTTGAACAAACGCTATAAATACAGACTGCTGGTCCGTGGTGTGCTGAGGCAAAGATGTTTTTTAGGTGAGTTAGAGTATTACATAGTATTAGTATTTATTTCCTAGTGATATTTAGTTTGGAGGTAGTTGTCGGGCTCGGTGAGAAAGACCGTAGGGTAAAACCTAGTTCTTAACATTTAAAATAAATTTTTTCAATATCCTCACAGAGAATCACAAGGAAAACATGGACGGGAAAATCAGGGTTTTCTGTTTTATTTTATAAACTAGCTGTGCCCGCGACTTCGTCCGCGTGGAATAGTTATTTTGGGAATCATATTTATTTTTTGTTTACAAACCTACCTCCTCAGCTTATTAAAAGTGGGCATAAAGTTTCCCTCGCGAATTTCTTTGGCACCAAATGAAGTCACTGACAAATAATTTGTAATAATGCATTAATTTCGACCAAATTTGATTTTCATAAAAACGGTTATTGTGAGTTAATCTTATAAGATAGACATATACTGTCGCGGACATTTTTTAAGATAATTTAAAGAGAAATAATTCTTTCATACATATTTTTTGGGTATCTCTAACGGTTTTCGCAGCGCACGCAACGGAAGCCCTCAAAGATGAATAATTTTCCCCGTTTTTTCCACATTTTCGACTGTTTCTCCGCTTCTATTAGTCGCAACGTGATGTTATATAGCCTAAAGCCTTCCTCGATAAATGATCTATCAAACACAAAAAGAATTTTTCAATTCGAACCAGTAATTCCTGAGATTAGCGCGTTCAAACAAACAAACAAACTCTTCAGCTTTATAATATTAGTATAGATAAACTGAAACTTTAAGCTGCTTAATATAGGCGGTTCCAAGAAAATCTGACACCAGACAAAACCCTCTAAGACGTATAAAAATAAAATGGTAGAATTGAAATGTTTGTTACCTGGGTTCGCTATCTCATTCTTGTCTTCTATAAAATTTGAAAGAAAATAGATACAAAAATTAAAACAAAAGAATAACTTTTACAATATTTATTAGCAAACAGTTAATTGTGATACAAATATTTAGGTTGATAGTTAACACAAAGACTAAAAACCAGGTTCTATGATGATTTTATGTTAAAAGATTAAAGAAAAGAAAAGAAATAAAATAAGGAAAGACAATTAGGGGCGTAGGAGACCGAGTGGCCAATATTTAGATCCCTTTTTAAAGTTTTAAAGCAAAAAAAGGTTAATAAAATAAAATGTAGGAAGAGCAGGCACTGGCTGAACGGTAACGCTATCTTTAGTTGTGTGTTGTTACATTAATCAAAGCAAATAAATCGCAGATCAAAACGGTAGTATAAGCTGTGTCCTCTTGTATTAATAAAATAAATGTGGTTCGCACACTAAATATGCTCTCCTGACACCTCGGGGAACGTGTAGAACTCTTAGCGTTTAGCTGAGCGGGTGTTGAGGGGAACTTCAGGTGTCCTTTTTACCCTGGAGTAGAAAATACATTGGCTCATGATACCATGGTTTTCTAGGTTTGGTAAATTTCTAGGTTTTATTTCCGGCTCATATTACTTTTCAAAATATGTAAAAAAAATGTAATGGAGTATGTTTATTGCAAAATTCGGACTAAATCTTGATTGGTTGCAATTATCAACAAGAAAGTCATGATTCCAAATGGTAGGAGGTTTCCCGGTAACGAAAATTCTACTTATTTAAATATATATATATATATTGTTTGAAATATCTTACTCTGAATTTATATGTTCTATACGCTTATTCATGTGTACCAATGGCTAGAAATCATTTTAAGACCGAAATTAGACAAAATTTCAAAAAAATACACATTTGATTTTCTACCATGGAGTAATTACAAAGAGGAGATGCCGTTTGAAATGGCGCAGTGATGTGATTATTGCCGCTTCGCCGACACAAAAGTGGGCGGAGCTTGTTATTGCTCATGCTCCATGATTAGAGTCACGGCCGAAACCAAGCACCCCGTGCGTCTGCCATCCGCCCCGTGTAGCCTCACTAACGCTTTCTTACAAAACGCTTATTACGGCATCTCCTCTTTGTAATTAATTACTCTATGTTTTCTATCCACTTTGGAATAATAAATTTGTCACAAGGGTCTGATGTTCCCAAAAAAAAAATAAGACCAAATGGGAGAATTAATTTGTTATTTAGCTCTTAGTGAGCTATGTAACAAATTACATTATATTATTGTTCACGGAAATAGTAGATTAAAATAAAATAAATTACCTTTTCAGGGTTTTTAAAGCGTAGGTATCTTGATAACTCGATTATCAATTAACGATGACTCGTACTTAACTCGGTATCTTATTGTCGTATTACGTCGCGTCTATTTCACCATTAAACATTCAATTAAAGAACATCCCCGTAATATTTCCGAGTTAAAACTTGTTAAATTACTTTAAAATACATACATATATCATACCATTACGCCTTTTTCCCGTAGGGGTAGGCAAAGACTACGTATTTCCATTTGCTATGATCCTTACAGACTTCCTTCTTTTCTATGCTCATCAGTCTCGTCGATTACGGGTACTCCTGACATCTCCCTTTTTCTATGTCTGCGATTTGGTCGCAGTATGTTCTCCGAGGCCGGCCCTTACCGACTTTCTCTGTCACCTTTGTTTTGTAAATACCTTTCGTAAGTTTCTTTTCGTCCATCCTTTCTACAAGCCCAAACCATCTTAACATCTTTTCCTTATCTCACTATTTCTAATTTTATCGCTCAGACGTACGCCACACCACACATACTCTGTAAAGCTTTCATTTCAACTGTATTCACTCTGGTTTCATTATTTTTCTGCCAGACCCAACTTTCACTACCATTCATGAGAGTTGTCATTAACACTGCTCTATGAACAGCCAGATGTGCATTTTAAGATACTACTCTACTGCTCAAAAATCATTTTATATCCGAAAAAAAAAAAATACTATTACCGTTGGATTTCAGTTGTTACTGTTTTCAGTTTCACCATTATTTAGTTATAGAAATTCTTACATCTTACTAATATTATAAACGCGAAAGTTTGTATGTGTGGATGGATGACTCTTTGTTACTCTTACGGCTATACCGCTTTTGATGAAATTTGGTATGGATATAGTTGAAGATTCGGAGTAAAACATAGGCTAATTTTGGGCGCAGGCTAAAACAGTTAATTTTCATAATTTTGAACTCATGCAAAGCCTAAGCTAGTCGCTAGTATTATTTGAAAATATAAGTATCGTACTACTTAAGTTTAAGTTATACTAGAAATAAATGAATAAAAACATCTAACAAATTAAATACCCTCATCAATAGAATATTTTTATACTCTCACGCACGTTACGATGCCCGAAATAAAATACCTAATTAAGACGGGAAAGTATATTATACTCGTAATAACATTTTGATACAAGTATATATTTGTATATTGTTAGATACAGGGAAAATCATACATTTTTCCTGGAACTGCCACTTGAGATTTTTAATTACCAAATGCTCCGTGTTTTAATTAAGGAATATATTGGAAGCATAAATAATGAAATGTTAAGCTGTGTTCGCGCCAGATGGGCTATATTTGCGACTGGAATAATCTGGTATGTTTGGGAACAAGGTAATTCTTAAACTTGGTGCACTATGCAAGAAGTCACGGCCCAAACATAACATTACCTATAAAAAAAAATAAGGAACTTTGACATTTGGTGTGAACTGTCAAGTTAGTTAAAGTCTTGCTTCCGAGATGCGATGGCGCGCGCGCGTGTGATGTGATTTGAATTTTTATCGTTAATTTGTGAACCTTTAGCCAGACACTGAAGCCCTGGGACTGGTGACATCAGATTCTTCGTGCTACTTATGGTGGTGAGTGCATTGAAGCGTTTTACCTTGTTTTTTTTACAGTCCACTTTATTTCGGTCGCAATCCCGGGCAAACCAGCGCAATTTTTTCAAAGTTCGCGTCATTATAATTTATGGCTGATTAATTGGCGTGAACACGTTTTGGTCCATTCGACCCGAGATTCCTTGTTTTGGCCATTTAGCTGCAATTATTTTGGTTTTAGAGCCACAACTTTGTTGGCCCTTAACTAATCCCTTAACTTAGTCAGGATACTTAGGATTTCCATGGTAAGTTGGACACAAACCGATGGGCAGTGCCACTTATTCATGATAAAATATTAGGTATTATTAATTTAGAACATGCCGATGGGACGTTTCTAATATTAATCCTAATAAATAGGCTTAAAACGATGGTTTTTTGTCCTTTGTACCGCTTGCGAATTTAAATCGATGGATTTTATCGCAATGCATCCTATTATTTCCTGCTAATTATAAACTGTTTTCGTTTTATAACAACATAGTTTGAATGTGTCTGGTTAGATAAAGGTTTATTTCACAAATTTAGACATATTTTGTCATTTTCCATACGATAATTTTATATTTCGAATTGGAAGGTATTCTTACATTCCAAACACTCACGCCGAGAATTTGCTGTGCTGCGTAATTCGCATACGATAGGTACATACCGGTGCATACCATATTGAACCTTATCACGTAATAAATACGCCTCTGTATTACATTTCGCTTGATTGTATTAATTTAGTCCTCTTTTCTTTTAAAAGTTTTTAAAATGGCGAAATCAAAATCTAAAGAGGATATTTATAGTGAAATCGAGACTTTTCCTCCTATGATAAAATTATTAGAAGCTAGGCAAAATTCATATTTTATGAAAATTCAATCTATATACGAATTATCGAAAAATATTAAAACATTAAACGATAAAACTACATTTTTAAATACCACAGGAAATATTGAAAAACTTCGATCAGAATTTCTAGTAATTGTCGAACAATTAAACCTGGAATATATGAAATATGATGAAAATTATTCTCCGTCATTTAGTACGTGGGAATCATTTGAAGATTTATACTCTCGTATTCAAAGGGCGATAAGCGACATTACGGAAACTAAAAAAGAACTTCCTAGTTTTGCGTTTAAACAAAAATTGAAATTGCCAGCTATACAATTGCCGACATTCGACGGAGATTCTAAGTCTTGGACATCTTTTTTTGAGTGTTATAATCATCTCATTCATAATAATCCCAGCCTTTCTGAATCAGAAAAGGTATATTATTTACGTGGTCAATTATCAGATAAGGCGCTCAATGCCATTGCAGGCATTAACCCGACAGCTCAAAATTATCAGCTTATGTATTCAACATTAGTTGAAAAATATCAAGATGTGCGTTCATTAGGGACTTCATATTTAAATCAACTTTTAGATTTTAAAACGTTGACAACCGCTTCGGTTGGCGGACTTAATTCGTTTTTAGACAAGTTTGGCAATTCCGTATCAGCTTTTGAAAGACTCGACATTTCCGATAAACTCGATTTTTTATTCTTGTTTTTAGCATCGAAAAAGCTTGATAGCGAAACGCTTCATTTGTTCGAAAATAATTTCCGCTCCGAAAAGTTACCTACTTATAAACATTTACTTACGTTCGTGCGTGAACAGTGTAAAATATTAGAACGCACAAACTATTCTACCTCGTATTCAAAGTCGGTTAATAAGCCTTATATTTCAAACAAATTTAAATCGAATAATACAAAATCTTTTGTAACTTCGAATAATAACACAAATTTATGTTTTTTATGTAATAAGGAACACGATCAATTTTTTCGTTGTCCTCAATTTATGAAATTGTCTCCTGTTGAGCGTTTTAATACAATTAAAAAACATAATTGTTGTTTACGTTGTCTTAGTATGAAACATAAAACTTCTATGTGTAATTCTAATAAACTTTGCGGCCAATGCCAATCGAATTCTCATCATACTTTATTACATTTTCCGCGCTCCATTTCTGAACAAAATAAATCAACAGTTTTGTTGACTAATAGTGACACTTCTTTGTCGGCGCAAGTCGAACCTACGATCGATGGATTAAGGACGACTTTCCGTGCCACTGGGCCGTCGGCGCCTACGCTGCCAGTGAGCACATCCCCGCTCGTCGAATCGAAGTCCACTATTACCGACGCCGATAGCCGCGTTCCTGTTTCATTGTGTTCTATGCAAATGAATACGTCGCATGCTACTACGGTTTTACTTGCTACTGCTCGCGTGTGTATTTTTGACGCGCATGGCAAACCAAATATTATAAAGGCGATTATTGACAATGCCTCTCAAAATCATTTTTTGAGTGACGAATGTCGTAAACTTTTATCATTAAAATATGATACGTTTCCCCAACCAGTTTCCGTAAACGGGTTAGGTGGTTCGTCTAGTAAAATTATAGGTATAACTGATGTAGTTATTTCTTCGCGCTTTGATAAGAATACGTCATATTCTTTTAAACCGCTAATAGTAAAAAATATTACGGATTATTTACCTACCTCAAAGATTGATAGGTCTAGGTTGAATTATCTTTGCAATATACCGCTAGCCGATGATACATTTGATACACCCGGTAGGATCGATATGTTAATTGGCGCACAATTGTTTCCGTACCTACTTAGGGAAGGCCGTGTTCAGGGTCCGCCTGGCACACCAGTTGCAATCAAAACTTCTTTAGGTTTTGTATTGATGGGCGATGCTCCTATTTTAACTTCAAATAATAAGGAAACTTACTCATTTTGTAGTCTTACTAATGCTCCATTAGATACTATACTTCGTAATTTTTGGAAGTTGGAGGAGCCCCCCTCTCATCCTTCCGCTTTGTTGAGTAGTGAAGAGGAAGAGTGTGAGAATATTTATAAGGATACGACTAGTCGTGATTCTTCGGGTCGCTATTCTGTGGCACTTCCTTTTAAAAGTGATTACAAACTTTTAGGTTCTTCCAGGGACATAGCAAAAAGGAGATTTATGTCATTGGAGCGTAAATTTCAATCTTCACAGTCCTGTCGAACTGCTTTTGATTGTATAATCGAAGAGTATCTCGATAAGGACTATCTTACCCCTGTCTTGAATCAAAGTGATACGTCTGGTTACATAATTCCACATCACGGCGTTTTTCGTCATTCCTCTGTGTCTACTAAAGTCAGATTAGTTCTGGATTCTAGTGCAAAAACTAATTCTGGCGTATCAATAAATGATGTTCTTCATGTAGGCCCTAACCTACAACCAGATCTATACGCCGTCTTGCTTAAGTTCAGACTCTTCAAAGTGGCGTTTTGCGCCGATGTAAAACAGATGTATTTACGGATTCTTATTTTGCCTGAATTTCATAAATTTCAGCGTATATTTTACCGGTTTGACCCGACCGACCCACTTCAATTATTTGAATTTAAACGCGTATGTTTTGGATTTTCTTCAAGTCCTTTTCTCGCGCTTCGTACGTTGAAGCAACTCGCGACCGATGAGCGGTTTAGGTTCCCCTTAGCTGCTGACGTCATAGATCGCGGTGACTTTTATATGGACGACATCTGTTGTAGTTGTGAGTCTTTGTCAGAAGCCACTACTCTGTCTTCGCAACTTATTGATATGTTCTCAGCTGGAGGCTTCGAACTTTTAAAATGGTCGAGTAACTCGAATGAGTTACTGTCTTTCTTACCGCTCGATCATTTACACCCGCAGGCCGTAAATTTCGATTCGCATCCTATTCAAAAGGTACTAGGTATTAAATGGGATCCTAGCACTGACAACTTTTTATTCGAAATAAATTCGTCTGAATTTGATAAAAATAAAATTAATTTTCCTACAAAACGCATAATGCTTTCAGTCATTGCACGTTTATGGGATATTCTCGGTTTTGCCGCACCCCTAATTTTGTATGCCAAGCTTATTATTAAACAGCTTTGGCTTTTAAAACTTGACTGGGATGATTGTCCTCCTCCACCTATCTTGAATTTATGGATAAAGTTTCAGGAAGAGTTACCTCTTTTAAGTGACTGGTCCATACCTCGTCACTTAGGTGTAACAAATAACAGTAGTGTGATACTACTTGCGTTTTCAGACGCCAGTGAGAAAGCGTACGGAGCTGTCCTTTATTTATGCGTTCAGAATGCGCGTGGTAACTCAGTTCGTTTTCTTCTTGCGAAATCTAAAGTCGCTCCCGTTAAGGTCGTATCGCTCGCTCGTTTAGAACTTTGCGCAGCTCATCTCATGTCAAAACTGATATCAGCTGTCTTACGTACTTTTAAAGATCGTTGTTCAGTCACACGTATTTACGCGATGTCTGACTCGACCGTAGCTTTGAGTTGGATACATTCGAGTCCGCATAAATTGAAAACTTTCGTGGCTAATAGAGTAGCCCAAATACAAGATAATTTATCTCCAAAATGTTTTTATCATATATCGGGTAAAAATAACCCAGCCGATTGTTTGTCGCGTGGACTGACCCCCTCACAGCTTATTTCTCATCCTTTAAGGATTAGTGGTCCCAGTTGGGCTACATCTACCGTTGAAGAATGGCCGATTAAACCATTCATTTTAAATATATCCGCTAAGATACCGGAGTCTAAAGTCATTACTTTAACTACCACTACTCCCCCCGATAATGAGGGAATATTATCAATCGTTTATAATTTTTCTAACTGGTCTCGTTGTTTACGAGTTTGTACTTATGTATTTCGTTTTATAGGCAAACTGAAAACTCGAGGTGTAATAACACTTCCAGATCTTAATTTTACTGAATTAGCAATTTTGCGTGCCGTACAAGAAAAATATTTTTCTACGGAAATACAAGCTATCCAAGCTGGAAAATCGTATTCCCGCGCGTTGCGTAAATTGCGTCCTTTTATCGTGGATAATATTCTGCGTGTTGGCGGAAGATTGTCACATAGTGATTTGACTTTTGATCATAAATTTCCCATACTTTTACCGACGAAAGATCACGTTGTGAATCTTATAATAGACCAGATGCACAGTGATACTTGTCATGCTGGACCTCAGCATTTAATTTCTTTGCTTCGGCAGAAATATTGGATTTTATCCGCGAGACGTCTCGTACGTTTTCGAGTACATTCTTGTATTTCATGTTTTTAATTAAGACCCAAAGGCGTCACATCGCCAGTTATGGCGGATCTACCTAGGTGTAGACTTGATATTTCGAAACCTTTTTCTCATGTAGGAGTTGATTACGGAGGTCCAATTCAATATTTTCCTATACGTAAACGTGGAGCTAGGAGTCATAAAATTTATATCTGCGTATATATCTGCCTAGTAACACGAGCTATTCATATTGAGACGGCTCAAGATTTGAGTACTGACTGTTTTCTAAATTCATTTAAACGTTTTTTATCAAGTCGCGGTCCTGTCCAATTTATATATTCCGATAATGCAACTAATTTTATAGGCGCGCGTAATTATTTGAATGAGATTCAAAAGTTTTAATTTCTAATTCATTTTGTGACGGCTTTCGTTCCGTTTTAAATGAAAATCGTATTACGTGGAAAACTATTCCGCCCCGATCTCCCCACTGGGCTGGTAGTTGCGAAAGTGCTATAAAAAGCGTTAAATCTCATTTGTTTAGAGTTATAGGGAAACAAATTTTATCATACGAGGAACTCAGCACAGTCTTGTGTCAAGTAGAGGCTGTGTTAAATTCTCGTCCTCTCGGAATTTTAAGTGAGGATCCCTCTGAACCTCAACCTCTTACTCCCGCTCATTTTCTATATTCTCGTCCTTTAAAATTTTTTCCCGCGTCGGAAATTACCGAAGAGCGTCAACATCTCCTATCGCGTTATCTTTTATTAGAGAAATTAACGCAGTCTTATTGGAATAGATGGCGAGAAGAGTATTTGCATACTCTCCAAATACGAGAAAAATGGAATACAGAGGTAAATCCTGTAAAAGAAGGTACAATTGTTTTGCTAATGGAAAATAATTCTCCTCCATTACATTGGCCATTGGGCATTATAATAAAAACGTTTGAGGGTGCAGACAAGCGT
Organism: Euzophera pinguis; assembly: GCA_947363495.1. NCBI lineage: Eukaryota > Metazoa > Arthropoda > Insecta > Lepidoptera > Pyralidae > Euzophera > Euzophera pinguis. The sequence continues at coordinate 18,734,412 of OX376154.1, forward strand.
GTTCGTGTTGCTTTAGTTAAAACTAAATCAGGCACATTTAAACGTTCCGTAGTTCGTTTATGTCCTCTACCTATACTTTCTTAGATAGGACTCTTAAATAGAGGCTATCTGTTATTAGATTTAAGTAATATTTTTTAATTGTTACTTTTCCTTTATTAACTCTGCTAGTTAATTATTTTTCTTTTGGTTACTTTTCTTTGTTAACCATTATAGTTAATTAGTTGTTATACTCATTTGTGGGTTAAACTTATCCTAAGTATTCTAGGTTTAGTTTTGTTTTGAAAGGGAACCTTTCAAGGCCGGGTGCTGTGTTCGCGCCAGATGGGCTATATTTGCGACTGGAATAATCTGGTATGTTTGGGAACAAGGTAATTCTTAAACTTGGTGCACTATGCAAGAAGTCACGGCCCAAACATAACATTACCTATAAAAAAAAAATAAGGAACTTTGACATTTGGTGTGAACTGTCAAGTTAGTTAAAGTCTTGCTTCCGAGATGCGATGGCGCGCGCGCGTGTGATGTGATTTGAATTTTTATCGTTAATTTGTGAACCTTTAGCCAGACACTGAAGCCCTGGGACTGGTGACATCAGATTCTTCGTGCTACTTATGGTGGTGAGTGCATTGAAGCGTTTTACCTTGTTTTTTTTACAGTCCACTTTATTTCGGTCGCAATCCCGGGCAAACCAGCGCAATTTTTTCAAAGTTCGCGTCATTATAATTTATGGCTGATTAATTGGCGTGAACAAGCTGCTTGTTCTTCTTTCATTGTATGAACGCTTTCATTGTTTTTAGTTTTATTTTTGTGATGGTAAAAATAATACGATAATCGTACTTAATTTATTTATTAAACTGTTCCACTAGTAACACATATCATGTCGCTTGACGTCGCAAAGCAAGATATGCGTGCTTAGGGTTGCCAGGTCGCCAAACCTAATAGCCGGACAGACCAGCCGTTTTGGCCTGACATTTGGCTAAAACGGCCGGACACCCTACATTATTAAGGATTTTGTGTCTCAGTATTTAAAGCTTTTCTGATTATTACCATAAATCTTGTTAAATTAAATAAAATGTAAAAAGTCTAACAAAAGCCGGACAAGCCGGACACCGTTTATTTTGGCCGGACACGCAATCAAAAAGCCTAACTATGTCCGGCTTTATCCGGACGCCTGGCAACGCTATGCGTGCTAATAGACTTTCCGCCAAGGATGCTGAAGACCGGGCGAAGTGGAGACGTAAAACTAGGAAAGCGGACCCTGGGCTACGAGGTGAACAGCTGAGGATGCAACCGCTATAACGATGATGATGATGAGCGACAAAATTTATATTGTAATCACCCACATCGAATAAGATGTTAGGAGTTCAGGAATATCTTACTTCTTGAGATAAAAAGTTTCTTATAATCCTATGCGTTAATCTGGCTAGTGTGACATAGTGATTGGGTTTCACTACTGGAGCGCTATCCATATCCATACTAATATTATAAATGCGAAAGTCTGTCTGTCTGTTACGCTTTCACGGCCGACCCGCTGAACGGATTTTGATGAAATTTGGTATGGATTGTGTGTGTGTTGAAGACCCGGGGTCAAACATAGGCTACTTTTTGACGCAGGCGGAGATCCTCTCACCACGAAACGGCTTTAAATTTTATGACATCGTAGCCATTTCGAATCAAGAAGATCTGGGTCGTAAACAAATAAAAATCCATAAAATAACTAACGTTAAATAAGTCCAACTTAACAAAATAATGTTTCGTGTCGTTCTTTCACGACAAATATAGATAACTAAGACGGAAAGAGACTAAACATATTTTAGTTAATGTGGGCTTAACCAATGTTCCTTATTGTTTATGAGTAGTATGAGGAGTCCAGCTGCTATAAAATGATTACGTTTACCGCTTTTCCTCTTTATTCTCTTATTCCGATTCGTTTACCGCAATTAGACCTACTTCTTCGTATAACAAATATCTCATACTTAGACATCCCTCATTGAAAATTCTATCTTCTATTTCACAAATTAGAGTCTAAATTGCTTATGCATAAGTATCACAAAAATAAAGCCGCAAGATAATCTGAACCTTTTGCAAATATACATAAAGTCAAGGGTAGCTTGGGGTAGTTTGTAACAAGGGATGTAAGCACGGATCAGATATCTATCCTGCCTGAGGCTCTCGTTTGAGACATCATTTGATTCCGCGTATCAGTTGGACAATATTGGAATCTGTTTTATTTCCCGTATTTATCAATAGTCAAGTAAATACCCAAATAGGTACCTATTGGAACTGAGGAGTCTAGGAGTACGGCAATACTCTCGCCATGTCGAGCAAAACAAAAGACGGGTAAGCCATCAAATATTTTTCAAAACCTATTTTTTTACAAAATTATGGTTCCAGAAAAATATACATATAGACGCGGAAAGTAGCTTTTTTATTTATATGATACACTAGCTGTTACCCGCAGCTCCGCCTGCGTCAAAAAGTAGCCTATGTTTGACCCCGGGTCTTCAACTATATTCATACCAAATTTTATCAAAATCCGTTCAGCAGTTTGGCCGTGAAAGCGTAACAGACAGACAGACAGACTTTCGCATCTATAATATTAATTAGTATGGATACTAACTTGAAAATGTGCGAATGGAAACGTAAAATTCGGAAATTTAATACATACATTTACCTAATACATTTTTTTTTTCATAGAAAATCCTAACTACGTGTAATCTGTGAACTTTATAACATAAAGCTCTGTTGTTTGTTAAAATTCTTATAACTTCAGAACTACTGTTTGGTTATGACAAAATATTTTTGTGATAGCCTGATTCACAGGAAAATAATTATTTTACTTGCTACAATCTGAACAGACTTGCTCCACACTCGTACACTTTATTACTTTTCTCATTTTCGAGAGGCACGTGAATGTTTTCTGCAATATATTTTTCGAGGCCGATATAAATAAAGCCTACAAAATTCCAAATGATTTACTCAATATACTAAGCACAAACAAAATAAATGGGCCCCGACAAACGAACAGAAAGACAAACTAGTGATCCCATACTTATGTAGTTAATGCTCCTTTTCGTTTCTTCTGAATAAACTACGAAGTCGGGCTGCCTTTCGAAACTAAAAATATCTCCTAGTAACTTATGTCGATGCTTTTCTCCACACAAAAGATTTATATTTCACTTCGAAGCTGTCTAGTCTTCAAACATCTCGAGTCTAGAAAATGTCTGTAGTATTTTTTCAATATTGCATCCTAACAGTAGTCAGTCTCAGCTCAGCTCAGCCTTTATAAGAAATAACATTTTTACAAGTACGATGTTCACAAAAGACCTAGTATCATTTGCTATTATTCTGGTTTAGTATGAAAATTAAAGAAAATGTTTCTTAGATTTCAAAATATTTTGCAACTTTTCTCTAAAGGCGAGTTAGATGAAATTTTAAAGTGAATAAATAGATAGACACATAAACACGCCTATCCTCTATATACCTCTCGCCAATAAGTCAGGAATACTCTTATGAGAGAGAATCCCTGTATGAAATCCTGACATAAATCTAGCTCAAGATGAACCTACATACAGAATTCTCCATAAAATTGGCAGATACACACAATTGGGGCACGCTGTAGATCACAGTCACAGGTAAGGAAAGATATGTACAATACAGTTAAGCATTTGGTACTGGTAGGCATTTGTTACTTCCATCTCATCAAATCAAATTATTCTTCACATATTTACACAGTTTTACAATAGGTTAATCGAAAACCAAAAATGAAAACTTAATTAACTTTTTGTGTATATGATGCAAGTATTCATTCATTCACAGATTCTGTATTCGCGTGTCGTGCATTCTGTTCTTCGCCTAAAGGCAAGTCGGATAAAATTAGTCCAAATTCGTCCGTATTGACAAGCATTCGTTTTCGAATCGAAACGGACGAGATATTATTGGATTCCCAATCCTATTGGTAACTTCCGACTGTGACGGCTCTTTGTAACTTACTTTCGTTGTCTTTTGTGAAGCGAATTCGAATTTACTTATATAAAAGTAAACCGATTTTCTAATTTCTTTGAAAATAGTTATTTTTTTGGGTATCAACTAGAGATGGGCCGAGTACTACATTTACCGAGTAACCGAATACCGAGTATTATTCGGTTTTGCCTTCATAAAACCGAGTACTCTGCCAACTTTGTTCTGTAAAATGTACCGAAAAGACAAAAATGAACCGAATGCGAATGTGAACATTTCAAGACAAGACGACCATGTTGCTTTTTGGAGCTGCTTCAAAGAACTGGCTTCTACTATTAAAGTTGTTTTTATTACATATGAACCCTTTGAATGCAAATATGAGACGTCATTAATACATGTAATATGATGTCATTTAAATCAGATATGCCATTGAAAAGGTTAAAATACTCGGCACCAACACTCGGCAGTTGAACCGAGTTCTTCGACCGAGTACGAGTGTAGGTGTCGAGTGTCGACATGCGCAATTAATACGTGGGGCGCACTATAAGTTTCCGGAATGAGTATGAAAAAATACTATTAAAGGTACAAAATTAATTTATTGTTTTTCAAAATAATCTCCCTTGGCGTCTATGCACTTTTTCATTCGATGAAACCAGTTTTGAAAACTTTTGTGCCACTCCTCTGTGGTGACCTCTGAAACGTGTTTTTCATACTCCTCGACAGCCTCTTCTGGTGATGAAAATAGTTGACCGCGTAATTGGTTCTTAATTTTTGGGAACAGAAAAAAGTCACAAGGTCCCAGGTCGGGACAGTAAGCAGGATGACTCATGAGTTCTACATTTTTCGCCTTCAAAAAGTCGTTTGTCTGTCTGGCCGTGTGAGAACTAGCATTGTCGTGGTGCAGGATGATACGGCGTTTACGGTTATTTTTACGGAGTTCGTCAATAACTTCCGGCAAACAAATGGTCGTGTACTAGTCACTATTCACTGTACGACGATTCTCTAAAGCAACAGTAGCCACGTGTCCAGTTTTATTAAAAAAAGAAGCAATCATCCGCTTAGATGCACTTTTCACGCGCGCCACTTTGGTTGGTTTCGGCTCATCTTGAAAGACCCATACGCTCGATTGCTGCTTTGTTTCCGGATCGTAGCAATAAATCCATGTTTCGTCACCTGTTACTATGTCCCACACCAAATTTGACGCACCTTCGTTGAATCTGGTAAGCATGGCACTGCACCAAGTGACGCGGTCCGTTTTTTGAGCCTCGGTCAAGTTGTGTGGGATCCACCGCGAGCACAGCTTTCTCACACCCAAATGTTTGTGTAGGATTAATTGTATTTGACTCATGCCTATTTCTAAGGATGCGCGAATTTCATGGTAGGTCACATGCCTGTCTGTTTCAATCATACGGCGCACAGCATTGATGTTTTTGTTGGTCACAGCGGTGGACGGCCGACCATCGCGAGATTCGTCACTGAGATTGATACGACCACGCTTGAATTCTGCAAACCAGCTATAAACAGTTGTCTTGCATGGTGCTTCATTGCCAAAAGCTGTTTCAAGCCGAGCGATGCTCTGTTGAGCTGTCAAATTACACTTAAAATCGTAGAAAATCATACTACGAAAATTTTCCCGAGTTAAATCCATGTTGATGCAGACACACAATTTTTTAAATGGCGCCACAAGGTAAAAACAAAAGACAGTCAGATGAAACAAACTGCATTCTACAGGCAAAGAGTTCTATTTTCAAATGTTGCAATAAATTTTTAAATATTGTTTATGTAAGTGGCCAGTTCCGGAAACTTACAGTGCGCCCTATGTATATAACACACAACAGACAGTTATAACACAACTTACTGAAAAAGGAACGTACTGAAAAAGGTGCCGAGTATGCAAGGTACCGAGTAATAACCGAGTACTCGGCCCATCAACCTATATACATTGATCACGCTATATGATGTACTTCTTATAGAGTTGGTCCGGAAGTACTTATTACTTTAACCTTATACTCTTCTCGTTGTCGAAAGAAAACACTAAGGGAACGCCGATGCCCCGAAAGAGGTTACTACAGGAACCTGTTACCATCGACTATCGCCGATACCCCGGAAAGAGTTCACTAAGGGAACCTATTACCATCGACGACCGGATGTCCTTTAGTAATTACAGAAGATTTTTTCTGACTACTTTCCTTAAAGAAGACAAATTCTTTACTCATTTGGTTGACTGGTAAGACATTCCACCAGCAACAGAATTTTAGATTTATAGGACATTTGTATCTGTATTGAAATATGTCTATTTCCAATTTAGATTTGATGAAACTGTACAAGTGCCAACGCATCTTATAGTGACTTGATTAAAACTCCCCCACCCGCCCCCTACCCCTTAGTCAACAGATCTTGGATTGGTTCGACTCTGTATTGATATTTTATTCCCCTAATATTTTTTGGCTTCTAATGTTGCCGGTTGCTCCCATTCGTTTCGATACTTATTAACTTTTTTATACAATCAAGTAGGCAAAGAGGCTCACCTGATGGTAAGCAGTCACCGTAGCCCGTGGAATTATAGTACATCTGCAACTCCAAGGTATACTCCGTGTATTTCTTTTAATTTTAATCTTGTGATTGGTACAATAACGTGTGTATCTATCTATTTATCTCCATTTATATATATATATCATTTATATTACCTATATCGATATTGCTTTGCCCGTGTTCTTTATTTTACAAAACGAGGCTGGGACCACAGAAAAGCAAACACCCCCAGACAGAGCAGTAAAAGGTTGTTGTGGACTGTAGAGGTTTTTTTCGTTGTTCTTGGTAACGAGTCGTTGAATTAAAAAATGTTTGTTTCTGCAGATCTTCTTTATTTCACAATTCACTGCGAGTACAAGTTGTTTCACTACTATTGACAATTTCACTACGATTTATGCTATTTTTTTTTTTTTTTTTTTTTTTTTTGACATGACCTACAATTTTAGCTCCTGTGAGCTTTTAAATTTACAGCGGGACAGTTTGAGGCGAGGGCTATTAACCACTCAGCCTTTTCGGCAAATGCACAAGGGGCTCCCAGTTGGGACGAACCTCGGCCATGGGCTTTGCCTTTGATCAAGCGAGCGATGCAAACTCGCGAGCGGTAGCAAACGCTCAATGCCATAAGGGCCGACACTATTGTGCCAGAAGGGCCTACTGAGAACCTATCGGTGGCGTGAAGCGCCCTGGTACATTCTGGTACCTGGTATACTGTCTACTGTTCCTACTACGTCGCACTCGCCGGCGGGTGCGGTTATATGTTCCTATGGAAAACCCAGGACTCCGTTGAGTCGAGGGGTTTTCGAAGGGAAGGTTCGCCACCGTAATGGGATCGTCAGGGTCAAAGAGAACATTCCTCGGGCGTCGGTGCCGCAGAGGGACATTTTTCGCCGGGCTGTAGTTGGCAGCCCGCACAACTAACGGGTTCGGATGTGATGGACAATTCTCAAAGTAACGTCGAGACGTTTCTTTGAGATATCTCGAAATGGATGGAAGCTCAAGGTCCCTGTGTAGGTCGCGTGTACGCAGGCCCGGGGGCGACCCCGTGGCTCTGCGTGCGAACCTATTCTGGATGAGTTGGAACTTGTTCAGGAGAGATGGAGCTGCATGTGAGAAGATCACGCTCGCGTATGTCATGACAGGGCGGATGGCTAGCTTGTAAAGTGTCAGCTTATTTCTAAGCGACAATTTTACATTGCTAATCATGGGAGAGAGTCTGCCTAGATAGAATGCAGCTCTGTTGCGAACTCTTTGGATGTGTGCTCCAAAGGTCATCTTGCTGTCAAAGATAACGCCCAGATACTTTGTTTGGTTCACCCATGGAATGGGTTTACCAAACATAGATATCGTTTTTAAGAGCGAGACCGTACTCCATGCTGGTGGACGTGTTGCACCGTATGAATCTTTGGAAAAGAACACTGCTGCGCTCTTTTCCGGATTCACCTCGATGCGCCACTTCCTGAACGAAGCTCCGAGGGCATCGGCCGCTTGTTGCAGTCGTTTGGAAATGATGTCTTTTCCATGACTGGACGTGTATAGCGCAGTGTCGTCAGCGAATAGAGCCAACTCCACGTGCGGGGTGCGGGGTACATCGTTGGTGTACAACGAGTATAGGGTCGGGGAAAGCACGGAGCCTTGCGGGACTCCGGCTCTAAGGGGTCTGGGACTAGAGAGCGTACCCTCAACTTTGTACCGGAAGGATCTGTTCGACAGGAAGTCCCGTACGTTGCGCACGAGACTGTCCGGCAGGCCCATTACGGCTAATTTGGCTACCAAGCCAACATGCCAAACTTTGTCGAACGCTTTCGCTACATCGAAGAAGAGTGCTCCTGTGGGTCTTCCGCGACGGCGGTTGCCTAGGATGTGTTCGGTTAGGCGGTGCAGTTGGTTCACGCAAGAGTGTTTTGCGCGAAAGCCCATTTGCTCGTCGGGAATCAGATTCATGGATTCAATGTAATCCTTGAGTCTGGCTGAAATGATTCTCTCGTATATCTTACCAATGCAGCTCAGAAGACTGATTGGCCGATATGAGGACGGGTTTTTCAGGTCTTTGCCTGGTTTGGGGATGCCTATTACTGTTGCTTGTTTCCAGGCGTCTGGGAACGTGCAATTTGCTAAGCAAGCATTGAAGATGCTCACTAGCAGCAGTAGTAGGGTCTGAGGGAGGCATTTAAGTAAGCCATTGGATATCCCGTCAGCTCCGGCAGCTTTACGGGGTTTTAGGGACTTTATTATCGATTGTACCTCGTCAATCGTAGTGGGCGGGAGTGCGATAACGGGTGGATTCGATGCAGAGGCGGCTATGCTCTCTACATGCGTTTCCATACGTTCTACATGTTCGGGATCTACTGGCTCACGACTAGGAGAGCATTGGCTCTCCAGGCTGTCTGCAAGGCATTCAGCTTTTTCGTCATCATCAAAGGCGATGGAGCCGTCTGGTCTATTGAGAGGAGGAGTTGAAGCTATCTGATCGCACTTCAGACTTCGCGCCACACGCCAGTAAGTGACATGTGACGGTTTGAGTTCAGAGAGGAATTCACCCCACCGTGCGTCTCTTAGTTCCTTCATTCGCTCCTTAACTCGACGTTGCAGGTAGCGAAGTCTGGAACGGACTTCATCGGTGGGATAGAGGTCGTGTACTCTTGTTACGGCGTTTTTCTCCGTCAACAACCTCCTTACATCTTCCGGCAGTTCGAATCTGTGGTTCGGATCCACAGAAGGGACCTGCCTGGAGCAGTCCTTAATGGCTGCTTGCAAGTGGTTGGTGAGGGAGGAGATCGCCGAGTCTGTCTGTTCGGTGGACGTTATCCTGTCAGGGATAGCGTCCAAGTCTGGGGAGGATTGGTTGAGTACTCTTGCGAGTTTCTTCCAATCAGTAATCGTCCTTGTATGGGCGGGACGCCCATTGTCAGTCTGTCCTAGTTGTAGGAGGACCGGTCTGTGGTCCGAACTCAGGTCTGAGTGCACCTCTAAAGAACACACTTGAAGGGTGATATTCTTTAGTAGGGCAAAGTCCAAGACACTGGGATTTTGGCCGTCCGTGATTGGATAGCGGGTCGGGGCCAGGGGTGCTACAACGTCGAAATCCAGAGGCTCCTCGAGTCTCGTGAGGGTTTCTCCGTTCGTCGAGTTCGTTAGCGAATGCCACCTGGTGTGTTTGCTGTTGAAATCGCCAGTCAAGATGGTGGCGTTTCCCATGGCGAATAGGGCTCGGAGATCGCTCTCGAGCAGAGATTTGGAGGGGCTGAGGTAAATGGAAGCGATGTTGATCGGCGAGTGGCCGGTCATCGCTATACGGAGGATTGAGCATTCCATGTTCGTTAAGGTTGGCGGGTCTAATTGGCAACAGTGCAGGGACCTCTTGTAATAGATTAGAGTTCCGCCTTTCGGCCTGTCTAATCTATCATTGCGAATGATGTTGTAGTTCGCAATTTTTGGGTCTCTGTGAGAGGGCTTCAAGAAGGTCTCCTGCACTAGGAGGATGTCCACTTGATGGTGGGTGAGGTACTGAGCAATTTCAGTCCTTTGATCGCGGAGGTATCCGTTGGCATTGTAGAATGCCACGGTCAGCGAACGGGGTTTTTTCCTCTGACCTGTACTACCCATTACGGATGGCTAGAGGGCAGAAGATGCGCGGGGATCTGGACCGCCTGCAACCTCTTGATAACGTCGTGGTACCCCCTCATAACCTTCGCACGCGCAACCCAATTGTTGCCGGCGGCTATGAGGGCGTACCCCAACTCCTCGAGAAGTTCGAAGTCATCTGACGCCATAGAGTCCAGGACCTCTAAGGCTATGTTAGACGCCTCTTCGGCGGTGGCCTTACGCGGGCCCGTGTACCTTGCGGTATTGGGTGCCGCGCGGGCCATGCCTGCGGGCGGGGACGGTTGGCTTAAGGCCTTGGAGGGACGAGGAGCTGCGGGTGCCGAGGCCGCTGCAGCTGCTCGCTGGGACGGGTTAGCCGGCGCGGGTGGCGGCTGGGAGAGGGGACCGGATGTTCTGGTCCTCATTTGTGGGAAGTCAGCTGGGCTGCTTCTGAATTCGGCCTGTCTGGCCTGGGTTGGGCGGGCATTTTGAGGCGACGCGGGAACGCGTCTGGCCTGCGAGTGCCAGGGATTTGTTTTGGGCGCTTTAGAGCAGCCTCGCCAATTGGCCGGATGACCCGATTGTTTGCAAAGCACACAAGCGGGGTCGCCAGGCGACTCTCTTGTGCGCTCGCAATCACGGGTGGCGTGGTCGCCCGTGCACTTTACGCAACGGGCGCGCGCATGACAATTACGGGCAGAGTGCCCGTAGTATTGGCAGTTGTGACACTGCCCGATGACTCCGCGTTTGCGGGGAGGCTCGACAGAGAAGCCGGTAAGCCCGGCAACTTTGTCAATCTTGAAGATCTTTTTCCCCTCTGGGGAAAGGTCAAGGACTACGAGTACCATTTCGTATGGTACTCGCGGGGATCTGCCACGGTACATCCTGTGGACCTCCCGGACTGGTAGATTTTGCTCTAATAGCGACTCTTTTACAAAGTCGACAGAGACGTCGACGGGGATGCGCCTTATGACGGCGCGAAGTACTCGATCCTCCTCGAGTGTGTACGAGTGCCACTCGATGTGGCGCTCGGTTAGGAGACGGGTGAGGGCGCGGTGCTCGTTGACCGTCGGCAAAGAAACTCTGATACCCTGTGGGCATTTTTGAGCCCTCGTGTATTGCACACGGCGCTCGTTGAGGGTTTTGGAGACAGCCTCCCAGTGCTGGGGGCCGTGGATAATGACCGGAGGAGGTGCCTTGGTCTTAGGCGTCGTGGAGGGCGTAGTGCCCGAAGCGTTTTCGCCTTGAGAGGCGGAGTGGACTGGCGTTGGGGGCCTAACAGCCTTCCCGTCGACGTTCCTGGACGTCTTGGGAGGGGGATGTTTTTTCGGGGAGGATTTTGGTGTAGGCAAGCGTTGCCGCTTACCTCTGCCGCGCTTAACTTCCTGGAAATCGTCTTCTTCGTCAGAGGACGTGAGACGGGTGGGGGGGCGTGGGCTCAGCTGGTCGAGCTCCATATCGTCGGTGTCGTATCCTGTACCGCGTACCGGAGAGTCCGGCATTGGCGATAGCGGCGAATCGCGCATTGGTGGGTTTAGGTTGCGGAGGGGCTCTTCAATAGGAAGAGTCTCGTACCTATTATGTGTTGGAGGAGCGGTCGCGGTCGCGATCGGGGTGATTTGGGCGGTAGAGGCCTGCTTGTAAAGCAGGAACTCGTTGGATGAGATCCCTTTCTCGGTGAGGAACCTTAGAAAAAGGCCCTCATCGGGTGGGGGGGGCTGTGTCGCCATTACGGCGACACGGTGACGTGTTGCGTCACCGAAGAGTGGGGGGGTTGTATCCCGAGGGGTGCACTCGGGATCCTAGGGCTTCCCTCTGCCGGGTATAGACAGAGAGGTGTGTGCCTAAGGCCCTACTTCGTGATGTCTGTAAAGGTCTGTTGCCAACCTTGTTTGGGCTAACAGGTGTGTCCCTAACTTAACACTACCTATCCGATACACTGGGTTTACTAGGGAAGCCCCCAAGGCCACTGGTCCAGTGCCCAACCTGTTGTACGCCCGAGACCCTGAAGGGGTCAAAGGACTAGCGCCAGGGTCCGCGCTACGTTCGGTGAGCAACCAGCTCGGCCTGCGTTCGTTAGAAAGCAGGCCAATTTGCTTTCCGAACGGCCCAACTAAATGTGGGACTCAACCGCACTGAAGTCGTGCAGGCGTGGAAAAGAGGTTGAACGAAGCCTTTGCGCCCTGAAAAGGGCACGCTGGGTCGTTAATCGCACTAAACGATAGCAGCGGAATCGACGAACGCCGTCACAGAGATCCGTTCCCCAGAGTAAAAACACTGTCCCACACTGAAGTTCGAAATCACTGAGTCGACGAACGAAGACACAACTGGATCGGCTAGCAAATTCCACACAATGAGTCAGTGGTTCGGGGCGCGCCGCGACAGCACGTCCGTTCGCACCGAGATCAGAACGCAGAATGACGATTTATGCTATTTTTTTTTTTTTTTTTTTTTTTTTAACCGGACTTACATTTCTAGCTACAGAGAGCTTTTGAAATTACAGCGGGACAGTTTTAGGCGAGGGCTTTTGGCCACTCAGCCTCTTCGGCAAAAGCGCAAGGGGCTCCCAGTTGGGACGAACCTCGGCCATGGGCTTTGCCTTTGAGCAATGCGAGCAATGCAAACTCGCGAGCGGTAGCAAACGCTCAATGCCTTAAGGGCCGACACTATTGTGCCTGAAGGGCCTACTATGAGCCTATCGGTGGCGTCGATTTATGCTACATATTTACAAGTATTTATCCTAACTTACAACTATTCTTAACATTACTTATAGGCGAAAGTGGGCAGCCAATCACAGGCCGCGTCGCTCCCCCCGTACACGCATTGAGTGATACCGCTGCGTGACTCATCCGGTCGTATCAATCGGTGAGCGGTATCAATCTTTGCTGCGTGTACTAGGCGCGTTCATTGAATGCGACGCCCTGATTGGCTGCTGGCGGCCGCTCCTATTTTGAAGCTGCTGTCCGCAACAAAGGTAATAATAATAATAAGAGGTCACCACAGATATAAAAATTAGCTGTATTAGATAAATTGAAGCCGGTCTGAACATTATACTTTTTTGGTTGACTGTTAGATAATGCTTTTATCATCAAGTCCACCTATTGTGCTTCACAATAGTATTTAAATTAAATAGCCATTTCGATTCGAAAAGAAGAAGACCAATCCTATAATATTTAAACTATCAGCAGTTAAAATTTTATTAGAAAATCACTCGCTTGAAAATTAGCCAGGAAGTACGGAACCCTCGATGCATGAATCCTTCTTAAACTTGATCACTGTTATTTGCAAAGTCCTAAGATTTAAAATTCAACATCGTATAAAATTCAAAAGAGCGCTTTTAATCTAGGCTAATGTAGTCACATTCGGCGCTCGTGTAAGAGGTGAGCGAAACTATTAAAAAGCGAGCTTCGTTGCTAAGAGGCTATGATGGTAATAGATTCCTCTAATGAATCTCTCAACTCGTATGGACGTCGTCGATTTTTTTAACATAAGTTTTATATTTACTCTCTTTATAGTAGCATTTGCTTGAAGTTTTAGCTCGGTGTTCGCTTCTCTACTTTTTCTTTTCTATCATCATCCCTACTTTCTTTTTCTTCCTTCGTATTAATGGCCAATCCTGCGAAAGTCTGTCCGTCTGTCTGTAACGCTTTCACGGCCAAACCGCTCAACGGATTTTGATGAAATTATAAATATGAATTATAGATGAAGACCTGGGGTCAAACATAGCTACTTTTTGACGCAGTCGGAGCTGCGGGAAACAACTAGTCCTAAATACATTCGCCCCAATAAGACGCAACACTCACGATCCATATCCGAATCAGAAACCACATTCAAATCTTCCCATGTACAATAATTATACATGATAAGTGGCAGCAGGAGCATGCCAGTAGATGGTCGATGCTGATTGAATCCAAAGCTATAATTTCAACCCCTGCAACAGTCTTAAAACGTTGCCTTAGCCTCCCTTAATCTTATACATCCTATCCTAGTTCAGGTGTCAACCCACCATATTATCATTTTGTAACCCACTATTCATATATTTAGTCATACTGTTTTATGGTGAAATAAACGTTTAATACATATGACTTGACAAAACAATACTTCTTAAAATGATATTGTTAGTAGAAGCTCTTTCCACCAGTTGTGCTGAAATACAAGGAAACCATTGTCAGCCGAACCGAAAAGCACGGCTCGAAGTAATAATAATAATTTAAAGGATTAGATATATATAATAGATGCACTTAACATGACAGAACAAGATGAATCTCAGACGTGCCACCCAGCGCTCCAAATAGTTGTGCTCTGATTTGAAGGGCTTCAAAGTTATTCCACTTAGCGCTCCAAAGGCTGAGTACATGCTAGTAGTACTTAGTAGGCGACAGAAAATCAGTGCTGGGTACTGTCGTGTCGCCGATACCTATCGTCACGCTGAGGCGTCACCCATTGAAACGTGGTCGGATCACGCTTATGATAACCTCGTAGTGATGTATGTTTTAACTTTGTGTGTGAATGTGATCATATCTCTATAATTATTTATTCTATCATATATGTTGTAGACTAATAGAGCCTTGGCATCGTAAGTTAAACAAGCCGAGCTAATGAAGTTTGTACACCACCCCTTAAACTGCATCCGACTGCCTCGTATCGGAAGTTCTTAGCATGCATATTCGTGGGAACTTCTCATTCGGTAAGTAAAGCGTTGGCTTTACTTACTGCGAGTTCGGCGCTCCAGCGGATTTAGGAGTGACGCGGAACAGAATAGATAATTAGTTTTTTAATAAGTACTTTATCTCGACAACCAATTCGTCATGTCTCCTCTTAATTGCAATGTTTTTATGTTTAGTTTTTTAAGGACGGTGTACAAACAAAAGGTAAAAAAAATGTTGTGACTTAGGAGTTATTCGCAGTAGACATTAATGCGCTAAATATGTTAAATTAAAAGTACTAGCCCGCTCTAATTATGGATTATTATGAAAAACATATGAATACATTTTTAATTTGTGCTTTAATAATGGCATTTTTCATAAACACCGCATATGTGTAAGATACGAGTATAAAGTCACACACATGCAACCTGAAAAATACGGTTAACTATTTTAATGCGGTTTAGTCGCTTTTATAATTACTAGCTGTGTTCCGCAGCTCCTTTTTCGTTAAAAAGTATGCCTATGTTTGACCCGGGGTCTTCAACTATATTCACACCAAATTTCATCAAAATCCGTTGGCCGCGAAAGCGTAACAGACAGACGGACAGACAGACTTTCGCATTTATAATATTAGTATGGATAGATAATATTGTGAGTGCGGATGTCTGTCTTTCTGTCTGTCTGCTGCTGTTGATGGAAAGGATGGAAGAGTGGATGTATTAGTGCTATAAATGAAACCTAAAATGTAATAAGCAAAAAAAAACTCAGTTTAACTTACAACCCGATTAACCAGATTCATGTAAGGTTAAGGTATAAACAGAAGCTAAATAATAAAATGTCAACGGTCTATGGAACGAAGCATTTTAAACATCAGGCGGAAAGACAGGCAAAAATGTACAGAAATACGAAAGAAAACTAACATTGTAGATGCTCTACAACACTCTCAACATCTGAAATGGAAATGGGCAGGGCATGTGGCACGGGCACACCTCGATAGATGGACAAAGAGACTTACCACATGGACAGGCCCGAACGACCGCAGAAACAAAGGGCGTCCTAGAGAGAGGTGAGTGGACGACATTGTCAGGGTGGTGGGAAAACAATTGGAAATATAAAGCTACATGGAGGTTATTGGAGGAGGCCTATACCCAAAAAGGGGCCAATACTTCTTAAACCATATATATAGCAGTGTTTTTTATTGTAAGATTTAGAAATTTAAGGAATCAAAACAATCAATCAATCAATTTTAGATAGAATAGAGACATTCAGAGAAAGAGAGGAGGTGGCCTATTCTTAGGTCCGAAACCAAAAATTGCAAGTCAATGTGACTTGGTACAAGGAAAGATATATAATAATTAGAAAATTCAAACTAAAAAGTGTATTCATTAAAAACAAAAACAAACAACAGTCCTAAAGCATTTAATTTACGAATGGTCGAATTCAGAAAATTTTAGGAAGAACCAATGATTTCAATTCAGGATGTGCCCACCATTTTGCGAATAAATACCACTCAAAAACTATCTAAACCGCACAAGAAACGTTCCTTTCTCAATGATACCACAACAGTAAGGATAAATATATGAATTTACACGCTGTTATTTCTTACTATAATAGTGTTATATTTTTTTTTGCCTTATAGTAAAAATACTACTAAGTAATAGCACAGAATATATAATACACTACACACACTGCAAGGCATTTATTGTGACCCTTCGGCCATTTTAATGTTCTCCTTAGCGTGTCGACTCTGGCAGACTATACTTGTGATGACCAAAACTTCGCCACTGACATCGCATTCTCAGTGGCTTTATTAAGGAATGTCCTATTTTATAATTCTTCTTATGAAATGTAGTAGTGTCTAATATTGAATGTAGTAGTTTTGTTTCATATGTTATAAATAGGATGATAAGATAAAAAGCAAATAGGGCCAAAAATGGGTGCCATTTCGCCGCACCGTTGGCCACGTCCTTTCTCTTGCAATGTAATGTCTATAGGAAAACTTTTTCCTCTGCGTGCTTCATATTTCATTGTCTGATCCTGGGAGATTTAAATATACAATGTTGGGTCTTGTCTACTGTCCTTCCTTACTTCCATTTATAATTCTAAGTTATTATGTTTCACTCCCTTTATGACAAGAGTTATTTTTAAGGTTCCGTACGTAACAATGACAAAATGAAAGCCTTTAAGGATCACTCGTGTCTCTGACTGTACTTTTTATTATTTTTGTACATTAAGATTTCTTAGATGTTGTTAATGCTAAACTATTCTTTACTGCTTCTGTCATCCCTCATATGGGAAAATTGTCGCTGGTGGAGTCCGCATACCGTCCGATGAAAGAAGTTATTACACTGTGTAATTATATGTATAAATATTGATCACCTTTTGAGATATTCTTAAAGAAAAAGATAATTCATCAGACAATACTAAGAATACCCTCTTCAATAAAACCGTTGCTACCTCAAAAACATTATTTATTACGAGCCTGAATTACAAAAGCAATAAAAGTCCTTGGAGACATCTTGGAAGCTCTTATCTCGAATATTACATAGAGCAATAACACAGTGGTGTGAAGGGTCCTCGGTGTGCGTAGCGCACAAAATAAACCTTTAGTGAGACATCAAAGTAAAATGATTACAGATGTTCTTCAAAATGTTGCGTGGAGTTGTCAACTACAATGTTTACCACTGTTGGACCATGTTGCACCATGTGAACGAACGCTTGTTAACCAAAGAGCATCGAAACCACAAAGTGAGGAAGACTATTACCTATTCTCTGTCGAAACCTCCTAAAAATAAATGTTCCTTTCTCAATTTTGACTGTCAAAAGATTCTCATAAAATGAAAATAAAGAAAAATAAAAGAGATTTTAATGCTTAATTAATGGAGAGAGCGCGTTACCTTGAAAATGTTTGAATACCTTGAATATCCTAATAAGTGGCTTTTAATAATAGGCTGACTATCGTCTCTTAATTCCTTTTAAGGTTAAAATGGAATCAATAGATTATTGTTAGCCACCAGAGGTGTGCTGAGAAGTAATTTGTTTGTAGGCCGGTAGAATATCGTCGTCTTGGTCGTCGCTTTAAAGAGAAGTTAGCTTATTTGAGAAATCCCTTAGCTCAATACTGCATATATATAAGATAAATTACAGGATAATTAAGCACGGATGAATGTGTGGATGAATGTGTGAAAGTAATATAACGCACCTTATCCTGTAATGTTATCTTATAAACTCATTTGCGTCGCAATATTTATGAAGTTGAGTGAGCAGTTTATTTTAGCATCAAAAATCACCCTTAATTTGATCGTTAAGTAAAAAAAGTAGTACGAGTGGAACAAATAACAAAAACAAAGGCTGAAGTTATTGTTATTGTACATAATGTTTGTTTCAGTATGTGTGCAATCCATTCACACAAATCCAATAGTTGAGGATTTCGATAGTCCGAAACCACTATTGGATTGGTCGCCATTTAGTGGAGTTTTCTATCTCGAGCTCCTCCGTGCTTCGGAAGGCACATTAAGCCGTCGGTCCTGGTTGCTATCGATAGATAGCAGTCGTGAGGCTGTGTCAGATGCCTTAAGGCAGCCTGAAAACTTGTAACAGTGTTGGCCACTAACACACTACGGGTCATGTTCCTGTTGGTCTGGTTTTCCTGTAAAACGGGTTACGGAGGTCAGACGGCAGTCACTCCATTGTAATAACCAGTTCCGCCAAATCTAGGACCATGGCTAACGGCGTACCCTAGTCTCCAAAGCGTAAGCTGATGACGGAACTAGGAATACACGCTAGGATAATGATGATCTGTTAATCCAATAGTCGCACTTTTCTGAAACATCTACATTCTGGACAGTATTTAAGTAAAAAAAATATACATATAGTCGAAGACATCCTTTTACGAAGTCGGTTAAAAATAAGAGTTTGTTCTGTGCTGCACATATTTTGTGATACCGAATATTTTTCCCTATCGAAATCTTAAACGCGAATCTTTACATCGAGGTATTACTGTTTGTAATTTTTTTACCATATATATGAGTAAAAAGAAAATATTAGTTTTATATTTAACAAATCCAACGCTGACTATGTATTGTGGGTATTATAGGTGTCCATGGTAAATAGGAACTAATTACGTTCAAGCAACAACAACTGCACTTACGAAATTATTTTGCGTGCTTCCGCCTTCAAATTGTTTATGCAAACTATTGCCGGCCGGCACCCACCCACTACTGTTAGCGCTAACAGCCACTCCATCCATGCAACACGTGTTGCACCAAATAGATCTTTCTTTACCCCATGCTGATTCCGCTGGAAGAACGGCAC
Organism: Euzophera pinguis; assembly: GCA_947363495.1. Lineage (NCBI taxonomy): Eukaryota > Metazoa > Arthropoda > Insecta > Lepidoptera > Pyralidae > Euzophera > Euzophera pinguis. Next base: position 18,753,443 of record OX376154.1, read on the forward strand.
TGTAACACGTTTAAACGTCGGATGATTAGAGGTTTTATACTTAGTTAGAAAACCACAGATCTAGTTGTTCCAATATAAATAAAGCATGTTCTAAATATTTTCGTTCTTACCCCACTTAGCAGGCTTTTAGAGCTCGAGTCGTGGCGGTCCTTTATCGAAATGTATCCTAAAGCTCCGACCACAACAAGGTTTGCGTTGTCGCGACACATCTATCCAAAGAGTTCGTCCTGTCGCGAATCATCTTTGCGAATACAAATGCCCTTCGCGCTACTGTTGGTAAAATGCCGCACATCACAGGGTTTTGTCGCGACAAAATTCACTGGGCTACACAATCGCCCCTGTTTTCTCGGACAATTGCGACATTTTAGATAATCGCGACGTAGCGAATAATGTAGCCAAGCACTTCGTCATAGATCGAACACGAAGTTTTTCTGCGACAACACAAACACGAATTATTACGATCAAGTGTGGCCGTAGCCGCAGCATAAGTGAAGGCTTTACAAGCCCAGTCCATTACTGTGCTAAAGTTTGAAGAAACATTTATTAAAATAGAGGGGAAACTGCGCGGTAACTCCAATTAATTCCTCGGTGGAATTTATAATGAAATTCAACGAACTTGAACTCAATTTTTGGATTGCTTATCTGTGGAAATACTGTGAAACCTGCCTCCTCCCATTAAATTACTTAAAGCGTTGTAAACATTTAGATTAAGAGAGAAATATAAATTCTTCTTATTACAATCTCAATTAGAAGATCACATGTTAGCCTATAAAATATTAATTTCCTCATCCGCGTATGTATGATGTTGGAATTGTAGTGCGGTCATCATCATCATTGCATTTGTATTTCATCCTATATGAATTGCCAAGCCACCGGGAAATCACGTCACTTATAGGTTCTACTAAAAACCAGCGTCGCAAACACTTTTCAGAGTTTGACGGAATATGCAGAGTAGATCCTTTTCTTGGATACTTTCACAGCACTTCACTTTCGCCATCTCAACGCTACTACGGAGATTATGTCTAGCGTCTTTTTTTTATTTTATTATTATTGTATCTCGTTTTGGAATTTTTGGGTTACCCCGGTCCTTTGAGAGGCTTGCGCCCGATATTTCCATGAACAGGTCTCGGCAAGAGGAAGAACTATTTCTAATGAGTGAAAAGAATAAATGGGCTATGGTGATGAAGTTTGGGTTTCGGTTTGGGTCGGTTTGGGTTTGGGTAGCTCTTGCGACTCCACTCTGGCCTGCCGGCTAATGCAAACCAGAGGTAGGGGTCCTGTCCCTCATCGGCGTCCACTCCGACCTTGGGGAAGGAAGGTCGGAGGCGAGGGACGGAGGCCTGCCCTGGGAGCTCTCAGGTCCGTGGTGTCGCTACTCACCAACAGCTCGCCACAAGCTGCCGTGCGGTGACTGACTGCACTGGTAAGGGGACCCAGTGTAGTCACTATTATTACATCTCCTATTGGAATTCACGGGTTACCCCGGTCCTTTGAGAGGCTTGCGCGGGGATATTGATCCAACGCGTAGAGGCCCTTTGGAAAAGTTGATGTCATGTGGTGCTCCTTCAAAAACCCGTTCTCGGCCATATCAATAGTTGACATTTCCATGAACAGGTCTCGTCAGGAGGAGGAACTATTTCTAATGAGTGAAAAGAATTAATTTTTTTTTTTTGTTAATTGTGTTAGGTACCTGTTGATCTGTATTATTATATTATTTTTTTCATTTTATGTTTTCAGTCATGTGTTTCACCCTATTGATATTGTAATGTCTCGTATGATGTATGTGTGTTATGTTTTTATTTGAGAATAAATGCATATATCTTTCTATCACAATGGTAACTTTATGTATGCAAATATAAATATTCTTATTTTTGAATCTGAGATTATTGTTATGTATCTAAGAACTTATTACTTACTTAATCCATATCTCGAACGCGATCATAAAAAACATGCTTTTAGAATTTACGAATCTCCTATTACTATATTTGATTCGTAGATATATGTATTTAAAGTACTTCCATACTTTTACTAGCTACAGCTACCCGTCACAATTGTTATAAAAGAAACAAATCGTCTTAAACTGCAACTCCAGAAGAATACTAAATGCAAGTAGCTTAGAAAAACATCAAGCAAAGGGAAAGTAAAAAACAACCAAGTAGTTTGTTACTCGTAAGTTTTATTTTGTACGTCATCTGGGAAACGACTTCACAACTTCCACCGTACCAAGCTGCTTAAATTTTTGTTCCAACTATCTTAACTATCTTTTGCAAATATGCACGTATCGGATTGAATCGATGGGCTAGATTTTTGAAATTGCACGCATATGTAAACAACAATTATCAGATCATCCGCATGTGGATAAAAAGCTCTGTATTTTCTTTTTTCCAACACAAGACGGACGTTAACTTTCTATATTGATAAACAGCTTTTATTTGTTTGGAATATTTTCATTCCACTACCTCTAAGTTAATATCTAATGCATAATAGTATTGTGTTTCAATAATGGATATTATTCATGTAATTATTACCGAGGTGACCTTGTCTGTTGTATACCGTTTCATGATAAATTATTAATTATCATGAAACGCTAAACAACAGACAAGGTCACCTCGGGTATACTTTCATGATAAATTATTAATTATTTACTTGTATCAGGCAGGAGGCACTCCGATCGAACAGCTTCGATTGGGCGAAAGGTATTTTTTTGGTGTAACACAGTATGCTTCTAGAATCTAGACGGAAATTCGCCTCATGACTTCCTACTTTGCAACTGTGGAATGAATCAATTAAAACAAAATACTTGACATAGTTTTTCTGTAAAAAGCTTTTAAAAGATAGAGTAAGTTTTGTTAAATAAATAAATAAAAATAATATTTATTTTGCCCTTCTCTTATTGTGGTCCAGGTTCCATTCGATGCAAATTTGGGCAGTTGGATAAAACTGAACATATTATTTATTATGTACTACAACACTCGTCATAATTTTTGCAGGGCGACTGTCTAATGGAAATGAAATCAGATTAACGACAGCGGAGGTTAAGTAATAGGAGTCCATGTTTTAATTTTGATACGGAACCCTTAAAAGCGTATTAAGTCTCTTGTGTGATAGGAATTTACGTTCATCACAGTTTATTTTACGCTTCACACACAATATCGAACGTAGCCTTAGGAAGCTTTTCCATCATATGTGAGCTATGCTACGTTGCTAAATTCGATTGAACCATTGAGAAACAAAAGTCATTTGCAGGAGGATTGAACCGACATTTAAATTCATTGGTCCATAAAACACAAAATGAAAATTAGTCGAAAATCATGACGAAAATAACCTATATTGCGTATTTTTACGGAGCTGTATCGCACAGCTGTAGCTCTACATCGTCAACTTCATAAAAAATTCTGCTCCGCCGCATAGCTTAGCATTAGTTTGTGAATTACGTAGTGTTGCATATCACAGCTGTGCTGGAAAACCACCCTCAAATTCAGTCTGTGTATTTCAGCAGCTTGTAGCGTCTTAGTACTTAAGCGTTTTATCTTGAACACTTCCGTGCTTGGCAAAACACGTTGAGTCATCTAGTCAATCTGTATCATAAGAAAATTCAAATTTAAAATTCTGAAAACGCAACTAGACAAAGGAGACCTTAATTTACTAGTGCATTTTTATTAAGCTACATTAAGTTCTACGGTTACATTCCAGCACAAAAAAGTAAAAAAGATATTGATTACATTATTTAAAGTTTCATTGGCTTTTGATTGAGACAGCGTGCTACAGATAGTTTGTGTAAATAGGTTAAGTCCTCCATTGACCTTATAAGTCAGATGTGAGGTAAGCCTATTATGTATTCTGTACAGTATAGCTACTAAGTTCAAGTAAACTAGGTGGCATGCTAAGTCGACCACAACGTGCCACAACCTCAAGTTAACTATTCATAGTGATTTGAACAACACATATTCAACTTAGTGCAAAGGAATTAGAGTAGAGAATACATTGGATAAAGTATCTTTGTAATTAAATTGTTCATAAATCGTTGAAAGCGAAGTTTGGTCATTCGGCGTGATGTGGAATGTAATTTTTGTGTTTGAATAAGTAGAGTCAGTAGCAATAGCTTCCGTAGTCAACTTTTCCGCTCGAGAAACCAGTAGTAGTCATAAGGCATAATAATGGATCCTCCACATTAGAGCTCTAGTTAGAAGTGTGTCTTTCTCATCCTACATAAAGCCACCACCACCACAGCCATCGGAATACCTGAAAGGAATCTCATGTGCCAAGCGAAGGCTAGCAATATTCAGGTTCAACGGCAATTTATATTCAGTGTTAAGGTAGAAGTTTTATTTATTTCAGGCAAACACATAGGAGTACGCAGAAGGAATTAGGGTACGTTTCTTACTTTTCCCGTTCATCTTCTAGTCGAGTCAAAATGGCTTTGACTGCACTATCTTAAAGCCCAATATTTTGCCAACTCAATTGTATAATGCAAGAGACGGGACTATTGACACACCGGACACCCCGGACACTCCATGCAACAGCGGTGAGCCCGATACTTATTACTACTACTACCATACAGTCGCGTACGCACGCGCGTCGATGTGTGTGTTAATCGTAAGGTGGGTTATTTATTGTATCTGCGTCATAGTCATCACAACGGTCGTGCGGTAAAATCGACATCCTTGCATTGTTTTGCTCTCGATTTTTACCCTAAATCTGCGCGGTGAGGTGCGGTATCTGTTTCGGGTGGGAGGGTGTGAGTGTCCGTTCTGTACTATTAATAATTCTGTGCTATTCAAGGGGTCAAGATAGGACGATAGCCATTGATTGCATCGCTCCAAAGGAACATTGTCCTCGTAGAATTTGGTTTATTTTACCTGTGGCACCATAGATTCTTATATATCTTTACTATCAATTTCTCATGTATTGCATATATTTATTTATTTATTTAAACTTTATTGTACATAATACAATTGTATAGCACAATAATATATTGTTCAGTAGTTTAGTTGTAAAATCAAATTATGAGATCAATTCAACATTTTTGATCTATAATATAATATACAAAAAAATACAATTGAAAATGTAGTCTTCTTTTCACGAGATAATATCTATGTATTTGTCTCGTATAAGTACTTTAAATTTAAAGTGCTTAATAAAATTATAAATGCTAACGTAGTCTCTTCAAGCATAAGCCGCTGTACCGAATTTGGTGTTATTTAGAATAGAGATAGTTTACGGTCAGGAGAAGGATGTAAAACCTTTTGGAGAGTTATAATAAGGTTCCAAAAAGATGGTATTATTTCCGTAGGCAATATCTGCGAGCTTAATTTTTAAACGTTAAATCAAACAAGGTTCATACCGCGCGCTTGAACTGTGACGGTCTCTAACCTTGAACTGAAACGGCGAGAAAAACAAACTTCATTCTCATATATCGCTTCGTGGAAACATGCAAAATAATTACTGTTAAATCAATTAATGGCGAAAATAAGAGGGCTTTGGCGGAACGGGCTTCGCAACCAAATATTGTGCGCGCTCACAGATCTGATTTCAATCGCAACTCCGATCGTCAACTATCGTTAATTGATTTTTCGCATGGCCATTTCGTGTTGCATGCCGTCATTTAGGGCGCTTACACACTGCATCTTTTGATTTTTTGAATGCATAGCCAAAATTCTGCGGATAAGACTAGGCGTCGTGCACAGTATCCCATCGCGCAAGGTCGATGGCCGCATCGATCCGGCGTGCGAAGCCGCGGCGCCTGTGCGGCACCGCACACGTCGCGCTACAGGCCCAACCTAACCTTCTCTATGTATAGCAAAAACGCAGCCTTCAGTTCCAAAGTGGGCGTCCGAGGACGCAGGCGGCGCCCCTCAGCCGTCGCGACCGTCAGTGGAAACCGATCGCGCCGCAACTCCTTACTCTGTGATAGAAAACACCAAGTTTTTAGGTACGCCGCATACATGCCGTATCGCGCGCCGCATCGCACAGGCTTGTATTTGTTTCACAATTTCAATGGGTGCGGTTCAACAGCACTTGCGAGCGCGTGTCCGCCGGGGTAGGAAGGGGTCGCCACGTGATATATTACTGTAGATCGCCACCCCTCACCCCCTTACGATGCATCTTGATTCTGCGCGCTGCAACTGTAGACTTTAAGCGTTATATTTCATTGCAGCTGTTGCACGTGCAATGCATTGAAAATTGAAACATATTCTAGTGCAAGGAAGGTCTTTTCGGTGTGTTTTGTTGTTACAACGTTTTAGCGTCTGAGCGATACGGAAGTAATTCCGTGTAGGTACGCATGGCGCGTGTTCGGTCTATAATTAATATTTGAATGCCGGTAAAACATCGAGGTCTGTTTAAAAATAACATTTGCGCGAGGGAAATAATTTGCGATTTTTAAGCGATGTTCAGTGAAAATAATATTGCATTGATCACAATCAAATTGCAATTTAATTCAACAGTTTGCTGAGACTCTACGACTCTTTAAATTATTACCCTACTTATTTCCTTTCTAACACTAAAACATGTTTATTCATCATCATGAATTTAAGAGTTAAGTTTTGGTCCATGGAAATTGTTTCATTCTTATCATTAGCTAATAATCATAAAAAAGAAGTTGGAAGTAATTACTTAATTTGTGTAAGTGAGGCACAAGTATACATGGGTTTGAAGCTCAACCTCATAGATCACATAACTATGAACTTAAGTATGTAGGAATGCCTTACCCTAGAGAGTCAAAATCAATGATACTAATAACTATGTCAAAATTACTTTATTTGTTCTTACTTATTTTTGTCAATACTTTTGTATACTTTACTTTTGTAAAAGGTGTACTTGACTGTATTCATAATCGGGCAATATTTGCATACGAAACACTAAGTACACTAAATTTACCGATTCTAAATACAACAACAAAATTGGTTTTTAGTAGGCAGTAATTGGATTTTAAAGTTATTTCAAGAAGAAAAGTGGGAGCATGGTAGGGACGTCTTTCTCTCTTTTGTACGCACGAAACTAAGTGGTAATGACGTCACTGAACACACTGTCCATCCTTTTCTGGTTTTTTGACAGTTTCCCCTTCCACCGAATTTCAAAGGCTTTATAACTTGCTTATTTAAGAACGGATTTAAAAAAACTTTTCTGTTTTCCGTTTCTGGTAGTGAAATGTTTCATATGAATGATAAAAATAAATTGAGTAGAATACCCAATTGTCAACAAGCTGAACCTTTTAAAATGTCATAAAGCTGGTTAACCGCGAGTTAGTTTCAAGTATAAAAGACATCTTACTACCAACCTCTAGATATGATAATTGTTTTTTTTTTTGTACGAAATAATATGTTTGTTGTATGTAGAAAAGATCCCTTATTAGAATTTTAGTGTTTAGTATCTTGGCCTTTTTCACCAACAAACTTCTTAAGTCATTACTAAGAGACCCTTAAGCTAAGGGTGCTTTTAAATCTGGCTCCTACCTAACTTCGTTTTCACCATGCTCACCTTTGAAACTGGCCCTTAGTTAAGTGACAGATGGCATTTCCCGACCTCAAAAGAGGGATGTTGTAATTTTGACTTTTTCTGACAATTTTGTCTGTCTTTAACATCTTATTTCTTTAATGCTGATCTGGGAGAAAAGTAAATACGTGGAATGTACTAGCTGCTTCTCTTCCCGCGCAGACCATATAAGCCGGCCGAGGAAGTGGGCGAAAATCGAAGAACCATACCTATCAGTAGGCGATGCGACTAGCAACCTATCACTATTTTGATTCCATTTCCACTTTACGCCCACCAACATTCTAAATATGGCCTTTAGGTAGTTGGTACCCCGTAGGGTATTGTTGCCGGATAATCGATTAATCGAACTTGGGTTTTTTTTAAATAATCTAGGATATCGAAATTATTGATATAATTAATTTTATCGCTTTTGACAATTAATCGATTATTAACTGCAATATCAAACAATTAGTCGATTATTGAAATGGGTTGATACAAATTATATCGATTTAATCAACATAGGTAATCGTTTATATCAATGGTTATTAATCGATTATGTATCTGTAGTATCGATATAATCTAATCTGTAGTATTGATTTTTGAGAATTTATGAAAAATAATCGATTAATGGATTAACAACAATACCAAGCATTTCAGGCACCGATACTATACAGATATACCGGAACTCGGCGGCGGGATGTACAGCGGACATAACACAAATCATCGTCATACAACACATACAGAAAAAAATTACAGAAATATATTATCGATAGTATCAATATCGATACTATCGATATATGATCACTATCGATACCTTAGATTATATTTGCAACGAATCAAATTAATTATTTTTCGATGTGTAATCGATTTTCCGGCAACACTACTGTATGGAAAAAGGCCATGATAATATCTATGTACTAGCTGTTTCCCGCAGCTCCGCCTGCGTCAAAAGGTAGCCTATGTTTGACTCCGGGTCTTGAACTATATCCGTACCAAATTTCATGAAAATCAATTCAGCGGTTTAGTTGTGAAAGAGTAACAAATATCCATCCATACTTACAAACTTTCGCGTTTATAATATTAATAGGATGTGTATGTCTATTTATTTATCTGTATTTAAACCCGGGTTACAACTAAAATGAGGTCAGTAATCAATTAGCTCCAAGCTAAATAGAAAATTAAAGTAACGTTTAACATACTGTACTGTGTAATAATAAATCAAAAGAAAGTTTTTTTGCAAGTTTAGGATTCTATATTAGAATTATAAAATAAAGTAGACAAAACCTAACCATTTCCCCTACCTTATCTCCGAAACTATCGATTCCAGAATTTCGATTCATAAATTACAGGAAAACCTATGAGATAATTTTAAATTTGTTTAGGAGGTCCAAATGAAGAAAAATAAAAAATAGTACAGAACCTTCTACATGCGAGCCGACTCACACTTGGCCAGTTTTATTGTAATTTCATTTGAAAGGATTTTCTGAGCTACTTTTTATAATACGTAACAAGACCACAGCAATTAATAATTTTCCCATTGGTCGGGCACCAGTCAAGTAGCTGGCAACACCAAAATCGACGCTAGTGTGCGTCTTTGCACATTGTTTTACACACACTTTCCTCTTAAGTGTCCGCATTTTGGAAACTGATTTTTCTTCACAGCGCGGTATCTAGTCGAGCGCGCGAGACCAATTATTAGTAATCTAAGTATCGCAGTATCTTTGAAACTCACTATAAATTATTTGAACTAAATTCAAATATGTTATTAAGCAAATATTTACATGTTTTGACATTATTTTGACAAAAAAAAATTATGAAAATAACAATAATAAAACAACATGTGTTTTTGCACAACCATAAAGCTACTATAGATCAGTCATAAAGCAGTTAGACCTGCTTAACTCTATAATGGTAAATTGTCTCTTTGCAACGGTTATTAACGGTTAATATTAAAATAAGTCTTAAAAAAAAACCTTTTTTTTTAAAGGTTCCGTACCCAAAGGTTAATACAGGACACTATTGCTAAGACTCTGCTGTCTGTCACCAGGACTCTTGAACCGTGATAGTTACATCGTTGAAATTTTCACGGATGATGTATTTCTTTTGCCGCTATAACAACAAATACTAAAAAATAGAATGACATAAATATTTAAGGGGGCTTCCAAACAACAAACAACAGACATGACTTTTTTTTTGCGCGAAACCCGACTCGCAATTGACCAATTGTAGTTTTATTACTTGATACAATTTTATATGGGAGGAGATAATTGAAAATGGAATGGTATAACTAAATGAATGAATGAAAAAATATTTATTCAAGTGATCAAAAAAAAAAACAAACAAAGTGACTATAATGGTATCAAAACAATATAGAAATAGGAAACACCATCACCCGCACACTTGGTAGAATCTACGACTCGGCCGACGGCGGCGGCTTGATCTTTTCATATGGCCTTTGAAATCCTTGATTTGTACTTTTTGCCACGAATTCAATAGCATGGAAAGCAAATTAATTCATTAGTACATATGCGACAAAATGTTTAGGGGTCCGTTAAGTATTGAATTATCGACCCCTTAATATAAAAGTCCTCCTAAGCATTTAGGTGACATCTAAGCGTTGGTGTAAACGAATTCTTAAAATTCTTGATTGAAAACGGCCATTACTAGGGCGACACTGAAAGTCTTTAGAACTGACCACTTGTAAACAGTATAATAAAAAAAAGGTTTAATTTTTAAAAAGGAACTTTTTGCCAATATTATTGAGTACTAGCTGTGCCCGCGACCGCGTGGAATAGTTAATTGGAAATCATGGGCTGGGCGAGCGCTCATCATGCAGCGCGTGTGAATTTTGTTTCAGAGTTATTTTAAAATTGTATTATCTTATAAGATGTTTATTGAAATTAGGTGATGTCAAATACAATTTTGTTCACAGTTAAATACTCTTATTCAATAACACATTTATTTGAATAAAGATTAATATTATTATGTTGATACAACTCTGACAAATAATTTGTAATAATGCATTAATTTCGACCAAATTTGATTATCATAAAAACGATTATTGTGAGTTAATCTTAAAAGATAGATATATACTGTCGCGGACATTTTTTTAGATAATTTAAAGAGGAATAATTCTTTCATACATATTTTTTGGGTATCTCGAACGGTTTTCGCAGCGCACGCAACGGAAGCCCTCAAAGATACATAATTTTCCCCGTTTTTTCCACATTTTCGACTGTTTCTTCGATCCTGTTAGTCGCAACGTGATGTTATATAGCCTAAAGCCTTCCTCGATAAATGATCTATCCAACACAAAAATATTTTTTCAATTCGAACCAGTAGTTCCTGAGATAAGCGCGTTCAAACAAACAAACAAACAAACTCTTCAGCTTTATAATATTAGTATAGATGTATTTTATTAATTTGTCATTTGTTTTACGATTTGGCGTCTGTGTCACGTCAGCATGAATTAACGCGAGAAAATTTTCGTGCAATGATATTTTATGACTTTCGTTGTCATTTAAGTCAACAAGAAAGTTATGATAGACTTCGATTGGCCTTTCACGATGAAGTCCCATCTTGTGCCACTGTTTACAACTGGTTTAATGAGTTCAAACGTGGTCGCACTAATCTCACCGATGATCTGCGTGAGGGACGGCCTTCTACGGCGATGACTGAAGATAACATCAGTGTTGTGCGGCGTATGATAGAGACTGACACATTCGATCAAGTTTAGGCATCGGTATAAGCCAAGTGCACAAAATCCTGCATGAACATTTAGCGGTCAGGAAGCTTTGTGCCCGGTGGATACCTCACGATTTGACCGAGGCCCAAAAAATCCGTCATGTTGATTGGTGCCGTGAAATGGTTCAAAGATTTAAGGGAGGTGACTCAAATGCTGTGTTTGACATATTTACGGGTGACGAAAGCTGGATTTACTGTTATGATCCCGAAACCAAAAGACAGTCTGCTCAGTGGGTGTTTCCTTTCGAGGAGTTGCCAACTAAACTGAAGAGAGGTCGAAGCGTGGGAAAAAAGATGGTGGCCTCGTTCTTCGGAAGGACCGCACATTACGCGACAATTGTTTTAGAGGATCGAAAAACAATTACTGCAGAGTGGTATACTAACAATTGTTTGCCACTTGTCCTGGAAAAAGTTCGGGAGAAACGATAGTTTAGCAGTAGGATCCTCCTTCGCCACGACAACGCCTCGTCGCACACCGCCAGGCGAACGATCGACTATTTGGAGACATCAAACGTGGAATTACTAGGTCACCCGCCATATAGCCCCGACCTCGCCCCTTGCGTTTTTTATTTATTCCCGAAAATAAAAGAAAAACTTCGAGGAAAACGTTTTATGGACACCGAGGAAGCAGTGGCTTCGTTTCAAAACGCCGTCGAAGAGACCCCTAAAGACGAGTGGGCAAAGTGCTTTTCTCAGTGGTTCCATCGGATGCAGAGGTGTATTGACGTGAAAGGACACTATTTTGAAAAGATGTAATAAAAGGAATAACTTGCTAGTGTGCTCGGTTTTTGATTTTCTAAGAACTTTCAGTTTTACCATCGTATGGCCGTTTTTACCAACAAGTTCCTAAGTTTAGGCTTAAGAGCTGTATAATCTGAAACTGACTCAATGCACGAAGTCCTATGTCAGAGGGACTGACAGCGAAACATTACTAGTAAAGCCCCGTTTTTACAGTTTCCATACGGAAATACATTCAAATTAGAACCTCAGTTTTGTTGGAAGTTAGTTAAACTTTTCATTTAGGTTTACATTGGACGTAGTCAGTTAATTGAAAAAGATATACATATGAACTGACCGACCGAATTGATAATCCTATTGGCGACCAACGAAAACCACTTCCGGTGTTGAGAGGAATTGAATCTGCCATTTAATCAAGGTAACCATTCAGCCTACTATGAATTTCGTTTTAAAATTTAATACTACCATAAAAAAGCCGTAAAACTTTCTGTCAATTTTATTTAGTCTGAAACAATTTTTTTATTATTATTCATATGGTCAAACACCTCATTTCAGTCTGTAAAAGCAGTTTCGGAGAGTATCACATAATAATGTTAAGTTAAGAAGCTTAATTTACGTTGAATAAAACTTCTTAGATTTCTTTCTATAGTGCTTTTAGGATTAAAGTTAAAAATATTCTCAGACATTTTTTTACTGTTAACAATTGTGTATACGAAATATACAGTTTGAATTAGAAGTCGTCGGCATGATGATAATTTTATAATAACTATACTTTATTTCCAAAGTCTGCACTATTTGAGAAGAAAAATATTGGACCAATAATTGAACCTTGTACGTCTCGAGTAACCGAATATAATGATGACGAATCGTTTCATTAGTAAGGTTTTAATAGAAAAACCTTTTGAATGCTACCCGAAAGTAAATATTCATACAATATTACTAAAATTGTGAAAGACTAAATAGCAATACATGTCTATTCATGTTGTCAAATGTCAATGAGAATTCGAACATGAATAGAACCTAGGGTTGCCAACTTTTTTTTGGCGAAATATAGTATTTTTGAAAATAAGCTATCAAGAATATAGTACATTTCTAAAAAATATAGTATTTTATGGAAAAATGACAAAATAGACAAAGATATACCTATTTCTTTTTACCTATTTATTTTGTAGGTGAAACTAAACTTCTTGCAATTTTTAACAATGTTTTGTATAAAACTATCTGTGGGGATTTTACTTATTGATTGCCACATTTTTTCTTTTTTCTTTCTTCACGATGTCCTAGTTCTCTTAGCATATCTTTTTTATTTCATTTAAGACCTTAAGCTTTCTTATGAAACAACAACTACCTAATAAGTGGAATTATGATATTACTAAAATCCCATAGCAAAAATTAAACGAAATGTTTTTTTTTTATTTAAAATAATATTTTGTTGTTGTCAATTTAATATTGAGAAGTTCGGAAGTAATCATAGTTTTAGCATTTTTTTTTAATCTCTCCTAAAAGCTTGTATAAAGGCGCGTTGCAAAATAAGGGTTTGTTTGTTTGTAGATTTCGGTGCTGAAAATATAGTATTTTTGCGTACTATATTTCTGTTCAACAGTATATAGTACGCAGACCCGAAATATAGTAAAATACTATATAATATAGTACGGTTGGCAACCCTAATTTCTTTTTCATCATTTTTAGCAGTAAATATATCTACCATCAACGTAATTTATTAAAGCAGTGGTTGCACGGCGACTTGTATAGTACCCGAGTATACCGACTATTATTTATAATTTAAAAGGCGCGAGGAATGTAGGTGACAACTATCATACTATACGCCCTAGTTTTTTAGTCTAGTTACGTAATTCTTTTGACAATCCTCTAAGGTTAATGACGTTTTACTTGCGGCAATTTTATTTTTATAGAAGTTTTAACTTCGGCATATACAATTGCGAAGCGTCTCCCCAATCGCCGCGAGAAACAAGATGTTCATACCTATCAACTCTAAGAGTGCTAGAAGTTTATCTAAGGCAGATGAGCTCAATAGCACTGTCTTACTTTAAACAAATCCACGGGGTGGTTGTTACTTAGATTGGTTGTCGCTATTATAGTGGCATGTTAATTTCTGCAAATTAAAGACATAAAAATGTGAGGGCCAAAAAAGTACCAAATACTTAAAACCGTTTGTATCTTTCGTATGATTTTGACAAGTTAGGCACCAGTGTTTGATTCCCAAAAAAGTAAACAGCTGCACTGCATCTTGTTGTATTTACTAAAGACCTGACTAGATGCAACTAAACATACAGTAGGCTGCCAAAACAAGAGGACCTGCTAAATAATCTAAAATAAATAATTAAAGTCTAGTATTATTTGTGTAGTACCCATCTTTATTGACGAACCTTGAAATCGGCGATATTGAATGAAGTGACATTGCCGCAAGCCGCAATCGCTATGTAGTGTACTGTACAGCCCTCTATCAATATAGATGACGTCACTATGACGTCAACAAGATAGTATTGGCTTGGCGTAAACCTCAACTTTGACCTTTCCGTAGCTGTTCAAGGGTAGAGTGCACTTTTTCCATGTAAAAATGCAAGAACTTTGCGATTCCCGGAATTTTCCTGCGACAACCGTGGCGTAATCGAGAGCACGCTTGTCCGCCGCGCCGCTCCGGGGGTTCTGAATTCTTAGAAAATTGGTTTTTAAGGATCCGTAGATACATGTTAAAGCGAAACTCTATTACTTGGTCTTTGTTGCTCGTCCGCCCATCCCTGGAACCATGGTAGAGAATGAAATAGAAAAAAATTGCAGATTAATTTTGCCTTAGAAATGCCAGTACTATGTGGGGGTACTAAGTTGCTATTCATTTTGTCCGTCATTCTTAAGACTCGCTCTTTTGTAGTCGGCATCTGACTTTTGGGTTAGCAAAGCTTATATTATTCTTAAGAAAAATGCTAAAGTATTTGGTACTTTAGTACAAAAATCCTTCTCCACCACAACAATTAAGACCATATATACTTATAGGCTATACTATATCCCTCACTGCTGTTAATCCAACTTGGCAAGGAGCCGAATATGGGTTCTTATTGGACGTTTCGGTAATTCTAATAAAGAACTAGGCTTTGCCAATTTTGGCGTAATAATGTACTCTGATCACGCACTATATTATTCTTAATTATTTCATTGGTATCCCAGAGCCACCTCTGGAATTCGGAATAGATTTACTATCCCAAAGTTTTATCAACAGATACGTTGACAACGTTGGCAAGATCGTCAAAGTCAATATATGATGCTTTTGTTGATCTTTTTGTACGTGCAACTAGATTTAGTTCACTAAAATACTTTAATAAAAAAAAAAAGCCATACTTGATACATTTTATCAATATTCAACTTTGAGATGGTTAATTTATTTCGGGTTTCAGAGGTGACTCTGGAATATACGTATATGAAATAATTAGGAACAATATCATCAGTACCAGAGTTACGTTCACGTGATACTGTAAAATTTCGGCTTACTTTTAAAAAGTGTAAAAATTATATGATGCCGATAAAGAAATAAAAACACCTTTTAAACTATTTTAATACGGGTTTTTATCGCGTTTATTACTTATTTATTAACCTAACGTTTCAAACACTTTACAGCGTTCATGGTCGCAGGCAGATTAAGTTAACATTTGTCTGTGGTGGTGATGTCATAAGAATACAAGCCTACTGCCAATAATTTTATTGAAAACTATTCCGATTCAGACAGTATTGACTCAGAGTAAAATAGTGGCTAAAATAGTTTAATTCAAGACGTGTTAGAAGTATAGGAATAAAAACAGTGCCAAAAGCTTCTTTTAGGTCTAAAAAGAACCCCAAACATCTGTTTTTTATTTAAATAGGAACTTACTAAAGAAGTAAGTCTCAGGACGGCATCCGATCTATCGACTGGTTCTGAAGTAGTATTAATTGCATGAAAGCAAACAATCTGTTTCCAAAAAGAGGCGTAGTCTATTATTTGCAAGTTTTTCCAGTAGCTACTTTGCAAAAGGATGACAATAATACAATAGGTAATTTGAAGGAAGAGATTTATTCCTTGATTTGAAAATAGGACAGATTACCGCCTTCTTGAAAGCCGTTGGAAAAGATCCATTTTGAAAAGCTCATGTTACAAATATGTGAGATAGGGCCTGTCAGATATATCACATTGATTTTTAGAAACTTTGTGGTTATGTTGTCCTCACCAGGTGCGCTGGATGTTTTAAGGGATTTAATAATAGAACAAATTTCGTCTGGATCCGTTTAGTAAAAAAGCCATGTAATAAAAGGGTTTGTAATATTTTTAGTCAATAGGAATATGCATATTTCTCCAAAATGGGCAAATTTTTTTTTTTCGTAATCTTAGGTACAAAAACATGCATATACAATCATTTTTCTATAGTATAATATTTTAATATTAAAATTTAATTAACAAAAAGTTGATTTTTAAAATTGCTTGGCATCGTCCGAAATAGGAATGTGACTTCACACACGCAGTGTGACCAGATTTAGTATTATATATATAGTTTTCGGTATTTTTATCAATTTTTCAGAGCATCTGTGTATTTAGAGGTGTATGTCAGTATTTTTCGATATTTTTTGAATTAGAACAATTTGCAATTACTAAGGCCTGTCATCATCCAAACTATCCATACTAATATTATACATGCTGTAACTGTAATATGTCTTTCACGGCCAAACCGCTGAACGGATTTTGATGAAATTTGGTATGAATATAGTTGAAGACCCGGGGTCAAACGTAGGCTACTTTTTGACGCTGGCGGCGCTGCGGGAAACAGCTAGTTTAAAATAAATTTAAAATTAATCAGAGAATATGTGTGCCAAGTTTCGTAAAGATCCGTTTAGAAATAACACTACAGCAAACTTTTCCCCTTTTTGCCCTCATTTTCCCCCAGTCAAAGCTTTCGACAAAAAAAATCAAGGAATACATGAGCCAAATTTCGTAAAAAAGAAATGTGGCCTCATATACATTTTCCGATCCAAAAGCAAAATTATCGAAATAGAGACGCTTCGCTCGCTCGGTTAATATTTTTAAGCTGATATAGCTTTGGTAATAATATATAATAAAAAAATATTTAAACCAACATTTTTTTAAATCGGAACATTTTTTCCGGTTTATTACTTATTTATTTACATCTAACGATTTAAACAATTTGCACCGTTCATGGTCGCAAGTAGACCCTACGTAATAAACGCGATAAAACCTTATAATATAATAGTTTAATTTAATGTGTAACAATAGCAAAACATTAGAAATCTAACCCACTTTTTTCTCTAGCCGGCACTTTTCAGTTTTGGACCTAAATTGTATGAAGAGCGGATGGTGTCTTTCAATAAGTGGCCACAAGATATGCCCGGTCCCCTAGTTATCACGTTGCTGTCAGGGCACACCACAAGACAATCAACGTTGTATAGCATTTGACAAAGCCGGGTTGCGGTTAATTATTCAGTACATGAGATGAGACACACACAGAATATACTGACGATGTTGATTAATAGAGACTGCCTTTGTCCATCTGTACGTCATGGAATCGAGTGTACCAACGTTCCAATTATGTTTCGGATTGGATTAGTAAACTATCTGTATAGTCGACATACTAAGCTTCAATTAATGTGTGTTGTATCCGGCTTATGGATGCGTAGGCGGTTATTAACGATTCAAAATGCATTTTTCGCTATTAACGGTTAATTAACCGCATTTTTTTTTTATAAAACAACGCAACTAAATACTTTCTCCTCACAATATAAGTTTGAACGGAAAATGTTTTTTTTTCTATTAACGATTCAAAATGCGTTTTTCTTTATTAACGGTTAATTAACCGCAGTTTTTTTATAAAACAACGCAACTAAATACTTTCTCCTCACAATATAAGTTCAAACGGAAAATGTTTTTATTTTTCATAAAATAGTTCTTTGTCGCAGTCGGATAATTAACCGTTATTAACCGCATTTTATCGGTAGCTAACTATAAATTTGGTTAAGTTACCACAGCTAACGGGTATTTTTACAACTCGCAGATCTTTGAAAATAGCTGTGTATTTTTACGATCCTTTTGAGAGAATATACAAAAGGAAAATACACAGAGAATGCCAAATAGGCTGTGAATTTTTTTTTTACATTTGGATAATCCATTTGAGATATAGAAGACGCTACAAAAAATAAATAAAAAAAATGGGAAATGGAAAAATGTATAAATATTTTTTGGTTGTAGTTCAGCCACTCTTATGTTATAAATGGTGTAACTAACCCGATGTTATGTTGGTATTTAGATCAAAGCGTGCCAGTTGTCCCGGCCGCGGCCTAACTCAATACGAAGGCTATTTATGAAGTCTATGTGGGCCAGTTCTTATTATTACAGTTTCCTATTTGATTTCATGATCATCATCATTTCAGCCTCAGTCAGTCCTCTGCTGGATATTTCCCCGTATACTTCTAATGCAAAATGTTGGAAGCGGCCTGCGATTATTTTTGCCTGCGAGCTTCCTCAGGTTATCTAACCACGTGGTCGGTGGATGTCCAGTCCAACGCTGCGCTTGCTAATCGAGAACAGTTTCTTATATTTATCGAATAATATCTCAAAAATATTCTGCGTACTTACTTAAGTAAATATGTTTCAAAAACTTTTTTAGCCCAACAATAAACTTCTAAATAACCCAACCAATCGTGGATCATTGTTTCCATAAATCAAACCAAACGTATCATATCCAAGTCCAAGTCAATTCCGTCGGGATCCAGCGGATCCAACCGTCGGATTTGGGTCACAATTCAGATCTAACTTATCGTGGCAGATGACAGATGGACAGAAAATAAATAAAGGTTAATATTATCACAGATTAAAGAATATATGCTATACAGAAATTCAAGCGCCC
The DNA here is from genome assembly GCA_947363495.1 of Euzophera pinguis. Classification (NCBI taxonomy): domain Eukaryota; kingdom Metazoa; phylum Arthropoda; class Insecta; order Lepidoptera; family Pyralidae; genus Euzophera; species Euzophera pinguis. Next base: position 18,772,297 of record OX376154.1, read on the forward strand.
TACACTAAAACGCGCCAACTTTCCTATTTCATAAAACATGAGAAGTTATAAATCAAGAATCAAGATCTATATATTTTTAAATAAAGCACATAAACCGTTTATGATAGAATATATAGGTACTGAAAAAAAAAATGTTTTAAACATTCCGTTCTTCATTTCGCTAAAATTAAGTGAGCCAATACTAATCTTAATTTTAAGGGAACTAATTCTTTTTATTAGGCAATGGGACTCTATGATATTAACTAGTAGGGTTTGTCTTAGTAAAAATTCTAAATCTATGGTTAGGCTCAATGAGCGAAAAAAGGTTCATGTATTTTTGTAACCTTAACATATCAGAAACCAGCTGTTAGGAATAGCCTTTATTTGACCCGAAGTCAAATAATCTTCAATTATATCCAATTCTAATTTCATCAAAATCGGTGTTCTAAACGGTTTTTCTTGTGACCGAACAAGAAATGGCAAAATATCACAGTTTAAGTCTACATAAATATTTATTTTATTATATTTCGAAAATGTCAACTGTATATCTATTACGGTTCAGAAGATACTATCTGGTGACAGACAGACGGTCAGTGGAGTTTTAGTTGACCCCGTTAACCCTAAACGCAACACTAAATATGTCTAAATATGATATACTAGCTGTTTCCCGCAGCTCCGCATGCGTCAAAAAGTAGTCTATGTTTGACCCCGGGTCTTCAACTATATTCATACCAAATTTCATCAAAATTCGTTCAGCGGTTTGGCCGTGAAGGCGTAATAGACAGACAGGACAGGCTTTCGCATTTATAACATTAAATATGGAAGTATGGATTTTGTTAATACAATTAAGTAGGCAAACAGGCGTACGGCCCACCTGACGGTAAGTGGTTACCGTAGCCTATGAACGCCTGCAGCACCGGAGATGTCACGAGCGCGTTGCCGACCCTGAAGGAATTATTTCACTCCCTTTTTGAAGGCTCCCATATTATAGTCACTAGGGAAAACCATAGCAGAGAGTTCGTTCCATAATCAGTGGATTTCTTTACATTTTGTTTATTTTTCAAAAATTCCAGAGCTTACGGGTCATGAAATTCAGTGTTTACTTTTTGTAGGTTTGTAACGTGCTTCATTAACGAGTTCAGTTAACGATTCATTTTTATTTATATTTCTTCAGTATACAAAGTACATAACCTACTTTGTACTGTCCTCTTTTTATGCATGACGTTACCAAAAAGTAATGAAATGCTCATACTTTTTAATTCAGCGCCTAGCTACAAACACCTGTACTTGTAACTCTTGCATGTATTTAATGAACACTGTATAGAACCATATATATTATTTATCGCGACATAAAACTGCTAGATGGCATTCGTTGTTAATTCACAAAAATGCTGGAAAAATCAATAATTTAAGGCGCGGAACTGCATGACCCTTTTAGTAACGCCATCTATTGGAATTTCCTGGAACTTCGATTTATCTAATGCACTGTAGGTAGTGCAGTTGTAAAGTAACGCCCTCTGGGCATTGCATTACGTTGTTACGCTGTCAATACCTAGATATCGCTTTGTTAAAAAAAAATATCCGGTTAGAAATGTGTCTTTTTACACTACTGACCAAAAAAGGAGTGTTATATTTGTATGTATGTAAAATAAACAGCGCTAAGCTAGCAAGTTTGTATTATAGAATTATGCTCTCCATAATACTGGATAATACCGACTGGGCGTAAAAAATATTTGATCGGTGCGTGATGGTCAAACTAAAAACTTAGATTCATATCTTTTGTGATGAAATGTCAATGGGCATGGCCAACTAAATTGATACACATGAGATAATGTAAATCAATTCTATGGTAAAGGCACAGAATAAGTAAAAGTCAGCGACAACTCTTTAGACAACAGAATGGAGAGCAAACAATGAATTAAAGTAGACATTTACTCCTTATAGAAAATAAGTAACATTCCATAAGACTAAGTTATCGCATATATGTTTCGTCTCTTTCCTTCATGTCAGAAATAGATAAGGTAGTAAGGGACTAAACATAATGTAGGTTTAACAAATTTTCGTATTTTTTATAAACAAGGGGGTAAGTGACATGTGCACCTATTTCAGCAGCTTGATTTTTTTTTATTTTTTTTATTTGGGACAATAAACAACAGTACAATATGTAACTTAATCTAGTTTACAATTTACATAAAAAGATTTTTAATTGTACGTCTACAACACAGATTTATTTTCAAATAAGCCTAGCGTATGTGCACTTTGCAAGTCAGGGATGTTGTTTCCAAGCATTTGTCCGATGGCTTGGATACATAACACACGGGTACGTTTAAATTTAATACGAGTACTTATATTTTGTACCCGACTTCCGCGATGGTTAAATAGTTGCCGAAGTAATTATGAAGGAAGGTTATTTGATATTGCGTCGGCTCAAGCCAAATTAATATTTAAACCTAGTTTTCGACATGGTGTCCTTTGAGGATCTGTGGCTTTGTAGTTTGGGTAGAATGTGTTACAATTACAACACTGATTAATTGATTATAAAAAATTTCGCATACTCATAAAATACTGGAAGGACTAAGTACCTTTCATCCCGGAAAAAAACTACTGTTTACGTGGGGTACGCATGCGAAACCGCAGGAAATACCTAGTATTATATAAATCATCATGACAGTAATAAGTACATAATAGGGATCAGGTGAAAATTTCAAAAACGATTAGATAATTATTTTTGTGGCGGTAGTAGGCTTCTTATTTTTAGGATCAGCTAATAAATTTTAAAAATAATCACATTTAATCCCCCTTAAAAATCGTTCAAAAGATTTTCAGAGGAATTAAATGGCTGATTGGTCCTAAAAATCTGATTATATTTTCGGGTAATTCCAATTCTTCCTACCATCAGAAAAATAATCAAGCGTTTTTGAAATTTTCGTCTGTTCCCTAATTTTGGAAATAAACGAATATCACGTTAAACTTCCACAACCGTGCGTGATAACTTAACAAACTGACAGGCAATGACTCAACACAATAGGTTTATAAGTGGAAAGTTCAGAAATTTTCCGCCGACTGCGGAGAAAACTTTTGAAATTTTATTTCAAACTAGTTATTGCCCGCGGCTTCGCCCGCCTGATCAAAAGGGATTTCCAATGAGGTTTGAATCACTTGCATTATATATAACCGAACTTTCAGGATTGTCTGTTTATGTATTTAGAAGATTACTAACCCATAGAATCCCAATCATAGGGATTGACAGTATATCACATCCGGTACGTCGGACTTTGAAATAGTTGTTATTTTCGTAGTCAGCAACCCGATAAATCATACAAATAACACCCATGAGAGTTCAGCCCCTTAATGGGGGACCATTAAGGGGATGAACTCTAAAAACCTTAGAACAGGAACGAATTAACGAATCATTTATCAAAATAAAATAATCTTGTATATTTCGACTTGAACGGACTAACTAATCTCCTTCCCCACACAGGATATTGATTTCCCATATGGGGGAGAATTTAAAAAAAAAATCTTCCTACGTGCATCTTCTAATTACAAAAGAAACCCACTTGCTAAAATTCAATGACAGATCAATTATAGCTCAGTCAGAGTTTGTCCCCCCTTTTAGAACTGGAATTCTACAAATATTGATACAGGTATTTATTTATTCATTCATCAAAAGACATAATTTTGTGAAGTTTCGAATAAAACGGTCTAACTAATCTCTCTCTCCCTTACCTACTGCGGAGCCCCTTAAGTGGTGCGTTTTGAAATTAATACATAAAAATATATGGAATATGGTTGTCACCTGAATGTCAGCTTAAGCCGTTTGACTCAATGCAGAGACGCGCTGTCAGAATTGCCGAAGATCCTGTGATTACTAGCGGTATTGAGCCATTGAGTCTCAGGAGAGACTTCGCTTCCTTATGCGTGTTCTACCGCTTGTATAATGGGCTATGCTCGGAGGAATTGTTTGACATAATGCCAACAGCCACTTTTTACCATCGCACCTCTCGCCATCGTCAGGGATTTCATCCCCATACCTTGGATCCCATGTACTCGCATACAGTATGCTTCAAACGGAATTTCCTCCCTCGTACACTGCGATTATGGAATGAACTCCCTGCCATGGTTTTCCCTAGTGACTATAACATGCCTTAAAAAAGGGCGTGAAAAAATTCCTTCAGGGTTGGCAACCACTTACCATCAGGTGAGCCGTACGCCTGTTTGCCTACTTAGTTGTATAAAAAAAAATCATTGCTTAGTGCACTCCCTGATTACAAAAGGAGCCCCCTTTGCTAAAATAAATACATTCAATTGTACACAACATTTTCCCCCTTATAGGGGTCAATGCAAAATATCCTAAAATAGGTATTTACTAATTCATCATAAGAAATAATTTTGTGAAGTTTAGAATAAAATGGCCTTATGTCTATGCTAGGTCTAGGGATATTTTAATAGATTGATAAACGAATGTGAGTGATTGATGAGTAATTTCAATAAATTGCCATTGTTTACATTATTGTCTTTTTCCATTGACACAGACTTAACAAAGTTCGTTTCTCAATGGTTTGAGTGGTATTACTAACAAAAGAACTGAGAGTACACCATCGGTATGATACGATACCGAGCAAACCTTAAGCCGAGATTTTTTTTAAAGCTGATACCGCGAAAGCTTTATCTACCGTAAAAGCCTTTTAAGAATATGGCGCAGGCTTCTGATCCAGAACATTACCAATATTTCACGGGAAAGCTGTTTTAATAGCGGTAATGTTGAGATTATCCGATTTCCGAGCCTTGATTCTAGTTCCTATTAATTACATGTTTGTTCTACTTCCTTTTTTTATATAATCGCTTTTTTATAATGATTACCCAGCTAGGTACTACTACACACGTTATCGACAATAATTCTGAAACTTCTCTCAAATGTGGAAAAATCTTTACTTTACCATTGTTGTAATTACCTACACATCGACATGATATTTCTATTCATAAATATTTGGTCATAATTATATCGAGCGAGTTACATGGTCAATTAACCTTGTTTCAGTTTTTCAAAAACGACTTTCGGTCTCTGACGTCGTTCCTTTAACGACCAGCAGCCTTCCGAAACACGGAATCATTATTATTATCAGACATTCAGGTGATTTAAACCTGCAATGTCCTAACCAGTAAATTTAGTTGGGAATTTAACCCACTACCACTGGGTCGAAGGTCATTTAACCACGGAGCAAATAATAGTATTAACGCATCTAGATATATGTACTAACGTGCTAGAGAATCTACGTAGAACATTTGCATTGTTCCATTTTTGGTAATTTATGATTTTTGCCGCTGCAGCGCTGTAACAATAATACATCTCAAAACATCATTTAAAAATGCAGCGCTACATTTGCTACAAACGTGTATTTTTTTCAAAGATGTCTTCCCTATAGATAATGGCAGGTACTATACAGAATGGACAATGTAGGTATTTTGCCTATGTGGTTCCAAAATAATAAAAAAAGACAAATTGCGTTTTGTGATTATTTATTTTTTTCCTTTAATAATTAAACGATGTGAGTTTAGTTATCTTGTGTTTATTTGACGTGGTGTAAGTTTGTTGGGAAGTCTGAAACCATTTTTATTTGGAGTTTATTAAGATTTATCAGTAACTGGCAATTTATTTTCTATTCATCTTGGTTATATAACAATCTCTTATTTACAAATCAAACAACATGCATTTAATGGTCTATTTTAGAATTACGCTGCTTACGCCTTTAGTTAATAATTAAATCGTTTTTTAAGTTACTAAACACATTGAACCCTCTCTTTATAAAACTACTAAACCGTTTTGATGAATACATATATACGGGGAAAACATTCATGAAATATATAGGTAGATCTACTTAAAAAAAAAACAAAAATGTACAAGTTGAATTTGTATTAGGAGAAGTACCTATATTAGGAACGTGTTAGATAAAAACAGTTTTCACTCGCGGACTAACTTTGTCTTTAGTACTTAATTAATTTTCTCTTTACATCACTTAACATTTATATTCACTTAATATTTATTACATTAAAAACAGATAATCATACTCTTGGCATTATTTCAGTCGAACTAATCTACCTACGAACTACATACATTTCACTGTGAATTAGTTAGTCTATGACGAATTATTTTTTGTATCTTCTTTAGTTGGGGCTTACTATCAACTCTTTATCCATACTAATATTATAAATGCTAAAGTCTGTCTGTCTGTCTGTTACACTTTCACGGCCAAACCGCTAAACGGATTTTAATGAAATTTGGTATGAATATAGTTGAAGACCCAGGGTCAAACATAGGCTACTTTTTAACGCAGGCGAAGCTGCGAAAACAGCTAGTTCTATATAAATAGCTCACAACGGTGTGTAAATAACTTAGGAAGGCGATACCTAGGTAGAATAGAATAAATCTTTATTGATTAATCCATCACACACTAGAATGGTCTTACAAGTACAAGATACATAAAATGCGTGACAGACGTCTCAATAGGTGGCGGCTCAGTGTTACGCTAGACATGCAAGCATGACTAGCACTGATTTTCAGCCACCACCTTCTGAGGAGGTACTTCTCTATAGAAGTACCATGTGGGCGTTACCTGCGTGACATTATAAATAGTTTAAAGAATTGCTATGTGTCGGCCAGTTAATTCTCTCAAGTCTTAACTTTATATGAAGAAAAGGAAGCACACACCCAGAAAAGGGCTACCATGATCTCTTAATTCGATTCAACAAATGTGAGTGAGTAAGCGGGATGTGTGCCCTACATTACATCACATAAAGCGCTATCCCGCCCAAACATTCGCATTTAAACGAATTTTATTTATCATGGTAATCCCCCTTGGCATGCGACGTCGACGACGTCTAGCTAGACGCGTCTTTCCTACCTTTAATCCATGTGCCTCATTTAAGCGCATGTTCTGAAAAAAAATTCGGGCAAACCGAGATCTTTACACGAAATAATAACAATTTATTAAAACGTTGGTGATTATAATTCTCTTTGCAATATAATACCAAACCTTATTAGTATTTGACGAATTTAAACAACAATACATGATAAAAGTTTTAAAACTTTACGAAATTTACCCTAAAAACAAAATTACCAAGTATTCTCACTCCACATTGAGCAACTTTTTGTGAAATTTGGAGAAATGAACTGTAGATGTTGCTGAAGAGTAACTTTTTATGATTCTGCTATTTGACAGTAAAGCAAATCTGTTAAAGTGACCTATATTACGAAATTCCATAGAAAACTGTCAAACAGCAGAAATACATAAAATGAATTGGCGTGATTCATTTTATGAACTGCCAAATTATGGCCATTTTAAGATTTGTAATGTCATTCATATTGTGATAATAATGTGATTCGCGCAAAGTGGCGATTTTAGACCCGCTGAGCTACTCTGTGTTTATAATATTCAACCTTCCTCGAACTGTGACCTGAAATTCGATAAATGTAAAAGTTATTATAATGTGCGGTGTGCCGAGTTTAGGTAAAATGTTTACATTGAAATCTGTACATGAAGCCAAAAGGAAACTAGAGTATGTGGAATATATATAACTGGACCATTCTCTTTCATTCATTCATTTCTATTGAGTGGGTTAGTCAGTCAATAGACCCTGTACATCCTCGTGTCAGAGATTTTCGAAACGGCCTTTCGGATTTGATTCGATTTCTGTAACGACCCCCAAATGGCAGCCGGGACGGACAGTATCAACATTATTATCAAACATTCATGTGATGAATCATATGAGTGTTGGATAATAATGAGTCTGCAATGCCCTCCCAAACTGGAAATAACAAAGTATGCTTCCCGTGGGAATCGAACCCACGGCCTCCGGGTCTAAGGCAAATGTCTTAACCACAGGACCAAGGAGGCTCTTCATTAGTATCCCTATTCCCTCTAGAGCTTCCTTTAGTCTTCTAGTTGCTTTGGAGTCCTGGGTCCACATTATTTGTTTTCACAAAACAACCTTCTAAACACTGGCAATACCGGATGGCGGTCAGTCAACGAGCGACGGATATGCATAGGCCGTTACGCTTTTGACACCTCACTTTGCGTCTCTTTTACAGTCAACAATTCAACCACCTAATACATCGAGCATTATCCTGAACAGGAGAAAGACCTTGCTCATTCGGCATTTATTTATTTATTTATTTATTTATTTAAACTTTATTGTACATAATACAATTGTATAGCACAATAGGCGAACTTAATGCTAAAAGCATTATCTAACAGTCAACCTTTGGGTTAAACAGATATCGTCATGTGGGTATTAAAAATATATAGCTATAAATACAAAAAGTTGGAATGATAATAAACTTACTTATGGTACTTACATAATATACTTACATATATACGATGAAATAATAATCAAAATACAGTTAATTTTAAGAGTTATATCAACGAAATAATAGCAGCAACTCAAAATTTACTCATGTTTAACTGCCTAAATTTGCTCCCGTAACCGTGAGAGTAGGAGATCGTAGACAAGCCTTTTAAAGTTGGCACGGCTGGAGACTGTTCTAATGGACTCAGGAAGATTATTCCAGAGTCTAACAGCCGTCACAGCGAAGTTTATACCCTGTGCATGTTACTCTCTTAATAAATATACTTGCTGACTTGTTGGTTGAATCAAATCTATTTATAGAAATTGAAGCCTCTGCTAATTTTAATTTCTTAGCAAGAGATCGTGAGACAGGTTCAGGGTTTGCAGGATCAATTGAATTTGTAATACACGATATGATTTAAAAACAAGTTAGGTGATAAGCGGATATCTTATCACACAATCTGGGGAACAAAGAGAGAGGTGTAATTTTTAAAACTTTGAAGTTATGCTACCTATAAACTTATGAACTGCGTTCCGTCTTGTAAAATTAAATTTAAGAGAAATATTAGCTGCAAAGAAAAGTCAACAAACATAAAAAGTATTTATTACGAATAGTTTAGTCAGTTTACCTGTTATTTCTCCTTATTCAGATAAAAGAGCAGTAGTTTCTTTGACATCAGATAAGGACCGGGTCCTTCACTTTTCTATATTACTTCCCCTGAAATTAAAAAATCGTGTATTTAGTATTTTCTTAGTAGAAGTGGACAGATAAGTAAGTTAAGCAAATGCACGGTCAAAGTGAGAATTCACAATGATTATGCGTTAGACGTATGATATTGGTGGTCGAGACATTTTTCGAAAGATCCATTAAAAGGGCCGTTTAGTCGCATAATGTCGAATTCTCCAAATGTCACCCTAGTCTCAAAAAGGCTAATTCTCTAAAGGACTAATTCGCGAAATGGCTAATTCTCAAAACGACTCATGTGCGTGATCCTGAGCTTCGTAGTCGTATGATTGAGATAAATAACTATTTATGTAACAATAAGGTACACCATCAGTATTCACATATAAATCCTAAAACATCATTTCTATATTAAGTACTAATGTGAACACCAATAACAGGTAGACACATTTAACAGATAAAAAAAAAATGCTTAAAACCGAAAAAAGTCACTTATAAATTTGTTTGTAACGCGATAATATACCTACGATATAAAAATTCTCTTAAATTCACGTCACATAAACATCATTCTCAGAAACTGTTTAGAATCAAATTGCAATAATCAACAACTCCGTTTTGTTTCCAAAACCTCCAGCTTAGTTTTTACCCGCAACCTTCCAGAATCCGCCAGCAACAGTCAAACAAAACCGGAATTGAAAAACATATCTACCTGTAATATAAGTGCTAATAGAGATAATGATATAAATAATAACATTGATTAAACAGTGATTAAATATAAAAACAAACTTATGAACGGCAATATGAGACAAGACAGAGTAAGATAGGACTGGAACAATGGTGATAGTGTTGTGAGAAAACATACGATGCTGAGTCGCTGGAAGAGTAAAGACAAGTCGGAGAAATCCGGCAAGTCTTCCAGCTCAAGTGGGAAGAAGAAAAGGAAAGGAAGGGACAATGGTAAGTGACACTTCAGGCATTAACACTACAAAAATAACATTTAATGCCTATGTGAAACGTTTCTTTCATGCAGGGCATGTTTTATTGTTAAAGTATAAAGCTATAAATAGAATTCACATGAGCAGAAATACCTGTGCTTGTAATAAAAATACTTATTCAGGGTTGAATATTGTAAGGTACCGGAAATCGTAAAGTACGGAAAGTCGAATTCGCAATAAATAGATTTAGAGAAACTTATAGCGATTGCTTCGGCTGATAAGGGGCTTGTATGTTTACTAGCCGTTTCCCGCAGCTCCCCCTGCGTCAAAAAGTAGCCTATGTTTGACCCCGGGTCTTCAACTATATTCGTACTAAATTTCATGGAAACCTGTTCAGTGGTTTGAGTAACGTAACAGACAGACAGATACACTTTCGCACTTATTATATTAGTTTGGATATGGACAAGAGAAGAAAAAAAATGTCGAGGTAAACTTTCGCGCAACGGTTTTCTGCCTGCTCGGGCCTCTCAGCTGCGAATTATCAAACTATACGAGGGGTAATCCAAAAGTAATGATAATCAGTTATTTCTAGTGCACACAAAAATACAAAAAAAATATCAGTCACTTGCTCAGTTACCCACTAGTTCAGGAAAAAAAAACCATATAAATAGGCCACGATTTTCGGGAGCTACATTCATTTGAATACGGACTGTCAAGGAGTGAACATCAAAATGGAAAAACACGAAATCAGAGCTGTCATTAAATACCTCTGCTTGAAAAAAATGTCTACCAAAGACATACACAGCGACTTGGTGGAAACATTAGGGGACTCTTCTCCTCCATATTCCACAGTTGCACGCTGGGCTAAGGAGTTTAAGCTGGGAAGAACATCGACGGAAGACGAACACCGCGAAGGACGCCCATCGACGTCCCTCACTGAAGAAAATGTGAAAAAAGTTGAAGAAGTTGTATTAGAAGATCGAAGAGTGACTATCAGGCATGTAGCTGAGGTCACAGGGATCTCATATGGCAGCATTCAAAGAATCCTTGCGAACGAATTGAATATGAGAAAGGTCTCCGCACGTTGGGTACCGAAAATGTTAAACGACGAGCAAAAGAAGAAACGAGTCGACATGTCAAGAGCAAATCTCGAAAAGTTTCAAGCAGACAAGGAAAATTTTTTGTCACGTTTTGTGACCATGGACGAGACCTGGATCCACCATTTTGATCCTGAAACAAAACAACAATCTATGACATGGAAACGATCCGATGAACCGACGCCGAAGAAATTCAAAGTGTCAAGCTCAGCAGGGAAGGTTATGGCGTCTGTTTTTTGGGATGCTGAAGGAATAATCATGGTGGACTACTTGGAAAAGGGGGCCACTATTACAGGCTCCTACTATGCAGAACAAATAAGAAGATTGCGGGAGGTTATTAAGGAGAAAAGGCGAGGCAAACTGCGGGCTGGAGTGCTGTTCCATCAAGACAACGCACCGGTTCACAAAGCTGCAATTGCCATGGCTGCCATTCAGGATGCGGGCTTTGAGCTGGTGGAACACCCCCCCTATTCACCAGATCTAGCCCCCAGTGACTTCTATCTCTTTCCACGACTCAAGGAACACCTCCGAGGCAAGAAATTTGACGATGATAGCGACGTGATGGCCGCGGTTGAGGACTTTTTTGAGAGTCAAGATAAAGATTTTTTTTCTAAGGGAATTTTAGGTTTAAAAAAGAGATGGATTAAATGTATAGACTTGCTAGGAGACTATGTTGAGAAATAAATTTATTTTTTTATTTTATTCATTGTGTTTATTATTGATTATCATTACTTTTGGATCACCCCTCGTACATTTATTCAACGCTCCCTTTTGTTGAATAGCACGATCATACAAACCGCTCTTACGATTGATTTCCGAGCGTGTATCAGTTAAAGATACTACTACTGTTCAACACACTCTCAGCGCGTTGAATAGATGTATGGTTTAATATTAGGTCCTTACATATGAAATTGGCGTTTTGTCGTACTAACCACTTTAATCACAAATTTCTCCTCTTTGGGTAGGAATTCCAAATTCAAATTTATACAGCTATTCCCACATGTATTTATGTTTTGTAAACCGTTATTCATTTCTTTTTTTTCTGTTTGCGGCGCTCAGTATACAAAATGGAAAACTTGAAATATCGCGTTATTTACGAGTACGAGTTCACTGTGGCACCAGTGCTGCGGAAACGGCTCGAAGGGTTAATGATGTGTATGGCGGTCGTGTCGCAAAAGAAAACACAGTGAGTTGTAGGTTCTAACGTTTTCGTTCTGGAAATTTCGACCCCGTGGACGGCCGGAGACCCAAATTGACAATAAAGAATTGAAGGCTATTGTGGATCGCAAACCACGTCCGAGTTAGCTGCAGGCTGCGGTGGTGGTGATAAAACTGTTTTAATCCACTTGAAGCAAATTGGGAAGATTAAAAAGCTTGAAAGGTGGGGTCCTCACGAATTGAGTGAAGCAAACCGGCAAACGTGCATCGACTGCTGCGTTACATTACTTGACCGGCACAATAATGAAGGGTTTCTTAATCGAATCATTACCTGTGATGAAAATCATCGCAATGGCTGGACCCTGGCAAACCAGCCAAATCCTGCCCCAAGTGAAAATTGACCTAAAAAAGTTACTTGTAAGCGTTTGATGGACTAGTGCCGGTGTCGTTCATTACAGTTTTCTCAAATCTGGCCAGACGATACGTCTTTTGTCAGAAATTGCAAACTATGATGGATAAGCTAGCTGCTAAACAACCGAGACTGGTCAATCGCTCTACGCCACTGCTGCTTCACGACACCGCTAGACCACACACTGCACAACAGACGGCTACCAAATCAGAAGTACTCCCCGGACCTTCCTCCAACAGATTACCATTTTTTTCGAAATTTGGATAACTTCTTGCAAGGGGAAAAATTCAACTTCGATGGAGCAGTCCAAACCGCCTTCAAAGATTTTATTGATTCCCGTCCGAATGGTTTTTTCAGTAAAGGGATCAATGAACTACCTATGAGATGACAAAAGTACATAGATAACAATGGTTCATACTTTGATTAAATAAATATATTAAATTAAAAAATATTCGACATTTTGTTCCTCCCATACAAAACGCCAATTTCATATGTTAGGACTTAATAATTCGCCACTTAGTCTCACTATTTATCCATCACCCGCACTTAATTCTAAGTCTATCTATGGTTAAAAATGAAAATCATTGTGGTCGCGTTGCGGGTAATCCACACTGAGTTTCTGGCCTTTTTGCACTACTGCAGCACATATATATTCTAACCACTTTGTGTGCTGTTAATTAACTAAGGAACCATGGGGATGTAAATGTTTGTGTATTTCAGTTTATTATTGTTAAGTTATTACTGTAACAGTGTGTATGTGATGCAGTATTGATAGATAATGTATCTATCTATCACCTACTTCTGCCGCCAAACAGAGTCTATGCATTTTGCATTGTTGAGCTCCGATTAGAAGGGTGAGAAATTACTAGCTTCTATGACACCTTCAGGCAGTGCCGCGGGCATCAGCCAGGCATTTAAAAAGACAGAGACTCAATAACTCTATACTAACTGTAACTTACTGCGATGGCACAGAACTCGAAAGTGGATCATGGCCTTTCGACACGATAAAGCGCCATTTCTTCTTCAGATCTTGCACCAGTTGCCACCAGTCGCCTAATCCGAAAGCGATACCTAGGAGAAAAGTGCAGAAGTCTACTTGACCTGCCTAAATATGCTCTCTTTAAGGGCCGGTCGTCCCCCATTCTCTCAACAAATCCAATATGTATAATAGGAACGAAAAGAATTCATTTATTAAAACTGATTCATTTGTTTCAGAAGAAGACTGGCACGGAGATGGCTCAAGAATCGATGGTAAGCTTTCTATTATTAATATTTTACACAATCGTGGTATTGTCCGCTATGGAGAAGAAACGCCCAAGACCGTCCATGATGACTGACGTGCATTAGAGGAAGCCTATGTCATGCAACGGACTTTTGAATGAAAACGACAAAGGTAAAGTTTTATTTGAAAGTCAAATTATGTTATTATTTCAAACCAAAACAAAAATCTTCAATATGTTTACCTACAGAGACCCAAATGAAAATGTAGAGAAAGTAACAGTAACGCAAAAATTTCGTTAACTAATGACTAACTGATCGTCCGTTTATTTGCAGATCTACCTGATTTCTATATTTTTTCAATAGAAATAAAAATTTTGAGCTTTTTATTTTTTAATGCACAGTTTCAACAGAATTCGCTGAACTATAAATTGGTTATTTGTTTGGTTGTGACAGCCCAAGGCAAAATTTTAATTTCACAAATATTGAAAAGAGTTCATCTGTAGGAAGTCCATGCTAGGCCAGGGGTTAGCGTTAGGGAGGGGGTCTAAGTCTAAGAGATTAGACTGTGTATAGGTAAACACCGTGTTGAACTAATGTCAAACTTTGTTTTTGTAGTAAGACGGACTACCTATAGTGTGTATGTATGGACTTTCTGTAGAAATTGCAGATGGCTCTCAACAACGTTTTTTTGTCTGCAGCCAGTCCTGTTACAAAAGCTACTATATCGGCCGTGATATATTTACATAGCCAACCTAACAATAATAATGTAAGAAGATATTTATAAAATTTATGCCAAGTGTTGTCAATAACAAATTTAATATTTTCTGATTCGTATTCATTTAACATATTCTGCGAACGAAACGGATGCTGTTTATTCCAACAAGAACTACAAAATAATAATAAATTCATTTCATGTACAGACAAGTAGTTGATTACATTCACTTTTTTAATTTACTACATAGTTAAAATGTTCAAAATGAAAAAAATTGTTTGTTAGATTGCGTAATGATAGGAGAATTTCTAAAACTTAAAACCTGTTTGTTTACGTGCGATTGACAGAGAGTACATTTAATAGGCGAAGAAGGGGCGGGCAATTGTAGTTAATAAAGTTTGAGGGAGGTGCACTGGCCCATTTTCTACCGAGTCTGTTTGTATTTACGTACCGCTTTAAATACCAACAATCCTTTGACTTTCAAACCAATTAACCTGCAACTTAATGGACTGATCAATCGCTATTCGTTACAAATGTCAATAAACAAATATTGAAAAGGCAGCCATCTTGGAGCTGAGTTGTATCGCGGAAAAGGGTTTTCAATTCAGTTAATTGGGTTCATAATGTTCTTATTTGCTAGGTGCTATTTGCTAGTCCTTATGTTCTATTAAGTTATCTCTTTATCTATTTTCTTTATATAATATCTATTCATCTTCCTTCGTGCCGCCGCACCGATACGACTGCCATTAGGCAGATACGGTAAGCAACGAATCCTACGACTAACACACACATTCGCGCGTCGCGTACGTACGCGGCCGAATCGTGGTAATAGTAATAGGTATCGGGCTCGCCGCTGTGTCCGGGTTGGCGCGGAATAACTTCCCTTCCTTTTCCCGTGCCCCTTGTCATTTGCCATTTGACTTGCTGTGCGTTCGCGCTTTATTACTATTTATCATGGTTTTTATTACTTTTCGTAGTTTTTGGTTGGCACCCTTCTGCCCCCCCCCCCCTCTTCAGATTGCGGTTTCAATTCCAATAAAACAAAATTAAAAATTCAATCGATGATATTTCCAGGAATCAAGTAACACATGAAGCCATCCGTAACACAGTATTTCTGTGTATTTTAGCATTTTGAGTTCATTCTATTAGGTATATATCATGCACGTGAAGCTTTTAACAAAAATAAAACTTCAAAAATACTGATAGGTAATGTTTTCTTATGTTTTCGCGATTGTTATTCATTAAATTAAACTATTTTAATACGGTTTTATTGCGTTTATTACTTATTTATTTACACCTGACGTTTCAAACACTTTACAGCGTTCATGGTCGCAGGCAGACTAAGTTAACATTTGTCTTTGATGTCATAAGATTAAATAAAACCGTATTAAAATAGTTTAATTTAATGAATACTGATAGGTATCCAAACCCCGTAGTGAAGCCCTGTGGTAAACCTAATCAACCATGGTTAGTAAGCCATCTTTTTATTTACTGTTTTTAGGGTTCTTTATCCACAGGGTGAAAACGAAATCCTTATACAACGAACTATTTATACTAAATTGGTCTGTCTGTTCGCCATCGTCTTAATAAATCTATCGATTCTTTACATAAACAAATAATCGAAAGCAATAAGAGTATTAGGATGTCAGAAATCTAGAGCGTCGCTCTTAAATTAAATAATACATTACGATCCAAATTTATATAATACTCTTTATTTCACCAAAACAAAAACAAATATATCTAACAAGAACAATGTGTTTCTTGAATTCGATAGAAGCAAATCTAGAATATATTTTGTTATATTTCGGAAGGTGTTGGCTATTGCTTACATAAATATAAATACAAGCCTTGGTGTAAAATGGTACTGAAAGATTCTTGTGAATCACACCAGACAACTGCTCAGACTAAATCGTACCAGAACTAAGCCATATTGTATTGTCCGTTCCTTGCATATGGTCCTTACATAAGCACATGTCAGGCTAGGACAAATATAGCAAGACATGTTTCACTATCGGCACTGCATCTGGTGGTCGTTAAAAGAACGACGTCAGAGGCCGAGAGGCGGTTCCGAACAACTCTGACTTCAGGGTGTACATGGTGGATTGACGATGTAACGTGGATGTAACCTACACGTAGTGATGACGATGAAAGAGGTTGATGTTACCACTAGAGTTTGTACGGAACACTTGTCGCTCAAATCCAAATCGTGTTCTATGTATTTATGTGCAGATTTTGGAATCGAATTACTAGTGACTGCATCAAAAAATATACGTGAAAAACTCGAATTTTGGTCTCGACATACTCCTGTTCGAAAGCCAACAATTTATTTTGCATAGCAAATAGAAACATGCAAAGGTGAGTGGAAAAAACAAGGTAAAATTCCGGATAGGCTTCTACTTTGTTTTGGGGATATACTGAACCCAAATACATTTAGACAAGTAAGTAGTAAATAAGTTACTAACATTTAATATGGATTTTATGACTGTTCGAAATAAAGAGATTTATAATAATTATTATAATCAGCACATAGGCTTAGTAAAGGCGGAAGAAAACAAAGAAAAAAATACTACTACTGAAAACATGATTTCCTAATGAAGCTACTTCAATATTTAGGACAAATTAAAAATAAATAAAATTAATACTAATAAACTGAATAAAGTATGTGCCGCCGCCTTTCGAAATTATTCCCAAAAGGCCCTCGTGTATGAAATCATATTGTTTTAATAATATAATATGTCATGTGAATATATTATAACGGAATTGGCTAGTCAACTAAAAAATAAATTGTGTATATTATATATTTTATTGATAGAATAGACTATTTCGGAGATACAATTTAAACGAAAAAATTCTTAAAATTATATTTATTTTGTTATTTAATTTTAAAGATTTTATAGTGATGACATCACGCAGCTATAATGGCTATTTCGAACTGCAAGAAAGCAAAAATTACTAAGGTATTAAAAAATATATATGTCAGTGTCAAATGTCAACGTCAAGATGGACTGGGAACCGCGAGTTGGTTTCTTGTTTGTTTACAATCGCCAAATATTTAGATATCCCATTTCTCGTATCTATTGCATATTGGCCTGTTTATTGGACTTTACTGCAGTCGCTTCACCCGTTTACATCTGATTTTTCAATAATTGGACACCGCTTCTTCATTATAATGTATGAATGAATGTAATTAGGTTATGTTTACTTGAACAGAGATGACATTTGACATGGGTGACAAGTACGTGAAGCGCTTAGTTAGCGCTACCAAACAAAAAATATTAATTCACTACGCTGTGCTGCCAACCTAAAAAATTAAATGTGAATAGCCGGAAGTTATCCGGCTACGTCATACGTCAACCTTGCTTAAAAATGAAAGTCATTGGGTTTTCTGCGATTTTCTTAAAAAATACTTGCTTATCTAAAGATCTGATTAATGTAATCTGTTCCCTAAGCCTATTCCTCGAAACGGTTTACGAATTAGACATTTTCATAAAAAAGTTTACTAGCCAATTGAAAATATTTTCAATATGTATAAATTGCTCGGAGTAGAAGCCTTGAAATGTTTCTAGAGCCTTGCAATGGTTAATATCGGCCCCCTAGAGATTTTCGATGGAATTCTTCAATTTTGACGTTAGTACATATATAAAACTAGCTGTTTCCCGCAGCTCCATCCGCGGTATATAGTCTATGTTACTCAGGGTGAAAGTAGCTTTCCAATGGTGAAAGAATTTTTGAAATCAGCGCAGTAGTTTTTGAGTTTATTCATTACAAACATACACACAAAAATACAAATGTTTCCTCTTTATAATATTAGTGTAGAAGTGTAGATGTAGATGAAGATAGTGTAGATTAGTGTAGATTTAATTCCTATTTATTTTCACGAACATACACATATTGTGACCTACAACATAAACTTAGCAGTTGCTCAAAATACCGCTTCGTATAAAATACTTACCAAGATTTTTGGCAGCTGTCGAGGGCTCCATGAGAGCGCCCCTGTGGCACGAGGGCTCCATGAGGGTTGCCCTTCCCCCAATCCATAACACACCTGCGGGAAAAAAAAAAGAAATGTCTAACGGTCTGTCTGAAAATTCATTGTTTACATTCATACGTTATATTATCTTGACTTTAGTTTGCAAAATCTTATTTTGTACCCTTGTTTCACAATAAAGATTTGAATTACTTTGCAGTCAGCCATGTATCTTAACATGATCTCTTAATTACATCCAAATGCGAGGAAAAATAGATGGCCCCGGTTGCTTGCTGAAGTTTTCTTGCAGGTGGAAATGCGGCCCACGACCTATTTCATTAAAAATTTATAGTTATTTATGAGACTTACAAAAATTAAAATAGGAATATACGCCTATTCTAAAATTATAAAACCTTATCTAACTACGTCGGCGAACGGTTACGTCGAATTGTCTACCTATAAATATTTTAATGGGTTTCACGGCCAAGTCTTACGGCCCGGCAAATATATCTTCTTCAGTCCTACAGGTAGATAGATAGGTATATACTTTATTGTACCAGTCTTAAAATTAAAAGAAATACATTTTCAAAAAATAGTACCAAGGTGGACTTATCGCAGTTGTAATATCTGCCAGCCAACCTTAGGAAAGATAGGATAAAAAAGTGAAAAGAAACAAAAGGCGGTACAGTAATAAAATACTAAAACTATCATACTTACATAACAGTAAATAAATAAATAAATAATATTTAATTGATTCAGGCGTTACTTTGCGGAAGTTAAAGTGACAAGCACTTACCAAATTATTTTGCGTGCTTCCGCCACCAGTTCATGCAAACTATTGCCGGCCGGCATCCACCCACTACTGTCAGTCCCAACATGCGCGCCACCATTAGTTTGCACATGCGACGCACATGCAAAATAATTTGGCATGTGCTTATATAAATAAATAAACCTATAATCAATTAATTCATACAAATCTTTTAATGAATATTGTACATATCATATACCTAACCTACATACAACATACAATAATAATAATGGGCATGTCATCTATTGATATTAGAGATGTAAAGAACGAGTTCTTTTAAGTCCTAGATTTTAAGTCCCGAAGACTAGAGCACTTAAGTCTTCATAAACTCTTGAGCGCAACATGACGCTCGAGTCTTGATTGGCGCTGAAGTTCTTTTCCGTTTGGAGTTCCTTTATAAACAGGGAATAAAATATTTAACTTTTGTGGGATATATTAGTAACCAGAAGAACATACGTAAGTTAGGTAAATAAAATAACAAGCAATAAAAATTGATCCGTACTCACATACTAAATCTCATTAAATAAATAGTGTCACGTTTTTATCTCTCTTGAGGTGCACAAAGCCTAATAAAGGGCACATTTAGCATGTTGTCAGTCCCTTATAGGTGGAAATTTTGAAGTTTAATCGTCGAGCCGCATCGTCTATTGAATTCATGATTCCTTTATAGTGGTGGTCTTAAATAAATGTCAGATCAACCCGGTTATTTTCAAAAAAAATTGATGTACTCTTAAATCTTTTGTTAAACCATTGGTTTACCCTTAACTATGTATTTTTAAATAATTAAACCTTGATACGATTAAGACGTGATACACTCGAGCTCTTTTTAAGAGTCGAGTTCTCTTTGAGACGAGAGCATGTTTTTAAGACTCGAGCTCTTTTTGAGACAGGAGTTCTATTTTATCGTTCGAGTTTTTGTGAAAGGACTGGAGCTCGGTTCGACTCAAGACTCTGAGTTTAGTTAGTACACCGAGTCTTGTAAAATTGAGCCGAGTCTATCGAAACTCAAAGACTCAAGTTCTTTACATCGCTAATTGATATAGCCGAGGACGGGTTTTGGCAGGAGCACCACATGACATCAACTTCTCCAAATGGCCTCTACCCGTTGGATCCATATTGCGCACGCCTCTCAAAGGACCGGGGCAACCCGTGAATCCCAAGCTGAAAAAAAGAAGAGAAAAAAATAGTGACTAACGATGAGCATGTCTTAGTCACTCTAAAAGCACAGAATCATTAATAGTACTAACGTGCACAACACTGATTAAGGGTAAAAATCGAGAGATATTTCGGCGCGCTGCCGCGACGGATAACTATGGCGTAGACACGGTAAATAACCAACTATACACTCACACATCACTCACGCGTGCGAACGCGACCGAATCGTAGTAGATGTAATCTCGGCGCTGTTGTATGGACTGTCTAGGGTGTGCTAAAAGTTAAGTTGGTAATTAAATCTAGTCAAGTCAAGTCTACTCAGAAGAATCAGGCTAAGTGAAGCGGTAGACAACCTGCACTTAGCGATTTCTAGGAGCTTTTGGCAACAAGCTACAAAATCACATTAATCAAACACTTTATCACTTCCCAACACACGCTTGTTCTCAAACACTTTGCGAATAATTATTTATTTATTAAAACTTTATTGTAATACAAGTAATATGCTGTGATACTTATACAATAGGCAGACTTAATGCTAAAAGCATTCTCTACCTGTCAACCAAATGGAGAAATAGAAAATTTGTGCGGAGCATAAAGTATACTGACATGAAATTAACGAATAGTGCCAGATATAATGAATAATCCACCATTGCACAAGTTACTCAAAAGAAACAAATTTTGAAAAAAAGCCGCTTATCCCTTTGCTCATACAAATTCTACTGCATTTCTTATATGATATTATATATTATTATCAAATTTATTTGATAAATTTAGTAGTATTTTCAAATGAAAATTAGTTGTAAAGAGACAAATTTATCAATGCGAAAGTCTGTCTGTCTTTCTGTCTGTCACGCTTTCACGGCCAAACTGCTGACCGGATTTTGATGAAATTTGGTATGGATATAGTTGAAGAGTCAAACATAGGCTACTTTTTGTCGCGGGCGGAGCTGCGGGAAACAGCTAGTTATAAACATTTTATAAATAATTTAAGTAAGTAAAAACACTTTACAAATATCTTTAACCTATACACCCAGATGACAGTTTTTCGGAACCGCCTTTCCGCCTCTGACGTGGCTTCTTTAACGATCACCATATGAAAACAGCGACCAACGACTAAACTTACCTTTCTAAAAAAAAGGAATCATCATAACTAAGTACCGGTAGGTACCTACTTATTATGTCCATGAACTTAGCAAAGCTCTTCCCGTCCCGGCTACGCATGCGTATTGAAATAAAAGTGCGAAAAATGCATTGATAATGCGCGAAGTTCAAATTTTGGAGCTATTGAGCATCTTAATATTTTCTTTTCGTGATATTTATCAAGAACAATAAACCAGTTTACTATGTGACTTGGTCTTGTTTCTCCACACCATCATCAACTTATCAGCAGCATCACTTCATGTATGGCGTTATGGCTAACACCATGGCCTGCGCCGTACTGGGTCCAGTATCTGTTTACAATATTTTTTTTCAAATTAAAAAAGAAAATCGGAAGAGTTCTGTTTTCATGGCGTAATTTAGGGTAATGAAGATTTTTATTTTGTTATTGTATTAGTATTAATCGAAGATAAATATATTATATTCTAAATCTGTGGTATTAATTTATTGTCAAAAATCTTTTTGGGCATTGAATATTTAGCTCGGATTCTGAATTTCTCTTTCCACATAAGAAAATCCATGGGCATAAAGCTATATAGTACACAAATTTACTACTTATGGTAATCGTTTTATATTATTATGATGTAAAAAGTTTATTTAGTATCATGTCTCACTAACCCAAATATAATATGACTATGATGATGATGACCAGATATGATATAATACCACCATATGTTCACTCACTTTCACATTTTGCACATTTATCAATTAAAATGCAATACAAAATAACTATCGACATATATAGTAGTAGTTAGTTCAAAAATATTTTCTGATATTTTACATAAATATTGACACATTTTCGACCTCTATTTTCGCGCGAAGTATCTCGAATCATTTTTACGGCCATTTTACTTTTAAACCGTGGACAAATGACACACATGGTTTTTAACGCATTGAAACATATTTAAACACACATTATCGTTGTCTATGTTTGTTTTGTCTAATAATAACACGTTAGATTGAACTTCCCTTGTTTTGCATCGGACAAGATGCGTTATTTGTAGTGCGCGTATGGCCAACGCGGCCGCTACGGTAAGACTACCAATCAAGCTTTCCTGTAAGTTAAATGATTTAAAATTGGAATGTAAAATAATATTTTCTTTTTATTTATTGACAGTGTAACTTTTAAATATCAACTTTGTTTGCAGCATTAAACTGTGGAAATGTGCAAGTTCAGTGCAATATTGACTTTAGGCATTAGAAAATAAAAGTGAAATTTGTTTGATAGATGAAGGTATTTGTTACATATCGTAGTTGGCTATTACAGAATTATAGGTCCTGAAATCAAAAATATATCTTTTTCTTTCTAGCATATAGGAAAGGGCTGAAACGACGATTGGTGTATACATATTTCCATAGTTCAGGCGTAGAGAGAAGATTTGTTTACGCTGTCAGTCACAAACAGTGCAAGCAGCGGTTGCACAAGCTTGAAAATTCCGAATTTTCGAAGTTGTGACCACGGTCGCGGGGATAGTGAAAAATCAAAACTTTTTGATCTGATTTTTTTGTTCTAAATTATTTTAGACAATATGCTTAGATTTTTGAGCTTTGTTTCGGGCTTTTGTGCCAGTTGCACTAAGGTTATTATAGTTTTATATACTGGATGGCTTTTTAACACACAGTGTGTTTAGTACGTGAAAGTCAACCACTTTCAATAAAAAAAATAAGTGAAAAATCGAGAAAAAAAGTTTGAGTTCCCGTACGAATTTAGTGATCGGCTGACAGGATTTTGTGTTTTGAACTGTTTTGTGAAAGTGATTTAGTTTCACGTATACACTGAAAAGTCGTCCAGTATGTATCAATCAATCAATCAATATTTTATTTGTAAAACATAGGTAAATACATAAAGGTGTTATAATTTTTTACATAGAGATCGCTATGTTTTGCCTTGATACAGCATACAATAATTAAGTTATAAAATTAATACAATTAGATTGAAACAAAAAACATTACAAATATCCATACTAATTATTATAAATACGAAAGTCTGTGTTTCACGGCCAAACCGCTGAACGGATTTTAATGAAATTTCGTATGAATATAGTTGAAGACCGGGGTCAAACATAGGCTACTTTTTGACGCAGGCGGAGCTGCGCGAAACAGCTAGTTATTAATAAATAAGTAAAAAAATATTAAATTTCAATAAAAAAACATTAATGTCAAATTAAGTCACAATTTAGTCAATGTATCAAATGATACAGCAATTTCGTCAGTTAAGTTATTTATTTTCTCATCGTATATTTATTTCATAATTAATTTGTGAGATTTCTGTGCAGTGCTGTGGTGAAACGAATCGACATTATTGTGATGCGAGTGATTACCGTGACTTCATAAATAAAGGAGCACCACCTCGTGTCCCAGTAGTTTTGCCCTCATTGCCCCTAACGGAGCTGGACTTTAATTACACTTATGACGTTAATCCCGATTTGATTCAATCTATAGTGTCTAACAGGTCCAATTGTATTAGGCCACTTGGTGCTTCTGAACCCTCTTATATTCTTCACCTGGTGGACACTGAGAGCAATGGTAAGGCATATTTTTTTATTTTAAATTAAATCTCAAATATACGAGTACTATAACACAAATACATTTGGAAATTAGAAAAAATTACGTTTTTTCAATACATTCAGCAAAACCATTCATATGGGGATGATAAGTAGGATTTTTTTTTTTTTTTTCATTTTGGAAATTCACATTTTTTTTGCTGCTTATTTTAACCAGTTTATAAT
Source organism: Euzophera pinguis (assembly GCA_947363495.1). NCBI lineage: Eukaryota > Metazoa > Arthropoda > Insecta > Lepidoptera > Pyralidae > Euzophera > Euzophera pinguis. The sequence goes on from OX376154.1 coordinate 18,796,653, forward strand.
GTATCAATAATAATAAATAAGCTCATATATAAATTTTCAGCCTTCAAATGACTAGCTGGTTATATTGCTTAAATTGAAATAATGATAAATAAAAGTATATTTATTTAATTCAGTCAGATTTTTCGAGAATAAGTTTTTATGTTAATTTTACTTAAAATGTATTAGTAATTGACATAAAAATGCACATAAAAGGACCGTTTACAATGACGCAAATCATGCTCGCCTGGCGGGACGCCCACAGAAACAAGAATCGGTAGAAGTGCCGTAGCGTCTGCCAAAGTTAACTGGCCCGCTAATGACACTTCTATTATGTTCTTATTTCTATGGGCGTCCCGCCGGTCGCGCGGTATTCGCGGAAGTTTGAAGAGTCCTAGAAACAGCAGAGAAATTTGATAAGGGATGTTTGAATGATTGAACAAAAAAAGCGCAATATGGTGAGGTTTTGGTAAATATATGTTGTTGTGATATTTAAATAACATTCAACTTTTTCATGAGATACATTTTGATGATTTGGGAATGCATTATTTCTACAATTTATAAAATAAATAAATACGTAGGGATATATCACGGTGATTTATAATTTGAATCACCTGCTTGTCTGTTAATAATGATATTTTTAAGCTGTTGGAACCGGCGGCCAATTAGGAACTACGTCAAAGGGGAAAGGCGGTTCTAAAATACTCTGATACCAGAACACCCTGGGTCGATTGACTATGTAACAAACACTATATAAAAGAATAATTTAATTTATGATTTTCAATGTAAATTTACATTGCTTTTTCAAGCTCTCTATATAAGCTATGATATATAATTGTGGCATATGACGGGCCGAAGCTTATATATAGAACGTGTAAAACGGTGAAGTGAACCGTTCTCTACTGAAAGCGAAAATGGTATCAACAGGTGGTGTTTGCATTATATCGCTGTCGTGGCCAGGTCGTTAAATTGATCGACCATTTCATGATATGGCCAAAACAGAATTGACGAGATCGTTGTGCTTCTTAAATTTCATGATAGTATCAACCGATGCACGACTACATCATGATCTGGCCAAGAACCTATCATATTAAGATCATATCTTAAAATTTTTACTATTATAACCAGTATAACCTGTATTCTGATACTATGTATGTATGTATGTAAAAATGTTTATTGTACACAAAGAACATAGTATCAGAATACAGGTTACAACAAAAGGCGGACTTATCCCAAAAAGGGATCTGTTCCAGTCAACCAAACTAACATAGGACATAGACATATGGGCACAGAAGAGGGCACAACACTCAAAGAAATCTTAGGTGCATAGACTATGTTCTTTGTGTACAATAAAGATTTTCACATACATACATACATACAATAATTATGATTCTAAAAAGTAACAAATAAACAAAATATACACTTTCGCTTTTATAATATTACTTCGGACTTGATCTGGTTATGTAAATTCGAAAATGCGTCGAGAAAAAAAGGAGAATTATGTAACCATTTTTATTTTAGTCGACTCCTCAATCTCTCAAAAAATAAAAGGCGTACTTTTTAAGTTTTGTTATTACCTAATAACTCCGTCACATTTCCTAGAAACATGCTCCATACAGCCATATACTTTCATATCCATACTAAAATACTGCCTTCGTGCTCCAGTGATTAAGACGTTTGTCTTAAACCTGAAGGTCATGGGTTCAAAAGTATGCTTAAGTTAGGACATTGCAGGCTTGAAATCACCTGATTGTCTGATATAATGAGTGCTAAGGCACGTTAAGCCGTTGGTACCGGAGCCGGCTGCCATTTGGTGGTCGTAAAAGGACGTGGTTCCATATAATTCTGCTCTGATACCACGGCGTACAGCGTAATTAAAATTTATTGTAATATCCATAATGGCGCGGAAAAGATCAGTATTTTTTTGGTTGTCCAATTGGTTGAAAAAATGTGTACTTACATTTCTCATAACTTTAATGTCCAACAAAACGGAAATATCCTCTTTATGAATTAGGAGATGCGATAGTTTTACTGATATAGTATAATGACGTATATGTTTTGCAATCAGCGCATAACGTAGACGTCATATAGAAATACGCTTTAATATTTTCTTTATAAGTTGAAGATTTCTTTCACTCGCTCTGAATGAAAACCGATATTTTTAAATCTAAAAAATACGATCTTTATCCTTGTTAAATAATCAAGGGATATGTTTTTTAGATTATACCGTACTACTCATCTTAGCGCCTTCCCGGATGCATCCTCGGCTGATTGACTCGGAGCCCATGGTCCGCTTTCCTGCTTTTTATTCTCCATTTCGCACGGTCTTCGGCATAATCATATTATACCGTAATGTACCGTTAAATAAGCTGGTTAATTATTTTAACCACATTTCCAAAACAGAGTTGGATGCGAGCAAATTAAATCCATCTTCAATCTTTTGACACCCCTTTTTCACAATTCTCTGCCTCCCTCAATTCTAACATACGCGTAAAAATACACTTTTGGAGTGCTATCTTTGAAAATGTGACTCACGCAAAAGCAGTGAGTCGAATGATTTTCGTTCGATATCGGATTATTGTCACTCGTCATATTCGGTGAATCGAACGATTTTCATTAGACATTTGACTCATACAATTCAAAAATAGGGCTCCTGTTATCTGTATATTTACCTGAGGTACATGAAGACAACTTTTAGGCACATGTAGGATTGAAAATATTCAGCTCTTATGTTGAATTTAAAGCCAAAAACTTGTTTCCAGGGTCTCCACTACCGCGCAGGCCTCTGCCACCGGGCCAAATAGTTGTAGATTATGAAACTACCGTTTGTACGAATCAAAGAATAAAATAAGATGTATTCATGTTTTGCATGCTTGTTGTTTTCCCCTCGATCGTAGATGTAACGTACCTTGAGTAATGTTTTTTAGATCTACGACTCGAAACCGGCTAGTCAAATGATTTTCGTTTTGGAATAATTTTCTTTCGACATAGTCGGTGAGTCGAATGATTTTTATTCAATACTATTGCGGATGATACTGTTATTTTCAATATAACGTTTCTCTATTAAATAAAAATCGTTAAAAATTTTCCCTGAAAATATTAACATAAAAACATATTAAATCAACAAACATCATCATCACCAGCTTTCTTCAACCCACTCAGTTATGCATTTTCAAAAATAGCCCGTGCGTTCTTGGTTCGGTGTGGTTATAGTAGCATGCTAAAACGCATGCTTCTTCCTAATCATAGTATATTTTAATCCAGCACATTCCCGAGATGAAATACACGGAGTACACCCATGATAGTGTTCGTTCATTGACGTGCCTGTGTAAGCGCGTGTAAGTAGGCTATTTATTTTTAGGTGTTCCCCTCCTAATATTCGGGAACAGTTGGAAAAATACTCGCTTTAGTGAATTTCTTTCACCATATGAATCTTTGAAACCCATAAGTTTTGTTAAGTGAACCAACTTACGTGAGTACTATCATAGTTTTTGTATTCCATTCATTAATAGGAAGTTCTGAAATAATGTTTTTTTTTGTAAATGTTTTGCGCTAATAGCCGATTGCTTTCAGACTTAGATTTTCCTTTTATTGATTTTCGGCGGTCTCTAAGATGATCTTAAAAATAACAATTATTAAAATCAACAATCCGTTAATGTACCCTTAATAAAGCAACTCTATTTACGCTTTTTAAAATCTGTTAAAATTGTGAAATTATAAATATGCCTGTCTAACAAACAATTTTTTTTGGTTGAAGTTTGGCATCAAACGCGTTAAATTTGACCCAACAATTATAGTAACAGTCCATTTAGGTCACGTTTTTGTTGATATCGTCAACAAAAACGTGACCTAATTGGACTGTAACTGTGTCCCAAAATGTCTCGTTTTAATTCAATATAGATCTCCCTATTCTAAAGATCAGATATTGTCACTAAAAATGTCGGTAAAAACTATTAGTTTAATTTAATGAAATCGCCGCCATAAATAAATTTACATGAAGCCGCAAATAAATTACCTACAGGACGTGCACATCACGTTCAATCAGTTGTCAACCATTTGCAATGTCCAGATACATGAACATTTTAATTTCATAAGTTTTCGCGATTGTTACGAGTACACATTATATTAAAATATTTTAATACGGTTTTTATCGCGTTTATTACTTATTTATTTACATATATAGTCTAAAAACTCTATACGCGCCCATGAACGCTGTAAAGTGATTGAAACGTTAAGTGTAAATAAATACATCCATATCTAATATTATTAATGCGAATGTCTGTCTGTCTGTCTGTTACGCTTTCACGGCCAAACCGCTGAACGGATTTTGATGAAATTTGGTATGAATATAGTTGAAGACCCGGGGTAAACATAGGCTACTTTTTGACGCAGGCGGAGCTGCGGGAAACAGCTAGTACTTAATATTTTAAGTGCGAAAGTCTGTCTGTTACGCTTTCACGGCCAAACTGTTGAACGGGTTTTGATGAAATTTTGGTATGAATAAATTTGAAGACCCGGGGTCAAACATAGGCTACTAGGCAGGCGGAACTGCGGGAAACGACTGTTTTAAATCTGTATTAAAATAGTTTAATTACATGAACATTTCCTCTTCTACTTATATGTCTTTAGTATTTTCTTAGTATATTCTGTATTTATAATCTTAACTGTCACTTGTATTTGTATAGACGCAATGATATTCAGCCGGAAACCGGAAGGTAAATAAATTAGGTTGTTTGTGCTTTACTGCTACTTTCTCGTACGATCGCTGTAAACGAATTGAAGATCTTCTGACATAAGATTTGAGTCGATAGTATAAATATATAAAAAGTATAGTCACACACACCCTTTCAATAGACGAACATTAATTTTCAAAGGATTAAACCCCATATTCTAAAAAGTTTCCTCAAACTCCACTCAACCTCACTCCAACTCATTGGTATGATTAGTCGACACTAGCTTCTTTAACGTGAGATGATTTCTCATTGGAGGTGAGTATCGAACTGTCAAATATAAGGTTGGTCGAGAGGTACCTACCCTGAGGCGTCCTTGAAATGAAATAAAGTGCAAATAAATCGGGGGTTTGTCACTTTTGGCCCAGGTATCTGCTTAATTTATTTTATTTTTTACTCTATTTAAAATTATTATTTTAACCCGTGACGTTCCTCTTTGGAGTTTGCTCGAGCAACCAACTAAGGATGTCGTTTTCAAGGAAAATTCGAGGACTTCCTTAAGTTCAAAGTCCAATGAGTTTGAGTGAAGGACGTCCTTAAGGTTATGTTTAAGAATACGGGTGTAAGTCTATGTCTAAATCGATTTTAGGCGGTTTATCAGTTTGAATCACTGAAAAGGGAAATAAATGTTCGACTTCTGAAAGGCCTTTAACCTGTCAAGAGTTTGTGTTAGCAATAATCAACAAAAAAATAATTTAAAGACATCATCCGTTTAGGTAAAAGTAAAAAGTGTGACCCAGAAAAATTCAGATAGATTTTAATATATCTAATCACTTTTTGTTATGGCTGTATCACCATTGTACTTGGTTTTATTTGAGTTGTAAATATATATTTTCCCGTACATTTTTCACTTTTGGACCTAAATAAAAAACTTTATATTTTTATTTAGAAAGTTAATTAATAAGATTTGACTTAATAAATTATGTAATGTTTGGTTTAAAAAGGAAAAAAAAATTAATGCATGACAGCAGATGGGTTGAAAACATGTGGAATGGAAATTGAAACCACTGCTTTTTGATGTTAGAGCAAACTGGATGTTTGATGTTTTGATGGTTCTGAAGGCAAATTCACACCGAATCCGTTGTAATGTATGGAAATGTATGAAAAGTGACATACCGTTTGGTCTGAATTTTTTACACACGGATCCGCTGTGATTTGACCTAAATATAAAATAGTTAATATATTAATTTATGTTTAGGAGGTCTTTCGGACGGTGAGGCGAGCCGAGGTCCGACTCGGGGGCGGACCTCGCGGCGCGACGACCCCCGGCGGCACACTTTGGCGGGAAACCATCTGTACATGCACCCACACCACCCAGGGCAGATCAACTCGCACGAAATGGAGGTATGTATTTTTTTTTTCACTATACCTTTAAGCGTTTCGATAATCCACTCGGGATTATTGCAAAAGAAAACAGATTCATTCCAAGGATGAATAAACATACTAATTTTAATTTCAAAAGAGAGGATGGATGGCAACTGGTGGTGTGGTACCACCAGTTTGAGACCCGATTTAATAAAATCTTAAACGGGATTAGTGGACGGAAGAAAAAAAATCCAAAAATATTGGTCCCGTCAGTACTCATACAAATATAGGTGACAATTATGAGTTAAAATAAATTAAAAAATTAGGTACTTAATATATATATATATATATATATATATATATATATATATATATATATTAGTAGATATGTACCGTTATCAAAAAGTGTAACGGTACATATCTATTAAAAACACTGTGGGGCGAAAGCGAAATTAATTAATATAGATCAACAAGTGGGGTGTAAACTGAGAATTCCTAGAAGACGGCATGACCATGAACGATGCAAAGTGTTTGAACCATTAGGTGTAAATACTCGTAAATATCTCAAGTTATAAACGCGATAGAAACCGTATTAAAATTGTTTTACTTAATGTATGTACCCATCTACGGCATAGTCTAAAATAAATGTTGTAAATTAAACAGTCTACGTACCTATGTTTTTAAGTTGTATTATGCATGTTTGTATGTACAGTCACAAGCATTAACATGTATACAAATTGGTTCTTAAGTCATTGAAACAAGGTCTAAAATTGAATTCAATTGGGTATTCTACTCAATTTATTTTTATCATTCATATCAAACATTTCACTACCAGAAACTGAAAACAAAGGTTTTTTTTTAAAATCCATTCTATAATAAAAATGTTATAAGCCTTGGAAATTCGGTGGAAGGGGAAACTGTCAAAAAACAAGACAGGGATGCACTGTGTGTGCAGTGACGTCACTGCCACTTGGTTTCGTACGTACAAAAGAGATAGCAAGACGCCCCTACCACGCTCCCACTTTTCTTCTTGAGAAAACTTTAAAATCCAATTATGTTGTTGTTTATATATATATATATCATTATCAAAAAGTGTATCAGTAATTTTATAAAAAGTTTTTGACAGAACTTATGACCTGACTAAGTATACAATAGGCTACTTGACTGTATTCATACTTGGGCAATATTTGCATACGAAACAGTATGTACACAAAAAGTAACCGATTCCGAAAACAACAACATAATATATATATATATATATATATATATATATATATATATATATATATATATATATATGAAATGAAAGATAGTTCATTTAATTTAGAATACAATTTTATTTACATTATTCAAAATGCCCTGCCCTATTTTGAATACATGCCCTTAATCGACGCGGCCAATTATCAATCGCAGCATTCGCAGCACACACCACATTCATATCTATTTCTGCCGCTGCTTTAACCAAAGATGCTCGGAGAGATCCCAAATTCTGATGAGGTTTAGCGCAGACTTTTCTCCTCCAAATGTTTCCATATCTTGTAATCCAGTGAGTTTAAATCTGGACTAAAAAAGGGCCAGTCTTCATGTCCGATAAAGTCAATGTCATGGGCGGTCAACCAGTTTTGCGTGCCTCGTGCCCTATGAGCTGGTGTAGATCCTGTTGGAATATCCAATGTCTGTTCTTGAACATTGTTTGAGAAAGAGATTCCATTATGTTTGTTAGGACGGTATTTTGGTACACCTCAGCACTAGATTTTACAACTTTATTACAGAAAAACACCTTGGCTAAGCCGGAATATGAGACTCCAAGCCATACCATGAGTGACGAACAATAATGTCCTCGTTGAACCCTCGGAATACGCGTGTTGGCTTCTTCACTGTTGTGGGCATACAGTTTATATCATTAACTCAACAACACTTATCACTCTTGACCGTGGTTCCGTTTAGGCCCATCTGAAGAGCTAAGATATTTTGCTTACGAACAGGATTCCGTTGGATTCGCGCCTTTAATGATCGCGAGTTTGAATCTTTAGTGAAAGGTTTGATAGTGCGATAAACAAATCGTAGGGTTATTTTAAATTTTTGTAGATTTATGAAAATCTCTTTCGGCGTGTAACCACAAGGGTGCAACGCGATATACGCCTCGCTATCTTCATTCTTCGTCCACTCCATTTTTGAAAATGAATGAAAATGAATGTCTTTTTTCGGCAAGCGCAAACGTTCTATATTTAAAATTGGTGAAGTTCATCTAGCCAGTATTCGAAAAACCTATGATCCGACTAAGTAGGTTGCTAATGCTCGTGACTGTACATATATTCCATTCTAGTGCCTATGTTACTTACCCGATTTTAATAAATGAGATATCAATGGATTTGTATTTATGGTCCGCATGACAATGGATACTTTTTGTTAGGATGTGGCATGGTTTTGAAAGTTATATAACAAAAAAGTATATCCTATGGTAAGAAGGTGTCAAATGAAAGAGGTAAAAAATCTGTTAATGAATAGGTAAATAAATAATTACGTACTGGTTTGGTTAGTATTTCAAATTCTGCTTCTCAATGTCGACGTTAAAGGAACGCTGTAAAGTATTTTAAAACTTACGTCGATATATAATCAATACTAGCTTTTTTCCGCAGCTATGCGTGTGTCAAAAAGTAGCCCATGTTTGACCCCGGTCTTTAACTATATTCATACCAAATATCATCAAAATCCGTTCAGTGGTTCGGCCGTGAAAGCGTAACAGACAGACAGAGACTTTCGCATTTATAATATTAGTATGAAATACGTTATACGCGATAAAACCGTATAAAAATTGTTTAATTTAACGTTTAACCTACGTATAACAAGCATGAAAACATAAAAAATCATTAAGACTAAGGTTACTTATTTATTTTTCTGCTAGTAGCTTTGTTTCTTGGAAACTGGTGGGCCGACAAGGCTTCTGTTGTTAGACGGTAGACGTGCGTATTTCGCAAAAAAGTTTACAGTATATGTAATTATTTCCCTTGTTTTAAATAGCATGTTTTGAATTGCGCGAAAAAATATAAAAGTTGCCTGAAATAGGTTATAGAATAGTATAAAGGTTGGTAAGCAAATAAGTGATAGGTAACTGCAAAAAATTTGCCGAAGAGCACTTGTGAAATTGTTTGTTTTTTTTTTTTTACTTTTTGTGTTGTTGTTTTTTTTTATTTACGCGGTTTATTTTCCAATTCCCCAGCATTGCGGTAGCCAGAGGCATATGAATGTGCCAGAGTACGCCACCGTCACCAAATTCCGCGACGAAAAGATGCGAACCTTAGACCCGCGTTTGAGAAAGGTATGAGGTCATCCATTCGATCTCACTAACCATATTGCTATTAACATACAATACAAAACTCTTATTTGCACAACAAGGATACATTGTCATAACATGGCTTTACTAACATACATAATAACATATTATATACACTGTTATTTCTTAATTAGTACAATAATTTTAACCACGCATTCGGACCATGAAATCAAACAATTTTTACTAAGGGAGCCCATGTCAAATTGGCCACTTTGTATGGAACAGCTGTTATTTTTTTGCGATTGGACTTGTGACTTGCCGAGTGAGGGAACTTTGTTCGGTTGCATGAATGGAGTCACTGGACGATGGGTCCAAAACGACTAAAATTTCACGGTGTGTATCCATTCTATTTATCGATGACCACATAAAAAATAAAGAATCTTTTATTTAGGAACAATAGTTCATGATAATAATCAACGTAATATTTAAGGTACAGAAGGTAGGACAAATACCTAGCTGTCGATCAAATATAGTCCCGCCCTTGTAAATTACTTAGGGGTTTAGGTTCCATTAGTATGGAGCGTTTGGTATCGTCCAATGTGCACGTGAGTTTAACTTCGTCATATCTCAGTTAGTTTAAGTTTTATCGACTTGTTTTTTTACCAATGTGCCTATTATAGTGAGGTCTTTCATATAAACAAGAAATTGAAAATTATTCGTCATGCCTATTTTTGTTTTAAGTTTAAATCCTTATTCACATTTATCCTTACATCCATACTATCCTTACTAATATAATAAGTGCGAAAGTCTGTCTGTTACGCTTTCAAGGCCAAACCGTTAAACGGATTTTGATAAAATTTGGTATGAATATAGTTGATGACCTGGGGTCAAACATAGGCTACTGCTACTAAAGCTGCGGGAAACATTATACAAATGTGTAAGGACTAATTATTTATATGCAGTGTCTAGTTTTTCAGTTCATCTAAAGCCTTATTAATTTCTTCTTCTATATCTACATTTTTTGAAGTTGTTGTTAATACCATATAACTTTCTTTCCTTTTTTAGTACGTCTAAAACTTGACCGATATTTGGATATTTTCGCCCGATAATTCTATTATGTTATCCTTCCAGATGTTTTGTTGTTCTTATAATTTCAGTTTGGCAACCACAATGTATTGCAAAATTAAGTGCTCTTTTTCTGTTCCATTGTTTGTTATTGTAGATTATTATATAAGGCTGCGAAGTTGATCATTTCCTATAGAAGCCTAGTATTATGACAGGGTTTTGTTATGGGTTATTGCTGTACAAAATATGTATACGCAGTCTCCTCGCTAACAAGACTGGTGTAACGGTTAATTTGTGCCGATTAGCAATTAAATTGTGCAGCTATTTATATACTGAATTGCTAAGAACCGCCTAGTTGTGAAGCGAATTGATGAAATCACACACTCACAAGTATGATAACTCTATGCAATGTCCTATTTATGCATTTTGTCAAATACCTAGATCTCGCATCTTTTATTTTTATTTTGCAACTCTTTACTTAAAAGGCTGATTTAGACGGATCCAGCTCTGGTAATCCAGTTGCAAATTTGTCTATGTAGACGCGTTCATGGACGAGAAATCGTTTGTGTTTGTGTATGGTTAAATTTAGTATCACTTTGTGACGCAATCACACACTACTGTGACAATTACAACATTCTCATAAAGGTTAAAGGGAGTTAAGTGGTCTATCATAAAAATAATGGTAAATCATGGGTAAATCTGATCATATTGTCAATCTATTATTGATAACTAGCTTTAACCTGCGGCTTCGGCTTGAGTTGCTTGAAAAGTTTCATTACTGAATAAGGTACACAAACAAGCAAGGTAAGCGTTTACAAGAAAGTATGGACATTGAACTGTTGCTCAATAGAGAAATGTGCTGTTTTCTGACAAGACCAAGATAAATCTTATTTTATCCTATGGCAAACAATGCTTGCGACGACCTATAAAGTCCGAAATGAATCCAAATTACACGAAGAAGCAGGTGAAACATGGAGGCAGTAATATTCAAATCTGGGGGCTGTTTTTCTGGACATGGAGTAGAACATATAAAAACAATTGATCAATTCCAATACAAATGAGTTTGGAGGAAACGATGCTACCGCATGCTGAAGAAGTCTTCCCAGTTTCATGAACGTTTCAACACGATAACGACCCAAAACCTGTCGCGCACTTCGTCAAATCGTTCCTAGCGCAACAGTCAGTGAGGTACTAGATTGGCCTGCAACAGCCCAGACCTAAACCCGATAGAGCACTTATGGTATGAAGCGAAGAAAAAAGTTGCAGCTTAATGTACTGGGACTAAAAATCAGCTTTACGAGACATTTAAAGGTGTTTGAAATAATATTTCTTTAGAAACCTGTAATACGAGGGGCGTTTGAAAAGTTCGTAGCCTAACAACGATCAAATCGTTATATATTTTTCAAACTACCCTCATTTTAAAGCTACATTATTTAATAGTGACATTGTGAAATTTCATTCGCGTATTTGCATTCGTTACGATTCCTTACGCGATCCCGTCGAACAAATAGTGTAAATTTTTGAAAATAAATATAAAATCGAGTGTCGTGCAGATATTAAGTACTTGAATAAGAAAGGTTTAACACCAAACGCGATTCATGAAGACGTGTTAGAAACTTAAGGTGAATCAGCGCCTTCGTATGCTACCGTGAAAAAATGGGTGGCGGAGTTTAAACGTGGTCGAGAGAGCGTTGAAAATGATCCTCGTAGTGGTCGACCATCGACGTCAAGCACCGCTGATAACATTCTAAAGATTTGTGATATAATTTTATCTGATCGAAGATTGACTGTTAAGGAGATAGCTGATACTATTGGCATCTCAACTGAACGAACGCATCATATAATCACCAACGAATTCCATTTTTCCAAGGTGTGCGATGGTTGCCTCGACTGCTTTCAGTTGAGCAAAAACGCGTTCGACTGACGATTTCCCGCGACTGCTTAGAGCTGTTTGAGGCTGATCCACAGGATTTTATTGAAAGATTTGTGACTCATAGAGTATAATTATAGTGAATTACTTAGAAAGTGTTTAAAACTAAAAATTCCACTTACTATTGCAATCTGTTGCAACGTTTAAAGGAAGAAATTAAAGAAAGAAGGCCTGGTTTGCTGAGAAGAAAAGTTTTATTTCACCAGGATAATGCGCGAGTTCACACATCAATGCTAAGCATGGCAGGAATCCATCAGTGCGGATTTGAATTGTTACCCCACGCCCCGTAGGTATTCACCTGATCTAGCTCCATCAGACTTTTATCTATTTCCAAAGCTAAAAAACCACTTAGGTGGTCAAAAAAGCTAAAAGCTGTTGTCGATGCATTTTTTGAGGGCTTAGACGAAGATTTTTTTTTACAGCTGGTATAGAAGCGTTGCCAGGCCGATGGAGAAACTATATTAAACTCGGAGGAGATTATGTTAAAAAATAAATAAATTTTAAAAAATATAGCTTTTAATTTTCCTGGTTAGGCTAGGAACTTTTCAAACGCCCCTCGTAATTTGATTGCATCGATGCCGCGCCGTCCCTAATTAGTTGTCCGTTCGTAAGTCAATTATGTGCAAGTGGCAATGATTTATTTATTTTAAAATATATTGATCGTAACTATTTTCTTTTCTGGCTTTTAAATATTTTGGTTACTAGCCAAATTACTTGTTATTCATTGGTACAAGCTTCCTAGCCTCCTGGACTTTCTTTCGGACTGGAGGGACAATCTTGTGTTTAAGTGATATAGCGTTCCTAATTAATTGACCACGACTGTATGAGCAAATTTTGAAACCAAAAGACCCAGCGATTTGGACTGCGCGGTGATATGTAAGAGTCTTCTTTTATATATACTAGCAGTTCGTCCCGACTTCGTCCGGGTATAAAAATTATGTAGTGGGTTGAAGATTGCCTCTTCTTTTAGCATCTCTTTCAAAACCGGCTATATAGAGACCCTGAGACCGAGAAGTTCCTATTAACCGATGAATACCGTACGCGTACATCTCAATCATTATAGTAATATGGTGATGAACTGATTAATCATGCCACCCGAAAATATTTCCAAGGAAGATCGAAACATAAAATAAACGATATTGATGGCTCATGCCTGTGCCACGTGTTATTTAAAAAAAAAAACTAAATGTCAGTGTAGTAGTCGAACTAACAAAACGGTTATTTGTCAGTTGTGTTTTCAAAAAGGACGTTAAAAAACACGTCTTTTTTTAAAACATCAACGAGAAAAAAGGAAACCTTTGATAATCCATACTGATCTGTGCTTCACTACAAAAATTCTTAGCACTCTCCCAGATTCGTCCTCAGCTCCCGCTTCTGTGACGGATATAATAATAGGAATTCAATTTTCAAATTCAATGCACCTTCTTGGTGTTTCCATTCCTATTATTATTTTGGCATGTTTTACGACTGGCCGCCTGCCGAACGTCAACCTTCCTTGGGAAAGCAGAATGTACAGTTAGATTGATACTACTGATTTTCCTTGACGACACCCACGCGCCATGGGAAGAAAGGAAGTACGCTTCTTCCGGGTCTGCGGTCCGCGCCACGCCAAGGGATTGAAACTCAAAACAAAATCCGTAATATCTTTGAACTGTAATGTCCGATTTCATTGATTCAAAGAGTAATCTGTATTAAAACAGTATTAAATATGAAATGATTTATTTGTATAGAACAAATAATGTGGCTTAGTTTGTACCTGCGTTACTATTGCAAATGTTAACTGAAAAAGTAGTTGTTGTGACATAACTGTAAATGAAACGAAATTATATGAAATCGTTTATTTTCAATATCCATACTAATATTATAAATGCGAATGTCTGTCTGTCTGTCACGCTTTCACGGCCAAACCGCTGAACGGATTTTGATGAAATTTGGTATCAATATAGTTGAAGGCCCGGGGTCAAACATGGGCTACTTTGTGACGCAGGCGGAGCTGCGGGAAAAAGCTAGTAGTATATAAATATCACTCGTTGACGTCAATTTACATATATTAGGTTTACCACCACTTCCAAAGCGCAAGTGGAGAAGAAGCGGCGCCACAAAATCCGCTGCAGCGTTTTCTTCAAAACGTCAATTTACAAATAAGAAAAAAGTTTCCTTAATTAACTAGTTAATTTACTGTAAGATGTACAATACTGTAGCACATTATTTTAACTATCGCATCGTTTTTGTGGCACAGAAGCAATGTATTCCTACGATATGCGGAGCTCCTCCACTGACCTCTTGTAGACCATTGTTTAGGAAACTAACTTATCAACAGTTCCATCCATATATATTTTTGAAGGCTGTGTTTTTGTGAAAACCTATCCTAAGTTATTTAAATTAAAAGATGATTTCAGGGCACATGCAATACCCTCAAGGTATCCCAATAAACTCCTTTTTCCAAGCATAAAAACAAAATATTGTCATAGAAATTGTTATTTCAGCTGCATAAGGCTATATAATAAGTTACCAGAACTAATAAAAGAGACCCTTTTAAAAATATTCTCTTTGAACTACTTAACGGGAAATGTTTTTATTGTGTTAAAGCATTCATAAACAGTAAAATTGACATAGCGCAAATAATGCTCTCAAAATAAATATTTAGATATAATGATAACATTTGACTGGTTTAATAATATTTTATTTTATTTATTGTACCCAAAGAACATAGTATCAGAATACAGGTTACAACAAAAGGCGGACTTATCCCAAATAGGGATCTCTTCCAGTCAACCAAACTAACATAGGACATAGACATATGGGCACAGAAGAGGGCACAACACGCAAAGAAATCTTAGGTGCATAGACTTACATCTAACATACAAATTTAATTACATATAAAAACAGTAAGCTCAACTCAAGTCCGATCGTTCGTAGTATTCCCTAACCCAAAATTTGAAAGAGTGAAAAAACAGCTCTTTTATCTCCAAAGGAAGCTTGTTCCAGAGATTTGCAGTGAGAATTAAGGAGTTGGAGTAACATTGTGAGGAGCATACAGGTATGTTCAACTTAAGGTGATGAGATGCTCGCAGCAAGATACCGGAAGGAGAAATTTGATCTAAGATATTCAGGGGAAGAAGGATTAAACAAGACATTATAAAGAAAAGACACCATATGTAATTTACGACGTATTCTTATTGGCAACTAGTTCAGACGCGTGCGAAACTCGGAGATATGGTCATATTTCTTTAGCCTGTATACGTAACGAATGCACGAGTTCTATAGTCGCTCTAGTTTAGCAGCGAGTTCGTCTGTAAGGTCCAGGAACGCGACATCAGCATAATCAAGAACATGTATAAGGAGCGAGCGAGCCAGTAGTGCTTTAGTATCAGTGGGCAGAAAATTTTACAAACATCTTAAGGAGTGCAAAGATACAAAGATTCTTCGGCTCAGCTCATTGACATGAGAAGACCATGATAGAGTTTCGTCAACAACAACATCCAAATTGTTGACTTTAGGTGAGAAAGGAATTATGTTATTGTTTAGAACTACAGAAGGAAAGGGCGTGGATTTACATTTTGAAATAAATAAATAAATTTAAATGTTAATGTGTAATGTAGATTGAATTGTTTTAATTTTCTTTGCGTACCTAATAAGTTTGATTGTGCGGCCATATTGTTATTTAACACCAGATGTAACATGGATTTCAATATTTTTATTTATTTAATAATGTACACATTTAGTACTATACGTAAGTACTAGAAAAGAAGATTCCTCTCTAAACACACGCGTCTGCGTGTGTATAGAGAGGAATCTTCTTTTCTAGTTCTCTTACAGGATAGTAAGCGACTATCCTCCCACACACTGGAAATGTGCGCATGTTATCCCAGTCCACAAATCTGGCGACATTTCTCAATGCGAGAATTTCAGGCAAATCAGTATTTTGTCTGTTCCGGCTAAACTATTTGAATCTGTTGTTTATGACCACATCTACCATCAAGTCAAACCTTTACTGTCCCAAAAACAACACGGCTTTGTCAGACACAAGTCTACTATCAGCAATTTGTTAGAATACAAACAATATCTCTGTGAAGTTTTTGACAAGGGGGGACAGGTGGATAGTATATATACGGATTTCAGTAAGGCGTTTGATAAGGTCGACCATAATAGGCTGTGCCAGAAGATTGCGAAGTTTGGTATACACGGATCAGTGCTAAGATGGGTCAAGTCCTATCTTGCCAACCGTAGTCAACTTGTGGCCCTCAAGGGATACGTATCAAGCCCTATTATGGTCACGTCAGGTGTCCCTCAAGGCTCCTACTTGGGTCCATTGTTCTTCCTGGTCTTCATCAATGATTTGGTCGATGGACTCTCGTGTCAATGCTTGCTGTATGCTGATGATCTTAAAATCTTTCATAACATCAGTGGCGTCCATGACTGTGAGCGTCTTCAGGCTGATCTTGATGAAATTGGGGAGTGGTGTCAGGTCAACAAAATGGTCTTGAACATAGAAAAATGTTGTGTAATTTCTTTCACCAATAAACATAATAAAATTAATTTCCCTTACCAACTTGAGGGAAGAACACTTGATCGCAAGAATATGGTTAAGGACCTCGGAATCTTTTTTGACGATAGGTTGACATTTAAAGGACACTATTGTTATGAAATCAAAAATAAATAAAAATAAAAAGCGGTCCGCGGAAGTTTGAGTAGCGCTGTCCGCGGAAAATTCTCGAACAATCGTCGCGTGTTTGCATACGGGAATAATATCGCGAACGATCTAGTACATCGATTATCTCGCTCTGATATATTGCTTTGTCTCGCTCTCGCACTTCTAGTATGTACTAAGGGAACGAGACAGAGGGTATCCCTCTCTCTCTATGGAGTAGTTGTGATCTTTCTAGAAACTTATGGAGCGGGTTTCCCGGGCCATATAAATATCGGAAGGTGCCTCAGGTGGGCAGTTCTAATTTAACTGAGCTACAAGTGCGATCAAGAAGCGATATCCGGAGCGAATAACAAGTGATACAAGCGACCTCGGCAAGTTATAGTGACTGTGATTAGCAAGTGTTTTGGACATTGTTAGTGATAAGTGAAGTGAAGTGACGTCGGCGACCATCCTTGTGGGAATAAACGTTTTTAAGAGTCATCAGGTGTTTTTCTCCAAATTGCGAACCCCGAGCTCGTAACAATTGGTGTCATAAGTGGATTTGGAGATGCCATTGACTCCGAGAGAAGACGTCACCAGTGAGGGTGTGAAGACGAGGGCGAAGCGTGCTGCGGAAGTCACTTCTACTGGATCTGCTGACCAGGCCGCTCCCACCGCGCCCACCGGCCACCAGGGCACGTCCAACACCCACCAGGCCATGTCCAACACCCACCAGGCCACGTCCAACGGCAACCAGGCTACGTCCAACGCCTACCAGGACACTCCCAACGCCCACCAGGCTATGTCCAACACCCACCAGGCCATGTCCAACGCCTACCAGGACACGTCCAACGCCCACCAGGCCATGCCCAGCACCCACCAGGCCACGTCCAACACCAACCAGGCCACATCCAACGCCCGCCAGCACAAGTCCAACGCCCACCAGGCTGCGCCTTTCTTTGATTTTGGGGAATTGATGCGAATGCTGGACAACAAATTTACAATGCAGGAGAAGCTTCTACAAGACGCAAGAGAGCAACAACAAAAAGCTCAAGAGCAACAACAAAAGGCTCAAGAGCAACAACAAAAGGCTCAACAGCAACTCCTGTCAGCTATTGGTGAAGTTAGTGGCGTGGTTACCAAATTACGCAAGGATGTGGACTTGGTGGAGGAACGCGTCACGACTCTTGGGAACGACATGGAAAATATGAAGACGGACCTTTCCACATTACAGAAGAAGGTCGTGCGCCTTGAAACAACGGGAGTAGCAGTTGCATCTGGCGGAACAGTCATTGCCCACCACGGACCCAGCGTGAAATTGCCGCCATATGACGGAACCTCGTCCTGGACCGCATACCGTTAACAGTTCCAGACCATCGCAGCTGCTAACGGATGGACAGATGAACAGTGCCTGACAGCTCTCACCGTCGCACTCCGAGGACAGGCTCTGACGGTCTTGGAGGTTCTTCCGTCGGGCAGTGGATTCAAGGACCTGCTGGAGGCACTGGAATCGCGATACGGGGAACGGCATTTGGAGCACGTCTTCCGCGCTCAACTCCGCGACAGAGTCCAGCGCTCAGGAGAGGGTCTGCAGCAATGGGCGCTGGAAATAGAAAAACTCGTCCGCAAGGCGTATCCAGGGGTCGATTTGAAGATGCTTGAGTCCAACACCGTGCAGGCGTTCGTCGACGGCATCAAGGATTCGGAAGTCAGAGCTGCAGTAAGGCTAAACCATCATGCCTCATTAAAAGATGCACTGGCCCACGCTTTGGAGGTGGAAGCCGTCAGACATGACATTCGTCATTCCGCGACTCACAAAGTGCGCGAAGTAGTGGAGGAAGTTAGGAAAATAAAAGCTCCGCTAAGGAAGAGACCTGGATCCATGTGCTATAGGTGCGGCGACCGAGGGCACCTACAAATGAATTGCCCAAAGATCAAGAAGCTTGAAGACGACGTGAAGGAACTGAAGATGAAGCAGGAGGCTTTATCATCGGAGAGGAACCCGGGGAAACGAGTAAGAGCCAGGACTAGGGGGCGACTACTGGCTGGCGCGGAGGAAGCCCCGACAACCATTATCTCTCAGGCATGCAACGGAAATAGTCTCGTAATATCTGGAACTGTAAATGGGATCAACTGCAGGATGACGCTGGATACCGGAGCATCAAGAACAATAGTCCGACCTCACTTAGTAAGGACCATAATGAGAAGCATGAGGAAACTGGACTGTCGGCTTCTTTCTGCCTCCGGCCAGCCAATACCCGTCCTGGGAGAAGTGTCTGTAAAAATGTCTATGGGAGAAACCACATATACCCACAACGTCATCGTGGCTGAAATTATGGACGATTGTGTATTGGGATTAGATTTCATGAAAAAGTACAACTGTAGAATAGACGTTGCTAGTGGTGTATTCAAGAGTGGTGAAGAAGAGATCATCATCCTAGGAGGCATTAACGGGAGAGTGACATGTTTAAAGCAAACGGTCATACCTGGGAAAGCAGAAGCCCAAGTACTAGTAAAGTTACCAGTAACAAGGAACAAGAAATCTACCGGATGCGTGTTGATTGAGGAGATAGCTAATAAACCTGCGGCTCGAGGACTCATGACCGTGAGGACTCTCGTGAAAGGAAGAAACACCGCAGTAGTAAGAGTACTTAATCTAGGCGACCAAGAGAGGACCTTAAACAAAGGCGACATCATTGGAAAATGTGAGGAAGTTGTCTGGCTGAAAAAGTGCAGTACAACACAAAGCTCAGATACAACGAGTACCAGTGATTCTACAGTCAATGAGCTTCTAAGTAACTGCAAAAGCAATCTAACGTACTCGCAGAGCATTAAAGCTAAGAAGTTTCTACTGCGCTACTCCGACATCTTCACCAGCCAAGAAGGAGACTTAGGAAGAACGTCGCTAGTACAACATAGGATTGACACCGGAAATGAGAGACCCATCCGACAGCGAGCGAGAAGAATCCCTATAGCCAAAGAAGTAGAAGTCAAAGAGCTGCTGGCGGATATGGAAAGGAATAAAATTATTGAACCATCAGCAAGTCCATGGTGTTCACCAGTCGTGCTAGTAAAGAAGAAGGACGGAAGCACGCGGTTCTGTGTTGACTACAGACGACTAAATGACATCACCAAGAAGGAAAGTTACCCGCTGCCTCGGATTGATGACACCTTGGATACCCTTAGTGGCATGAAATGGTTTTCAACATTGGACTTAAAATCTGGGTACTGGCAAGTGGAAATCCATCCGAAGGATAAGGAGAAGACTGCATTCTCGACAGGCAAAGGATTATGGCAGTTCAACGTCATGCCATTCGGATTATGTAACGCGCCAGCTACCTTCGAGCGACTGATGGAATGTGTATTAGCAGGATTGGTAGGAGAAGCCTGTCTAGTATATTTGGATGACGTTATCATCGTTGGCCGAGACTTTGAGGACCACTTGCGGAACTTGGAGCAAGTCTTCGAGAAAATTCATGGAGCCAACCTAAAATTGAATCCGAAAAAGTGCCGCTTATTCAGGAACGAAGTGAGCTATCTAGGCCATGTCATTACCAGTGAAGGAATCCTGACTGACCCGGAGAAAGTGGAAGCCGTTCAGAAGTGGCCTACCCCCAAGGACAAGACAGAAGTACGAGCATTTCTTGGCCTTTGCTCGTACTATAGACGTTTCGTGAAAGGATTCTCGGAGATTGCAAAGCCATTACACCGACTAACTGAAGAGAAACGTCAATTTAGTTGGGATGAAGCTTGCGAAATTGCCTTCGAAAAACTGAAGAAACATCTGTGCGAAATACCAGTCTTGGGATACCCTCAACCAGAAGGTCAATTTATAGTGGATACGGATGCAAGTAATACCGCAATCGGTGGGGTACTATCTCAAAAGCAGGAAGACAGGGAAGTTGTTATAGCGTACTTCAGTAAGTCGCTGTCTAAACCGAAAAGGAACTATTGTGTGACAAGAAGGGAGCTACTGGCAGTAGTGAAGACGCTACAACACTTCAGCAAATACCTCATCGGTAGGCAGTTTTTACTTCGCACGGATCATGCAGCGTTAAAATGGCTGTTGCAATTCAAGAACCCAGAAGGTCAAGTTGCTCGATGGATTGAACAACTTCAGGAATATGACTTCATTATCGAACACCGTCGAGGACAGGCCCATGGAAACGCGGATGCGCTGTCACGCAGACCCTGCCCAGAAGATTGTAAGCACTGTATCAGGCAGGAGTTAAAAGAAATGACAGTAAAGCTAACTCGGACAGAACCATTAGAGACCTGGGAGAACGATGCGATGAGAAAGGAGCAAGAGAATGATGATGACCTACGGCACATCATCAGGTGGAAGGCACAAAGTAATGATAAGCCAAAGTGGAGTGAAGTTGCACCGACAGGCACTGTTTCCAAGGCGTACTGGGCGCAATGGGATAGCCTCGTTGTACAAAACGGAATACTCTACCGGAAATGGGATAAACCTAACGGCAGAGAGTTTCAACTGCAAATTGTGGTTCGGGAAGTACACGACGGCGTGTCCGGTGGACATTTGGGAGTCTAGAGGACGCTAACGAAAATCCGCGAAAGGTTCTACTGGCTCCATTGTCGGGAGGATGTGGAGGACTGGTGCCGCAAGTGTACAACTTGTGCTGCCGTAAAAGGGCCACATACCAGGAGCCGAGGGAATCTACGACTGTACAACGTCGGTGCACCTTGGGAACGCATTGCAGTCGACGTAGCTGGACCATTTCCTGTCACTGACTCAGGGAACAAGTATTTCATGGTTGTCATGGACTACTTCACTAAGTGGCCGGAAGTGTTCGCCATACCAAACCAAGAAGCTACGACAGTTGCAACCAAGATAGTGGAAGAAGTGATTTGTCGCTTTGGCGTGCCCTTGGAAATCCATTCCGACCAAGGCAGGAATTTTGAGTCACAGGTTTTTCAAGAAGTTTGCAGGATTATGGGAATGAACAAAACCCGAACCACGGCTTACCATCCTCAGTCAGACCGGATGGTCGAACGGTTTAATCAGACGATCGAGAGACATCTGGCAAAAATAGTGGAAAGCCATCAAAGGGACTGGGACAAGTACATTTCACTGTTCCTGCTAGCGTACAGAACAGCAGAACATGAAAGCATAAAGGCAACTCCGGCATATGTCAACTACGGTCGTGAGCTGCGGTTGCCAGTGGACCTCCTAACAGGAGGCTCACCAGATGAACCTCAAAGTGTTCAAGACTACGTTTCTGATCTGCGTGACCGAATGCGAGAAATACACGCCGCAGTTCGAGAAAACGGGTTGCAGTCGAGTCAGAACATGAAGACCAGATACGACAGAATGTCGAATACAAATGGCTTCGAGGAAGGCGCTCTAGTCTGGCTTCACAACCCGACTCGCCGGAAAGGGAAATCGCCAAAGTTACAAACCAAGTGGGAGGGCCCATACAAGGTGGTAACGCGACTAAATGATGTGACGTATCGGATACAGCGTCAACCAAGAGGAGCAATGAAGATTGTTCACATCGACCGCTTGGCGAAATATCACGGAAGTAATGATGATGCTCGGGACGAGCATCTCTAAGAAGGGGGCAGTGTTACGAAATCAAAAATAAATAAAAATAAAAAGCGGTCCGCGGAAGTTTGAGTAGCGCTGTCCGCGGAAAATTCTCGAACAATCGTCGCGTGTTTGCATACCGGAATAATATCGCGAACGATCTAGTACATCGATTATCTCGCTCTGACATATTGCTTTGTCTCGCTCTCGCACTTCTAGTATGTACTAAGGGAACGAGACAGAGGGTATCCCTCTCTCTCTATTCCGGAGTAGTTGTGATCTTTCTAGAAACTTATGGAGCGGGTTTCCCGGGCCATATAAATATCGGAAGGTGCCTCAGGTGGGCAGTTCTAATTTAACTGAGCTACAAGTGCGATCAAGAAGCGATATCCGGAGCGAATAACAAGTGATACAAGCGACCTCCGCAAGTTATAGTGACTGTGATTAGCAAGTGTTTTGGACATTGTTAGTGATAAGTGAAGTGAAGTGACGTCGGCGACCATCCTTGTGGGAATAAACGTTTTTAAGAGTCATCAGGTGTTTTTCTCCAAATTGCGAACCCCGAGCTCGTAACACTATGATCATATAGTAAGAAAAACCTTGAAAAATCTGGGTTTTCTAGGTAGGATCACGAAAAAATTCCAGAACGTCAAGAGCTTGATTATTGTATATGATTCTCTTATAAGAAGTACTTTGGAATATGGATCTGTTGTTTGGTCTCCCTTTTATGCAAACCACACGGAACATATTGAGAATGTCCAAAAAAAATTTCTTCGTCTACTTTGTTATAGATTTAAACCGGGCCGTAATCGTACATCATATCAAGACAAACTTAAAAACTTCAATATTTCTGAACTTGCTGCTCGCCGTGACAAACTTGATCTAATTACATTATTTAAACTGATTCATTCCAGTATAGATTCGCCTGCTCTGCTCTCTCAGATCAGTATTAATATAAAATATAATCCACGTCGCGCACTGCCTACCTTTGTTCTTCCTGTTTACAAAAATAATGTCTCATTTTCGAATCCTTTAGCGAGAATGTGTCGGAAATATGATGAGATCTCTGTTGGCAATAAAATTGACATCTTTAATAACCGAATTAATCAGTACAAGAAGAGTATTCACGACATCCTTGGCACTACATCTAGTATATAGTTCGGGTAGGTACTTTACTTTTTGTTCTAGTGATACACAGTTAATGTACTTTATCTTGTAAAGTATAATCACAACTTGGTAAAATGTTTAATAGATTATTTAATTATGTAGGTAGTTTTCTTGGTTTATATTGTCTTCGCTTAAGTATTTGTGCAAACACGTATAGGATGCTAAGTTGGTTCGGTTGTAACTATTTAAAGACTGTGTATAATTTGTACTTAGTGTCTGTTGTGTTGCCTTAATAAATAAATAAATAAAATCCTGTAAAATAACTAGGAAAAAAAAATTAACAAAATTGTTACACATACACAATATTACCTAACTCTTAAAACATAATTACTCCACTGGCTTTTAATTGCTATTTTTGAAAAGCGTGACTCTCTTAAAATCAGCGAATCGACAAATTTTTGTTCGATATCGAAAATTTTCGTTCGAGAACGAAGGATTTTCATATATCTGTTACACAATTCAAAAATAGCGTGCCTGCGGCCTCCGAAACGAGAAAGCGCCAGAGTGTTCTACTCTATTTCGCTTCTACGTTAATGAAATCTCATAGTAGAGGTACTGAAGGGATTATTTTTCATCGTAACTGCAAATTCAATTACATGCCCGCTGTAACATGAATTCTGCCGCTGCAACAGGCTTCCAATTTGCCGTGATTGTATCTCGCTTCATGTCTTTAATTTTTTTGTTGATTAAATTTATATGTCGGCTTCATTTTTGGGCTTTTATTTTCAGTTTTGCCTGTCCTTTGTGGCTTTATGTCATAACAGTGCAGTCGCAAATACTTTTTATAGATTAATTTCATGTAGACACTGTAATATATACCATTTCATTTATTTTTTTCTTAGTAAAATGATATAATGATAAGAAGGGAATATTATCATGAACCAAGCGATAGCTGGGTTACTTGACGCTATTGATTTTATTGTTTCTGTATGTAACTGAGGATTTATTTCAATCATTTAAAAATATAAAAAAATATTACGACATATGTTTTTAGCGGACTTAAAGGCGTATAAACCAGGCAGACAACAGATGCTGCTGAGAAAGTTTTTATGCAACTATAAGTGCTAGAGAAAGAACCTGGAAGTTCTGCGGCAATTAGTGGACTATGATAATGATATTTTTAGCGCCACATCCAGAGCACAGAATTATTGATAGTACTAACGTACAGAACGGACACTCACACCCTCCCACCCGAAGCAGATCCCGCACCTTAACGCGCAGATTAAGGGTAAAAATCGAGAGCAAAATAATGCAAGGATGTCGCTACTAGCACTAGCACTATGACGCAGATACGGTAAATAACCAACTCAATGGCAAGACAATAACCAACCGTACGACTAACACACTCACACAAACGCGCGTGCGGCGGCTTGCGTACTCGACCGAATCGAAGTAGTAGTAATAGGTATCGGGCTCGCCGCTGTTGTATGGAGTGTCCGAGGTGTTGCCAGAGGCCCAGTGAACTGAGAGTAATATTTTTTTTTGTTACAGCCACCCCTACCACGGGGCTATCCGCCACCTTCAAATGCGCTGTTATTCGACGATGACCCTGGCATCATGTCGGAGGTGGAGACTGCATCTACTGGGTTCCGTCGAGGTGGCAAACAGAGGTCGTCGCTGCCCGTCGTCCGAACACCGAGCAAGACCCTCGAAAGACCTTTGGGTAAGGTGTTCATTATACCGAGAAACAGCTTGTATATGAAATCGGTTGGAAATAGGTATATTGTTTTTGTTAACTCTGTATGTACTACTACTGAAGCCTACTGTGCCGTCCGGGCTGTGGTAGAATAGAATAGAATAGAATAAATCTTTATTGATTAGTCCATCACAACACTTGAAAGGTCTTACAAGTACATAATTAAAAGGCGTGACAGACGTCTCAATAGGTGGCGGCTCAGTGTTACGCTAGACATGCAAGCAGGACTAGCACTGATTTTCAGCCACCACCTTCTGAGGCGTCACGGTACACGTGATAATAATTTTAAACTATAAGCACACAATTACCTATTAACTTACAATTTATTGAATTAATTAACGAGCGAGCAAGCGAGATGTCGCTTTACACCTTGAATTGCGCCATCCCGCTCACTCACTAGCCCCCATCGCGCGTCTAGAGGTAAACCCAGCACTGCCACCTACAGTCGGTGGCCGGAGGCGAGTTTTTAATCTGTCTCTTTATAATTTGTGTCTGTGCTGTGGTGTCAACAATATGAATATGAAGAGACTTTGTTGATACTTTCAAACCCAGTCCAAAACTAAATCTGTGAATACTTAATACTATAAATCATAACTACCGATGAACACACACAGTGAACGTAAACAAGAGTGAAAGCAAAGAAGCACATTGCGAATCTAACCTCCATCGCCACGTCAGCATCTCGTTCATTTCATGTGACATGGCGACTCATGACCTATTTGTTGACTGCGTGGCAGTGTCATTGTAAGATGCCATGCGTTCTTTCCCATTTTCTACAAAAAGAAGTTACCATTACCTTACTTATTACTACGTACAGCAATTCAACAGTATGGTTCCAAATGGCAGAATGGTACGGGCACATGAGTGAAGTTCGGGAGACAAATGGCGCAAGAAAGTAGAATTTATTTATCACACTACAAACTCTTATTTTGATATTCAAAACAGATACTTATAATTTATTTAGCGTGTTTTTATAAAACAATTCTAAATCTATGCTTTTTATACTTATATCTTAAGTTTGCGCTTCAGCCGCTAGCATAATCTCATAATTCCATCCAAATGCGAGTGAGTAAGCGAGATGTCGTCTTGCATCCTTTATTGCGCCTTGTATCCATCCGACAAAACCCCAGGTTGATTTACGTTCGATTTCGAATGATTTTCGTTCGACATAATCGGTGAATCAATCGAATTTCTTACGACTCACCGCTTTTGTACGAGTCATACATTTAAAAATGGGGCTCCAGATTAAGTTGATTATGTAGAACTATTTCCTAAATAAACAATAATCAAAGCCCAAGGCTTTGATTTTTAATTGCAGGTACATTTAAAGCTAGTAGAAATTACTGCAAAGCGATCGGTTTTGTGCGAAATGATTAATTTATCATTCTGCTCACAAATATTAACTGTCACAAATTGTTTGTTATATGTGATTTTTTGACGAAATATTTTTGTTCCCAGGTCTTGTCTTCTTGCAATATCGGAACGAGACCAAACGTGCTCTGCTCCCCAACGAAATTACGTCCATCGACACCGTGAAGGCGCTCTTCGTTCGCAGCTTCCCCAAGCAGCTCACCATGCAGTACATGGACAGTCCCCTCGTCAAAATCTATATCCACGACTCCTCCAAGGACATGTTCTATGAGTTGGAAGATGACAGGTCAGTTACCTTTTTTTAAAAGAGCTTTATTCGTAACCCCCAGCCCTTGACATTTATAAATATAGCAAGGACGTGATACCGGTTTTCGACTCATCGTGCACCGTGAAGGCGCTCTTCGTTCGCCACTTCCCCATGCAGCTCACCATTCAGTACATGGACAGTCCCCTCGTCAAAATCTACATCCACGAGTCCTCCAAGGACATGTTCTATGAGTAGGAAGATGACAGATCAGTTACCTTTGACATTTATAAATCTAGCAATAACGTGTAACCGGTTTGCAACTCTTAAATAATGCTATTGACTGCATGCACTGTATTAAATTTGCCCAAAACTTTGCCACCTGTCCGGTGATTCGCCATATTGAATAAGTCTTCCAGAGTGCAGAAGGCGGGACTCGATAGTCCCATCTCTATAGAAGACTTATTATGCCCCAATGGGCACGACAGGAGGTGAGCTATTAATAGCACAGCTTCACAGGAAAATTTAAATTTACTTATTAGGGGCGAAGCACCGCAGTTGTCTTCTCGCAGTCTATACTCAACGTTTGCCTCAAACCTGTTGGTCGTGGGTTTGATT
Source organism: Euzophera pinguis (assembly GCA_947363495.1). Lineage (NCBI taxonomy): Eukaryota > Metazoa > Arthropoda > Insecta > Lepidoptera > Pyralidae > Euzophera > Euzophera pinguis. The sequence goes on from OX376154.1 coordinate 18,824,207, forward strand.
TCCACTAGAAACATACTTTGTTTAGTTGTTTTCAGTTTGGTTAGGACATTGCAGGCTTGAATCACTTGAATGTGTTATAGTAATGATTTTCCGGTTGCCGTTAGATGGTTGTTAAAGGAACCATGTAAGAGGCTGAAAGGCGGTTCCGAATAACTATGACACAAGAGTGTATTACGTACAGGGTCGATCGACCATGTAATCCACTCGACATGAACAAATAAAATTACTGATTATTCACATACGTCTCATTTACAATAAATAAGTATATTTCAAAAATTAAAACATTATTGACTCTAATACCGACTAATAATGTTTCGTTATCTATGTTATAAAGACAAAAAAAAACACTCAACATGAAACAAACACAATAGACTAATTAAATTAAAATATATACATACACACCATCACGCCTTTTTCCCGTAGGGGTAGGCAGAGACTACGGATTCCCATTTGCTACGATCCTTACAGACTTCCCTTGCTTCTTCAACGCTCATCACTCTCGTCATACACGCTCGTCGATTACGGGTACTCCTGACATCTCCCTTTTTTAATATGTCTGCGATTTGGTCGCAGTATGTTCTCCGAGGCCGGCCCTTACCGACTTTTCCTGTCACCTTTGATTTATAAATAAGTACCTTACGTAAGTCTCCTTGCATCCATCCTTTCTACATGCCCAAACCATCTTAACATGCCTTTTTCTATTTTTGTCACTACATCCTCATTCACACCAAAATCAAACAAACGAAACAGGTTTTCATTCAATAAATTTAATCAATAAAATCAAAACCAATGCAATCGTTTTCACAGTGACATTACAGAGGTAAGGCGATTATAAAATCAATTATCTAATGTTACCATTCAGCCTTTGACAATATTTCTCGTCTAAATTGCGTTTTATTCCGGCTTCATTCAAAAGATATTTCATGGCCTGTTTTGAAAGGAATGTCGGAAATATTATTAAATTATGATGCGATTGACCGGTACAAAGGGAAACCTATCGTGGAAATTCAATGTGCTTTTCAAATAAATTATTATCATTTTCAGGTAATGTAAATTTTTGGCTATAAAATTGTATTTTGTGCGTGAATTTGGCGGTTATATCAAAACATGTTTGTATTTATGTTTGATTTATTGACAGACTGATGTTTGAAACTTCTTCTAGCGACCATATTTATCATAATAATATGTGTTTGGACCAGTATCTACCTTCACGGCTCTGTCGTTAGGTTCCTCCAAATTCTCAGCCGTACAGGAGACTGGACAATTGGGGCATTCCAATAGGTAGGCTAGACTTGACAGCCCCGCAGTCGCACAGGGAAGCCCCACCTCACTTTATTTCAGCGGGTAGTAGGCCCGTTGACACCTGGGTTTGTTTGCTCTTCCATCTTTCCAGTCTTGCTTTGGATTAAAATGAAAGCTTACTTTGCAAATATATTTTGTATTTCTCAAAAATCACAAAGAAGCTTCTTCTATGTCCAAGCGTGTTTTGCTATTTGCGTTTCAGCTTACGCTTCGGAGCCAAAGGTAGTCTGTGAGTCATGGTCCTTGATTTGGAGGCACTAGTTTTAACCGTCTAACGTCCGTTACTATTTATACAGGGAAACCCGACCAATAAGAACATGATATAAATATGTAAGTGGTCAACACTGTCAGATTATTAGGCTGTCTAAAGATTCTGACACAGCCTAACGACTGCCATCTATCGATAACAATCGAGACCAACGTATTACTGTGCCTTCTGAAGCACATAGGAGCTTGAGATAGAAAATGTCACTATATGGCGACCAATCCAATACGAGTCGTATCTCGATTACGCATGACAAGCGCATGCGCTACGGATATGCGAGTCCTAAAAAGTCACAAGAAAGCATATCTCATGAAATGGATATGAAACACGCCCTGTAGACATTTACCGACATCATTTAGAACTATTTCGTAAGTTCGAAGTACGGGTAGTGTTGACGACGCGATAGTAATCGGCTCACCCGGCTAATCCATAAAGAGAAATAATTAGTGAACAGTTTTATTGTATAATGCAAAAATAGTTAACATCTTCCGGTTCCGCCCACATTGTGTCTAGTGACATCATTGGCGCCATCTTGAGTTTTTTTCTCCGCTTGTTTTTAGTGTCGTTTTGTGATCAGTCATTTTGACCGGCAAATTCAAATCGTCTTATTAAAATATTCTTGTGTATTTTTTTGTTTTTCTTGCGCTGAACCCACGTCCCCTACAGGTAGGTTTTAGCGGTTAACTCGCGCTACTACTGGGCTAGATTCAAGTGAAATACATTCATCATCACGCCTGTTTCCCGTAGACAGATTCCGATATCGTGAAACTCAGATTTTGAAATAAAATAAACTTATTGACGGACAAACACATAATAGCTACATTATAACCGCAGGGATGAGAACCGTTAATTTTCAGAGCCAACATTATTTCGCTCTAATTGTAAATTATGTTAACGTAATTAAATTAATTACCAAAACCAAAACACGACCGCGAGAATTAAATTTGGAAACGTCAGTCAGTTTCAAAATATTATAATACTATACATATAAATAAAAATAGCGTTAATTATCAAGTAATTTATGAACGTGTTTATTACACACACCGTAATCTGAAAAATGTTACACTGTTGCCCACTATCACATCCGTCCATGTAAAAAGCATAATGGCTGTCGCTCCATTGTAATGGCGTTGTTAAATCGGGACCATTAGCACAGCGTACCCACTGCTCTGTAGCGGAAGTCGTGCATGTAACTTTTTCATCCGAGCGTCTTTCTATCGTCAGCTTGCGCTTCACGTACATTATCATAATCTCTTATTTTCATTCTAATGACAGGCGGTTCCGCACGACTTTGACGTGGTCGATTGACAATGTAACCTACATGAAATGATGACGATTCTTTGGAGTACGGCGGGAGCGATGGTGTTATATGCTCGACCGCCGCAAAGGTAATTAATTTCCGCCAGGCGTGGTGTTAAGCCTGGAGAACCGCGGTTCCGGCGGTGTTCTTTTTTTCTTTTTTTTTTTTTTGACCGGACCTACAATTTTAGCTCCTGTGAGCTTTTAAATTTACAGCGGGACAGTTTGCGGCGAGGGCTATTAACCCTCAGCCTTTTCGGCAAATGGGCAAGGGGCTCCCAGTTGGGACGAACCTCGGACATGGGCTTTGCTTGTTTTTTTGTTTTGATCAAGCGAGCAATGCAAACTCGCGAGAGGTGGCAAACACTCAATGCCATAAGGGCCGACACTATTGTGCCTGAAGGGCCTACTGAGAACCTATCGGTGGCGTGAACTAAACTGTCTATCGACGGTGTTCTGTCGGAGGTTGTATATATTGCGCCAATACTTAGAAACTTCAATTGCGCGAATTAGTCTTTCCATGCTGATTGGACGTCTTGTTTGGGAATTATTATTTTTCTCTTTAGCGCCATCTGTTGCATCGTGTTATAACTATTTTTGCTGTGACATTGTGTCGCCACAATTCTAATGCGAGCGAGATAAAGTAAGCGCAATGTCACATACTTTTTCGCGCCTTATAAATCCCTATAGTAAACCCCCAGATTGAGTTTAATTCGATTTCGACTCATTTTCGTTCGATATAATTGGTGAATCGAACTTTTTCATTCGACTCACCGGTTTTGTGTGGGTCATACATTTCAAAAATAGGTTACTAGAATATGTAGGTTAGGTATTTAAGTAGGTAGGTGGGTCAGTTGAATATGTAAGCCTACCTAACAATATTCAATAACCAAAGCCAATAAATAGCCACTGATTTTGAATTCCAGTTAATTTGATTAAAGCTACCGGAATATTCAGTAAAGCGAGTTTGTGCAAAATCATTAATTTACCATCCTGCAGTGCACACGTATTTATACACAAATTGTTTCTACTGGAATGATATTAGTATCAAGTAATTTGTATAATTATTTTATGCAAAATGTTTTCGTATTGCGTTTTATACTTGTATCAACTAAACCCAAAGAGGTTTTCGTGGTCTGGCAAACTTGTATAATTATAGAAATTGATTAAGAATTTTGAATAAAGATCTTAAATAAATATATGTATGTTTATGTGTCTTTCATACAAATGATTCTAAAGATAATAATGATTATGAAGTCTATAAATTGTCCGTAGAGTGATTTGTTAGTTTTTTGTTTTTTCACTGCATTTAATTATCATTAAGAATTATGAATGGGTAGTAATAGGAAGTTGAATATAGCTTTTATTTATTATTTTTTTGTACATGTAAATAAAATCCGATAATCTGTACTCCTACTACAGCCACAGACTTTCCTCTGTTAGTATAAGTCCGCCATTGTACATTAATATGTAAGATTATTTTTTTCTGTTGGTATTGTACTGTTTTTTTTATGTGCTATGCTCGGAGGAATTGTCATGATGCCAACAGCCACTTTTTACCATCGCACCTCTCGTCAGGGATTTCATCCCCATACTTTGGATCCCATGTTATCGCGTATACAGTATGCTTCAAACGGAATTTCCTCCCTCTTGCAATGATGTTACAGCCTGGCCACGGGGCAATCCGCCACAGCGAATTTCGCCGCAATGCCACCGGCGATAAAAATAAATACATAACAAATACACTACAAAGCCATGGGAACTGGTGACAGGCGAGGAGGAACGAGGAGTAGTAACGAATGCATTTGTATGTATTTCTTTTAGTCACCGGTGGCATCGCGGTACCTGTAGTATCGTTGATCACGAGTACAAGGGACACGCGTGATGTATCTTTGTACAGTATGTGTTTTAAGAAAAAAAAAATGTTCTAATGTATATAGCATAGTTCTCTAAGAAGATGACGAAGTATTAATTAGCGGCGAGTAAAATCACGGAACGCAGCTAGTTAGCATACAGACGAGATGAAAATTGCTAGCTCCGGGCAAAATAAAAGTAAAAAAGTATACCTTAAACCCATAGATTAATAATTGGTCTCCGCGGCGCTACGACTAGATACCGCGCTGTGAAGAAAAATCCGTTTCCAGAATGCGGCCACATAATAGGAAAGTGTGTGTAAAACAATGTGCAAAGACGCACACTAGCGTCGATTATGGTTTTGCCAGCTACTTGACTGGTGCCCGACCAATGGGAAAATTATTAATTGCTGTGGTCTTGTTACGTATTATAAAAAGTAGCTCAGAAAATCCTTTAAAATGAAATTAAATAAAACTGGCCAAGTGTGAGTCGGTTACTATTTTTTATTTTTCTCTATTTGGACCTCCTAAACAAATTTAAAATTATCTCATAGGTTTTCCTGTAATTTATGCATCGAAATTCTGGAATCGATAGTTTCGGAGATAAGGTAGGGGAAATTGTTAATTTTTATCTACTTTATTTTATAATTCGAATATAGAATCCTAAAATTGCAAAAAAACTTTCATTTGATTTACGAGTATTATTACACAGTACAGTATGTTAAACGTTACTTTAATTTTATATTTAGCTTGGAGCTATTTGATTACTGACCAGTTTTTAGTTGTAACCCGGGTTTAAATACAAATAAATAAATAAACATACACATCCTACTAATATTATAAAAGCGAAAGTTTGTAAGTGTGGATGGATGTTTGTTACTCTTTCACAACTAAACCGCTGAATTGATTTTTATGAAATTTGGTACGGATATAGTTCAAGACCCGGAGTCAAACATAGGCTACCTTTTGACGCAGGCGGAGCTGCGGGAAACAGGTAGTACATACATATTATCTTGGCCTCTTTCCGTACAGTAGTGTTGCCGGAAAATCTATTACACATCGAATAATAATCGATTCTTTGATAGTTGAAAATATAATCTAAGGTATCGATAGTGATCATATATCGACAGTATCGATATTGATACTATCGATAATATATTTCTGTAAGTACAATATTTTTTTCTGTATGAGTTGAATGACGATGATTTGTGTTATGCCCGCTGTACATCCCTCCGCCGAGTTCCGGTATATCTGTATAGTACCGGTGCCTGAAATGCTTGGTATTATTGTTAATCCATTAATTGATTATTTTTCATAAATTACTAACTAACGTAATACTACAGATTAAATTATATCGATACTATAGATACATAATCGATTAATAACCATTGATATAAACGATTACCTATATTGATTAAATCGATATAATTTAAATCGACCCATTTCAATAATCGACTAATTGTTTGATATTGCAGCTAATAATCGATTATTTTCGATTAATTGTCAAAAATCGATTAAATTTATTATATAATACTTTCGATATCCTAGATTATTAAAAAAAAACAAATTCGATTAATCGATTATCAGGCAACAATACCCTACGGGGCACCAACTACCCAAAGGCTTAGAATGTTGGTGGGAGTAAAGTGGAAATGGAATCAAAATATGTATATATACATATAGTGATAGGTTCCTAGTCGCATCGCCTACTGATAGGTATGGTTCTTCGATTTTCACCCACTCCCTCGGCCGGCTTATATGGTTTGCGCGGGAAGAGAAGCAGCTAGTACATTCCACGTATACATTTTTCTCCCAGACCAGCATTAAAGAAATAAGATGTTAAAGACAGACGAAATTGTCAGAAAAAGTCAAAATTACAACATCCCACTTTTGGGGTCAGGAGTTAAAAAACAAAATATCTAAATAATAAAAATCGAAACCTCGGGGAATTTGGGATATTTTAATACACGGCAACATTGAGCACTGAGCGGTACTTCGCGCCATATTTTAGGGTTATATTATTTTCGTGAGTAATTTATGTTCATATTTCGAAATTATACAATACTTATTGAAGGTATGTAATACCAGTATCTTTCTTATTTCTTTTAGTATTATTCTTATACAGTTTGACTACGCAAACTGCACATTTTGCGTCTGATTTTACATTAAATTTTAAATTTATCTAGACATCCAACTCACTCATCGGTCGCTTCGCGGCATGACTGACGCGGGTATGCCGCAAGTATGCCGAATTCGGCATGGTTTTAGTTGCGAATTTTTCTAGTATGCCGTTGGTATTTAGTCGAGCGCGCGAGACCAATTCTTAATCTAAGCCTTAAACCATTTAAATTTCCTCTCAATATCTGAGCTTTCACCTGTCTTTGACATGAAAAATAAACTGTTGCGTTTTCTTATAGGTACCGCTCGACGGCGGATACTGCCACTGATAGGTACTCGGGCCAGTTAATATCTTCTCCAAATGTAAGGGGTTAACTGGGCCACAATATAGGGATGCAGCCCTGTTATCTATAATATAAAATAAAACAAACCTAATAATGCTGCTGTTAAAAATAAATCCACCCTAAAGAAATATAACACTTTATAAGTTCATTGTAACCTTTAACGATAATAAAGCTTCTTCGTCTACGACAAAATAATTCCGTATGGTACATAATTATATATTTTTAACACTTAAACTTTACTCCTTAATTATTAAATCTTCCCGGTTTTACCACAGTTCCAATTTTATAAATAAAAGCGTGTTACGTTGTGATAGCAAGAGGAAAAATAAGGTGCTAAATGTTATTATACCAACAATATTTACTTTTTAGTATTTTTAATTCGAGATTCACTAAGACATAGTTCGTAGTTTTAGACTTATTTATCCATCCATACTTCCATACTCATATTATAAGTGCGAAAGTCTGTCTATGACGCTTTTACGGCCATACCTCTGAACGGGTTTTGATGAAATTTTATATGAATATAGTAGAAGACCCGGGGTCGAACATAGGCTACTTTTTAAAGCAATCGGTGCTGCGGGAAACAGCTAGTATTTTATATATTGGCATAATATACATTTTAACATGTAGTTAAAAAAAACTGATCAACGTTCGACGTGGAAAAGGGACAAGAGAGGTTATAGCCAGCCGCCCATGCTCCGAGAGGCGGGCGGCGTCTCCATGACAGTACGGCGCTGTCTGCGTAGCCATCAATACTGTGCAGTTTTCCATTTCATTACATTTTCTGCATAAGTACGCGTAATGCAACATAGCAAAAGTTTCACACACGAACACGATTACCGGTGTCCGTAAGTTTTCTTTTTTAATATTTAAAAATAGTACTCGGCGATTAATTTTGTGCCGGTTGTATGTGCGAGTTGTTTATTGGCGGTACCGGCTTTTTGAATTTCGATTTATAAGTTCCATAAACAAATTTAAAGTTATAGCTAAATTATTTGTCCTTTCTATATTCATTCCATATTTAAATTTAAAACTCAGTATCGGTGAAAGATTTGCAAATAAGAGGTTATGTTTACTAAGATATGTTACATATATATACATGTCTATATTATACACACGTTTTTTTTTTTCTAAAATTGTTTGTAAATGGTGCAAAATAGTGTTCGTTCATTCTTTTTTTGCGTTTTCATGGAAGGAATCATTGCCCTAGTGGGCGTTCTATACAGTTGTATGTATTTCCGTTTTACATGACATATTAAAATATAGCTTAGGTGTGTTATCATGTATGTAACGTGTCCTTATTATTATTGTTTTTATTATTTATATAGTTCGCAAACTTATATAGCTTAGAATATCATATAATTACATTTTTCGTATTTATTTATTGATTAGGGGCTCCGCTTCCGTTCCCGTGAAAATTTTGAGAGATACTTTTTTGCCGACATTTCATGCAATACCTTTTTTAATGCTTCACTGCTGGGCAAATGCCTCCCCCCAAGTGGAAGGAGGGGAGCGAGATGAAATACCTATCTGCCAAATTTCACGTTCATGACACTTGTAGTTGTGTAGATTTTCCTGGAAATTTATTAATTACTATAATAATAAATTGTATAAATAACATTTAATACTATAATGTTCAATGAGGTTTTAAACGTCACAAATTTTGCAAAGAGTATTACTGAGAATGTATTCTGAATATGTGGGAATGAACATTTCTCGTATGTCTCGAATTTTAATAATAATCTACATGTTTAGTTATTATACAAACTTTTGTCACAGCGTTGTCTCGGTTGCATCCTACTGGTGGCGAGTCTCGCCAATAACAAAATTTCTAAATTAGTAGTTTGTATTCTTACGACATAACAGACAAATGTTGATTTGCGACCATGAACGCTGTAAAGTCTTTGAAACGTTGGGTGTCGCAGACGCAATGGGTCACAGTTACAAATCGGAAAAAAACGGATTCAATACTCTTTAACTAGAAGCATTGAGAAAAGCACGTTTTACTTTCGAGAGCAAAACAATGCAAGGATGTCGCTTTTGCTGCGCGGCTGCTGCGACGACTATGACGCAGATATCAACCCTACGACTAACACACACATTGGTTCGCGTGCGTACGCGATTGAATCGCAGTAGTAGTAATAGGTATCGGGCTCGTCGCAGTTGTATTGAGTGTCCGGGTGTGCTTATAATGCAACTCGGCACTCTTACACACATTAGTTTCCATGCTATTAGACTAGGAAGAAACAAATCGTTTAAAAAAATGAGTCTGTATTCCAAGGAATTGACATTTTGAATATATTAAGTGTCTTAATCATGTAAGTTATGTTAAATTTTGCCTGGATCTAATGCCAATAATCCATTAAGACACAGTTCAACGATGCGAGTGACGGCACTTGACAAAACAAGGTCAGAACAGAAGTAAAGCTTTGTAACTTTAAAAATCTAGTTAGAAATAAAAAACTTAAAATAATTCAAAGAATAAAAAATAACTTAAACAATATAACTTAACTTAAAAAATATTAATAAAATACTGAGCAAAAAACACTATATTAGTTATTTATTACGTAACTTAAGTTGCTAACCCCAACAACATATTTTTAAATACCTGGGAATTTTGAATTTATTTGTAAAAAGCGTGGTAGGTACTGAGTCAAGAGAGACTTTTGCAAGTTTTAAGATTATATTGGCTGACAAAATCAAATATGTTATTTGTTAATGTTATACTTACATATATACACAATCTAATCAATTCATCACTATTCATCGATAATATTTAAAAAATCTTTAATAAATTAAACTATTTTAATACGGTTTTATCGCGTTTATTACTTATTTATTTACACCTGACGTTTCAAACACTTTACAGCGTTCATGGTCGCAGGCAGACTAAGTTAACATTTGTCTTTGATGTCATAAGATTACAAACTACCGCCTGAAATTTTTATTGGGAACTATTCCGATTCACGCAGTATTGGCTCACAGTAGGTATCTAAGGGTCTTGCAGTCTGCTTCCGAGTTTGCAATTTTATTAAGTTAATGACTGGGTCCCAAGCTGGCGGTATAAGAAATCTTTAATAAATAAAAATGCATTATAAATTTTTTGTATGCGGGTATTATTTTCCTCAATTTAAAATTAATTGACTTGAAAAATTACAAGAAATCTCCAATTACTGTGATGATAGGTCGAAGAGCGAATATATGAATACACATACAATCCATAATAGTATGGACATAGACCGGCATCAAATTATGTTAATCTGTTAATTTTATTATTTTAATTAATCTGTAAAAAATGGTCACTACTATAAAAGAATGTCCAGTTGTAGGTATGCGTTTTGACTCCAAGTACTGTCTATAGAAATCACTAGCAGGAAGGCAAGAGTGTCCTAAATCCATACTAATATTATAAATGCGAAAGTTGGTCTGTCCGTCTGTCTGTTACGCTTTCACGGCCAGACCGCTAAATGGATTTTGATGGAATTTCGTATGAATGTAGTTGAAGACCCGGGGTCAATCATGGCTACTTATTTTTTTTTTAATCAGTCGTTAAGTTCTCATGGGGGAGTGAAAGTTTGTATTAAAGACGCATAAATGTTTGTGGTCTAAGGTCTTGTAATTAATAATTAACATTAACATTATTGTACATAAGCCCATTGACGCAATAAACTTGATTGATTGATGATAAAATAAACTTTTAACGCAGTCAGCTTATACTTTTATGTTGTAATGCTTTTTATTTTCGTTGTTTTGTGATTTGCCCATCGACCCTGATATTTTCGGCGTCAGGATAGGGTAGAAAGGGATACCTACTTGAGTGCGAAAACCGTAACATCGAGTTTTCTTACATCGAAAACCATTCTACGATACTTTTGTACTGCGATGTGTTGATAAATCGAAGCTTATATATTTTTAGAATAATTTAATTTCTTTGTACGATGATAAGATTTAATTATTTTCTATTTAAACCAATAAATAAAAACAAACATTATATTGTATCTAATTAAATGACTAAAACTTAAAGTAAATAACTTAAGAAACTAAAAACTATAGAAATAAAAAATTACCTAAAATAACGAATCTAAAATTAATTAATTGATATAATAATGAAGACTGATTTTTATAGATCACATTTAAAGGCAATTTGTTTATCTTAATTTAATTATCTTTATTTTTAAGACTTTACTTTGTGTATTGTGTTGTAGTTGTATCTTTTGTTAATTAATTAATCATATGGACCATTTGTTTTATCTATTTTGTGCCTAAAGTTTAATCATTACGAATATAAATAAATATTCATGGACAAATCACACTGAGCTAGCCCTTGAGCAAGTTCTAAACCTGTGTTATGGGATGATAACATAACATAAAATAAGATTCAGGTATTGGTATGAAGAAAATATCTATAAGTACTTGGTTATCGCCAAAAAGTTTGCTTTTCTAAATAACACGACATCGCAGTACCAAAAAGTCGACAGAACAAGCCTTCGCAGAACCATGTGCGAAGTAAAATCGTGCACACTAGTTTTTCGATGTAACGAAACATCGCACTTAGAAGGCGTCGATTTTCCATCACCTTGCGGTACAAAAGTATCGTAGGTATCCCGGGCAGAAAAGCTTTTTATTTATTAAAGGTGGAAAACTCCTTGTTTAGTCTGCTGGGAGCGTGAATACGAAATGATTAAATATGGCTTAAATCTTGTACAACTATTTTGTTCACAAAAATGGAACTGAAAAAGAAAACCCTCATTCCACTTGAACCCTTACGATCCACCCGTATCCTATTTTCAGTTATCACAGGATACTATTTTTTGAATAAAAACACCTTTTTTAATGACCCATTTTTAAGTTAGGGAGGGAAATCTACCATCACAGGTCAACCATCCATTAAATCACATTCATCAATTCATGTTGAATGGATTCTGAAATAGATATGACGAATAATTTTCGATTTCATGTTTAAATGAAAGACCTCACTTTAATAGGCACATTGGTAAGAAAACACTCCGATAAAACTAATAACTAACTGAGATATGACGAAGTTAAACTCACGTGCATTTTGAACGATACCAAATCCATACTAATGGAACGTACACGGTGACGTCAGGCCTAGGTAATTTACAAGGGTGAGACTAAATTTGTTTGACAACTACCTTAAATATTGCGTTTATGTAAATCCATACTAATATTATAAAAGCGAAAGTCTATCTGTCTGTGTGTTAAGCTTTCACGGCCAAACCGCTGAACGGATTTTGATGAAATTTGGTATGAATATATTTCAAGACCCGGGGTCAAACATAGGCTACTTTTAGACGCAGGCGGAGCTGCGGGAAAAAGCTAGTAGTTCATAAGCGAAAGTTTATTTATTTTTTATGTACTTATCGATTATAATATATATTTTTTTATAATTTTATCTTTTCAAAATGGACATTGCCTACGATTTTTAAATTGTTAGTTTTTCGAAGTGAAAATTTCAACAATGTATGCTATTATGCAATCACATTACTTTTTCAATTTTTGAACCTTGTCGTCTGCCCAATTCTGAAAATGAGGTGTCAGAATTTCAGGTGACAAATGTATCCAAATCATTTGTTTCTCAACAATGAAGTTACCTTTTGTTAAAAAACGTTAGTTAATAAGTGCTCGAGTTTTTATCCATTAAACCATTCTTCTCACCAAACAAGCAAGTTTTAGATCTCAAAAATGGTACTTTTTGTTTTGTTAATAACGTTAACGATTTACAATTCGCGCGATTGGCCTCCTGGTTGCTCTTTGGTAGAAACTGTATATGAAACGCAATAAATAAATTGAATTATTATGCCCTTCTATCGTTCCGATGCCGAGCACTTTCAAAATGGACGACATGACAGTAGGTACTTGCGTATTGGAAATAAAATCTTGTTAACGGTAAAATTTATAAAAACCCCTGTTATACTTGTAACGGATATAACAACGATGGTCCTGAGTAAAATGCCACTTAACACTTTCGCTGACACTTAAGGAAATAACAATGGCACTCAATTGTTATCTACGTCGAGTGACGTTACTGTCAGTGAAAGTGTTATTTAATGCGATCGTGAAATGCAAGACTATTTTGAGACTAAATTGTTATTTTGAAACCAAATTTTACAGCGTGTTGAGTGTATGAAACTAAATAACTTTAAAAGAATATTTGGATACCGAGATCTTTAATACCAGTATAGGCCGCGCCAAACGTTATTGCGAGTCCGAAGTTAGCTGCGAGTGCTTACATGCGCCGGTACAGTGGCCTACACGTTAGTAGCGGGCGTTATTTAACATAAGCGTTGCGGCAACCTTACCGTTTTTCTTTACTTTATTATTACCCGACTGGGTATTGGTTTAACAGTGTATGTATGTATGTGGGTTTGTACCAACGAAACGACCAAGAAAACGATAACAGAAAACGATAACAATAACAGGAAACGATGTTTTTGCAGCCCAATTTACATCAAGAGTACTTAACACGCGCGTGTGTTCGTATACGAATGCAACACTCACACTGAAACCGACAAGCGCGGGGATGTGGTGTGGTGCGCGAGCGGCGGTGCCTCCTCCTCTCTCACCCAAAATTCGCTACTGCGACGCGTCTTGCGATCAACTTCGGACTCGCAATAAAGTTTGGCGCTGCCTATATGTGTACATGGTCGATTGAGCATGAATACACGACGCGAATGAATCCTACGTTGTTGCCACCGACCTTTGAGTCTTCTCGCTATGTGGTACATCATCTCATCTGCTTAAAAAAATAATTAGTTCCCCTATTCGATATAGGGGCTTCAAAAAGAAAAATAACTAAACTAGTAGTTATGTGAACAGTAGACCTCGTGAACAGTGCTACTATCACATTGTAATAACGTGGACGCTAGTGACTGCGTCAACAAATTCGTATATAAATAAAACCGGTCAAGTGCGAGTCGGACTCGCACGCGAAGGGTTCTGTACCATTATATCTATAAAAACCGCAAAAAAAACGTTTGTTGTTATGTAGACGCCATTATTAAATATTTTTTATATTTAAATTTAATTTATTTTTAGATTGAGTTAATATTCTTAGAATATTTTAAGCGTCTATCTGTTGCCGTAATCAAATTCGACCAAAAACGAGCAAAAAAAAAAAACGTTTGATGTATGGGATGCCCCCCTTATATATTTATTATATTCGTTTTTATATAGTACTAGCTTTTTGCCGCAGCTCCGCCTGCGTTAAAGTAGCCTATGTTTGACCCCGGGTCTTCAACTATATTCGTACCAAATTTCATCAAACTCCGTTCAGCGGTTTGGCCGTGAAAGCGTAACAGACAGACAGACCGACTTTCGCATTTATAATATTAGTATGAATTTCTTGCCAACAGAAATACATCATATGTGAAAATTTTAACTGACTTACTATCACGATTCATGAGATACAAACCTGGTGATATACGGACAGCGAAGTCTTTTAGCAATACAGAAACCGAAACGGTAAAGCGCCCCTTGCGGATAGTAAAGTAATTAAGAACGGATTATTAATTAATTATTCATTTAACTTATTTTGATTACAAAATAATGTATGCTTAGCCAATATTATTTGATTTTAAATTAATTAATTTTCAGCTGATTTAAGCCCAATTACTAAAAAAAAAAATAGGTTATAGCAAAAATCACAAAAAAAACTTCTTCACTGATCACGGGGATCAAACCCGGGGCCTCCTGAATTAACCACTGCGCTAACACCTTGAGGTGTCTCTCTTCACAAATGTTTTAAATAAATCAAGGAACATGTGTGCAAAGTTTCGTAAAGATCCGTTCAGTAATAGGGCTACAGAAAACTTTCACCCTTTTTGCCCTCAGTTTTCTCCCAGTCAAAAAAGCTCTCGACAAAAAAATTAATAAATCTAGAAATTTATGAGCCAAGTTTTGTAAAATGACCTCTAGCGCGGAACGTACATTTTCCGATCTAAAACCAAAATTATCGTAATGGAGACGCTTCGCTCACTCGGTCAATTAAAGTAAAAAAAAAGCATTTTAAAAACATTTTTTTGCGTGCCTATCCAAAATAATTTACATACACAGCAATATACTAACAAAAATTATCCATTGTCACCGAGAACATAATTACAAATTGATTGATGCCTCATTCGTTGAAATCGGCTTAGTAATATAGGCGCTAGAGTGGAACATACGTAACAAACATACAGACATTTGATGAATAGCTTAATTTAAACTCGCATTAACTTTTGGACTTGCCGTAGTCGATTAAAATGATAAGAAACTCCAAAATTCCATAGATACAAGTTTCTGTTTCTTTTCAGGGCTCACCTCCGGGACATACGGGATCGTTCTGTGCTTCGTCTCTTCGAAGCCAATGATATTGGAGGGGGGGCTTTCCCTGGAGCTGTTGGCGTGGGGTCTGTTGTCATGCCGCCTGGAGCCTCTACTTGCTCTGGCCCTTCGAGTTGGGATCAGGTAGGACTTCTTTCATGTCTATGCTTTTTACGGGCATAATTTTTAAGGTTGGGTAGGTGCAATCTGTTAGTCGTTAAAGAGACCACGTCCAAGACCGAAAATTAGTTGCCTCAGTGGCAAAGAGACGGTTTCGAAAAAACTCTAACGCCAAGATGTGTACGCTCGGTTGACCATGTAATATCACGATGTGAATGAATGAGTGGTTATATATATTTTTTTTTTTAACTTATTATGGCTACTGCATAGCGACCACATTATCGTACTGATGTTTCCGAGAATTGAACTGAATTATGATGATTCCGAGTGAAAGATTAATAAGAAAATACACAAAAACTAAGGTCGTGGGTATCTACTATCTAGGCGCCAAGCCAGAGACCTAACAATAATCAATAATCAATACTTAGTTTCAAGAGCGGAGTGAAGATGTTGCTTTCGTTTATATAGGGAGGGACGTATGCATATATAGTTTCAAATGTTTTTTTTAAATTTAATTTTTAAACTTCATTAATCTATATTGTCCCACTGTTGGGCAAAGGCATGAAGCAATAACAAAGAGGAGATGTTTGAAATGGCGCAGTCATGTTATCATTGGCGCCTCGCCGACACAAAAGTGGGCGGAGCTTGTCATTGCTCGTGCTCCATGGTTGGAGCCACGGCCGAAACCAAGCACCCCGCACGTCTGCCTTCCGCCCCGTGTAGCCTCACAAATACTTTCTTACAAAACGCTTATTACGGCATCTCCTCTTTGTAATTGCTCCATGGGCAAAGGTTTTCCCCAATTCCTTCCAAACCTCTCTCTGCCACCTCTGACCACCTAGCCTCGAATCTTTCCAAGTCGTGGCTCTAGTCGACTCGGTCTTCCTCTCTTCTGCTATCTATTTCTTCCTCTTCTTTATTTATTTTACCAAACTAATATTTTATGAACATTATTTGTTTAATTCAAATTATTTATAATTTTTAATAGAGAGAGCGTCGGGAAAAAACTGGCTTATGAGATATTTAATATTATCTACAAACGTATATTTTACCTTTTACAAGGTAAATCAATATGTGATGCTCGCATATTTTAATATTCCGTTAGTATTTGTTCTCAGGAACTTGGAATAAAGCGTTATATTAGCATGCTTTTTCAGGATCAGAGTTACTTCAGCGAGCCTGAAATTGACTCAGACTACCACCACCATCACGTGCCTAAGTCCAAGGTAAGTGCTACTTAATTCAATTATATTTCGACGTATTTTCCTTATATTTTATGAAATAAATAAAAAAAAATCTCAAAATGAATTGGTAAGTGCACTCAGCAAGGAAACATGTTAAGATGGGGCTACAGTTCGGAGGATTCCTGCCGTAGTGGTGGCTCTCTCCAGACTATGGCGCGTCTTTTATCTTGTCCTGAGTGCCCAGTCACCTGCACTCTCAAAGACCTTTATGAAGCCAAATATAACTTAACCAGAGTCGGCTCGAAGAAGAAAAAGAATACCAGTATTGTAAGAGAGTGGCGTTTGAGATATATGTATAGAGTAAGAGAGTATCCGAAGAAACCTTAATATTTGTTCAGGACCCTTCGATCCGTCCTGAAACGCGTCGAGGGGGTTCAGCAGCTCCAGTGGACTGTAGTAGGGTGAAGGTGACGGGATCGCGAAGAAAACACGCAGTAATTGAAGCCAAACGATGAGGAGAGGGAGGCCAGCCACCAGAGATTATCTTCGTGTTGTTCTCAGAGAGCCGCGTGTCGAACTAAAAAATGCCGCCGCCTATATATTTGGAATCTCTGGCGCCTTGAGCCCCCCCTCCCCCTCTATTCTTTATTTCCGTATTTACTTATTCTATTTACACGTTTTATTGCTCCTTGGTACATAATTCTCTTAACACTAAGTTAGATCACCCATCTGCACCCGTTCGTTCGAGGTAGGTCGCCCCGTGTTCAATATATGACCATTTTTCCTACTTCGTATGTGGGCTGACCCCGCCCCGCCGGCCCGACCCCGCGGAGCCGTTATAACGGTCTCCTGCCGCCGGTACTAACGGTCGGCCGTTTTGGCGGTTGCTAACCGTTATGCAGATGAGTATCTACTTATGGTACTTATGTCTAATGACTTAATCTAACTTAGTCTAACTTATTCTAATTAAAAGACAGGGAGAATATCGTTTTATTTACAAGTTTTGTGACTTAAACCTAGTTCGTCGTGAACATTCTCCCGCCGTCGCCGGAAGGCGATACTTCTGGTAACACGACGATCTTCCTTGTTGGCCTTCGAAGCACGTTGCCGCTGCCCGTTTGGATGTCCACGACGCGCACCTCTCCGTCGCTGCCTGGGTGTACTTGCACGATGCGTCCTCTTGGCCAGGTGTTCCGCGGTGAGTTCGGGTCGCAGATGATCACGAAGTCTCCGACCTTCGGTGGAACGTCAGCATTGTAGTTCTCCCGCCGGCTTTGGAGTATCGGCAAGTACTCTCGTGTCCATCTCTTCCAGAATGCGTCGGCCATGGCTTGTGCGCGCCTCCAGTGTTGTCTCGCTGTCAGGTCCTCTGCTTCGAAGTGACCCGGTGGTGGAACATGGCAGTTCGGCCCAATCAGGATGTGGTTCGGCGTAAGTGCTTCTGGCTCGTCCGGGGTGACCGCGACATGAGTGAGCGGTCGCGAGTTCACGGTGTTCTCCACCTCTGTCAGTAAGGTGGCCAGCGTCTCGTCCGAAGGATAGCGCTCGTGCAGTGTTGTCTTCAGTGCTTCTTTGACTGCGCGTACCATGCGCTCCCAGCTGCCTCCCATGAACGGGGACGCCGGAGGTATGTACCTCCAGGTGATGTGGTGAGCGGTGACCTCGTGCTGCAGTCCCGCCAGTGCCGCTTCCGCCAGTTCTTTGACCGCAGCCTTGAAACACGTTGCGTTGTCGCTCCATAGCTCCTTCGGGCAGCCTCGGCGCGCGATGAACTTCCGTAGTGCCGAAATGGCTGAGTCAGCACTTAGCGAGTGAGCGATTTCGATATGTATCGCCCGCGACGTCATACACGTGAATAGCGCCCCGTACCTCTTCTCTCTGTGCCTGGCGACTGTGACTTCTATGGGACCGAAGTAGTCCAGGCCGGTGAATGTGAAGGGTCGTTGATGGTGTGCGAGCCGGGCTGATGGTAAGTCCCCGGTCACCGGGATTGATGGCTTCTTTCTTGCTATTCGACATCGTAGACATGACTTGATGACGTCGCGTACCGCCGGTCGTATCTTGAGTATCCATACGCGCTGCCTTAGTTCGTTGACGACTGTTTCTACGCCGCCGTGATGGAGCTTCTCGTGTACGTGTTGAATGTATAGGCGCGTGTAGCGGTGTCTTCCATTTAGTACCGCCGGGTTGATTTGTTCCTCTTGTACCCCGGATGCGGCCGCCACTCGTCCTCGTAACCTCATAACGTTCTCCTCGTCGATGTAGGTGCTCAGCTGGACCAGTCGGTCGTTATTTTCCGGTTTGCCGCCGGTTTCTTTACTCGCGTTATTCCTCGCGCGAAGCTATCTTGCTGACTCGCCGTAATCCATAATCTTTCTGCATATATAAGTAGGTCAGCTGACATCTCGACGTAGATAGCCTGCGGTTGTGCCGGACCGGTAGTGTGGCGCCGTGCGTATTCTTGTTTCTTCGTAGCGCGCGACCAACTGGGATCTTTTCCTTCGTTTTTCTTAGTGCTTTTCCGTGTTGCCATCGTAGACTCGGTGTTTTTTGCTCTTCTTATTAGGCGTATAAATTGCAATACGCGAGCCGTAGTCCGTATGAGTCTCGTCCATTTTGAAAACTTCTCGATGCGGGGAAGATGTGGATGACTTTTTCCTTCTTTCTCCTGCTCCACGTGACATTTTTCGGTTCTTCTTTCTTCCTCGCCCGTCGAGTCTTCTTTCTTCGGCTCTTCTCGCCGTAGGTTTTCTTCGTCTTCCATGTTTACGTGTTTGGTCTCCATCGCGATCCAAACTCTTCTTAGCGGAATGCCGTCTCTTATCCGCTTGTGTGCCGTCGTTGGGAACTTGAGCGTCTTCTTTCTTCCGGAGGGTGGTTGTCTTCCGTCTTCCCGGCCGTCGCCGCCGACTCTTCTTAGCGGGGTGACGGCTCTCCTCCGTTTGCGCTTCGTGGTTATGGACAGGAGCGTCTTCTGTCTTCCGGAGTGCAGTCGTCTTCCGTCCTCTTCCTGACCGCCGCCGACTCTTCTTGTGGCGAAAGGGCAGAGCTTCACTTTTTTCTTTACGCTTTTCCGGCCCGGTGCGTAGAGGTGACTTGCGTACGACGTCATTGTTGTGCTCTCCCATGTTCCTTTCTTTCTTCACAAAATGCTTCATACTTCCACAGAAGGCGGTGGTGGCGGTGTGAGACTTCTGCACTCCATGAAGTACCCATCCTAGCTGTGTATACGACGCTACAGGCTGATTCTTCTGTCCGATGCGCAGTTGTCTTGAAACGATAAGTTCCCAAGCGTCTTGCCCCAGTAGTATTTTTGGCGACGCGCGTTCGTACACTATTGCGTGCAAAATGTCTGCCAGGTGATTACACGCAGATAAGTCCTCTTTTCTTACTGATTCGGGCGCGAAATCTAAACGTTCGATGGTGCGCGCTGACTCCAACGTGTATTCTTCCTTGCCATATTTTCCTCGTATCTTCGGGCAGACAATTTTGCTATTTTCCTGACGTGTTTCGCTGCTTATTCCTTGTAGCCACATCGTCTTCGTAGGGCCGTCCAGACCGATGACGTCCGCGACCGATGCGTCTATGAGGGTCACCGTGCTGCCTTCGTCCAAAAGAGCGTATGTCTCGATACTTGATAGTGGGCCCGTTAACACAACAGGAACAATCTTCAAGTAGGCCCGTCGACTATTATCGAGACCCGCTGCGACCGTTGTTGACGTGACGGCTTCGTGCTTCTCCTGTTGATGTGGTGGCGCGGTGGTATGTGACTCTCGTTGATCCATATGCAGCAACTTGTTGTGTGACATTCTGCATCCACGTTGACCACACGGTGGGGCTCGGCAGGACATTCTCTTGTGGCGACTCTTCAAACACCGGAAACAAATACCATTCTTCTTAGCGGTTTCCCATCGTTCTTGAATGCTTGACCCGATAAATTGTTCACAGTCGGGAAGCTTATGTTGCCTCTTGCACATTGGACACTGATATTGATAATCCGCTCCTTCTTTCTTCAGTGTGAAGGTACGCTCCCTGCTCTTGAACCCTCTTCGTTCTTGAAAGCTTCTGTCTTCTTTGATCACTTCCGGCAAGGCGTATGAGCTGCACTTGTCGGCCTCTTCATTTAAAAATGTGGATATTTTCTTAATGTCCGGAATTTCTTCTTTCTTTCCGGCCGCGTAATCGTACCACTTGTTCTTCAAAATCGGCGTTAATTTATCCACGACGATCCGTGCCATTTCGGGATTGTAGAGATAGTGCGGCTTCTTCAATGCTTCAATAGTTCCGACGGCGTTGGCCACACTTCCCGCAAAAATACACAAGTCCCTTGGATTATCGCTTAACTTGTGTAATGCCTTCATTTTTTCCATCTCGACGTGTATGAGTGCTTCTGGTCTTCCAAATCTTCGTTCCAGAGCCTCCATGATGACTTTTGGGTCGGGCTGGCTGAGTAGTAGACACCCGACGGCTTCTCTTGCAATTCCCCGTAGACTCTTCCTTATACGGGCGATGTTTTCTACAGACGTGAAGTAGCGAAACGAACTGTCGTATGCCGCTCGGAACCCCAACCATTCTTGACAATTTCCATTGAAGTAAGGCAGCTCTTGCATGTACTTCGGCGCCTCCCGAGTGCTCCTTGTGGCGTTCATCAACGCGGCGGCCAGATCCGCGACGCCCACGACCGGGTTGTGAGGTTGACAGGTCGTTCCACCAGTTCCATGTTCATCCTGGCCCCGTCTGGTTCCCTCCCGCAAGTCGTCCGTATTCAACGGGTGACGCGATCCTTTGGCGGCTTCCATTTTTCCATCTTCTTTCTTCTTTTCCTCGGGCAGCGGCTGTTGTGTGGGTTCGTTCTCCCTTAGCGGCGTGCGGTCGATCCAACCTTGTATCCGCACGGACTCTAAATCATCTTCTTGTTCGTCGCTCGATCCATTTTCTTCTTCTTCTTCGATCTGTAGCCGTTGAAGACGTAGCTCCTGAATTTCCTCTTCCGCCTGGGCTTTTTTCAGCCTTAACTCGGCCAGCCTCTCCTTGGCCTCCAACTCCGCGAGGAGTCTCTTGCGGGAGGCCGTAGATCGGACAGACCGAGTGCCACCAGGCCGCAGCGTTCTCGACGTTACGGATCCCTCCCTCCGTGTGCTTGATCCATGATGTTCCGAATCCGTCGTAGTCTCCTTTGATCCGGACGATCCAGCGAGCGGTGAGGGACGAGCGGCGTTCTTCAAAAATTCGTCCAAAACAGGCGGTGGGCGCGTAACATCTTCCTCCATGTGAGCTCGGGCACGTGGGACTCTCTCCGTGGGCTCAGATGTCCCTGCGACTGCCCTTTCCTCCCCTTCTCCAACTTGACTGCGTGTGACGACCATTCTTCTTCAGTTCCTTCGATAATCCCGCGCTGACAATCCGGCGACGCAAGGACCAATGTTCAGGACCCTTCGATCCGTCCTGAAACGCGTCGAGGGGGTTCAGCAGCTCCAGTGGACTGTAGTAGGGTGAAGGTGACGGGATCGCGAAGAAAACACGCAGTAATTGAAGCCAAACGATGAGGAGAGGGAGGCCAGCCACCAGAGATTATCTTCGTGTTGTTCTCAGAGAGCCGCGTTTCGAACTAAAAAATGGCCGCCGGGCGGCCGCCTATATATTTGGAATCTCTGGCGCCTTGAGCCCCCCCTCCCCCTCTATTCTTTATTTCCGTATTTACTTATTCTATTTACACGTTTTATTGCTCCTTGGTACATAATTCTCTTAACACTAAGTTAGATCACCCATCTGCACCCGTTCGTTCGAGGTAGGTCGCCCCGTGTTCAATATATGACCATTTTTCCTACTTCGTATGTGGGCTGACCCCGCCCCGCCGGCCCGACCCCGCGGAGCCGTTATAACGGTCTCCTGCCGCCGGTACTAACGGTCGGCCGTTTTGGCGGTTGCTAACCGTTATGCAGATGAGTATCTACTTATGGTACTTATGTCTAATGACTTAATCTAACTTAGTCTAACTTATTCTAATTAAAAGACAGGGAGAATATCGTTTTATTTACAAGTTTTGTGACTTAAACCTAGTTCGTCGTGAACAATATTAATTAAGAGTTTCCAGTCAAATATAAATAATCTTTTAAAAATCTGTCAGTTCTTTGTATTTGTAATTATCTATGGTGCAATATAGTGTTTTTACTTACTTACTTATACATGTGAACGTAATACGATCCAAATATTTTCTTTGAACAAATATATTTCCTCTTTACGGGTGAGTTTTAAATACAATCTTTTATTCATAATTCGCCTTAGCTAATTGCCCCGTGGCCAGGCTGTTACGAGTACCCCGATGGCCAGTCAAGCTATGAATGTAGGTACTGACCCGTTACCATTCCGTTTTCTCTACCAAATGTGAGACAGACTTAAATTGACGTAATGTTAAAAGGAGGAAAGTTAGTTCTTGTAGATGACACCACCTTTCTAGGAATCAAAATTGCAATGGGGTTCACACGTTTCAGCTCTCTCCAAAAAACTTAGCTCTGCGGCATATGCTGTCAGAAAAATTAGACAAATAACTGATGTGGCAACTGCTAAGCTAGTCTACTTTAGTTACTTTTATAGCTTAATGTCTTATGGATTACTGCTTTGGGGAAAGGCAAGTGACATACAGACAATATTTATCTTACAAAAGCGAGCAGTTCGTGCCATCTATGGTTTAGCCCCGGGGGAATCTCTTAGAGAGTTGTTTAAAGAAATAAATATCTTAACAGTAGCTTCTCAATATATATTTGAAGTTATCATGTATACGAGGAAAAATATTACTACTTTTAGAAAGAACTGGATATAACTGATAGACCCTTGCGCAATAAAGATAAATTATTTTTACCTTCTTATAACCTGTTTAGGGTTAAAGACTCTTTTGTGGGGAACTGTATACGTTTCTACAATAAGCTTCCTGAATCGATCACTAGTTTGCCTGATGGACAATTTAAAGCCCATGTTAAAGATCTACTTTGTAAAAAGGCTTATTATAGTACTGGGGATTTTCTTAATGACAGGAATGTTGAACTTAAGCTTGGTGCAGAGTACTCAATAAATTGACATATCATTATATGTTCTGTTTTACATTTGACATTTTTTAATTATTATTTAATTTTTTATTTAATTTAAATAATCTGAAATAACCATTGTGCAAAATGTGAATTCGTTCATTTAACTAGGTAATTAAGGAAAGGTTTTTCTTGTTTGTAAATTGACGTTTTGAAGAAAATGCTGCAGTTTAGTTTGTGGCGCCGCTTCTTCTCCACTTGCGCTTTGGAAGTGGTGGTAAACTTAATATAAGTAAATTGACGTCAATAAGTGATATTTATATCCTATATTGAAAATAAACCATTTCATTTCATTTCGTTACAGTAATTTCAAATTGACGTTTAGCTGTCCAGTGACTGAATTTAAGCTTGCGATTAGTAATAACGAGGTTCATAAATAATACTGATAAATATTTTTATAAGTTTATTATAAAATGGTAACAAAATGATAAGGAAGCCTTAAAATTATCTATAAAATAATGTACATAATACGTCGTCACCTTCGTCACACTTTAATTCTTTAATGGAGCAGACGAATAGACAAAAGATTCGGGTTTTTGTAAAGATTTTCTCTAGATAAGGACGGAATCATAAAGTATAAAATTATTATAACCAATATTAAGACTAAAATAAATAAGAACTCGCGATGGCAAGCTTATGTAGTCACATTGACTTATTAACGAGTAAAGATTTTACACTAGCAGCCTCTAAGGAAAATAACTAAGATGTATTTGGCTACATTTTTACTGTTCAAGACCCTGAATATGAAGTACCCTATTTAATAGAAGATATTACAGATGTACTTAAAACCACAGACGATTTTTAAAGCAGACGCTTTGCACCTCCACCATGAGTGTTTACTATTGGGCGCACTTTTAGATTTTACATGCGGAATTGTTGACGCAGTCGCTAATAACTCCTTTAAGAAATGTTAGAGTTAACGGCAACCACTGTTCTGCAAAATCATCTCGGTCTGTGGTTCAAAATTCTGTCCAGGAAGAACAGGGTCAATTGCTCTCTTAACCCATATGTATGAATGAATAGACAGAAATGTTGAAATCACTTATCACTTTCAATGGTTTCTATAGGATACTTTTCACTAACACGATCTTCAACTATCCAAATCTACGGATTTGAATAACACAAAAATTGTCTCTGTTTCGAGACAAATTTGTACACTTGAGATTATTAATTCCACTGACATTTCAATGCGGTCCTTTCGAATGCGTTATCTAACTAGAGCTAAGGAATTTTCATATATCGATCTTAAAACGCCTGATGGCAATTGCTTTAAAAAATCGTCAACAACTTAGAAATATTCAGTTTGTTAATTTCTATGATATTATGTCTTGTACTTTTGGTCGTGTCTCTCTACTCTCTTGTTACGTATCTACAAATAATTATTCTGATATTTTTATAATAGTTTCATATTCAATCCAGATTTATTTTAATGTCAGTGGAAATCTCATCCAAGTCTTAAAACGCTTTGCAAATTGGCAAACCCTTGTAATAATGCGCCCCATTGTAAAGTTTCTTCGGGGTTGATCTCCAGGACAGTACCAGGGCTTTCTTGAAAGGCTCTGGGGCACAACCGCTACAGACCTGCATCACTGCTTTCACCTCGGCTTCAGCTGGTTCTCTTTCATCCACCTGGATAATGTTTAATTAATTTTATACATCGTTTTTATTCATTAACTAAACCGCAAGGATCCTTTAGTTAGAGACTTCTTTAGTTAAGATTATCATATTTCATTACCCAAAAAGCCGTTCCTACTGTGCTAATTTTTATGTATTCATCATATTGTACAGTTGTACAGTGGGAATTTTAGGAAATAGATATATCTATTTCCTGAAATTCCCATCGCATACAGAAATTATTTTTTGAGGTGAAAACATCTGTGAACTTCCTCATAAGTCATAATTTCTATAGTCCTAGTGCTTCGGCTTATAGTTATTAAGATTATCGTGTTATCTTGAAAAAAATATCAATGACCTCTAAAATTTATAAAGTGGCAATTTTAGGAAATCACTCATATAGGCAATAGTGATTATTGAAAATGGGTAAAAAATGAGTAAGGGATTTTGGAAAGTGGAAATTTTGTGAATTGTCAATATGATAAAGGACTCAGGAGAGAATACAAATCTTTCGCTTTTCGTCAAATCATCCAAATCACATAATGCGTTCTAAGGCTTCTTGCCTTTCCATAAAACTACTTTTTTTTTCTTTCTTCTGTGCATAATAGTTATTTGATTCATTAATAGATTAAGCAAGAATTTGCAGATAGTCGGGACTTCTTTACGAGTAACTTAGTGAAATGCGAGCCAATCAAGTGAGTAACCGCAACTCGACATGAAAGTTTTAATTAAGTTCCATCACATTATTATGGCTAACAATCGATTCATTGACTTTATTGCTGCCTGGATTTTTTTACTCAATAGTCTAGCTACAAACTAGTTGTTCAGAACACTATCAATAACTAAAATTAAATCTGCTCTCTTGTCAGTGAAGTTACTTCCAAATAGTTCTATATTCGGGGGAGATGAGAGAGTATCAATCTCATGCTGCTCAAAATGCTAATGCTAAAAGGCAAACGTAGTAGGAAAAATTCGCTAACTGGCATTTTCTACTATGCATGCCAGCAAGAGATTTTAACTTCCGGTAGCATATTACATTCCATTTCTTTGTTAGTTTGATTTCTTGTTGTCACCTTCAAGCGTAAATTCCTTACCGTTTGTTTCTGCACGTTCTGTACAGGCAAGTTTCCCACGACGCCAGCTAGACCGCTCAGCAATGACTGCTGGAACAACTCGTCGTCATTATCTGGCTCGCCCAAGTCTGGACTTAGTAGCGCTTCATCGACAATCGATCCATCGGACAAGGCGACTAGACCGCGCTTATCCTTCTTTCCTGTAACATTTTTAAGATTGGAATATATAATGCATAAAAGAATCAACGTCAAATAAAATCAAAGTGGTTTTGTGTTCTAAAAATATTTTAATATGATTTAGTTCTTGTCGAAATACGGTAGAACTTAATAGAATGAACAAAAATTTACAAACGAGTTGGGTTATTTATTACCTGTTTTTGCTTCTTCTGCCAATTCCTTCTCGGGGTTGTCTCTCTTATCCCGTTTGTTTGAATCTCTCTTATAAAGACCATGTGGTGCTGTATCGTCTATGTATTGTACATTGGCTGGGTTCAACAAAGACCCCGATAACAGAACAGTTGTTCCTTTCGATGGTCCAAGAGATTGAGCATAACCTGTGGCGGGTCTTATTGGACGCCCTATAGGTACCAACGGTCTGGCTATGTTATTGAGATCAGATGGCTGTATGCTATTGATAAGCTGTTCCGAAACGATCCTATTGCCAAGTTGACCATTGACATAGGGTTGATGAATTTGAATTCCATTCGGCAGTTGAACCGGTACCATCATTTGTTGTTGGACTCCAGCTAAATTGAGACTTGGGTTTCGTTGTATCTGTCCACCGATCAAGAAGTTTCCATTTCCTAGAGGAGTTGCTTGGGGCGGTGGGGGTTCAGTAGCTGGTTCGGTGGAACTTTCAATAGGTGTGCCGTCGTGTTTGAAGTGGTGGGCGTGGTGGTGCTTGTGATCTTTGTGGGCTTTGCCTGCGGTTAGCGCGACGTGGTACATTTGCAGCATCGTTATTTCTCCCATCAGACCGGGTTTCTCTGTAATGAGAATCAAGATTAGGAATGATTCAATAGTTGTAATATTCGTTTCGCCAGTTCGGTGTAAGCTATACGTGGGGCGCACTATAAGTTTCCGGAATGAATATGAAAAAATACTATTAAAGGTACAAAATTAATTTATTGTTTTTCAAAATAATCTCCCTTGGCGTCTATGCACTTTTTCATTCGATGAAACCAGTTTTGAAAACTTTTGTGCAACTCCCCTGTGGTGACCTCTGAAACGTGTTTTTCATACTCCTCGACAGCCTCTTCTGGTGATAAAAATCGTTGACCGCGTAATTGGTTCTTAATTTTTGGGAACAAAAAAAAGTCACAAGGTGCCAGGTCGGGACTGTATGCAGGATGACTCATGAGTTCTACATTTTTCGCCTTCAAAAAGTCGTTTGTCTGTCTGGCCGTGTGAGAACTAGCATTGTCGTGGTGCAGGATGATACGGCATTTACGGTTATTTTTACGGAGTTCGTCAATAACTTCCGGCAAACAAATGGTCGTGTACCAGTCACTATTCACTGTACGACGATTCTCTAAAGCAACAGTAGCCACGTGTCCAGTTTTATTAAAAAAAGAAGCAATCATCCGCTTAGATGCACTTTTCACGCGCGCCACTTTGGTTGGTTTCGGCTCATCTTGAAAGACCCATACGCTCGATTGCTGCTTTGTTTTGGGATCGTAGCAATAAATCCATGTTTCGTCACCTGTTACTATGTCCCACACCAAATTTGACGCACCTTCGTTGAATCTGGTAAGCATGGCACTGCACCAAGTGACGCGGTCCGTTTTTTGAGCCTCGGTCAAGTTGTGTGGGATCCACCGCGAGCACAGCTTTCTCACACCCAAATGTTTGTGTAGGATTAATTGTATTTGACTCATGCCTATTTCTAAGGATGCGCGAATTTCATGGTAGGTCACATGCCTGTCTGTTTCAATCATACGGCGCACAGCATTGATGTTTTTGTTGGTCACAGCGGTGGACGGCCGACCATCGCGAGATTCGTCACTGAGATTGATACGACCACGCTTGAATTCTGCAAACCAGCTATAAACAGTTGTCTTGCATGGTGCTTCATTGCCAAAAGCTGTTTCAAGCCGAGCGATGCTCTGTTGAGCTGTCAAATTACACTTAAAATCGTAGAAAATCATACTACGAAAATTTTCCCGAGTTAAATCCATGTTGATGCAGACACACAATTTTTTAAATAGCGCCCCAAGGTAAAAACAAAAGACAGACAGATGAAACAAACTGCATTCTACAGCCAAAGAGTTCTATTTTCAAATGTTGCAATAAATTTTTAAATATTGTTTATGTAAGTGGCCAGTTCCGGAAACTTACAGTGCGCCCTATGTATAAATTAGTTGCACTTATAAGTATTATATTTGGACCTTTTTTTTTTGCGTGTCGATCGATTCTTCCAACGATTTCTTACATCTCGAGAAATATTTTGTATATCATTTGAATATATGTATTTGCATTAAAAATTTAAGAACGTCATTAGCCAGTTTGCCATTCTCTGATTTCTTCAGTGATAGTACAAAATGATAGGTAATTAACAAAAATATATTTTGGAATTTAAAATCCCAAAGTCTTCTAGTTACTGGATCCAAAATTACCCTATTGTTGTTAGAACTAGTTGAAAACTTACTGATTATAGGTTGTGGTTCATCTTTGTTGTAAAGAAATGCCTGATCCTGACCAGAAACAGCTACGCCTCCTCCCTTGATGATGTGACCGACGAGCTGTTAAAATAAAATATGTATAATGCTAATTCAAATGAAATAAAATCGATTATTTTCTTTGTAAAATACTAGCTGTCTCCCGCAGCCCTCGACCCCGGGTCTTCAACTATATTCATACCAAATTTCATCAAAATCCTTTTAGCCTTGAAAGCGTAACAGACAGACAGACAGACGGACAGACTTTCGCATTTATAATATTAGTATGGATGGATATGGATTGTTATCACTTACTGCCTCAACAACTCTGACACCAGGGTGTGCATGGTCGATGGACAATGTAACCTACTCGAAATGATGATGATGATTACTGCCTCACTTACATACATTAACAATTACTTAAGGAATTTTTTCAAAGTAAAATATAATCTCCCTAAGAGAAAGATCTTTTTTCTATTCATAATTTTAGTAGTACTGTCCTTAGTATAAAGATTGGAAAAATTTGAATCAGAATTTTTAACTTATATTCGTTTCGGTACATTTGTACATCTGATTAATAATTGATAAAATTCTGCCACTAATGCCATGAACTTGACAAATCAAACTCGTGTATGTTCCTCTAGGCTTTAAGCTCCACAAAAAAAAATACTTTCAGAAATATCAATAATCTTTTTCATTTGTTGAGATTATGAGTTCGCAAGTACTTAGCAGGAAAGTCTTACAAAGAAAACTCATAAACTTTTCTTGTTAACAAAGGAAACAAATAAACAAAAGTTCTTTTTCATCGCTAAAATACCTAATTCCTTTGGAATACCAAGGTAACCTTTAGGAAAAAAACTATTGTGATTCAAGGGAAAAAATGTATTATATAATTCATGTCTGTTGATAAACTTTTATTTTGTAAACCTAACATCTTTGATTACCATCACTATCATAAGTTTAAGAGTTGGACCCTTGTTAGTGGTTCCTTCATCATGCCTTGGTATACCGTTCCCTTCTTCCTTTTATCATTCCTTCATTGATTTCTCTTCTTCTTCTCATGATCGTGTCATATACAATAAGTGATAGCCTCGTCCTGCCCAAGCTAATTATTTACAAGTAGTCAATGCTGTTCTTTTTAAATGACAATACTTCTACTAATGTTTTTTCCAGATGCAAAAAAAGGTTTTGTATACTTATCAAGTCCTTTCTGCCCAAAACAATTTTTGATGAAATTATTTCAAGTAAGTTATAATTTTTATTATATTTTAGGGGTATGCAGTCATAATATTACGTGGATTGACATAGGTATTTACATAAAATATTTCACAAAATAGATAAATATAATCATACTCTATTGTGGAATCCCCTGCCGACTCTCTCCGCATTCACCCAAATTTGCCATTCACCAGTTTTGCCATTCCAAGACTGGCAGGAGTGATACCATCTGCAAAACAAGACAACCTAATTAAATCAGAAGTTTTGAAGTTCTCTGACGTAGAATGTAAAAGTTGACTAAATTTCGGAGGGAATTTTCAGCTAGAAATTTTCACCGGTAAAGTTTTGTGACATATCTACGCGACTTGTACGATTTCAACTTTTGAGCAAAAATTTTACGCGGCACCTACGAGTATTTGCTGTACAAGTTTTAGATGATACTTACGAACTATTTCGCTATTTTTAAGGTTATTTTTTAGTTAACGATTGAGCGGAGCTGTAACTATGTTTAATGTATGGGCTGAAAGATGAGCTGATTAATTTATTTATTCAGGTTGTCGATCCCTGCACACGAAATATATGATGCAGTGTTAAGTGCCAAATTTTAACAGTGAAAACTTATAAAATCTCTACAAAATGCATTCAACTAGATTATTATATATCACACAGACGAGTACAGCGCGCATGCGCATATATAACTATACTTACATCGCGAAAAAACGTTACTTTTTGCTGCATGTAATGCAACTAACTAAATTTGCTAATCGATCAATTATGTAGTTCTAGTTTTCAGATTGGGTTAATTCTTACCGATTAAACTTTGATAATCGATCGTTATTATCGTTTAGCAAGTCATTCCGTTTTGTTGTTAAAAGGAATTTCGGTAAAAATATCTTATAACCAATTATAATAATAAAATGGCGATACCCTCGTTACAAATACGTTCAAAATAATTTGAATACAAATAATAAAATGTCTTGCGTCTTGTTTCTTCACGCTAAATATCGAATAGGAGAGAAAGGTTCGAAATATGTTTTAGCTACCATGTGGTCAATAAATATGGGTAAAATTTTAAATTTAGTCAAAAGACTGAAATTAAGCTGTATGTCAACGCATCGTTTTCGTCAAAAAGAAGTCACTTGATCGAACTTTAAACAACTTGTACTTGGTCATGATTTTACCAAATAATACTGACCATTGAAATACAAATTTCCTCAAACGGAATCTGCAGATCTGTAGATTAGGTAATCGATGAGTGAGCCTGAAGTTAGCAAGGGAGGTCTGTAAGAAAAATCGATGTTTCGAATAATTTTCATTCGATATCTAATGATTTCCATTCATCATATGTATGAGTCATACAAAAAAAAAGCTCCCGTTAAATTGAAATCCATAGTCTCTATCTTCCACTACGAAAAATAAACGAAATGATAATATGTATGTATGTAAATGCCTTACGCCCAGCAGTGGGTTATGGAAAGCTGATGATGATGATGTATGTAAATAGGACAATGCGGTACTTTAATGTCGAGCTTTGCCTCCAAAATCAGATTCATTAGTTTAAATTCCTTTGAATATTTGTCCGTAGGTGGTGTAATTGCGTGCAAGCATAATGTCGCCGGTGTTGCCATATATGTCTAATCTTAAAATTATTCCTCGCGCAGACGCAAATGAGTTTTCGCAATCGAAAGTAGAGCATTTTATTTATTTTGCATAATGTGCCGGTCGTTTTGGAAGTCATTAGGAGAGGCCTATGGACAACGGTGGACTGACTGCTGATGCAAAAGATAATGATGATGAATTAGAGGAGCTCGGTTATCACACGGGCTCTGTTAAATCAGACAAATAAGTTGATGACAAGGTCCAAAAATTGTAAAAGTTTACCGGTTTCATTAGCATACATGTATATAAATTCATTGCAACAAATTTTCACTGTGGAATTTTGCACAGTTTTTCTTAACTATTTAAATCCATTAAAAATACCAATAAATTGTTTATTCGATGAACATACATAAAATAAACTTTAAATAAAAATCTTTTTTCTTATGCGCACTATTAAAGGTATCTGTTGGACAAGTTGCGAGTCACTCCTTTGTGAATTACCAAGACGTGGTGTCATCTTTTATTTTATTTTAGTTTAAATCCTTACTAATATTATAAATGCGAAAGTCTGTCTGTCTGTTACGTTTTCACGGCCGAACCGCTAAACAGATTTTTAAGTTGAATACCCAGTTTCAAACATAGCCTACTTTTTGATGCAGGTGGAGCTGCGGGGAACAGCTAGTTAAATAATAAAGCAATGTCTGAAAGTTTTAGGTTTATCGAAGCTTATTTTAAGAATGTGCTCATTCATTGTTCATCATCTTTCAAATGTCATATCAATAATTTGTCAGCAACACACGCGTCCAGATATTTTGTTAATTTTGAGTAATATACTAAACCCTTTTACGAATTTATCATTTTACCAAATTTAATACTCAGTTCTTTTCATTTCAATTAATAAAACTTGTTTATTGAAAGGTGCCTGTAATTGTTTATGACGTGGGTTCAGCGCAGGATAAACAAAACACAAGAATATTCAAAGCGACGATCGATTCGAATTTACCGGTCAAATGTGATCACGCCGAATGGCGGCAAAACGACACTAAAACGAGCGCGGTGCTCAAACTCGCGGAGCAATCGGAGAGAGACAAACTAAAGATGGCGCCAATGTGTTGTCCCTAGGCACAATGTTGGCGGAACCGGAAGATGCTAACTATTTTAGCAACTCTTTTGTTTATATAACATAACATTTAACTGGTTCGTTCGAATATTTCGATTTATTTAAAAATAATAATTTGTTACATTAATACGTACAAGTATCCACTTCGACAGTTAAAAAAGAACGTATCTACTAAAGCTTTATACAAAAGTTAAGTCATTTTAGTGACTTTTAATTTCTAACATATTTTTAATTTTAAGTTATTTACAGGTTACGTGAGATCGAATAAAATTAAAGGCAAGTAGGCTATTTTTACATAATACAACAAACTCTATTCACTACCTAATTATTTCCCTTTCAGGATTAGCCGGATGAGCCGATTACTAACGCGTCGTCAACAGTCAATAACAACTCAGAGTTGGCTGTTATTCTCATAAATTTCCTGGCAACATGTTTTTTAATAAATATTAGTGATGCCACTAAAAATGATACAGCAATCGGTCAGATTCCCTCAGTCTGAGAATGAAAACTTCCTAAAATGACATTCATTCATAAATTCAAGAGCTAGGCTCTTGTCGGTTCTTCCATTCCAAAATGACAACGTCCTAAAATGTCAAATTCCAATAACGACAACTTTACACGTATAGTAGTCTACGCAAAACGAGACAGACCGTCCATGCAAAACGCGATCACTGATAACGCATTTAACATAGAACGTAATTTTGGCTGCGTATTCCCAAACTCAATTTAGGCCCGCAATTCGATTAAACACTTGCGCATCAATTTGTGACATACACGCTACCGGTAGTGTTGCCACCTCTCCCGAATTTCCGGGAGTCTTGCGGGATTTGAACAAATACTACGACGAGTAATCTAAAGAATAGCGACTGACGAAAATTTATTTGAACTGCTTTTAAGTTGTATAACATTTACATGTGTTAAAAACAAAAATGAGAAAACGGTAAGGAACCTTTCGTTCGCCAAACAAAACATGTATATTTTAGTTAACTTGGACTTATCGAACATTCGTAATTTTTTATGACTGAGGGGGGGGGAGGGTAGGGATAGTCTCTTGTCTAACACTACGAGAAACAAACATTATTAGTATGTATTCGGAGGCTTATAACTGACCGTTACCGTACCGTACTTACCGGGGGGTTTTTATCTGCCTTCGACTATACCTCTATTTACTATAAAAATACTTTTTCATAACCCCTTAACGTAATACGAGGCTCACGACACAGAGCCGGCAATTTATTTAGTTCATCTACGGTTAATACAGAGTTGGGTTAAGCAACCGTGTTTTTCTACACTGTATGGTGGGCGGATTCTAACTTTTGGTTTGTCTCTCTGAAATAATTGTTATTTTGTCAGTTCGAGCTCTAAAGGTGTCAAAGTTTGTTAGATATATCATCTAAAATAATGATGAATGATGATGATGACATAAAATTAAACTATTTTAATACGGTTTTGTTGTTGTAATTATTAATTGTAAAACCGTATTAAAATAGTTTAATTTAATGAATAACAATCGCGAAAACATAAGAGATGATGACATAAATATAAATTCATTCAATTTACGGAACCTTTATTGGAGTCGAAATTGCACTTAGCCAATTTTTATAAAACAACCTTGGCCGTTTTGAAAGAAGCCTCGGAAATGTAACTTCGTAAAAATTAGAATATCTCTTGTTTAATTTGAGAATCGGTTTGTTTAAGCAAGTATTTAAATTTTATACTAGTATTCATTCAATGCTGTTTAATACAATGTTTAGTACAAACGAAATGTTCAAACCCCTCATCCATAACAAAGGTATTAATTTTGCCTACGGTAAAATCTTCTTACAACTATAGAAAAATAACCTCGTCCCAGCTATGTAAAGCGTTTATAGAAACTCTGGAAAATTCAATAGCATCATACATCAATTTTAGATAAATAGACAGACTGACAGACCGACGTATTTCTACATACATACATAGGCACATACCATCACGCCTTTTTCCCGTAAGGGTAGGCAGAGACCCGGATTTCCATTTGCTACGATCCTTACAGACTTCCCTCGCTTCTTCTACGCTCATCACTCTCTTCATACACGCTCGTCGATTACAGGTACTCCTGCCTGACATCTCCCTTTTTTAATATGTCTGCGATTTGGTTGCAGTATGTTCTCCGAGGCCGGCCCTTACCAACTTTTCCTGACACCTTAGATTTGTAAATACCTTTCGTAAGTCTCCTTTCATCCATCTTTCTACATGCCCAAACCATCTTAACATACCTTTTTCTATCTTTGTCACTACATCCCCTTTCTATTTATTTATGCATTAATAACGAGGATCCTGAAACCACGCTCTGATTGGTATGAACAAAACTTATACTTTCTCTTCGCGTTGCAGGAACTTTTTTTACAAATGTCTGTTCGAGGTTTTATTTTTTTTGCTCAGGTTTTAATGGCAACTATAAGCTTTTACTTTAATGTGCTATTTATTCAATGACGCACAACGTTGTACGACGTCGCTCAGTTCTGGGCATCGGACGTAGGTGCATGATTGGGCATGTTAAAAAGAAGAATCCGTGACAAAAAAGAACTGCTTTTTTTATCAACAGTATATATTTGGAAATGATGATGATGTTTTGAAACCATGAGCCAAATTTTTATAGTTTGTTTAGCAAGTGAATCTGAACAATAAAAAAAGTAAAAGAGGCAATACATTTTGACTTTCTAT
Source organism: Euzophera pinguis (assembly GCA_947363495.1). Lineage (NCBI taxonomy): Eukaryota > Metazoa > Arthropoda > Insecta > Lepidoptera > Pyralidae > Euzophera > Euzophera pinguis. The sequence continues at coordinate 18,860,080 of OX376154.1, forward strand.
CAGCTGGATCAGCTGACACAATTTTAAGATGGGAGGACGTAAAAAACGTTTGCTATGAGTTATGACTTATGTACTTCGAAAGTTCCTTTTTCAATGGTTATGAATCAAAGCCATTTTTTATGATAGAAACAGATATATTATTGTTTGTTTTTCTACCAATTTTGCATAACATAAAGGGGAAACAAATAGGGTTATACTATATACTATATATTTTACAAAGTAATCTAAGTTGAAACGAAACGTAAGTTAGAAAAATAACAAAAACATTAGAGCTCGCTCCACGTCACACATCTTTAACAGTTGAACGAAAAATGTCGTAAGCCACGCCCACTTCCGACATCACTGCACCAATGACCGTAACGGTGCACCGGCCGATACGCCGTCTCCTCTTTGTATTTGCTCCACCTTAGGTAAACCTCCAAATCTTTGACGCTATTGTAAAATTGAGGTTACCCGTGACAAGAGAGCCGAAGTCCTATGTTTGAAAAGTGTGACTCGCGCAATTTCGATATCGAATAATTTTCCGTTCTATATTAAATGAATTTTGCTCGATATCGAACGATTTTCATTCGACTCACCGGTTTTGCGTTCTCAAAAATGGTGCTCGCATTCGTGGTTTGGTTTTCGTAAATACCAACTTATGCGTCAATATAAATGGAAACTTACGTGTTCGGCTTTAAGGGGTAATTTAGCCTGAAGAATGTCTGCCCATGGACCGCCATGCTGAAGTAGCTTGCATCGTTGGTGTTGGATATCAATGACAGGATCTCCTTAGGGCTGTCTTCGACTGCGGACAAACAAATTGTCAGGTTAAAACAAAATAACTATCACTTTTAGGGTCACCGTACTCACCGTCCGTCCAACTGTCATCAGGGGGCCCTATTTTTATAAATATATGGACTCATTATGTCCATTGAAAATAAAAAATCATTCGGTATCAAAAAAAAATATTCGCCTTGCTGATTTCGCGTGAGTCACACTTTTCAAAAATAGCACTCCAGGCAATAACCTAAACTAATAAGATTTGGTGTGATATTCAGACAATTAAAATTTTCACAATTTATGTATTGCTGTTGTCGCACAAATTTATGATCCTTTGCGCGCGAGTCGGACTCGTACTTGATTTTTTTTAGTCGGGAGAAGAACCTATACTTTAATAGGGTGCGGTAAGGGGGTAACTTTATCAATCCCTGAGGAGTCCGAGTTTTTCGGAACCATCTTTTCGCCTATAAATCATATCTTGAACTGGTTCCCCTATCTGTAAAAAAGCTAACGGAGATCGGACGGCAGTCTATAACCATCATCGTTATTATCAGATAATCTGGTGATCGAAGCCTGCAATATCCTTTCCAAAACTGGAAAGTGAACATCGGCGGGTCTCAGGCACCTTCCTTCACCACTGAACCACAGAGGCAGTTGTAGTTTATGTTGAAGGTTTTATGCGTACAATAGGCTAGTTTCTAGGGTCGAAGGACAAACATTAAAATTAGTCCGTGATTTAGGCAATCAAAATATATTAGTGACGTATTTTTTCTTTTTTCAATTGAGCGATAAATTATAAAGATATAACGCATTACGTTTACGAGTGGGGGCTCATGACGTCACATATTGCGAAAAAGTGTAGCACACTGTGATGTCACACGAAACTTTAACGAGCCATATCTTTACCATTCTTTGTTTAATTTTCAAAAGAAAAAGTACGTCTCCAATATTTTTTGATTATCTAACTGACTGACTAATTATATTTTTTAGTAAACTAGTCTATTGGTTGTTTATTCTTTTCCTTAGATCTAATATAAAAAAACTCTCGTATCTCTATGATTGTGATCTTACCATTTTAATAAATAGTTTTTAGTATTTTCAGTGTTTGTTTAACTTCCACTTTACGATCAATATATACTTCAAAAGTTTATAGGTACTAAATCTGAGAAACTTTTCACCTTATAAAGTTTTTTATAAAGTCTTCTCCCCTTCACTTGTTAATTGAACCTAAATCTCCAGTAAATTATAATAATCAACATAATAATAAATACTGATGGCTAAGTACGCGCGCATACAAATTCTAGTAGTAAACTTGAAATAGAAAGCTGGTTTCCAATACCACCAATAAATGTTCTAAAGCTTTTTGTACTTTCTAATGAATTTACATCATAGACTAGAAGCTCAGGGCTTCTCATCAGTCAGAGCTTATAAAAGTTTAGCGAATGGCACTCTTTGCTAAAGTCAAAATAACATGCACTTATCATGTCCATGGTGGCGGGCATGTTGGTACTAACAGTGGGTAATGATCAACGGTATTTGTACGAATTGGTATCGGAAACACGCAAACTGATTTGGTAAATGGTTTAAGCTTATATCAAAAAACTAAAAGGAAGACTTTTAGAAACTCAACAAATAAGGTCGTTAAATAAGATCTTAGATGATTAATCATTTGATATTTTGACTTTCTTACGTACAGAGCGGACTCGGAGAGGAGAGCTAGTGACTAAATTACGTTCAAAATAGTGAATACTTGAAGAGGAGAATCGACTCGAAAAGAAGACCGGGAGGCGGTTCCGAACAACTCTGACTCTAGGGTGTACATAGTCGATTGACCATGTAACACACTCGAAATGAATGAATGAACTGAAATAATTTTTCAAATCGAACCAGTAGTATTTCCTGAGTGCGCGCGCACAAACGCTTCAGCATTATAATTTTAGTTTAGATTTCACTTCTTTTGTTATTGAAGATAATATTAAAAGGAGTAAGAATTTATAATGATACAAAATACGATAAAAATCTGCTTTCTCCTCCGAGCCGTTCTGTGTAAAGGGACCTTTACCCGGACATAAAAACTCTAACATAGTTTTGTATGTCTTCTGTCACAGACATTGCGTGACCCGACAAGGACCCGAAGTCCCCAAACAGGTCACTTTTATTAGCCTTTTGCTGCCATCGAAATGCGAAAAGAAAACCGAGTGAATATAAATTGTTACGTGTAAAACCTTGCTCGTAAAGCGACATCAGGTCAAGTATTACTTTATTAAGTGAAATTTTATAAATTTGTCTGCCAAATATTATCAGCATGTAAATTTATTTGATTGTACGTAGGTCACACTAAAAGTTTTGCGTAACTTAAAAAATCAACATGTTATAACCAAAATATTATGTTTACTGCTTTTCAAAATACTCTCCTTTACATTTTAAACACTGTTTCATGCGATCGAACCATTTTTTTAAACAGGAGGACCACAGATCTGAAGGCTTGTTTTCTACGTGCTGATTGAACGCTATCACTGCCTCTTCGGAGTTGGTAAAAGTGAAACCTCTTATCAAATCTTTGATTTTGGGGAAAATACAGAAATCACAGGGTGCTAGGTCGGGGCCATGTGCAGGATGGGTGACGAGTTGTACTTTTTCGGGAGCTAAAAATGGCTTTGTTTTGTTGGCCGTGTGTGAAGAAGGGTTGTCATGATATACGAGAACGCGGCTTTTTGGTCGTCTTTCGCGAACTTTTTCTAACACCCTGGGTAAACAAATGGTAGAATACCACTCGGCATTAACACTTTTTTGATCTTCAAGTGGAATTGTGCAGATGGGACCCGTAGCTGAGAAAAAACGCGATCATTTTTTTAACAATGTTTCTCCGTTGGCCTGTTCTCATTTTCAAACACCCATTCACAAGATTGCTGTTTTTTTTTCGGGTTCAATACAATAAATCCACGTGTCGTCATCTGTGACAATGACATAAACAGGATTAGAATGTCCGTGGTCGTACTTCAGTAGCATCTGTGAGCACCATTCCACGCGAGCCCGCTTCTGCTCCGCTGTCAGTTCATGAGGGATCCAACGGCAACGAAGTTTCCGAACTTTTAATTCTTCGTGTAAAATTTTCTGAATTTGGCTCATGCCAATCGCCAATAGTCCTAGAATTATCTCATAGGTAATCTGCAAGTTTTCTTCAATTAGCCGCTTAACAGTAGCCACATTATTTTCGTTGACGGCAGTTGAAGGCCGCCCTTCACGAAATTCGTCATGTAAGGAAACCCGACCTCTTTCAAATTCAGCTAACCATCGCCTCACGGTGCTCAAGGTGCTTCTCTCCCAAAAGCGTTTTCGACTTAACTTCCATTTTCGTTGCGTACGTAGAACTTTGATGTGTGATAAAAAAACAATTGACAAATGATTCCCGCCCAATTTTTTTTATTACTAAGAAGGTTACAAGTCGTTTCAAAAAATATAACATTCGAAATTCAAATAGTTCCGATTAGCTAGAAGTGCAAAACTCTTAGTGTGCCCCATATATTACTCGTCTTCTAGATTTAGCTAAGAAAATTTCGTACATAAAGTTACAGAAAGCTGGCTGTCTTTTTTGTATTTTTAATAGTTTACGATCACATCACAATGTAAATTGAATACTGAAGCTACATTGCACTGCTTAATATATAATTGAAAAAGTAAGGGACCAAATAATTTTACAGTTTTTAAATGTTAAGGAGGTTTTTAGGATTCACATTTATTATATCTCCAATGAACTGAATAAACAATATTTTTTTAGCTGTAGTTTCCATTTCAAATATTTATTGCATACTAGCTGTTTCCCGCAGCTCCGCCTGCGTCAAAAAGTAGCCTATGTTTGACCCCGGGTCTTCAACTATATTAATACCAAATTTCATCAAAATCCATTCAGCGGTTTGGCCGTGAAAGCGTAACAGACAGAAATACGGACAGAAAGACTTTCGCATTTATAATATTAGTATGGATTAATTAAAATAATAAAATAAACAGATTAACATAATTCCGTTGAACGTGTCGTCCATGATACCATTGCATATTAGTAAAACACGATTGTTGAAACCGCAAATTGTTGCCATAAATGTGGTTTGGTCAATTTACCCATGTAAGGTCGGATTTCTGTTTGTTTTCACAATATACATAAACAAACGATATTGTTTTTGAATTTTTGTGGAATTTTCATATGTCTTTGAATTTTTGTGGATGTCCTGTCCTGTACATGTTACCCAAAATCACTCACCAGAATACGAAAACAGGGGATGGTCGTCGGAATGATTGTGGAATTTGGACCACATGCAGAGAGTGAACTCCTTCAAATCGGGCAGATCTTTCTCGTACTCCATGTACTGGTAGACCAGCTCCTGGCTCATGGAGACCTTGTGGATGCTGCAGGTGTCGCTGGCTGGCACTGAGCTGATCAACCCGCCGATTTTGTTCGGGTACGGGCGCCTGTTCACGATCTTGTATGAGGGCCTGTTGAAGAATTTCGCACTTAAATTCAAGGACATCATGGACATAACATATTTAGACAAGTAATTCTGATACAAGTTTTTTTAGATTAACAAAGTAAACGAAATCAAATTCAGTGCTAAATGTCTCTTTAGGAAATTTGATAGGGAGAGGTCAGAGAGCGGCTATCACTTATCAGTGGCTTCGTGCTGATCCATAAGCGTGCAGGTTAGGATAAGAGATGTTAACTTAATTCACCTGATTTTAAACCCATAGGTGAATTAACATTTTGGTAAACTTTGGACATCTGGGTGTCACTTCTCTTATTTTACACTAGCTGTGCCCGCGACTTCGGTAGCGTAACGTTTGATTACATACCTACTTTCCTTACTTATCCTTTTATTCCGTCATTGCAGAGTTTCACACAAAATCTTTAATTATTATTATTATCTTTAGTTATTAATATTTAAAATGTTCAAGATGTCGCAATGTAAAATATTGCGACGCAATACTGTTTGGCATGAAAGAAAAATTCAAACAATCGTGATTTATATGTGAACATTATCCACCCATAAACATTTTCCATACCTATAAAATCATAATTCGGGCGTGAAAGTTTCACGCCCGAATTTTTTCGATTACCAGTTGGTAGCAACTATTTACGAGAATTATTTGACTCACCTCACTGGCCTTCAGAGGCCGAAAGGCGTCTCCGAAAAAACTATGACACCAGGGAGAGCAGGGTCGATTGACCATGTGTAACCCACTCGTTAAGAATGACTGAAAAGTCGTAATAAATGCTACCAAAATAAAATTGAATCAGGCAGTGTTGTTTGAACTCTCATATAGTATGTGCGCCATACATTTTTGGAGTCAATTTAAGTTGGTTAGTTGTCCTTTGAGAACTGGTAAAATTTGGGGATAAATTAATGCCTATATGTTGCCAAGAACTATTTAATAAAAAAAGTGTGCGCCTAGTAGTTTTTGCGTGAAAGATGCACAACAGACAGACGGACAAAAATTCAAAAAATCATATTTTTGGCTTCTGTTACAAAGTGGAGATGATGTTTCAAAAGTCGCAGTGTTCCGACGTGAAAGAGCCGTAGTAGTATTTTTTTTATTTTATATTAAACTAGCTGTTTCCCGCAGCACCGCCTGCGTCAAAAAGTAGCCTATGTTTAACCCCGGGTCTTCGACTATATTCATACCAAGTTTCATCAAAATCCGTTCAGCGGTTTGGCCGTGAAAGCGTAACAGACAGAAAGACAGACAGACTTTCGCATTTATAATATTAGTATGGATGTACAGAATTGACCTTTCTACAGTTTTTTTATTAAATGTTAAATAGTGCACAATTAAAGTAATTGGATCGCAATAGCAATTTTTGACGTTTCTGGTATTCTGTTACTAATTTTAAGACCAATCGTTTCCATTCGCATGCCATTGAAATGCAATTGGAAATCTTTGCTAATCGAAAAATCAATAATTTTTCATCAATCGGTACTCTGATATTTATTCGCATTTTTTCTACTAGTACTACCAACTCAATTACGTTCTACGTAGTTGCAATTAAATTGAGATTCAAAATTGCGTTTGCAGAATACCAATACTGAGCATATTAAAAATGCATAGTAATTGAGTCTTAATTGAATATCAGTTGCAGTTAGTTCATTGCGGAATAAATCATTTCATTTTCATATCATGATCTTTTAATAAAGTTTATAAGCGGAATTGCCATCCTGGTTGAATGCGATGATTTCTGTCATCTCTTTGTTTCATGTAAAACTACAGGGTTGTAAACAAACAAGTCTGTTTGTTTTGTGACAATTGTGACACGGGTTGTGGACATAATGGTTTCGAAGCAGGGTAATTAATCCGCATGTCAATAGACGCGGTGTTGGCTTTGTATTGGGAATGTTGCAAGTAGTTTGTGTACTCGTACTTAGTTGAACAATACTGCGACCTTGACGAATGAGCAGGATCTAATACCTACCTATAGACTCTGCTATTTATATCTTTCTAAGCCCGCAGCAAAGAAATATATACCTAGAACTAATATAGCTCTGTCGGGAAACTAATACTTTCAGGCTACATTTAAACCATAAATAAATAACCAACCCTACAAGTAACACCACACATTTACGCGTGTGTACGCGACCGAATCGTGGTTGTCGTAATAGGTATCGCGCTCGCCGCTGTTGCATGGAGTGTCCGGGGTTTGCTTTTACACTACATAAATAAAGTACGAAGTGGTCGTTTTCTTTATCCCTGAAATAATCCAACATCTACCACAGACTAAACGTAAACAAAACCTTTTAAGGTTTACTTACGCGGATTCCAAAGATCTGTCTGGTGACTTGGCGTATGTTGAATATGTAATGGAGGACTCCGGCACGATGGGTTGCCACTCGTCTTCTCTGGCCGTCGCGGCCGCCAGGAAAGCACATAGTAGGAGATACCTCATCTTCTGCAAAAACATTATATCAATGAATTTTTCAAGACTATTAGTTGTACTGTACGTGAAGTTTTTATAACAATGTTGAAGTACAATTCTACTATTAATGTATCTTTATTAATTATTATTTGTCAATTAATAAATAAGGTAGATCAAGGCATAGGTCCTTTATTTGCATCAAACATGAAGCAAATAAAGTAGAAAGTTGAAGTCATGTCGTATCAAAAACTAAAAGAACTCGCTAAAAAATTTAAGGATTTCCACCGACAAGAGGCACAGCTCTTAACTTTATGATGATGATGTAGAATGTTGAGTGAGTCGGCCGCCACCACCGCAATAGCTGTTGTTCATATACTAGTCGCAGTCTTCTTCTCCTTTACCTTGTCCCACTTAGTTACGTGGGGTTAGAACAATATGTTAGTTCTCTATTTCTTGCCAGTTACTTCTCAACACCCTTCGTACTTATATTCTCCCTGATACAATCCAGCCATCTCTTTTTCGGTCTTCCTCTATTTTTTACTACTTTCAAAATTTTCATACTGGTTGCAGACTCAAATCACTCGTGGATTAACGTAAACTGTTGTCGTGTGTGTTTGTATTCGTGACATTGGCCCGGACAAGCCTCTACCAGGCTTACCAATAATGGGGTTTATATTCAGATTAATACTTATAGTTGTTAATTGTGGATCAAATTGTAAGCACGGTGACCATCATGTTGCTGCGTCAGTATATATACTGTTATGCATTCAGTTAAGTAACGCTGTGGTTTTCCAACATGGCACGCAATTCGGTCGTGCACCATTTTGTCATCATTGGGTTTTGTTCACGTTTACTTATTATGGATTATGGTAAATTTTCGAATGTGCAGCTTTGATAAACATGATTTTTGTCAAATAATTGATCAAATGTGGTACCTAATCAGACGAGTTCAAATAAAGACTTCGATGGTCATGTGTTTGTATATGCGTGTATGTGTATTACTCAGTAACAAAGTGAATCAGAAAAAGGATAAAGTTAAATTTTGTATCAACGCACTCAAAACTTTGATTATCTTAAATATTTTTTTATCTTTTTGGCTAGCAAGATAGGACACCGGCTCGGGCGGTAGCAGAATAATAAACTAATCGATATGAAGGTCGATGCTAATTTGCTATCCTTTCGCTAAAATACTTCAAGTGAAGTGAATACTCGTCTATGTCCTTTATAATATCTTAGGATGAATATTTAGGTGTCCACATAAGGAGTTATAATTGCGTGAAAAAGCACGTATAATCGTGAATTCCTTGAAACGAATATAGTGGAATAATCAATTAAATCACAAATCGTGAGATCCGATGAACACCCGCTCTATTTACTTCTAACTTATATTGATTTAATTTCTAGCTGAATTGGCTAACTTTGCCACACCAATAATGTTGCATGGGATTTTTTTTATACAACTAAGTAGGCAAACAGGCATACGGCCCACCTGATGGTAAGTGGTTACCGTAGCCTATGAACGCCTGCAACACCGGAGATGTCACGAGCGCGTTGCCGACCCTGAAGGATAAGATAAAATCATTCTCACCTAAACCTCTTTCATGCATCTTCGTAAATCTCGAAAACTACTAGGGAATTCATCTCATTCCTTCCTAGACCTTAAAATCTCACGAACAGTAGGTACATTTTATAAAAGTTTTCTTTTCCCCAGAATTGTGAAATGGACTTACCATACATACAATGTTTTAAAAACCAATTTGTATTAGTTTTTAGGAAAAAACATCAGGTATGTTCCTGTTGGTCTGGTTTTCCTGTAAAATGGGTTACGGAGGTCAGACGGCAGTCGCTCCATTGTAATAACCAGAGCCGCCAAACCTAGGACCATGACTACAGCGCACCCTAGGCTCCAAAGCGTAAGCTACGAAACCAATTAAAAAAATAATAATATAAAATAGCTTTGAAATTTTGCGACTATAACGTCTATAAATATGATTTGATAAATGATGACACTTGAAATACCCTTAAAAATAGCCTTGTTTAATGATTAATATTTGAATGGCCATATCTTCTGAACGCACCACGGTATCATGTCAGTTTGTAGACTGTTCGTATGGCCGCTGTTCTTGAGTGTCATATTATTCTACAACCATTCGGTTAAAATATTTTTTTCTTACCTCTTGCACGTTTTTTTTAAACGCATATAACAAACAAATCCACCAACATTTTTGAAGTAGACCTGCTCTGTTACATTCAAATAAGTGTAATATACGCCGTTGATACGAAATCAGCTGAATTTTTTTTATTGCCTAAACTTCCAAACTTTTGGATTTTTAAGTTCAAATTGTGTGGGGCTTGCCAACGTTGCTTTGTATTCAATCTTCGAATGCTATGTCTAAAAATGTCTGAAGAGTATGCGGACATGTCAAATCCTAGTTCCGCCATGTCATTTAGTCATAGTTTAAACGGAAAATTTATCATTTTGACAAAATTCGTAAAACGTATCGTATCCGAGTCAAAGGGCATCGAAACAAAGCCATAACTTTTTCTCAATTCTATGAATGGAATAAAATGTATCAATATTATCGTAACATGACAAACAAGAAACAAATATTATCGATCGGTAAAATGGGGTTTTGTGTGCTACATGTGCTCTAAATATATTAGAAACAATTTCATATTCCATGGGCAGGGTATTAAATACATCCTTGTTTAGGGATTCAGGTGGAATCAATTGTAGCAGGTTCTCAGAAGTATGTATTTACAACGTTGTATTGTTTGAGAGTTTGCATTGTCAACGATTCCAGTACAAACCTATTGAAATCTGCACACTGCATAGGGGGCCGATCGCGCAGACTGCAACACATTTTAACGTATTCACCAAATCATGATCAGAAAGGACCGCGAGGGCTATTTTTTAAGAATGCAAAACGGTGAGTCGAATGATTTCGTTCGATTTCAAAAGATTCACGATTTACATTTTATATACATATATATATGTATACACCGTGAAATTTTAGTCGTTTTGGACCCATCGTCCAGTGACTCCATTCATGCAACCGAACAAATTTCCCCAAGGAACATAGCTCGAAACATGAAAAACAAATTTGGACTTCCCATAGTAAGTTAGGTCACGCGATGAGACATTTTGTATGGGAGGTCCAAAAATTTACTCCATATTTCGACCCATGTATCTTGTGGAAAAATTTTCAGTTGCATGAATGGAGTCACTGGACGATGGGTCCAAAACGACTAAAATTTCACGATGTATAGTGAAATAAAATTGTTTATTTTCAATATATTATCGCTCAATATTGTCACTTCACTGACGTCAACTATCTTAAGTTTACTACCACTGTCAAAGCAAAAAAAGTTAATAAGATGCGGCTCCACAAACTCTACTGCAGCATTTTTTCCAAAAATGTCAAATTCTCTTTGAAAGTCTTCTAAACATGCTTTTGGATCGTGATTGTGACCGTGTCTCTGTGCAGAGTCGGTTGTTTACAAAGCCAACATTCGCCGGCCGGCACCATACTATGTCACTGGACGATGGGTCCAAAACGACTAAAATTTCAAGGTGTATATGTAGCCGTAACATATGCACCGTATGTATGTAAGATTGAGATAATTCTTTGCGTATTCCGCTCTACAAATTCCGGATATCTCCCTAGTACTCGTAGGAGCAACAATGTTTAGGATATAAAATTATGGAGCTGGATATGAATTCAGATATAAGAAAGAATAATGTTTTTTTTTTTATTTATTTTTTTATATTCTTAATTTTCAATCAGTCACTTCAGACTATAAGCAAATGTGGTGTGTGCTTCTTGTCATGCCTGGTGCTGCTCCCATTGGAGTCAGCCCACTATTTTTTAACACTATTCATCATAGGTCCTGGTCGAAAATGTCCCGGCTCCGTTTCAGCCGACGGATGGTTTCAGGGATTGTGAGCTGGCCCGCCAGGGGATTTGGATGTCTTTCCAGTCTCTTTTTGTATGTATCTCCATGACCAGCTATTTCTCCCTTTATTGTAGGCATACATAGATTTTCATGGACCTCTGTATTTCTGATAAACCATGGTGCGCTTGATATCTGTTTCAGTATGCAGTTCTGTACTCTTTGAACTATCATAATGTTTGAGGCACTAGCAGATCCCCAGAGCTGGATGCTATATGTCCAGATTGGTTTCAAAATAGACTTGTATATTAGCAACTTGTTATCCACAGTCAGTTTCGAGTTTCGCCCCATGAGCCAATAAAGCCCCCTGTATTTCAAATTGATTTCTTCCCGTTTAGTTTTAATATGTTTCTGCCACGTAAGCCTGCGGTCCAGGTACATTCCCAGATACTTTACCGTACTCTGGTGTGTGAGTTAGGTGCCATTTAGCGTAATGGGTGGGCAGTCATTTTTTCGCAGGGTAAATGTTACCTGGACTGACTTTGACGCGTTGGCGTTTTAGTCTTACACAATAGACCCTTGTGCCACACTTTGTCGAAGGCTTGCTTTATGTCCAGAAAAGCTGATGAGCAATATTCTTTTTTTTCCATGGAAAGTCTTATTACTCTACAGACTCTGTGGACTTGTTCTACAGTTGCGTGTTCCTGTCTGAATCCAAACTGATGATTTAAAATTATTGCTTTTTCATTCAAGACTTTCATCATTCTATGCAGAAGAGAGATTATCGGTAGAAGACTAATTGGTCTGTATGAAGTGATATCATGGATTGGTTTTCCAGGTAGAATAAAAATACAGTTGAACGGAGAACCTCCTGCAATAATATTCAGTTAATAAATAATTCCCAATATCTATTTATTCTTTCATGGTCCGACGTTTCACGAGCTCCAGATCCTAAGGCGATTGAACGCACCACTCGACTATGAATGAATGAAACTTTATTTACAATAAACATTGTAAATAGACACAAATAAGACCATGGATTATGAATTAAATTCCCTGCCATGGTTTTCTCTAGTGACTATAACATGGGAGCCTTCAAAAAGGGCGTGCAAAAATTACTTCAGAGTCGGCAACGCGCTCGTGACATCTCCGGTGTTGCAGGTGTTCATAGGCTACGGTAGCACTTACCATCAGGTAGGCCGTACTCCTGTTTCCTACTTAGTTGTATAAAAAAAATGGATACACCTAGTAAAAGAATCGGAAATGGACATCGGAAACTGGTCCTGACTATTCTAATTTCTAACTCGTTAACGGCCTACAACGAATTACGGAATTTTTGTACACAATAATTATAAAAGACAGACATCTTATTAATTAAGCAACATATACATATAATACAACTCGGACGCGGAAATTGCCAGACGGAATACACTTATAGCAGGTTAAATTGATAGCTAGTTATTTATATTAATCGATTTTACGTCAATATATTAGTTAAAAAGAAATGGCACGAGATGAGAGTGAAAGGAGGTGCCGCATACCATGTAGGACACGTCTGAGTCGCGAAGTAACCTCGTGATGTCACAGCTGACCGTAATGGACATATGCCGGTCACGTGGTCGTGTGAAAAGCCCCCTTCTCACGGACTTTATGCAGTTCCGTTTGCATTAACTTTGCGTATAAAAACAAAGGATTTTATTGAAATTATAGGTGTCAGGATAACAGAAACGGACTTGAAGCTTAAGACTGAATATAAATAAAACCGGAGTGAGAGACGGACTCGCGTACCAAGGGTTCCGTAACGTTATCTAAAAAAAAACTTAAAATCATGTCTGTTGTGTGGGAGCCCCGCTTAAATATTCGATTTATTTTAATTTTATGATTTGTTTTAAAAGTGATTGTACAACTAAATTTAAGACGCCAAATTGGTATACACACTAGAAGATGTGATAGATGACTTCATACGATATATGGTCAAGCGGTTTAGCGTTTTTCTTCACCCGTGGGTTCGATTTCATACTACTTTGTTTAGTTATTTCCAGCTTTGTAAGGTCATTTGAGGCTGGATCTTATTGTCTGATGAAGAAACGTTAAGCCGTTGGACCCGGCTTTCAACTGCTGGTTGCTAAAGGAAGGAACCACGTCGTCACCGAGAGACGTTTCCGAAATATTCTGATACCAGCGTTTTCAAAGCCCATTAACCATGTAACTCACTCGATATGGATGAATGAATCTTAATACATTTCCCCCTCTACTGTACCATTCTGTAAATTGAATAAAATTCCTTTTAGTTCACACGCAAGAAGCTTTACAATACCTACTTGAATTAACAATAGATGTCTGACCAAGCAATGTGATCCTTAAGAGCATTATGTAAATGTCCGTGAATATTTGTATATAACGCTTTGTAAATAATACCATTGTTGATTTATTAGAATTCAGTTTACACAAAATTTATTTCCACAAAGGCATTCAGAAATAAATACCAATCTATTCTCCTTGTAGATCTTATTGTATCAAATCTATATACTTATATAAAAATCAATTGCTGCTCGTTAGTCTCGCTAAAACTCGAGAACGGCTGGACCGATTTGGCTATTTTTTGTTTTGAATTATTTGTGGAAGGCCAGGGAAGGTTTAAAAGGTGAATATTTAAGGAGGCGGTACGAAATTTGCCGTGTCAGCTAGTATAACAATAAATTGGAATAACAGAGATGATCTAGTAGCCCTTAAGTAATCCTTTTTTTGGACATAGGCCTCCTCCAAATTCTTCCAAATTTGTCTCTCCCGTGCCACTTGCATCCAGTTGGGGCCTGCGTGCCGCTTGTAATTTTCATTAATTTTGTATAAGGTGAATTTTATAAAGTAAGTGAAACACTTTATAACACCATATAAAATTGCGTTCATAGGCTACGGTGACAACTTACCATCAGGTGGGCCATACGCCTGTTTGCCTACTTTATTGTATAAAAAAAATACAATTTTCGTCTGTTGACTAATGAATGATTTGTTGAGTGATTGTTTTTTATTTTATTTTTTACTGTTCACTTCAGTGTAATTATTTTTGCATATCATTATTAGAGTTAACTGCACTAAGGATTTTTTCTCGTTTGTTTGCTGAATTAACGAATTTGACTGCGAAAGTTAGTAATTAGAATATTAAAAAGAACTTTACAAATTAAAAAGCGATTAAACAATTAAAACCATTATCATAGGAGGCGCTATTAAATTAATTTATAATTGATATCTGTAATCAACAATAATTAGTAGATAAAATCTATTTGATTGGAGTACTACCGAAGCAAAATTGACAGTCATTGTGATATAAACGGGTTATATAAAACGTCAAACTGTTTCAATGCGGTGTGTATCGCGTTTATTATACTTACTTATACTAGCTGTTTCCCGCAGCTCCGCCCCATATCAAAAAGTAGCCTATGTTTGACCCCGGGCCTTCAACTATATTGATACCAAATTTAATACCATTCGTTTAGCTGTTTGGTCGTGAAAGCGTAACAGACAGGCAGACTTTAGCACTTATAATATTAAGTATGGAAGTACGAATATTAGTATCGAAGTATGGATTTATTTCCACCTAACGTTTCAACTGGTTTCTGTATAACAATCGCAAAAACATAAGAAATAATTATTTAAAACACGGGGGTTTTTAATACGAGTATAATGAGAATAGAGGTGTTTGTACTAAGTAAACTATTGTAGTCAATTTTTCATTATATTTTTTTCAAGTTTTTATACATTTTATGTTCATCATCATCATTTCGTGTAGGTTACATTGTCAATCGACCATGTACACCCTGGTGTCAGAGTTGTGCGGAACCGCCTCTCGGCCTCTGACTTGGCTCCTTTAACGACCACCTAATGGCAGCCGGTACCAACGGCTTAACGTGCCTTCCGAAGCACGGAATCATCTTTATTATCAGACAATCAGGTGATTCAAGCCTGCAATGTCCTAAGCAAACTGTAAACAACTAAACAAAGTATGCTTCCCGTGGAAATCGAACCCACGACACCCGGGCCCGAAGGCTTTAAGCACTGGACCACAGAGGCATATTGTGTTTGGGCAATAACAGGTAAATAAATATTGTTGTCCGCTAACGTATAGAAAAGTGACGTCACAATAAAATACAGGACAAGCGCTAAAAATCGGCATCTTATGCGTTAAGTACAAAATGGTGACAGATTGTTTCTAAATATACATCAAAAATATTCATGAAAATCAGTCAATAAAGGAGTGGTTCGACAACAAACACAAGTATTTTTACATTAGACTCTTTTGCAAAGAGAATTAAGAAAAAACGTCAATAATTTCACGTTTCATAGTTCGGGCACCACCCTTTCGAATGCAACTAGTTCGACTTAATACATTTTCCACGAATCCATTATATCAGCATGATAGATTCGTAACATAGTTGGAGTCTTTTGAGTTTTATCATGGAAAAGTTGCCATAACGACCAGGTAACGAGAAAGAAAAAGTTTATTCGACAGAAAATTCACTTGACACTAAGTTAAAATCTATAAAACATGTATAAAAACATAAGTATAATTCCACCGATAGGTTCTCAGTAGGCCCTTCAGGCACAATAGTGTCGGTCCTTATGGCATTGAGCGTTTGCTACAGCTCGCGAGTTTGCATCGCTCGCTTGATCAAAGGCAAAGCCCATGGCCGAGGTTCGTTCCAACTGGGAGCCCCTTGTGCATTTGCCGAAAAGGCTGAGTGGTTAATAGCCCTCGCCTCAAACTGTCCCGCTGTAAATTTAAAAGCTCACAGGAGCTAAAATTGTAGGTCATGTAAAAAAAAAAATTAAAAAAAAATAAGTATAATTATGGAAATCATTACAAAACATAACAAAATAATCTATACAAATAATAATTTGATATAAAATAATTATACGTCTATGCTAATTTACAAATTTACTAAAACAGTAAACAATAAAGACATTACAAACAAACAAACAGTGTTGCAATTACTGTCGAAAAGGTTGCCAGCTCAGCATATGTTGTGACACACAGTCGCAATGCTGATTTCCAGCTGGTACCTATGAACTAAACTAAAAGAAAAAACTAATCGAAAGTTCATATGTACTATTCTAGAACATTTTTTATACAATCATTCAACACTAGAAATACACATCTTTAGTAACAATATTTTAGCCAAATGGTAAAAAAATGGTAAACATATTAAAAAAAAAGGGTAAAAATAATAATAATTTAATGAGACGTTTGCGATTATTGTTTTATTTTTTTGTTACCGATGTTACTTTCGTATCAAAAATATCGTAACTTGCAAATATGAGAATTTTATTTTTTGCAAATATGATGTATTGAGAACATAATGATTCGCGAATATGATGTCTAGTTATTACGATATTTTTAGAATATCATATTTCGAGAATGTGATATTTCAAGAATGTAAGTCTGTCTAGCCCCTATGATGTTTTGCGAATATCATATACTGCGACCACTGCGACTGATTGACCCCATTCAAATGGCGCCTTTTACGCGACTATTTATTTTAGAACGGAATAAAAAGCACTTCCTCTTAACAAATCGAAGTGGAAATCAGTAACCGTTACATCGTATGAAGATTACGTAAATCGCCTAAGTGTTTTAGATCGCGACTATATCTAGATAAGTAATCTGGGTCTGGCCATAGCGATTATTCGTATGTACCGTCAGGGGCAGATAAACTTGATCCCCCCAGGCAAGGGTAATTAAGTTAAGGGAGTCACGTTTGTTTGCCTGTACCTTAAAAATTGATAAAAGGTAATCGTTTTAAAACTGTTGTTGTCAACAATGAAATTTCTAACAAAAAATCCAAACGGAGAAAGTCTAAATCTAGATAGACATTTTACAAAAGCAAGAAAGTTTCAACCGTATGCCACGAGTGTTTTCGACATACGCCTTGCATACGAATATACAAATACACACATAGCATTAGAATTGCATTGTCTTTATAGGATGTATTGATTTACTGGACATCGCTATTTATCACACAAGTGCATCAAAAATGTGAAAAGTGTGTCCCCTTCACGAGCGGATATAAATTATGGAATGTGCATTTAATGTCATGTTTTCAATACATCACATTATCTTTAGTCTATACTATTATAAAATAATAATTTTTCTTTCAAGGTTTACAAATTTAATAAAATAAAATATAACAATCGACGGTAATTTCTTTCTAGGTAATTTTTTTAATAAAATAAAAATAAGATTATTGTCTTATGTGTATGTGCGTGTAATAACTTGTTAACAGACAAACAAAAACATTAATAATTATTTTTTATATTTTCGCGATTGTTACACATTAAATTAAAATTTTATAATAACTTAGTCTGCTCCCGATCATGAACGCTGTAAAGTGTTTAAAACCTTAGGTGTAAATAAATAATTAATAAACGCGATAAAAACCGTATTAAAATAGTTTAATTAAAAAACATTAATATAAATCCGCCTCTTGTTTTCTATATTGCACTATAAAGTTAAAATAAATAATCAAACTCACACACACACACATTAAAAATATTGACAGTGAAGTGTGTGGCTTTAAGAAAAGACCATTTACTTAAATGAAACTAAGGTGCACTTATCGACTTTCTTAGTTGGTACTTAAATCAATTTTATTATTTGTAATTCGTTTAATGTAGTCACACTGCAATGGTTAATATGAAATATTCATATAAGGCAGTAGGCAAGTAAACATTTCTAAATACGTGATCATTCTGAAAAGCCTATGAATAATTTATAGCTCATAACCAAAAAGTGAAAATGACATTAATAACCTGTGATCGGATATCTCGTAAGCACGGTATTTAATTTAATCGTACGTTTAATCGATATAAAATTGTATACGCTTTAACGATCACTCGCGAACTCGATTACGATGCTGCACGTGCATGAGCATGGAAAATTTTAATACTCAATTTTTTTAATTTTTTATGCAATGAATCTCTCAATTAATTCCATACTTACATGAAAACAAAAAGTGTGAAAAATTCCTTTCTCAATGCATGAAAACTATGAAATAGCAATTAAATTGAAGCTTTTATCACATAATTATTAATAGTAACTACTATTTATGCAATCATCGTTACGCCTATACTTTAATTTACTATATTTAATGTACTATATTTAAAAATAACTTTTTAAATATAGTACTTAATCAACTTCATCAATAATTTAAATATTTATGAATTCATTAGTTTTATCAGGCATAGACTTTTTTTGTTGATTTGTTCAAAACCCTTATAAGAGCTCAGATTGAATATGCAACGATCGTTGGGAATCCATTTTATGAAAAACTAGCTATTTACCGCAGCTCCGCCTGCGTCATAAACTAGCCTATGTCAAACATAACCCGGGTCTTCAACTATATTCATACCAAATAACATCAGAATCCGTTCAGCGGTTTGGCCGTGAAAACGTAACAGACAGACAGACAGACAGACTTTCGCATTTATAATATTAGTATGGATATAATGATAGGTTGAAAATGGTTCAGCGTAAATTTCTGCGTACCATGAATTATATAAGTGTTATCGTAAAAGGTCATCATACAAAATTTTGTTGAAGTTTGGAATTGACTCCCTAAAAAAGAGAAGACTGTTTGTAGATCAGATGATTCTGTATAAAATTTGCCATAGTATGTTTGAGAGTAACGAGTTACATAACCAGCTGTGCTACCGGGTGCCTAGGCGATCGGGACGTGCATGCAACTCTTTGACATTTAGACTATTCGCTGTTATAAATACTTTACTAGTATAGATATATTTCTATTGTCATTGCCCTCTTTTAAGAAAAACCTTTTCTCTCTCAGTAATCTTGACAATTTTTGAACTAGATCCTGTCTGTAAATAACATCACTAGTTTGTTTTTTTATCGCAATTACTTTGTAGTTACTTTATTTTTAACTAGCCGTTTCCCGCAGCTCCGCCTGCGGTATATAGCCTATGTTACTCAGGGTGAATGTAGCTTTCCAATGGTGAAAGAATTTTTGAAATCGGCACAGTAGTTTTTGAGTTTATTCATTACAAACATACACACAAAAATACAAATCTTTCCTCTTTATAACATTAGTGTAGATAGTGTAGATAAGTAATCTGAGGATAATTGTGCTGGTTGTACAACTATATAAACATTGTTTTGTATCTGAATATGTGTTACCTCTTGTACAATTGTTGTTTGTGTCCTAAATAAATAAAAATAAAATAAAATTATTAAGGCCCAATACGAAGCAAATGACATTTCCCATACATTTGACATAAGCATAAACGGTTTTTGTAATATAAATGATTTATTTGTATATTTGTAGCTTTTTGTGGAAAATAAAGAAGGCCTCCGGGTTCACAATACAAATATTTTTACGTACAAATATTTTTTCCCAGATGTATATTCACAGAGATTGGAAGAAAAATAATGTTTAGATATAATTTTTTAACAAGTTTTTTAAAAGCTATAGTGATTTATTTTAAAATTTTAAGAAGGTCACCTTGTGGATGGACCAATCAAACCTACAAAACATGTTTTAAAGCTTAGAATTACTTCAGGTCAATGTTCTAGTGAACAAAAGAAAAGCATGAAATTTTGTACCATCGAGATAAAACACTAAAAACCGAGTCACCAGGGCGTGCTAACAAAATGCGGAAGGAAATATGCAAAAGAGTGGCCGAATTGTTTAGCGCAAAACCCATTAACTGCTAATATTTATGATCGTGACATTGCATAATACCATAATACCTCTCAAGTAATGGACCAACGGAGGCGCAAAATGTTTTGTTCGACAAATTTATATAAATCGGTGGAAATTTCTAGCGATCGAAAACATGGAGCTCTTTACTTTATAGGGTTCCGTACGTAAAGGATGAAACGGGCGGGCCCCTATTGCTAAGACTTCGTTGTTCGTCCGTCTGTCACCAGGCTGTATCTCGTGAACCGTGATTGTTAGGGAGTAGATTTTCACAGACGATGACGCGTGTCCGACACGCACTTGACCAATTTTATTTTATATTACAGCTATTTTGGTAATTAATAAATATAGTTTGGGCTTTGAATTCGATCCTCTTTTTACCCAATATACCGTTATTTTTTGGTCTTAAAACTACCAGTTTCCATCTTTGTCTTGTGTGTACATTCTCATATGGCCAATTGATAAATGTAACTCAAATTTAGAAATTAATTTGCTTTGATTTACCTATTCCGAATACCTACTTCTCAGATTACAAAAGACCTACTTTTTTTATTGCACTTTATTTTAATCACATAAAAAGTGGCTTAAATAAAGAGTTAGTTACGTGGTCGATCAGAGGGTTATGCTCAAGTGTCAGTCACGGCCAATGACGTGATTTTCGAAGTCATTTTATTTTAATTGAAATCTATGATAGTAAAATAAAGTAAGGAATAAAAGTAACGTACCGATACAATATTATTACAAATTGAATTGATAACAGGTATAATGCCACAGACAGATACGTTATTCAGATAAGTCGAGAATAAGAGCTTGATGCAGTGAAAATATAAGCAACGTTATTACATAACATCTTCCGGGAGGCGCTCCGGTGCGGTGGTGCGTCGAAGTACTTTCAAACAATTATTTGCATCTAATAACCACGTGAGTATATAATGAAACAGAGACTAACACTCGTATTCTTAAACATAGCCTTAAGATCGACCTTCACACAAACTCATTGGAGGGCGCGATTTAATACAAAAGAATAGAGTTTAATATAAACAAATTAAGTAGTGTTAACTAGGCGAAAATTGGCAAAAAACTGATTTATAACCACTTTCGAGGCCGCCTCAAGGTACCTCTCTACCAACCTTATATTTGACAGTTCGATACTCACCTCCTTAAGTCAATAAAGCTAGTGACGACTAATCATACCGACTCAACCTTACTCCAACTCATTGGTATGATTAGTCCTCACTAGCTTCCTTGGCTTAAGAAGATTCCTCATTGGAGGTGAGTATCGAACTGTCAAATATAAGGTTGGTCAAGAGGTACTTTGAGAAATTAAATAAAGTGGTTATAATTCAGCTTTTTGCAACTTTTTGTCTAGCGAAAGTATCCCAAAGGCACCAAATCTACAAAAACGCTGGGATGCTTCATTGGTAAAGAGAGAGCATAACTGTTTGATCCAAAATTCTGTCAGTGATATTGACCGTGCGAGGCTTCTCGCTGTATCAGAGCACGAATCAGGACAATGGCTACACGCCCTCCATTCCGCAAACCTCGGAACACTATTCGACAATGGCAGCTTCCGAATCGCAGTCGGTCTTAGGCTGGGTGCTGCCATTGTCGAACACCATCAATGTCCGAGTGGTGACGGCGTTAGCAGAAATGGGCTCCATGGACTACATTGTCAACGCAGCGCCGGAAGATACTCCCGTCACGGCTCCCTCAACGACATAATCAAAAGGGCGCTTGCCACCATCCTACCTAGTATTTTAGAACCAGCAGGTATTGCGCGCGATGATGGCAAGCGGCCAGATGGTTTGACCTTGGTCCCCTGGGCGCGGGGGAGGGCTCTCGCGTGGGATGCAACCTGCGTCGACACAGTGGCCTCTTCTCGCCTCGGGGAAACGGTCCATAGGGCTGGAGCCGCGGCGGAGCTTAGGCGGCAGAAGATGCCAAGCGACGCAAATATGTTTCTCTGAATAGTGAGTTCATATTTGTGCCGCTTGGTGTCGAAACATTTGGTCTATGGGGCCCTAACTTGAAGAATTTTTTTAAGGAAATTTCTCCTAAGCTTGTTGACGCCGTAGGTGACAAGAGGGCTGGCTCATTCCTAGCGCAAAGAATTGCAATTGCAACGCGGGAATGCAGCCAGTGTTTTTGGCACCATGCCACACGGATATTGCTTAGATTTTAATTTTTAGCATTAATTTTTTTAATTTTACGTTTTTTAATTCAGTTAGTTTTTTTTAAGTTTTTAGGTTAATTTGTTTATATAAGATATTTTTAATGGAATTAAAAATAAAAATAAAGATTTATAAACATTAAAAAAAAATAGTTTGTTTTTCATATTGACAGATAGACCTAAATTAAAAATAGTTTGTTTTTCATATTGACAGATAGACCTAAATTAAAAATAGTTTGTTTTTCATATTGATTACAGACAGACCTAAATTAAAAATAGTTTGTTTTTCATATTGACTACAGACAGACCTAAATTAAAAATAGTTTCGTTTTTCATATTGACTACAGACAGACCTAAATTAAAAATAGTCTGTTTTTCATTTTCACTAAAGACAGATTTAAATTAAAAATAGTTGGTTTTTCATATTGACTACAGACATACCTAAATTTAAAAAAGGACTTAACTTTTATTGTATTTAGGTACACGAATGGTATGGTTTATCATATAGATGGAGAAAGCGGTCGCAGACGAGATTTTGATGACATTTAAGTCGTAAAATAAATTAAATTGAAATGTACTAGGCTTTTTCTCTGTTTGGTTATCTGCACTGTCATAAGCAGCTTCTGTGGTTGGCTCGCAGGTATGATACGCTATCGCAACAAAGTAAACAGGCGCAGACAACAGACAACTCAGGCTGTCTTCTTTTACCGAGTTAATTTAATCTTTTTTCAGAAAACATATATGCAAGTTCCCAATCTACTTCGTGAATCTATATCATATGAAACGAAATTTTTCATCGTTAATTGATCATTTTAAATGCATTATGGTGTGCTGATAACACAGTATTTTATTTAAGGTAAATAATTTTCGTGTCAATTAAATTTTACATGTATTATTCAACGGATGAACTCTTTCAAAATTTTATTTCTCGTCAATTTTTTTTAGCTAGTTTAATCACAGACAATAATGGAAGGAACTTTACCGCGAACACACTTGCCGTTTTACTACAAAAAAATTTAGACCACTGTTCAACACGTGTTTAAAAAAACTGCTACCATTAAACTTTACGTTTTTCTAAAGTCTAAAGTTAAACAGAGAATAGTCATGGGTTTTAGCTTTGTTAAAAAGTAGTCTAAGAGTACTTTAGGTTGAGCCATGAACGGGAAGCTGGGTTATGTACATATCCTACACCTTAATATTGACATAATAATAACTTACAAAATGTAAAAATAAAAAAAAAATTCTGTAATGTTTTTCTTTCTGGTGCAATAAAGATTTATATTGTACTAGCTGTTTCCCGCAGCTCCGCCTGTTTTAAAAAAGTAGCCTATGTTTGACCCCGGGTTTTCAACTACATATACCAAATTTCATCAAAATCGTAAAGGTAAAGCGTAACAGGCAGACAGACAGACAGAAAGACAGACAGACTTTCTCATATATAATAGGATTTATTGTACACGTGATATCTTTCTGACGATGTCTACCATTCCACTTACGTTGGAGTAAGCCAAGCGCATCCAGCTACTTTCAATTTACATCCAAATTATCCACTGGTTATGTCTTACGCTATCACAGAATAAAAAATTGTATGACTATGTAACAGTGTTGCGTAGTGTGCTGTGATCTTGTCAATAGACTAACTTGAATTTGTCTGTGGTGTCATAAGAATACAAACTACCCCTATTTTTTCATTGGTTTCAAAAAAACAAAACAATCGCAATCGCAATACGCGAAGCATAGTTGCTCTTCGATTATTATTACCTATTCATACTTCTTTTCGAGATTTTTCTCTGTCCACGCGATTCGACTATGGAATAACCTCCCCTTGGACATGAGGATTGCTCAGTCTCTTGCACAATTTAAACGTCTTGTGAAATCTCATACCTTTCCTCTCTTTCCTAATATTAAACTGTTGTATACCTGTAATCTTATTTTCTTTATTTTGTGATTACTGTTACTTGTTTATTTATATATTTATATTATGTGGTATAGATGTATGTATACTACGCCATCGCCTTGTTCTACATTTATCCTTTCACCTAAGGTTTGACTGGAAGAGATCGCTCTAGCGATAAGTCAGCCTTTGTACCTCATTTTCTTGCATATTTGTTGTATACATTTTTTGTTTTGGTGCAATAAAGAGTATTTGTATTGTATTTTATTATCTTTTCAGCTGTTAAAATGTAATAATGATTTTAATTTCCTTCGCGTTACCAGAGAAACTCATATGGGTTATGAATGTTCATTTTAAATGTTATAGTCTTTTATTTAGTTTGTTTTTAATTTTTTATCATTCACCGGTTTTGAGCGAGTCATAGATCTCAAAAATAGCACTGAAATCTAGCAGCAAAAGTATGCGTTCGTTTATGTCCATAAAAGTAATACGTAAATAACAAAAGTCTATCTCTCTCATTTATACAAATTAACGAACAATTAAAGAAAATGATCTTTATCGAATTCGTAAACATGGTACTCAACGTCGAATGGAGAAAGAGAAAGGGATGTAACTTATTTTAGCTAAAAAAGGTTTAACGAACGATAGTTAATGAACAAGGCGGCACATCTAACGTTTACGTGAAATTGCCAAAATATCGCGCGCGCATTTCCGACCCTGAAGCCATTACCCAAATCGTCATAAACACACATCGTCACAAGAATCGGAGCATGTCGATTACTCAACAGAATAGACAGATGCTTAACCAAAAAATAAATAATAAAACAATAGTAACAAACTATCACTAGCTGGATAAGCCGCGGGCTTTGAACGCGTGCATAAATCACACGGGAACAACACTTACTCCCGGGATGAAAAATACCATACGTTCTACTAAGTACTCCTTTTTTCGCATTCATTCATTTAGTCAAGAGGGTTTCATGGTCATGTGTCAGAGTTTTTCGAAACCGCCTTTCGGCCTCTGACGTGGTTCCTTTAACAACCACCAAATGGCAGGCGGGACCAACGGCTTAAAAGATCTACCAAAGCACGGAGTCAACATTATTATCAGACAATCAGGTGATTCAAGCCTGCAATGTCCTAACCCAACTGGAAACAACTAAACAAAGTATGCTTCAAGTGGGAATCGAAACAAGACTACGGAGGCATTTATAATATAAATTGGGATGCCTTATTTAAATGAATCTGATAAATACTATAAAAGGTTTTTAAAAGCTTGCCTTATGCTTATTTTATATTTTAATACCAATTAATGAGCTTACTCCTCTATTGTAGAGTGGCTTGCCATTGAAGCAATTGCGTAGCTTCATGCAAGCGCTTCTTGTTATGTTATCCCTAATTAAAGCAACGTAGTTTTCAAATGTACTACCTACTTATAATATTATTAATAGATAAAAAGCCTTTATTGTTTGAATTTAGGTACAAGTAAAAATAACAATAATCTCCAAATTCTGCCATTCTTACTTTACTATACGAGTATACAAGAGTATGATTAGACTCTGATTAAGATAGAAATAAATGTGGTGTTGACGTGTATTAGAAATAATAAGCTGGACTGAAAGATTAACAAATTAACAAGAGTAGGAGTATAGAGAAGCATTTTGAGAATGATTGAAAATTTATGGGGAAACATGTTAGAGCATTTGATATGACACGATGACTTCATGAATAAAAAGGAAATGAGGCCAATAAAGGAGAAAGTAAACGTCATATCTTAGATTAATAAACTAAGCGTCATCCATACTTCCATACTAATATTATAAATGCGAAAGTCTGTCTGTCTGTTACGCTTTCACGCCCCAACCGCTGAATGGATTTTGATAATATTTGGTACAGATATAGTTGAAGACTCGGGGTCAAACATAGGCTACTTTTTGACGCAGGTGGAGCTGCGGGAAAAAGCTAGTATCGTATAAAACACTAAAGGACCTCGCTTATAATTAAGAGGAATGGAAGAAGCTCCACTGTCATAAGCCCACCTCTCAATTTTTATTGATCGTATTTTTTAGACCAAGATATAAAAAGAAAATACCCGTGTTCGTCGTTGAAATTGTAAAAAGTATTTTTTGTTAATTTTAAAGATTAGTGCGTAAGATCAGACTTAAATTGTACAACGATGTTTGCGTTTTGGACAAACAAACGGACATTTAGTGGCTCAAAACACCTATGGAGTTAATAATACATTTAGTAAAAAACAAAGTTTTACAATCTTTTTATTCCTTAAAAGTGAAACTTTATAATAAGGCAATGTTGGAACGAAATTAAAATAAATAAAAGTACATGCAAATATAGTGTTACTTCAGACATTTGATTTCGACAGAACCACGATTCACTATTCAGGGACCCTACTATTGAAACATACGACTCGTGTTATTATGTTGAATGATAAATGTTCGACTCACTGATCACGACGAATAAAAACACTCATAATAAAGATTATATTTGTTTAATAAACATAATTTATTTAAACAAAACATCAAGATTTAAAGAATATCCCTAGTGTTTCTACCCTAATAGGAGCAAATATGAACTCCCTTCCATGGTTTTCCTAGTGACTATAACATGGGAGCCTTCAAAAAAGGGCGTGAAAAAATTCCTTCAGGGTCGGCAACGCGCTCGTGACATCTTCGGTGTTGCAGGCGTTCATAGGCTACGGTAACCACTTACCATCAGGTGGGCCGTACGTCTGTTTGCCTACTTGATTGTGTAAAAAAAGTATGTAGTTATTCCTAATACCAGCATATTTGCGCCCCTTGACGTTCTCTGCCTCAGCTGCAGCAGCACCAATTTTTTTTTATTTTTTTATTAGTTTGAATAAAGATTATTTATTTGTTTATACATCGAACGAAAATCATTCCACTCACCGATTTGGCGTGAGTCATCCTTTTTTAAAATAGCACACCAGGACGTAATCAAATATAGAATATCGAACAATACACACATCAAGCGGAGTTGGAATTTTTTACGGACGCTTTTTGTCTATGCGATATTCGATTCTTGAAACAAAACTACGAAATATTTTTGTGGGATTTAGTTTCCAGTGTATTCACAACACCTCTATTAAAATCGCTTGTTCGTTATGAATTTTAAAATATAGATTTTGAGTGTAGTACAAAATAAATTCGAATTTATCTTTAGTTTATGATAGAGCTCGTTAAAAATAAAAGGAGAATAAACAAATGGTTTATTTTTGTAAATTTTTCATTTTATAGAAATCAAAAGATGTGTAGGAAGGTAAGGCGGCACAGATTATTAATATACTCGTAGTACTAAAGGCAGATCAAGGAACAAAATTGTAACGATCCTACACTTCCTACCTCTTTCTGAATTAAACGGGGGACGCGGTCTATTTGAGGAAAAATATTCTCTGTGGTAGTCTAGTAGAGATTATTCTTTCTATAAGATTTGCGGGCTATTATATACTGGCTGTTTCTCGCAGCTTCGCCTGCGTCAAAAAGTAGCCTATGTTTGACCCCGAGTTGTCAACTATATTCATACCAAATTTCATCAAAATCCGTTTAGTGGTTTGGCCGTGAAAGCGTAACAGACAGACAGACAGACATACCTTCTGTTCACCTTTTAATTCAATCATGATTTATCCAAAATGCGTTAGAATGAATCGCTTGATAAAATTTCATAGATAAGAAAACATTGAATCAATGTTTTCTTAAATGCATTTTTTAATTAAATATAATTGAGTAAATTATATACAAACTAGCTGACCCGGCGAATTTCGTACCGCCGCCGCCAATCAAAGTTGCATGGTAATATCATCCTTCTATCACTGATTTGGAAATTCATCTGTCTTTGCAGACGGTACGCTACGGTAACCGCTTACCATCAGAACGTCAAATATAGTTGTTATAAAAATAAAACTGTTTACACTTCCTTAACAATTTTAACACAGTAGGTACCTATCTAGTGTACCATGTTCAGTAATACTTAGGAATAATAAATTGATCTCAAATCGACGGAGACATCAAATAATCAACCATACATTTAAAAAATTCGGTTGAAATATCTCTAATTTATAATTGCAGAGTTTGACAACAATACATATTTATTAGTTCAGACTTGACGACAGTAAAACTTTAAATTCTTAAAACCTTTTACCTTCGCACTTCTCGTCATCGACAGGGAAATCATCCTTATTTATGTATATCAACAAAGGATTGCGTACAGCAATGTGCTCCATAACACTATTTTCCCGAGTGACTAAAGGTCGTGAAAGTATTTCTGAACGGTCGGCAATGCTTTCGGTAGCGTCCCGGTGCGGTGACCGGTGACAAACAGATGGGCCGCTATTTGTTTAAAAACTACTTAAAGAAAATTAAAAAATAAGGAAGGCCTTGAAAGACTCATATCCAGAGCCGTAAAACGTATAAAAAATCTAGTTTCTTCTTGCTTGCCACAAAAAAAACTAAATCGCTCTAATGTTGTTACCGCATTATGCGGTAACAACATTAAAAAATACACCCGAGCTAAGAGCCTAATCATCTCTTATTAAAGTCGGTTAAAAATTAATACACATTTTCTGAACTCGAATCATTTTTATCTTAAAAGATTAAAAAAATAACAAAGGCCAAGACTCGTATCTAAAGCCGTAAAATATATTAGAAAAAAAGTATACAGCCGCTCCTACAAAAAAAAGCTTCCAAAATGACGGACTATAAACTACCGTTTAACATTTGAATAACAAGACAGCTGAGTTACATAGCCTACTCTTTTTGAAAGTCGGTTAAAATCTCTAATTAATTTCCGGACGCAGCATTTGAAAACCGTAATTAAAAAATATGAAAAAACCATCGGTACGTGCCATGTGGTACATATTACTTCCCTGAAGAAAAATAACAAAAGCCTTAAAGAACTCGAGTCCAGGTCCGTAAAACTCGTAAAAAAATTTAGACTATCCCTCAATTTTTTAAAACTTTCTATGGTACATCCAGTTAGTATGGGAAAATAATATTGTTGTTTTTACTAATTTCCTCGCAATTTCTTAATATTTTCTAACCACTTAAACCTTCTGTTAGTTTCTACAAATATTTCAACACCAAAATAAGCCAAATCGGTCCAGCCGTTCTCGAGTTTTAACGTGCCTAACAGTTACAATTCATTTTTATATATAAAGATAGACAGAAGTTGCCTAAGCTAGGATGTAGTACTTTGGAAATGCATTATCAATCGTCACCAGAAAATTAAAAAGTAACTAAAATTGTAAATGATTAGAATTAAGACCTCAAGCAGTTACGTGCTTTGATTTACGACTTTGTCAAGCTAAGGTCGCGGTCACGAAGTCAGCGGAAAGCGGCGCGAGCGGCTCGTTATGCACAGGTGGATTATTAATTATTATGATGTCTTAAAGGTCGATTTCGACGGATCCAGTGCTTTAATCCAGACAATCTAGCTTTCTTGGACACGTTTTAAGAGAGGTAGGACATTTTGTAAGGAGTAGTCCGTTTGGGGAAGTACCTCCACCCTACAGAAGACCGCAGCCAAATAACACTGTGATGCAGTGTTGTGTTCCTGCTGATGAGTAGGGTCGCCAGGCTCCAGGCCGTTGTGCTGACAGCGGGCAGGTCGGCAACGCGCTTGTGACATCTCCGGTGCTGCAGGCGTTCATAGGCTACGGTAACCACTTACCATCAGGTGGGCCGTACGCCTGTTTGCCTACTTAGTTGTTTAAAAAAAAACACGTAGTTTATCCACACACAAAACCAATTTCGGAGTCCATGAACATAGACATATTTGCTACAGGGTTCGCCAGCTAAATGCAAGTGAGTAAGCAAGATATCGAATTACACACCGTTTAGAGCAATCTCGCTTACTTACTCGCATTTTCATGGAAATAAGAGATGATAGTAGTCCCAGATTTAATTTGAATCATTGACGAAAGCTGCTCCGCTACCGCCGCGCGCCCGCTTACTTCGTGACCGAAGCCGAAGCCTAACAAGCATTACTCAATTATATTTGCGTTCAAAAACCAACTTAACACCTAAAGAACAGGACTAGCTAGTGAAATCGCAGTCAGTCATATCAATCCACTTTTTTGCCAACTACTCGTAACTTGTTTGAAGATTAATTTAATGACTAGTTGTAGTCACAGTTAAGTGCACTGCATGGGCTTTAAAATAGATTATTTATTAGGTAACAAATTCTAACGAAAGTTAGAATTTTCCTACACAAAATGTGAAGTCTGTCTATCAGGCTGTATCCTAAAAAATAATAACAGGTATTGAAAATTTTCGTAGATTACATTAATTAATAACGTTCAACATCAGAACGAGAAGATTTTTTTTTTCCGTGCCCAAGGGGTAAAACAGGAGCCAATACTAAGTCCGACTCGTACTTGATCGGTTTTCAGATTATTGTCTCCATACTATTTTTTGCCGATATAGCAACGAAATCAAATTCCATGGGACAAATATGAACTGGAACTAATGGGAATGATTCAAATTAATATTAATTCTCCGTTAGAGTGAGATTTTTAAAATATATACTCGTAAGTGTAGATAAACATATGCAACTCCTTTGTATAGATTTAAAAAATCTCTGTCTAAAGGATAACTTTTTATTTGAATTTGAAGAATTTCTATTAAAAAAAAAAAAAAAAAAACAAAACAAATAACAAGTAACTTGTCTAATAATTAAGTTCACATGATTATTAGCTTTGTAATAAAGAAAAAAAAAATTAATACCGCATTGTGTTATTAACAGGAATAAGTAAAAATTAAAACCGACCTTAATATTTCGTAAAAAAGGAAGCACGATTTTAGTACACAATAAAATTTCCAAAGAAGTGGCCACAAAAGAAAAAATTCGCAAAGCAAAACGTGCAACGCAAATTCGCGCGTGTAATTAATTTAAAAATGTACTTACGATGTCTTGCGATGCCGCGGGCGTGTGGTTGGTTCGTCACACACTGACTGGTAGATGGTCGCTTACACCCCACCAGTGTTCTCCTACCACGTTGTAATGTGTATCCTACATTAGAGAATGTTGATCTTATTGTGTCACACTTTTAATCTGGTATTTTTGTTATCGCATCGCAGTTTTAGTTGCATATAATTAATGTAGACCATTTCTTCAGGGTCGGCGGCGCGCGTTCTTTATGTAAAACTAGCTGATTACCGCAGCTCCGCCGTCAAAATGTAGCCTAGGTTTGATCATGGGTCTTCAACTATATTTATCAAAATCCTTTCAGCGGTTTGATCGTGAAAGCGTAACAGACAGACAAATAGAAAGACAGATAGACTTTATCACGTATAATATTAATATGGATTATTTCTTTACAAACGATTAACTGTCGATCTTGTCAAACGGAACGGATTGGAAAAAAAAAACAAATTAAAAGTTTTAAACGATTATTTACAAAGGGCTTATCGTTCGCCTATTTGCCTATTCATAGCATACATTGCTAGCGAAAATAAATTTTATAAGCATCCCGAACATAGGTAAAAACAGACTGAATAATAAAAATATTGGGTTTACGTATTGCACTCTTTACCCATTTATGAATGACTTATTTAGTAAACTGGAAAATAACCTTTCAGTGTCTGAGTCCGCCGTTTAGATTTTTAAAAAAAACAAGAATACAGAAGTCTCCATGTGGCATTATCTACTGAATACATATATATTTCTTCAAAATGAACGTTACCAAAAGTTCCATTAGTTTTACAGAGGTACCTAAGCTCTCTATAGCAACAGTACTAAATACTGATCAAATTTAATAATAAAAGTCCAATTATCGCTCAGGTTACAGACACCAGCAAAAACAAATTACGTTTCGTGGAACTATGATCAGGTTCTGTAACTCATATCACATTTGTTCTGTCTTTCTGTCTGTCTGTCTGTTACGCTTTCACGGCCAAACCGCTGAACGGATTTCATATACATAGACGAAGACCCGGGGTCAAACATAGGCTACTTTTTAACGCAGGCGGAGTTGCGGGAAACAGCTACTAGTAGAGCCAGTTATCTTCGGCTAGATTTAAGTTTAGCCGGCATCATATCGGCTAAACCTAGTTGTAGCCGATCTCTGTTGGCTAATATTAGGTGCAAGATTACTTTTACATACCACAAATGTATGTATGGAGATATACAATTGTATAGAGCACTTATAAAAATTTAAAACATATTTTTAGTAATACTGGGGTAGTACAGTTATTTTTGTATGGAACCTTGTAACTTTACAAATCATATGAAACTAGTAAACACTCGCGGCTGCGCCCACGTGGTTCTGATTTCGGTCACTACATAGGTGTTACGAATTTTGCTACCGGAATTTCCGTCGCGTCAAGCGGCATTCGTACAGTTACATAACTAACATATTATTGTGCGTTGTGTAACATCTGCCAGCCACGCACTTTTAACATGACTTTTGTATGTGTTATTTAAAAAAAAGCAGTGCTTTGCGTCTATGTACTTTCTCTTCCGACGATTTAATTGATTTTCTTTGTTTTTTCCTCTCCTCTCGTATGTATGTATTTGTAGTATAAAATACTAAAAATATGTCTTACATCACCCACATTTCTAGTGTTATTTGTCGTTGCAGAAAATTTTCTAATTTATGCTACACTCAACCTGATTAAGTATAGAGTATATCTATTTTTAACTTAAACATATACATTTTAACTTTATTCACATAATAGACTGCTTTGCTACCATTTCATTGTGGATGTACCTTAAAAATACATAATTTTACCAATATCAACACCGTTACTTCAACCGCAGCCTGTCCACTGCTGGACATAGGCCTCCTCCTTGGCTCGCTGGGTGGCAAGGTGACTGACTTTTGTTTTATCTCCTCATCTCTCCACAGTTCTTTGATCTATATGTTCCTCTGTACATATAAAAAAAACTGAGAACAGATTAGTGTCAAAATACTTCTTCAATACTTAGAATAGAATAGAATAGAATATATCTTTATTGAGAAAGCTATCACGTAAGTACAGCAAAAGACTTAAGCATAAGCTACATGTTTATAATGTACGTGACAGACGTCTCAATAGGTGGTGGCTCAGTGATACGCTAGACGTTAGTTACGTTTAGAAAATAACGACTGACCAAAAAAGGAGTTTTATGGTTTCATTATTCGTGTAATTGACTAATTTATTTAGATGCATAAAAAAGGTTACAATCATGCAAGGTACATTACCAAATACAAAATGAAATGACAGACTGCAACTTAAAACATTTGCATACATGGGCATTAGTTAGGTTGATGACTAAAATATTAATTATCAGTACCTATACTTACAATTGAAATTAGAGATCGGCCGAGTACTACATTTACCGAGTAACCGAATACCAAGTATTATTCGGTTTTGCCTTCATAAAACCGAGTACTCGGCCAAGTAACTCGGTTCTGTAAAATGTACCGAAAAGACGAAAATTAACCGAATGCGAATGTGTAAATTTCAAGACAAGATGACCATGTTGTTTTTTGGAGCTGCTTCAAAGAACTGGCTTCTACTATTAAAGTTGTTTTTATTACTTATGAACCCTTTGAACGCAAATATGAGACGTCATTAATACATGTAATATGATGTCATTTAAATCAGATAGGTATGCCATTGAAAACCACCAACACTCGGCAGTTGAACCGATTTATTCGACCGAGTACGAGTACTGATACGAGAAAAAGGTGCCGAGTATGCCGAGTACCGAGTAACATCCGAATACTCGGCCCATCTCTAATTGAAATAATAATTGTATGTATGTAAGATTATTTCTTTCATTTATTAGAAATAGATGTGTGAGGTGTCTTGAAAGATACTTTATTACTTATTTATCGGTAAATTCAATATATTAACATATTTATAATAAATTGAAACTAAAATGAACAGTAAACTTAAATTAACTAGGTATTTATACACAAAAATAACAAAAAAATAAGGAAAGTTGAATATATAAAAAAATCATAGTTGTTAATTAATTTATCCACATCTATGTCTACTGGGAACATGCCCAGAAGGCTGGCAGCATTGCCACGCTGTATGTGTGTCTTTAGATATTTTCTTGCGTTCGTCCTAGCAACATGCATTATGACGTCATCATATAAACAAAATGGCGGATTATATACGCAATAAATGGCAGACCGAAAACATAATTTTTGATTAATCATAACAAGTAGAGGATCAAAATAAATAATTTAAAAAAAATATATAAAATGGGTTTAAAAGGAGATTTAAAAATGCATATCACTTATTGTTATGTGTAATGTACGGAACATTTAGTCGTTTATTTGCATTGTTGTCAGTCGTGTTTTTCAATTTATATCCTGTCATTTTTTTTGGCGGAAATTCAATACGCTCGAATGCATAGAAATGAATATTATTTAATCGCAAATTATTTTCCAAGCTAAAATTAATATGTTTCTAACAATGCCGATATCCAGCCCGGACGAGCCTTGAAGCGTTCAGAGAATTTTCCATTTAATGAGAAATATTTTCATTAAGAACTTACTTTGCGCTGTTTGTTCCCGCCGTGTGGTTTCCGCCTTAAGAAGCCTTTTATCTGAAAGCTAAAGGCGACAAAAATTTTAAATAGTTAAAACATAAAATTACAGGATTAAGTGCGTATAATAATATTAAAAATGGCACTGTTAGTGTGTCTTGTGACGGTACTCGGAGAAATCAAAATATGACGGCGGAAAACGTCTGCGCTTTAAGTACGGAGCTATCGGAAGTATAAAATATTGTACGTACGCACCCTGTAATATTATGTTTTTAATATGCAGTGCGTTCGTGTAAATATAGTTCTCAATTTCCCTCATGAATATAAAATCTCAACATCAAATAACTCTGGAGTCTAACACCCGTATTCTTAAACATAACCATACGAACGACCTTCACTCAAACTTATTAGAGGGCGCCTCAAGAAAGTCCTTGAACTTTCCTTGAAAACGATATTCTTAGTTGGTTGCTTGAGCAAACTCCAATGAGGAACGTCACAGGTTATAATAACAATTCTAAGCACAAAAATTTAAAATTACAAAGGAATAGAGTTAAAAATAAAATCATTTAATGGATACCTCGGCCAGAAGTGGCGAAAAACAGATTTATATTCACTTTATTTCATTTCAAGGACGCCTCAAGGTACCTCTCGACCAACCTTATATTTGACAGCTCGATACTCACCTCCAATGAGGAATCACTTTAAGTCAAGGAAGCTAGTGAAGACTAATCATATCAATGAGTTGGAGTAAGGTTGAGTAGAGTTTGAGCAAACGTTTGAGAATATGGGATTAAGTCCAAGCTTGGGACGCAACCAAAAAAATGCTAAGATGGAGATAGCATACCCTTAAACAATACTTAAACTAGCTGTTACTGTTTTGAGGTGATATGTTTATGTATATTTGGTGAAATAAAGAATATTTCTATAATATAAATCTAAAAGAATTCGCCTTTTTAAAAGTTATCCCGTTTGTGTTTCAACCTTATTTGGGACTATTATTCCGCTCCCCTAATTAATATCTACATCCATAAATTTCATTCATTCATCACCTACATATTAATTCAGAGCCCAGCTTATTGTCTTAACTTTGTGAAGAGAGGATTTTATTCACAATAGCATAATTAAGGATGTATAAACGTGTTTTCACATAAAAGAAAGTTTTGGAGAGTGTTAAGTGAATTGTCACATCTTCAGATAACGTTCTAAAGAATCAATCAAATTGTGTTTTTCATTGTTACATTTCTGTTTATAGTCGGTGGAAAAAATGGGACTTCCCTACTTGTGATGTTGAGGAATTAAATAATAGACTGTATTTTCAATAGGTTTTGGCTGTTAAAAAACAAAAAAAGTTTCACAAATTGGCGAGCTGTTGCTATTAGAACACAGGAATTATGTCTAACTAATGTTAATTTGAACTATATTTTAACGTCCCGCGGGGTTGCCCGTGCCCGCATAGACGGTGCGTTTTGTTCTTATGAAGTTTCTTAACAGTCGGAGACACGAGTTCAACTTAATCGCTTTGTTAAAATTAATCAGTTGTTTACACAAAGAACTAATCAGTAATTATTTAAACATTCTACCTCTAAGGCGAATTCCATTTTTTTTACTTTGAAGAACTACTTAAATAATCACTAACGTTTCTGAGTGTGGTTGTTAGTCCTTCAGATGCCAATCTGCAGTTTTGAACCGAGATAATGGTAACATTGCGCAGGCGCACTCTTCTAAGAATCGTGCGGCGATGTTTATAATTATTAACAATTATTAAATTACAACGCATTATGTCGATTAGCGTTTCGGTTTCTTACTATGTCGGTTAACATCGTCCTGATTGTTGTCTTTTGAAACTTGAATTGCATGAACTGGTACGGTCACTGGAGATATTTAATAAAAAAATATATAGAAGAAATTTAACAGTAGAATATCAGGGATCAGGGACAGATTTAACAGAAGATTCGATCCATCCATCCATATTAGATGACGCAATAAACGATGTAAGACAATTTCACACCTACCCACGTTTGGATGGATTGAAGCGACCACGGAGCAATTACAAAGAGGAGATGCCGTAATAAGCGTTTTGTAAGAAAGTATTTGTGAGGCTACACGGGACGGAAGGCAGACGTGCGGGGTGCTTGGTTTCGGTCGTGGCTTCATCCATAATAAAATCCATCTTACGGAAAGTAGCAGTACTACGTTATTTACAAATTTTCAAGTAATTAAGTCAATAAATGTCACTAGTACGTCGAACTTTCAATAATAAAAACATTGCGATATTTCATAATTATTAACGTTTTAAAT
This sequence comes from Euzophera pinguis, assembly GCA_947363495.1. Taxonomy (NCBI): domain Eukaryota; kingdom Metazoa; phylum Arthropoda; class Insecta; order Lepidoptera; family Pyralidae; genus Euzophera; species Euzophera pinguis. Next base: position 18,897,219 of record OX376154.1, read on the forward strand.
ATTAGGTAAATCTTTCAAAGTCGTAAATATTTCCTTTTTAACAGAAACGAATTAAATGCTAAATTCGTAAAAAAGCCGACGAAAATCGTGATGAACTTAGAAGCTCGCGATCTGTTTCTCGATAAGCTTTTGAATGAGTAATGACAAGCTTCGCCCACTTTTGTGTCGGCAAGGCGCCAATGATCACATCACTGCGCCATTTCATACGGCTATCTACTGTCTCTACCGCTTTTAGTTAAGATATTGTATGTTTTTTGTTCTTTAGGACAGACTATATCATCATCATCAGCTTTCTGTAACTCACTGTTGGGCATAAGCCTCCCTCTGTCTACGCTCTCTGATTTGAGATCTCGGTCCTGAGCGATCGCAATCTAGTTGTTGCCATCTATTTTCCTAATATCGTGGAATATATGCTTGCCTTTAATCTACTAGTGATGCTTTACTTCTCCATTCAAAATCCTAATTGAAGTCGCTCTTTAGGAAATCAAGCCAACGGCATTTGGATAAAATTCAGTAGATTCTACTATAAAAACATATGCACCTGAAATGAGAGTGTGGGCCATGGTATCGAAGCCTAGGGATACAGGTAGTTACGTTAGATTACGTGTATGCGTGCACCCACGTTACTTGTATGTTTCGACACAGTTTTTGAACAGCGGATTAAATAAATTCATACTTATTATCTTTAGCCAATCAATAATCATCTAAAATTTTTATTAGATTATTAAACTAGTTATTGCTCATGAGTCGGCCACTAAAGCTACATTGTATAATGATGCAAATTAATATATTTCCTTACTAAGAAGAAAGATTTGATATGTTGATTGTCAAAATAAAAAATAAACGTTTGAATAGCTTTATTACACGAAATATTACTTACTAATAATTATATTGTAACTTCTATGATAAGGTCGTTGTCTTTGTATTAACAAAGATAATCATCATCAAGAACAAATACAACTGCTTGTTTTATTATCCATCAATTTTCCCTCATATTTATGAGACAATTGAGTATCCACTACCATTCTATCACAAATTCTATGGAACATCATAGTATATAGAGAGAAGCTTTGCCTTTATAAATACTAAAACGTGTTTACATTAAATTGCATTTATATTTTTTTTATACAAGTACATTATCAAAAACTTAGACCTAATAAAAAACATAGTCTCATACTCCTATAAAATCTCTATGTTCAGTATGTCAAGCTACAATTGAACAAACTACATTTGTATTTAAAGCGATATATTAAGTTGATGCCCAAAATTTTCACAAGTTTTCACACACGGTGGCTATTGACAATTTATTTCGGTCATTTCACTTATCAACCTAGTGTATATTGATTCGTGTTCAAGCGAAAAGAATGCTGGCATTTCACTATTACATTACTTTTTGAAGAATCCACACAAATCTGTAGTAGTCTGTAAGTAAGCACCACCAAACAGTCTCACGGGAGTTTTGCTCCAATCCAAATACAATAGCGGATCTTTCTGAAATAACGAACCATCTAGAGAACAAAGTTTGTAGTTTTGTTGAATGAATTCTATCGCTGCGTTTTTCAATCTTACTGGCGATAAAAAGTACGTAAGGTCAACACTTTCATCAGGTTGAATATACAATACACGATCAAACAACTCAACGTTTTTGCAGACTTTAGGACTCAAAGATGCTGGTACATTTCCATGTTCTTTATCGATTACCGATCTATATCGATTGATATCCGGGACCCTCGCGTCTCCACCCTCAAAACTACGTTTTTTCTGAACCTCATCTTTACCAATCACATGACGTTCGTTTAGAGCATTGCCTATTTTTACATGTCTATTGAAATTATTTTTATCTTTTAGATTCCCTTCTAAACCCGTGTTTGTATTAATGTTATCTTTTTCCTTGATTTTATGTTTGTCGGACAAAGAGTCATAAATAAATCTTTGTATAGATACAGAATCCTCATTTCTTGACTGTCCTAAGCCAATTTCGGCTCGTGATGATACAGTTTTGGCCAAATTTCGTCCGTTTGCAATTGGGTGCTCTGAAATATCGTCGCGGCCTTTGTGTTTATACTTCAACTTGACTGCTGGGTGCTTATTATTAGTATTCGCAAGTTTACTTTGAATGTCATTTGGTGGTGCAATAGACTCGCCGTGAACTTGCCGCGGTGTATAGTCGTTATTATATGACTTTGTGTTGTGCCACTTATTGCCAGTAGATAAACTACGAGTATAAACGTCACTTTTAATATGTTTTGATTCCATTTTATCCGAATCTTCTATTAAATATTCCAATGTTTTCAAAAATGGTAGTACTGCCAAGAACTTTCTTAATTTCTCTTTATTATTTAAATCTTCTTTCATTTCATGTTGATTTTTTGTTTCCTTCAGCTTTGTTGATTTACTGAAAGGTCGTGGCGTGTTTTGGATTTCAATACTTTCTGAGCTTCCAGATGATTCCGATGTAAATGTGGCTTGCCTGTAAAATCTGTCATGATCATGTCTAAGTATTCCTTCGCCTTTATTTACCACGTTGATATTTACTGGTTTCAATCTTGAATGAGATTTCAGAATTTTTTCCCTGATGTCGTCTTCTAATATTTGTACATTAAACTGCGGTCGACGCTTACCAAAAAGTTCTGGATAGAATTGGTTAACTCCTAAGTTACGTCTTTCGAATGCTGCGGGTGGTCTAAGTTTGGACACCTTAAATTCTGATGCATACGGAAATGCATCAGTTATTTTATGCAAAGGTATAGTTGGCGGAGGTTGCATATCATTTTTATTGAACCGATTATTTCTTAGATGATTTAAAACATTTCCAGCAAACTTGGAACTCACCCACTGACCATATACTTTATTATCAGTCTGCGGTGGCGGAGGGGTTTCTATTTCCGAAAGTTTGTTAATATTTTGAGAATTTTTGAATATTTCTAGTTTCATTCTACCCATTTTGTTATTAGGAGGAGATTTTTCTTCTTGTTTCTGATTCAAGTAATCTAAATTAACTGGACCCGGTGGTGGAGGCGTTTCAAATTCTGACACACTAAGAAGGTCTTGAGTCTCTGAACTGAAAAGTTCTGCTTTTTTTATTTTTATTTCTCCTGTATTGTCGTCTACCAAATGCCAAAATTGTATGCTGTTAGGATCACTGGTGGTCGTTTTCAACCTGCCAGGTATTGAAAAGTCCAAAATTTCTCTTTCGGTTGACGTCTCTTCTGACGCATACTGAGGAGATCCGAAAGTAGACGTGTTTGAACTTAAAAACGGGACGTTAGGATTATTTTCAAAGCTGTTATGTATTCTATTTTCTTTTAGTTCATTGAGAACTATGTACTTGTCGTTTTCTCCCCTATTCTCTTTAATTTTATTTTTTTCAAAGTATCTTTGTTTGAATCTGGGGTTCTGTTTCAGAGTGTAATTTCTTTCTATTGTTGATATTAAAATCATGTTTGCTCCAAATATTTCCCCTTCGATGCCACTTGGTAAACCTGTAGAAAAATATAAAACGTGAGTGTCAATGAGCAGATCTATTAAAAGAAACACGAGTGGCAGACGCTTATTATTATATATATTTTTTCCTTTTTTTTCATTTTATGTTTTAGAGAATAAATGCATCTAATGCATCTGCACTTACAAAATTCCTAGATAGACGGACTACCAGCTATGAATCAAAGCCCAATCATCTCATCATTGTTGTGTCTTGTCAACCATATAGGAGGTTTTTTTTTGTTAAGTTGAAAACAATTTAGCAAAAATGGCTCGTGCAATGGTCACACCAGATGGTCGGAAGATCTCATCAAGGTCATAGAAATACACTGGTCTTTAGACCGCTTCGAAAGGTCAAACTACAGATCTAAATTTTCTATTTTTCTTACTTGTAAAAACTCATAAGATCACACCAGATGCCCCGATGGTCTTCTCAAGGTTATGGGAATATGTTAGACACATGTCTATTTTAATATTTCATAGTAATCATCATCATCATTCCAGCCGTAGTCAGTTTACTGCTGGACATAAGCCTCCCCCAAATTGAGGGGTTGTTGCCATACTCGCCATGCTTGGCAGGCGGATTGGCGAGCGCAGTTTCAGCGGCTTATCGTACTTCCGACGCTACTGCCCATCGGAACTATTTTAAAGCTAGGGAAGGGCGAGATGTGGTTGTGTTTGGGGAAAGGAAGAGGTATTAGAATGGACATGGGTTGACTCAGTAGCAGCTCGGGTAAGTCGGGCACGCGTACCCGTGTCCTATGTATCCAAGTCATCGGACAGATGCTTGGAAATAACACCCCTGACCTATAAATCATTCTTGTTAGAAATGTTTACTTACCATTGTCTGTAGTGCCATATCCGATGTTAACACTACCTCCGGGTGGCAATGTGAAGCCATTAAGCTGTGAAATGAAAATTACAATTAGTTCTACTAGTAGAAGAAAATAGTAACCCCTGTACTATTCTCTTATATTTATTTTAAAGTATATTACAACATGATACCATCCGGTTTAACGTTATTACGAAGTCTGCAGCTGTCTATACAAGACCACAAGAAAACCAACTTTGTCTTGTTCGCCAACGTATAATTTATCAAAGATAATTAATGGAGATTCTCACTTTAAGCTTAAGAATTTTATCGTTACGAGCCACAAAAGAAAGTTAAATTATATTGGTAATTTTTTAAGTATTACAGATTAATTAATGCTCTTTACACAATTTTTTAAATTATTTCATCATAATATTTCAACCGATCACTTTCAATTCATTAACTACGTCAATCTTAGTTTGTTTAGAAATGTCAACTTTTTGTTTGTCATTGAAAAAGCTTTATTACCCAATAAATGCATTAATCCAGTTGCCCCGGGGGAGTTTGATATACGTAAGAAGGCTCTCTCTTTGTATATGCATACAACCTTGCTACAAGATCTGGTTTCGAAACTTCTCTCTCCGTCGGGCTATCGGTCGATAATAATCACGGGATTTTGTACGGAGTAGCAAAAGCGACAGAGCCTTAGATTTATAAAATGGCATTTTAAGACTGTTTTATTACTTAATGAATTGTTAAGTAAATTAATTAATCTATACTATATATAATAATATTATAAAGCTGAAGAGTTTGTTTGTTTGTTTGAACGCGTTAATCTCAGGAACTACTGGTTCGAATTGAAAAATTATTTTTGTGTTGGATAGATCATTTAACGAGGAAGGCTTTAGGCTATATAACATCACGTTGCGACTAATAGGAGCGAAGAAACAGTCGAAAATGTGGAAAATACGGGGAAAATTATTCATCTTTGAGGGCTTCCGTTACGTGCGCTGCGAAAACCGTTCGAGATACCCAAAAAATATGTGTGAAAGAATTATTCCTCTTTAAATTATCTAAAAAAATGTCCGCGACACTATATGTCTATCTTTTAAGATTAACTCACAATAACCGTTTTTATGATAATATTTTTGACGTTGCAATAGTTTTGACTGGTCCAGCAGTTGGTCAAACAGTGCTTATACCTCGAATCCCAATGATTTCAAATGATTTACCTTTTAATTTTAAAAGAATTCAATTTCCTGTTAAGCTATCTTTTGCCATTACAATAAATAAATCACAGGGGCAAATATTTAAACTCGTAGGAATCGATTTACGTCAAGACTGCTTTTCACACGGCCAATATATGTCGCGTCGTCAAGATCGGGTTGCGGAGAAAATCAAATGTTCTCCTGCCACAATAAAATAAAACTAAAAATATAATTTACGCAGAAGTACTTTAAAATATATTCTTTTAATTATGTAACTAAATCATCTAAAATAAGTCGTGGGTAACAGCTGTAGGTAATTTATAATAAAGCTGAGGTTTGTAAACAAAAAATAATTATAATTTCCAAAAGAACTATTCCACGCGGACGAAGTCGCGGGCACAGCTAGTCAGCATATAATTTTATAACAGATTGCATCTGTAAGTTCAGACTTGAGAAAATATATTCTACCACGTCTATTTGTATGCATTTTTTCGTTTCATCGTGATTTCAAAAGCAAGGAATTCGCATAAAACACAACGGAGAAACAGATAAAAGAGTAAAAACTTTTTACATACCAGTTAATTTTACATGGCAGGTAAATACTATAAAATGAAAGGGATTTTTAATCACACATTTACATTATTTCTTGTTTTATAATTTCATGTAGCTATTTTTATTATTATATATTATTTCCTGCCAAATCGTGCACGTAAAGCGAGTCTTAAACAATTCTTACGTATTTTCATTTTTGATTGGAATAAGTTGACAAAAATGAAACTCACCACGCGTAAGTTTGGGGCGAGATCAAATTACAAAAGAGCGGATCGAGATCAGGTGACAAATGAGCCATTTAAAAAAATATAGATATGGTCTAAAAAGTAAAAGCTTGGACTCCGTATACATCTCATCTTCGGATACAAATCGTGAGCTCTATGACCTCAATGAACAAAAGTATCGCGGTCGTTTGTCAAAGTAAAACAAGCTGATTTTGTGATTTATCTGTGGTTGTAAAACGGTCATAATCGTTACACTTGTTTATTTAGTCTAAGACGTAGATGCAGTATTTATTCGACAATTTTCGCGAACCTTCGAGTATGACCATATGGAAATGTGTGCCCATCAATGCCACAACTTCGTGTCGGTACTATAGAGGTACAAAATAATCTGATAATGAATAAATTTTCATTTGATACAAGACCAAAAATTATTTCTAAATCAGCATTAATAGCACTGCGTACCGCTAAAGTATTTTATATCCTTTCCTATTCTTGACCGGACAAAATATAAATGTTTAACTTTATCGGAATTCTCCTTCTATGGTAATAATTTTCGGACTGTCCCGTTAAATAGTTTGAAGAGGTAGCATTAATTATTTATTTATTTATTAAAATTTTTTTGAACATAATACAGTTGTATAGCACAATAGGCGAACTTAATGCTAAAAGCATTATCTAACAGTCAACCTTTGGGTTAAACAGATATCGTCGTGTCAGTATTAAAAATATATAGCTATAAATACAAAAAGTTGGAATGATACTTACTAAACTTACATATGGTACTTACATAATATACTTACAAAATACAGTTAATTTTAAGAGTTATATCAACGAAATAATCGCTGCAACTTAAAATTTACTCATGTTTAACTGCCTAAATTTGCTCCCGTAACCGCGTTATTTATGGGTTTAACTAAAATTCTGCCTAACCATAGATATGATTCCGCTGGATCTTTATTTCTAAATGATGTTCGCAATCACCGTAGATTATTAACATTTTGATGATGCCACTCGTATACTGCCAACTTGTAGCGTTGGAAATATCGTACACTACGTGAAACACCACGACCAGATTCTAATAGGTTAATGTTAAGTAACTATAGTTTAGTGCATCTGTCTCGCGTTCCAAAAAATCCTTAAAAACTGCATAATAAAAAAAAATTGTGGCACGGAAATTTTACAGTAGAACCTTAGACTAAAAGTTAAGGTGGGAGTCAATTCAATGGCAAGCAATTCATCTTTAAGTGAATTGTAATAGATGCCAATTTAATTATTCATCATTTAAATGACTCTGTCTGTATTACATATTATTAACTAAAGGTCACTTATACGGCGACCAAACTTGAAATCTAGAGGCTGTTAGCCCAAGTCGAATGCAAATAGTTTGATAACGAACGAAAATCATTTGATATCGAACCAAAATTATTCAACTCGCAGATATTGCGTGAGTCGCACATTTTAAAAATAGCACGCCTCTCCTACTCATGAATCAATGATTCGTCAATTTACCACAAAATTTTTAGTACTAAGTTTTCGTACAAAATTCACAATTCTTTATTCTTCTCCACAATTTAATTGCACTTGCAGAATTGTTAATACACGTAGTACTGAATAAAGTACGGACAAAGTGGGTGGATTTGTTGCATTATTTTTATGGTCGGAAGTAGTCGGAATAAAGCAAAGTTTGAATCACACCAACGTTAAATCGCTAGCCTAAATGTCTTCAAACTGGTTAATTTGTTTAGACGTGAGGTGATAAACAGACTAAAGATTTTTTCATGTCGATGATGACTGGTTTCCCTGTAAACTACGGATGTAACTGGATAACATGCCCGGGTTAAAGATGAACATAATCAATCTCAACTTTTATAGATCTTAAGATTCTTAAAGGGTCTTTTTCCGTGCCTTTTTCCTCCTCATTTTTTTATACAATCAAGTAGGCAAACAGGCGCACGGCCCACCTGATGATAAGAAGTTACCGTAGCCTATGAACGCCTGCAACACCAGGGATGTCACGAGCGCGATACATTTGCGCCAGGACATTTTGTCCGGTAGTCAGTTGTGTCCGTTCCAAATCTTAGGCTTGGCTTATGGTTGTCCTTAACGTTATTTTTACCTACTCAGTAGTAAACAAAAACGGTAAAGTGCGAGTCGGATTCGCGCACGAAGAGTTCCGTGCCATTATTTGTAAATCTGATAAAATGTCACGTCTGTTGTATGCGACCCTTAATATTTAATTTATTCTGATGTTTAGCATTAGTTGTTATCGCGATCATCTATAAAAAATTCAACTGTCTAACTATAAGGATTCATGAGATTCAGCCTGGTGTCAAACGGACGGACAGCAAAGTCTTAGTAAAAGGCTCCCGTTTTACCCTTTTGGGCACGGAACCCTAGAAAATACGTACAGCCTGAGAGGCCCCGCAGGTCACCAGCCTAGCGTCCACATATAGGGCCCAAGCTCCGAAGTCAGACTGGTATGAAACGCACACATGCTTCCAGACATCCTTGATCATTTCGATTGGGGAGGTGGTGGCCAACCACCCGTTGATGGTCAATTGGACGTTGCGACCCCCTGGATCTATCCACAGTCGGACCATGTTCTTGTTGCTGTTCACTGTAAAAAAAATAGAATTGTCAAGCGCGTGTCGGTTTAGCACACCTATGGTGTCAAGGGTTAGTCTGAAAACCAACAGCTTTGAATCTAATCTCAATTTTCGGATTACTAAGTCAAACGTAGCACCCTGCACATAGAGATTTTGTTGACCTTCAGCTTCTGACGTGGTTTCTTTCACGACCTTCAGGTGGCAGCCGATTCATCCGTCTGATATCTTATAAAAATATAATAAATAATTGAAAAACAAAATTCCTCGGCGTTATCTTTATTAACCCTGCGTCACACTTAAATTGAGACGAATGCTATTAATTTCAATCTAAATCCTGTCTAGCCGTACATGTCAAAAAAACCAAGCTCCATCAATTTTGCAGACTTCTAATGCAACTTCCTAATTAACACTCTGATTTGCGAAACATGAAGACGACCTTGAACAAATACTTCGCAGGCCTGTATGACATGCCGTTTGATACCGAATCATGCAATGAACATTTAAACAAATATTTATTTATCTAATACATCGATAAAAGTGGTCCACAGTTGATTGACTGATATTGACAAAAAATTCTTTAACGGACTTGGTCTTTTGAGCTTTGGGAAGGGACACTTGACGGAAAGACACGAGACGGAATGTTGACCATCCTGCCTAGAAGGTAATGGATATACCAGAGATGCCGAAAGGAAGAATCCTGGCGCCGAATTATAAGGAGTCCCGACTCCAGATGAGCTGGAAAAGCGGCAGGAGAAACAGAGAGAGAGAGAGTGAGTTGGTCCTTTGAGCAAGGGCTCACATTATTGGTCACCTACGATTGCATTTAGAACGCTTTGTGACTCCCGCGTACACTCCGGAATTCTGATGTCTTTTTAATCTGAATTGGAAAAGTTATAGACAGGTACATCTGACTTTTGAACACATCTAAGGTACATCATATGCAAATTCATACTATAAACACTGTTTTAATTATAATGTTATTTGGATTTTTGCTGCACGTCAGACCAGTGCGATTAGAATCTACTTGTTCGAAATTAGTTCATACTTTTTGAGACATATTTCGTAACTCAAAATTTAAAGTGGTGTGGCAACTTAGGAACTACAAGTTTTAAGGGGGTCAAATAGAATTACAACAACGCAATGCTTTTGCCTAATATCACTTTTTGCAAATTTGGTATGGTTTGTTGTTAACCCACGCGTTAAATATGTCCAAGTAGCATTCGTGTTATAATTGAACGAAGGTTATTTTGAAGTAGTGTTGCAAGTTCAATCGACCCTGTATGCCCTAGAACTGTATGAAGTGCCTTTAGAAGCCTCCCACCAGGGGCTTCGATGTGAGGCTTCGAAAGACACATCATACATACAGGTTAAACTTGACGGGGAATTATGACATCCATGAATAAAAGAACGGGGAACAAATTACATTTTTGTAAGCATCCTTTACCGTCTATTTCAATTTATCTTTATAAACACAGCAAGTAGCTGAATCAATAGGTGGAGTCTTGTTATTAGCATAATTATGTCTAAGATATTATTGTTACATATTTCTATTTTGCTCTAAGACCCCGAAGAGTAAATAAATAAAATAAATCTCTAGATTTTTTTTCTCTTCCGATTCGAATGTAATTAATATAAGTATTTTTGTGACACTATGTCTCCTTATATAACCGAATTAACTATTAAATACACTTTTTAATGTATTCAACCATTAGCTGATTTGGTGCTGCATCAAATTCAGATCAGTGTCTTGTCAAATCACATTGATAGTATAATATACGGTAAGCGGGCACATCTTGATTCTGATTGATTGAATATCTATACTAGGATTTATAGTTTGATTTAATCTGCGGTCTTACCAATATATGTGAAGATAGTCTGCTCTTTCGCAAGGTTGTATAAACGAATCCAGGTGCAGAAAGTAAACTCGATCAACGGTGGTGTCTCGAGGTCGTATTGTAGAAACTGCAAAAATATCATCACATTAATTAGTTTTTTTTTTTTATTTATCTTTTTCTAGCTATTTGTAATGTTTTATTGCTGGGGTAAAGCTTGCCTTTGCTTCCAAACATCTCGGATCTTTCCCGATGCCTTCCATATTTATCTAAAACTATAAGAGCAAGTAATTGCTTTAAAAATAATGTGCAGGAAAAGCCCTTGTCAGGATGAGACCGAATTTAAAAAAATATATAGGGGCATACCACACAGATTAAATTAATACTAGTTTAAGCGATAATAACTCTATTATATTTTTCAACAAATAGATGTATTTAATTAACATTATTTTTTATGAATTTAGATAAATTTTGAATAAACATCTCTTGTGTGGTGATTAAATTAATCATTATTAAATAAACAAAGGCCAATGAGAAAAGACATAAGAATTTATCAAAAAACTCTCTCCAGACGCTTTGTAATCACAATTTTCCAAAGAAGCAATGCTTGTACTCAAGCTAGTCATGACATAAACTGTACCCATTAAACAATTTTATACCAAAATCTCCAGACCCTAAACAACTGTAACACAACGTTTACTGCGTAAAATCTGCCTTTAAGTCACTTTAACGATGATTAATGACTGTTGTTTGTTATTCTTTACGCAGTTTACAAGAAAGTCAACGTTGTTTGCTAAAATACCAATGGGATCATAAGAAATTAGTAGTTAAGCAGCTATACGAATTTGCTTTACATTGAAAAAAAATATTGTTGAATTTTCATAATTTTTATGTCTTGGTACACTACCGCACGGTGTGACGTTAACGGGAGTGTACAATCCATACTTCCATATCCATACTAATATTATAAATGCGCAAGTCTGTCTGTCTGTTACGCTTCACGGCCAAACCGCTGAACGGATTTTGATCAAATTTGGTATGAATATAGTTGAAGACCCGGGGTCAAACATAGGCACGCAGGCGGAGCTGCGGGAAACAGCTAGATTGTAATAATTCTCTTCTTCTTTTTCTTTTGTTAGTTATTAGTTATTGTTTTTTTATTAGTTAAAGTTAGTTAGTTTTAAATTTACATTAAGAAAATTAGTATAATCATAATAAATTATTGTCTTTCAAAGTTTTTATTGAAATAAGTGTACCTAATAGAAAATAAAAATCGTCAACGTAGTTTGGGATAGAAATGGTCATTCCATTAAGTCTGCGACGCTTGAGAAAATTGTAATGTAAAGAAAGTGTCCTGTTATTTTATTATTGTTTAAATTAGTCACATTAGAGAAGTATAAAGCCACATCGTCTTTACTGGACCCGTTAGATTTGCCCAAACAAAACTTCTGACTTGATTTCGCAGTGATAAACAAGCTCCTCCACAAATCTTTTTATCACGTGAGTTTGATTTATTTATCTATGTTGTACAAATTACGAACGGTAAAACACAATAGGCGGACTTAATGCTAAAAGCATTATCTAACAGTCAACCTTTGGGTAAAACAGAGAGCTTTAATGTCGTAAAGATGGGGCTAAACTATTTGCAGTTTTTTATTATACCTACATAGATATACACTCACCTGAGAATACCCTGATTCTTCTTCTCAAGTCGAAATGGCTGCGATGTCATATAAGGCTATAACCTGATTTATATACTACTAGCTGTTTCCCGCAGCTCCGCCTGCGTCAAAAAGTAGCCTATGTTTAACGCCGGGTATTCAAATATATTCGTACCAAAATTTCATCAAAATCCGTTCAGCGGTTCGGCCGTGAAAGCGTAACAGACAGAAAGACAGACTTTCGCATTTATAATATTAGTATGGATGCTATGTATACACTATACACTCACCTGAGCATACCCTGACTGGGTGAGCACCACTTTGTATACTGGTCTGTTGATTGCACCACACGCGGACATCGAAATCCAAAAAGCCAACACACTTAACCACAACATTTTTATATTCTCCACTTTTATTGACCTGTAGTTACAAACTTAAAATATTTATTTTGAATTATCTGCAAAGAAGCCCAGTAAACATTCAATATAATCAAGCGTTAATTGATTGACAATTTGAACATTTTACAGTAATTTTATTTTATTAATTTATTATTATTTAAAGTTATTGCAATACCGATACTACTTTTTTACATCGTGAAAATCTCATATACTTAGATCGATTAATAGACCTCTTACAAAAGCATTGAAATTTGATTAATCCAACGAATTAACCAAGTCTAGCAAAATTGTATCCTGTTTCAAATTTTCTGCTATTAGCTACCTATTTATTTAACTAAATCTTAAATCCCTGGCTTATAATTGGATCTTTGATCCTATTAAAATATTTTCGACAAATATGTTTTTTAAACATTAATATCATTAAATGCTTTCACTTCAAATACAATTCTAGTACTGAACATTTCATCCTTTCTACAAACATTGTTATTGGCGTATGTTTATAAACCGCAAACTCATTTCATTCAATACATTGTTTCGCTGTGACTGTCTTAGAAATATTATTCGATAGTAATTTACTGGGAATGTTTACTATCATCAGTATAAATGTTATATAAACTCATAACTGTTTTTATACGAACATTAATCATGTTGAGGAAGACGGAAATGCGGTATAGCACCAAGACGCGATGGATGCGTAAATTGAAATATAGAACCACTGTCATAACCTTTTTTTTTGATTATTTTGAGATTTTTGATTAACCTAATAATTTTATTTATCTATCCACGTGTAGTTATGTCAATTGTCATTAACTGTGAACAGCCTCCTAGCGACGCTTTAGAATCAGGTTTGGATCAAGGAGACAATGCAAAAGCCAATCATTTTTGATGAAGCGCGATTTGTTTAGGAGGTACCTTATTGTCGTTCCGTTTTGCTCCTGCTCGAATGACTCCCGCTATTATATGTTGGACAGTTGACTAAAATCATAAATGACGATTAAAGTTCAATTTACAGATTATTCAATGGTATCAAATGCAATAAATTTGCTTTGTTTTGAATGTTGCAGAATCAAGTTCATAAGTATGTAGTCAGAATAATGCTCGTATTGCTTCAGTCCATTTCACGTATTTAGCTTTAGAGCTTGGCAAAATATACCTTGGAAGAATATATGTTGCAACTCCCAATAAGTACACTAAGTTTTCGATACAGAGCCGTTTGACTAATCCTCCCCTATTTGTTAATAATTGGCAACACTAGCACACCAGAAACGGTCTATTAAAATGATTGCATTTACGATTCTTGCCTGTTTTTCCAAAGTATTAATTCTTTGCATCCGGTGTCTGTCTGTCAGCCAAACGAAGAGACAAATTTTACAGATCATTTCTGTTGCAGCCGCAACAAAAAAAATAACTACAAAAGGTACTTTAAATGCTAAAGGGTGTGTATGACTGTAAAATAAGAGGAAGAACTCTCTAGTGCTTAGTCTCTTCCTATTACTACCGCTACCCCTACGATAAACAGGCGTATATATGTAGTAAGTATTTCATATTTATAGATGCTATACTCCTTGTTCCAGGTGAAGGCTCCAGCATATTACATGGGTAACCAAGCCCCCAGCACACTACCACGAGGAGGATCCATACTACGAGCGTTTTCCCCAGCTGCCCCGCCAGTGCCTGCAGACCGGGGCAAGAACATTCCTGGCTCAGGTAAGAACTTTGTCTAATATCTCATATGGTCTAATAATGTGTCCTTTCAGAATAAAGAGGTTCCGTCGTATTGAGAACCTCCTGTGTTTGAAGTCTGTTTAGTATCCCTTAGCTCAATAAACCTTTTCAAATATATTTTGAAGAGGCTTATTGACCGCACTGAAATCCAATGAACTATCGAATCGAAAAGTGGGAAAATACTTCCCGTATCATCGGTTCTATAACATTTAAAATTTTGATTTTCTATTTAGACTTACATTTTTAGACTCAATTTAGTTGTTCTTATTTTATTTCAATTTAGGATTTATATAAGTACTTTTATGTTTGAGTAGGTAGATAGTTCAATGTTGTACAATCTTAGATTAGAATTTTAATGTAAAATAATGTCCATTTAAATATGAATTCCACTTGAAAAAGAATCTGGGTTCATCCACATCAAGGTTTTTAGCAGTGTATTGTAGTTCAATAAATTCCCTTTTGCCAGGGACTAAAACCGTGGTAGAAAAAAACAACCCGACAAGTCAAGAATTAAATAAAATATAGACTGTTTAGACTCTGTTTTGTCCTCCGTATCAGCTCATTTGCAAGCTTCAAAGAAAATATTTGCTTACGATCAAATACTTTACTCTCTTTTAAAAAGTCGGATAAAAATTGTACAAAGTTGCCCATAAATGTTTCTCAAATCAAACGAGACTAATGAACCGTTAAAGTAAACTTTCATTCGTACACTTTCCTACATTTTTCTCTTTTCCGAATTTATAGTCTCTTTCATAGAATACAGTGCAAATTTAAGCTGTGATTCCGAAGGCTACGGGGTTATATTAGATACAGAGAGGTCTATGTGTAGGTTCTGCGCCGGCCAAGCCTTATCGTACATACTTGCCTGGAAGTGGGTCAGAAAGGTGTTTCTCCTATGGAGGAGCCGATTATCCCCGTGGCCCTGAACAACTATACACCATTCCTGGTAACCCCAGTCGATCCTTTGCTTCTGAATCTTACTTTGCTCGCTTGCTGTCTATATATCCAATTGGGCTATCAAAGCGCACGTTTTGTTTCAATATTCTTATCAGTAAAATGCGTACTCACAGTTACCACGCCTTCTTTGGAAATTCTCGTTGTAAAATGTATGGTGTGATCATTTGAAAGTATTTCTTCCAGCCTTTTTTCAGGCCTTTTATTTACTTCAACTTTTTAACATTGAATTTTTAAGGAACACCTGACACATTGGTTGCCATTTGAATATTGCCAACGCTGCAGATTGTATTCGCCAGAAGAATTTATATGTATTTACCGCATGCTTTGTACATTTTACTCGAATAGCTTAATATAACAATTAATGTATATAATCATATTTTTCTAATCAAAATATCCTGTGTTTAGTATTACTTCAGAGTTATTTTCTATATGTGATGTATTGTCTACAACAGGTCATAGTGCCGACGGCTACATGTCTTCACCAGAACGGACACCGAGGACACCCTACGAAGATCCATATTACGCGCAGTTTTTGGGGCCATCTGGTTCTCGACCTATCGCTTCAGCAATAGACGAAGAAGCTAGGTAAGCTAAAAGATTTTTCAAAGATACTGTATAATTTACCTAGTTTAAGTGATCATAAATACTCTATTTACCATAACATTGTTTGCAGCGATGCTATTATCGTCGATGATACGTACCAGCTTTACGGTGTCAATGCCCCACGCCCCATGCCTAGACCTCCTTACGATGCCAGGTAACCCTAACAAACATTGCTCGGAATTTTTGTCACGCATACTGATTGGTCTTCTACACAAATGTTGTTACTCCTTTATAATCAAAATTAGCTCTTTTCAAAGATTTTACCACAGTCTTGCTGCGCGATATTGTGGCCACAATAACCTGTTAGGCAGTTAGGGTGCTCGGCGACATATTCCAGCTTATTTGCGAAATATTTCGAAAATTTCAGTGAATTGTTTCTATTTGGGCTCATAGGATTGTTGTTGGAACTGAAATTTTATAGGCTGCCCCAAGACGACATGCAACGCCTCCGCGTCGAAAAGATGGAGAGACAGCTGGCCAATTTGACAGGATTGGTCCAAAAAGCTCTACAGGTGCCAGCGCCCGCTGTACCACCCGCTGTCACCCCAAGACAAGAATTCAACTACCCCATCGCACGCCCAGGAAACCAAGGTAATGTTGTTCTTAGACATGACCTAATAAAGATAAAGAAATAGTCGTTGTGTTCTCTATCACCTTCTTAATCTCTTTAATGATGCCCACGAAAACAGGATTCCTTTTCAAATTAAAACTCACTCTTGTTATTGCGCAAGTTAAGTTTTCGTGTCTAACAAAATGTTTAACAGCATTATTAACCCAATAACTGCGTCTAACCGGAACGTAACCAACGAAAAGTAAAAATTATTGAATGTGATGTTTTAATGATTTCTTATGTTTTCGCGATTGTTATTCATTAAATTAAACTATTTTATTACGGTTTTATCGCGTTTAATGATCGCGTGTGATGTTTTAATTTGAATTTGTAATAGTGTTCTTGTATTCGTGTAAACACATTACATTCAAAATTATTTCGATCTAAAATAAAGTAAATGATTTAATTGGCACCTATGTTCAAACATATATCCTTCTTATTTGTGTCAAATG
Organism: Euzophera pinguis; assembly: GCA_947363495.1. Lineage (NCBI taxonomy): Eukaryota > Metazoa > Arthropoda > Insecta > Lepidoptera > Pyralidae > Euzophera > Euzophera pinguis. Next base: position 18,914,338 of record OX376154.1, read on the forward strand.
TCGGCTTCTGTCTAAGGCTTAAGATCTTAATGTGGCTTGCGTTTTCCTGCACTCAGATGCCGCGAGATTTGCCAGCAACGAGAGACCTCCCAAATTAGGGAGAGATAAATTTCGTAAGTGTGATTGGACGCGGCCCAAAACTCAGCTGATGTATTGCTAATGTCCTTCAACTCTTGCAAACCCTCTACCCACATATTTTGACCACACTTCCTGTATGTACTATTCCTGAAACAGATATTTTTTTCTGTATTTCGTCACCTTTGTGATGATTTTACAAATTTACAACCATCCCGCCATCATTGAATTGTATTGATATCTTAAATAGTACGTTATAGAGCAAATTAACGAATCTCTTATCGAATTCATTTCTAATGAAATAAAAAGTATTTAGATTTAAACTTGTAAACGACGTTAATAAATCAGGTTGTGAAATAAGAAAATTGAAAATTTCTCTCGGTGAGACTATTAGTCGCACGAGGAGGTCATTTGACGACACAGTCGCAACAAGTCGCGAAGAGAAACAAACCGCAAACGTCGGGCGCGACCACATTCTATTACCAGTAAAATAATCACAAACGCTTCCGTAATGGTATGTGAATCAGGGAAAGTACTACTTTCACTAATACGTACGATAGCTTCGGAAACAATAGCAATCATGGTATATTAGGTATTTATTAAGGTGATAATGACATTCGCAATGCATCTCTTCATCCATTGTCACGCCGGCTTGCTTGCGTAAATAATGATCGATTTGTTTTTCAGCTTCATTCCTATCGACAATGCTAGGTTGAACTCCATTCATTGCCATATCAATCGATACATCAATTGCCTTAAAATAGTTTTGTGTTTGTGCGAGTGGAATGGTTCCGTCGATTTTATCAAAAGCTGAGAAAGAGGCTTTAACATATTCATTTGCTGGGTTCAATGATGACGTCATTGTAGTTAGGACTCAGTCATTGTTTATTTACGCTCGTGTTAAAGTCGTTTTCGTATTATCATTTAGAAGGATGTAACTCAAAAAAAAATTCTGCAATTTTTTCATCTTAAAGAGAAAGTAGAGTAACAATCCATCCGACTCTGATCTATGAATAATAAACGATTCTGCACTAAAACCGATTATGTAAAGTAATCATTAACTATACCGACGAGCTGAGAGCTAGTGCTGATGCTACATTGTATAATAGTGCTATTAGCGCGAAAGCCTGGGAAATTATTAAATAGTTGGTCATCAAATGTTGGCTTACATCTGTTGTGTTTTGAAGTAAATAGTACTCAAATGATAATATTGACCTCATGGCTTGAATTTAAATTAATCAATATGAAACTGATAATTATTATGAAATTAGTGTTTTCTAAAAAACAAAATGTTATTATGAGTATTATCGTGTGATTAACTAATCACAACAATATCTCTCGTGGAACTCTTCAACAACTATAAACAAAATAATTATGTTTTAACTTACAACCTTGTCGCAGGATGTTTTTCCTAATTTCTTTGTATATTAATTAGAATACCTATGTTCTTCTAGTTCTCTTATAATTAAATTTTTGCACTTAACCTTTGTTATCTATTTGTGATTTATTCTTTTAATCCTATCGTTATAAAGTAGTCACATTAATAATCGGTATCTTTGAGTTACATCATTATTTGATTTGCGGCATTTACTTATTCCTTTTTACAATGCATATTCAGCTGATTTATCGTTCCACATCATCTTTTTTTATATACTCACACCTTACCTCACTACACCTTATTTTAACACATTTAACACTACACAATTTATATGGACACTCAAAATTTTATCAATGACTTAACACGTTTGGCTTGTTCAAATCATACAATTTGTGAATAATAATACCGTAGCTTTGCGTTGGTATCTGTAACAGTCCACCACTGTCGTCAGCGACGGCAAACTATTGACAACAGATATTTGTTCTTTCAGAAAAATCTGTGTCATTTGAAAAGTCGGTCTCATTTTGCGATGACCCACCCGACTTGAATTCTCCCAAACAACACTCTCCTCAACATGCAGGTAAAGTTTCTTCTGATACCCTTAGTGATAAAGTAGCACCCGTTGATAAAACCTAACAATATCATAACAATATAATTTAGTTCCATGATGAATTGGCTGAAAAATTAATTTAACTCTTAACATTTATCTCTATGCAATATAATAGGAGATCAATGTGAAAGAGATGAGAACTTACATGCACTGTACATCAATATAAATCTCATTTTCTTTTATTTCAACATTTTCCATTCAAAACGTTTGTTTCCTATCATCACTAACTTTGCATCTGTAAAAATTGCGTCTTTTTTGATACATGACAGTGTTATAAGTTATCGCCACAATGCCGATTGATCGATGTAAAGTTTATTCTATAGTTAGTATCATTATATTCATTGAGATAGTAGGTAGTATGTGATGTGCATACCCTTAAGCTACCATTCTACACTCTTTCAATAAAGTGATGTTGTTGTCTTTACTATTAAATTTTGATTTTATGAGATAGTTAACGGATCACCTTATTGTAAGAGTTTGAAATTCCTGTCTTACATCTGTCTCTTTAGTTATTCTAGTAGATGATATCATAACCATAACCATAATTCTTGTATTTGATTTCTTCCCGCTTTCTTCTTTGCATTTACAAGCCGATACCAAACCGACCAAACCGGCAATCAAATCATCAACATTGCCGCGGACGTCTTCGCAAGGTAACTCTTTGGTATCCATATTGGTGTAAATATTTGGGCTGTGACCAATTTGTGCAGCCTATGCTTACTATTGTACGTAATGAATAAGAGGTGACTCGCACTGTCCATTGCTTGTCATTACTTATTCGCCGTTATAGGAGCTTTTACGATATATCCCAGAGGTAACTACGGTTCTTCAGTGTAAACGGTTGTCGGAATACTAACACATTGCTTATAAATTTGGTGATAGGCTTATGTTTGGCTGGTAGTTTGTGAGAACATTAAGCAATTTTTTTTTTAAGTGACAAATATGGTGATTGCAGAACGAGATCGGTTGAAACCGGCGCCTCCTCCGAAGCCGGCAGGTCTGGTGGGTCAACAGATAACAATGGTAGCACAGAGGACGTACACCATCACGGTGAATCCGGAGTTCTTTAATCAGCTCCGGATACTGCAAAAGCAAAGTCGCGACTTGAGGATCGAGGTAGGTTACGTAATTCGACAAATACTGTTTGAACTGTTGATTGCTCTTATGTCATTACACTTTATAATTAATTAATATCTTATATAAACCCTTTTTTATTATTGTGTTGCTCTAGAAATAGTTTAGCATAAATATAATCGTGCAATTGTTTATTAATACTATTACATAATATATTGTCTTGTGAAATATCTGATGTGCAATTGCGAATGAAATTTCTGCGAATTGTTAATATTTGTGGACAATGTGTTTTTATTTTTATAAAATCATCGGTCTCATTAGAACTTTGATCCACAGACGCGCAATTTGCGCCGCTCGACCTTAGCTCATGCGATCCAGATGAGGCAGCTAATGGCTGAGACTATCGTGAAAATTGGAGCCCTAGCAGCCAGCTTCTGCGAACAAGACCCAGAATCGGTGAGACGATTTCACAAGATTGCACGAAGACCAATTTACATACTACTTTAAAACTTATACTTATCTTATTTTATACTTACTGCAAACTAAGAATTTTTCTCATTATAGTACTCACGAGTGCTTTAGAATAGCTTTCTTAGGGTCAATCCCCATAGATCACAGTAGCCGGTAAGAAACGTCAACTTTATTTTTATACTTAATTAAAAGAGAGAAACCAGTGATCCCTTGAATTTTAGTCCTAAGTTGATAACGTTGAAATTCCTCTGCTAAATTAAAATTTTCAATAGGAATTGTCTCTTAGTTGATGAGTGATATGTTTCTTACAGCAACTGACTCGTGAGGAAGAGATCTACCGTCAGGACATGCTCCTGTTAGAGAATGATCTCTACGAGCTCGAGGCTACGGTGGAACGACTGCGTGGTCAAGCTGCGAATAGGTAATGTTGCTAGAATTTCACTTGTATTCATTTTTTTATTGCACTATCACTGCATTCAGGAAAACATCGAGTTTCCTTTTTGTATCGCGATGGAGATCTATTGAACTTAATACCATCCGAAGTGTTCGTCAAAACCGCGGCATCCTGTCTCGCGCACAAATTCCTTGGCTTTTAGGTAGTTAATGGATTTGCTACGTTTAAATTGTTTTGTAGAAGAAATTTAAGTTTGGCTACTTTTCGTCCCACATAGAGTCACTTCTGCCGTATGAATCTTTGGGCTTAAAGATCCACTAAGTGGAGCTCAGAAGGCGGCTGGCAAAGGAAAGGAATACGCAGAATGTGCTGGAGCGACGACTTGGAGAAATTAGAGTGTGGGTGATTTGAAAGAGGGACAGAAGGTTATGGGGGAAATCTTTGCCCAGTATTAACTTAATTACAAAATGTATGTTTTCGTAAATTTTGTTCTAAAAATTGTCAGCGCATCGTAATACATTGCGTCTTCTACTAGCTTCACGTCCTATCGCACGGATGCCCTGATTGTTTCCTGAACTTTAACGTGTTTTATACGTTGATCATCCTCGCAAACACTATTATTAAGTAAAAATCCTTTAGACAGACCACGTGCACGCACGGGCTACTTCATTTGAGAATATTCATAAGATTTTTCATTAATCGACATTCTAAATTGTTGTTAATGAAACCTATGCGTTTTAGGGAGACGCGAGTCAACATGGCAGACATCGAACGCATTGCCATGGTACTCTCCAAGAGCAGCAAGACGGTTGCCGATTGGAAGCTCAAGTTCCCCATCTTGCAGGAGACCATGAAGGTCAAACTAGCTTCCGAGATGGAAAAGGTAAAAACGTTTGAAAAAAGAAATTGACTTTATTGTTTTAGACTGTGGTCACCTATAAAGGCTTACAGTGTCGATTTAAAAGCTCACAGGAGCTAAAATTGTAGGTCATGTCAAAAAAAAAAAAAAACGCCGTACGCCGCGTCACTTTGCTCGGTATAGAAATGTACCGTCGCGGTCTCCTTCACACGCTGACGTTGGCGTATGGACGTCGTAGGCGTCATTTATACGCTATACACCGCGTCTCTAGTTATTTAAATAAATTAAAAAAATAATATTGCCAAAACAAGTTTCTTATAATGTACCAGTACTAATTTAGCTTAGCTATATTATACAGTAAAAAATATGTACTTTATGTAAATTGCTAGTAAGCAAAGGCATGTTTGAAAGGAAATCATAAACCATTAGTTTTACAGTGAGTCCCTATAATATTTTTACAATCCCTCATTTAGATTCACGTTCTAGGAATAAATTTCAGTCTTGTAATTGCAGTTACACGCTCAACCGACAATGCACACCTGGTGTCAGAGAGCCGGCGGATGTCCAAAGCTGTGCTTGCCGATTCGTGGTCGCCATTCTTAAACCTTTCTGCTATCGACTATCGGTTGTCTAAGCTATGTGCTCCGCCCACTGCTCCTTCAAAGACCTAATCCGCAGATCTGGCTTCTTCTCCTACGGATCTCCTCATTTCTGATTTGATCTCGCAGGGAAACACCGATCATCGCCGTCTCCATAACTCTTAATAAAAAGACTCGTTCTATTCTAATCCTACTTTTTTTGTATTTTAAGGTGGTAAGAAAAGAGAAGATGCTGGAAGAGGAACCAGAAAGGCTGGAGCTGGCCTTACGGCGCTGTAAGAAGCTCACGGGGACGCTGGTCACCCTGAAAAGGTATTATTTTGTTGGTAACATTATTTTAAGTAGACATACATATATCTTAACTGTTTTCTCCTCCAAAATGAACTGCATGTTCATGTATACCTATGTTTTCACAAATAAATTATTTGATTTTGATTTGATTTGATTTGAAAACAAATGATACACCTTCTTGTAACATGTTACATTCAAATTAAATCATTTAATTCTTGTAGATAGTGATGGGCAACGAATAAATTTTCAATGCTTAAAAACTGTGGTATTCAACCAAAATGGTTTAAAACTTATTTTCTATATTATAGAAATTTTTCAATACATTTGTTTAAAAATAAAATATTTACTGCCTTATTTATAAAAATTTATGAATATTTGTTAAAACAACACTAATATACATAACTAAAATATTTAACCGATTCAGGCGTTACTTTGCGGAAGTTAAAGTTACAAGCACTTAATAAATTATTTTGCGTGCTTCCGCCACCAGTTAGTTCATGCAAACTATTGCCGGCCGGCACCCACCCACTACTATTAGTCCCAACATGCCCGCCACCACTAGCTTGCACATGCAACACGTGTTTCGCCTCTACGCGAGGCATCTTCAGGCACTAGACCAAGCTGTTAATAGTCCGACGTATAAACGACGAATGACACAAAACCATCGTACCCTTCCTATTATACTACTACCCCCACCACTAAGAGGTGGGATTATGAAACATGTTAAGTAATGGAGAATTATTTAAATCAGTTTGTTTATTAATTAAGGGAATTTTTAAATTTTTATGTTTATTTATTTCTAACTGCTCCAAAATGTTAAGCTTTAACCCTTTCTCTTCAACATGTAATATTTCATAGGTATGATTAGGTGACAAATTATGATTATGTTCTAATAAATGTTCCGCAAAATGAGACCTCTCTGGGTGTTTATTTTTAAATGCGTTTAAATGTTCGTTATAACGAGTTTTGAAATTACGACCAGTCTGACCAATGTATATATGTTGACAATCATCGCAGCTCAATTTATATATGCCCGATTTTTTATCTGACTTAATTTTGTCTTTTGTATTACAAATGCTCCTTAAAGTATTATTTGGTTTTAGGGCTACATGCACATTATTTTTTCTAAATATTCTAGTTATTTTATCTAAATAAATATACGGCGAGTTTATGTTATTTAGGTAATGTTACAGATAAAATAACTAGAATATTTAGAAAAAATAATGTGCATGTAGCCCTAAAACCAAATAATACTTTAAGGAGCATTTGTAATACAAAAGACAAAATTAAGTCAGATAAAAAATCGGGCATATATAAATTGAGCTGCGATGATTGTCAACATATATACATTGGTCAGACTGGTCGTAATTTCAAAACTCGTTATAACGAACATTTAAACGCATTTAAAAATAAACACCCAGAGAGGTCTCATTTTGCGGAACATTTATTAGAACATAATCATAATTTGTCACCTAATCATACATATGAAATATTACATGTTGAAGAGAAAGGGTTAAAGCTTAACATTTTGGAGCAGTTAGAAATAAATAAACATAAAAATTTAAAAATTCCCTTAATTAATAAACAAACTGATTTAAATAATTCTCCATTACTTAACATGTTTCATAATCCCACCTCTTAGTGGTGGGGGTAGTAGTATAATAGGAAGGGTACGATGGTTTTGCGTCATTCGTCGTTTATACGTCGGACTATTAACAGCTTGGTCTAGTGCCTGAAGATGCCTCGCGTAGAGGCGAAACACGTGTTGCATGTGCAAGCTAGTGGTGGCGGGCATGTTGGGACTAATAGTAGTGGGTGGGTGCCGGCCGGCAATAGTTTGCATGAACTAACTGGTGGCGGAAGCACGCAAAATAATTTATTAAGTGCTTGTAACTAAAATATGTTTAGTTAATTTCTGTCTTATCTATATTTGACGTGAAAGAATTAAATGAAACATAATTTTTTGTTAAGTTCGACTTAACGAATAATTGTTAATTTTTATGAATAAGGGTGTTAGCCGTTTTCGAAATTTTTATCAATGAACCGTCTCAACTACTCCAAAAAGGTATGTTTTGACTTGTATTTGTGATATATTCAGGTTGGCTTGCGTACAAGAGCAGAGGCTTCCAATAACAGACGGACGCCTATCACCAGGGTCCTCACAAAGCTCCACGTTCACAGCTGGGCCCTCGTCAGAGGAGTTCACGTCAGACAGCGCCTGTCACAACCCTCAATCCCAACCTAACAAGGTAAAAAAGATGAAAATACTAGCAGATAATCCTCAAAGTAATAAAAGTCTAATTGCTAATATCTAATCGAATTCGTCCGAGAAAAATATGCTACCTGAATTTTGTCTATAGATAACTCTTCATCTTGAATATCTACTTCATATTTTTCGCTGGCGAAATGCAAGGAAGAAAATACCGCTTTTTTTACATTTTGGTGAACACATTAATAACTCTTTTAGTTTTCTGTGGAATAACTCATAATGTCTATTTTCTTCCTCGCCACTACCCATTTCACTTGAAAACAACCTTAAAGTATTACCAATTCATTACAGAATAATGTAGCAGTTTTCACATTAAGGTGTTTAGGTTATTAGGATGTATCATAAAATACTACATTCGCTTAACAATTGCAGGTTTGCCAAAGGTTTAAAATTTGCATTTTTTTCCATCACTTCGATGTTTTGCGAAGTGTAGTAGTATATTTTTTTTATTAATAAATTAATAATTTGCTACCCTTATCACTAGCTTATTGGGTAGTGCCATGCCCTATAAGGTAGCACAAACTGCTTCCCTTCTATGCATGCGCCCCTTTACTTTTACTCTCACTTTGCCTACCAGCATGCAATATCATGCATTTATTCTTTCAACTTGATCTAACACGGCCATCCTGAACTGTAACATGTTACATCATAATGTTTGCTTATTTCTTAGTCTAATATGTAATCCTTTAGAAATAAAATAGTAGCCCACTTCGCATATTGGTGTATTTATTATGTACTGGTGTATTTAGTATGTCCTATGTATTCTGGATGTCTATCATGAATTCGGCCTCAAAATTTCAAGTGTACTCACGAAATGCGTCAGGCGTTTCGTCATTACGCTAAATCACGAAATTGGCATAAAATATCTAAATTTGTTAGTTAGTAATTTCATCACGCTCTGTCTAAAATTTACTATATTGTGAAATGGAAAAGGAGTTTGGGATCGAATATTTATTGAGTTTGGAAATGTGGTATTAAAATCGAATTTACCCACGAATAGGCGATTGAATATTCTCTCGGAATAGCTAGTAAAATATTTTACATTAGATGAATGAGCGAGTTCAATAAGGTATCCTACCCCAGTTTTTTATTATTCATATCTATACATTTCAGTACCAGAAACCGAAAACAAAAAGAATCCGTTTACAAATAAATTTAGTTAAAAGAATACGATATTCGGTAGAAAGAGAAACCAAAAAGGACGCACATAGGCATGAAGTGAAGTCACTGCCACTTCTACATACAAAAATATATCAAGACATTCCCGCTCTGCTCCCACTTTTCTTAATAAGACAATTTTAAATTCTAATAACACTTTATATAATAACACATTATGGTATTGTTTTTGGAATCTTCTTTCTTCTTTCGGATAAAAATATTGTTCTAATGTAGGTAGACACAGTAAAGTAGCATTACTTATATCAGGTAAGACAGAGTGTGATGGCAATCCATAAACAGAATACAAAAATTAAAATTCTTTTGCACATGTCCTCGCAACCAAAAGCACTTTCCGTAAACGTTGCATTTTATGATCCTTGCTTCAGGAAAATAATGCCAATTTTAATAACATTTCAACCATGAAACTACATTAGATTCGGACCTGCCGCCGTCATTAAGACATACCTATTTGCCTTCCAAATTTCTTGTGTGAAATTCTATTTGTGCAAAAAGGTATGTCGGTTACGACCTTTCTGAAAATTTATCCCGTTGTTTTTCTATTAAAGCCCCCTATTTCTGTCACAATTGCAGCCACGCTAATGATATTTAAAGGGCTTAGAGGAATTTCTACGCGTTTTAAAATTAGATACATAAATTTCAATCATAATTTTTGTGTCAAGGACCGAATGTGACTGGTCTAGTGTCCGATGAGTTTTCTTCGAAACTGTTGTAATACTATTTTACGTTGTGCCATTTTATATCGAATTGTTTTAACGATGGATTTCATGGTGTTTTTCCCGTGATGGTCCCGTCAGTTCGCCTGGAGACAGAGCCAATACTTCAAAGAAGCTATTGTTATTAACGAGTAATAAATCTCTTCGTTATATATCCATTATTATTCATTAAATACGTTTATAATAATTTCTTTAATATTTTTTTCACATCCGTATTTTACTTTTTATTATATATTTTCCTTTCGATATATTCTCATATCTTGTTTATGTAATATATCACAGTTTTTTGCTCTTTTATGTAGGCATGTTTGTGCACAAAGTACACGATGCTTCAATTTTATCCTAAAGCAATTACGCTTTGAAACATTGGTGACTTTTTAAAATTTTTGCATATTTTTTACAGTTCATACAGTATTGAAAAATCGGTACGCATGCTTACATACCTATTTAAAATGTCGAATTTATATATATAAAAATATTTTCATTCATTTAAATTGTAGTTGTGGAAACGGTCAAATACTATAAATGAGTCAATTTATCCCCAGTTCATAATAACATCAGTAATTGTGTTTCGTGGCTCGACAGTGACCTTTTCCACAAAAATTATGTTAGTCGTTGTAGATAGATATTTGTAGGCCCGTTGCCCAACTTTCAACTGATAATTAATCCTCATTTTTTCTCTTTGATTCTTTCCTTTTTTTTAAATAATCTCAGTTGGAAGTTGAAATATAAAAAATCAAAATGCAAGTGAATTTTTGGCAAATTACGAACCCGTCTGCGGTTCAAAATTCAATTTGCTATTTTTTAATCTCAAATTACATTATAAGTTGTATAGTTTTGTAACTGCCTTGTAAATCCTTTTATTTTAGTACTTATCCAAGTAGGTCACATGTTAAACGAACCTATTGACATCAAACATACCCCTTTAATGCCCTTTTTAATATGCCAGTGACACTCGTGCTAGTATTTAATAATATTTCAATATTAGTTATAATGGCACAAGGAGATGGACATACAAACATACTTAAATACAGGTCAAATATGTTTAACTGGTTAAAGACATAACTAAGCCTTAGTCATAAAAATTAACGAACATTCGTTAAGCTTATTTACTCGTAACTACTAGCTGTGCCCGCGACTTCGTCCGCCTAACGTTCGATTACATGCCTACTTTCCTTACTTATTATCCGTCATTGCAGAGTTTCACACAAAATCTTTGATGTTATTAATATTTAAAGTGTTCAGGATATCGCAATGTAAAATATTGCGACGCAATACTGTTTGGCATGAAAGAAAAAGTCAAACAATCGTGATTTAAATATGAACATTATCCACCCATAAACACTTTCCAGGCCTATAAAATCATGATTCGGGCGTGAAAGTTTCATTGACCACCAGTTGGTAGCAAGTAGGAATGCTGATCTTGAAATATACCTGTTTTTGAGAAGTATTTATTTGACTCACCTCACTGGTCTTCGACTACCATTATATGGTAAGTCATACCTCTCAAAAATAGGTATATTTTAAGACGTTTCCGAAAAAACGCTGACAGCAGGGTTTGGCAGGGTTGATTGACCATGTAACCCACTCGATAAGAATGACTGAAAAGTGATTATGAATAAGCCACGTCAGGTGTCAAAAGAGTCTCCGAAAAAACTGACACCAGGGTGTGCAGCATTCGATGAATGACTGAAAAGTGATAATGAAGAATTCACGTCAGAGGCCAAAGGGGTCTCCGAACAAAACTCTGATACCAAGGAGTGCAGGGTCCATTGACCATGTAACCCAACTCGATAAGAATGACTGAAAAGTCGTAATAAAAAACCCACGTCAAAGGCCGAAAGGCGTCTTCGAAAAAATTGCGACATCAGGGTGTGGAACGTAGATTGACCATATAACCCCACTCTATAAGAATGACTGAAAAGTAATAAAATAGTATTATATAGCAAAACTCTGCTGCTGCTGCAACACGTGCTATAATGATTCCGTGCTTCTGAAATCACGTTAAGCACGTGAACACCACCATCAGAATTACTCCATTAAAAAACAATACCTAGCAAAAACAAATTCTGTCAAAAAGGAAATAGAAAACCGTTCCTTTGTATTCAAAAATTGAATCAGGCAGTGTTGTTTGACCTCTCATATAGTATGTGCGCCATACATTTTAGGAGTCAATTTAAGTTGATCAATTGTCCTTCGAGAACTGGTAAAATTTTGGGAATAAATTTTGTCGCCGAGGACTGTTAACTATTTAATAAAAAAAAGTGACCGTCCAGTAGTTTTTGCGTGAAACATAGAACACACAGGCAAGACTAAAATTAAATAAAAAAACATGTTTTTGGCTTCTGTTACATCATAAAGATCCCACGAAGCAATTACAAAGAAGAGATGGCGATGTGAAAGAACCCTAGTAGATTTTTATTTTTATTCTATATTCAATGTACAGAATTAACCTTATTACTGTACAGATTTATTATACCTATTTAGATGTAGATTACAGAATATGTACAGTGAGGCAATGCTGAAACAGTGATACCAAGTCATACAGAGCAGCTTATAAAACATGAATTGAATGAACCAAGAGAAACGAACATTAAATGCACCTTGAAGGGAAGGAATTTTGACTTACAAGATCGATTGACCGAGACAACTTCTTCGTGATCTAGCAAACAACTGAAAATGCTGAAATTATGTGACTTTGACGACTTATCTACTTACTCCTCTTATTACTCTGCTATGAAATTTTTATCAGGGGGAAAAAAAATTAATGATGATACTTTCTTGATATCCGATTTTGATGAAACAAAGATTAGATGTTGCCCTGAGCTAAGGCCAATCAGTTTGTAAAAACTAAATTTAAATCTGTCCAGTAGTTCCTGAGATTAGCGTGTTCAGACAGACAGACAAGATTTATATAAAAACTTTGTTTGTAATCTATTATTCATCTTTAGTCGTTCCCTCTCATTTTCTAGCCAAAATAATAAATGTACAGGCACGTCAATTCTACTCTTGTATTATAGTATAGTTAGATAGAAGATGTATTCGGTCCCTTTCTCTCTTATGAAATGACGAGACAAAACATATTTCAGTTGAAATGGGCTTAACGGACGTTTGGAAATTTTAAATGAATAAGGAGGTAACTGTTATAAAAATACCGGTTCCTGGTTTTGAGACAGCACTAGGTATTTTTGGCTTCGCCGCAGACGGGTGAAAACGAAAAAGTTAAAGACATTTTCAACTGTTTATTATCTAAATAGGCCTATTAGTAATAGGTATACATATACCTATTACATTACATATACATTAAGGTTTGATTATGCACGTTGCATGGTTGAACTTTAGATGAAATTTCTAGATCAAATAGAAATTATCGAGCTTGGGATGGCTCAACTAAAATCTGATGTATCTTGCTTGAAGAAAATCTAACAACTATTGTAGATGTGTAAGTGAATAAATAAATAAAACAATAATGAAAATCTAATAAAATACCCTTGTAATTTAATCTTATTAAAAATATTATGTTAGTATGATAGTTCACGGAATCTGTTTCATTTTACTTTACATTATTTTATTATGAATTACATTATTTTATGTCGTTGTTGGATTTTGCCTAGTTTAGCTTATCAGCTTATTTAACTATAGGATACACTGATATTCTCAATTTTATCAAAAACTATTAGTGTTTCATCAACAAGTAAGCAAAAATTTTTGAGGACAAGTGCTGGGTTTTACCATGATCTCTTAATTTCATTCAAATTCGACTACGTAGCAAAGTATGTCAAGTGATTTCAATGTATATGGCTATAAAAGTCATGGGTATCAAAGAAGGAAACAAAAATATTTGCTCACTTGGGATAGGTACTTATGACTTTTCACCTCAGCCAGCAGAAACGTTCGAAAATATTGCGATAAGAAAAATATAAATTTATAGAGACAAATCACACAGATTGATTTAGCACCTCATAGTAAGCTCTAGACTTGCGTGATGGGATAGTAAGGCGACGATACTATATTTTAAAATAAATATGTTATAAATGATAAACTTGTTTTGTTTGTCAAAATGTTTGTATCTCGGGCGTAGCGAGTGATTCCAATAAAACTACTCAGTATAGTGAGTGATTTACTGGCACACGAGACAAAATAACTTTGCTGACGAGGAAAGCCGCCTACCAACACAGAATTATATCAAAATTAGAAAGTTGTTTTGTAAATTCGAATATAATGCAATATACGCCGATTGTTGAGAAAATAAAGGTATATATCAAACAAAATCGGATGAAACCAAACAGATTTTTACCCTTTTTGAGCTGGAGAGGTGAAAATGAAATTTCACATTTTACTGATAACTAACACGCATGTTGTATAAAAATAGTTGCTTTTAAAAATAGTGCATCGGGCTGTTCATTATTTTGTTGCAGTGCTATCACGATAACAACAGCTGCTCACCTAGATCTTCTAAAATGAATGACATGCCTTGATTTCTTCACAACTGCTTACTGGTACTTTTACTCACACGTACTTCCGAATTCTCACCTCCTATACTTATTCTTTGACGTCTTACGGTCTTCCTTGCTTCCACACCTTGGACTTTTTAATGTTGTCAAAGACTGCGGCATCTTTGACGTCCACAACCCAATTGGCTGTTAACTGTAGATCCGAAACGTTAAATCCACGCACCGGAGCACAGGTAATTTCCAAAATTTTTATTCGCTTTCTTTATTGTTATAACATGTAAACATTTTAAGCACATTGTACTGACCGCGACCGATTTTGTAAGTTATATCGTAGCGTAGCCATTCACTTGAGCTTTTAGAATAGAAATGTTTCAGTCATTTTGACATAGCTTCCTTATCAAGTAGTTAAATCGTAATTATTTACACATTTGAAAATTTTTGACTAATGGCAAAATCATCACAATTGTTAAGAGTGAAAATTTTTCTTTAATATTTTCATGCATTTTCTCGATCACGGAATTTAAGTCATTACATAAAATCTTTTGTATCACATTCAGTCAGCTGTATCTACGTACTTATTCTACATTATGTATCTTTTGTTTTCTCTTCACCTGTTCGTACTGTCTGTACCGACTACCACGACTTGTCACAATATATAGGCCGCTCGACTACACTTCCTTTCTGTTTTTGTCGTCGAATATATACTATTGATTGCAAATATTTATTGATCGACACTTTGAGTAATAAAATACAACAGACGTTTCAGAAACATTTAAATTGACCAATATAAAAAAAACCTGTTTAACAAAGCAATATTCGACGAGAAAAAAGAAAGGCAATCGCCTTTTGTTACTATTTTACTCTTTTTGAATGATTGTGGTCGCATTAAGACAATTATATACTTATAGCTCTATAAATAATTGTGAATACTGAGTGTTTCTTATTAATCTTACTAATTGAATGATTGTCTGTGTTTCTTTCGAATTTGTGTTTGTTCGAATGTTGTGTAAAGCGCGGTTCCAAGATTTAACACGGGGCGCCGACCCGCCGCTTGCAACCGCGCATTTTGTTGGAGATTGCCGGCCAGAGCTAGACGTGACGTCATGGTGCGCAGGGGGCCAGCGGCCAGCGAGCGGCCCGCGGAGCGCCGGAGCTGCGGCCAGAGAACGCCCTTGACGCGCTACTAGACGAGCTGCAGACGTTCGCCAAGCCGGGCGAGCGTACCGGGGCCCGCGGCGAGCCCCCGCTGCGACGCCTGCACTCCTACCCCAGCGGCTCCGACACCGACGCCTCGCCGCCCGTGCGCGCCCGCGGACAGCACCCGCCCAAGCCGCCCATACCCGAACGACACCCGGAGCTGCTCGCGCTGGCAGCTCGCCGCGCCCCGCCGCCGCCCCCGCCCCGCACCACCTCGCGCTCACCGCTCGCCTCGCCCACCTCCCCCTCCTCCCCGCCGCGAGATGACTCCGACCCCAACGACCCGAACGACGACAAGTCCTCGTCCCGGCAAGCGCTGCTCGAGCAACGGCATCAAGAACTGCTAAAAAAACAAAAAGCGCTACAGGAACAATACGCTCGTCTGCAGATGATCCAACGCAGCGGTCCGACGCTGCCTGCGACCGCCCAGCCCGACTTGAAGAAAACCGGCAGCGAGTCCAACTTGCTCACGAAGATGAATCTCAATCTGGCCACTCCTGCTATTTCTGGCAGCATGACGCACCTGGCCGGTGACGGGGAACGCAAGAAAAGTGTGGACGCGTCGACGGATCACTGCACGCCGGTGGACGGCAGCGCGACCACTAACAAAGTTTACGAGACTGATATACTGTGACCTTGTAGTCGTTCCTTCACTGTATCTGTGTAATCCAACTGATTTATTATAGGTCGCAACTGTGCGACCCTGGCTCTTGACGGCTACTCACGAGGATTGTTAGCATAGTCTTGTATCATAGAGCTGCGTGCGTTAGTTCCGTAAACCGTCAGTAGGGTCCTCCTGCAAGCTATGAAGGGTGGCAGCTTGCTGTCGCTGTACGTCGTCTCTGCTGCATTCTGTACATAATCTTTTTGAGTTCTTATGCTCAAGATTAGTTCGTTAAGCTGTACAATAATTTTGAAAATAATTACGCGTGTCCGTTTGTGTTCAACACTACTTTTAGGGTTTTGATTCCTATGTTGCTATTGAGGATTTATTTAATACTCCTGATCTCGAGATGGACTGTGTCCTTAAATCTCGTCACACCGATGAAATAATGCTTGGTACAACGGACAGCTGATTAATACATGTTATCATAGTGAAGCAACAGAAAATACAAAAATATATGCATTGAAATATCCCAATTTGCGCAGAAATGTATGTGACAGTCACCCGTACTATTAGGTCATGTCTCATCTCATGTCACTGTATATAGAAACACTTTACCCTAAGGAACCTGTTTCCTGGCTCCTATTTCTACTTTACCTAATGATTCTTATCTATATATCCTAGTTGTAATTAATTCACTGTTAAGTGCCAAAGTGTTGATTTCCCACTATAACAACAACGATTTCGCATATTCGGTTCACCGAATGACAAAAAGAAATTAAATTTCTCAAGAGCTCCTTAAGTACAACGAAAATATGTTGTATTATTCAGATCTTCGGTTACTTCAAGACTATTTAATATTTTTGACGGATACATAAAAAACTTTTGAAAATATTAATTGAATCGACTGTGATAAAGATGTTACCTAGTTAAACGCGTAAGGATTCGATTCTTCTCTCTTTTCTCGTTCTATCGTATATTTCTTTCTCTTTTCAATGGAAACCTCCCTTCTCATTTCTCATAAATAATATATACGGCTTTCATACTAACCGCCTAATATAAGGACGATCAATTATTTGATGGGTTTTAACTGATGACAACAGACTTACATTATTAAATAACAGATATTACGGACATCCATATTAAATTTGCTTATATAATATACTTATACTCGCACATCAAAACCGTCAATAATATTAGCATAGTTAAATCAAGCATGAATTACATAACATTATAGTGTAATGAAAATGATGATGGGACGGGCAGAAAGTTTTTTCGTATTTTGTCGACATTTTATAATATTTTCATTATATTTTTGTATTTAGTTTTTTCTATTTTTTCAATTATTTTAGATTTTATTTTATTTTAGATATGTAGTTAATTAACTAACTTTTTTTGAAAAAAGAAATGGAGAGCCAAATAATTGTCTATTTAAAAAAAATTACATGGGGTCAATTCATAGCCACAATTTTTATTATATGATTTAAATATAATTTTAGTTTTTAATGTATTTTTTTTATATATTTATTTATCTAGTAAATACGAAAAAACTTTAACCCCGACCAAAGTTACGAGTGATAAATTGTTGTACGAAAGTATATGTGTTAAAATATTCTTATTTTTAGATATGAAATATTATATTAGAAAAAAAAATGGTTAGGTTTTAGAATTAGCAATAGTGTATATCCTATATATGTTTTACAACTTAATGTTTGCGCTTTTTCAATGTTCGTTGCAAGTGACACATCATTTTATATTAATGCACCAAAATTTGTAAGCACTTAGACCCTAATTTCGCAAAAAAGTCTTAGAGAACAGAAGTGATTAACTAATTGATGAAAACAGCGAAGTATAAATTATTTCTCGTGATTGCTGTATTTTTTTTTTTCATTGCAGTTTTCCTAATGGATACATAGAATTGACGTAAAATAATATAAATTATATTTTCACACGATGCATAATTATGTGTACTTACCTAGTAAATGTTCATAATTGTTGTAGTATGGGTCTTTGAGACTATATTCATCATAGTATTCAACATGTACTGCAAATCACACATATATATGTAAGGAATTGTAACGATATGTTTACACATAAACATTCCTTTTTATCATTTACTGTAGCAATTTTTTAAAAATTGTATTATATATATTTGCAAATCAAATCTTTTGAGAATATTTTTTATGAAAGCGTGCCAAAATTTCGTGACGTTAAAATTTTCTTTTTTTTTCGTTTACACTGCTTTCTTTTTTAATAATTAATTTTAATGTCTACCATTAATTAATAATGATTAATTTGTTGGGAAATGGTGGATTAAAGCTTTTACATATATTATGATATTTCGTTGTTATTTAAATATACGTACGTCGTGACGTAATCATTTAGTTGTTAATTAACATTTATTGCATAGTTTAAACTGGAATAGCTTCAAGATATTTTACCTAATTGTGAATTATAAATAAATATATACACGTCAAATTGGTTTTATTTATTCACATAAATAATTAATTATCATTCATAGGTTTGGAATGTTGCACAAAAATAAATTATTTTCGAACCGCATATATATAAACATTTTATACTAGCAACTGCACTCACTCAGAAACCTAGATGAATATATTCTACAGAACAGAAAATAAATCTCCCTAAAAGCTAGAATTTTAAAATTTTCATAATAATCATAAGTATGAATATTTCTATAGGTTGCCTGAAGGAAATTGTTTTTATTTTCAGTCGAAGTCTTAATATTTAGTAATATAG
Source organism: Euzophera pinguis (assembly GCA_947363495.1). Classification (NCBI taxonomy): domain Eukaryota; kingdom Metazoa; phylum Arthropoda; class Insecta; order Lepidoptera; family Pyralidae; genus Euzophera; species Euzophera pinguis. The sequence continues at coordinate 18,933,265 of OX376154.1, forward strand.
CAAGCTAGTAGAAGTAATGCAATTGGAAGGTTACACATAAAATATAAGGACAAAAATAAAATATAAGATTTATGTTATTACAATAATATCTAGCATTTATTTTATTCTTAACCAACTAAGTATTCACGTTCTGGGCCCTTACCATCAACCTCTAATAGCAGGGCACAAACAAGTGAGTGAACGAGATGGCGCAATACAAGCTGTAAGGCGACATCTCTTTTACTCACTCGTTTCTGCCCTGCTATTAGAGGTGATAGTAAGGCCCCAAGCGTACATGCCGTACATACGTTTGATTAGCATTTGTTCAGCATCACTTGTTAAATTAAAACATTATAATAAAGTAGTCCTTAAATAAATCACTTTGGTTCGATTAGGGTTTCTTATGCATCCGATGTATATACCTGAAATAAAAAAGTTTATAGTTATGTCTCATTGTAAATCATACTATCGCTTGAGAAGCTCGTTAGTCGAACGCGACCCGCGTATACATAGCGAATGAGCGTGTCAAGCGACGACGTGACGCGACCACTATTGGATTGGTCGCCATTTAGTGGCATTTTCTATCTTGAGCTCCTCCGTGCTTTGGAAGGCACGTTAAGCCGTTGGTCCCGGCTGTTATCGATAGATAGCAGTCGTGAGGCTATGTCAGACGCCTTAGGCTAGCCTGAAAAATTTTGACAGTGTTGGCCACTAACACACCTCGGGTCATGTTCCTTATGGTCTGGTTTCCCTGTAAAAAGGGTTACGGAGGTCAGACGATAGTCGCTCCATTATAATAACCAGTTCTGCCAAATCTAGGACCATGACTTACAGCGTACCCTGGGCTCCTAGCTAGGATGATGATGTAAATCATACTATCGCTTCATGGTAAGTTACCTTAGCCTATTAACGCATGCAATATATCGTACTGTATTTGGACCAGAGTCCATACAATTTCGCCCATGGTCCTTTTGAAAATATTTTTGAATTCAACCTGTATATTATCGTCTACCATTTTTTCTACAGATATCTAATTGTTTTCTCTAAAGATACGAGAACCGCGACCTTTGAAACGCTAAGAAAAGAGAGAGAAGTGACAATAGTTATAAATCTTCAGGCACACCCCGGACACTCCATACGACAGCGCCGAGATCACTACTACTACGATTCGGTCGTGTACGCACACGCGTCACGTCAATTTGTGTGTCACTCGAGTCGTAGGGTTGGTTATTTACCGTGACTGGGTCATAATTATCCGTCGCGGCCGCTCGCCGAAGTGTCAGTCTTGCATTGTTTTACCCATGTTTTACCCTTAATCTGCGCGGTGAAGTGCGGTAACTGTTTCGAGTGGGAGGGTGTGAGTGTCCGTTCTGTAGGTTAGTACTATTTATAATTCTGTGCTTTGGATACCTTTTTCCTCAACTTGATTTTCTTGTTATCGATATAGTCCTGCAACGCCAGGTATATGAATCGATACTGCATCTTGTTCTGGACCATGCCGCTTCTCTGGGCTCGCACCAACTTGACTGTACTGTGCACGTCTACGTCGCAGTTGAATCCTACAACAAACAGATTGTAGTTGATACATTTAATTAATTATATAGCCAATATTTTACACTCAAAAATTACTATGTTCTTAAAAAATAACTTAAACTTAAATTCGTTTCTAGAAAACTGGGATCGTAAAATGTGAGATTTCTGGCATATTTATGTTGCTTCTGGAAAAGCGTAAAAATATAGTGGAATTTGTCGTACCTAAACGGTTTCTACAGAATTTTTTTTTTTTTTTTTGATTGTGTTACTTAAACGTATTGTTAGTATTCGATAAGCCAGGTCAAATTAAACGATTCAACAGTCAGACAGTCAAATTGCAAGTCTCTGTGCCTGGTGCGTGCCTGTTTACCGTTTACGCACGATAAGCAACCTGTACGTCGACCATGAGATTTATTGACGCAGACGCTAGAGACTGCGTTATCAATTTATAATGGCACGCCTGTTCAGCGCCCCTGGCGGATTGTAAGGTAACTAAGAAACTCCATTATTAATCATGACGCGGTCGTTAGCGTCTGCGTTAATAAAAGCTTTTAGTAGAGGTACCGTACCTACGCAGACTCTAGTTAACTTTGATGTCAAATTATTTTTCTCTGCGTCTGCGGTAAAACCTCGTGGTACAATACAATACAATACAAATACTCTTTATTGCACCAAAATACAAATTTTACAAAAACAATTTATGTACAGAAATATTGAGGTATAAAGGCGGACTTAGCGCTAGAGCGATCTCTTTCAGTCAAAACTTAGGGTGGACGGAAAAAATGTTGAACAAGGCGATGACGCAGTATAATATAAATATATAAGTGGTACAAATACAAAATATATATATTGCCCACATACAGTAACAAATAATTTAACATTTACAAAGACTTTAACATAATATGAGCAAAGGCGGACTTATTGCTAGGCAATCTCTTTCAGTCAACCCTTACTTAACAGTTATGTTAGGGTGGGTACAGCAACAGATATAGTTGAAAATTATAAACATACACAAGTCCATACTAATATTATAAATGCGAAAGTCTGTCTGTCTGTTACGCTTTCACGGCCAAACCGCTAGATGGATTTTGATGAAATTTGGTATGAATATAGTTGAAGACCCGGGGGCAAACATAGACTAGATTTTGACGCAGGCAGAGCTGCGGGAAACAGCTAGTATTGCATATAAAATAAACATACATAAATAACTTACGTAGTGGTAGAGAAGACAATAACCACATTGCCTCGAGAAGTAGAACAATTCGCTATTGCAGTAAATCATAGCATTTTTTCAAACATTTCGCATAGCTTGAGCATAGTTTTTACTATAAAAAGAGCCTCATAATTAGAAAAAGTGAATCTGTCTTAAAATTGACAATAAAATTTGCTACAGCCCTTAACAGTGAACGAAAAGCTAAGTGAGCAAAGTCGCATTATCACAAAATATTTATTTATTAAGACTTTATTGGGCCACAAGTAAAAATACAATTGTCGGACTTAATGCTAAAAGCATTCTCTCCCAGTCAACCATTAGGAAAAACAGATAAAATAAAAAGCGGCGCAAGAAAGCTTCGTGTGATATTACAGAAAAACCCTTACTGCTAAATACCTAAACATACATAGATTTACACAAATAGGGAGTATAATAGACATACATATATATGTAAAGATTTCAATGCAGAGAAATTGCGATTCTGGCATAAAAGTTAGAGAGAATTCATAAGATGAGCTTGAACCTTTTTCTTGAAGGAAAACTTTGTTAAGGTCTCTTTTATGTCATTTGGCAAAGCATTCCACAGCCGGAAAGAATATTCCATGAAACGGTCCGAAAGGAAGGAGTAGCAAGGCGACGTGTGTTGGAAGACCTGAGCTGCCGATCGTGGCAGAATATGTACTCAGAAAAGGTTGTATTAATACAAAATTTACATTACTCTAAAAAGGATCGCTGAATTATAGCGAACATTTGAGTAATACATTGTAAATTAAACATAAAAAAATGTTTACCTGCTGATTTGATTTTGTCAATGAGCATGTCCAGAACTATGAAGGTGCCCGTCCTGCCCACGCCAGCTGAGCAATGCACGCAGAGAATGTTCTGAAAATCCATATTAATATTAAAAATGCGAAAGTCGGTCTGTCTGTCTGTCTGTTACGCTTTCGCGGCCGAACCGCTGAACGGATTTCGATGAAGTTTTATATGAATATAGTTGAAGACCCGGGGTCAAACATAGGCTACTTTTTGACGCAGGCGGAGCTGCGGGAAACAAATGAAATAAATGCTAGTAAATAAATAAATGTTTATTTCTCTTTTACGAAGAAAAGACTTACAAAAAGGGTTCTTTTAAATTCGGTTCAATATTTAATGTGAGTTCTTTAATGGTTATTAAATTTCTGGGATAATAAGAATTCAAATCACTTTTTGACTATTATTGACTGATTTATGAAAAGTGTGACTCACGAAAAGACTAAAAGCAAAAATCTTATACTTTTAAATCAATGTGTAAATTATTATGTTTTTTATCCATCATTTACGAAGAAAAGTGTTTCGCAGACACGTAGGGAACCCTCATGAGGTGGGCTGATTCAGTTGGCAAGCTTATCAGCTGCACTCAGTTTGTTTCTCTCTCTTAGAGTTAATTTTTGGTTTGAATTAAAATTGGCTGATTTACACAGGGTATCAGGTTTTCAACATCATTACTAAGATGCTTACACCCATATTTTTAAACATTACCTGCAGGACGTACTTCACTAAAACTCATTGGAGAAAGCCTTAAGGAAGTCTTCGTACTTTCCTTGAAAATGATATTCTTAGTTGTTTACTTGAGGAAACGCCAATGAGGAACGACACAGGTTATTAAAACAATCCAAAGAACAAAAATTGGAAAATACAACAGAATAGAGTGAAAATGTGTAAAAGTAGAATCTACTTAAATTAATTAATTAGACAAAAAGTAGCAAAAAATAATTTATAACCACTTTATTATTTCCACTTCGAGGACGCCTCAAGGTACCAACCTTATAATTGACAGTTCGAAACTCACCTCCAATGAGGAATCTCTTTAAGTCAAGGAAGCTTGTTTTGACTAAAAATACCAATGAGTTGGAGTAAGGTTGAATCGAGTTTGAGATAAAGGTGCGGATCCACCGCAGCGCACGCTGTGCACGGCCACGCGGTGCACGGATTCATTTGGTTTACTACGTGGGTCATGTTTCCACTGCAGCACACGCTATACACGAATATCAACTCACGACTACGTACAACTGTAGCGCAGCACAGTTTTTAATCATATATCTTGTGGAACCCACGCATTTATAAAATTAGAAAATGGCATTAGAATTGAATTTGCTACAGACTATGAATTCAAAAGTGAGATTGATGATCTATTGCTAAGTGAATTGCAAAATTCGGCCCTTATTCCATGTATCGCGTGTGCAGCGTGCGTGGCGTTGCCGGGGTTGAGCTACGTGCGCGCCATATTAGAGCAAGCCACGCGTGTCAATTCATTGCAGTGGAGACAACCACATATATTTTCTTGCAAAGCAAAGTTTGAAGCAAGTGCGTAGCCTCTCCGTGCCGTGCGCTGCGGTGGGTCCACGCCTTAACTTTTGAGAATATATGGGTCGATTACTAAACCTGTTCTGGCGCATTCTTGCTCTGCATGATCTGATACATTCGCCGGTTGATGTCGGCTGCGAAATTGAGCACTCCGTCCGATTCTGTTGGAGTACCGTGGTCTGGCCACGCCTGGAATATTCAATAATTATAATTTAAATCGTGTATCAATAGTTAACTTAAAAAAATAGTTCAATATAAAAACCAAGCTCCCGAGAATCGAAACATCGCTTTACGAGAGCTACCATATTTCATAACACGTACAGATAAGACCAAGTGACGAAATAAACAAACAAGTTGCAATTTTCATAGTAACACAAACTAAATCGAACTTTGTGCTGAAATGTTATAGGACCGTTCAAACTGTCGCGACTGGCGGGACGCCCACAGAAATAAGAATCGGTAGAAGTGCCGTAGCGTATGCCGAAGTTAACTGGCCCGCTAATGACACTTATATATATTCTTATTTCTGTGGGCGTCCCGCCATGCGTGCGAGATTCGTCAGCGTGAATGGTCCTTTAAATTTATATTATTATTGATATATCTATGTTAATGTGTGTGTGACTAAAATGCGTAGCCGCGCGATTATGATCTTTGAGGTATACATGCACTCATGCAAGTGACTGTACTTGTAAATGCTCCGTGGACTGTACATAGTATACATCAGTCGTGTAGCGATTCGAGGAGCTCGATAGCCGAGTGCGGCGCGCGTATCCATAACGAATGCGCGTGTCAAGCGACGACGAGGCGCGACCCATATTGGATTGGTCACCATTTAGTGGCAGTTTCTAACTTGAGCTCCTCCGTGCTTCGGAAGTCACGCTAAACCGCTGGTCTCGGTTGTTATCCTGTGTCAGCACGTCAAATTACCTTTAGGCTACTTGAAAAAATCTGACAGTGTTGGAAACTAACACCCCCCTGGGGTTACGTTCCTGTTGGTCTGGTTTCCCTGTAAAAAGAGTTCCGGAACTCAGACGGCAGTCGCTCCATTGTAATAACCAGTGTCGCCAAATCAAGGACCATTACTTACAGCGTACCCTAGTCTCCGAAGAGTAAGCTGAGGTCGCAACTAGGAAAACACGCTAAGACGAAGTCCTGTACTAATTTCTCGAGACAAAAACGCGGTAAAAACCCTATCAGAATAGTTTAATTTAATGTCAGTCGCGCAGTGTTCCTCTTAGAATAGAACCCATCTCCTCGAGCGCAGAGCCCGATATAAAATTTAAGAGTAGCGCTGCCTGTTATGGATACTTGCAACACAGTACAAAAACCTCTATTGCATAAGAAAAATAACACTGCAAGTTACACACAATCTTATAAAAATACTTATTTACAGGCCAAGCACATAACCGTCCTTTTTTGGCAGTAAAAAAATCTATATCTTACCGTAAATTGAAACTGGTAGATTGTCCTGCAGCTGTCCCTCTCGCACACGTCAAACTCCCTCAAGAGGTAGTCCTCGTAGTGTGTTTCCGAAATAGACTTCACCAGGAGGTCGCCGAATCGTTCTTCATAACCTGACAGGGGCCAGTAGCGCTCGCATTTTTTCTATGAAAGAAACGTTTATACAATACAATCCCACCAAAAACATTTTCATGTAAAAATGTTGCCAAGACGAGTCTACATAGCTTACCCTGTGAAAAAGTTATTAGATCTTGTATAAAGCCAAGCTCTAAAGACTACACGCTCTAAACCTAGAAGCTCTATACTACACCTTAATCAAAATCTAAGAAAAAGTGGTCAGATCTCATGTAGAGCCAAGATTCTTTATCTATCTTTACCAGGCCTAACTTTACATACTCTACATTTTAGTCAAAACGTGTGGCTTGGCCCCGTCTTATTTCACATACGATGAACGAATGCCTATGAAATCTTCGTAACGGTAGCAAAACGGCCAAGCATCTCGTTTTGACTAAAATGTAGAGTTTGTAAAGTTAGGCCTGGTAAAGTAAGGGCGCATAGATCAAGAATCCACGAAATATCTTTACTCAAAATTAAAAACTAAATTAAACAATCAATTAAATACAATCAAATGTGTCGCACGGAAATAACACGTTAAAAATTCATTCATTACTTACATGACATGATCTATCTACGCTAATATTATAAAGAGGAAAGATTTGTATTTTTGTGTGTATGTTTGTAATGAATAAACTCAAAAACTACTGTGCCGATTTCAAAAATTCTTTCACCATTGGAAAGCTACATTCACCCTGAGTAACATAGGCTATTTATACCGCAAGTGGAGCTGCGGGAAACAGCTGGTACTAAAATAAAAGAGTGGAATCGACGTGTCTATACATTTATTATTTTGGGTAGAAAATGAGAGGGAAGGACTAAAGAAGAACAATAGATTACAAAAATATGTTGTATATAAATCTTGTAATCAATGAAATACAGCCAAAATCCATACTTCCATACTATTAATATTATAAATGCAAAAGTCTGTCTGTCTGTCCGTCTGTCTGTCTGTTATGCTTTCACGGCCAAACCGCTGAACGGATTATGATGAAATTTGGTATGAATATAGTTGAAGACCCGGGGTCAGACATAGGCTATTTTTTAACGCAGGCGGAGCTGCGGGAAACAGCTAGTAATTAATAAATCAATACAATATAAATGTCAGAAATAATTAATTAATTACAATTATTGCCCACATACAGAAACAAATACATACAAAATGTAGACTAACAAAAACTTCAAAATATGGAGCAAAGACTTATTGCTAGCAAATCTCTTTTCTTTCATTTCACTTTAAAATTGGGTCACTTGTATTGCGTCTGCTGTAAATTTACACAGGAACCTATTTTTAAAAATCGTCCGATTCACCGATTATAACGGATGAAAATCATCATAATCGGTAAATGAAATCAATCGACTAACCGATTTCGCGTGATCACACTTTAAAAAAAAAATCACTCCAGATCTTCAAGCGAGCGGGTATCACTCTGGTACTCTGGACATGTCTAGAACTGTGTTTGGACAATGTTGGCACAGATTGGCAAAATAGGCTAGTTTCCAGGGTCAAAAGATTAACATTAAAATTAGTCCGTCATTTAGGGAATCAAAATATATTAGTGACATATTTTTTCTTTTGTCAATTGAGCGATAAATTATAAAGATATTACGCATCAAAGTTTAGGAGTGGGGGCTCGTGACGTCACATATTACGAAAAAGTGTAGGACACTGTGACGTCACACGGAACTTTAACGCGCCATATCTTTACCATTCTTTGTTTAATTTTCAAAAGAAAAAATAAGTCTCCAATATTTTTTGATTATCTAACTGACGGACTAAATATATTTTTTTAGGAAACCAGCCTATTGTAGACCATTAAAATATGCCTCTTATATTTAGGTAGCCCTGCGAAAATAAGGCGTAATGAAATGTATGTATGTGGGCGACAAGATCGAAGGAGCCTACAGACTCTCGCATTAACAAAAAAACTTACCTTTCCATTTTCATATTCATTAGTGATCATGGCGATGATTCTGACATCTTCTTGCCATATCATTCGCCAAAAGTCGTCTTTGGTGTTGTGAAGGCAGCCCTGAGCCGCGATGTACACTTTGTCTTTCACTGAAACATCCAGGTTCATTTTCATCAGATTCTCATCTAGAGTGCTATTTTTGAAAAGCTTGACTCACTCTAAATCGGTGATTCAAATGATTTTTCATTTGACATAATCGGTGTAAATTTTGGATCACACTTCTCAAAACTAGGTAACCTAATCTTATGTTTTATGCCCAAAAAAAGTTTATTTTTTTTATCTACTGGTCTTTTTTTGTCATGAGTATTTAGATCACGAAGGAGATTATTAATCGCGTAATGTCTTCGAAAACCGGTGGTTCGAATGAAAATCGTTAGACTCATCGATTTTGTCGAATGATAAATTGATAATAATTCGACTCATCGGTAATGCGTTTTGCATGAACACTTTTTAAAGCCAGCGCTCTGGAAATATTTGAAGAGACACCACTAAAAATATGTTTTTTAAGAGAGGTAGGACATTTTGTAAGGAGTTGTCCGTCTGGGGAAGTACCTACAGAAGACCGCAGCCAAATAACACTGTGATGCAGTGTTGTGTTCCTGCTGGTGAGTAGGGTCGCCAGGCTCCAGAAGTGTCGCTGTGCTGAAAGCGGACAGGTCGGCAACGCGCTCGTACTATCTCCGGTGTTGCAGGCGTTCATAGGCTACGGTAACCACTTACCATCAGGTGGACCCTACGACTGTTTGCCTACTTAGTTGTATATTTAAAAAAAATGTTATACCTGCGTCTCTACAGAGGTTGCCATTGATCTTGTCCAATCGGAAGCTCATCTTAGCCTCCCGGAGAGCGTCGTCTGAGAGGGACTTGGACACCAGCGGCGTGGGCTTCTTAGGCTCATTTCTAATAATTAAGGCTGTGAAGAAAATCAAAGGTAAGTGCTATTTCTGAGAAGTCCGGCTCACGCGAAACGGTCGAATCGAATGATTTTTATTCGTCATAATCGGTGAGTCTATATTTTCATTCGACTCACAAATTTATAGTGAGTCATTACTTCTCAAAAATAGCACACTCTGACCCAGTTTGTCAAATACTTAAAATAATGAAAACAGTTCGTTAAATTTTCAACATAAAATCGAGAAATTGGTGGTGGGTCGAATTAAAATATTAGCAGTCTTCGTGTGATCGTGGAATAAATAGAAATGGCAAACACTGAGATAATGACTTGACTTCTAGATGTGACTTGCAGTCATCATTAATATTAATTAGGATGTTCATTTTGTATTCAGCTTGTGATCGAAGAAGCGCAAAATATTTACCTCAAAACCATCCTCATGAATTACTTTATATATTAGGTAAACTACAAGAATGACCGTTGGGTAGTTTTTATGATTATTGTGAACAAGTAGGCAGATAAATACATGAGTGAATTCAATTTATATATCACTAGCTGTTTCCCGCAGCTCCGCCTGCGTCTAAAAGTAGCCTAGTGTTTGTCCAACTATATTCATACCAAATTTCATCAAAATCCGTTTAGCGGCTTGGCCGTGAAAGGGTAACAGACAGACAGACTTTCGCATTTATAATATTAGTATGGATTCAGTTTTGATGTTCTAAAATATACAATGAATTGACCTGACAAGGGTTTGGAACAGCGATGTTGACTTAAAAAATTTGATCTAATTAGACTGTTGATACGAGTATCTTTAAAACCATTTCTCGTAGTGTATGGCCACTAAATTTGCACATCCAGTAGAAATAAATCTTCGGAATCCCCGTAGAGTAGATTTGCATGATTCTCGCGTCATTATCGGCATTCATCCAGGGATACGTACATAATAACGAAGGGTCGTGAATCGTGACTGGGAAAGGGCGGGAAGAGCTTCTCTGAGGAGCTCAATTACGGAAAGTTATTGCCAGGTTCATTATATTGGAATTTTTAACAAAGAGATATTGTTACCTAATGAGCACCAGTGAAGAAACGACACTGGTTTTTATAATGTTTTTTTCATGTTAAAGCAATTCTACTCTTGTAATGAAATGGGTTACAAAATTAGTGTTTTGTTTTGGTTTTTGCCTAATTGTTCTGGGTATTTTTTTTTTAGTATAAGCTAAGATAAAAAGATAAGAAGCCTTTATTGTTTGGATTTAGGTAGAAGTAAGATGTCAATAAAAAAATTCTGACATTATTATTTTTATTGAGCCTATTTACCAACTTGAATAGGCGGTTTATGTAATAAGTACATACCATGTTTACGAATTATTTTTTAAATCACTTAGATAAAGGCGCCGATTACGGACCCGTTCAAAATAGACTCTAATAGAAACGCGATAATAACCATATTAAAATAGATTTATTTAAGAGAATTATCTTACAATTGACGCTGTCCAGGCTCTCGTTGGAAGACTGCACGGAGCTGGAAGAGTCACAAAGTCTGCTGGACCTGATGTAATTGGCGTTGATGTAGTCAGCCTCTGGACGGTTGTCCCGACTTCGAAGGACCACGCGGGTCTGGTCATCTGTTAAATAAACCATACGATACAAAACCCATAAGAAAAATAACATCTTTCCTGCATCCTAGCGTGTATTCCTAGTTGCGTCGTCGGCTTACGCTTCGGAGGGTGCGCTTTAATCATGGTTCTAGATTTGACAGTACTGGTTATTACATTAGGATTATGATGTTCTTTAACGACTACTAAATGGCAGTAGGGACTAACGGCTTAACGTCATTTCCGAAGCACGGAATCAACTTCATTATCAGACAATTCTGCAATGTCCAAGCCAAACTGGAAACAACTAAGCAAATTATGCTTTCCGTGGGAATCGAACCAGCGACCTTACCACCAGTGCCAACAGTGGACCACGGACGCAGTGGACAACATGGTAGGTTACATACGATCAAAAGGCGGCCTTTCAACCTTCGGAGTTACAACTACTTAGGTATTTTGATCCTTGGAGGAGCCCTGTATCCAGTAGTAGACTGAGTATGGCATAATGACGATGATTTTGAGTCGTTTTGTGCTGTAAATATCAAAATATGTCAATTTTCTCTGTGAAAAAATCATACAATGAACAGTTCGTAAGATATAATTTAAAATGATATCGACACGCCATAACAATTATGCCTGAGTATCATTTGCAAATGTCCTACGAAACAGTACTGCCATAAGAAGGAAGATAACAAGTCTAGTAGAGTGGAGTAAAAATCTCTTAGATAATCTTCATTCCAAGTGACATATATAGTCAATCTCTTCACACTTTGCCACTAGGCGGAAATTGATAGTAGATTCGAAAGACTTACATGGTAATATATTTCTGTATCTGTTCTTGGTCGCATTCTCAATCTTCATTCCTTCGTTGACCGTGAACAGATGTCTGGCTTCCAGTATCTTTAAGCTCTGGAACTCACCGTCGAACCCAGTCTTGTTGTCCAGTCTGTGCTGGTCTTCTGATTCCTGAAAGTTAATGTTGTTCTATTTATTTTTAGTCTCTCTCATCATACTTTATCGTGGTTAATTTTTAAACTGGTTAATTGAGAGCCCAGGGGATATCCCGTGAATTGCAAAAATTATCCACTTCTTACCATTTATTGATGATTTGATAGGCTAGTTTCGGTTTTTGTGGGAGTTACTGCGGTTGGGCTAGCAAGAGGAAAGTTGTCTCACTCTAGAGTTTCGTCGTTTTAGGAAACGGAAATCTGATTAAAATAATTAAACAGCCTATTTTGCCCAAACATTTACATCGATTTCGGTCCGCTCAACCGGTATTCAAGTAAAAAATATCAGTAACCAAACAATAACGTTGTTAACAAGATAGCTTACAAATACTTAGCATTAGCACCCTAAAATTGATCTCTATTTATTTAACAGGTCGAATACTACGTTTTCGTTTTTATCTCGTAAGATTTGCAGATATCAGAAATCCCCCAAATCGTTCAAGTCATAATGAGATAGAATTCTTTTGCAGATTATTCGGTATGGAAAATTTGATTAAAAAAAAAACTTTATGGTCCATATCCAAAGAGCATCCAAACCGCACAAACGTTTCTATATTCAATGCCCATATCCAAAATTTTATTAAATTTAACTTTTATCGAAATACCTAATATCTAACAAACGAAAATTTTGTATACATGTTGCTTATTTCAACAATTTTCCCTATTTTATTACAATACCGAATCTTTCGAAATCGAATAAAGTTCCTACCTATAGAGACGTGACATATATTCCAAGTATGTTATTCTCCATATATATAGCAACAATACTAATCGTAATTGCCCCGAGGCTCTACAAGTCCACATTGACAGCCACGTGTTTATCAGCTATTGCAAATGTAATGAACCCCGAGGAATGTACCTAATGTTTAATTCAATTTATCGTTGACACGGACCGTCTTCATGATACGAGCTTATTAATAATCATCTTATCTACAACAAGCCTATTACTCCAGTAAAAACGACACTCTCGAATTCCTACACTTAATATCAGAAATTTGATTTATGACACCCTGAGTGTTATTTAGGGTCGGTAACAAGCCCATGATATAAACTACCACTGATCGCCAGCGAGGTAACACTATTATTGTTTAGTTTACAAACATTTTTCGATTTTGTTATATTAGGGCAGAAGAAATAAATATTTAAGCATGGCATCCGCGAAAGACCAGCGTCATGGTCCACACCATGACATTATGCTGAGCGGATACCATTTTGGTATATAAACAAAAATACTTTTTATATTCTTCTCTCAACCTGCAAAATAGTTATTATATAAGAGTTTTGTTATGTATCAAATAAACACTTTTTCTTTATTTCTTTCAACTATAGAGGTAGAAGCATCTAGTAGTAAGGGCAGGTAAACGGAATATCCGCAATTTTTTTTATTTCTGTCTGTTTTTTTACTTAGATATTTAATCGTATTATCTTTTATCCTAAAAGCTGTGTTTCGTAAACGTGCGAATGTTGTAAAAAATTAATGGGTTATCGTCGCCTTCGATGATGAATCGAATTTCTATCAGTTCACCTTCATAATCTTTATATTTCGTACTAGTTATCGCTATTCCGATCCAAAAAATTCTTATATTATTCTTGAACAAGCTACCTGCATCTCCTGAACCTTCTTGTCAATATCGTGAGCCCTTAGCCTGGTGCCGCTGACAGGCTGCAGCAGCCTGAGGACGTCTCCTGAGGTCTCGATCATAGGATAAGAGCGGAAATGCTCTATGAGTCCCACCAGGTCGTCGAACTGCTCTCCGCTGCCTACGTCGTATTTGTCTTGCTGGAAAAAAATTATGTGGTTTAGGAGTTTACATGTGAAAAATAAATAGTTAAAGATTTTTTTTTAGTTTCGTGAGGCACAAACTATTACTTCGTTCAAAGATCATGTTAAGTCTCACTACCTTTCCGAGGTAGAATAATCCTCTCTTATATTGTGATAAGACTGTCTCTATCTTCTTACAGTATTTATTTATGTAATTTTATGCTTATTATTTATTTATGTAGGTATATTTTATGCGTCTTAATGTAGGCATGCACATTCAAGCTTTCTGCACCGCTCACGCAAGTGGTTTTTTTTTACTGCAGCTCCTTTCTACCCTAAGTTTGGCTGAAAGAAATTGCATTGGCGGACTTATCCCCCTTTGTTTCAATTTAGTTGTATTGGATTTAACGTAGTCAAAAAAAATTCTAAATCTATGGATTTAACTATGTGTTTCTTTTGTTTGTAGATGGTGCAATGAAGTGTTCATTCATTCATTTACTTCATAGTCGATGTTTCCGGGGACCCTAGGCACAGAATTCCACCTTCCTTATTTTGTGCCCTAGGGTTGGCGAGTATTTCGGCCAAAGATTAAATTTGGCCATAGAGAGAGGAAATGCCGCCAGCTTTTTGAGTACCCTGTGATGTCAGCGACTTTGGCACCATTTTTAAATTGAATATAAGTTTTGTATATTTTAAGTTAGATTTTATTTATTAATTAATTTGACCTTCATTGTACTAATTACAATTTGTAAAGCACAATAGGCCTAATGCTAAAAGCATTATCTAACAGTCAACCTTTGGGTAAAGCAGAGAGCTTAAATGTGGGTTTTTAATTATATATTAGGTTTTCGTACACCTGATAATTGCCGAAATAAAGAAAGAAATTATTATTTTAACACATAAACAATACTAGACGAGAGTGATGGGCGTAGATTCCTGTAAGGATCGTAGCAAATGGAAATCCGTAGTCTCTAGCTGCCTAGCCATACGTGAAAGAGGATTGTTATATATGTATGTTAACAATACGCAACTAAGATAGAAATGGTATTTTTCAGTAGTTACGACAGGGTAGAAATGGTATGGGGTGCAGGGCAGGGAACCTCCTCGAGTGCCCGGTCCTTTGAAAGCTTTGCATTCTCACTTGATCCCAAGGATCCGGTGAGAGGGCGGGCTGACAAGGGATTCGGGACGGTGCACCCTGGGTGACAGTTAATAACTCCCTGGTAGTCGGGGTCTTGTTGACTGTCGGCCAATTTCTGCCAACAGCCCACTCCACCGCCGGCTATGATGAGACGGCGAATGGATGTGGGTCTGGGGGACGGGCGTGGTCCATTTATGGGCCACTGCCCGATTGGGGGGGGGGGGGGGGAAGGCCAAATGAGGGGGCCGAAAGGCCATGGCTGGAGGGCGTCGTGGTAGAATGCTAACGCGACCCCATGGCGCCCTCAACAGCCGGTGCGGAAACGCCGGAGGGGTTTTAGTGGGTAGTCTGGGCCGATTAGCGGCCCAGGAGTCCCACACTTTGTGCGCAAATGCATTTCCGCTCCGTTAACAAAAAAAAAAAAAAAAAAAGGGTAGAAATGGTATAATAGAAATGAGTGAATCGTCCTACAGGAAACCCTAAGTTGCTAAAGTCGAATTTTCAAGGTGTGGTGACTCGACTACTTGTTTGAGAAAGCAGCAATCCTATCGATTTCAAGGAGAGTACCAAGTAGTGTGACATCGAAGCCCATATATTTTCATGTTATCTTTTTTCATATTACTTAGATTATGTCCAGCGATGGACTACGGTTCCAACTAATGCTAAAAGAGCGTGTGAGACAGTTATCCGATTATTTCAGCTACGAATACATGTGGTCTAAGACGGCTTATTAATTAATCGGAAAGATCTGGAATTTGAATTTTCATTGAAATACATTCACGCCTTATATACAAAAATATATTATAGATACATCCCTATATAAGCACTTAGCAAATTATTTTAAAAAAATACCCTAACCCAGACTAACAGTAGTGGGTGGGTGCCGGCCGGCAATAGTTTGCATGAACTAACTGGTGGCGGAAGCACGCAAAATAATTTGGTAAGTGCTTGTAACTTTAACTTCCGTAAAGTAACGCCTGAATCAATTAAACATCCGTATATATTTAGACACCCGAATTGAAAAGGCTTCTAGGATACGAATGAAGACAGTGTATCTGTTGCCCGACCGGTTTAACGTGTGTCACACTTTCAAAAATAGGTCTCCAGGTTCCATGAATTTTCCACGTCCGCGTAGCCGCGAAACCACTACTAGTAAGATTACATTTATCATCGTAATCATCAGCTTTCTATAACTCACTGCTGGGCATAGCCCTCCCTCTGTCTACGCTAACCATCCCTCTCATCATCAATCATCTCTGGCAACAACTGGATCGCGATGGCTCAGGACAAGATTACCTCACGTTTATAGAATGCGGAAATTTACAAGGCATCATTACTCTATAATCTTTAGTCACATATTTTTCTCTGTAATCATACCTTATTACTTTCAAACGAATTGCAAAAATTGTATTACAAAGCTTTACGTGCACTTATTGGCTGTTATTACGTTAAAAAAAATTGCTGTGTTTTCCCCTCATTTTTTATCATTACTGCATAAGAAATGATTATTTCAAGATATTTACTAGAACTGTGCTGTATATAAGGATTTACTAGCTTTTACAAGCAGTAAGAAGAATGATAACTATGTAAAATTTAAATAAGATTTAATAATAGTTAAACGTGGATGAAACAAATATTAAAATCATGTCAAGGAAATAGAGGTTCATTAAAATCTCTTGTGTCGTATTCTATCTAGGGTCGCCGTTAGGGCCGAATCATCTTTAAGTGTCCAATAGCCGCAATGAAAAAATTTAAAGTGAAATTGAAATATTTATTTATTTAAACTTTATTGTACAAAATATACAATTGTATATCACAATAGGCGGAATTACTGTCAAAAGTATTATCTGATAAATAAAAATAAATATCCTAATGCACGAAACGAAAAAATAAATAAACAAACAATCAATGTTTATTCACGGTGCTCTTCCCTCTTATCTAAACTAATCTTCCTGAAATTTCGAATAAACAATAGGGGGACTGAGAAAGACCGGCTATCATTACTGGAAAAAACCTGTTACCTGTTAAAATAAGACCCATCTTTAAATTACATTTAAGTACCACAGGAACATTATTCGTAATCTGGAAACATCGTTGGCACCACTTATATAATACCTAATCTCATTGCGTATATTGTTTACCATCCTAAATAGTTACGTCACATCACTATCCAAGGCCACGTATAGCTTGGAGTGTGGTCACGTAAGTCTTTTTCTTTGTCACATTTTATGGCCTGTTGGGATTGTTGTCCATTGGTTCATTACCTACTACCTTAAAAGGACCAAGGGTATATAGATTAATTGCGTCCGTGGTCCAGTGGGTGTTTGCCTTAGACTAGGAGATAGTGGGTTAACATTTCTGACACCTGAGTGAGTTGGTTTTTGAGTGTGAAAGTGAGTGAGTTACATGGTCGATTGACCATGTAACTCACTTAATTTGTAATGACTATTTTGTAAAATTACATTAATTATTTTCGTAGGTATTTAGATATTGCACAGATCCTAGCCTACTTACTGTTAAAATTTCCTCTCGTTCCACTAGTAAATTCGATACATTTCCCAAAGGAATATAAATGAAGACGCTGCTTACTTGTAAGATTTTTATTTATTGTCCAATACTGTAAAGATTTCTTTTTATCAACAAATTTTTACGGGCGGGAATTGGCATTGCCGAAAAATCAAAACCAGAACGTCGTTAGACGATTTTCTTTTTCATAACACTTTACAAGTGGCCAGTATTTTAAAAGCTTTAAGTATAAATAATTTCGCGGCGTCACAATTTTTCCCCAGAAGTTCCAAATAGGAATGTCGGCCTCTTATGTCGAAAAAATAAAATTGCTGAAGGTAAAAGGAAAAAATACTTGAAATGAGCACATTTGGCTTGACAAGTTGGAAAATGTTCTATAATACCTACATTAAGTTTATCATCGAATTTCTTTGGAACCTTTTGCACGTACCCTATTTACTTCACTTGCCTTCAATAGATGTTTTCAAAGAACGCCTACTCTATTTATTCTTCTATTCATGTTTTTGTAGACACTTTTGTTCAATGGATGACTAGCCCAAAATATTTTAAAATTCAGTCCACGACGTGTCGTGTGTTGGTCCGCGGCAACCACATAACATTACGTGTACCTACCTAATAGTTCAGTCGGACAATGTTATTTTGTCTATTTGAACGTCGATAGTTTTAGGGTTCCGTGTTTACAAATAAATTAAATCGTTTATTGCTTCCTTAATGTACTAATTACAAAAAAAACTTGTTATTTATTGCTTTGTGCCTATCAATTTCATATTAATCTAATGCACTATATAGGCCTCCTCAAAGATCATCTAAACCTGACAAAATAATCGTTATTTTCTTAATCTGCCTCCTCCGGATTCACCTTTATCCATTTATGGATTCAGAGTCTTCCTGCGGCCTGAATAATTTCATACGTGTATAATAATTATAACTAATTTAATGACAACGTAATTTTTTTTTTATCCAGGGTGGTTAAGTCCCAAAGCGTTGTCCCCACTGATATATGGGACTGATATATGGGATGTTTCCAAAGTGAAATCCCATTCGTCACCAGTGGAGACATATGGGATGTTTCCTAAATGATGATAAATGATGCATTTGTCTCTAGTGGGTACAAATGGGATATTTTTTTTGAAAAAAAAACCATTCGTCCCCTGTGGGGACTACGCTGGTGGAGTGGGGACTAACCCTCCAGACATCAGTCGATCCGATCGAATGAGACTTCCATAGAACTCTTTACATGTAATGTGTCCATTATAAAGCTGATAGTACGAGTATTAACACTAAATCTATAAAAACTATAATTTAAAATACCCCTTTATTCTATGCACGATTAGGTTCACGGAAATCTTTGCGGAAAATGGTAAGACCCTTCCCCCAGAAATTACCTACTTCTCTGGGAATACCATCGGATTATATATTAGTTATAAGTTACAACTTTACAATACAAATACATGCTTATGTATTCCATCCAACACGCAACCTATTTACACAAAACATTGACAGTGTAGATACAAACGCTGATACGTGACGATTTCCTGAATACGCTACGCCTTCTTAACTAAGATGTTTACATGACTTTACGTATGATGAAGAACCATAGAGTTCTTTTTAAAGAATAATGAAAAAATAGCCTTAGAGATTCTTTTTTTTATTGGTCATGACTTTATGACATAGATATTTTATATTACTAACTTCTCGTCTAAATGTTGTACAAAATTGTTACATCTTAAAGTTACTTTTGTTTTTGTTATTTTAACTAAGTACATATTGTGCAACCACGTGAGAATGTGATTACTCGTGTATTGATTAAATACTGATAAAGTGCAAGATACCTACAGTTACCTTAATTACATTGCAACTTACTTTAACTACTTAAATGATCAATAATTTAAAAAAAATACTAGATACCTTTAACTATCTGAACATAATATAAAATATGGCGTATTTGGGTTGATTGATTATATCTTTTAAGTACTTATATCTATTAATTACACGAGTTGATCTTATTATGGGACTTGTATAATCTATTTATTTATCTTATAGCAAAGGAAACTTGCGTAAGCCTTAGTTTGGCCTCTATACCTTCTCTATTTCGCGGCATAGCTTCCACCGGCAAAATTAACATTTTTCTCATGGCGTATACGTCATCAATTGTAAACTTGCATTGTTTGAATGTGCGTATTGATTGAACTGATCAGAAAAACTAGACCAAACAATTAATTTATAAATAGACAATTGAACGTTTATTAAATCAATTTAATTTTCAATGAAGTTAGGTAACGTACTCGGCGCAGTATCTGCGTAATATAATTACGAGTAAAATAGGTGTATGCCATCCTTTTACTAGTAGTAATGTGAACAGTAGACTTTGCGAACATCCTCTAAATTTAAAATCTATTCATAAAACTTCCCCTTCCTTTTATTTAAAAGATTTTTTTTTCACAGCAACGGCGGGACCCGGTAACATTTAAATAACATATAGTTAATAATATTATAGATAAAACTAAAAATTAGATTTAAAGAATTATAAATTTACGATAAAAGAAAATTTTTCTTGGTTTTGATCTTATAATTTGATTTTAGTAGCATTAGATCTTATCATTTATTTTTATTTGGTTCGCTAGCTCAACTTGTGTCATTTATACATATTTTTATTATATTTAAGAATACAAAAATATGTGTTTTAAAAGGCGATTGAAGCGTACCTCATAGATAGTAATTCTTGAGGATGGTTCCGGTGAATTCGGTTTTTAATAATAATAATAATTTATAAAAATATCCCTACAATAGTGTTCGTGGACTACAACTATCAAAAAAATACAATTTCAAAAATCAAACTATAATATGACCAACTCACCAAATTAGTATGGGTTTGTGGTTTTAATAACCTGTAAACATCGTCAAAATAATTCTACTTTACTTGAAGCTAAGGAAATAAAGTACTTATGCTTTAATCAGAGTTAAAATAGACGATGGATGCCATGAACAATAAATATATATTAACATCTTTAAAAAAGCTAAAAATATTCAGCTGTTCTATTCGTGGTGGTATAAAAATTAAATTGTTGTCGACCTAAGTACCCTTTACTATTTACCTATGTTGAAAATGAAAACATTTAACGGAGTTTCATTGGCCATTTAAATATCTATCACTTAATAATATTTTTGTATTAAAATTTTATTTTCAGGGGCAAACTTAGAAACTGCTACAAATGAAAAAAAAAATCCCTTAGATCTACTAAGATATTTTTCCAAGCCTATATTATTATCTACTTCTAGAAAGTAAATATTTTCCAAAAACTTACCATTTATTCTCTTTTCATCACTTTTTAATACCCAATTCAGTGTCGACACCGTTAAGTATATCTATTAAACAAATTTTAACTAAAATTAACAAATTTTCTTTCAACTCACATGCGCAACTACCGCACAAATAAAAAAAATCATATCTACCACCCGGATCGATATAAACAACTAACTCTTCGCGACTTATATCAGCCTAGTACATTTTTGAAGTCTGAATACAATTTTGACCTATATATGGACTATCCAACCATCCGATACACTCTGAACAAAGCATGTCTTCAAATTCCTGGTGACCTGGTAGGAAGAGCATGTTGCATGTGCATTGAGTGCAGTACAGCGCAGATCGATTAGAGAACTTCAGTGCAATGCGCAGTGGAAACTACGCAAAGGCCCTTACTAATGATGCACAAACTTGTTCTATATTTCCGGTTAGAAAAAAGAACATTCTATTATATCTCAAAGTGGCCTCAAAGGGAAACCATTCATGGGGTCGGTACTCGTTGGTTACCTGAAAGCGTAAAGGCTGCGAAATTTCGTTCCCTGATAGGTACCTATTCTATTTGCACATTTAATTTAAATAATTAAAATATTTTCTCTCAGCCTTATTGGTTGCAAAATTTTAAGGTATTCCACTTTCAAGTTTATACTCGTCGTAACCCAGATGTGGATAATTCACGTCGTAATCCAGATGTGGATAATTCCTTAGTGTCCAGTCTTCAACAAACAGGACAGTAAAAATTCACCATCATACACTGGTCTCCATAGACTAACTAATCTCTGAACATATAGACAAATACTAACATAGCATATCTTAAGAGAGGTCCGAGAAGCCCATAGTGGGAAAATGTTGTTATGATGAAACAGGATTACATTACATCGCATGACGCACAAGCTTGCATACAAAGTCTAGAAATTTATCCAATAATAACAAAATGCACATAAATCGTAAAATCATAGTAATTTTGATACCACCTCCTTCTCATGCTGTCCTAGTAGATACATGTACTGAAAGTGCACTCTGGAGATTGTTTTGATAAATTCACGGTGCAATACAATGCAACAGTAGATAAAATACAACAAAAAAAAAAATAGTTTTTCCGTTTTCGATAATAATAGGACATAGAAAATGAAATATTCTTTAAAGTATTATCAAATCTGTTTGGTAGGAAACTAAGCAATGTCATATGTCATATTATATCATCAACCTTTGTCTAATAATTCAACTTAGAAGATCATGGAAAAACACTTTGTTATTTTGAATTGAAACACTGCACTTTTAATTGGAGTTTGTTAAACTATCTACCTATTTAGGTGAAACAAAAACAAAATTATGACTTCGAATTTGATACTTGAAAATTATTACTTCTGTTTACGTACTTTTGAATTTTCTCATTTGAATTATTTATCTTTGTATTCTAGTTTTTTACTAAAAATAAGTACTTATATGTGACATTTTTAACTAAACTCGTAAATACAATCGTTGAATTATATTTGAAAGGAATGCAAAGCGATGATTAGTTTTAAAGAACATTTATATATGATTTTCTAGACGCAGTTTTCTAGAAGTTTTCCTTGTTTCACACAGTTGGTACTTATTGAGTATTGATGTTATAATAACGTGTGTTATCTCTGTCTCAGTGCTACAATATATATAAACTAGTAGTTCTGTGAACAGTAGACTTCGCGAACATCTTCCAAATAAGAAAACTGTTCATAAAACTTTACTACGAACGTCCCCGTTATCCCCTTTTTGATTCTTTTTTAATCGCAGCAACCTATTGGGAATCCGACAGAATGTTGCTTCCAAATATGATTGAAATCCGATCATAAATATCGCTACAGCAAAGTTTCCTCCTTTTTGCCACATTTTTCCCCCAATCAAAAAAGATCTCGAGATAAAATTTCAAATAAATCAAGGAACCAACAAGTTGCTTAAGGATATTTTGAGAAATGTGACCTCGGAATAAATAAGGTTCCATGGCTCAAAAACATCCCCACAAAAGCAAAATTGACCAGTCTCGATATGGAGACTTTCACTCGCTTTGCTTCTTGTAGTTCTGTATCTGAAGCCGAATGTCGGCTTTGTCGCATAAACAGTACTTCCTTACCTATCTACTCGCTTATCAAATGCGCGAAATAAAACATTTAAGATGTTTTTAACAATTATGGATGATTAAATTTGTTTTATTTTCAGTACTTAAGCAAATTTGTGTTTTTTTTTGTCGGTAATGTCGTCTTCAAGTTATCTACGAGACTATATATAGTTATATATATAGTACTATTTTATATCATAACAAAGATTGGAAATTTGTTATTCGTTAACGTAATCGCTGTTGCACTCTGCCTTTACTATAAGTGAAACTCTTGCAATCCTATGACCGCCTGGTAGACAAACTAGCTGTATTGTACTAAATATAAAGTTAAAACGTTGTTTAAAGCTGTGGTTTAGTAAACCTAACTACTCTTTCGATAAATTTCATTTATGCACATAAATATTATAAAATGTCTAAAAGTGTATGAAAAATTACATATGTGTTTCGCATAAAATATGCGAGATCCGTACATTTTAATATTCTATTCTTGTAACGATTTGGGACTACATAACTTGTAAGTAATAGTTATTTAATTCGTTTTTAATCTTTTAATTTTAAGGTTTTCTGTATCACTTAGATTAGTTTTATTTGTTGTTAAATATTTTAATAAAGATTTAGACAATATAAATATTTATCTAGGGTTCTATTCTTGTAACGCCATCTATTATTATTAAAAAACGGGAGAATTAATTATTTTTCCTGGAAAATGGGACCCCATGATAAAGCTCAAATCAGGCCAAAGTCCATCAGAAGATAGAGTTTTAAAAACGTATATAAATGTAGGTAGCATACAATATCAATCTTCATAACATTCTTACAAACTAGGTATATAATAAACCTTCATGCTTTCTGTTGAATATTTAATTAAAATAGTTTATATCACGCTAGATATAAGTAACATTAATTAGTTTGAATTGGGTCACAATCACTTGTTCGAAAGTATGTCAAATGATTTAGAACTTTTAAATATAATATGTCGAACGGCCACAGTCGTCGGCCTTCGGCGAAATTCGGCGTAGAATTTAATTTATAGCCCAATATACAATAAAATATAACTTTACTGCCCACATCTGGGAAATCACAAAATTGAAATCATATTATTGTTTACAATATGGAGCAAAGGCGGACTTATTGCTAAGCAATCTCTTCCTGCCAACCTTTGTATAGCAAGAAAACATGATGTAAGGGTGGGCCCAGTAGAATTAAAAATAAAAATAATGTCTACTGTATAGATAAATCAACACAGACATAGACACCTATAATTTGGAAACATGGGACAGTCACTTATAAGAAATACATACATACATATTCTACACACCTTGAAGGGACAGTTTAACGTGGCATTTTCTGTTCTTTGCCTAGTCCGGCTTAAACCAAATAACATTGGTATTTCGTTCAAATTTTCAAATGCTAACGACATCTACCGGACGTGTGGCTCATTATTAAGAACTATAGCGCCGCACAGGCGCCCTTTAAGAACTAACAGGGGAGTGTTGCCCGCACGCTATATTAACTAGCCACTACACATAACACATCACTAGCCGGGAGCGAAAGCTCTCTCTCTTTTTTTGCTTGCGGCAGCCAAACTAGATGCTGCATCTATGGCAGATTATGATGATGTGTTCAAGGAGGCAGGACCGGCTACGGAGTTTGCAGAGCACCGCATCGAGACTGGAGATCATCCACCGATTGCGTTGCCACCATACCGCCTCACTCCGGCAAGGAAGAAGGTGATGGAAGTGGAGCTGGAGCAGATGTTGGCTGACGACATCATTGAAGAGTGTGAGTCAGCATGGGCAGCACCTGCACTACTCATCCCAAAGCGAAATGGGAAATTTCGATTCTGCGTAGACTACCGTAAGTTGAATACCATTACTAAAACGGATGCTTATCCAACGCCAAGGATTGAAGAACTACTGCATGTAACGAAAAGAGCTGCGTAATGAGTACAATTGATTTGCGTTCTGGATACTGGCAGGTGCCAATTGAAACTGATAAAGATAAGACCGCTTTAACTACGCCTATGGGAACCTTTCGCTTTAAAAGAATGCTATTTGGATTAAAGAACGCCCCTGGAACATTCCAAAGGCTGATTGATCGCCTACGTTCAGGGTCATCTTTGAAAAACGTCACAATTGTGGCATACCTGACGACATACTCATAATTTCAGAGAATCTGGAAAAGCACATCGAAGATCTACGTGCAATCTTTGACAGGTTGCGGGAATTTAAATTGAGAGTTAATAAAGAAAAATGTGTTTTTGCTCGTGAATCTGTGAAATATCTGGGACACATTATTTCAGGACAAGGTATCTCACCTGACAATGACAAGATTGGTGCTATTCTGGAGATGAAGAAACATATGAGAACCTTCCTACAGACCTGTTCATGGTTTCGTAAATTCATTCCTGGATTTTCTCAAATTGCAGAGCCACTAACATGCTTAACAAGGAAGAATCAAGTATGGCAATGGAAGGAGGAACAGAATGAAGCGTTCGAGAAACTGAAGAGTTTGCTAACCTCTGCTCCTTTTCTTGTGCAGCCGGACTATGAGAAGCCATTCATTCTTCGTAC
Organism: Euzophera pinguis; assembly: GCA_947363495.1. Classification (NCBI taxonomy): domain Eukaryota; kingdom Metazoa; phylum Arthropoda; class Insecta; order Lepidoptera; family Pyralidae; genus Euzophera; species Euzophera pinguis. The sequence continues at coordinate 18,958,776 of OX376154.1, forward strand.
CGATGCCAGTAACTATGCGTTAGGGGCTGTACTTCTGCAAGGAGACAAGAACGACGAAAGACCCATCGAGTATGCAAGCAAGTTACTCACATCGGCTAAAAGGAATTATTCAACCACGGAAAGAGAGGCTCTAGCCGTAGTCTGGGCTGTGGAGCGCTTCCGTGGCTATATTGAAGGACATCATGTAATTGTCGGTACAGACCACCAAGCATTAAAATGGCTTTTGACACTGAAATCACCATCAGGACGCCTTGTAAGATGGGCATTGAAGCTACAAGCATTTGATCTGGAAATTGTATATACACCTGAGAGGTTGAATTTGGTTGCAGACTCGCTTAGCCGTCCCAGCTGCGATGAAAATACTAATGCAATATGTGGTTTGTGTTCTGTTATTATCGATTTACCTACAAAGAGTCCCTCAGATCTACGACAAGGCCAGTTAGATGATACAGAACTGGAAAAGATCATCACCGAGATTGAAGGTGATCAAGAAGTAAATAGGCAAAGATGGATTGGTCGTGGTTACTTAATGGAGCAAGGTGTGTTGTACCGGTATAACCCAGACTCCGACAGTGAAGAACCACAGTTAGTGGTGCCCATGAATAGAAGAGAGGAGATACTAAAGGAATGTCATGACTCACCTTTGGCTGGTCATCCCGGAATAGAAAGGACCTATCAGAAAATTTCACAGAAATTCTATTTTACTGGAATGCGAAGAGCAGTCATTGATTACATTAAAACATGCATAACATGCCAAAGATATAAAGCATCAAATGAGAAACCACCGGGTCTATTGCAAACACCTGTACTGAACCAACGTAATGAAGTTCTGGCCATTGACCTTTTTGGGCCATTGCCGACTGGGGAAGATGGACAGAAATGGATACTTCTTGTTGAAGACACAGCAACCAGATGGGTAGAACTCTATGCTTTACGAGATGCTACAGCTTATGCATGTGCACGAGTATTAATAGAAGAATATTTTCTCAGATTTGGTTTACCACGTCGAATAATCTCGGATAATGGAGTCCAATTCATTTCTGCAGTCATGCAATAGGTTACATTTATTTTGGATATCAAACAGGAGCTGTTACCAGTGTTTCACCCAGAAGGAAACCCTGCTGAAAGGAAGAACAGAGATTTAAAGGTACAAATTTCACAACTAGTCGGTATGGATCACCGTTCTTGGCCTGATAAGCTTCCATCTGTAAGATTTGCTATGAATACAGCAAGGTGCCAAATAACAGGAGCGACGCCAGGATACTTGATGTTTGCCAGAGAACTTAGATCACCGCTAGAAGTCACAAATGACCCAAGAGCAATTTTTGGAAAAAGAAAATTTTGTGCCGCATATAACACCTTATTTAAAGAACTTCCTAGGATCGTTAGCGAGAAAAAATGGAGAAACAGCAAGATAGGAGGAAGGAGTATGCGGATCAATCTCGAAGAGAAGGTGAACAATTTAAGGAAGGAGATCAGGTTCTCCTCAACACTCATGTTTTAAGCAACGCGTCAAAGGCGATGACATCAAAATTCGTGCCTCGTAGGGATGGGCCATATCTGGTGTCTAAGAAGGTAAGTCCAACAACTTATCTAGTTGCGCCACTTGAAGACCCTACCCAACATATAGGGAAGTTTCATGTTAAAGAGCTGACACCGTTTCATAATAGGGATACTGTTCCAACGGTTTCGATTGTTCCTAAGCGTAGGCGCGGACGCCCTAAACGTAGGCAGCGACCTTCTGAGGTTGTGAGTGAAGAGGATCCTCCTTACACTCCTCAGGACGTGCCAGTCCATGAACGAGGACGTATACCTGGACTGGAAGGGGAGTATATAGCGCCGCACAGGCGCCCTTTAAGAACTAACAGGGGAGTGTTGCCCGCACGCTATATTAACTACTACACTACTATTAGCCACTACACATAACACATCACTAGCCGGGAGCGAAAGCTCTCTCTCTCTCTTTTTTTGCTTGCGGCAGCCAAACTAGATGGTCGAGCGCGCACCGCTCCCATACATTTTTTTAATCTGTTGAGATTCGCCTTTGTTTTCAAAGTTACTTCTTGTTAAAATATCTTTTCGTGTGTGTAAAATAAATACACGGCATATTTTCCGTAAATGCCATTGTTTTCTTGAATTAACCAGTTAGCCATAAACCCACGCCATAGAACGATTATCAGGGAATGTTTTAGAAAAGCAATCTTTAGCAAATGAATTTAAATGTATTGGTTTAGTTTAGGATTTAATTATTCCTAAATGTATCAATTCATAAATGAGTAATTGGATATTAACATGGATATAACATAAAGTGGTCTTCTAAATGGCTCGAGTTAAAAATCTTTGGTTTAAAAGGATCCTTTTGCTAAGATGAAAACGTCATCGGGACGTGTGACGTTTGAACTGTCAAATCACTTTAGTTCGAAAGACATTTTCAAGTTATTTTAGCGCTTAAAATGTGGCGCTTTGGATATAGAAAACCTGGTTGACAAATGGTTTTCTCGTTTTAGCATACAACGCAAAAAAATGGGAACATCAGTGGAGGGAATGTATGAAATGAACAAAATGACTAACTAAGGTCCTTCACTCGGTAAGTATATTGTCTTTATGAAGACCTAACTACAGGCTGTGTGCTGAAGTTGAGATTTCAGAGACTAACCTTTTGTTCTATATTTTCAGGTGGGATTTTTATTTAATCACCAGATTCGTTACATAATCGATTAAAATGTTTTAAAATTATCATTCTTGCATTTTGATTTTTTTAGTCTTTGACTTCCTCTACAAATGAGTTGTCAATCCCATACTTGAAATCAAAAGGTTAAAGGGTATTGTTTGGGGTTAGTGCTCCTTAACCTGGCTCTTAAAACTATTGATAGTTTGAGCCATACGTATATCAACAGGCAAAGCATTCCACAAGGGGCCCGTACCGTAAACGACTTGGAGTAAAGTAAGATGCAGAAAAGTGGGTTGGAGTTTTGAGAAGTAGGTCATTAACACTACGCGAAGGACGGTTTTGATTTGATTGCAGAAACGTGAAATGCTCTTTTAGATAATTAGGGGTACAAGGAATAAAGAGAACTGAGAACAGGAGTACAAGGATGTGATAGTCATGACGAAGCCTAATCGGCAGTCAGTTGAGTTGTGCGCGGAAAGTAGAGACGTTTTGCGGAGCCCAAATATAAATCGAAAGCAGAAGTTTTGAAGTCGCTCAAGTTTATTCAATTGTTCTTGTGTAACGTCAAGTTACATGAGTCGAAATAATCAAGAAAAGGGAGGAGTAAAGAACACTTTCCAGCGAAAATTTCGTTTCTTTGTGTAAAATTTTTTTTAGCCTAGTAAGTGATCTTGCCGAAGCAAAAATCTTCCTACATATACTTGCGCGATTTGTGGAGACCATGATAGTTGTCGTCGAAAATTACACCTAGATTCTGAACTCTGTCACTGTAGTCTATTTAAACCCCATCAAACATTATAGACGGAAGGGAGGACCAGTCTAGTCTAGAAATATGCTATGCGTTACCTATGATGATGGCTTGTGTTTTTGCTGGGTTTACATAAGTCCATGAGAGTTACTCTATCTGGAAATTCGAGAAGGATAGTCATAAACTTTATTGATACCATTTGCGAGGTCCTTTACAGTGGCATGACAGTATATTTGTAGGTCATCTGCAGGTGGTAGGAAGTGCAGAGTTGAAACGAAATTGAATTGATAAAGATAGCAAATAATAAAGGATATCTCCTATTGCACGCCGCCTTGAGGGACACCAGTAGACGTGTAGCACCAAGAAGAACAATCGTCCTCAATGCGCTCCCGCTGCTGGCGCCCATGCAGATAAGAATAAAACCAGTCGATAGCGAAAGGAGATACGTTCAGTGTTTGTAGCAGACCCAGGAGAATATCAAAATCCACAGTGTTAAAGGCATTACTAAAATCAAGTAAAGTCAGGACCGTAACTTGTGAATTATCTATTCCATAGCGGATGTCATCCGTGATCTTCACTAACGCAGTAGTCGTACTTATGACCCGCACGGAAACCAGACTGGTATGGGGTTTAGAAGGTTGTTTTTTGTGAGGAAGGAGTGAAATTGAAATTGGACCAACGTTCTAAAACTTTTTGGAAAGGAATGGAAATTATCTTTGCGCTTACTTTTGTCTCTCAACACCATCTGTGGTTTGACTGGTAGTAAAAGCCCACGGCTTTAAGTCCGCCATTTACATTCTTTGTAATAGGGTATAAATAAATAAATGGAAGTATTGATATTGGTCGATGTCAGATTCGCTTTTTTTTAGTATACAATTGCACTTTTCCAAGCAGATGGAAAAGTACCAGAGGATAAGGATTTGTTCATGATTCTCGTGATAATGGGAAGCAGGATATCAAGGATTGGCAGGATCATATTACGAACATGATTATCATCAGATTCGACAGCATTTGAGGATACTGATAGTAAACACTTTTGAACGTCACTAGCGGTTACCGGATTAAATGTTAGAAGTGAAGATAGATGGTTTAACTTGTTTGTCTTGTCATTGCCATCAAACAAGATTGATGAAGAGAAATGCTTATTTAGCAAATTTATATCAAGATTTTTAGAAGTAGCTGTTTTATTTTTACCAACTTCAAGTGACTTTAGATATTTCCAAGTTTTAATTGGATTACCATTTTCAATAGATTGATGGATATGGCGGCGCTGTGTTTCTCTACACTTCCTGTTACTAAGGTTACGAGCTGGAAAATGATGCGTAACTTGTAGCGGGAAAACTGACAAATTGCAGGCCTGGACTACAGATAATAAAACAGAGGTGCGGCTGTAATTTTTAAATCATAATCTCTTCTACATATGGATATAAATATTTGTAAAAGGTAACACAGGTTAATATTCAACTCGAAAATCGCTAAGACAAAAGAGGCGTACTATTAGCATTCCTAATCGTCATTAAGTCGACAACACGAAATGTCGATGACTGGTCATGCTTCATTTGTCCGAAATTATCATGCTGTTCGGAATCGCGTGCGTGTGCTAATGATTCTCAAAAAGTGGTAATTGTTTGGTTTACTGATCTTCAATACATCATCATAATCAAAAGTTTCCATGAGCATGCATAACCAACAACGATATAAGTAGTTATTTACAAGCGGATTGAAAAAATATACTGTTAAGAAATAATTTGTAATTTTTTTATGTACACAGTAAAAAATTGGCCTATGTTTTTTAAATAACCCAGCAATATTTTTATTTTATTTAATAATGAGTTGGGTTTTGGTTCTCAGAAATATATAACTGCCTCAGTCGAATCGTTATGAAGAAGATTTTTTTTATATATATAAATAACTTCATTAGACTATTATTAAAAATTCGCTGCCGATAACTTCGGGGTTTAATAAGTAGAAGGGGAACTGATTAACCTTCTACCTACCACATACGGTCATTAATAATTTTTTAGACTTTATATCAACAAAGGAACACAACTATACCAAAATTAACTCCCATTATCCTCACCTCATTCAAAATGTATTCAACCGAAATATGGGACGAATTAATAGTTTTTTTTTTTGACGTGATGAAGACATAAGTTGTCTCGAAATTGGTTTAATTTAGTCAAGCAAGCATGGAAGGTCACCAGGTCTCGCCATGTTACAAACATTATGCTAAGGCAGTTCAGTTGACACTTCGAGTAAATAACAAACTATTTGAGGTGCGTTGATAGTCAAAAAGGAGTTAATCGTTCTAAACAAACTCGATAACCTTTGAGCATCCTGAATAATCTGATAGCGTTACCCTCTAACACACCCTTGATCATGATCATACCGGCCTGATTTTCAGGCAGTTGCTCTATTGTGATAAGAGTGCCGACCACGTCAAGAATCATGATAAAGGTATGCACCTTGAGCTCTAACTAAGTTTGTAACTGGGTAACACACTCTGAATATAATATATTTTTTACAATACATTAGAGTTAGAGTAACTACTTATAAGATAATAACAAAGGTTTTAGTTTATTTAATATTTAATAAAGCTAAAGGTATCATTCAGGCCAAAAATATAATAGAAAATTTCCTGAATAAATTAAAGATAAAGAAGGCAAGGTAAGGATTTTATAAGTTAAGTAATATTTCATTGTAGAATATTATTTTATAGTGTTATGCTTTCTTCAATAAGTAAACAAGAATATGAAACTTACATGTTATTTTCATAGATTCGCCAAAAGACAGGTTGACCGGTGTAGGCGGTCGCCGATCCGCGCCGTAGTGCGCAGTTGAGAAGAATTAACGTTTTCAAAGGTAAACAAAGCTGGCCGTCCGTATCGTTACGTATCGATCTGAAATGTTGCTCGGAAGGATGGACAACTTTTTGGAAAAAATATAGGTACAACAATAGTGAAAAATTTCAGATAGAATTAGCTTCGATAAATTTAGTATAAGTACCTATAAACGAAGATTTAAAATTGTTCATTTTCATTCCGCGATGTTATATTTTATTCCACCCCGAGAAACTAATAAACGACTATTTGTCAAAATCACTACATTTGAATTTGTTGGATCTACTCGTAGCTTAGGCTTAATACATATCAAATGATATTTGGCTTGGCTAAAACCTAGTTTAAAAAAAAACAAGTAGGTAATATCTAATGCCATCATTTTACAAATGCGATCATTTGTTCCTAAGATAAGGGCGTTCTTAAACAACACATGTAGAAATTTTTAATATCATTTGAATTGAAATTAATTGAACAATATTGCCAAAATAATAAGTCTGTATCTGTACAATAAGTATCGAATGTTTAAACACTAAAATAAAATTTGAATTCGCGTCGAAATATTATATATGTATGTCCACTGAAAGTAGCCTTAAAAACTGTCAAGCGTTATAATTATTGCACATAAGTTACCCATCCCAGCTGGCCGTGTGTCAAACGTTCTCTAGAGTCATCATCGCCCACATGCCATATTTATTCAATACGTTCAGGTCTCAGGTAATCTTAAGCAGTAAAAAAAGTGACAACGGTAATTAATTTTCATGATTCACACTCATCTCATGTTGTATGTAAAATTCGCTGGTTATTCGGGGTATCAGATTTTTTATTATCAAAACATACAAATATTTATACAAATAAATTGATTTGATTCACGTTTAAAAATGCAATATTATTGAAATGGCTATTTAGTCGCGAAATATAGATTGCACAAGTTACTTTAGTAGATAAATATTTCCGATAGTTTTTCTTAATAAAATTCAGAAACAAAGATATTTTGTATGAATTATGAATAACAAAAATTGTTGTTATTCGTAACTCGTAAAAAAATATCTTAGTTGCCCACGTACAAAAACAAAACGTTATGTAAAATGAGAATAAATATGTCGTAATTTTAATGATTAGGGACAATGAAATTAGCAATTTCGAATGTCGTAATATGCCAAGTCAGATAAAAAACCAAAGTATTATACCTATAGGTATTATGCCATGGTACACCGCAACTTAACCCGTAACTTGGCGCCGTGTATTGAGCACTTTCGGCATTTGTTATAAATTATTTATACCATTTTTTCTACGACTAAAAATCGCCGAAGAGCAAAAACACGTGTCAGCAAAAGAGCTGTCAAGAATTGGGTGTTCTACTAATTTTTATTTTTTCTTTCATATCAATATTTTAAAAATATTGACTGTTTCTGGAAATAAAAATATATATTATTTCCAGAAACAGAATTTTGAAAGATTTTTTGTAATCCGTTCAAAAATAAATAAGTTATAAGCCTTTGAAATTCGTTGGAAGGGTAAACTGTCAAAAAACAAGAAAAGGATGCACTGTGTGTGCAGTGACGTCACTGTCACTTTTCTTTTAGAGATAACTTTAAAATCGAATTACTGCTTTAATTAACAACCAATTGTTGTTGTTTTCAGAATCAGTTTACTTTTTAGAGTATATTTTGTTTAGTGTAACAATATTAACCAAATAAGAATACAGTCAAGTAGCCTATTATCTGAGCATCCAAATCAGCCGAATTTGTCAACATAATTGACAGACATGTGTACCTACTTAACGCAACTAAAGAGTCGAAAATTTATATTACGTAGCTCGCGAAAATTCAAAATTAGTCTTACTTTTTGAACAAACCTCGTATATCAAAATTTATTCACATTTATGACATCATGAAGTACTCGATCGTCTTGTTCCGAGTTTGTGAAAGTCAATGACTTACCTTGCAACACAAGGCTGCTGATTGCAACTACATATAGTATATTATGCAGATCGATATATATTACAATTGGATTTCGTTTACGATTATTTTATATCGCAATTACATTGACGATCGATTGGCGTCGCTTTCATTCCAATATTTTAATTATGTTAAAGTATTTTTGAGAATTAAGTTCGTATCGCGGCTGTATGTAATGTACAAGTGTGTAGGAAAACAGAGTAAACTAAAAATAAACAAAATTTTTGTTTCTGTTTGAAACTACTTATCGAATAATTAATAAAATTGTAAATTTAACCGAAATAATAACTAATCTTTTAAAGTAAAAGATCTTGATTGATCTGTTATAGGGTTGACTGGAAGAGATTGAATAGCAATAAGTCCGCCTTTGCTCATATTATGTTGAGGTCTTTGTACATGTTTAATTATTTGTTACTGTAGGTATGTGAACAATAAAGATATTTTGTATGGTATTGTATATCATTTTATGGAAGATTCTAAAATCTTCGAATTCCATAAGGAAATCAAAAAAATCTGATTACTTCAGGACAAATAGCGAGGTAACATAATAATACCAATTTTTAAGAATGCGGACCCAAATTTTCTTCAAATCAGCCATTCTGATTTAATGGATATAAACGATTGGCCTCCAGTCAGGAATGTCACGATTTACGACGTAAAACCCGCGGTGACTCATGGGGAACTCAGGAACCACAGCCCTTTCTTGTGAAACCCTTAATTACAACCTTCTCCTTAAGTAATTCCACTGACTTAAAAGAACTACAGACGTAGTCTCACATACATCGCAAATGAAGCACCTAAACTCTGACTCCTCCTCTGTATAATACGAGTTTCACCCATACAAATACTCAATACTTTTATTGCAAACCTTAAAGTGAATAAAGATAACAAAAAACACAAATAAGACCATTTATGGACTATGTCGGGCACAGCAACTTGGAGAAGAGAAGGACGAACAAGCAAAATATTATTTTGTAGGTACTTACCTACTTATATTTTCAAGAAATAATTAAATTGAATTGAATACAAACTCATTAATATTTAAATTAGCTCTTACTGGAAAAAATTATAGAAAAGCTTAATCACATATTTATTCAATATGCATCTAGTATCTACGTCATATTTTGTATTATTGTTTGCTGTTGGGATTCGTTATTGATTACTTATGCAATATAACTACTATATTTATTTATAGATTTGTATCATTAATAAGAATTATTATTTTTAAAACTTGTCATCAAAGTATTCGATGTAATATGTTTTGTCAATATGGAATTTCTTAAATTTTTTCGAAAATATTTTTTCGTCTATTCGTCTCATAATTGGGTATTCTACTAATTTTTATTTTTTCTTTCATATCAATATTTTTATTTTCAGAAACAGAATTATGAAAGAATTTTTGTAATCCGTTCAAAAATAAATAAGTTATAAGCCTTTGAAATTCGGTGGAAGGGGAAACTGTCAAAAAACAAGACAGGGATGCACTGTGTGTGCAGTGACGTCACTGCCACTCGGTTTCGTGCATACAACAGAGATAGCAAGACGTCCCCACCACGCTCCCACTTTTCTTTTAGAGAAAACTTTAAAATCGAATTACGCCCTTATTAACAACCAATTTTGTTGTTGTTTTCAGAATCGGTTACTTTTTAGTGTATATTTTGTTTAGTATAACAATATTAACCAAGTATGAATACAGTCAAGTAGCCTATTGTTCTGGTTGATCATTATAGATCTTTATTCCGATTCCGACTCCATAGTTAGGACTTCTGTTGGTGGCATCAAACCCTTTCCCGTCACGGTCGGGGTTCACCAGGGCTTGGTTTTGCTTGTATTTTACAATGTATCCTTGTTGTGCAATAAAGACTTTTTGTATTGTATTGTACTCAGTCCTTATCTGTTCAGCGTGGTATTAGACGAAGTGTCAAGCAGCATCAGGGACACACATGAGCAACCTCCGTGGCTGCTCATGTAAGCGGATGATATAGCGCTGACGGACGCAGACAGGGGGAGACTGGTGCGACGTGCAAACACATGGAAGGAGTCACTGGAGAACGGTGGTCTAAAACTAAATGTGACGAAGACCGAGTACATGGCCTGTAATACTATGGATCCCAACCCGTACGCATAGGCGAAGACTTGGTCGAGCGTACGGGCCAGGTCAAATACCTGGGATCTGTACTTGACTCGTCCGGAGACATTGTGGCGTGAGGTGACTGGTGTTACCTGTGACCCCAAAAATTCCAGTCAGGCTAAAAGGATTGGTCTATAAAACCATGATAAGGCCTGCCCTTCTACATGACAGCGAGGCGTGGCCGGTGCTCGAGCGTATTAAACAAGTGTTGCGTGTCACGGAGATGAAGATGCTGCGATGGATGTGTGGAGCGTTGCGGAAAGATCGCATACGAAACTCCCGTATCCGAGGCAGCCTTCATGTTCGTGATATAGCGGACAAACTTCAGGAAAGTCGATTAAGATGGTACTGCCAAGTCTTACGGAAACCGGCTAATTATGTGGGCGGGAAAGAAGTGTCTAGCTATGCCGACTCCTCCGGGCCGGAGTAGAAGGGGCGCACCCAAAAAATGCTGGCTCGACGTCGCAACGGAAGATATGAGTGATAATGGACTTACAACCAAGGATGTCGAAGACCAGGGGAGGTGGAGGAAAAAAAGTAAGAAAGCGGACCCTGGGCTCCGAGGCAATCAGCCGAGGATGCAACCGGGAAGGCGCTTAGATGAGTAGTAGTATTATTATAGATCTAGACATAATTAAGGTACTTGAGGAATTTAGTTTCAAGTTGGCAGTCCTGTCTTTGGACCGTGGCGAATATTTTGTATTAATTTCTTTTGCCTTGTTTGTAGGGTATGCGCATCCGAGCTGTTTCCCCAGAGAATGAACTGAGCAATTCAAACTCTGTAAATATACCAACTCTCTGACACCGCGACCAATCATCGTTCTGTATCGCGGTGACTCTCACACATATGCGACTATTTTGCAGCTTCACTGTTGATTCGACGACGATCAGTGTGTTTTTTTTTTAATCTGGTATGTGATGAAATTTTATTTAATTGACACATGGTCCAAGAGCAATACATAAATATGGTTTTCACATGAGACATTCAATTTAGAGACATACAAATTAATTATGACAGAAAAATACTGCGAGTCCCATCAAATATTTTTTGTATCATTCTGGTATGTTATTACAGAGTACCATGACAATGACATAAACCATTATTTATCATATTAACCACTATGACACAGGATCAAGCCCACGGTTTCATCGCCGATTTAAATAATGTAAAAAAGTCAAAGCATAAAATAATACAAATCGCGAATCATTATCACTAACGAACAAAAAATGCCTTCAAAATAATGCTGGCTTGTGGCTGCTATCATTTTTTGTTATGTTATTGAATAATAGATCATAAGACTTACGCCCACTAGCCCGGAATTGTCGATCTTAGAAAAAAATTGCTGATCTTTTCAATAGGCTCTTGGTAACTGTTTTATTTTTTGTTGTCACGCAGTTCATGAACTAGAGTAAGTATATGAGGATTTTTTGAGTCCTTACCGAGAGTATTTTAATGACTTTGACAGCAAAAATGTGTCTACTACAACGACGTGATCAAATAGCCAAAGAAGCCTGTAATACGTCTAGAGAAAATCTGGAGAAATAAAAACATCTTTCGCAATACAATGGAAAATCCATGTCCATACTTCCATATTCATTCCTAATATTAAAAGTCCGAAAGTTTGGCTGTATATCTGCCTAATATAAAAATCTAATATACTTGAAGACCCATGGTCAAACATAGGCTACTTTTTGACGCAGGCGAAGTTGCGTAAAAGTAGCTAGTATGCAATAAGTACATAATATCCATACTCGAAATTAAATTATTTAATTTATTTATGTAATTAATTTGTAATTAAATTAAAACTAAATAAAAACTAAGGCATACTTAATATTATAAATTCGAAAGTCTGTCTGTCTTTCTGTCTGTCTGTCTGTCTGTTACGTGAAAGCTCACGGCCAAACCGCTGAACGGATTTTAATGAAATTTGGTATGAATATAGTTGAAGAGCCGAAGTCAAACATAGGCTACTTTTGACGCAGGCGAAGCTGCGGAAACAGCTAGTTTCATAAATATGTGAAATAAACACGTTATTCACATTTTTATTGAAAGTAGTTGAGTTTCACGTACCAAACACACTGTACAAATTCGGCTGTTGTTTTAAAATCGTATTAATTATTGAAGTTCGCGCTCGTAACATCTCCGGTGTTGCAGGCGTTCATAGGCTACGGTAACCACTTACCATCAGGTGGGCCGTACGCCTGTTTGCTTACTTAATTGTATTAAAAAAAAGTCTCCATACAAAGCAGTATGCATAAATTATAGGCTATATTGCACGCATTAGCCAACTGATTTACATGGTTATCTTTTGGTAAATTAGTATACAGTCTGCTATTATAAAGACTAATGAGTTTCGCAAACCGGTTATTCCTATTCTACTTCATTTGGAGACGTCTTGATGAATATCTCGATACTCGTTTACTTTTTGGACTCCTCAACTTTTTTGGAGTTAGTTCTAATACGTAACTACCTCGACACGGTTAGGTAATACCTGTGTCATCAATAGTCTTTTGTCATTTTTTTTTAAAGTCATTCTCCTAATTTACATTTGCTGTCCCTCACCCAGAATTCACCCAGTGTCCTGAGATCTCGTCTAATTTACGTCACAGCTTACAAAATGGAGCATAAATCAGTAGCTATTTGATGACGTCTATCTTTATCATGCTGCTGTCTAGTTTAGATTGTGTTGAAGCTGTAGAGAAGAGAACAGCAGGTTCGATTGACCCATTGGCGAACTATGACCCAAAATACCTAATTTACGTTTGCGTGGACCTCTTTAACTCTAACTTGCGTTTGTTTAGTTTATTTTTTTTTCTAATGTATTAAAAAATAACAAATATTACATGTGATGTAGGATAACAATACTAACGTTTCAGTATCAATCAATTATTTCTAAGTTTTATGGTATTTTGAAAAAAAAACATATTTGTGTCCCTAATTTACGTACCCCTAATGCGGTGATGCAAATTAGAATTTAGACTATTTAATGATGTTATCATGATCATCCGAGCGTGTTTTTCGTGCCCAGGGTCGTGTCTTCTGTCGTAGTCTTAGATTAGCCTTATATAACTGAGAGTTCCTTCGGAAATTCAAGAACTGGTGCATACTCAAGTTTTGCGGACAACTTATCTCTATATTTCTCAGAAGGCCAGTATTTCACACCAGTTTGGATCCGATCAGCTTATAGCTTACAGCTTGTAGCTGGTGGTGAATCCACATGGTGTTTTCAATGATACGTTTCGGATTATATAAGTTCCTAAAAATCTGTATCTTCTGGCCGGTGTTGCTCCCCATAATTTATCTATATATTAGAATATTGTTTTAGAGTTTATCTCTTAAATTATTTGATAAATATGTGGGCCAAATATATCAATACGTATATATTCTTCTACTCTTCCATATTTTCTGCCTAATATAGCATTTAACGTAAAAATGAAAAACCGTACGAAAATTTGCATGAGAATGCTTTGCCGTGAGAAAGACCAAAACATTGAACCATTAAATTCGGTATAATTTTAGTTGTCACACCAATTTGTCTAAACAGCTTAGTGCGTTTAACTTAAAACGCTAAGCTAATATTTAGTACCTTATTAGTTTTAGGGATGAACTAGATTTTGCGCAGCGTGGGAATGTCAACGTAAATTGGGAGAAATTGTACCCAGTGCCTCCTTATCTAGAACTCCTGGTTCTTTGGAAGTTGCATTCATTAATATCGAGTGGGTAAAAATAAATCGACCCTGTACATCCTGATTTCAAAGCTTTTGGAAAACTCCCGTAGGCCTTGACGGAACCACCGCGCCTTATGAAGCTGAGAAGATGATGGCTAAATCAGCAATATCTAACCAAACTGACAAAAAGTTTGTTTACCGTGGGAATCGCACCCCACCTCCATAGTAAATGAAGTATCCGGTGTTGTCCGGATAAATCACTTGGTCTTAACAGTATAAACTCACCAATTGATCAAAATTCCTTAACCACTGGACCACAGGCACAGTTATGACGATTCAAAAGTAAACTAAGTACTTACTAATTCTTCTTTCAAGCATGTTTTCCTAGTTACGTCATCAGCTTATGCTCCGAAGCCCAGGGTACACTGTAAGTCATGATCCTTAATTTGACAAACTATAAGTACTATCTACTACTAACCTGTGGACGTGCATCCTACAAACAAAAAGGTAATTACCTACCCTGTGCTTCTCTATTTAAATACATTTATTTTCATTCAAAACAAAAATTAGTAAGCGCGTCGCCAAACGCCCGATAAAGTCAACGCAAAGTATAACATAAAATCCGGTTTAAAACCGTTTAAGATTCGCGATTCCATTTTGTCTATCCTGGGCAAATTTTCTGTGCACGTCACTGCTACTAACCTGTCTCCTGATAAGGACATGTGTGACTCTCCCCCGGACGCGAACGGAGAGCACGTACTCCCCGCGATGCGCCTGCGACTCCCTCACGAGGAAAGAACCGTTCTTCCCCTTCTCCATGATCAGGTCCTCGGCCTCTTTCGCTGACATCACGCCGTGGAACCATCTGGAATAAAAATGAGCTTAAATACCAAAGTAGGCCTTTGACAAAGCGTATTTTCTATTGTTTCCTCAGCTTACGCGTTAAAGAAAAAAATCAAGTAAATGAATTACTCATAATCATCATCGGCTTGTTTGGATCTATTAATTTATGGACATCTTTCACGCTAAAATATGTAGAGGCATAGTAACTACTTAAAAAAGTAACTACACCGTCAAGCTTTCGCGATAAAGTGCATCGACTCTAGTAAGGACATCTGTTTAGATAAATTATAAACAAGTACTTAATACCAGAAATGCACTACAGTACTACAAAAACAATAAAGGTAATTATAGCCCCATAGTTTATGAGAAACAACATTTACAAAGATGGGTTCCCCCGTGACATCGACTGTACTATCACGTCACGTACTATATAACCGGTTAAAATAAGACTTAAATTTCAATGTATGGTATACGCAAAATACCACCGACCCACCGCGTATGTGTGAATGGACCAATTTTGAGAGTCAACAAGGAACTAGACAGATTTTTGCAGGTATACCTAAGATTTTTATATCTGAAGATATATTATATACCAGCTGTTTCTCGCAGCTCCGCCTGCGTCAAAAGTAGCCTATATTTGACCCCGGGTCCACAACTATATTCATACCAAATTTCATCAAAATCCTTTCAGCGGTTTGGCCGTGAAAGCGTAACAGACAGATAGACTTTCGCATTTAAATAATACTAAATTAAGTAAGTGTAACGTAAAACTTGTAAAACAACTTTTCATCACATATTCAAGCAATTTCAAGAAATATCAAAAGGGAAATAGCTCATTATTCAATTCATGTCATTTTTTCTACTAAAGAACTATATCTTATTAAGAAAATCTAGTACAAATATAACAAAGTGGAAAACAAAACAATATGTCATTATACGTAACGTTAGGTGCCGTCCATTCTGCATAGCGATGTGTAATTAATAATTCATTATTTTTCCTGTCTTTGTTCATATTCATTAAGATGTCTCTCCAAATAGAGACTTTTTCTTTAGTACTTACGTAGTCTTGGTAATAAAATACGATTATTTTTCTAAAAATGTGAAAGTGAAAATGCAATACAAATTAATACACTTTGGCCAACACTGCAAATGTGTTTCACAGACATTTGTTTATGACAGCTGTTTATAGTCTAAATTGACATCTCTCGATCTCATACTTATCGATTTTACATATAATATGAGGTTTATAATTACTTACACTATCGGCTTTACTGAATACTTTTTTACATTTAAATTTTCGATGATGATTTAATAAAAAAATAAGTAATATATTATAATTTTAATTAGGTATTGGAATATACGGTGATAAATCGCCTAAGTAATTTAAAAAACAAAATTTTCGGAACTAGTTTTTTGGATTCAGAAAACTAGTCTCCAAGGGCACCCTTATAAATGTTCCGCTTGAATTGCCGGCGGCTGTCCCTGACTAAACCAACTTGTTATTGGGTTTAACGACCACGACCAACTTTAGGATATTAGGTGATTAAAACAGATGGAGAAATCAAACCAAATCAACCAAATATACTCGTATGATCACGAGCATTAACACATGTACAACTGTATTCAATTTTATCTTGAAGAACCAATGTGTATAAAGTTAATGCTCGTGACTGTACCACTCATATGATTGCTACCGAAACGTGTAATTATGGGAAGCGATTTTTTCCCCTAAATTATGTCATTGTCAAGCTGATGAACGTACAAAAATTAAAGAATTTACATTTGTTTCTTGTACTTTACAAATTGCCTTTTGGCCTACGACAATACAATTTATCTATAACATTTTGGATCATAAGTCTTTGATATAGGGACTTTTAAGAGGCTTGTGCAGGATAAAGATTAAATTTCAAATTCTTATTCATTTTATTTATTTGTCAGACATGGGTTACAAAGATGTAAAAAATAATAATATTCTGAGCGCCATGCTGCGCCGTGAGGCATACGAACAGAAAAATCAAAGATCTAGAGAAAAGATCGAAATTCGAAAATCTGGAGGCCTTTTGGAAATTTGATATCATTATTTTTATCATTCGTATCAAGCCAAGAGGCCCTGGTGTCTTAAACGAGATTTATTTATTTATTTATTGATCTTAGGAAGATTTACAGCTCCTTCACAAATAGTATGATAAATATTAGCCTAATTGCCAATAACAAATCAATGCAACCAACTTCGCTTACGCTTCGCGCTCGCTCAATTGTAAGCGATCATCATCACCATTTCGTGTAGGTTACATTGTCAATCGACCATGTACACCCTGGTGTCAGAGCCTCTTGGCCTCTGACGTGGTTTCTTTAACGACCACTAGATGACAGCCGGGACCAACGGCTTAACCCAATGATATTAGAATAAACAAGAAGTTTCGTTTCTAAAATCATTGGCCTAACCTGTCTTCCAAAGCACTAATTAGTCAATCAGGTGATTCAAACCTGCAATATCCTAACCAAACTCGAAACAACTAAACAAACTATGATTCCCATGGGAATCCAACCCACGACCCCGGATGGAAGGCGAACGACTTAACCACTGGACCACGGATATATCTAAGTACATCGTTCAGTAACATTGTCCATCCAAACCAACTTGCGTCGACGACTGTTTTCGGCACAACCGCATCGTAAAATCTCCAACTCGTAAAGGGCTAATTGATTATTGTATTCAATGAATCAAATGCATAATTCATGGTACCACTTCGATTTGCACCTATATCACTCATTGTTTCGAAACGCTTTGAATTTTAAAGCTAGAAGAGTCTGCTATGCTAGATTAACTCACGGCCATTTTGAAAAATGTAGATACGTCGAGGATAAAACAAGATACTCTTTTAGTCGGCTTCGACACATTTTGTTCATAATCTTACTTATCTTTTCTTTCAATATTTTTTATTTATTCAATGTTTTATGATGTTAAAGATTTACAAACTTCCATTACTAATAATGTATGAAATTTATTGAAATATCAATTTATTTAGCGAATTTATTAGGTCCTTACATAAGAAATTGGCGTTTTGTATGGGAGGAACAAAATGTCGAATATTTTTTAATTTAATATATTAATTAATCAAAGTATGAACAATTGTTATCTATGTACTTTTGCCATCTCATAGGTAGTTCATTGATCCCTTTACTAAAAAAACCATTCGGACGGGAATCGATAAAATCTTTGAAGGCGGTTTGGACTGCCCGCCCCATCGGAGTTGATTTTTTCCCTTGCAAGAAATTATCCAAATTTCGAAAAATATTGTAATCTGTTGGAGCAAGGTCCGGGTAGTACGTTGGGTGTCTTAGACATTCCAATTGAAGCTCTTCTAATTTGGTAGGCGTCTGTTGTACAGTGTCTGGTCTAGTGTTGTCGTGAAGCAGCAGTGGCGTAGAGCGATTGACCAGCTTCGGTTGTTTAGCAGCTAGCTTACCCATCATGGTTTGCAATTGCTGACAATAAACGTCTGCCGTAATCGTCTGGCCAGATTTGAGAAAACTGTAATAAACGACACCGGCACTAGTCCACCTAACGCTGGCAAGTAACTTTTTTTGGGTAAATTTTCGCTTGGGGCAGGATTTGGCTGGCTTGCCAGAGTCCAGCCATTGCGATGAGAGCTTCCGACTATCGTAGAGAATCTACTTTTCATCACAGGTAAATGATTCGATTAAGAAACCCTTTATTATTGTGCCGGTCAAGTAATAACGCAGCAGTCGACACGTGTTTGCCGGTTTGCTTTACTCAATTCGTGAGGAACCCGCCTTACAAGCTTTTTAATCTTCTCAATTTGCTTTAAGTGGATTAAAACAGTTTTATCACTAACACCGCAGCCTGCAGCTAACTCGGACGTGTTTTGCGATGGATCCGCTTCCACAAAAGCCTTCAATTCTTTATTATTAACTTGGGTCTCCGGCCGTCCACGGGGCTTGTTCTGCAAGTCGAAATTTCCAGAACGAAAACGTTGGAACCAAAAACGCACTGTTTTTTTTCTTTTGCGACACGACTGCCATACACATCATTAATCCTTCGAGCCGTTTCCGTAGCACTGGTGCCACGGTGTAACTCGTACTCGTAAATAACGCGATATTTTAAGTTTTCCATTTTGTAAACTGATCGCCGCAAACAGAAAAAAAAACAGAAGAATAAAAACAAATGAATAACGATTTTCGAAATATAAATACATGTGGAAATAGCTGTATAAATTTGAATTTGGAATTCTTAACCAAAGAGGAGAAATTTGTGGTTAAAGTGGCCAGTACGACAAAACGCCAATTTCATATGTAAGGACCTAATATTATTACGCATGCCAGTAAAGACAAAGTACGTACGTGGGTATAAAACATATTAATTAGTTCAAAGGCTCATGCAAATTGCTACGTATGCGGGTATTATCTTTAATAATACTCTCCGTACCCTGTTTACAGTAATATTAACAGCACTTACTGATAACAACTATTATCGCGTATAAACTGGATTCCTTTGTCCCTAGTCTGTTGTTTGTCTTACATAAATGCTTTTCCTTACCCTGTTGGCCGCTCCAGATGCCTGGATTTTTGAAATGTATGACTCATAATGTGGAATAAAAATCGTTCAATTTCCTACAAAAATTCATCTGCCCGAACGCCTGTTTTCACTGACTCACAAATCTTAAAAACAGCACTAGTGTCCAAAGTGTTTACGTGTTTGTCAACTACAAAAGCATGCGTAACTTGTCAAAAATTTTTGAAATAACGCAATTTGTTAACCCTTTCTCTGTCCATCATCATCCTAGCGTATATTCCTAGTTGCGTCGTCAGCTTACGCTTCAAAGCCTAGGGTACGCTGTAAGTCATGCTCCTAGATTTGGCGGAACTGGTAATTACAATGGAGCGACTGCCGTCTGGCCTCCGTTTTTACAGGGAAACCAGACCAACAGGAACATGACCTGAGGTATGTTAGTGGCCAACATTGTCAGAATTTTCATGCTGCCCCAAGGCATCTGACACAGCCTAACGATTGCTATCCATCGATAACAACCGGGGCCAACGGCTTAACGTGCCAAGATAGAAAATGCCACTAAAATGGCGACCAATCCAATAGTGGTCGCGTAACGTTGTCGCTTGACACGCGTATTCGCTACGGATACGCGGGTCGCGCTCGACTAACGAGCTCCTTTCTCTGTGAACCTACGAGTATTCTCGTCATAACAATAAAATTACGATTTTATAAAATTTCTGTCAGCAAGAAAATAATAATCTATCTATCTATACTAATCTATATTAATATTATAAATGCGAAAGTCTGTCTGTCTTTCTGTCTGTCTGTCTGTCTGTCTGTCTGTTACGCTTTCACGGCCAAACCGCTGAACGGATTTTAATGAAATTTGGTATGGATATAGTTGAATACCCGGGGTCAAACATAGGCTACTTTTTGACGCAGGCGGAGCTGCGGGAAACAGCTAATAGGTACTTAATAATTAAACTGTTATGGTTGCATGGGGTCCCATAGCCTAAGAAAAAGAATTAGTGACCCTATTTCATGTAACACTTCAAAAAGAAAATAAAATAGCGACGTGAACTTTGAGAACACAATTTTTTACGTACCCAAATTCTATCACAAGTTCAATAAATACTGTATTTAAAAAGTTATGAATCTTAATTTATAATTTCTCATGTGTGAGAGTAACCAGAAACGTTTATATTATTTTTTGCGTTTTAATTAGGAGCTACTCAATCTTTCCATCATCATCTTAGCGCCTTCCTGGTTGTATCCTCAGCTGTTTATGTCTCTACTTCGCCCGGTCTTCGGCAAGGACGCCCTCTTTCCGATTGTTATCTTTGTTTCAAGGGCAATGTCACATTCTCCCATAGCATTTAATATGAATAATTAGACATGCGGGTCGACTGTTTGTCACAATAATTCCCTGTTTGTACAGAATGTCTAAGCGTTCCCCCGGTTGTTTAAACATTGAGCTAAACTATAGCTTCCGAGCCCGGGGTCCATTTAAATGAGATGTCATAATTATTTCGTATTTTCCGGTCAATCCATAAACAACGTAGGTAGGTGAAATTCGCCACCTGTAGTTAATTACTAAAATTAAAACACATATATTTGAGTTCTAAATATATTTAATTAGACAATTATTTTTAAGGGTATTGAATTTAAAAGAAAAATTTCCGATTTGTTGATCGAAATTTAGGCTAAATAATCCTTTAGTCCCTTTTACAAGACGGGAAGACACTTTAGTCTGTAACCAACGCCATAGAGATACCCGGAGGCACGGATGTATTTCCGCCAAGTCAAGGCTTTAAATACCCAACTTTTTTTATTTTTTGTGAATATAAATTTACATTCAAATTGGAATGCATCTTTGTTCGGGTACCTTCATCTTAGTCCGGAAGTCCGAGGCACTAAGTACAGGTATATTGACCGCGACCTCGCTGCAACCTCGCTCAGTTACATCACGCCGCCCACCGCTGCCGAATCAGGCAGAGCCAGGTGTTAGGGTTCCGTAGGGAAATTAAAATCCGTTTATTGGTTGGTCATGAATTATGCTCTTGATTGATTGATTTTACAGGAATTTATTTATAAAAAACGTTGGTGTTCCACAAGTAAAAATACTTATAACACATATTAGACACAGGAATTGTAAAAAAAAATAGTGCAAAATATAAAAATTGGTACGCGGTAATGTTGCTAGTAGTTTTAATTCAATAATTATAATATGTAGAACTCTAAAATTTTGTAGGTAAAATAAAATATTACTTTAAAGATTCGGCTGAAAATTATACTTTTCTAAATTATTGATTTGAACATTAGGTAACTACATCGATGTTTGTTAAAATACTGGCAAAAAGTATTTATTGGTATTTAATTCTTAAATTCAATAACTTCTTAGACACCGCACACCCTGAGCTATAGCGCCGCTGTTGATCGGTGCCATGAAGTCATATTTGATACGGAACCTTAAAAGCGCACGGCTCACGCTTCACCAGGTTTTCGGGTCCGTGCGTGGTCAGTTCGATGGCTGACGACGTCGTGCTCGACTTATTGACAAGGTTTGTTTTGATAAAAAAAAAATTGTATTCAAATTAAATTAGCAAGAAGATATTTCAATTATTATCGTCTCTTACTTTCTTGATGATGATTTTTCTCTCGAGTTGGCCCTTGATATTGGCGGCGCTGGTTATAACTTTCTTTATAGTTTGGTTAGAATTAATTGATTATCGTGAATCTTTATAGCCTAGATTTTCTTGACGTAAACGCTAGCGACTGTGTTAATAACTTTGTGTGTATGGTAAGTAACTAATAAAGTCCATATAAAATTTTAACGCCTGTAGTGTTAGATACCATTAGGCAACCTCAAAAATCTGAATAATTTTGCCAATAACACAGTCGCTCGATTAATAAACCAGTTAAATAGGACCATGATTAAAGCGTATTCATGGCTCTGTAGCGTACGCTAAGGAGTGTTATTACGTTGTAACGAAGCGCTTGCATCGTTACTCATTTCTCCATACTTTTTCATTTCATATCATATCATAACCATCCTTCATCACATTTTCATTCAAAAATCAGTTTATATTTCGAACCATCTTTTTTTTAATTCATATTCCTCTCGAAAGAGTCAAGAGCTTCATTTCTATTTTGTGTATTTTTTTTTATTTTAATTACCTAACTTCAGTTATAATAATTGATTAATGTGTGGAAATCAGTAATAAAATAAATTTTCAACGCATTTGCACATAAAGTGTATTTTATTTCATTGTAATTAGGCCCTTAATGGGGGTCGTAAACAACACGTTGTTTATATTATAATCGCACTTGTAAAGTAATGGTTTCCATGGTTACGATTTAAATGTACGCCAAAAGGATTTTCAGTCTTATTCCAATTCATTGTTTTTTTTTTTTTGCAAAATATATAAACTATTTTAGCTTCCAAATGACAAATCAACACTTTTCATATTTATATTTATTTTATTGAACATTAGCCTTATTGGACTACAAATATTATTTTTTGTGTAGAAAAATTAAGAATATATATAAAGGATTTGTATCCATGGCCGTACAACTCACAACTAAAAAAAATTACTATCAGGGTCTCTGTCTGTTTCAGTGGCGCCATTTTTAAATCTACCTATTTGTTTTTGTATTTAATTTATTATTAATCAAATATCGATTTAATTTAGGGAAGAATACCTAAATTTGATTTCGCCACGGCCAGATATACTTACTAATCCAGGCGAAAATTAAATGTTGATAACTGACTAAGTAGGCTGACTATAGCTACTTAAATCTTCAAAGGAAGAATTAAGGACGAAGCTTTAAAAGTGTTCAAAGTGTACCAACTAAAGTTAATGGGAAGAAATGTTTTGATATCGCATGAGAACTTTTATTTATTGTGTAAATAATAAAAAGTTAATAATATAAGTGTGTTTTTCTCGCAAATGTGTTGAAAGTCGTCGTATGACAACTCTTGAGCGAAATTGGTCATTTACTCGGCTTCTATAGGCAAACGCCTCGCAATTAATGACCAACTTAGCACTATTGTATCACAATCTACTATTATATAGTTCTGTGAAGACTCGGATTTGTGAATTTTTACTGAAGATACCACCACAACACTCCTATTCAACTACTACGTGTGGCAGGGCCCCCATCTATTAGTCTCATGCAGAGACAGCTGAACAGGGGAGCCCGCCACGTTTTTGCTTAGACTTAATAGGTGAACCAACCAAAACAAGTTTCAAGGACACAGATATCTAACAAACATTGAAACCAAAGTAAACAACAGTCGATTCGATCCAAAGAGACATACAAACACAAAAAACACGTTACCAAAATCATGCGAATGCGCATGCTGCGCGTAGGCAAGTAGGTAATCTTTATGGAATCTTTCGAATTTTTTTTCGATTTTCAATCGATACACATTTCAAAAGTAGGGCTCTTGATTGTCGGTTAATAAAGACGATTCTGTGCTTCGGAAAGCACGCAAAACCGTTGTCCCGTATGTCGTCGTTTACATGGTTCCTTACTAAAGTTAGTTAAAGTGGGTTAGTGTACTTCTACCGTCGGTGTCGT
Organism: Euzophera pinguis; assembly: GCA_947363495.1. Lineage (NCBI taxonomy): Eukaryota > Metazoa > Arthropoda > Insecta > Lepidoptera > Pyralidae > Euzophera > Euzophera pinguis. The sequence goes on from OX376154.1 coordinate 18,982,733, forward strand.
AAAAGGCAAATAGAGGTTTAATAAAAACAGGTAAATACAACATTTCTAGTCTTTGCCGGTGTTTTATTTTTATAATGTTTACTATTTACAACTGTTTTCATGGAATTATTATGTGGGTGTGGCAAATGACAATAACTCGATAAATCATCTACCTACATCGCTGAATGGACCAAAATAATAAGTATAATTAATGACGATTATATGAATAGCATAATAGGCTTATAATGCGCGTATCGCTATAAAATTTGTTACATTTATGTATTAATTATTTAAAACTAGATTTTTAACATAGATAACCGGACATAAACTCGTCAATATATCCAAAGTTATAATTGGCATTTATCTGGTTTTAAAACAGCTGTGTATTATTAGAATCAGGTAGTAACATAGGTATAGATATTTTTTAAAACAGAAATATTGTAATCTTTTGCTATTAAGAAACAGGACAATAAATGAATTTTATTTATTTAGATAACTGAGACGTAACAATTTGTAATTTATTTTATTTTAGCGGTTTCTAATTATTATTATTTTTAACAAATAATTAGCAATTGAAAAAGACGTTTGGACAAATAAGAAGAATAGGTTTGAGAATCGATTTTCAACCTAAACAAAAATATTTTTAATACTTTAGGCCAGGCTTTGTCTGCGTAAGCACATGGTCGCGGCACAAGTGGACGCGACGGTCACCGTAAAGTTTTTAGTGTTTGCACGCTCCACAACAACCGTCCAACTTTTTTTTTTTTTTTTTTTTTTTTTTTTTTTTTTTTTTTTTTTTTTTTTAACCGGACTAACATTTCTAGCTACAGAGAGCTTTGGAAATTACAGCGGGACAGTTTTAGGCGAGGGCTTTTGGCCACTCAGCCTCTTCGGCAAAAGCGCAAGGGGCTCCCAGTTGGGACGAACCTCGGCCATGGGCTTTGCCTTTGAGCAATGCGAGCAATGCAAACTCGCGAGCGGTAGCAAACGCTCAATGCCTTAAGGGCCGACACTATTGTGCCTGAAGGGCCTACTATGAGCCTATCTGTGGCGTGAAGCGCCCTGGTACATTTTGGTACCTAGTAAACGAGCTACTGTTCCTACTACGTCGCACCCGCCGGCGGGTGCGGTGGTGTGATCCTAATGAATATCCCGATCTCCGGGGAGGCCGGAGATTCTCAAGGGGGCGATTGGCCACCGTGATGGGGTCGTCAGGGTCAAAGAGAACATTCCTCGGACGTCTGTGCCGCAACGGGACATTATTTGCTGGGTTGTAGTTTGCAGCCTGCACAACTAACGGGTTCGGATGTGTGGAGGATTTCTCAAAGTAACGTTGGGACGTTTCTTTAAGATACCTCAATATGGATGGCAGCTCAAGATCCTTGTGTAGGTCTCGCGTGCGCAGGCCCAGGGGTGAACCCGTGGCTCTGCGTGCGAACCTGTTCTGAATTAGTTGGAATTTGTTAAGCAGGGATGGAGCCGCGTGAGAGAATATCACGCTGGCGTAAGTCATGACAGGTCGGATGCATAGCTTGTAAAGTGTCAGCTTATTTCTAAGCGACATCTTTACGTTGCTGATCAAAGGTGAGAGTCTGCCGAGATAGAAGGCTGCTCTGTTGCGAACTCTTTGGATGTGAGGTCCAAACGTCATCTTGCTGTCAAGAATTACGCCCAGGTACTTTGCTTGGTTTACCCATGGAATGGGCTTGCCAAACATCGTTACCGTCTTTAGGAGCGAGAAGGTACTCCATGGAGGAGGGCGTGTTGCACCGCGTGAATCCTTTGAGAAGAACACTGCTGCGCTCTTTTCAGGATTCACTTCGATGCGCCACTTTCGGAACCAAGCGCCGAGGGAATCGACTGCTTGTTGGAGGCGTTCGGAAATGATGTCTTTCCGATTGTGGGATGTGTACAGCGCAGTGTCGTCGGCGAATAGAGCCAGCTCCACGTGCGGGGTGCGGGGTACGTCGTTGGTGTACAACGAGTATAGGGTCGGGGAAAGCACGGAGCCTTGCGGGACTCCGGCTCTTAGGGGTCTGGGACTAGAGAGCGTCCCCTCAACTTTGTACCGGAAGGATCTGTTCGACAGGAAGTCCCGTACGATGCGCACGAGACTGTCCGGCAGGCCCATTACGGCTAATTTGGCTACCAAGCCAACATGCCAAACTTTGTCGAACGCTTTCGCTACATCGAAGAAGAGTGCTCCTGTGGGTCTTCCGCGACGGCGGTTGCCTAGGATGTGTTCGGTTAGGCGGTGCAGTTGGTTCACGCAAGAGTGTTTTGCGCGAAAGCCCATTTGCTCGTCGGGAATCAGATTCATGGATTCAATGTAATCCTTGAGTCTGGCTGAAATGATTCTCTCGTATATCTTACCGATGCAGCTTAGGAGACTGATCGGCCGATATGAGGACGGGTTTTTCAGGTCTTTGCCTGGTTTGGGGATGCCTATTACTGTTGCTTGTTTCCAGGCGTCTGGAAACGTGACAACCGTCCAACTTTTCATCAGGCTTCATAAGGGCCTGAGCATGGAGCAATTACAAAGAGGAGATGCCGTAATAAGCGTTTTGTAAGAAAGTATTTGTGAGGCTACACGGGGCGGAAGGCAGACGTGCGGGGTGCTTGGTTTCGGCCGTAGCTCCAACCATGGAGCACGAGCAAGACAAGCTCCGCCCACTCTTGTGTCAACGATGTGCCAATGAACACATCACTGCGCCATTTCAAACGGCATCTCCTCTTTGTAATTGCTCCATGGGCCTGAGCTAGGCAAAATCAAATCTAATTTAATCATTTATTTGCCAAAACACAATACAGGAAGTTCTTTAAAATCACCAAAGGGCCTAAATCTTCAATTACAATTCTGGTCAAATTACAGTCCGCTTGATTCTGGTATTAGCGGTTGGACCACGGCCCGAGTGAGAAGGTGTCCTCACTGCGCAATTATTGGCGATTGATCAGTGGGGAAAAGTGGAACACGGGCGAATCTCCGGGCATCAGGTAATAAATTTATCAAGTTAGTGTAATCGAACTCGCATGCAACAATTATGAGCGTCACGCACCTGACCATATAAGTTGCACAATTCAGTTCATGACCGATCTCATTAATTAAGTAACTTTCTAATTGATTATATTTAAATTCACTATCTAACAGGTACGTTATCTAAGAGATATAACGAATACTTACGAAAATATTCTTAGTTAAAAAACAACCATACGCCAAAACGCAAAACTGGGCGACCTTTGGGTGTAAACAAATAAAAGTAGGTTAGGACAGCAAGGTTCAAATACATGTATCTACTGAATGACAATGCCACACTACCTCCTAATCGAAATATAATGTCACATGTTAATGACCACAACTTAGAATATCGTCAATTGTTAAAGAGGTCTATGGTTCGATTCAAGGGAAAAATAAGAATTTACTCCTGTGAGACAAATAGCACAGCGCTAAAACCACTTGACAGCCCGCGAAAGTAAACGACTACATATAAAATAAACTTGGGCGCGTTCCTGTTTATGGCTTGGTTTTGTTCTTTTGTTATTATAGAAGCGTTTTGTTCCATTTTTAGCCCTATGCTAGCACGTTACTCCGTCAAATACGCTGTTTTTACCCGCGGTCGAGAGCAGACATATTATGTTCGCGGGGCCGTTGACGGTCATTTTGTACGCAGACATGATATGTCTGATGCGCAGTTTAGAGGTAAAAGTGAGGTTATGATTAAGCAACACACTTCAATATTTTGGTCAACATTCCAAATATGCAAAATTGGCCCAATTTCAAATGCCATGCCGCCATATTTATGTAGTTCATAAGAAATTTATCCATATAAAGACAAGTGATCATTTTATAATTTTGTTAAAAAAATACCAAACTGACCATAGTTTGTTAACTAGAACATTAGTAGTCCCAATAATAAAGAATTTAAACTTAAATCACACCTACATAATTTCCTAAATATTTAAAAGATCTATAACTAGTTTTTTTTTTTTTTTTTTTAATTTTTTTTTTCAATTATATTGTGTGTTTGTCTTTTTACATGTGTTAGTGTGGCAAAAATAAACAGTTTATCTATCTATCTAACTATGTACTTATTTATAAAATATTTTTTTTTTTTTTATCTCACAGTTAACTTCGCGTGAGTTATATGCATAGCAAAATTTTAGCTCAGTAGGTCTAAAAGTCTCTGAGAAAAACGTAGGACAGACAGACGGACAGACATGACGAAACTATAAGGGCTCCTTGTGTTTACTACGGAACCCTAAAAAATATAGTAGATAAGTATTTAAATGTAAGATAAGAAAGTTTTCTATTTGATATAAGAAAAAAAAGAATATAGTCCAACTACACCTTCTGTGTAATTTGGAAATGAAAAAACAAAAAACGCAAAATAATCCGCCTGAACATCGAGTCGTTCAGGCTGCAAAGCGTGCCAAACAATAATACGTACCTACATACATACTCTCAAAAACCATATCCTTCCTTCTGTCGCAATCGGGTTATAAAGATACCAACCCCACAGACCATGCCGCACCTGTTGGTGTGCCCACTGTGTCCTGTTACGTCTGGTAGAAGTTGTTGCATAGTTCCTCATTTCATCCATACTTTTCATTTCATAACCATCCTTCACTTTTTTGTAAAGAATAACATATGCAAAAGCAATTGTTTAATAAAGCAATACTCCTTCAACGCATTTTCGTGTAAATAATTTCATGTTTCGAATCTTGTTTTTTACCAAATTCTTTTCACGGCATGTCATCATTCATGATACTCATTTCATAAATGAAAGAGCTCTATGTATTTTTATATTTTATCTTACTTCAATTTTACCATAAAGTGTTATAGTGGAAACTTTTGTGAAAGTAATAAACAGAAAATAAAAATTAAGTGATGTCTCGAAAACTTGTGTATACCAATCACTACGAAGATTTCTTCTACACACACCTATCCTCCTTCATCATCTACTTGGTGTAGCAGGGCTCCCATACATATAATCTCAAGCAGGGACAGCCGAACTGGTGAGCCCCTACAAAGTGATCATACGGGGGCAACAACAGGTGCAACCCAGGTGGCAGCATATTGGGCTAAACAAACTTGAGAGTTGTCGACTCGACGAAAAAAATGAGGCTAAAGAATATAGTAGTGATGAATGCTTTATGAGTGCGAGTTCACGACGAGATCCAAAGAAAAAGTCAATTAGTCTGGTTGAACGTCACTAGCGAGGCAATTAATAGCGAAATCTTGTAATCATTCGTAATTGATAGACGACGGCCTGTGAGGCTCGTCTTCTTGGGTCTGGCTGGGGATCTCGTTGATCGTTTGCATAATATTTTACTACTAGCTGTGTCCTGCGGATTTGTTTGTCGTTGAAGCACATACATAGTCAATATAGCTTTCTATGCATAGATTAATAATTGGTCTCGGGCGCTCTCGACTAGATACCGTCGGCGTACTAGACAAATGCGGCAACTAAAACTACGCGAATTCGGCGTACTTGCGGCATACCCGCGTCAGTCACGCCGCAACGGATAAGTGAGTTGCACGTCGAGATAAATTTAAAGTTTTAGTTTAAAAACAGAAGCAAAATGCCAGTTTGCATATTCAAAACTATGTAAGAATTAGTACAAGAAATAAGTCTTTCTCGTTTCATCTTGGCACATTGTCTTACACACACTACAATATAAAGTTGCCGCATTTTGGAAACTGATTTTTCTTCATAGCGCGGTATCTAGTTGAGCGCGCGCGAGACCAATTATTAATCTATGTTTCTACGTAACCTTCCTATTGAGGATGAATTTTCGACTCTGTAGGTTATAACTGTGCAATAATTATTCCAAAATCTCAAAAGTTAAACTTCATGGAATTACGATTGAACTTTCCAACTTTTCACAGAATAGAATTCCGAGAGCAATTATCATAATTTACTCCTAATTTTTCTCGTTAATTCCGTTTTGTGGCAGAGTTTGCCATCTGAACACCTTGCACATAGCTCTGAATGGAGAATTGACATTCGCCCATTTTTCAGAGCCGACAAAATTAAGTCACGTTTCCTAGAATATATATTCCTTTTTGACATTGTTTGAAGACACGGACTTAAAGGGTAATAAGCTATTAATAAGATAATGTGTGATTCATTTCGCCGTTCGTCCATATATGGCGTGACACTGCGCCTGCGTCGTGTCACGGTGTAAGAACACACCCACTGCCCGGATCCTGTTACTCATTCAAGGATCTGTCCATTATGTTTTTTTCTGGAGCTTCAAGCAGGTAAAGAGGTCACTGGCTTTAATAGAGGTACTTAGATCATTGTACCTAAGTCATCTGAATGAATAGATGCAGGTTCCTTTTGCAGTTTTTCCAGGTTGACATTAAATAAATACCTACTAGCTGTTTCGAGCGGCTCCGCACGCGGCAATAAGTATTTTTATAAGTTTTTCCTACAAACTTTCATACCCCCACTTCATCCATTTCGAGTGGGCTACATGGTCAATCGACTCTAAGCACCCTGGTGCCTGACGTGGTTCCTTTAACGACCACCTAAAAACCCCCTCACCACAGCAACCCCTTGAGAGTTGATAAAAATAAAACAAGTAAGTATCGTATCTATAACACCGGGTCTTCAACTATATGCAGACCAAATTTCATCAAAAACCAGCCGTCACAGACCGACTGACTAACTTTCGCATTTGCAGTAGGTAGGTACTTATTAGTATCGATAATGTTCTGAGATCAATGAACTGGTGGTTTGCCGGCTATGACCATACAAAGCTTGATTCCAAATTGACACATCAGCTTCTCTTTCATAACATGCATTTAGATCTATGACGTCATTTTTTCTTGTAATTTAATGTTGTTCATTATTGACGATAATCTCAGGATATACTGTTTCAATTTGAAAAATTCGACTTAGGTGACAATTCATCCACAAAATATCTCATCTTTCAGTGTTGGATATAATTTTTTATCGACGAAGGCTATAGGTAACCCGGACGAAGTCGGGGCGGGCTGCTAGTAATATTATAAAAAATTGTGGATTATAGGGTCCACACCGAAGTGATGTAAAAAAGAAATGCGTTAATTTTTTCCTCTAAAATCATAGAAATATAGAGTTAGTTAAAATACGAAGGAAGTTTCGACACAAATCGTATAGGTTCTATAGACCGACCAGCAAAATAGCACCCTTGGCCATATTGCGGAAAATATTAGAATTAATTTCTTTTACTGGCAACTAAGTATTCTAGTAACATTACGTCATTTTAATGTCATCTGTCAAAAAGAGACGGGAGTGGACGTTGTGTATTTTGTGAATAACAAATAAAAATATTTATCATAATGGAAAAATAATATATGGTAATGAGAGAAAAGTGATATAAAAGATGTTATCATATTTGATGCGAATGAAAACGAAGGATTGATTTCTATTTCATTAAATGAAATTGTCAATTTTGTTGTTGACATGACACATACAACATGTTGCCACATAAAGGCGATCAGTAGCGACGCCAATGCAGGTTTTTTATTTTCCTGGTCGGGCTATACCTATTTTTGTAAATTTTCAGTAGGTATATGCGAAAATCTTTCCCGTATCTTCATTTTCATATCGTGTAGGTAACATTGTCAATAGACTATGTACACATAAATAAATAGACAAATACTAAGACATCATTATACATAGCACTTTTACGTAATTGAGTAATAACGTACGAACATTCCTCAAAAATAAGTTGAAACGGCCATTGCTGAACCTGCGCCTGCGTCGCTGTCAAAGGGAATTTATCGGCGTTTCTCAGATCGCGGCGGGATCAAAGACTGATATGTACTCTCGCATCTTAAAGCCGCATGAGTAGGTACGGAACAGAGGTGAAGCTTCATACGATTATACCTCATGGGAAAAATAAAATGTGTAGACAAAATGTAAAGCATTAATTAGTGACCACGAATTTTAGTTATTAAAATAGGAAGGATATCTTAATTTAAAATGCAAGAGGAAAAAATTATTGCTTGGAATTTTTTTTATAAGGTAAATTCTCATGGCAGGCGCCCTTCTCAATATGGGCGCCTTCCAACAAACTACTATTTATATGACATTTATAGGCTTAATTAATAAATTTAGTTTAAGCATTGTAATTGTTTGACATAAATTCCCCTTGGAATTGCTGTAATAAGTTGGTGGAATACGCCAAGGAAATATTGGTAACTAGGGCAAAGGTACAATAAACTGAGACAGTGATTGGTATTTTCTTAGTTATTTCTTTCGTAAGCTACAGGATGTCGATGTGGATATTTCCACGGGTCAATTCTTAAGCAAGAAATACACACGGCATCCTTACGGATTTCAGGTGGTAGAGGTACCTCATAGTTTAAATCTTTATTGCACAAAAAATTTCTTCTAAGTCTACCAAAAAAAATTGTTTGTGCTCTTTTCAAAAATGTATTTTGCCTTGTTTTTAAACCATAAGATTTCAATAGAAAAGAAAGGAACATCTGTATTGAATGAACAAACTTCATCTACGACCTTTTATTATGTGAACCTATATTATTATTACTTTGTTGATTTTTATTAAATTAGTTTGTTGTCGATTTCACGCGTTTCTGCCGTTCCTGGGAGTATACAAAATATTTAAGTTAAGATGGACTTAACAAATAAAGAAGAGGAGGTACGTAAAATTTGAGCGTACTGCAATTGTTCAAAACTTTTCCTCTGTCCCAAATCTCTACTCATTTTCCCGGAGTTCCATCCCGCAGGTGCGGTTCTAAGTACATATTTTAATGCAATGTATTCAAGGAATGTCCCTGTCTGTAGTTATAAAGCGACCACGACTATGTAGCAAAACCGGTCCTGACCAGTTAACTCCTGTGGAATGGATTCCGAAACTTTTCCTCCGTGATTTTTGCCGTGTCATTTTTACTCTCGTAGAAAAATAGGGTTGTTTGAAGCTTCACGTATCTGTGTGTCTGTAGGTACCTAAAGTTCCGGCGGGTATTGCGTTAAAATTTGACTTGATTTATACATTTGGAAATTAGCTATAATTAGTGGAAATTTGTTCAGCCGTTTGAAGATAATCAGCTTATTACCTGCTTCCGCTACAGGAATCCACGAACTTTCACGTCTTCAATTGACATTAAATTTGGTGAATAGTACTTTTAACTCGTCTCCTGCCAGGGGCACCAACGGAGACCTAGACATAGGGGCCGTATCTACAACTTTAATTCCTGGGGATGAATGGGTACCGACCATTACGACGGTATTTCTAGATGTGGAAACTGATACTGCAGTATTATATGCATGGTACAGCAAAGTGTTTTGAGCTCCGTTGAGAGGCTGCATAATTGGGAAACATACTGGGATAAAAAAGAAACTAACTCTACAGCTAATAAAAAGAAGAATCATAGAAAATATATCTTTGATTTTAGGGAAACCGAAAATAAAGTAAATTTAAAAAAGTAGTTAATTTTCGACAAATAAATGTAGTGTTGCATGTTTGCGTAGATCTCAAAAAGGCAAAAGAGGTACTAGTGTACTTATACGGCTTCTATGTACATTCGCATAGCAATATCTTATCTATGGGCTAGGCTTAGCAAAATGGGTCATTCGCAATCGCTGACTCATCATTTTATGTTTGAAGAGATCGATAACTTGGTGATGCAGTTTACAATGTTAAGCAAGAAAGGGAGTGGCTGTGACATCGTTCGTTCCTCCGTGTATTGAAACAGTCGCATTTGGTTGCAATCGTTAGATGGTAGTCAGATGACTTCAAGCCGCAAGCGAACCCTGAAGTCCTCGTTATGACGATAAGTGGAATAAAAAGCAATTTTCAGTTAGGCATACTTTTTTAAAATAGTACTTGGAGCAAAGCCCAAGTCATAATTTGAAAAACGAAAAACGACATTCGTGTTCGCGATCTGTCGAAATTAGTATGAAATCAAGTGATTGAACGTAGCTTATGTCAATCCCATACATTTTTTGGTCCCATACAAGGTAGTTATCATTTTCAAATTTTGACTTTGGCTACGGGCCCGGAAAGGCTTGCGTGCGACGCAACCCAGAAATGTATGGGCCGATGGCGAAATACTTTTAGGTTTAGTGTACCTACCTAAAGTATATATTTATTAAACAGGGATATTCTTTATTGAACTTACACTATGTTACGTACTACACACCGCCGTTTGAAAACCTTTTTACGAAAATGTTTGTAAACATTTTCTAACAATTAATTTTATTTTTTTGTAAACAAATGTTTACTAACGTTAGTAAACATTTTATAACAGCAGCAGTCTGGGAGCACCATAAGTATTTTCACGCGACCGAAGACGCGGATGCAGCTTTTTTTTTCCTTTTCTAAAAATTGTATATTATTTATGTACTAAATTCATGTAGGTACACCGTAATTAGTACAAGGGCTTATTTCATATGAATTCTCTTTTTTTTCTACCTTTAAGAGTATGGAAATTAATCTTAAAGATAGTTTAATCGTGCCTGTAATGCAAAATACAGACCAGCATTTTGGGCACTAGTTGCCACCTTTATATCCACGTGTTAATTTTATTCTGAACTAGCTGTTTCGCGCAGCTTCGCCTGCATCAAAAAGTAGCCTATGTTTTATGGAAGTATGGATGTTATTGCTCTCTCTCTCAAAATCATAAGGGGTTTTGCAATGTTACTGAATTATTTTTTTATAATTATGTCTGTAACATAAGCTATAATAATAAATAACTTGACACTTTTACTCAACTAAATCAAACTTAAAATTTTATCACACATATAAAAACACGGTACGCAGCTAGTATATATAAATATATATATATATATATATATATATATATATATATATATATATATTAATTAGGTACAAATAACTGTAGCAATTTATAAAAATAATCTCGTTAAAAAACCTTAAATATTTAGTTTCGTAAAACAGCCAACACCGGTTTTTAATGAATTCGTAAATAATTATATAGGTATTTGGTAACATATTTAGACACGCAAGATTATGGAAAATTTCCTTCTGTTATCTTAGTGTCCCCACATGTTGCACAAAATGTTTAAAATATTTATTTAATTGTCCCTCATTCGTTTATATTTCTACTAGCTGTTACCCGCAGCTCTGCCTGCGTCAAAAAGTAGCCTATGTTTGACCCCGGGTCTTAAACTATATTCATACCAAATTTCATCAAAATCCGTTCAGCGGTTTGGCCGTGAAAGCGTAACAGACAGACTTTCGCATTTATAATATTAGTATGGATAATTTAAGTATCTGTGCTTCGATTCTAATGTGACAGCGTTTTCTTATGTCAGTTGCTTTCAAAAGAAGAGTTGATGTTAGGCAGCCGGTCTTTAGAATCATGCTCAATCAGCAAATTTTCTCTTATCAGTAGGTACTTATAAAAAAAACGTTGACATCCAGTTTTCGTATCCTACTTCTTGGGTTGCGACCGAAACGCTTAGATAATAAATGTTAAATATATTTGCAGCTACATCAGTTTCACGTCATGTATGGATACAACAATATCGATTTAGTAGTTTTTGTTTTCTAAGTATGTCATCAAAGTAAACGAGGTTTCATGAGTGTGTTATTTCGAGTTGGTTTTGCTAATTTAGTGTTTAAGACACTACAATTAAGATTTCAGTAGATCCAAGGGATAAAGTATGGACTCCAGATTCGGCCGACTGATGAAAAACATAAAAAAAGGCAAAACTTTCACGCAACATGCGAAGCGTGTTGCAAAATCTCCCAATAATAATTTATAGGGGAGATCCTTGTCAACTTTGGCTGTTAGTATGTGACTTACTTCTTCAGCATGAAAGCTTTGCTCAGCTCCTTGAGAACTGTTGAAACTATCGCTCCTGCTGCCGGGACCGCCAGCACTGAGGCGTCCATGCACGCCGACAACGCCGCCGGGGCTAAGACCCCTAGTCTGCTAAACCTGGACCCGTCCTTCGACATTACTTTGTTTATTCAGACTTTTGTGAGACCTTCTCAAAAATTCGAGTATGAGAACTGTACACTCGCGCGCGACCTTATACCGCTGGGCGATCCGCTTCGCGCGCCGGTGTGGACGTGAATGCTGCGCGCGCGCTTCGGCATTCGCGTCACAAGCGCGGCATCCCCAAGATTGCAGATATGATTGAGTAGCTAGACTATAGACCTTGTAAAGCGCGCGTAAGGCGCAGTCCAGTGACTAAATTTAGTCATTAATTTAACAAACGTTTGTTAAGCCCGTTTTAATAAAATAAATACGTTTAGTCCCTTACTCTCTTTCAGATTTTTGATGAGAAATTACGAAATATTTAACGTATTTTAGTTAAAATTACTTTTAATTAGTACCTATAAGGTAGTAATAGTTTAATCTTGTGTTTAATAATTCTTGTAATTTGTTAGTATTTTTTTCTGTAACAATAGAATGGTAAAACTTATAACACCTGAATTTACGTATGTTTTACAAATAAACTGATTGATTGGCTTTATTCAGGCAAGTCTAATTTACATAAATGCCTTAATGTTTTTCTACATCCATCACTATTAACTACTATTATTTTAGTTTTGTGATTGGGACAATAAAGTATATATATATCTATCTATCTATCTATTATCAAAGTTGATACATGACGCGCGCTTTACACCACACTAACTCTAGAAGTAGAGATCCATAATTAATTACTCTGTTGTGACATTTTACTTGTTGTATTGTTTTATTTTATTTCAGTCACGTTGGGATCGTAAATAAGGATTTACATTGCGGATAGACTGTACCTCACATTTTTAAATGGTGGGCATTAAAGACGGAATGTACCTTACCTACCTAAAGATTTCAATAGTTTCAAGAAGAGAGTAAATTTATATGGTTCTAAGTACTTTCATGAAATTAAAATTAAGTGTTAGAAACATAGTGATATTGACTTCTTCTCAACTGATTTAGCATTTGTTGAATAAGTTATAGTAATACATAGACAGAAATAAACTTATATTCACACAAATGTGAATCGAGAGTAATAGTTGTATACTTTACTACGAAAATCACCGCGAATTTCTTTATTTAAAGATTGAGAAGGAGCCTCCCAGAGCGACGCTCCTGATCCAAAACGTATGGCGCACCCTGGACAGCTAGTTCTCGGTAACGCAGAGACTAGCTGACTAATCCTTCCACCGCGATGTCTAATAAGATTGAACATTTATGCTACTTAGTATAGCAAAAAAGTAAATCAGAAACTAACAAATAACCTTAAAGACATCATCCATTTAGGTCCAAAAAGAGAAAAGTGCCGGCCAAAAATAAGTGGGTTATTCTGATAGGCGAAGAAGAAATGATTAGGTAGACAACATCTATCATATTTTACTTTTGGACCTAAATTGTATGACGAGTTAATCTTTTGTTCTCCTGGGTTGAGTCCGAATCAAGCAAGCATCATCCCGTGCTGAATAACGATGGCACATTTATCTGAAGACCTTGAGGGTTGTTTAAGTTACCTTTAGGTAGATCACCTGCCCTTCGCCACGACGCCGACGCTCTTTCGCATCATTACCTCCTCGAACCCACGTGTTCTGCATCGTAACGACCCGATTAGCTTCATTACAGATGCTGTGGTGTCCATTGATGACGTATATTATGGGTTCTATTAACATTAGCAAAATTTTCCAGAATATGCAGTACGAGAGACTCCACTTATAAAAAGATTTTGTGATAGAATGCAAAAAAATGCTTTGACGTCACTTACAAAATAAAGGATTAGCTATTGAAGGTATTTTCTCGTATTTCCAGTGCTAAATTTTAATAGAAAATAGTGTACAGTTAATCTAATATATTTTGTTATAATTTACTAAATAGCTTAATTTATATCGATTGGATTACATGGTCAATTGACCTTGTACTGTACACCCGCCTGGAATCACGGGACCATCTTTATCATCATATATCAGGTGATTGAAGCCTGCAATGTCCTAACCGAAAATTCATCGAAAATTATGCGACTCGCCGATTATGTATAATGAAAGTCATTCAACTCAGTGGCTTTGAGTGAGTCAAAGATCTGAAAAATAACATTATTGGCCGTGGTAAGTCGTGGTGGACGGATCGCTTTGCCTTAAAATTAACGCAATTAGCGTCTTTGAAACAACAAAATAGTACGTATGCTTATGCAGGCAAATGCCGTATACATTGCACCTAAGAGTTAGTTTAGAGGCCAAGACAAAATAACAAGGTATTATTTAAGCATGAATAAAGCAAAATTGGTGAGTCGAGAAATTTTCATGTTTCATTTCAAAAATATGGCTTCAAACTGAACGACGATCTTATGGCCATCAACCTACTTTACAGACAAACAGCTCGTGCCAAATTTATGAATATGATTGATTCTGGGTCTGTAGCTGTAGCGATGTCAGGTTAACAGTATATTTTGACAAACAAAACGACATGACATAATGTTATACAACTGTTCTGAATGGACTCAAGTGTTCCTCATTTACAAAGCAGATGTATGAAGTATGAACAAACGTATGAAGTATAAAATACAATACAAAACTCTTTATTGCACAACAAGGGCACATAAATTAATAGTGTTGTCGCCTTTAGGTTAGATAGTCGACTATCGATAGGCTCAAAAACAATCGCATCTGTACTATCGATAGTATACATGATTTTCGAGGTCAACTATCGATAGTCAAACTATGGATAGTTCGGCATCACTAAATATTAACCTTGGCTCTTGACATAAAGACTTATGTGCTGCGAAAGCATTGGTTCCGGCTGTTATCGCTAGATGGCACTAGTAAGGCTTTTGAGCATAGATTTAAAAATATCACGCGAATGGCTTTTTTTAGACGGATCCAGGGTGTTTATTCCGCTAATAAACTATAATAGACCATACAACTTATATTCAATTACAACTCAATTTTTGATATGCTCAATATTGGTATTCTGCTAACACAATTTTGAATCTCAATATATATAATATACTAAAAAAATGTAAATATAACAAATAAAAGAGTACCGATTAAACCGGCCCTTATGCTTTTGGGACTAGGTACATAAAATAATACGATATAAGTATTTTCCCGAGTCGCCTAGATTTTGCGCACTTTTAAATGTGAAAAATCATTAGTTTAAATAGTCAAAAATATAGAAACACTTAGTGTAGGGCATGCCCCGAGGCAGAGGAGTCCATAGGCCACATTTTGCGTTACTGCGACTCAGTGGCTAGCAAGCGAATGGACCTTTTCGGAACAGCGTATCCGGAACTAGAGGACTACAGGCACTTCGCACCAGGTCATGTTCTGAATCTCATGCAGTCCTTCTTCAGAAACCCTGCTGTGGGTAAGTAAGGCATGGGGTAAGTACAAAAGAACCCAGAGATTCGACGTGCTTCCTTGGTATAGAACCCCTTATGCAAGATAAGATAAGAAGTCAAAAATATTGAAAATCTATACTTTTTCGTATGTTAAATAAGTTATACGAATCATTGAATACGAATCGAACATCTTCGAGATGGATAATGAGTGGATTGAGTAAGTGACCTTAAGCATTTGTAAATATAGGTTTCGGGTGTCCATTTCCTTACTAATCGTTTTTGGAAACAAACCGGCTTTTTCACATTTTCGGACTTAATGGCGACATTCAAAATTAATGCAAAAACTGGATCCCCTTGCGTGCTAATGCGATTCTTGACCTGATAATGGTGGTCCTTAGCTATACGTCAGAACATAAAAAAATATCCGAATTCTTGACATCAAAGTATGCAGGGTCAGTTGACCATTTAATTCGGACGATTTTTATGAATGTATTAATAATATTGATTTTTTTTAGATTTGTATTTTGCATCGTGTAGTATTCGACTTATGGAAAGATCAATTAATTCTACTCTAGTTCAATGAGGATCAACGTTAAGCAGGCGGCCTGTCATGAAAATAATCTTATACCCAAACTTCGAAGTCATACGGCTAAGGACGTACACGACAAAATCAAAATTTACAGGGTTCTTTCAGGGACAAAACATATTTGAATAAAAATGGGCTGATCAAAAATCGCAAGCGATAAGTGTGGGTACTGTATACAATTCACCTAACATAGAAAATAACATTAACTTTTCCTTATATTTAAATTTTAATAACTTAACAAAAAGAAATTTCTACTTACATTATATAAATACTTATCAACTACATATCAGTATTATGATAAATAAGATTCTTAACATCCACAACATTATTATTGGTCTCTTTGAGGGACGCGAGAGAATCCAGAGGCGTGAAGTAGACGCTGCTTGTCCTGTGCCCGCCACGCCCTGCCCAGTCCAGGGATTTCGACCTGGACCTGGAGTGGTCTATGAAGAGTTCCTTCAGGTGTTTCTTCCTGTATACTGTGTATATCCAGTCGTCGGAGTTGGACCGACGCTTGGTTTCCGTTATGACCTGAAAGAATATAGTTTGAATACTTGCTTAAATATTGTTCTCTATTTGCGTCCTCAAGGAATAATCCTTCTAAGTACCTGAACACTTTTCTGAACATGTCCTTCCAAGTCTCGCTAACGCTTTTAATCGTGAATAGACTGGTGATATCCTGGGAATATCTGCCCATTGGTTTTCTCAAGAGACTATAACTTGGGGTCTTTCAAACAGGGCATAAAAAGATTTCTCAAAGTTGTTTTTGATTTGTCCATTGGCTACGGTACAGCTTAGGTGGGCCTAAAAAAATACTAGTTAATAAGATTTATTATTTTTTTATTTTATTTATAAAAATAGTAGATAGCTACTGCCACCCTTTTACAAGAGAACCAGACTACTGGAAACATACCTAATTGTTAGAAGCCAAGAATAACAGAAACTTGAATACAAGAACACACCCCCAGGAACTCTACAATCGTCAGTGTGTCTAATTAACGTTATTTGAGAAAATAAATAATCGCATAAAACTTTTTATGTCTTTTTTGGTAGTAAACCGTACTATTCCAGGTGTCCAGAAGCAGCGGTAATCGGTTTCTGTCAGGCAGGCAAAAGAAAAAAAAACATGCAGTAAAGTACGACTTAGTCATAGAGCCTGATTTACTTGTTGGCATTTTTATTGGTTAACTGTTGTTATATGTCACACGAATTGTTTGTCTTTACGATATTTACTCTGGCAAACTGTATGTCACGTGTCCTGTCTATTTTTTACAATAAAATTGAGAAAATATTTGATGAACTGTAAGTAAATCTTGGCCAATAATTAGTTAAAGTATAAATCTAAATCAAATGTAAAATAGCAGTGGGTGTGATTATTGTTGACATTAATACTATTCGTAGTAATATTGATTTCTCTTTGACACATCCTTAGAATGTTTACCTGGTTTCATTAGGTACAAGCATGAGCGAAGTGTCACCTAAATGCTTGAAAATTATCTTAAATTTTCTCATACTTTTTACCGCTTTTTTAGTTGTGTTATCGCTAGCGCCCAACAATGTCAGATTTTTCAGACTAAATACATTTAACGGAGCATAAAAACTCACATCTAACGTGCCTGGAGCTTAGCATACTTTTCGAAGCACGGAGTAGCTCAATAAAGAGAACTCATATTCAATCCAAACTATCACACGAAATACGAATACGTATGCCCTACTCAGCTATCGTGCTCATTCAGGGTAATTGTTAATAATAAAGTAAAATATGCTTTAACAAAGAAATAGGTACAAGTTATGACTAAAGTGCGCAACAGAATGAATGAATGAATACTTTATTGCACCATTTACATACAAAGAAAAAATAGAGCACTGAATCCAATTCTGAATTCATTCATTCTGAATTTGAATGAATTTGAACAGACATCTCAAAAAGCCTAAATAAAACCTATAAATAAATCAAAACGCAATTACCTCCAACTGCTTGCTAATGGATGTCACTCCATCTTGCAAGAAACTGGATCGGAGCGATATTTGTCCAAGCTGTGGCCGGTGGTACCTGGCCTGGGCTGCCCCCCTCTCCACCTCGTCTCGTCGTGCCAGCCAGTAGTAGTGGGTGATGGGGTCCCTCGGACCCCAATGCCGAGACGGCCGGAATGAAGCTTTTAGCTTCTGTAAGTTTTTTCATCATTCGTTGTTAATTCTTGCCTTGCTATTAAATTTACTAGCAGCCCGTCTCAACTTCGCCCCAGCCTATAGCTTTCAACACTAAAAGAATTATTCAAATTGAACCAGTGGTTTCTGAAATTAGCGCGAAAACAAACTCTTCAGCTTTAAAATATCTGTAATATATAAATTTTATAACAAATTTTACGTTAATTTCATTTATATTTTAAATAAATTCGCAAACGTAAGTTAAACAAATAAAAAATAAATTTCATCTTAGTCACGTGCATAGATTTTTTCCCAGGGTAGACAAATTAAATCAACTGAGCATGTATTCATACAAAATAAACAATTCTGAGTCCAATTCAAAAATAAAAAGAAGACTTCAATCCGTTCCAGTTTTAGCCGCCGTAATCTGGCTTATAAATATTAAAGTTACTTATAAGTATTAAAGTACCAGCTCCTCACTTTAAATAGGTGTAGTAGTTAACAAACTAATATGATAATAAACCACAGTAATAAACCTTAGTTTTAATTTAAAATGGCTTTGTAATGGGGGATTTTTGGCAGTGGTTTGGTGTCGGTCATGAAAATCATGTCAAATTTTCTAATTGTCCATTAGGCGGGATGGGGAACAGACATCGCATTTGCCGTCCTAGGTTTTGAAGCTATAACTTGGGTGCATACCGGGGTACAATTTTGATAGGCTAAATTACCTCTATTATTGACTATGGTTTGCAAGAATTCATGGTACAGGCACTGAGTTTACTTCCTCGTACTACAGGAAGCATCATATAATATTCAAGAGATGGCAAGGCTCCAGCCTTAATAAACTAGGCCCATGAGGCATTCGAGGAAAATTCGCATAGACAAGAAAATTCGACGGAAGCGTTAGTCATTCGCGACGCAAGGTCTCCATTGAGGCTGAACTAAATCTAATGACATCTCCAGATAAGGACAATATGCAAGGCCTTAAGGTCTACATGCACTATGATATTTGCGACTGAGGTACACGTGTAGTGTGTATTGACCTTGTGTCTTTGCTGTGCACGACTGAGTAACTTACGAACCTATTCAATTTAGGAGATTACTTCTTTTGACTTTTATTTTTATTAGCATCAGAACTTCTACTGTAAAATTTCATTGACACAGACGCTACCGACTGTGCTTAACAATTTTTTATGTCAAATTTGCTTTGCTTGTGGATTAAGCAGTTGCGGTAGCGGCCGATAGGAATAAAATCTCGTGCTAGAATAACCGTCAAATTCGTTACAATGTTAGTACCCAGCCCGCTTACTCATTAAACCAACAGAGATAAATATTTTTTATAAGTACAGTCAACAAAATCAATTTAAATCTATCCGTATTCCACGAAACACTTGTGTAAATTATTTTCATTTGTTATAATTTTATAAGAAGTGATTTGATTCTAAGGCATATGGATAGGCTGTAATGTAATTGTAAAGGCTTAGCCTTAGACCAAGAGTCAGGTAGATTTTTTGCTTTGTTGATTGTACCTATTCTTTTTATTTACAAGTTCCACAACTAGGATATCGGAAGAAAACATTCGCACAGCATAATCACCTTCGCGTAGGTCAATATGTTTTATAAGTACTTTAAACACAAGCTTGCGTGTTTGCATAATTGAGGCATTACAGGTTACGCATTGCTGAAGATAACGCGGTATACGGCACAAGTCCAACGCCCAATTGCCGCCAGGGTTGCTGACTTAACATGGGAGACAGTATTCCATGTCACAGTATGTCTCATCTTATCACAGATAATATTTAATTTCTGTACCTATTTTTTATAGTGCAATATGTTTTCGCGAATGTAGGTGTAAATAAATAAATAATGAACGTAATAACCGTATTAAAATAGTTTTATGATAGCTTCGAATCGTATTTATTTATTTATTAGACTCAACAAGCTAACCATTGGGACAAGGAAAATTGTGCGGCGCAAAAAAGTTACGAAAAAAGTCAATAAAAATCGATAAAAACAAAAAAAACGGACCTTTTTGTTTAGCTTTTTGTTAAATTAATATATAAGTAAATTAATTTGCTGTTGGTCATTCGACTGTATAAAAAAATAAAATAAGTTAGTCTCAAAGTAAATTAAGACAAATATTACATGATATTGTCTCACTGTTTGTTGATCCAAATAAAGTGAAAAAAAAGAAATTTTTTGTTCTACCAGTCTTAACTTTACTACATGATAGGTATCTATTTAAAACGGAACTTACCCCACAGGCGTCGTATTGCACCTGCTTCACCACGGTCACGGTAGCGAAGACAGCAAATATGAGTGACGCCACGCCAGCAGACACGCAGATGCCGGTGGCTGTCCAGGGCTCCGTCCACCGAAGGTCCAGGAGTTCGGAGACCAGCCACCAGGCTGTGAAGGGCACGATGACCACGGGAGCAGTAAACCACCCCCACGCCCAGATTCGGGGTAACTCCTGACCAATAAGGAACTCGATGTCTTCGACTAGATTCTTTGTTCCTAGAATTATGGAAAAAACTTGAAGAATATTAAGAAGTTCTTTGAATAAATGTAGGTCAAATATTTATTTATTTAATCAATTACAAACAATTTTTACATTGTGTTTGATATCCTATCTATCATATAGATATAATGTGAAAAGAAACACATTTTACATATAAATCATCTCAAAATTTACTTGTGTTTTCCAGCAGCGAGCATTGATGCTGTTAACTGAGACGCTGATCTTATTAAACTTACCATATATGCCTACGAAGGCCACTACTTCCAGCACTGTAGCCAAGCTGATGATCAGCGGGACCACGGTGTCTTCCAGCAGCAGCAGCGCCGGCAGCCGGCCCGCCAGCGTGGCGATGGCGGCGGCGGCGCCTGCGGCTGAGAACCCGATGCACATGAACCGCCATTTGTACCCACCGACTCGGCGGAATCGGTCGTACAGAGGGTACAAGAGAGTGAGCTAGAAAGATTACATAAAATGCTTCGTGTAAACATATGAGTCTTTTTTATCTGCAGTCTGTATTTAATCCGATCCATTGATTGCTAAGCTAACAGTACAAAATGACAAAGGTACCTGATGAATAAATTAATGAAATAGCTTTGTTATTTACAGGTCCTGGCTTCACAAACAGAACAGTTGTAGTTAATGTAAAAATCTAAATAAGCTTGTCGTTTCTGTCAACTGCCTTTAGACTGTTAATGGTAGAACATTGAATGTTAGGGTAACATATTTTCATACTAATATTTAGTCTGACTATCCAAGGCCAATGGATACATAACCTACTCAAATTTGTATTATTTTGGCTTATATGTGCGTCAATCCAAACTAATGGGCTCTTTTTATGGAGATGGTTGTCTTTATGAGCTGTATTAGCGACGTGACTGAAAACACTACTCACCTTGATTTGTATAGAGTTAATTAGTATAGTATATAGTTAAGTTGCTATGTATATCAAGGTAGATAAGGTAATTTTTAAGGTCAAATAAATGAAGGGATTATTATTAGAATAGGGTAATAAGTGTAAATATAGCATAGGGTTTCTTATTTTTAGCATTAAGGTATTTTATAAGAATTAATTTTGTAATTGTAAGTAGCACTATTTGATTTTCGAAGAGCGTTACCATAACGAGAACCAAGGTCTTTTTTAAGTAAATATGGTAAACTCACATTCCGAGAATCAAAAAGCGTTACCGTAACGAGAGCCGAACACAAGATTCCACGACTGCCGATAGATGGCGCAGTTACGAAATAGAACTGGCTATGCAGATTTTTACTCGCGAGGTAATAAGGTTCGACGCGATTTTGAGTCGGCAGTGGAGCGTCAGTCACTCGCCGACGATAGACGTGTGGATTGTTCGAGCCCGATTCAACTCGCAATTAGCTTTGCCGCCCGGCTTTCATAGTAAAGCCAAACGGCAAGTAACCCTATACCGAATTAATTTCGGTATAGGCGGGGAACTTCATTTTGCGACTTAAGAATACTGGGTCTGCGGTGTTGATTTTTCGTCGCTAGCCCGAGTAACCGGCCTCCCACAAGCGGGTCTCACCGGTGAAAAGGCGGCGGGGACGATCGACCCGTAGCCCCATACGGGCTGCAAAATGAGTGACCCCCAAAGTCGCAAACCTCTCTCTCCAGAAATGGAAGAAAACACCCGGGGCGGGGAGGAGGAGGGAGACCACCCCTCCCGCCCAGACACTCCAACCGGAGCATTCCAAACGCCGGACGAAGAAAGGACGCCGCAATGGACATCCGAAACTGCAGCTCAAGGTGTGGCGCCACCACCCCCGGAACCGCTTTCTCCTGCATCAGCCTACGAGCATGATGCTTACATGCTCGGCCATTTTATCAAAGGTGGCCTGGTGTCGCCGGAGATGCAGCGGTGGATGGCGCTATACTTTCGAGTTAAGAGCGCCGAAGCAAGATATGAAGAACCGAGTGAAGACGACAAGGCCGCTCTGGACATGGCCAGAAGAGGCATGTTGTCCCTCCCGCCAGCCGTTCCGCCTACCCCGCTGCCCAGTAAGAGGCAGCGCAGCGACGAAGAGAGCCTAGGGACACCGAAGAAGGCCCGCATAAGATCCAAGTCATGGACCCCTAGTCCACCAGAAAGCGCACCGCCGGCGGTGCCGGCCCCGCGCCGCGCCCCGCTGGCGCGCCCCGCTCGCCTCCTGCACCGCAGCGGTCGAGCATCCCGCTCCCGCAGCGTGATGCACGTAGGAGGGCCCCGGCTGGCCCCGCGCCGCGCCCCGAAGGCGCGTCTCGGTCGCAAACAACTGCGGTCCCCCCCGCTAGGGTTGAACCGCACCGCGTGCCGCGGCTCGGAGCTGCGGCGGGGCCCGCCCGCCCCTCCACCGCAAACCAAACGCGCGCACCGCAACCGCTCGCGCAACAGCAGCGCGAACCGCAACCACCGATGGCGCAGCCGCACACCCAGCGATCGCTGCCTTACAGCGCCGCACTCATGGCGACGCCGACGCCGAGTACCAGCACGGCGCCGCCATCAGCATGGACCGCCAGAAAACCTGCAGCCGCCGCAACAAAACCGTCGGCCGCACCGGGTAAGTCCTCTAACTTACTCGCAACTCAAACGTCGACCGCAAAAACTGCGGCCGGACCGACTGCCGCCGGACCGATAGCCGCCGTACAAAATGCGGCCGTACAAAATGAGGCAACCGACACCGACACCGCAGCCGCCATACTGAAGCCGAGCAAGCCCAAATACCCGCCGATAGTTGTGGAGCGTCTTCCCAGCTGGTCGGCACACTTTAGGGAGCTTGCTCGAA
Organism: Euzophera pinguis; assembly: GCA_947363495.1. Taxonomy (NCBI): domain Eukaryota; kingdom Metazoa; phylum Arthropoda; class Insecta; order Lepidoptera; family Pyralidae; genus Euzophera; species Euzophera pinguis. The sequence continues at coordinate 19,006,023 of OX376154.1, forward strand.
TCCTAGGACGACCACCATCGGCACGCCCCTATAACGGGGGGGTTCGTTTTTCGCCGCTGGATGAAAACGAGTACAGAGTTATACAGCGATACCTGTACCGACTGGAAGACGCCGGCCAAGCGCTCAGCTGGTTTTCGTACTCACTACCAGCTGAGCGCCAACTCAAGGTAGCAATCCGCGGCCTACCGGCCGACACGGAGGAGAGTGAAATTAAGGACGCTCTCCTTGAAAAAGGATTCGAAGCAGAAGCAGTTAAAGGAATTCGTGCGCGAGGCGGCCGCATGGGATGTGTCTTTTTCTGCATTATTAAGCGAACCTTAAACGCCGCTCAAATTTATAGTATCCAGGAGCTCCTCTTCATGCCGGGGATTAAAATTGAGGCGTGGAGAGGGAAACAAGGCCCAGCGCAGTGCCACCGATGTCAACAATTTCGACACTCGTCCCATAACTGCCACCGACCGACCGCTTGCGTCCGCTGCGGAGGACCGCACCGAGCAGCTGAATGCGAGCGCCCTAGAGAAGAACCCGCAACATGCGCCAACTGCGGGGGTGACCACCCCGCCTGCAGAACTTCCTGCCCGGTTTTCAAACGGGAAGCCAGGAACAAACGAGCCGGTACGGTGGCTCGCACTGGCACGGCGCCACCACAGCGTCAGGACACGACGGAGGCTGCGGAGGCATCCTTAATGGCCCCCGCAAACGCCCCGACGGAAAGAGGAGCTCCCCTTCCGAAACGCAAGAGGAAGAAGAAGAACAAAAAGAAGCAAACTGCAGAGGAAGACGCGCCCCAACCGGCGCCTGAGTCTGAGCCCCGGCAAGCCCTGGGCGAAAAAAATTTTGAAAGCTTAGCCACTTTGGTTAATACGATAGTGGCAGCCGGCGGCATTATTACGCCGGAGATCCTCAGAGGCCTCTCCAATATCGCCAATAATGGATAGACGGCCTCTAAAAATCGTACATTGGAACGCCTCCACTCTCCGGGGGAAGAAGAAGGCAGTCGCCCACTTCCTCCGGGAAAGACACATCGACATCCTCCTGGTCAGCGAGACCCACCTAACGGAATCCGATAGGTTTAATATATCTAATTACATTACCTATCGAAAGGATGAGAGGAGCCCAACCACCGGTATAGCCTACAGGGGACTAGCGGTGCTTGTGAAGAGAGACGTCGTGCATCAAGCCATCCCGTACGTGGAGTTTCGGCATATGTACGCACTGGGCGTTCTTATTAACATCGCCGGCCGCGAACAAAGGATTTTTGCAGCGTATGCTCCACCGGGAACTTTCTTCGACCCGGCAGAGCTACGCTCACTTCTCATGCATCCCACGCCGACACTAGTGGCCGGCGACCTAAACGCGAAGCATACGCTCTGGAACTCCACCAGAAACTGCCCGCGAGGACGACGCCTCCTACGGGACTCTGTGGACCACGAATACGAGATAGTGGGTCCCGACGAGCCGACCCACTACTGCAGCTCAAGCGAATTCGCCGAAGACACCATCGACATCGTGGCCTACAGAGGCCTGCAAGCACCGCCAACTCAAGAGGTCCTCTTGGACCTCCCATCGGATCACCGACCGGTGCTCCTCACCCTACAAGAGCAGCCAGCAAGGGTCTCGCTGCCCAGGAAGAAAGAAAAAGTCGAATGGAAAACCTTCGCGAGCGCACTAGAGAAGGTGCGTGTCGCGCTCTCTGTCTCCACCAGTGAGGAAGTTGAACGGGCAACGGAAGAAATCACCCGCAGCATCCGCAGCGCCCTGGACTCGGCCCGGCGCCCGGTGTCGGCGAGACACAGGCCCGACCCGCTTCCCGCCGACATCATGCAGCTGCTGGAGAGGAAGAGGCGGCTGCGGCGGCAGTGGCAGATGACCCGCTGCCCTACAATGAAGAGAAACCTCAACTCACTGGCGAAGAAGATAAAAGACCGCCTTGACGAGCACGCAGCCAAATCGTGGGAGAACCACATACTCGCAGTGGGCGGTGATATCCCCTCCGTTCACCGCCTATGCCGGCAGCTATCGACGGAGCCTCAACCCGTTCGACCGCTGCTGGCAGCGGATGGCCTCCCACGATTTCGTGCAGAGGATCGCGCAGAGATTCTTGTGGAGCACCTGGAGCGTCAATTTACACCGAACGAGCAGCAGGACCCGGACCATGTCAAGATGGTCCAGGAGCACCTTCGGGAGTACTTTGCCAGCCCGGACCAGGAAGAGGAGCCCCTGTTCTTCACCCCTGGCCAAGTGCGGCGAGTTATCCGGAAGCTGAAGCCAAGGAAGGCCCCGGGCGCAGACAACATCACCAACGAGGCCTTACGTCATCTCCCGCCGCCTTTCATCGCAGCGGTGACCCGCCTATTCAATGGAATCTTGCGCTCGGGACACTTTCCGGACGCGTGGAAGATCGGCCGGGTAATCTTGTTGCCCAAGCCGGGGAAAGACTTGAAGAAACCAGAAAACTACAGACCTATCACCCTTCTCAGCACACTCTCGAAGGTGTTTGAGAAACTGCTGCTCGGACTGTTGATACCGCATATTACTCCGCGAGCGGAACAATTTGGCTTCCGCCCGGAGCACTCTACGACGCTCCAGATCGCAAGACTACTCCATAAGATGTCAGAAAGCTCAAATAAAAAGGAGTACGTGGCTGTCGTACTCCTGGACATGGAGAAGGCGTTTGACAGAGTATGGCACGAGGGGTTGCTGTACAAGCTGTCAACGTCAAAAACACCAAAGAAGCTCGTCAGGATCGTGGCCTCCTTCCTGGAAAACCGCCGGATACGGGTGGCGGTAGAGAACACAGAATCAGAAGAAAGACCCGTGAGAGCCGGAGTACCCCAAGGCAGCTGCCTCTCGCCGATCCTGTACGCCTGGTTTACCGACGACATCCCAGTCGCCGGTCAGGCCCAGCTTGCCCTGTATGCGGACGACGCGGCGCTCTTCACTTCGAGCGTCAACCCGAAGCACGCTGCGAAGAAACTGCAACAGGCCCTCGACGCCCTGCCTGACTGGCTCTCCAAGTGGAGAATGTCGGTAAACGTGGCGAAGACGCAGGCAATGCTCACTGGGAACTCCAATCTCCCGCCGCCCGTAAAACTGCTGGAAAAGGACGTGCCGTGGCAGCCCCGGGTCAAGTACCTAGGTGTGACCGTGGACAGGCGCCTCTCCATGAAACAGCACGTAGACGGAGTGGCGGCTCAAGCGAAGATGGTGAGAGGGAAGCTCTATCCAGTGCTGACCTCCAAATTGCCCCTGAGGACGAGGCTCGGGATCTATAAAACATATGTTAGATCCCGCCTCACATACGCGTCCCAAGCCTGGCACGCGTATTGTTCGGAGACCAACAAGAAGAAGCTCCGAACACAAGAAAACCGCTGTCTCCGAGCGATCGTCGGTGCCCCACGCTATGTGAGGAACGCCGTGATCTTCAGGGACCTCAAATGGGAAGGCCTGGATAATTTCATTTCTCGCCTGGCTAAAACCACATACGAGAGGGCGGACCGTTCTGCGCTTCCCCACTTGCAGGGGATTGCGCCTCTACATGCCAGACCGCCCGACTCCAGAACGAAACCTTCGCCACGAGTCGCCATCCTATCATCATCGATGCCTGAAGAAGAAGAAGAGGAGGAGACGCCACGAGATGGCGCCCCCACGGACACCAATTAAAGCAGTTAAATGACCTGGGCCACTACGGCCAACTCAGGACCCGCCTGTAGTAGCAGGCGGCGGAAGCAAATTACTGAAAGGGGCCACGGTCCCGAACAGTCACCTCGCCACCACCACAATGAAGTGGAGGCTGAGAAGAACCACCGAGGAGTCGGCAGTACTGGAATCAATTCGGCTCTCGGAACACTTGGAATGGAAGAAAACTAAGGAAGACGAAATAAAGGAAGTGAATACAAGTGATCTTTAAATTTCGGACCCGGATCCCTGCTCCAGTGCTCAAGTGAAGTGTTAGTGAATATCGTCGGTCGGATCGGAAGCTAGGACCCCTGTGCTCGGAATCGGACCCCTGGATCTCAGGAATAGGACCCCTGCTACTCGGAGTCGTCGAGATCGGACCTCTGCTCGGATTGTCGGCGGATTAGAAGATAGGCCCCTCGCTCATCCTGCTGGCCCGCCCCCCCCCCCTCATACAGTCCACTTATCGACGTCGTCCTCGGCAGCCGGAGTGAAGCTAAGCAGCCCGAAGCCACGCCGCATCAAGCTACGCCGCCTGGAGCTGTGCCGCCTGAACCTAAGCTGCCTACGCTGTCGCTCGTCCGCACCTGCCTTCGCCCTTTACTACTATAACGTGTTAAGGACAGATTGGGACGACTGTGCGCCACCAACAGCGCGCGCAACGCCAACCATAGTTGGTCCTTCGAGCCGGATCAAGGAAGAGGGATGCCTACAACCAGGTCGACAACCGCCACAGCTGGAAAGTCCGCCTCGACTGATTGGAGCATGAACACGCCAGCCGACACAGAAACCACCGGGACAGGGATCTCGACCCGATCGACGATAACAAGAAGAACGCCGCCGCCATCCCGCGCCGCCGAGTCGTCTCCCTCCCGCACCGCTATGGGGGATCGTGCCGCGTCAGTCATGTTTGTGGAGGGAGAACTCGCCGCGCCCGTTGCGCCTCCAGTATTTTTGAGTCGCATCTCCGAATCCCAGAAGCGCCGCCAAGGACAGCCTGCAGTTCCTGATGTGATGGAATCCGGAACGAGTGCGAGGCCCACAGGAGCGCGCCCAAGAAGACCGAACATAGAAACACAGTCGGTGCGTTCATCGAAACGAGCTGCATTAGAAGCCAAGATGCAACTCGCCCGCAGGGAACTAGAAGTAGCAGAAGCCAGATCTAAGGTGGCTCAAGCTGAACTGGAGCTGCTACAACTGGATTCTGAGGAAGAAGAAGACTTCGTGCATGAAGAGCAGACACAGATGCATGTGCAGCAATGGTTGGATCATGCAAACACTGTGAAGGTTACTCCACCTAAGGAAAAGAAGAGTGACATTGAAGAACTGGCTCAAGTCATCAAGAAGATGTCAGAGAAGTCATCGGAGCACAGCCTATCAAAACATATGATAGAGCTTCCAAACTTCAACGGTGCAAGTGAAGAGTGGTTAGCGTTCAAGCGATCCTTCGAAGACACCATGAACGCCTTCACCGACGTGCAGAATTTGGCGCGTCTGAGAAGGTCTCTTCAAGGGAGAGCAAGGGAAGCAGTGAAGAGTCTCCTATTCACTGCCAAGACACCGCAAGAAGTAATGAAGGGATTGGAAGCGCGCTTTGGACGACCAGGAGCCATAGCCTTAGCGGAGCTGGATAAATTAAAGAGTACGCCGAAGATGCAAGAGACGCCGAATGATGTGTGCACATTTGCTAGCCACGTCAGAAATTCTGTGGCAACAATCAGTGCACTTGGAAAGGAACAGTACCTGAGTTCGCCAGAAACAATGAAGGCGTTAGTGGACAAGATGCCAGCAAACATCAAGTACAGATGGTTTATGTATCATCACAGCCATCGAGATGAAGAGAAGCCGGTGCTCATATTAATAAGGGATTTTCTGGACATAGAAGCTGACATGTGTGGTGACTTCGCCCCTCCTGAAGTATCGTGGGATGCCAAGAAGAGCGCAATAAGGAAGAGTGTCCATACAGTTCAGGAGAAAGAACACAATCAGCAGCCAAGCAAGAAGATAGAGTGTCCAGAATGTCAAGCAGAGCATTGGATCTACGAGTGCAGAAGATTTAAAGAAGCAGATATGGACAAGAAATGGGAAATAGTGAAGAAATTCAGACTATGCTTCAAGTGTCTTCGTTTTCGGCACTCAAGACAAGGATGCAGGGCTCCGGTATGCAAGAAATGTTCGAGATGGCATCATGTTAGTCTCCACTCAGACACACCTCCAGCAATTAAAAAGCCAGAAAGGGACGAAGCCAGCTGCAACGTGGTACATAAGGAAGAGCCCACAGGTGAAGTCATCACATCGGTGCACACTACAAGCGATGGAAGAGCATACTTGAAGATGATTCCAGTGGACGTCTACGGGCCAAAGGGAACAGCACGTGTGCTGGCCTTGCTGGATGAAGGGTCCACCATTTCACTCATAGACTCTGCTATAGCCAAGAAGATTGGTGCGGAAGGAACAGCTGAGTCTATAACAATAGAAACCGTCGGTGGAAGAGGCTTCAAGAAGACGGATTCTCGAAAGGTGGAAATAAGGATTAAGGGAGCTCATCGCAAGTATAAGCAGTCGATGAGAGTAAGGACAATCGATGGCTTGAAATTATCGAAGCAAGAAATAAATGAAGAAGTCCTGAGAAGATGCGATCATCTCCAAAGTTTAAGAAGTCAGCTAGTCTACAAGAAAGAAGAGCCAAGACTACTAATTGGGCAAGACAATTGGGAGCTCATCGTAACAAGAAGAATCGTCAAAGGGAAGAAGTCTGAACCAGTTGCTTCGTTCACTAGCTTGGGTTGGGTGCTTCATGGATGCGACACTGGAGCGAACACACCTGTCCAGTTCGTCAACCACAGCCGCCTAGCAGAGGACAAGACAGAAGCCTTGGTACGAGCATACTTTGATATCGAGGCTCTTGGGGTGAAACCAAACCGCCCTAGCAACGACTCTGACAGGAGAGCATTGGAAGTTTTGGAGAAAACGACACGAAGATTGCCAGATGGGAAATTTGAAACAGGACTTCTATGGAAGAGCGAGCAAGAAACATTGCCGAAAAATTACGGTCAAGCACATCGACGATTAAACAACATCGAAAGGAAGTTGGACAGAAGTCAAGAATTGAAGATAGCCTACGAAGAGCAAATTAACAACTGGGTGAAGAATGAATATGCGGAAAAGGCTCCATCTACATCGACGCCCGGCAGAACGTTCTACCTGCCGCATTTTGTGGTGGAACATCCTGTCAAAAAGAAGCCAAGAATAGTACTGGATGCAGCTGCAAAATTCGAAGGGAAAAGTCTCAACGATGTCTTGCTGCCGGGGCCCGATCTTCTTCAATCTCTCTTTGGAGTTCTTGTAAGATTCAGAGAGGGGCCCGTCGCTGTTGTTGCTGACATCAAAGAAATGTTCCTGCGCATCCAGATACGTGAAGAAGACAGGGACTGCCTACGATTCCTGTGGCGAGGAAGTCAACGGGCTGGAAAACCAGAAGAATACAGAATGAAGTCTGTAATTTTCGGAGCGACGTCATCACCCTCAACAGCTATCTTCGTGATGAATAAGAATGCGGAAGACTTTAAAGAAGAGTGTCCAGCTGCAGTGAAAGCTATCAAGAGAAATCACTACATGGATGATTACCTCCAGAGCTTTCAAACTATCGAGGAAGCCAAAAGAACATCAAAGGAGGTGCAGTACGTGCATGCAAAAGCGGGTTTCCATTTAAGGGGATGGGGTAGTAACGAAGCTGAAGTGTTGAAGAGCCTGCAAGATCAACCGCAAGAGGGAATAAAAGAACTCTCCTCAGAAGAGAAGACACTCGGACTACGATGGATAATTGGCGAAGACGCACTAGCATTCAACGTCGGATTTCGCAACACACCTCGCGAAATTCTGACTGGAGGAAAGATACCAACGAAGAGACAAATAGCCAGCGCCGTCATGTCTACGTTCGACCCGATGGGCTTCGCCGCACCTGTTTTAATCCAAGGGAAGAAACTCATCCAGGACATATGGCGAACGAAGATCGACTGGGACGACGCGATCTTACCTGAGCAAGAAGTAATGTGGCTCAAGTACATCAAAGAGGTTGCAGTTCTCGAAAAATTGAGGATACCCAGATGTTTATCTCCGTATCAGAGGAAAGGGCAACTCCATACTTTCACCGACGCGAGTGAAGAGGCCTATGCTGCTGTCGTCTTTTGGAGAACAGAAGAACCAAGTGTCCGCGTTAAGTTGATTGCAGGGAAAGCGCAAGTTACTCCCACGAAGCCAGTCTCGATTCCGCGACTGGAGCTCCAGGCTGCGTTACTAGGAAGCAGACTGGCAGCTACAATCGAGAAAGAAACGGACTTAGAAATCACAAAGAAGATATTCTGGACAGACTCAAGCACTGTTCTTCAGTGGCTGAAAGCAGATCCGCGAAAATTCAAGACGTTCGTGGCTCATCGACTTGCGGAGATTGAAGAGTTAACTAGCCCGCGAGACTGGCGATGGGTGCCTACTAAAGAGAATCCAGCGGACGACGCAACTCGTTGGACGCCAACTGAATTTGACAGGAACGCGAGGTGGTTCAAGGGGCCTACATTTCTTTACGAAGAGGAGCAGCAGTGGCCCGCCAACCGCTTCGAAGGGAAGATCATCGACACGGGGGAGGAAAAGAATATTCAGACAATAGCATCAGTCTCCACAACTCCTCGTCGTATACCAGATCCAGAACGCTTCTCCAGCTGGACGCGACTCCTAAGAAGTACGGCGCGCGTGTTCCAGTTCATCGATCTACTTAAGAAGAACAAGTCCAAGGAAATCGTCAACGCAGCTAAAGACAAGGCATGGAAACAAAATAAACCTGCAGTAAAGAGGAAACAACTCGTAAAGCTTCCTCCTATGAAACCAGGGAGAAATTTCAAAATCATTGAAGAAGAACACTTCAATAAAGCCAGAGAAGAGTTAATTAAGGAAAGTCAGCAAGAAAGTTTTCGGAGAGAAATAGAAAAATTGAGTAATAGGAAGCCAATGGAAAACTCAAGCCGACTCAAGAAAATCGACGTGTATGTCGACGAACAAGGCATCTTGAAGTTAAGAACGCGAACAAGGAAAATCACGATTGAGAACCAAGAGCAGAATCCAGTGGTGTTAGACGGCAAGAACAGGATATGCCGCCTAATCATTGAACACTATCACCAGAAATTTTATCATGGCAATACAGAAACGGTGATAAATGAAGTCAGGCAAAAATATTGGATCCTGGGCCTACGGACAACAGCAAGGGCACTCATACACCGCTGTCAATGGTGCAGAGTGCATAAGAGCATACCGCAAGTGCCACCGTTGGGAGATCACCCCGTTGAACGCCTGCAGCATCATCAGCACCCCTTCACCTGCTCAGCTGTGGACTACTTTGGGCCGATGCAGGTGACCATTGGGAGAAGAACTGAAAAACGCTGGGGAGCTCTCTTCACATGCCTAACCACAAGGGCTATTCACCTCGAGCTATCAAGTTCCCTTAGTACGAGCTCGATGATCATGGCCTTACGAAGAATGGCGGCCAGAAGAGGAACACCGAAGGTTATCTACAGCGACAATGGGACAAACTTCGTCGGGGCCAACAAAGAACTGGAAGAAGCAGCAGCTCAAGAGGGAATCCGGTGGAAATTTATACCAGCTGGAAGTCCGAGTATGGGAGGCGCCTGGGAGAGAATGGTCCGTACGGTGAAGACGGCACTGATGGTCGTACTACAATCGCGATCACCACCAGAAGAAGTACTCCACACGCTACTGGTTGAAGTGGAACATGTCGTCAATTCCCGTCCACTCACTCACATAAGCATAGACCCCAACGATGAAGAAAGCCTGACACCAAACCATTTCCTGCTCGGGAGATCCTGCGGAGCGACGTCGCCGGGCGAGTTTGAAGATGGGAACCTCATTGGCAGAGCAAACTGGAGGACCGCGCAACGCCTGACCGACCACTTCTGGCAGAGGTGGCTAAAGGAGTATCTGCCCACTTTGAAGCCGAGGAAAATAGATGGCAGACAGACTACGGATCCTCAAGTCGGAGACGTCGTCTTGATTATGGACGCCTCGCTGCCCCGCAACACATGGCCGCGAGGAGAAGTCCAAAAGGTATATCCAGGCCCAGACGGAAGGGTCAGAATTCTGGACGTGCGGACACCGGGAGGAACGCTACGACGGTCAACGCAGCGAGTCGTCATCCTGGTGCCAGCAGCCACGCCGCAACCTCGAGACGGAGCGCTATGCACGGCGGGGGAGAACTATTAGCGACGTGACTGAAAACACTACTCACCTTGATTTGTATAGAGTTAATTAGTATAGTATATAGTTAAGTTGCTATGTATATCAAGGTAGATAAGGTAATTTTTAAGGTCAAATAAATGAAGGGATTATTATTAGAATAGGGTAATAAGTGTAAATATAGCATAGGGTTTCTTATTTTTAGCATTAAGGTATTTTATAAGAATTAATTTTGTAATTGTAAGTAGCACTATTTGATTTTCGAAGAGCGTTACCATAACGAGAACCAAGGTCTTTTTTAAGTAAATATGGTAAACTCACATTCCGAGAATCAAAAAGCGTTACCGTAACGAGAGCCGAACACAAGATTCCACGACTGCCGATAGATGGCGCAGTTACGAAATAGAACTGGCTATGCAGATTTTTACTCGCGAGGTAATAAGGTTCGACGCGATTTTGAGTCGGCAGTACTGGAATCAATTCGGCTCTCGGAACACTTGGAATGGAAGAAAACTAAGGAAGACGAAATAAAGGAAGTGAATACAAGTGATCTTTAAATTTCGGACCCGGATCCCTGCTCCAGTGCTCAAGTGAAGTGTTAGTGAATATCGTCGGTCGGATCGGAAGCTAGGACCCCTGTGCTCGGAATCGGACCCCTGGATCTCAGGAATAGGACCCCTGCTACTCGGAGTCGTCGAGATCGGACCTCTGCTCGGATTGTCGGCGGATTAGAAGATAGGCCCCTCGCTCATCCTGCTGCCCCCCCCCCCCCCTCATACAGTCCACTCATCGACGTCGTCCTCGGCAGCCGGAGCGAAGCTAAGCAGCCCGAAGCCACGCCGCATCAAGCTACGCCGCCCGCAGCCACGCCGCCTCAAGCTGCGCCGCCTCGAGCCAAGCCGCCTGAAGCTGAGCCGCCTTGTGCCGAGCCGCCTGAAGCTGAGCCGCCCGAAGCTGTGCCGCCATAAGCTACGCCGCCTGGAGCTGTGCCGCCTGAACCTAAGCTGCCTACGCTGTCGCTCGTCCGCACCTGCCTTCGCCCTCTACTACTTTAACGTGTTGAGGACAGATTGGGACGACTGTGCGCCACCAACAGCGCGCGCAACGCCAACCATAAGCTGCGTCATTTCACAATGGGACATCGGGTTACATGAGCTGCCATAGTGATGTGACGACATAAGTAATACTGGTGTATACCAGTATTTATACAACACTAAAAAGAAATGACTAAAGTGCTCTTCCTTCCCTTGTACCCGTATTTCACCCGATTGCGTTCAATTCTTACAGTACTACTACTTACAACCTTGTAAAACTGTACTATGTGTTTCGTTTGTTTGTAAATGGTGCAATAAAGTGTTCATTCATTCATTCACTTTTTTCATTACACAGTAGGGCAAACGCGTACAAATAATCTCCCGCTAAATGATATCAAAGAAGAAAAAGTAAGAAAGTGGAGCTTGGAATCCAAAGCAACCGAATCCGAACAACCTGAAAAATACTTATCTGAGAAGAATTGCTTGAAAGATTAGCAATTACCATAGTGATAATCCCTGATAGGAACAATGCTGCGAATGTCAACAGCGGCCAGGCTAGGTTCAAGACAGAGTCCTCTGCGACCTGGTAGGTGACCACCAGTACCGCCGCGCCGGATACGTCACGGTGACCACCGCCCACGGCCGCCCAGAAGAGCAGGCCACACCACGACGCGAGTATGTTGCTGCCTGTCATTATTACTGCTGACCTGGAACAGGAGGTTTCAGGTTTTTGAATAGCTTCTTCTGGCGATGCATGAGTCTGCAAGGAATTATAAATGCAGACAGATGCTTACAGTTGAAAATCCCTGCAACACCAGAGACTAAAAAGCACCTTCCTAACACCACAGCAGGGTGGCGATCGCGCAAACTGAATATCACATTAACTTTTTCACTAAAACCTAACAATGATCGCCAGCGCTATTTTTCAGAATGCAAACCCAGATGAGTCTAATGATTTTCATTCGATTTAAAATAAATTTCATTCGACATAAGGAGTATATTTGTCTATCTGTGACATTTTGGTGGAACCTGATCTAAATCTGATCTTTTCGCCTGAGAACTTGAGACATCTATTATTTTTATATGTATATCATACTATTGAGGCCCCAGGGCAAACTGAAACTACTGGAAAGTTATTAACGTTTACGTTTGACAAAGTAGGATTAAGCAGATCGTAACGCTTCTTGACGTAGACAAGAATTAAACCTCTAAACAAGAGAAGTACAGAAAACCGTTCTGATGATAAAGATGACGTTAACTCACCATTGAACGCTTGTGGTCGCATAGATAGTATCCCCTGCCGACACCAGGTACCCTCCAGCTACTTGAGAAGACCATAGCGCCTGGACGATGGCTGCAAACCAGAGTCCAGAACCAGCCAGCCCACCCCACTCTGGCTCGAGGGTTGTCAGACCCTGGACATCGCCAATATTCGCTATGACGATGATGAAAAGAGCAGCCACGGTGGGTCCCAGAGGATACAGGACATGTTTCATCATTTTCACTGGATTAAATAGCCTGAAAATAGTGATACTTATACTAAGTATTATTTTATACTAGATCTTGCCAGCGGATATGCCCATGGTCTTTATAGGTATCTATGTAAGAGACAAATATTCTAAGTTAAACCCAAAGCATCTTAGAGCACAGGAACTTTCCAAATTAGATCAATATTAGGAAGTAGTTGACTTAATATCTAATAGAATAACTTACAGAAAAGGAAAAACTGTCCAGAGCACGATGATGACCAACGCCATAGCCGTGAAGTACTCGGCCTGCTCGCTCACAGGGCCCAGGAACGTGGTGCTGGAAACACATACAATTTGAATACATGTTATGTGTTGTGTATGAAAGGAAGAAAAACGTTTATTTGTCAATTCACAAAATTTACAATATGCTAATTTGAAACCATTGAAAACCAAAATAGTCTCCGCTCAGCACTAGTCGTAGAAAAGACCAAGATGCTGGTCTTACACCGACTTTACCAGTATTTCGTATAATGCTGAATCAATGATTATCCTGTCATTGTAGGCTATTGACACCCTGCAGAGTGTTACGTCAACCGGAATCATTACTTACCTTGGTATGATTTACCCTGTAATGGGTGACGAGGGGTTAGACATAAATCGCTTAGTAGTAATTACCGGTATCGTCATAACGATCATGATTAATATAATATGCTGCCTGGTTTATAAAGTGTAAACTGGGAATGCAACTGGGGAAACGCTCAGACGATGATGCATTTGATTGGTTTTTAGCGGATTGGTTTTTGAGCCTTGGTTGTCCCCATATAAAATAATAATCATCAGTATCTAAATCATGAAATTAAAGTGAATACCTAAGTATAAGTAACGATTGATTTTTACTCACTTTAAACAGGTAGTTCCGTTGAATAGATTTTCGTACGCTTCCTAGAAGAAAATAAATTAATAAAATTACTATAAGTAGGTACCAATAATTTCAAACTATTAAAGAGACACCAAATTCATGTCTAAAAAAACATAAATAAGTAATATTTTTAAGTGATAAACAAGTAATATTTTTTATTCGTGTAGGTACTTATTGAGAAATCCAAAAATTCTTTTTGCATTTTATTAGAATTTATAATCATGTAGTCATCAGTATTGTTGCGGACAGCAGCTTCGAAATAGGAGCGGCCGCCAGCAGCCAATCAGGGCGTCGCATTCAATGAACGCGCCTAGTACACGCAGCGAGGATTGATACCGCTCACCGATTGATACGACCGGATGAGTCACGCAGCGGTATCACTCAATGCGTGTACGGGGGGAGCGACGCGGCCTGTGATTGGCTGCCCACTTTCGCCTACTAGTAGCGTTAAGAATAGTTGTAAGTTAGGATAAATATCTGTAAATATGTAGAATAAATTGTAGTGAATAAGTGAAATTGTGAATAGTAGTGAAACAACTTGTACTCGCAGTGAATTGTGAAATAAAGAAGATCTGCAGAAACAAACATTTTTTAATTCAACGACTCGTTACCAAGAACAACGAAAAAACCTCTACAGTCCACAATATCTTTGGTCCTTCGAGTCGCCGGATTATCCAGAACAACATCTCTGGACATTTGAAGCAGCGAAGAAAATGGTAGTCACAAGGAGCCAGTCCGGGGAAGAGGAACAACGGGGACGTGTCTTCGAGGATCCACCCAGATCGCCGAGCGCTACCGAACGAAGCACTCGGGCCGGGCGTCGCATCCCAGAGAGGCAATCCACCGCCATCCAGCCCACGATGACAGCCTTGGAACCCACATCAGAAGAGCAGACCACAAGCTTCGCCCACACTTCACGACGGATTCAACGGTCCCACGCCGGGTCCGTCCGCTCAGGACGCTCTCACATGTCCTCCGCTAGTGCAGCCGTCCGTATCAAGCAAGCTGAACTCGCCGCAGAAGAGAAGCTCGCCGAGCTAAGACGCCGGGAGCTGCGACTGGAAGCCGACCTCATACAAAAGAAGTTGGCGCTTGATATCGAGAACATTCAAGCGGAAGAGAGCGAAGCGGCCAGCATCCACGAGCGAGTCGACCGGTGGCTCAGCCAAAACGAGCCAACCGCCACTGAACAAGTTACCTGCACGAGTTCACTACCGCAGCGAGAATACGCCACTGCAGCCGCCGCCGCCGAGCCCGAGCTTGCGCCCCGCCCGCCGATAGCATCGCGGATGGAGACGCCGGCACGAACGCACGCCGACCATGCTCATCCACTACGGGGGGAGCACATAACGCAGCACGAGCAACCGGAGGAGCGCCGAGCAAGACAGAGGCAAACAAGATGGGATGAAACTCCGAGACAGCAACAGTATGAACGCCCGCGTTCGCCGACGCCTGCCCATAACAGAAGCCTCAGCACGAAAAGAGGAATCGAGCAACTCGCCGAAGCTATCTCGCAAATGGCAAGAGTTCGTGCGCCGCCGAGACAAGTCACAGAGTTACCTGTGTTCTCCGGAGCGCCCGGTGAATGGTTGCCCTTCAAAGCAGCCATGAGAGACTCTGCCGCCATCTACAAGTTCAGCAACATCGAGAACATGGCGAGACTGCGCAACAGCCTGAGAGGAGAAGCACGCGACGTGGTACGAGCGATGCTGCATACGAGCCAAGATCCGGAACCCATCATGAAGACGTTGGAACAGTGCTTCGGTCGCCCTGAAGTGATAGTCGACCAAGCCCTGGATGAAATCAAGCGACTTCCGCGCCCGGGAACTAGCGCGGCCGAACTAAACAACTTGGCAGTGAAACTCCAGAACACAGTTCATGTGCTAAGTGATCTCGATCAGCGTGGATATCTCTACAATCCCATGCTGACACGAGAAGTCGTCGAGAAACTGAGCCCACACCTACGCTCACGTTGGTGTGACTACGCCGAGGAACACAGCCAGCACGACGACCCGCAGATAGTGACGATGTCAAAGTTCCTGATGAAAGAAGCAGATCGGGCTCTAAAACACGCCTACGCGCCGAGTGCCGCGACGCCATCGCGAAGTATGAAGACGACTGGCAACGCACCCGCAGCGCGGCGACATGAACCGAGTCGCAGAGCCGCGACATACTTAGCAGCCGCCGATGTCGAAGAGGATCAGTGTCTTCACTGCGGGGGACCACACACAGTCCCACAGTGTGAGAAATTCCGCACACTGACTACGGAGCAACGATGGCAGTGGATCAAGGAGAAGAGGATATGCTTCAAATGCATAAACAAGATGCATCGACGCCTCAATTGCCGAGCCAAGCCGTGCGGAATCGACAACTGCAGACGCCCCCACCACTCGCTACTGCACGCGGCAGCGCCTGCTAGCACTGCATCCGTGTTCGCGCCCGCGCGCGCGCCCCCACCCGCGCCCGCGCCCGCGCGCATACCCGCGCCCGCGTCGCGTACCGTTACGCCCGAAAACAGTGAATCTGTGCTCTCAGTGAGAACGAGAACCAATCAGCGGACGGTACTGCTGAAAGTGTGCCCTGTGACAGTGAGTGGCCCAAGAGGTGACATCAAGACATACGCCTTGCTGGATGAAGGATCGACCACAACATTAATCGACGCAGAGCTCGCGCGAAACATCGACGCGCGCGGGCCTGCCTCACCGCTCCGCATTCACGGAGTCAACACGACACGACGTGAGAACGACAGCCGCCGTGTCAAGATCCACGTGAAAGCCGATGGTCGCGATTGGGAAATTGGAGCACGCACCATCGAGGGACTTAACCTCTCGAGCCAAACAGTCCCTGCACGCTTGTTGGAATGCAAGCATCTTCAAGACCTCCCTGCGAACGAGTTGAGCTATGACGTAGCTAAACCCCTGCTGCTCATTGGCGCCGACAACTGGGAGATGATCGTCACCCGCGAGCTGAGAACCGGCAGAAAACATGAACCTGTCGCTTCGAAGACTCAGCTGGGATGGGTGATTCATGGCACCGCCCCGAGTGTCATCTACAAGGATGAAGCCTCCGTTCTCCACCTGCACGTGCAAGATGAAGATCGATTGCACAAACAAGTCGAAGAGCACTTTAAAGTCGATGCAATAGGCGTGACACTCACAACCAAAGTGTCGCCATCGAACCAACGAGCACTCGACATCTTCGCCAAGACCGTAACGTGCAAGAACGGCCGCTACGAAGTTGGGCTGATATGGAAAGAAGACGAGCCTACCATGCCGCCCAGTTACAACAACGCTCTCAGAAGGCTGCGAAACATCGAGAGCAAGATGGGCAGAGACCCAGACTTCGCAAGAGAATACAGTGCCCAGATTGAAAATTTGATAAGAAAGGGGTACGCTGTGGAGTGCGACGGGTCTGAGAAGGAGTGCCAACACAAATGGTACCTCCCACATTTCGCCGTGAACAACCCGAACAAACCCGGAAAAGTACGACTTGTCTTCGACGCAGCAGCAAAGGCATACGGAACGAGCCTGAACGACAAGCTGTTAGAGGGCCCAGACTTGCTACAATCACTACTGGGCATACTGTTCAAGTTTCGAGAAATGCCTGTGGCCATCTCAGCAGACATAGAGGAGATGTTCCTGCGCGTGAAAATAAGAAGACAAGACCAAGCAGCGCAGATGTTCTTGTGGCACGGCTCCGATCGAACGCTCCCGCCACGAGAAATGAAGATGACGTCAATGATCTTCGGCGCAACGTGCTCACCATTTTTGGCACACAGCGTGCGAGATCATAACGCACGTGTCCACGCGCAAAGTCATCCTGCGGCTCTCAAAGCCATAACTGAAAGCCACTATATGGACGACTTCGTTAACAGCTACGAGACAGAAGAAGAGGCCATCGCGACGATCAAAGAAGTAATTGAAGTCCACGGGAAAGCTGGCTTCAAGCTACGCAGCTGGAATTCAAATAAGGAAGGAGCCTTGAACGATGTGCCCTCCGAGCTGCGAGCACGAACGACGACACAGCTGGGACATGAAAACAAGACACTTGGACTTGTGTGGGACCCGAATGCAGACAAGCTCGGCTTCAACACCACGATGCCTCGAGTCCCTGAAGATGTACGAGCACGACGTCGCGCACCGACCAAGAGAGAAGCTCTCAGTGCGGTCATGTCAATTTACGACCCACTGGGACTCCTTAGCTGCTTTACAATAAGTGCCAAAATCTACCTACAAAGATTATGGCGATTGAAAATTGGATGGGATGAGCAGCTTCCGACAGAACACGCCGACGGAATAATGGACTGGCTGGAAAATCTAGAGCAAGTTGCCACGCTCCGTCTGCCACGATGCTACAATGAAGCACAAGAAGTGATCAACTTGGTGCAATCAGATGCCGAACAAAGACCTCTACCAAAAATAGAGAGGTTTTCAAGCCTGTATCGTCTACTACGAGCGACCGCAATGATGATACTTTTCATTGATAAGTGCCGGCGACGAGATAGAAAGCTGAACGCTTCACACATCAACCGCGCCGAGACACTATGGCTTGCTCAAGCTCAAGAAGACAGCTTCCTGGAAGAGTTAACACGCCTGCGCGCTGGCAAATCAGTCGCCCGCGCAAGCAGACTCGCGAAGCTGGACCCAGAAATGAGCAGAGAAAATGGATTGCCGACCCAGGGAAACACATGGCTGAGAAGAACGTCGAACGAGTATTCTCCGGCCCCGATGGAAAAACGTCAAGATCCAAACAAGAGGCGGAACATTCAAGCGGCCTACGTCGAAGCTCGCCGTCCTGCCAAGACAAGAGGCTCCGCCGAGTCTTCGCCGGGGGGAGGATGTTGCGGACAGCAGCTTCGAAATAGGAGCGGCCGCCAGCAGCCAATCAGGGCGTCGCATTCAATGAACGCGCCTAGTACACGCAGCGAGGATTGATACCGCTCACCGATTGATACGACCGGATGAGTCACGCAGCGGTATCACTCAATGCGTGTACGGGGGGAGCGACGCGGCCTGTGATTGGCTGCCCACTTTCGCCTACTAGTAGCGTTAAGAATAGTTGTAAGTTAGGATAAATATCTGTAAATATGTAGAATAAATTGTAGTGAATAAGTGAAATTGTGAATAGTAGTTAAACAACTTGTACTCGCAGTGAATTGTGAAATAAAGAAGATCTGCAGAAACAAACATTTTTTAATTCAACGACTCGTTACCAAGAACAAAGAAAAAACCTCTACAGTCCACAATAAGTATATAGTAGTATGTTCTTCTTAAAATCAATAATTTCTCGAATAGTTGGTTATTATTATACTGAGTTATAGGAGTACCAAGAAATATAAACCTTTGTGTTTTGTGTGCATTTTCAGTGGGATTGTTTACCACTCGTCTAAAGTATAATCCATTCATCGCCATACCTCTTCCGCAGGGATGTACTCCTTGCACTCCGCGAACGGTATCGAGCTGTTGGCGGAATACAGGAAGAAGGTGACCAGCAGGGCCACGTACACCACCGTGTAGACCGCGCCCACGGCCGACGCCAGCAGCCGGAGGTAGCCCACACCTGGAGCGGAAGAATTTGTTCAGAGAAGTCCATATTGTATCTTCATTTGGTCATTAGAAGTGTACTTCTTTGAAATTTGTTAAGTCCGGTTCTGTCATGATAGTTCCGATAGTTTGTAAGAAGAAACGACCCCGTGCCTTCCTGACTGCTCTGGCTACTACATATTTTATTCCTAACATTTCAAAAAGCAAAGAAAGTTAATTTGGTTCAATAAAGTGTTCATTCATTCATTCAAAACAGCGTTTATGTTTGCAGGTAGACTAACATAACCGTTAGGTTCTAATAAATCCGTTATTAAATTGTATGTCCATTAACTTACTCTTCTGCTAACAGGCGATCTGATATCAGATATGGTAAGAACCAGATTACTAATATGGAATAATTGACACGATCTACCTTTGAAAAAGGGCACCGCCCTCCAGACTCCAACAGCATCCTGCTGACTAAGCTGGCCGACCGCCAGCTGCAGCAGCGTCACCGGCAGTGCCACGACCACCAGGGCCATGGTAAGCGCGAGGCCGTAAGGCACGGCGCTGTGCCGGTAGCCATCCCGAGGCACTCTCCATGTGCTGTGGAAACTCAGTGCCGTCGCGAACGAACACAGGTGCGCTCGGACCAGGGGCCAGCTTATCCAAGTCTGAATAACAAATGTAAAATTTTCGTTTTATGCCGTTGAGATTGAGACGTTATGTTGAAGTCTTTGATTATTAAATCTCGTTGCTTTCAAGATCTTATAAATAGACGCTCAATGCGATATATGGGAGTTAAAGTTAAGTAAAAATTATGACAGTTATAAACAGAACTACTAAAATTGCTTGCTCAAAACTAAGTTTTATAGAATGTTAGAGGTAACTTACCTATTCTAGGAATTTAAGCTCTCTGGACCCAATCTTTGTAGATTCGCTTGCGCTAAATGTAGAGCACATTATCTCAGTAGAATAATAAGTGATAATAAGTATCTGTTACATGTCTGTAAACTTCATTCAAACATGTAATAAAAAAACAAACTCTTAATATGGTTCAAAATATTTAAAAAAAGTAATAGCTAGGCAACAATTCATAATAACGTACAAGCACGCAGCAACACATGCCTCTTTAAAAATTAAAAATCTGTACTTACTAACTTTGTACACATTAACACAAAAACACTTACTACTTAAAATACAAATTCTCACCTTTAGCCTAAAGGGATCAATCATATCTTTGCATCCAGAAGTCACTCACTCCATCGCCGCGCTGCCTCACGTAGCCGTTCCCGACACACTGCTCCAAGATTTTGTAACGTTAAAAAGATAAAGATAGTAACGTACACTATCTGCTAGTATCTGCCAATGAATCGATCTCTTATCAACATCGAGTGGACTGCATCGGTGTTATCTGACAGTTTTCTGCACGACGTATCTGAGACCCTAGCTCGCACCGACGCTTCTCAGTGAAAAATACATTCGCTGTTGTTTACATAAAAAGATTGAACAATGATATCATTCGCTTCAGCTAGCCTCATTCTTATTGTATTCTTTGATGTTTCCCGATTGCTTTTCAAGCTTTGGAGCTCGATGTCTTAGTTTTTACCTTTCTTTCAATGATATGATGTACGTAGAAGTAACGAGTCTCTTCCGAGTCGAGTGATATATCAAGATTATGTCTTCCTCAACTCAACAGTCGTTGGAAGTACTATTGGCTGCGTATGCACTGAAGTCGTCTAGATACATTTGTATAAGTTTGTTTTAATTCTGTTACCATTACACCTGCATGTCGACTGCGACTTTTAAACTTACTTTTTTTCATTGATGTTTATTTTATAATCATCATCTTAGCAGCCTTAACTCATCTCCAATAAAAAGAGTGGCCAAATTTACAAAAACCTTTGAATTTTGACTTGTTCTTAGTGAAGCAGAAGAAATTCAGATGGGTAATGATCGCAACGGTATTCTGTGTACAATTATCATGTGTCGCTTAAAATCACGATACTGAAGCAAGATCAAGTCATTGAGTTAAATAAAAACATCATTTACCATTCAAATAAAAATCTATCTGCCATTTTTTTTTTGACATTGTAAAATATTTTCTCGCAAATCAAGTCATCTAGTATATACAGCGAAAAAATTCTTCACTTGAGCGACTAGGTAACGATATTAAAACGAATTAGTTACCTGTAGAATTTCCGGAATAGGGTTTCGTAAAAACGATATCCTCCATGTCTCGCCGAAAACACGAGTACGACTGTTACGCCAAATTTCCTTTCTTAATTTTCAATTTACTTTTTCTGATTAGATAAAATTTAAGCGTTTTTTGGGTTTAAGCTCAAGAACATTGCTTAAAACAATATTGTGTTTTTATCATAGAACCCCTGAAACACAATTAATAAATAGAATTTATTAAAGAATAAAGAACAATTAACCCATTGAAACGACGGCCTGAATGTTTATCAACAGCATTGTGAAAGTCAGCACTGTTTTCATTGAAAATAATAGTATTGAATGACAATTAATGTACATACCCAATTTACAGCCGATATTGAAGTGTCGTCATCATACCTAAACCCGTCCACATTCCACATAGGTAAATAAATTTAAAGACCCATGCCAGTGTACCATCTACAAATATTTAACTTTGTTCCTGCCTGCGTCAAAATGCCCTATATTTGACCCCGGCTCTTCAATTACATTCACACCAAATTTCATCAAAATCCGTTCAGCGGTTTGGCCGCGAAAGCGTCCACAGACAGATAGACAGACATACTTTCGCACTTGTAATATTAGTATATAAGTATGGATAAATCTCTGTTACTTATAAATAAAATCATTACTTTTTTCATGTTTGAAAAATAGGTACTGAAATATCTTGTACTCCACTACCGATCAGGCAGAGGTGCAACCAACGACATAATCTTTCATTTCTTATCTGTCTCCTTAAAATACTACTTGTGTTTACGTCGATAGGTTTGAACTAAATAATTAATAGAAGACTACATTTTCACAAGTAAATATTATTTAGAATCCAGTTTCAATTTAAATATCAGACGAAAAAGACAGGTGAAATAATTTCGAATACTTTATTCAAAAACATCTTACGATCTAAATTTTATCTAGAACTTGTTACATAAAGATTCCTAAAGTGCACGAAACGTAACAGAAAGTTTTCAGTGTGGGTAAAACTGCCCAAGTGTTTTAGGAACGTGATATTCAGCATTTTAGTAGCACCAACTCCTAACGAATCTCTAAGAACTGAAATTAAATTCATAGTAAAAATATCATTAGGAATTAACGGAAGGCGGACGGATAAAGGTCAGAATCATGAGCATTTTTCCACTCGCTTAGATGGGCTGTATACCTATTGATTGTTTGCAATAGAAAAGACGATAATTAACCCAATTCGTGGTGGTGGTAAGTAACAGATGGATTTAAATGTTTTCCACAGTATTCTTGTTATAAAATTATATTTAGCCAAAAATCCATTTTTACAAAATTTTACTTCTATTCGATATTGTTTTGAAATGCTGGCTTGGATTCCAATGACTACCAAACGAAGTCAAAGTTGTCAAAAAAATAAAAATGTGAAATTGTCAAACTTTTAGCTAACCAATCGCAAAAGTAAATGAAATCCGACTAGTGCTGATATCTAAACAAATGCAAATGCTAAAGACAAATACGACACTATGTATTACAAAAGTCCATCTCTATCTCTAGTCATCACAACAAGAATATCCAATCTAAGCGAACAGACAAATACAGTTTGTGACAAGAACTATAATGATAATGAAAACACGAGGGCAATTCTCTCCGACATTACGGCGACGCCTGATATAATTGGATAAAACATGGAAGAATTCCGGTAAAAATATTGATAGGCACGAGAATCTACAGACAAGAAATAACACAAATAAAAAAAATATTTATTTTCAGGCGTCGCAATACTGCTCAGACAAAAAATATAACAAATAATAATTTTCGATATAGGTGCCTCCATGGCGTCTTAGGCTCAACGCCCTTGAATTAATAATACATATATAGTTTTTGGTAGTGGTTAGTACTATCAGCAAACCCAAGCCTGTACTCTTTTGAAAAAAATTGCTTGCCATTCAGACTATGTAAAGTTGAATACATGATGTTTAACATATACATTATATATTATGATATTAATTATATTATTGACGGTTTAACATATCAACATATTTTGCAATGCTCGGACAATATAATAGAGGTAAATAGATTTATATAAATATATGTAAAGTAAATAAGGATAAAAACAACCCTTAGACCCCGCAACAAATTTCGCCTTGGAGTATATAGGCTTGTCGTTTGATGATAGGACATGGATACACACAATTTTATAAATCCAAACACAATTACTCGATCGATGTCGCCCAAAACTAAATTCTACAAATATCCATATTTGCCAGACATAAACCACTCAATGTATATGTGGTATTTTAGTTGAACTTTTTTACACCTTGTCATTTTGAAAATAGAGTAAAATTATATTGGACAGTACGACACTGTCGCCTACAAAAACTTGCACGCGTTGTAAAACATCATTAACCTCATAATATTTTTACAGGCGCTTGTCGTGTAGACAACTTACTGTTATTTTGTATAATCTTCAACCACTACCAAAGAAAATATCTTTACAAATTTTGTGAAGTGTAAAACATATGGGTATATTACATATTTTATATAACTATCTAGAATAAAACATAGTAACTACTGTATGCTGATAATGACATTGATAACTGACGAACACCAATAACGGAAGGTAACTTCAGTGAGTATAACCACAACACATCATTGAATACAGGATTTATATATGTTATGTTTTCTTATGTTTTCGCGATTGTTATTCATTAAATTAAACTATTTTAATACGGTTTTATCGCGTTTATTACTTATTTATTTACACCTGACGTTTCAAACACTTTACAGCGTTCATGGTCGCAGGCAGACAGTCTGCCTGCGACCATGAACGCTGTAAAGTGTTTGAAACGTCAGGTGTAAATAAATAAGTAATAAACGCGATAAAACCGTATTAAAATAGTTTAATTTAATAATTTATATATGTTATTTTCATGTTATATTTTGTAAGAACTGCGCTAAGATGAACGAATACACTAACTTCGTTTCAACTAGATACCTCCGTAATACATAATAAGATTGATATAGTAGTTTCAGAATAACTACAAAAGAGTCGTGCAACAAACATTTGTCCACCCTGCTCCAAATAATAAGTAAGGGCTAAAATATAATAATAAAAAAAACCATCAATTTTAGAGCATAGACACTACTAAAGTCTGAGGTATCTAGCAGAAACCTTGCGAACACAGATTGCAAATTAAGATGGAATGTAACTAAATGATAAATTAGCAATGGAGTAGTTCCCGAGCGTTTTCATATTATCCGATACGACATCGGTGACGAATCGGCGTTTGTACCCCTATTTTTGCAGCCAAAATCGGTGAGTCTATGATCGGTCGGTAGGATCGGAGTCGGTGATCCTTCCGATTCGCCGACACTGAATCGGATCATGTGGAAAGCTCTCGTCGAGAACTTGCTACGTAATAATGCTTTCTCTGTCATCTCCTTGTTTTAAGAAACTTTATTTTTTAAATCAAACATTAACTTTTTTAGTTTAAAGTCGTCGTCACGAGAAGGTATAAATTTAATAAACAAACTCTACTATGGTGGGTTAAATTAATATACGGGTACGACCAATTCCAATTAGTCGGGTTATATTTTGCGATATGTCAATGATGCATGGTACAGGAACGAGTCCGGCACTGTAAACATTTGGTCAGCCATTTAATTTTGATGACAGTTTATCTTTTCACTTTTGAAATAAATAAATGAGAAAAAAATAATACAATTAATTAATAATGAAATACACGAGGGTGGTTGCGGTGGTCAACAGAATCATCGAAACCCACTCATAAATTTAAATGTCTAAACATTAAAATATGTCACTAAAATACTATTTTTTCTTTCATTCAAATGTTGCGAACCTCTGAACAAATACACCTAGAACCTGTAAACAAATACATAATTTATATCCATTCGTGACGAGGACTTTACATACACACTTCCAGAAGTAGTGTCTCCTATCTACCTCTCTCATATCTCCTATCTCAGGCCCAAATTTTAAGTGGGCGGTTAAAATTGATGTATGTATAACTTCGTTCATTACATATTTATCTAAGTCAACCTACCTTCCACATGGGGGAAAACCTCAAGGAAATACAGACAAACAATTTGTTCATTAATGCAATTTAAACGACCTACCACGACTTCAGACTGTTTGAAAACCCTTAAAAATGAGCCTTTGTGTCAACATGGCTAGAGACAGCACTTCAAAAAATTTACCAAAGTTTTAATTGTAGCCTGTTCTCGACATAGCCAAAGAGATTATGTAGAAACATTTAATGGGTTGAATGAATTTAATTATCTTAACCCCATTTATATTAAATGGAAATATCGAAAAAAGTTATAGCTATGGACACGGCTTTGCTTGGACAGAATACGCGAGTGCAGAAATTTGCTTCCAAAAGGCAAATTACTCAAAATGTAAATATTGTTGAATTCGTTCGCTACACGCATATCTCGAGTGTAAGAAGTCAATTGTAATGTTCTAAGAGTGGCGCTTACTCAATTATGATGAATTGTTCTGGGATGCTTATGTGCCATTGAATAAATTATAAAATTTAGT
Source organism: Euzophera pinguis (assembly GCA_947363495.1). Classification (NCBI taxonomy): domain Eukaryota; kingdom Metazoa; phylum Arthropoda; class Insecta; order Lepidoptera; family Pyralidae; genus Euzophera; species Euzophera pinguis. The sequence goes on from OX376154.1 coordinate 19,031,618, forward strand.
ACCGTTATGGCAAACAACAACCCAGGACAGACGGTCTTGTTCCAAATTAACTAGAAGAGCCGACCACACCTGAAGTGGGATTGAGAAAAGACAAAGAAGTGCCAGTATAGCAAATGAAACTTTTATAACAGGACTTTAATAAAAAAAACAACAGCTCGTAGATTTTCGTTAAGGATTACACACACGCACACATACAGCGCCACTAACAACAAGGAAATTGACAGTAAGACGTAACTGGAAGAAATAACCTGTAGACTAATACGCTACTAGACACCCATGTTTATCAATATTTGTATATTATTCTACCAGGGCAGCTTAGAAACGTTCTTTTTTTTTATCAATCAGAATCATTTAATCATTACGCCTAATTAATTTCGTATTATTTCGTAAGCTTACAAAATTTGAATATTCGTAAAGGTTATTTCTTTTTTTAAATAATTAAAAGTCTTAATATCAACTTTTCCAAAAACCAACAGTACAGTGCTCAACAATGTCTACCCATACCCTGGTAGAATAAAGATCAAAAGAATACCACTATTACATAACAGCAAGGGAATCGAATCTTGCGACCGATAAGCGGGGTAACAGCAATTGGCTAAACGGACGAACTGTTTTATTATAAACTAACATTATCCCAAGTTCGCACATCCGATTTATTTACGAGAAATCTGAATTTGTTGACTAAACAGCTGTCGAAATCTATCTATCAATATTTTAATAGTCAAAATCTATCAAATCAGACTGTCAGCTTGAATAAAACACCCACTGAAAATATCTGCCATGTTAATTGATCACAATCTGAGTTAATTACTGTTATTACGTCATTGGAACTTCTTAAATCAATTAATATTGCCTCAAATTGCCACAAAAATCTCGGTAAATGCGCTATTTTTCTACTACTGTTCTTTTCTTTCCCAAATAGCTAATAGAATCGATGAAATCTCTATTTTATCATTCATTATGGTTTATTCGTTCCAAGAGGCATCTGACTACCCATAATTATTACTTTGAATCGTTCAGAAAGCGTACTAGCACAGCCGAAGAAGCTAGAGAAACACAGCTGGCCCCGGCAGAAGGTTAACGTCAATTGACCTATATTATAATTAACTTACTTCTCTTAAGTTCGCAGTCGTCTCCCTCCTATGTTTGACCTACTAGCAGGCTAATCGTGTTAATACTTCAACATTATTACCAAAACCAAACCACGAGGGCGAGAGCTATTCTTAAGTTTGGAAAACCGGCGAGTCTGAGTGACTAGAAATCATTCGATTCACCGATTTATATATCTCAAAAATAGCCCTTGGTCTTGGTTTGGTTTAGGTAAATACGTCAACGCGACTTGCATTTTCGCGATTGGCCTCCAGACAAGGTATCTAAGCCGAAACATAAGTTTGAAGTACACACATAACCAAAGTTTTAATTACAAAGAATTACTAACACTTAATAAATGTCCATGGCTACTTAAATTAGTAAAAAAAGATGGTTAATTTTATTTTTTTATAAAATTTGACATACAATATTCATGATTTCCGTACAATCATGTCTAAGTTATCGGCGAAAACATATGTTAGTAACGTTAATGATAACATTCACGACAACAAAAATGATATTTGAATTGTGTTGAAATTTCATTATTGTTTCAATTGATTCGCAGTGATACATGCACTAATTATTTCAAAAAAGTGTGTCATGCATGTCACTAGCAGTCCATCCACAATGTACTAACTAATATAGTATGTAATATAGTAGTAGACGTAAACCGACATATTGTTGACTGACCTAGCTTTTTAGCTAAATGTTTCCGTATTGGCGTGTGTAATTTTCGGATTCGTAAAGCGTTGTCCTGTCCTGTCTCCTTTGCAAGATTTAATTGGTCAAAAATATTACAAAATGTGCTAGTTGATGGCTACGAGATACTGCTAAAACTAGCTATATCTCGCATCAGAACAAGTAAATTGTCCAATCTGTCATTTTTTTTGTGAGAATTACCCCCACTGTTGCATATCAGTTGTTAACATAATGTTAACTTTTCTTATATTATATAACGACATAATAATATTCAATAAGAAATATTTCGTTTTATTTCCATTTCATTCAAAACTGTAGAGTCGGTAGAAATCAGAACATTAATACATGCGAGACGAACTAAAGCGAAATTTAATAGTTTCGAACAAATACATAGACTCAATGTTTTATTTTCAATGCGTGACTGCGTTGTATTGAAACCCTTTGGTCTAACTTAACCGTATATTAACACATATAATACATAGAAAACGACATTGCTCACAATATTACTAAATAACTAAATGTAATGCTTTCTATTACAACAAAATACATGACGCAATCACCTTCGTAAAGGTTTGCGATATATGTGGACCGATGGCGCTAGTTATGCTTTCAAATACTCAAATGATACACAACTGCAAAAATCAGTATGTACTTTACTCTGGGCACATTTTATTACCTCTAAACGCAGGGCAGTAATAATTGAGTGAACGAGATGGCGCAATACAAGGTGTAAGGCGACATCTCGCTTGCTCACACGTCTCTGCCCTGCTGTTAGAGATGATACTAAGGGCCCTGTACATGGATAAACCTTACAGCTTATTCGAATCATAACCGATCACAAAATAATAATGCCAAAGTGGATGTATAATTTACATAAGTCAAGAGTTGTCAAATACCCTCATTTTTAAAAACTAGTCACAAAATTTCCGTCTACAATGTCTCAGGGGTCATGGGGTTCGAAGGCCTTAGTGTTGTGTTTAGAAGCCCTGAGTATGTCGACAGACGCCGCAGCCCAGGGCAAACTCCTCGCCCGTGGCCGGGTGCTGGATGTGGAGGGGGCATTCCTCTGCTGATCCCGGTAGCTGCTCGCCTTTTGGACCTGTCGGAACACACGAAGATGTAGTTTCAGATAGTCCACTGATGTTGTTACACATTGTATAGAAGTGGTTGCTAAAAGAAGTAGATTCCATCCAATGTAGAAATAAGAAAGAATTCTGGGTTTCAAACAAATAATCTACATTTCAATCGAAGTCTGTTCATAAAGCTTTCTTCAAAGATTCCAGAAATACAGTTGTCATGACAATAACAGAGTTTGGAAAATACATATTGAATACCATTTGTGAATCCATTCATTAATTCAGTACTAGCTGTCCCCGGGTCTTCGACTATATTCATATAAAATTTCATAAAAATCCATTCAGTGGTTTGGCTGTGAAAGTGGACAGACAGATATATAGACAGACTTTCGCACTTTCATTCAGTGTCTACGTAATAATAAACATTTTAAGATGCATACATCTAATTACTGTTTCTATCACAATATGTACAATAGTCGGCCTTGTCGCTAATGCAATATATGCAATCAATTAGATTATAATGTGATAAATGTAAAAAAATGTTTAGAAGTGTACTCACCAGCAGGGCATTGTGGAAGCATGTGCTTTGGAATGTTAGTCACCCGCTGGAAGTCATCGTGGCACGCGTTGCAGAAATGCGAGGTGCCGAAACAGAAGAACACCGCCACCTAGCGGACGAAATTATTAATTCAAATTTGTGAGGAGCATAATTAGGCTGTGGTATGGTGACCACACGCACGTTTGTTTAACTACCACTACCAAAGTAATCGTACAAAAGAGTAGTATTTGCAACCGTATTCATAAAAATTCCTTAAGCATTATTTAACCAAGAAACGTTTTAAGCATTAAGAAATGCTTAAGTTCTTGTTATTTATAATCCAGACTGGCACCATTGCTTAACTTAAGCATTATAACATGTTATACTTAATAGGGCGACCAGAGCGACGTGAATCTTTGACATCAAAATTTCCGGATTGAAAACGCTTAAACCAAATTTGTGTAACTCTCACAGATACTGCACTATAGTAGAATTATTTTGTTCGGTGCAGTTTGGGTCACAAATCATAGCTCGGCCTCAGCCCGGCTAGGGCGGTGAGCATATTGCGCGGGCGCAACGCCATTATCGATAAAAACAAATGAATCATTGAAGGCAGGTACACGGTGCGGTATGCGGTAGGGTGGTGCGACATTGTTATTTGTAATGTAATAATGCGCATCACTTTGCCTGCCCATAAGGCATGTGAGTGAGAGAGAGAGCGAAATACTCGCAAAATAATTCTACTATAAGGTCCATAAACATAGTAAATTTTTTTCGCGGCTTGCGTTGCATTTTTACTTTTTATTGCTAAAATTTTAAAATGTATCGAATTTCTTCATTAGATTCACTCATCTTGACCACTCATAATACATTAAGGCATTCTCTGCCAGACAAACCTTAAATCCATAAAACCGTATCGTTCGTTTCAGGAATATATCTACTTAGATAAGAATAACATATGACTCTATATAATGAAATTATGAATTCACGGTCTCACGTTAACAAAGGCAGAGCGTAGGGCTGTTAGGTTTTAGAACGGCCTCATGTCAGGCCAGAACTGCTATTTTTTAAAAGTGTTATCGGCCAATCGATTGTTTTGGTGCGATATCAAATAAATTTATTTATATATTTTGTTCATGACTCAACAATCTTTATTGTACATAATACAGTTGTATAGCACAATAGGTGAACTAAATGCTAAAAGTATTATCTAACAGTCGTCTTATAATTTTTGTCCGTTATCGATTGATTTTTGTTCGATATTGAACGATTTTTTTCGACCTATTAGTCACACATTTCGTAAATAGGTCTCCAAACCGCCAAGTTGACTCACCGAGCAGCAGTAGCGACACTTGTACTCCAGAAAGTCTGCGCCGTGCTTGGGGCAGGTCCTGGCGCCGGCCACGTCGCTGCAGCCTCCGCAGACCAGCTCGCCAGGCTCCCAGTAGCCGCTGGTCTCCGCTTCACATCGGGCTAGACCGCCAAAGTATGCCTAAGAGACATACAGTAATTATTTCTAGTACTAACGTACAGAACGAACACTCAAACCCTCCCACCCAAAACAGATACCGCATCAAACCGCGCAGATTTAGAGTAAATATCGAGAGTAAAATAATGCAAGGATAACTACTTTGGCCGCGATGGAAAACTGTAACGTAAATATGGTAAATAGTCAACCCTACGAAACACACATTGACTCGGGTGCGCGCGCGACCGTATCGTAGTAGTAGATAGTAATAGTATCGGGATCGCTGCTATTGTATCGAGTGTCCGGGTTTACAGTTATTAATCGTTGACTCAAGTACTATTCACACTTGCAGTGGCGCGTCGGCTCGAATGCTCTCGCACGCGTCGGCAGCCGAAGGGAGCCTCCTAACGGCTATTTCCTAGGGCATGCGCGGGAATGCGCGGGCATGCGTGAGCATCCGTCTGCATGATCTGACTAGTATCACATCGCAGTCAGACGAGCCGAGTCGAGCTGCCGAATTCAGCCGACCGCGTATCCGAGCAGCCGGGCGCGTACTCGAGCATCCGATTGCGTACGCGAGCAGGTCGCGAAGTCCGAGCGCTGCCGGTCGGCTTCAAAGCTGCGTAAATTGCATGCTAATATAGCCTTAACTACTTTGCGGAGGTCTCAATTTTCTTTGGCAAATTGTAAAATACGCCCCGGCGCGGCCCGATGCGTAAAAAGAACATTAAAAAGGTCTTAAAACGCTTATCTATTTCTGTCCTCAAACAATCCTCGCATCGGATTAACAAAACGCATCGAAGCCGAATACGGAGTACGCATTCAAATAGCAACCGTTTCTACTGTGTTTTAAACTTTGTTTTTTTTTATTGTGTGCATAAATAAGTAAATAAATAAATGCAATGCCTCTAAGCAAAATAAAAATTAGTGGGTTTCGTATTTCCAACTAGACGGAGTCCATTTGCCAG